>CM057393.1:1424500-2836500 GCA_030015415.1 Cynopterus sphinx
GGCCTCGAGCACGCGTTCTGCTCCTCGTGTGCGTTTGGGGACGAGTGCGTTTCCGTAGCCTTGCTCCGTGTGCTGAAAGTTCGCAGAGCTGAGCGTGAGCGGGTCGTGCGTGTCTGCTCAGTAGCATGTAATGTAAAATCTTTTGGTCTCCTGCAGCAGAATAATTTAAGTAATCCTCCAACACCCCCTGCCTCTCTTCCTCCTACACCACCTCCTGTGGCCTGTCCGAAGATGGCAAACGGCTTTGCGACAACTGAAGAACTGGCGGGAAAGGCCGGCGTGTTAGGGAGCCACGAAGGTAGGGCGGACGCAGCCCGGGGGGCACTCCGAGGCGTGCGCCCGCGCGCGCGGTGGCTGGGGGAGGGGCAGGCAGACGGCCAGGCGCTGCCCGCCTCGTGCGTCTGACTCTGCGCGTGCTGTTGTCTCCCCGCGTGTCCAGTTACCAAAAGTCTAGGCCCCAGACCGTTCCAGCTGCCGTTCAGAACGCAGGACGACCTGCTCGCCAGAGCGCTCGCTCAGGGCCCAAAGGCGGTTGACGTTCCAGCGTCGCTCCCAACGCCGCCTCACAACAACCAGGAGGACTTAAGGTAGGCGCGTCTTCCCCCGCGGGGGTTCCCAGCGGCCGCTCGTTTCTGTACGGGCGCGCGGGGCCGTGTCTGCCGGAGCAGCCCGGGAAAACGTCTAAGGGGGAGAACCTGGCGAACGGTTTCCTTCAGAATTTCGTTCAGCAAACGTTCGAAATCCTGAACGACGCAGGAAGTTCAGCCGGTACTGGCTGAACAGACACGAAGGCCGTGGGCGTCTCCACGCAGAGCGTTGCGGGTATCGTTTCGGTCACGAGCCGTCGGCACGACTGACGTGGCTGCTGTTTGCTCGTGCCCCGAGCGTCCGAGGGAGCTGCTGTGGGGGAGAATCAGGGCTGCCCTGTCCAGAGCTTCATGGCCTTCGAGTCCTTTCCTGGGCCCCGAGGGTCGGGCTGGGAGACGGCCCGTGTCCCTTCGCTGGTCTCAGCCCCGCGGTAGGCCGGGACAGTGTTCCCTTGGGACGTCGGACGACAGCCTGTGTGTGCGGGGACGTCGTCTGGACCGAGCCCCTTCCTTTACTAAGGGGAACTCGTGTCCGGTCTCCTCTGTGCCTCCTGTGCCCTCCTGTCCGCAGCCCCAAGGACTGGCTCCTGGGGTCCCCCGGCGACACCAGGCTCACGGGCCGCCCCACCCACCCTCAAGGTTCAGCCTGAGACCCGGACCCCACTTGCCCTCCAGGGCCAGTGGCCTCGGCACCCTCTAGCTCCGTGGGCTGGACCAGCCTCTGCCTTTCACCCCCGCACCACGTCGGTTAGAAGCAAAGGCCCGTGGAGCCACGCAGGCTCCTCGCCTCCGGGGACAAAGCAGCGCCTCTGGACAGCTGCGCCCTCTGTGGCCGGCCCGGCCGCGGG
Source organism: Cynopterus sphinx (assembly GCA_030015415.1). Lineage (NCBI taxonomy): Eukaryota > Metazoa > Chordata > Mammalia > Chiroptera > Pteropodidae > Cynopterus > Cynopterus sphinx. The sequence goes on from CM057393.1 coordinate 1,425,936, forward strand.
CGCTGCCCCTTCCAGCCCCACGAGCGCCCTTGCCGTCTGCTCTGGGACGTCGCACGCGTGCCGTGTGGTGCCCTGACGTCTTCCTCCTCGGGCAGGCCCTTGACCCCAGACGCTGACGCTGCGGTCAGAAGGAAGCGCAGCGCTGGAGGGACTCGGTCGGGGAAGATGCGCCGACTTTTCCAGATTTCCGGGCTGGCGCAGGCGGGCCCGGCGGCAGGTTTGTCCGTGTTGACGGCAGCGTCCTCTCCTCACGCAGGATCCAGGACCACGGAGGCGAGCGGGACACTCCTGACAGCTTTGTCCCCTCGTCCTCTCCCGAGAGCGTGGTTGGGACAGAAGTGAAGCGATACCCGGATCTGTCGCTGGTCAAAGAGGAGCCCCCGGAGCCGGTGCAGTCGCCCATCATCCCGATTCTCCCCAGCACGGCTGGGAAAGGTGGGCGCACGCCTGGCCGCGTCCTTCCCGCAGCAGAAGCCGGGCTGCCGGGGGGACCTCACTCCACTGATCCCCCGTTTTGTTTTTCCCTTTCAGGGTCAGAATCTAGACGGAACGACATCAAAACGGAGCCGGGCACGTTGTTTTTCACACCGTCTTTTGGTTCCTCCCCAAACGGTCCCCGGTCGGGTCTCATATCTGTGGCAATTACCCTGCATCCGACAGCCGCTGAGGTAATGATCAGCGTGTGTCCCTGTTCTCAAAGCCGCGCCAGGGGTCTTGCCGCGGGGCGTGTCGGCGGGGCCACCGAGGACAGAGGTGGCGTCCACCAGGCTTGGCTGGTGGTCCCAGCGGACTGGGGATCTCTGCTCCTGAACGCGTTCCTCGGGTCTGGGTCCGTGAAACACGTTTCCCCTGAGGCTTGCGCGTCGGACACGTTGTTGGCCTTGCCGGCGCGGCACCCCGGGGTCGTGACACGGGGTTGGCCCTTTCGTTCCAGAACATCAGCAGCGTCGTGGCTGCGTTTTCCGACCTCCTCCACGTCCGCATCCCTAACAGCTACGAGGTTAGTGCCGCTCCAGACGTCCCACCCGCGGGCTTGGTCGCTGGCCACAGAGCGAACCCCGGTTTGGAGTATCGACCGCATGTGTTTCTTCGGGGGCCTCCACCAGGATGCGCAAACCCGCCCAGGCTGGCAGCTTCCTACCGGCTGAAGCCGCCAAGTGCTCCGTTTCCTCCGACGAGCAATGGTGAGCCGGTCCGTGTTGTCACCCCCGTTCGTCCTCGGCCCAGGAGCCCTGCCCCCCCCCAAGATCTCACTGAAACGCGTGACGAGCACCAGGCGTGTGGCCTTCGGGACCTAACCGCACGCGGCGTCCTGTCGTCTGCGGCGCGATCGGCCTTTAGTGCTGTGGGGCGCGTGTGACGTCACGGCGTCAGCCGGGAAGCGTGTGCGTGCCAGCCCCGCGCAGGGCGCCCCTTAAGCAGCTGCTGTTTTCTGCGCCCCCAGCTCCCCTCCCCCTGCAGCGAGGCCGCATCTTCCCTCACACTCGCCACCTTCTGCACCGACACCGTCGCTTTCCCGGCGGCCCCTGCACGGTCGCCCCAGGGGCCTTCTGTTCTGGGGACGTGCTGGCGCCTGCCCCACCTCTGAGGACGGTGGGCCGTCCCCAGGCCCGCGTGCTGCGGCTCCCCTCCCCCCCTTCCCCGGGCTGGCCTCGTCCGCCTGGGCCCTGCCCGGCTCCTCAGCACCCGCTTCGGTCCGAGACCACGGCTCCTCCTGAGTGGCCTGGGCTGCGTGGCTGGACGTGCAGCCTCCAGCTGCTCGTCACACGCCGTGGCCCCCGCTCGCCCCGCCCCGCCGTCGCGGCCTCCGGGAGCGGCGCTCTGCGTGCGCCTCTCGCTCCCTTTCCCCGAGTCCTCGCGTTCTTACCTTGGCCCCCGAACGCTCCGAGTCACGTTCGTTCCAGACCCCGTACACGCGGCATCGCCGTCCGGGAAACGTTTTGTCGTCTTCGCCCCCGAGGAGTAGTCGCGCCTCGGCTGGACGCTGACACGCTGGTGGGGTGGCCCCCCCCCGCTGGGGTCTGCCAGAACCTGCAGGGACGGGGGTGCCCGAGTCGTACCCGGACGGCGTGCACGCGCGCCCGTGACCGCTGCTCAGACCAGCCCCTCACCAGTCGGTGGCCGTACGACCGCCCCGCGCTGCCGGTCGCCAGGCTCGGGTTTACTCCGTCTCTGTTCCAGGCCTCCCTGCACACAAGGACTCGGGCCACGGGGGCGCGGGAGGCCCGGCGCTCCGGACGCAGTGGTGCTGCCACTGCAAAGTGGTCGTGCTCGGGAGCGGCGTGCGGAAGTCCTTCCGGGATCTGGCCTGCGTGAACCAGGTACTGACTGGGTAGCCCCCGCCCCCGGGTGTGTCCCCGCTCCTGCTCCGCCCCGCGTCTGGCCCCTCGGGACCCGAGTCCCTGCTGGCAGCGTCCGCGTGCGTGAGCCACGGCGGCCCTGAGCCGAGCAGCGTGAGGACCACGGTTTTCAGTGAGCGGACGAGGGCGGTGGGTGGCTCGTACGAACGCGTCTTCTCCGTGGCTGGGTTACGACGTGCCGGACGTCGACCGCAGTGACTTTTCAAGACGGGAAGCTCCTTCGCTGCTCGCGTAGAGACGCCGTCGTTGCCTTTTGACTCGCTGACCCCCAGCGTTTCTCTCTGCCTTTCAGGAGCCCCGAGAAGGCTCCGGTAGAGCGGACAAGGACGTCGTCTTCTGTAGCAACAACTGCTTCATCCTCTACTCTTCGGCCGCACAAGCCAAGCACCCAGAGAGCAAGGTGAGTGCGCACGGGTCGGTCAGCGGCTCGGCCGGGCGGGAGCCGCTCAGCCTGGGGAAGTGGTGGCAAAAGCCCGCGGCCCCCGTCGCCGTTGCACGTGGAACGAGTTCAGCTTCCGCGACGCGTGGGTGGGCTCGACGCACACCCCGAAAGGTCGGAGGTGACTGCAGCACACACACTGACGCCTTTGGTTTCACTTATTCACTCAAAACCGTCGTCGTAACTGAGCGTCGCTCCCGCTGACCTCGTCCGTCCGACGTGGGTGTGTCCGTTCGGTTCGGGGGGTGGTTCTGCTCACACTCCGGGGCGATGCCGGTCTCCTTGACTCGGCTGGTGCAGCGCACGTGTGTCTGAGCGCGGTTGGCGGGGACGTTGGGTGGCATCGTGTTTCCCTGCCGTCTGTGTCTCCGCTGGTCGGCGCACAGCACGTGTCTCTGTCACGCGTGCCGTGTGGTGACCTCACATACCTGACGAAGTGCCCGCCCTGAGTGAGAGGTCCCCCGCGGCGACCGCGCGGCCGCGTTCCCTCTGCTCCGCTGCCCACCCCGCGGCCATGTTTATAGCCCACAGTTCGCACGTCTCAAGTCCCCGCAGCCCCTCCCGCCTGGCGACCCTCAGCCTGTTCTCTGGTCGATGGGCTTGTTTCCGTCTCGTCTGCTTTGGGTTTTAGGTTCCTCCCGTGAGTGAGACCGCGGGGTGCTCCCCGGCCCCTGATTTATTTCCCTGAGAATCACGCTCCCCAGGTCCGTGTGGCGCACACACGGCCGGATGAGGCCCTCACAGACGGTGCCGCCTCCGACGGACGCCTGGGGCTCCCAGTCTGGGCTCCGGGAACCCCTCTGCAGTGAACACGGGGGGCGGGTGCCGTTCCCCTTCGGATCGACACCCACCCAGAGTGGCATTGCTGGGTCGTTCGTGCTTCGTGTTTTGAGGATCCCCCGTCCCGGTTTCCGTGGCGTCTGCCTCGGTTCACACTCGCACCCGCAGCGCACGGGGGTTCGCGGCCTCCACGTCCTCGCCCGCACTGGAGTGTGTGGGTCTGTTGCCGCGGGCCGTCCTGACAGACGTGGGTGACGCCGCGTTGCGGTCGTGGTCCGCGATCCTCTGACGATTAGTGACCCGGAGCGTCTTGTCGCGTGTCTGTCGGCCGTCGGCGTGGCGGACGATGCTTTTAGCCGTCTGTGCCGAAGCTCGTCCCTCGTGCGGCAGCGCTGCCTGTCGTTCCTCCCTCAAGGTTACTGCCCCCGTGGTCTGGGTTCGGAGAAGGTTCTGGAGACGCTCACGTCTCTGGCAGGCAGCAGACCCTGCCGTCACGGGATCCCAGTCAGCAGGGAGGAGATGGTGTGTCCGGCGGGTCGTCAGCGTGCGGCCCCGCCTGCTTCCGGGTTCTGCGTGAGGCGTCGCTCCTCGGGCGCCTCGTCGGGCCGGGGTGTGAGGAGGGAGGGGGCCGTGCTTCTCCTGGGCCTTCTCCCGGCTCAGCTCTCCGCAGCCGAGCCGACGGGTGCGCTGGCGGGGGACGCCTTTCCCTGCCGCCTGCACGGGTGCCGTGAGTTGGGCCGGGCGCGAGCTCGGAGCGGGGACACGGGGGGTGCTTGGCTGGACGCAGTCGCCGTCCCACGCGCACACTGAGCTGGCGCCCCGCAGGGCGGACTGGCGGCTGGTCCAGGTTGGAACGGGGCGCGCCCAGGAGGGCGGGGCGGGGCGGTCTGCGGGCCTGGCCGCTGCCCGGGCCTGGGAAGGAGCCGCTGCCGCCGCGGTTCTCCCTTCAGCCCCCGCGCGTTGCGCCCAGACCTCCCCGTGGGGGCCCCCACTTCCTCACGGAGCCCCCCCCGCCAGTCACACCCCGTTCGACCTCACCGCTCGGCCGCCTGTCAGAACGAGACTGACTTTCCGAGCGTGCGAATTCCCCCCGTTTTCCGTGTTTGTTTACGCCCAGGAGCCTGCTCCTCCGTCGCCGCCGCTGAGAGAGGCGCCTTCCAGAACACTCCATCGCTACAGCAACAACGTCTCGGCCCTGGACGTGCACTGCCTGCCGCAGCTCCCCGCCAGCGCGTCGCCCCCTCCGTCGCCCCCGGTCACTTTCCCGCCCGCCTTCGAGGCGGCCAAAGTGGAGGCGAAGCCGGACGAGCTGAAGGTCACAGTCAAGCTGAAGCCTCGCCTGAGAACTGTCGCCGGCGGGTTCGAGGACTGCAGGCCGGCCAACAAAAAGTGGCGGGGCGTGAAGTGGAAGAAGTGGAGCGTTCACGTCGTGATCCCCAGGGGGACCTTCAAGCCGCCCTGCGAGGACGAGATCGACGAGTTTCTGAAGAGGCTGGGCACGTCCCTCAAGCCGGAGCCCGTGCCCAGAGACTTCCGCAAGTGCTGCTTCTGCCACGAGGAGGGCGACGGCCTGACGGACGGGCCGGCGCGGCTGCTCAACCTCGACCTGGACCTGTGGGTCCACCTGAACTGTGCGCTGTGGTCCACGGAGGTCTACGAGACGCAGGCCGGCGCCCTGATCAACGTGGAGCTGGCCCTGCGGCGGGGCCTGCAGATGAAGTGCGTCTTCTGCCACAAGATGGGCGCCACCAGCGGCTGCCACCGGTTCCGCTGCGCCAACGTTTACCACTTCACCTGCGCCATCAAAGCGCAGTGCATGTTTTTCAAGGACAAGACGATGCTGTGCCCCGTGCACAAGCCCAAGGGGATCCACGAGCAGGAGCTGAGCTACTTCGCGGTCTTCCGGCGGGTGTACGTGCAGCGCGACGAGGTGCGGCAGATCGCGAGCATCGTGCAGCGGGGCGAGCGGGACCACACCTTCCGCGTCGGGAGCCTCATCTTCCACGCCATCGGCCAGCTGCTCCCGCAGCAGATGCAGGCCTTCCACTCGCCCAAGGCGCTCTTCCCCGTGGGCTACGAAGCCAGCCGGCTCTACTGGAGCACGCGCTACGCCAACCGGCGCTGCCGCTACCTGTGCTCCATCGAGGAGAAGGACGGGCGCCCCGCGTTTGTCATCAGGATCGTGGAGCAGGGCCACGACGACCTCGTCCTGAGCGATGCCTCGCCCAAAGGTAAGGGCCGCCGTTGGCGTGCGCCGGGCCGTGTTTCCCCGCGTGTGTTCCGGGCGTGGCGGTAGACGTGGACTTTCCACGCACGGACCTCGCTCTCTGCTCCGCGGGTGTCTGGGCGGGTGCGAGGCTTGACCTAAATCAGAACACGTCCGAGCACAGAGCTGACGGGATGGGTGGGGCGACTCGTGGGAGAGGTCCCCGTCGTGGACGCTGGGGACCCTCCTCTGAGCGGCGTCTGCGAGGCAGGATCCCTCGGTAGAGCGTTGCGTGCACGCGGCCTGACCTCAGGAGCCCCGGACCTTTCACCGTTTCCACCGGGAAATCAGACGCTGGCCTGGGTTGTCGCTGTCGTCGTCGCGGATACGGGAGGTTCTAGGAGCGGGGCTTTCAAAGGTTAGGAGTGCTTTAAAGGTGACTCCAAAGGAAACGTGAGTTTTAGGGTTTGATGTGAATCAGGAAAGGCTCGTTCCTGGGAGTGTCATTGGCTGGACGTTTGGAAATCTGATGTGCGTGTGTAGCGCGAAAGTGAATTAACTGTAAATTCCAGGTATTTTAAACTTCCTTTTCCACTTTTACTGTTTAATTCCCTTAACGTGACATATCTTTTTCCCCAAAATGTCATAAAGTCCCCAAAACAAGCTGCCACCCGCTGAGAGGCAGGGAATGCTAGGCCCGGCGCGCCGCTGCCCCGAGGCCTGCTTGGGGACGGGCTGGTCCTCCTTCTGCTCGTTTCTGTGCCGCCTCCTGCTCGCCTCTCTGCTTGGCCGAGAGCAAGTCGGTCGTGAACACTTTCCTTGTCCACACGTAGGTGTTTGGGATAAAATCCTGGAGCCCGTGGCACGTGTGAGGAAAAAGTCCGAGATGCTGCAGCTCTTCCCAGCCTATTTGAAAGGCGAAGATCTGTTCGGCCTCACGGTGTCTGCGGTGGCGCGGATCGCGGAGTCGGTGAGTGTCTCGTGCGGGACGCGGCGCCGCCCCTCCCGGTGCAGGTCCCCAGGGGCCCGCCTGAGCACGTGCGCGTGGCCACGCCTGGCGCAGTGACGGTTCCCCTCCAGGGTGAGGGTGGGCCGGACGGGCGGTTCCCCTGCACGTCGGGGCGCTCGTGTGCCCGCCCCCCCGCTGGCACGGCGGGTTCACGGCCAGTCTCGCCGCCCCTGTCCCGGGCTTCGTCACCCGGGGGCGGCTGGGCCCCGGAACGTGCGTCTCCTCCGACGTCACTGCCATCTCGGAGATGGCGAGCACGTGTGCCAGGCGTCTGCACGCAGCGCGTGCGGAAAGGTGCCAGACTCCCAGGCACCGTGTTCGAGGACGGGAAATCAGGCGTGAGCGCCCAGACTCCCGCGAGTGGGTCCAGCAGCCTCCGCAGGCGGAGAGCCCTGGCGGAGTGCGCCTGCGGCGCCGTGAAGAGCTGTGTCCAGCAGCAGCACGTCCCAGGAAAGACCCCGAGCGTCCGATCGTTTTAAAGCGAATCCTAAGGGCCCGCTGCACCCCGAGGACACTGAGAGGCCCTCCTCCCGCACGGTCAGACCGAACAGTGAGGCACGGTCAGGAGGGAGAACCACACGCACGGGGGACTGAACGGGATTTAAAAATTCCGCACAAAGACGGAGAAGGCGGCGTGAGCCCAGGCGGGAGGACGAAGCTGCGAGCAGCCCCTCCCCGCGCTGGGGAAGGCAGGAGGCCTCGCCGCCCCGCAGCCCCACGGCGTGCGTGCGGTGTCCCGTGGCTGACCTCCTCCGCCACGGGGCGTGGCCGGCAGTTCACCGGGTTCTGCCCTGAGGCTGCCCCCACGTTCGCACTCGCGTCGACCTGAGCGCGGTCTGCCGTGTGGGCGTGAGTCGCGGGGGCGCGCTGCCACCCCGTTCGGCAGACGTTCCCAGGTCGCTCCCACGAAGCCCACGACGGCCGTCCTTCGGCCAGCTGAGCGCGTGCCTGTGGCGTCGGTCCGGGCGGTGACGCGTCCGTGTTGCTTCGTTGCAGCTCCCGGGCGTCGAGGCGTGCGAGAACTACGCGTTCCGCTACGGCCGGAACCCCCTCATGGAGCTGCCTCTCGCCGTCAACCCCACCGGCTGTGCCCGCTCCGAGCCGAAAATGAGTGCCCATGTCAAGAGGTTTGTGTTAAGGTATTTTGTTTTGACTTCACCTAGTCCGGCCCAGGGCTCCCAGGCGTGGCGGCGGGTCCGTGCTTGGTCTGGCTGCTGCTCCCGACCCTGCCGTGTCTGGCTGTGTCTGCCCGGCCGCTTCCGAGGGCCCCCGCGCGGCCGCCGCCGGGCGGCCCCGGCACAGGCGTGGCGGCGAGCGCGCGCCTGCGGCCCTGGCCCAGCCAGAGGTCTCTTCAGTTCCCCTTTGTCTTCCCTGCTGGCACGCCACCGTCGCAGGCCGCACACCCTGAACAGCACCAGCACCTCCAAGTCGTTCCAGAGCACCGTCACCGGGGAGCTGAACGCCCCGTACAGCAAGCAGTTCGTGCACTCGAAGTCGTCGCAGTACCGCAGGATGAAGACCGAGTGGAAATCCAACGTGTACCTGGCCCGGTCCCGCATCCAGGTGGGCGGGGGGGCAGGATGGACCGGGCGGTCGGGACGCTGCCGTGCGGCGCGGGGACGAGGGTTTCACGTGGCTGCAGGAGCAGGACCCGTGTTCGACGCCACGTCCCATCTTGTTAGTCGGCGACTCGGGCGACACCGCTGCGGTCTTGGCGCCTTCGGGGGCGCACCCAGGGCAGCAGGGGGCACCGCCCTGGGCTGTGGGGAGGTCGCTGGAGCCACTTCTCGTGAAGAGAAAAATGCAGGGAAGCTCTTTCCAGGAGGCGCCCCCACGGGGGAAGTCGCCTTTCGGAGCCTTGTCACGGGGTCGCTACCTGACACCTGGTGGGAGGGTCCGGGGACATCTCACAGGTAAAGCCGCCCGCGGGCCGAGCGTGTGCGTCACCTCTGCGGGCCGCTCTCCCCGAGCCACAGACCTAAAGCCAGAGCCCGGTCCAGCCCTCCCCTCCGACGTGCCGGGGGAACCCCCGGAGCCCCACTTCGCCACCCGTCCTCAGGCCCTCAGCCCCGTCCCCCCCAAGCTCCTCCGATTCCCGAGCGAGGCCGCCGTCTGCTGGTTCTTCTGAGTGGGCCCGACAGCCCGACCCAAAGCACCGAGTTCTGCCCTTTCCTCCGCCGGAAAGTTCTCCCGCGCCCCCCTGGGCCCGCCCACCTCGGCCCCCGTGGTCCCTTCAGGACGCGAACCTGACCCGCGTCCCTTCGTCCGTGCCTGTTCAGATTCCTCTTCCTTCCCCGGAACCTTCCTCTGCTCTGAGAGGTTCCACGGTCGGCGCTCTGGTCGCCGTCGGGGTGTTTTACGGAAACGCGCCCTTCACCTCCTCGCGCTCCGCGAGCCCGCGCGGCCCGGAGCGAGGCGGCCTTCGTCTGAGAGGTGCTGCCCCTCGGCACCCCTGGGGCCTCGGTGAGGCCTGCAGGCTGGGGGCCCAGCCCCGCCGCCCGGCCCCCGCGTCCAGCCGCCTTCCCCCCCCCCCGCTCCTCCCGCTCCCCGTCCTGCTCGCCCTTCTGTGTTGAGGAGCAGTTAGCGTCGGCGCTTTCTGCCCTCGCGCGTCCCGCCTGGCCTCTGGTTCCCGGGGTTTGGGTGCGGGGTCAACCCCTTTCTGCCCCTTCTCCAGAATGTCGCCTCGGCCCAGTCCCTGCCCCCCGTCTGCAGCGTCCGTTTTGTCCCCTGGCCTCTTGGTGGCTTCCGGACGACCTGTGTTCCGCCTGCGCGCCTGTTGGAAAGCTCCTGTCTCTCGGCCATCGTTTTCCTTCTGCCCACCTCCCAGGCAGCGAGGTGTCTCAGCGGCGCCTGCGCCTGCGGGTCAGAGGGACGGTGCCGTTCGCACCTTTCCGCACCTCCCTCCCTCGCCAGCACTCAGGGTCTGCAGGTCGGCCGGGCCGTGCCGGCCTTCTGTTTCCTCGTGGCCGTGGCGGCCTGTGATCTCAGGAACCGCGGTGAAACCGCTGCACGGCTGCTGGGCACTTCCGTGACGCGACGGCACAGCTGCCCGTACCTCGCGCGCACACCCCCGGAGCTGGGCGTGAAGCAGAGGGGCCGGGCACGGGGGTTTTCCGAAGGGGCTGTGCCCCGGGCTCGTGCCGGCGGCGGGCGTCGCGGCTCCCGGCCGTCGCGGGTGGCGCCGCCCTCACGTGTGGCCGGCCGGCCTGCTGAGTGCTGACCGGCGCTGTCGCTGGAACTGCACCCCGGGCTGCGGAGGAACGCGCCCCTTTCCACGTCTGCCGCGGGGACCTGCTGTCGGCCAGTGGCGTGGGTCTGGTCCACTCAGTTCGCAGGAAGCGCACGGTTCGGTCATCCCCCCGCAGAGCGCCACCTGGCCACCGGGAGGGGGGGGGTACCTTTTCTTCAAACGTTCTAAGTGTTTTACAGCTTTCGGTCTTGGTACTTCCTAGTCTTGGTTGAGAGTGTAGGTGGTGCCCATGGTATCTTCTAAGTTTTTCCCCAGAAGTTGGCGTTTTTACGAGTAGCCATTCCGTGAGTAACCCGTCCCTCCTGACCTGGCTGCTGACCCCACCACCCTCCTGCGCCCTGGGTCTTCCTGTGCGCGGGGACCCGCGTGCCCCCACTGACCTCGTCGGCGGCGGCGAGCCGCGTCGATTTTCCATCGCGTCCCTCACGTCGCTCCTTCACCTCCGAGTCCCGTCTGGCATTGGACGGATGCATCGCGCGCTTTTCTTCCGGGAGATAGTTCACTCACCGACCACGACCTCTGACACAGGCCCTTCCTCCGCAGCCGCCTGCCAGGAGCGCGGGGGGCGCAGGGAGCTCAGGGTCTTCCTTTCCCACTGCCTTTGGGTCGGTTTTCGTCGCGATGCAGACACTCAGGTTGGGAGGAGGAAATTCGGACGTTGGTGGAAGTTACCCGTGGTCTTCCCGGTACGTTTTTTCCAGAATTTTTAACGGTAGAAACTGCAGACGCCGCGCACGGCGCGTGGCTGGCCGGGCCCCTGGCACAGGCCGCACGTGCTGCCTGCCAGAGGAGAGGGGCGGCCGCGTCCCCGCGCAGGTCCCCGCGCAGGTGCCCGTGCGTGTCTTCAGCAGCCTCAGCCGTTCGCGTTGGAGCAAACTTACCTTTCCCGGGAACTTTCTTTCTGTCCAGCTTCCCTGGTAATCGGAGCTGAGTAGCTCACCCCGTCCTCCCCTTTGCCCTGGCCCCCAGGAGCTCACAGCCAAGCGCGGAGCCCGTGTGCAGCGCGTTAGTGACGCCCCACGGCGGGCCCCAGGAGTTTACCGCCACGTCAGGGCCCCGCAGGAGCCCTGGTGGGACGAGGTGGGCGCCGGGAGCGCTTCCCTGTTCCGTAGGCGGGAGCGCAGCGGTGCTTGCGTAAGGGGACTCGGTCTGGTAGAGGACGAGGCCGGCCGGCCAGCGGTGTCGCCCTGTGAACAGGCTGTAAGGACCCCGTGTGGCAAAGAACCCGGGCCGTGGCGGCACCGCCCTTCAGGGGCCCTAAGTTTCAGATGACAGCGCGGCGCTCAGCCAGGAGGGTCCCGAGTGCAGGTGAAGGCTTCGGCCCGGCCGTCGCCGTGCCCTTTCCGTGTAGGAGCGCAGGCGGCCGTCCAGGGAGGCGCGGCGTTTGTGACGGGTGCACGTGCACACACACGTCCCCCCCCACAGGGACTGGGCCTGTACGCGGCCAGGGACATCGAGAAGCACACCATGGTCATCGAGTACATCGGGACCATCATTCGAAACGAAGTCGCGAACAGAAAAGAGAAACTCTACGAGTCTCAGGTACGCGCCACAGCCGTCCCCGCTGCCCCTGCGTCCGCCACACACGCTGCAGGGCAGGGCCGGAGCGGCCGGTCGTGCTGGGTGCGGAGTTCGGGAAGCCCTCGCTCGTCCCCGTCAGCCTTCCCAGGGGGCAGTGGCAGCCCCCCCACCCCCCCCGCCGTGCAAATGGCAGCCGACGGGTCTCTGGGGGGCCCGCGGCGGGCGTGGTCAGGGCGCGGTCAGCTCCCTCCCGGCTCAGGCTTCCCGACGTGCCCTTGACCGTGGGAGGAACTCGCCCGTCTCTTCCAGAACCGCGGCGTGTACATGTTCCGCATGGACAGCGACCACGTGATCGACGCCACGCTCACGGGAGGGCCCGCGAGGTGAGGAGGGGTCTGGCCGGGCGCCCTGTCACCCTGCGGGTCGCTGGGCTCACTGAGGCATCCCAGTCCCGAGGCTGGTTTCGGAGGAGTCTCCTGCCAAGTCGTGTGGTCTCGAGAGGGGCACGGAGAGCCGCAGGGAGACGTTTCCCCGCAGGCCGAACGTTGAGAACGCTCGTTCCGCGCTCCTCGCGTTGTCGTACGCTGAACGCGCCCTGACCGGTGCTTGCAGGTACATCAACCATTCGTGTGCGCCGAACTGTGTGGCCGAAGTGGTGACCTTCGAGAGAGGACACAAAATCATCATCAGCTCCAATCGCAGGATCCAGAAAGGGGAGGAGGTAAGAGCGCGGCGTCCGGTGCCCGCGCCGGAAGCCGCCCCGGGAGAGGCCAGCCTTGGCCCCATCCCGTGTCACACCCGGTGCTCTCCCTCCGGAGACACGGGGCTCCGAGCGTCGACCGCCACCCCTCCGCCCCGCGCGGCATCGCGTCCTGTCTCTGGCGCCTCCTTCCCCTTCCCCTGGTCATAGGCGGGCACCCGGGATCCCTCCCTGTAACCCTAAGCGAGTCGTTGAACTCGTGGGGGGAGACGGTCGCGGCACTGCTGCCCGCGATCTCGGGCGGCGCCGTGGCCCTGTCCCGTCACAGGAAGGCTGCAGGCGGTTTGGGTGCCGCGTGGCTCCAGGCCACTCGATGCCGCGCTTGTGACCGCACGCGCTCACGGGGTCGCGTAGCCGCCGACCTTCAGACAGTTTCCTTGGCGTTGCTCTGGTCTCCCACGACTCTGGCCCAGCGTGTCACCTGGTGCGAGCTCAGTGGCCTCGCTCGCCTCGCCCACGGGTCCAGACCGTCTCTGACCGACCGATCAGCACGTGCCACGGCGGTGCCTGTGTCTGGGCCTCGGTCCGCGGTTGGTGTTCCCGGGGCCGCTCCCGCCGGGCGTGTGGGTTTTGGGGGACCCTCTCGTTTGGGGGTTGGAGCCCCCAGCCCTTCCTGAGCAGAGCTGTGGGACCGCGCTGCTGTTTTTTAATCCTTTTGGACTTCCTTTCGTAAAATCGAGAATTGGCTTTGCACGTGTTGATGCGGAACTGAGAAAGTGCGAGAACCGGGGTGGGGGGGGTCCTGGCCTCAGGCGGAGAGCTCATCCCCACAGGGGGTGGCAGTGGCGACGACGTCGTTGAGGAAGCTGCTGGCTGAAGGCCGTGGCGCGTCTGCCCCGGGGACGGCCAGGGGGCCTTTCCTCCGAGGGCGCTGAGGGAGGCCTGTCGGGGACCAGGGGCTGGTGCCCCTGGAATCAGGTGACCCCCCCCGACGACGGGGTCTGTGTGCGATGTCACCCTCGGTGACCCCGGAACGCACTTTTACGTGTCCTTTTCAGTAAAGACGGAGGAGGTCGTTAGCTGGCCAGGGCCAGTCGCCTCGGCCCACAGGGACGGTGCGGGCTTGTCCTGCGGCCGCTCGTGCCCTCTGAGCCCCCGGGGCCGGGCGGATGCTGCGGGGGCTGGTTCCTCTCCCTCTCCCGGCCCCGCCAGGCCCCGCGGGGGCCCCTCTCACCCTGTGTCTTTGCCGTGGGCAGCTCTGCTACGACTACAAGTTCGACTTCGAGGACGACCAGCACAAGATCCCGTGTCACTGTGGCGCCGTGAACTGCCGGAAGTGGATGAACTGAGCACCCCTTGCTGTCTCGGCGGGCGGCTTGTCCCTAGGAGGAAGCGATTCACACACCATTCGCGTTTTGCAGACAGAACGATGTTTTTGTTTCCTTTTTATGACTTTCTGCAAACTAGCTTCTGGGAGTTCTGGTGCCTCGGCCGAGGGCGGCGGCGGCCGCAGGGGCGGCCGACGTGAGCGTCTCTCCTGCCGCGGTTGGGGTTGACCAGAGTCGCAGGACGTTCCAGCACTTTTGTTTTTTTCCTTTTCCTTCCTTTTTCCCTTTCCTTTGGAGGGTGGGGTGTTTTGTTGTTTTCTTGGTCTCCCTGAGGAGAAACTCTTACTGGGGCAAAGAGCCGATGGCTGCCCCGCCCCGGGGCAGGCCCTTCCTATGAATGTAAGACTGAAATCACCAGCGAAAGGGAGATGTCCAAAGTGCTGGCCACGGCCTTATCTGAAAAGGGGCAGGCCCTCTAATTTAAAAGTTTTTTAAATAAAGTAGACACCACTGAACAAGGAATGTACTGAAATGACTTCCTTAGGGATAGAGCTAAGGGATAATAACTTGCACTAAAATACATTTAAATACTTGATTCCATGAGTCAGTTTATTGTAGTTTTTGATTTCTGTAAAATAAGAGGAACTTTTTGTATTTATTATTGAATAAGTGAATGAAGCTATTTTTAAATAAGAGTTAGAAGAAAGCCAAGCTGCTGCTGTTACCTGCAGAACTAACGAACTGTTACTTTGTACACACGTGTAAATACTTTGAGAAAAATACAGTATCAAATAGTTATTGACCAAATGCTCCCAGGCTCCGCAGCAGCTCGGTGCTCACGAACCTTCGTGGGGATGCGACAACGCGGTTTCGTGTTACTGAACTTCGCCCTCGGCGTGCGGGGTTTTGGGACCCGCGGCCTGTCGGTCCCCGCTGTACACCCCTCGCTCTGGTGGGACGGCGCCCAGGCCACGGCTGCGCCTTTCACAGCCGTTTGGTAACCCGGAGAGCTTTTCACGCGTGCTGTCGCATCCCCACTTCTCCAGTCAGGTTGTCTGTGCTTACGATCTGTGATAACTGTGAATAACCAACTGCTTAAGACACCCCGGACGGGGCTGAACTTCCGTCAGCAGAAGTAGTTTTGATTAGGACTGTGTTTCCGGCCACGAGGAATCATGTAACCTGCAGGACCGCGTAGCAGCCGCTCAGATCTGACTCTCGCCTTCTATTAACACAGAAATTTGGGGGGAAGGGGGGTCGGGGGGAGACGTGATTTCGCTTGCAGAGCTGCAGGACTCCGGCAATAGGGTTTTGGAAGCTGTAATTTTAAACGTGTTTGTATGGACTGTTTGTTTACATTTCTTTAATAAAGAACACACACACTGTTCGGTGTTTGCTCGTGGAAACTCGCTCCGCGTCGCGAGCCGGGTCAGCGTTTTCCTTTGTGCGTAGCCCCCGGTACTGACACTCGCAGGCTGAGTATGAGACGAAGTGTCGTGTGCACAATGCGCGTGGGCTGTGAACTGTCGGTCGACCCGGTGATGCGGTTCTGGACTCGTAATGTATATGGCATGGTGTATTTTTATCTCACAGAGTAAATCAATTGTATATATTTTTCTCTCGATAAACAGCTGTATGAAATTTGTCTCCTGAATATTTTTCTTCTCTTGTACAATACTCTGACTTCCTCCCCGTATTTGTCGCCCCGGGTTTTCGTTTTGTTTTCTGTTCTGTACAATAGTATCTAATGTTGGCAAAAATTGAATTTTTTGAAGTATACAGAGTGTTCTGGGTTTTGGAATTTGTGGACACAGATTTAGAAGATCTCCATTTACAAATAAAATATTTTACATCTACGCACGGCGCCCGCGTCTCTGTGAGCCCGTCTCGCGTGCCGGTCGCAGCTCGGAGACGGGTGACCGCCCCGCATCCTCCGAGGGTCTGCTCCTTTAGAGCTGCTGGCGTTTCACTGTCACCAACTGTTCATTTTCTTTTCACATAAAAGGTGCAGATGGACGTAACTCGTTCCAAACAGACTGGGTCGTCCTTGCCGCTGAGCGAAGAGGGGAACCGTGGTTTTTAGTTCGCCGAGGCCTGGTTAAAAGTATCCGTGGTGCCTCCTTCCCTTGCTCAACGGGCTTATTCTTCTCTCAAACGACCCGCTCTCCTGGATTTATTCTCCGTGGTAGAGACTCCGCCCTAATGAGCGCACTTAAGGGGGGGCTAAGATTACAACTGGTCGGACCCCCCCCCCCGATTTTGTTGGCGATTACAATCCGTGAAGAAGCCCGAGGCCCTCTGTGCGCTGCTTTCTACTCTGTGCGGTGTGGAGCGCGCTTATTTGTGAAGTTGTGTGTTTTTCGACGACAGTCGACCTGCAGTGCTGTGCTGGTCTCAGGTGTGCAGCGTGGTCACTAGACCTGTAACCTGCAAAGCGGTCACCGCGGTCTGCTGCCGACCTGACCGCGCACGGAGCTGCAGTGTCACCGCCCGTGCTGCTCTTGCCAACCCCATGGCTGTTCCTGTAACTGGAATCTGTACGTCTCGGTCCCTTCACCTTTTTCACGCCCCCCGCCCCCCACCTGGCGACCGGGAGTGTGCCCTCTGTACGCACGAGTATTTGGATTCTGCAGGTGAGTGAAGGCACGTGGTGTTGGCTTTACTCAGCGTCATGCCTTCTGTCGGGTCCCTCCACGTCGTCGCAAACAGTAAGATCTCGTTTTTACGTAACGTTTCGTCGCATGCGCCGGAGCCGGTGGGCGCGTGAGCTGCTCCCGCGATCTTGGCTGCTGTGAATCACGCGGCGGCGCGCGTGGGGCTGCGCGCGTCTCCCCAGACGGGTGTTCCCCACGCCTTGGGGTGGACGCCCGTGGGACGGCTGGTCCGTGTCTGTTTTCAGTTGTCTGGGGGCCTCCATACCGTTGTCCTGGTGGCTGCACCGATCTGCAGTCCGAGAACATGCACACGGTCCCCTCCTCTCCGCGGCCTCGTCAGGACCTGTGTCTGGATTCATGACGACGGCCGTTGACGGGGGGAGGGGGCGGCGTCTCACGGCGGTGGTCCCTGCGCGCCCCTGGTCACTGGGGATGCTGAGCGTCTTTTCGCGTCCGTTCAGGCCTTCTGCCCGTTTCTTAATGCCACGTGTGTGGGTGTGTGCGCTGCCGTGTTTCACGCGTGTCATGTGCACGTTTGGTGTTAGGCTGCACGAGTTCTCGTGGTTTCATTCCCGTAGTCTCGGTGACTGACACGTTTGGGTCCCTCTCTGTCACCTGCAGATAACGACAGTTCAGTTTCTTCCCTTCCAGTCAGACGCCGTTTCCTTTTCTCGTTCGGCTGCTGTGACTAGGACTCCGACGCTTCGCTGAGTGAAAGTAAACGTGGTGGAAGTGGACGTCTCTGTCTTGACCCTGAGCCCAAAGACAGTGCTTTCGGCCTCCACCGCGGGGCACGCGGCCAGCTGTGGGTCTGTCCCCTCTGGCTGCGGGTCGCTGAGGGTTTTTATCGTAAACGGAAGCTGGAGTTTTCAAACACTGTTCTGTCTGGTGATTATCGGTTTTCATGCTTCGTTGTTGGTGACGTAGCACGTCAGTTGACTTGCGGGGGTTGAACCAACCTTGCGTGCCAGGAGTAAGTCCCACCGTGATCTGGGGTCGGCTGCCACCTCGCTGGGCGTGGGGGCACCCGGGACAGGCTAGCCACGAACCCGGGTCGGCTGCCGCTAGCGCCAGGCTCGGGACCGTTTAGCAAGAGGTTCAGGGAGAGCGGGGGCCGGCCGCCGCCTGTGGGGTGTGCGGACCCTAGGGAGGTTCTGGGCGTCCACAGGCTGCGCCAGGCTGGCCGCTCGTGTGGAGGCGGCTCGGGCTGGTGGGAGAGCTGGCCGCGCCAGCGAGGGGTGATCCAGGTCACCGGGGATGGACGCAGCGCTGGCTGGGAGGAGGCGGCACCTGCAGAGGGGCAGTGGCCTTGGTGGCACCTCCGCCCCCGAGCAGAGCTGTCCCCTCTGCCCCCACCCTAGGTTAACCTGCTTCTCCTGTGCGTCCCTGGGACCCTGCGAACGGCTGCGCCTCGGCGCTCAGGGCCGGCGGGTTTGTGGGAGCGCGAGCGCGGTCCCCGAGGGGAGCGCCCGGTCCCCAGCAGCCCCTCGTCTCTCTCAGCCGCAGTCTCTGCTGGTTCTCACAGCCTCGTGTTGTGGGGCGGCCTCGGCTGGCATTGGAGCCCTGGGCTGGGGAGGCCTCCTCCCTCCGGGGGCCCCCCACAGCCGAGATGTCCCTCCCGATCGGAACTGCCGCACGTGGACATGGGACTGGCCCAGCCCGCCTCTCCGCCCCCCCCACCGGCCTCGAGGTGGCCGCCTGTGTCCCCGGCTGTAGGATTTCCGTGCAGCCGGACCACGGGCAGCTCCCAGCGCCGGCGTCCTGCGGCTGTGATTCCGATGTGGCCGTGAGAGGGGGTGGCACGGCGGCCACCTGCTCCGCCACTGTGACTGGGCGAGCGCGCACCCTCCCGAGTTCCCGTCCGGTTGTCAGCTCGTGCTTCACGAACGCCCTCCTGTGCCGTGTGGCTGGACGGAAAGTCTCGGACACCGTCATCTGACGAGAATCCTGGAATTTCGTTCTAAAACGCTTCTTGTGGGTGAAGGTGTCATTTTGCGAGGCCGGACAGTCACGGTCTGCGCCGGGCTTCAGAGCCGTCGTGGTGCAGCCTTTTCCCCCTCGACCTCGGACTTGGTCTCGGGGCATCCGGCACGGAAGGAAGGAGCCTGGGGTCTGCGTCCTGCCGGAGCAGATGCCACGGGTGCCGCGTGGAGGGAGGGCACGGAGCGGCCCTCTAGCCCTCAGGTCTGCCAGGGGCATGGCAGGAGGGAGCACGGGGGGGCGCTCTGCGCTCGGCCCTGGGCGGGGGTGCCAGCGCGGAGTCCGAGGAGCAGCGGCGCCTGTGCCCCCGCGTCAGACTTTCCTACGTGGCGAGCTGCAGTGCCCGCTCACCTCTGACCACGCGCGCCACGTGTCACGTGCCCGGGGGGCTCTGGGACATGGAGGAGCCGCCGTGGTTCCTGCCATCGAGCTGCTCTTCTAGTGGGGGGGGGGGTCTGGCCGTTTCAGAGAGAAATCTAACGCTCGGAGCTGGCGGAGGCGGGAGTGGCCTCCCAGGGGAGGTGACGTGCAGGCGGAGCCCGGGGGATGACAGACGCGGCAGGGATGGAGGCAGGGACGGCCGGAGCGCAGGGGCGCAGCACGGGCCGCGTCGCGGAGGCAGATCTAAGCGCAGCAGGAAGCCAGGAGGACGCGCCGTGACTGACGCAACGAGCGGTGACTCGGCCTCTGTGCAGAGGAGGGCGGACGAGGCAGGGCCTGGCGACATGGGCGTCAGGGGCCGTCGCGCTGTTTTGCAGACAGACTTGCGTGACCCGTGACACAGCCCCGCCTCCTCCCCACGGCCGCGCGTCTGACCCCTGGTCCCCATCGCCTGCTGTCACCTGGCTGCTGTGCTCCCGTCCTCGTCACCGAGCAGCAACGCCCTCGCTGGGCGTGGGGCGCCGAGTGCCGCGGTTCCTCTGGTCGGTGGAGTTTGTCACGGGTGACAGCCTCGGCCACCGCCCCTCTGTGAAACCCGGGCCCGCGCCAGGGACCTCTGCCCCTTCCTGGGTGGCTTCCCACGTCTCTGGCCTCATCTTTTCCCTAAAGGAGTCGCCCCGTTTCTTGACTTTAGAGATTTACGTGACGTCAACCTGAAAAGCGACTCCTCGACCACGTCTCCAGCAAACGGCGGCTGCGCGGTCACCCGGCTGCCGGGGCACCAACCGCTTGAGGGTGTTCTTCAAACTCCTCAATTCCCACGAGCGGGCTGGCCCCGTCAGACACCGGACAGAGGGGAGCAGTGGCAGACGGGGCGTCCCCTGCCCTGAGGTGGCAGGCGTCGCATCCCGTGCTCACCGGCACTCGGGGGGCCGAGTCCTGCCTCGACGTTACCGTCTCTGACGCGCTCACGCTACCCTCACGGCGCGGGGACCTGGGGGTCTCAGACGTGTTCAAGGCTAAAGCTGGGGGTGTCAGCAGTTCCCCGCGTTTTTCCGGAACCTGGAAGAGCCACCCCCGTCACCTCCTGGCAGGGCTGGACCGGTCTTTGCCTCGCGACGGAGGAAACTGGTGACGACTGGGCTCCCGAGAGGCGGTTCCCGCCGGGCGGCAGGCACGGCGGCCGCTCGTGTGCGCCCGGCAGGCTCCACGGCCCCGTCGTCACGCCTCGGTCCTGCCCTTTCTTCCTTTCAGCGACACTCGATCTCCACAGCTGCCGTCTGCCGTGCAGGTTTCCATTTCCGGTTTGCCGAGCTGCTGTCGTGTGTGGAATCTTGTCACATCTGCCTCCTGCGAGGTCAGGTCACAGGCCTTTCGTCCTGTACTGACTGGCGCTGCGGGACTGACGCGGTTCTCGGCTCTCAGAGGACACTGGCCTGTGGCTTTCTGGTGTCGCTTTCAAATCGCTCGCATCATCAGAACTTCCCGGCAGCGCGTGCTGCGCCAGGCGCTACGTAGAGGCTGTCTGGGCTGTGTCTACAGGGAAGGCGGCTCGTTTGTCTCGAGGGATCTGTCCGCTTCACGTATCGGCACGAAGTTGGTCGTCACCATTACCTTTTTCAAAAACAGTTTATTTGTTAAAGCAGTTTGGGGCTCACAGTAAATGGCTGAAGTACAGAACACGGCCCCAGGTCCCCACCAGCAACATCCCGCATCAGTGGTCGCGGCGACGCGTCGCTGTCCTGTCTACTTGTGGTGGTGTGCGGTCTGCGGGTTCTGACTGATGTAGGATGACACGTGTCCCCCATGATAGTGTCACGCACAAGGGTTTCGCTGCTCTGACGATCCCCTGTGCTCCGCCTGCTCATCTCACTCTCCTGACCTCTTGCGGCCTCCGTGGTTTTGTCTCTTCCAGAAGGTCGTGTGGTGGAAACCACAGGGTGCCACAGTCTCTCCGGATCGGCTCCTCGCGTTTCCACTCCTTTTGAACACTGAGCCTGTTGTCTGGAGGGACCAGTTTACCCCTGTGGCGACTGAAGGGCGGCTGAGTCACGGCCGCGTGGGGCAGACGGGCGTGAAACTGCTGTGCGGTCTTCGTGTGGGCCCAGGCTCGTTTTCAGTTCCTTCAGGGAAACGAATGCCTAGAGGCGGGACTGTCGTATCACGTGGTGGTTGTCAGTTTTCTCAGAAACCGTCAGATCGTCGCCGAAATGGCTGCACCGTTTCGGGTTCCCACAGCTTGTTCTTTTTCACACCTGCAGAACGTCCGGTGAGGCTGCCAGTCTTTACTGATGTTGGTGATTGGTCTTTTTCTGGATTTTTTCTAGCAGTGACACTCGATGCAGTTCTGTTTGCTTTCTGTTTCATTAGGGTGGACGTGTAGAGCACTGATTCTCAGCTGTAAAACGCCCACGCGCTGAGCTGCAGCCCACCACCTTTGCAATGTCGCGTGTTTCCAGTTCAGAACAGCCTTTCGACTTCTGTGACCCGTGGGCTGCTGGGAAGCATGTCCCTGGGAGATTTCCTAATATTCGAAAAGTCTCCAGTTACCTGTATTATTGGTTTCTAATGTAAGCTTCACGATGAATTTGGATGAATTACTGAGACTGGTAACCGTTTCTGTGTACCTGGGTGCGTGTTCTCACTGGGTGAGGGGGTCCCAGGAGTGTTAACTGTGTCACCTCGACGGTCCTGATGGTGACCGCCTGTCTCCGTGTTTCATCAATGGCTCAGGGGGGCTCAAATCTCATCCCAGCTGTGGCTCCTGTGTCCCCTGGTAATTCTGGCAGAACAGGTCCGGTGTGTGTGCATCGGGAAGTGCTGTTCTTAGGTGTGTCAGCGTTTGAGACCGCTTCCTCTTACAGCACTGACAGGTAGTAACCTAGTTCCCCCGAGCAGTGTTCGTCGTGCATACGTGTGCCCATCGTTTTATTTTTGTTTGTGTCTTCACGTTTAAAGTGAGTTTCTTACAGACATGTAGTTGGGTCTGACAGTGGCTGCCTTCTAAACGGGGCGCTTAACTGACACTTAATGAGGTGATTGGTCTCGTCGGGGTTAAATCTACCATCTTGCTGTTTGGTTTTCTACACGGACCACCTGGTCTTGAAAGCTGAATGACAAAAAGTTTACGCTATAGATAGACTCTAGCATGGTCCCGATCGGGGGCTCACGCTGCTGTGGTTCAAGATAAAACACGAAGTGCCCCACCCGCAGCACTGTCTCTGAGATGCAACACTTCGGAGCTGAGCATGTAGTACATGCAGGTGATTCCGAAACTGATCTCTCAACTTGAGATAAATGTGAGCTCTTGACCTCTACACCCAACAGCCCACTCAACTCTGCCTGGATGTTTCACAGGCAGCTCTAAGGTCAAGTGTGCAAATCCCCGTAATTCAGGCTGAGAAACTGAAACTTACCCACTGGTTCATCGGCTGAATCCCAGTGCATTCCTTATCGTGTGTCACACACGCAGGACAGCTCAGACTTGCGGCCCCCATATGAGACAGGCAAGTAACGAGAAGGATCCTTTATTTTAAGTAGCGCTAGTACCATAATTCATCAAAATAACGAATAAGTTAACTGCTGCTTAAATACGATCTCATAAACGCCTCTTGAAGTTAAGTCATGTGCATTCAATCAGTTTGTGTAAAATTAACTGTCTCCTACGAAGTCTTCTAAGAAATCAAGACCAGTTTGCAATCAGATCAGCGCCATTCCGGCGTTAAAGGGGATTAAAAAGCACAATCTGAACAGGCCTAGCGATGTCCTGGATGTCCCCTGCTGTACAGTAAAGCCGGTTTCCTCCCCTAAGCAAGACCTCCTTCCGTAAGAGCGGCTCAGAAGTGACCTACTGTCTGGGTGAGAGACTCCTTCACCTCCTGAGGGCCGCGCGGTGCTCCAGTCTCTAGCACATCTGCTGTCTCACCTCCTCTTCCCAGGCATCTCCACAGGACAGGCGCGATGAATCACCATCCGGCCACGGCCTCCACCTTAACCTTCCAAGTGCCACTGCTGTGAGGAGGAGCCATCACAGATTGCCATGGCAACGTAGCCTTTGTGACTCAGTGGATCAACGACTCGCAGGCACTGTCCAACGGACACCTGGTACAGCCGATTATTCTTCTGGAAGAAAAAAATTCCACCGCTTACCTGTGTCAACTTAAAACACTGTCAGACCGTGGTAAAGCAGCTGCGGGACTCCGGAACTGACGTGGGCCACTTAAGGTTGCTTGCGGGATGCTGCCCACTCGGAACTACCTTCTACAAGGTACAGAGTCCATCTGTCATGCTCCCTCTCTTAGCCCCTTCTGTCTCCTCCCCGTCATCGCTAAGCAAGCTGCTCACCCCAAAGGTCCACTGCTGGGACCCTCCTGATCCGTGGCACTTCATGAGGCGGGGTGGGTCTGAGGAGCGGGTTTCTGACATATCCAGGCACAGGAGATTACTTAAAATCAATTCATGCTCTTCGTTGTAAATCCACATCTAAGGAAGACAATAAAAGGCCATAATCTCAAGTCCTAGCCACAGCAATCAGACAAGATAAAGAAGTAAAACTCAAGTAAGTTGCAGGATACAGAACTGATGTACAGAGATCTGTTGTTTCTGCACACCAGTAATGATCAGAATTAAGAAAATAATCCCTTTCCGGTACATCGAATAAAATACCTAAGAATAAATTTAACCAAGGAGGTAAAAGAACTGTACTCTGAAAACTGTAAGACACTTTACAAATAAATCGAAGGGTATACACCTCATTCGTGGATTGGAAGGATTCACATTGCTAAAATATCCTTACTACCTAAAAAAATGCACAGAGTTGATGCGATCCTTAGGGCATTCTTCTCAGAACTAGAACTTGCAGATGCATACGACGTTTAGGATTAAAGACCCTGAACAGCCAAAGAAATCCTGAAAAATGAAAGAACCAAGTGGGGAAGTGTCACCATCCCTAATGTCAAACCACAAAGCTGCGCTAACCCACACAGTACGGTTCGGGTTTAAAACACACACCCAGAGCACTGGATGGCAGGCCCAGAAACAGATCCCCGCTCCCCCTGTCTACGGCAGAGGCGCGAGCACGTGCAGTGCGGGCTAGCAGTCTCTTCAGCAAGGGTGCCGGGGAAGTTGGACCACTCTCCCGCAGCACGGGCAGAAATAAAATGGATTAAAAAGTTAACGTTGGACCTGAAACCACAGAACTGCTAGGAGAAAACAGCAACATCTTTTTGGAAACATCTGTTCAAGCAAAGGAAACGAAAGAAAAATGACGTCAAACTAAAACGTTTGTGTACAGCAAAGGAAACCAATAAGCCCACTGAATGGGAGGAGGTATTTGCAAAGGATCCCGCAGTACAGGGTTAATGTCTAAAAAATAAATCCAATCAAAACGGGCACAGAACCTGAACAGCTGTTCCTCCCAGAGGACACAGAGATGGCCAACAGACATAAGACGCTCAACATCATCCATCAGAGAAATGCGAATCAAAACCACAATGAGAGGCCGCCTCACACCCGTCATCAAAAAAACCACGTGGCGGCAGGGTGCACGGGGAACGCTCACGCACTGCTGGGGGGACTAAACTGGTGCGGCTGTTAGGAAAACGAGCACCACGTGACCCAGCAATCCCACTTCTGGGCTTTTATCCAAAGAAGAGAAAACACTCATTCTGAAACAGGCACCTGTGCTCGCTGCGGCATCATTAGAGTAAACCACAGGCAGGGAAGCAGCCTCACTGTCCACGCGTGGACACCGCACAGAGGATGTGGGCCACAGACGGGGGCCAGGTCAGCGATGACGAATGGACTCTCGCTGTCTGTGACAGCGTGGGTGGACCTAGAGGGTAATCTGCTAAGTGACATGAAATAAATCAGAGGAAGACACGTACCTCTGATCTAACTCACCCTGGAACCTAAAAAGAGTGAACAAAAGCCAGAAACAGACCCACCTGGAGAACATGGTGAGGGCTGGCAAGGGGGAAAGTGCTCTACTTTGCCATTTCTAACAAATTTCCTGTGTAACTGAAAAGGACAGATAAGGCTCTGAACAAGGAAAATGCTACTATGACACACCGGTCAGAGGTAGAAAAGTGTGCAGAGACGAACAGAGCTGTATTAGGGGATCCCTAGAGTCATTCCCAACTTCTAATCCGTAGGATTTAAGGTTGGGGTAAAACCCCGATGCCTGCCCTCCCTCCTCAGGAAGGGCCGGTGGCAGGGTCCCTTCACTAGAGGACACCCGTGGACGGGCTGCGAGCACAGGAGCCTCACTCACCTGATTAGGGTCACTGTAGTCGCACGCCTTAAGCACCACGAGGCCTCCCTTCTGACTTGGGCGGCCCTGGGCCACCAGACACTTGCCGGTCTGGAGGTGATAGAGCTGTGAAGGAAGACACTGCGCATTAAAGCCAGCATGCAGACGGAGACCGGGGTCAGAACCGCCCCGAAGAGTGCCAGAAAAGGCTCTGGGTGACACACGAGAATATCAGCCCAGAGGCATGGATTCCGAAGGTCGTAAAACAGCCGTTTTCACTCCTAGGTCCTAGCTGTGGCTCGTGTGAGCATCGTGACAGGCTTCAGGGTCACGGGGTGCTTCACCAGTGTCTGCAGGCGGCGTCAGTAGGAATCCTGCTTACGAGTTTACTAACCTACGTGGAAGGGAAAACGCCGACCTCTGCGCTAAACCTTAAAACGGTATCAAGGAAAAAAGAACAAAAGGTGTAAAGCAAACAGTACGCAGCTAAGTGTAACGTCCGTGCTAAAGTGGAGACGAATGCCGATGGCAGATGCCCCAGGAGTGCCCAAAGTGAGATGTGTGAAAGCAGCCGACGACGCAGTCTGGACAGAGGGGCTGAAGTGCTAGGTGAGACTGGATCCCCAGGGCGAGGGTAATAACGGTGAGGGTTGACGTACGCTGGCACCTTTCTGATGGGAAAACACCTAATGATGTCTTGATTTGTTTTTAATCTTGTAAGACAAAACAAGGCGGCTGAATTCCAGCCACGGAGTAGGTCAAAGAATGGCATGACGACAGAATCCAGAAAGTGCCTTGAACACGAGAGAAAACTGGCAGCGACTGACAATACCCACACTTAACTTTCAGAAAGCAAATTCTAAGAAGTGATTCAGGAAAAAGGTATCGTGTTTTGCCTAGTTTAAGTGTGATTATAAAACGGAAGCAATTCCTTAGAAAACGAAAGGGGACATCTGGAGAAACGTGGTGGACCAGTGGGCTTTCTGAGCTCAGGTGACTGCCCAGGACAGCAGACGTGAACTCTCAGCTCACGCCGCCGCCGAGACCCTAGCCCCCTGCACTTCCTGTCGTGGTCGGTGCCCCAGCTGCAGCTGAACGGTGTCCAGCTGCCTCAGTTTCTCCTTTGTTCTCCTCATTAGACAGGTTTCTGGCAAATGAATTTTATGCTCCTGCCCCGCCTTTATTTGTATCTTTACGTGTATCCTCTACGGAGCAGCTAGTATGTAACTCAGAGGTCACGCTCCCTTTACGTTGGCAGGTGGAGACTCTTACTAACAGTGAAGGTGCTCGAATTCGTAAGGACCTGCACCTGAGTGGAGGGAATTCCCATGCTAAATGTTCCGTGAGGTCTGCAAAGACACTGTGTCGTACAGCTTAGAGGTTGCTTCCTTACCCTTCCACGCTGAAGGACTTTGGGGCGTTTCGGCCCTCTGTTGATGAAGACGGGCTGCTGGGGTTTGACATTGGGTCCAGATACCTGCATCTCTGGGTAAATGTTATCCAAATACCATTTAAATGATTTACAACCCAACTTCTTCCGCAGTTCAACACGCTCACTGATGTTCCCATAGCTTCTGGTCCTCAGGTCCGGTCTTAAGGAAAAATACTGCTCCTGAATTTAAAAGAAAATTGAAAAATAAGAGAATGGATTTTCAAAATAAATAGTTATACTGAGGTCCAAAGACCTGAAAAAATGGATTATGACGGAAAACATTTCTTATGCCAGTGTCGTCTTAATGTTGCCAAAAAAAAAAGGGAAAGTTGCTATACAGGCCCTTACTTGACTATAAGACTTCTTAACTTGTAAGGTGCACCCCACATTTAGAAATGGCTAGACACGCAAAAACGTGGCGCTTGGAATCAGTGCAACAGGCCCCCGAGGAGACGGGCAGTTCTCGCCCGGTCTGATGTCAGGACTGTATGAGAAGTCACTGAAGGCTCCCAGCAAGTCGCACATTCGCATTTAGTTGTAATGCAGACGTTGAAGCTTTGGCGGACTCACTAAAAGTAACAATAACCACCCGCTACCCGCTTACGTTGATAACATGCTTCGAACAAAAACAAAAACTTCTGCAGATCTTTTCAGCGTCTGGCTAGGAAGTCAGCTGACTTCTCCACATTCGGCCGGTTACCGGGCTCTCAGGTTAAGTCTGTTTCTAAAACGAGGTCACGGACGTTTCGATAACTTAGGGGGACCGAGGGTGGTTCTGAGGCTGCGTTACGACCCCGTTGCCATGTGAAGCCCGAAGGCACCACCGAGCTCCCGCACTGGTGCACTCGAGGCTGCCCCCGTCCGCGCTCTGAATGGGCGTCACCACGGAGACGTACAGCTTCGTGCGTCGGTCCCTGGGAAGTTCTTCCGAACACGTGACACCCCCGAATTACATTCACCAACGTCACCGCCAGTCTCCTCAGAAAGGACTGTAAGTACCGGGAGCCATCGAGCTCGTGGTGAAGGAGACGGTTTTCCAAGCCGAATCGGGTCATTCAGCACGGACGCCGCAGGCGGTTTTCCCGGGGAGACCGTCTGCCAGATTCGCAGGCCCGCACCCCCGTGGCTTGTGAGCGTTCTCGCATGGAACTGTCCCCTGGAGGAGGGGGGCGCCCCGGAGCCTGCCGTCCAGGACACGGCATTAGCGCCGTCGGCACGCCGACGGGAGTGCGGACACGGGACCCGCGAGACGCGGTGCGGTCTCATACGGTTGATTTTCGCTGCTTCGCCAGTGGCCTCCTTAGAGGGAACTGGCTTTATTAATGTCACCTTGGGGCCCAGGCCTTGCTTTGGGCCGAGGGGCCAGCCGTTTCCCGCCGCTGCTGCTGCGCCGTCACTGTGACGGCAGATGCTCCACGAAGCTGCCTGGAGAGCGCGCTGCCCAGCAGGCCTCGGTGCGGGCTGTGGACCACATTCTGCGGGCGTCTGGGTTACAGTGACGATGCAAGACGCTGGACCTCGAAGGAGCCTCGCGGCGGAGGGACGAGGGAAACGGAGTCCCTGCCTTGCCTGCCCAGTGAGTGTTTCGCGCCCCGTTCTCACAGCACGTGGTCTGCTCCCCTCCCCCAGCATTCTCCTCCGTGTTGAGCAGTCCTGTGCGCTCGCTCCCCTTAGTCATCCTTGTATCCCCCAAACCTAACACAGTCCGGTATGCAGTAGGTGCTCGACAAAGGCTTGTTTAAAAAACTACTCAAACGTTCACGGCAGCATTTTTCGTAAGTCGAAAAATCTAAAAACCTCAAATGTCCATCACCTCACCAATAAACAAGACGTGATACGTTACTTAACAGTGAAGACAAAGCACTGACAGATAACCCGGCGTGATACAGAGGCAGCTGGAACGTCATTCTGAATGGAAGGCGACGGTCACAACGAAGCACGCTAGTGTGAGGCTCCTTCTGTACCAAACGTCCCGGACAGGCAAATCTGAGGAGAAGAGGCAGTTTCCTGGCCGTCTAGAAGGGGGAGAGGCGGGGATGGCGGCTGAAGGATGTGGAGTTTCTGTTTAGGGTGATGAAGGTTCCAAAGAAAATACTGCAAGCTGTCTCAGGGGAGGCCACGTGTGTCGACTCGACTGGGGCAGCTGGGACCGGGTCACAGGGAAGCCCAGTGAGCAACAGAACGGAGCCAGACCAGGTTCTGTGGGAGCCACGGGAGAGGGACCAGAGGGAATGACACTGAAGGGAGAGAGAACAGCTTCTGATGCTGACTGTCACCTCCTACTGCGCGGTCACTTGGAGAATTAAGTCAGAACGGACAATGACTGAAACACTGAGTGAAGACGAGAAAGTCACCCAAACGGAAACAGAAATGGGAGTGAAAAGCAGCCGAAACCATTCCCAAAGCGTGGTGGCCTCCGGGCCCCTTCTCAGTGAGAGCTTTCGGCTCACCTTGTACTCATCCAGCCAAACGTGCGCCAGCCTCAGGGAGTTGTGTGTCATGGTGTCCTGGCCTTCGGGAGAGCCGTACGGCCGTCTTTTCCGGAAGATGTGTCCAACTCTGGAGCAAGGGATGATGAAGAGTTTGCCTCCGCACATCCAGATCTGGGCAGAAGCGAAACACGTGTTAATGGCCGCCTCGCAGTGCTGTGAGACCAGCGTAAGAACGTTCCTGAAGTTAGCCTCGAGGTGGGAGACTTCGCGAGATGTTTTATAAAGCTAATCAAACAGAAGGAAGTCAAAGCGTGTATTTTTAAAAACGTGTCTTTCTGATTCAAAAGAAACTATCACCCGTGCTACTTGTACTAACATGGACCTAAACTCGCACTTGCCCTTGTCGTTTTACCAGGAGACACTGGATCTTTAGGACGTAGGGACAAGGACTGCCTACCGACTGGTCCTCTAATTTCAGCTTTACAGGTACTTTCTTAGAAAATGTATAAAAACTTCTTTTTCGAGAAAAAAATGGTATACAGAATAAGTCTAAGTTGAAGTTCAAAAGATCTTAGTTCTGGTCCTAACTTTTCTGAGTTGCTTTAGCCAGTTATTTTAATTTTTGTAGGACTCAGTTACGTCATCTACAAAATAAGACTGAACTAATGATATCTGTTATTCCTGCCAAATTCTGAAGGTTAAGTAGGGAAACCCAGCTTTCACAGACAGTGGTCAGTACGTTCACGGAAGTACAAAACGACACGTGCACAAAGATCGTGTGAGCCTCTGACCGGGCATCCAGCCAGGAGGCCAGAGGTGGGAAATGGGAAGAAGTCTGAGTCTTTCCCCTCCGCTCCCCCACCTAACTTTCGGAAGGTCTTACCCAACAGCTCCCTGAGCCACAGATCCCACCTACACTGTCATCTTTCCAACCTGAGCAGTTGGAGGTACGTGTCTACGTAAAGGATTCCGTAAGCTGCACACGGAGCGGTGCGACCTGTTATCTAAACGGAGCTACTTCTGCAAGTGAAATGGGGCTGTTGGTAACAGTGTGAGCCAGGGTGGCCTTGGCAGTGAGGGGAATCCGATGGCCCCGACACGGTGCAGCAGGACTGGCCTCTAGATAAACGCACGGTAAGTCTTCTGCGCTCACACTCGACCATCCTCACAGTCATCCCTCCTGAATCCTCGTAAAATGTACACGAGCCTTCTTAGATGCTTCTGACCTTTACGTGATTGTTGTCTATCACAGGGTACAACGGAGTGAGTGGCATTCATTAAAGACGATTTCTTAATAAAGAGAATCAATTTACAGAAGAGATGGGATCGTGGATGAAAACTACATTCTACTACACACACAAGTAAGCATGCAAAAAGAGTTACCCGAAATGATATTTCTAAGTTTTCTCCTCCCCAGATATCCATGCCACTGTCATACTGCCCAAGCTCATTGAAGTAGTTTCTGTTCATGGCAAACAGTCCTCCAGCCATTGTCGGGGACCTCGAAAAGGAAAATAATCACGGTGTCAATTCTGCAGTCAGTTACCTTCTCTAAGCTCAGGGCGCCCCTGGAATGTTACTAATAAAAACTGGATCGACCATCGTGAAACACAGTGAGCACTGTGAGACGTCAGGGAGTGAGCCCGGCCCCGGATTTCCTAGCTATGCTGGTACCTAGCAAAGGCCGCTCTTCTCAGCACTGTCATTACAACTACTGTTGACAGAAGTCCACCTGGAGTGGATTATCTCACTCCCCTGACAGTCTCACAGAGCCACTGCGATAACAGTGACCCCGCGGCCTGCCAAGGTGAGACCAGACAAACCTGCCACTGTAGGTTGCACTCAAACACGTGTTGGACCAGTGGCTCAAACAGGGTGATTTGTCCCCAAGCAAGAAGGTCATTAACTCTGTTATGGCTGGGTGGGGGATGCTCCTGACGCCTGATGGCTAGCGAGCAGGTGTGCTGCTAAATGAAGAATTTATCAGGCCCAAAATGTCAGCACTGCCACGAAGACAGCCCTGTGTTAGTGGGAGAAACCGAAGCGGACCGGCCCTCGGGGAGCTGAGCCCCGCTTCAGGACTGGGTGATCACGGATTCCAGCGTCCCAAGCTGCCTGCCAGGAGCGAAGCAAAAGTCTCTCTGCAAGAAGAAAATGTCATCCCAGCGCATCGAATTTTCCAGTGTCTGGGACTAAATAAACAAACAATAACCAGGGGATCAGGAAGATAAATCACATGAAAGATCAAAAATGAAACCAAAGCTAATCACACCTGAAAAACACTTCTGACAGAGACAGAAAGGCAAATTTAAGCAGCCAACGAAGACTACCTTCAAAGCAAACAAAAATAATAGCGTTTCTAACTTCTCACCGGAAACAGAAGCCAGAAGGTTCTTGAATACTCAAAAGCCTGAAAGAATATACCTGCCAATCTCGAACTGCTATCGTGTAAAATTATTCTTTAAAATAATGAGGAAACAGACATTTTCAGAAAAAGACAGGCCTAATCACCAGAAGGTCCAGTCAAAAGAAACACATTAATAATCTCAAACGGAAATTGGCAGATGCAGAAAGAACAAGTAACAGAAAAGAAGCAGCATGTGGGGAAACCTGAAAGAACAATGGTTACACGTCTAGCAGGATTAAAAACCACACACACACACACTCTTCAACACTATAACTTGAAGGAAGCTTCTGCTTCGGGCGGCGGCGGAGGGGTCATCCTTAAGGAACTCTCTGGAGCAGCTCTGGCGAGAGTTCTTCCAGCACGTGGGGGGGGGTCTTACTTTATCGGCTCGGTGGCTGCTTCCGGTCCTCCGGGCTCGGGAAGGGGGACGAGATCCCACTTGAAGTGCAGCCCCCAGTTGAAGCCTCCGCGCACCACCGGGGACGAGCTGTAGGCGAGCGTGTCGGCGCTGATGATGTCGATCACGGGGCACACCACCGCCCGGCGGTCCTCCCGGATGGCGGCCAGCAGCGGCTGCAGCCACAGCACGTTCACCTCGCAGTGGCTGTCCAGGAAGACCAGCACCTCTCCTGAGGCGGCACACAACGCGCTTTAAAGGGTCGCGCCTGCGGCCCCCACGGCCCTGCAGCCACCGCCCCGCCTGCGGGCCGTGGCTGGGACTTCACCGCCAGACCCTCCTCCCGCCTTTCCCAACCGCCTCAGCTCGCGGCAGGTTTAACGAAACGCGCGAAGTCGGCGCCTCCGTCTAGCCTAGTCACGCAGACTGACTCGGGTCCCATGACTTTCCCTCTTTAGGTTCTCCCCAGAGACCCACGGGGCCGCGCAGAATTGGTGAAAGCAGCCAGCGAGCGTGGTGGGTGAGAACGGAAAACCGCGCCATGTGGCACGTGACATTACTTTCCCCAGGTAATAGGTTGGTTTGTTCTCCTCGTGATCCGCGGGTCCCCGTTCAAGCGCATGCACTTTGGGATCTGTGAGGAACAGGCCAGTTTGGGGAAGCCAGTCTCCGGCTCAGCACCCCGTCGAGCTGAACCGGTCGTCACTGCAAACAGTGACACCTGTCGGACTGCGAAAAGCCCCCCCGTCACTGTCTCCCCACTGCGCGGCGCGCAGGCGGAACGCTCTGCCCTGTCACACTGACACCCGGGAGGTGCGCGCTCTCGACAGCCTCACGGGCCGTTCACAGACACGACTGGCCTGACGCGTCCCGGACCGCTTGGCTGCCTGGGGGACGTCTGCTGTCTCGAAGTGGAACAGGATGCGTCGGGCTTGAGTGCGGCACGTTCAGCCTACGCCGCCTTTCCTGACAGGTCTTCAGAACAACAGCCATGAGAACCGTCAGGGACACCCTCATTTCCACTCACACTTATCAAGTTAAAACCGCCCGGCAGAAGCCTGACGCCTTTGCTTCCGCCTGCCAGCGTCCACGTGCGTCCCGCTGGCTGGTGGGAGCGGCCACAGCGAACGAGCTTGGCGGCATTGAAAGGAAAGGCGGGAAAGGAAGGAAAGATGGAGGCCTGGCAGTGCCAGTGAACCGGAGGGGCGGGCTCTGCAGTGCGCCCCCGTGCCCAGGGGGCAGTGACGCACGAGCAGTCCTGTTTCTGGGTCCCCCCTGAAAAGGCAGCCGCGTGCTCCGTGCCCTCAGGCGGGGAAACGCGTCAGAAACTGGGAACTGGTTCGGTCACCGTAACTAGCGCATCGCACGGCCGGCCCCCGTCACTGCGCCACACTCCCTACCCGGCTCCCTGAGAACCGCCGAGGAGAGGCGGAGTTGGTTTTTCGAGAGTTAAGTTTCTGCTGCTTTGTATGTTCCTCACAACAGTACGCTTCGGGCGGGAGGCCCGGCTGAAACACGGCGTGTCGCCCGGGGATAAAGTCACGGTTGGGGCTGGGAGGGGCGGCTACGTTTCACGCCCTGCAACTCCGTCGTCTGGCTAAATGGCAGCCCTGCCTGGATAAGTTGCCACCATGATCTCCTGGGGCCAGATCCATGGACCGCGTGCAGCGTTATCCACCTAACACTTCGAAACGAAGTTAAATGTAATGGAAAACTTTTCTGCTACAATTCTAAATGAAAATCAGGATCTTCCAATCTTCCATGGAGGTAGCCATAAGATACAATGTAATCAATGAAACTGAAGGCTCACCAGATACATTTCCGGAACATTCTGAATTTGCTACCTGTTCTTAAGGGGAGAGCAGTGCAAGCTGGGAAGGTTTTAAAGATACAGTACCAATGGAGACTTTCTCCTTGATGGAATCAGAAGGATTAAGAGGAAATTTAAAGAAAATACCTTATAGTTATCTAAGTCCATTTTAACAGTGTCTGTTTATCCAGCTGGAAATGACACGTCACCAGTGGTACGCATTCAGACTTTAAGAATTATTGGCAAAATTCAAATCAGTCTGGGGACATATATTTCAGATTTTGTATTGAAAAAATTACAGAAGCTGAACTGCATTTGGTCTGGACTCGTCTGCCTACGTAAGTGATTGAGACAGAGACCTCCTTGCAGGGCAGCCACGAACAGTAAGGACCGCTGTGCCAGCAGAGCCTCGGAGGCTGTGGCCCGGGCAGCAGGGCTGGGGCTCCCAAGCGGCCTCTCACACATGCAACAGAGCCTCGTCGCCGCTGCGAGGCCCGTCTAAGACACCTCTTCCCATGGGGGACTCCAGGGACAGGAAGCCCAAAGGGAAGGCCTACCTGTCGCGTGGGCTGCTCCGATCATTCTTCCCCGAATCAGTCCCTCACGCTTCCTGTTTCTTATGACTTTAATTTTCCCAGGGAGGTATTTCTGCACAAATGCATCCAGTTCTCCTTTCAAATCATCTGAAAATAAAGAGTTCCATAATTATTTAAACCATATGAGACACATGCAAAGATTCTGTAGCTACCCCAAAGTTGTGTCTGGTACTTGCAACAACAAACTGTCAAGTAAATATTATAGAATCTTCTTGTGACTTATTTTAAAAGATCGTAGATTATCCTGTGAGGATAAAAAGGGGAAGAAATGAAGGGTAAAATCTGGAATACTAACCAAGAAAAGGTTACCTTAGTTATAGACTAAGCAACCCGCACGTTGCTTTGCATAAAAAAGTTTGAAATGAACATTGTGCATGAATGTTCAGCTGACTGCACAGATACCAGATTTAACACAAAGAAAATGAGAAATGTCAAGTGATCCTCCATTTCAGCATAGTTAAGAAGCAACTGTTGCCCTTACCAGAAATTACATAATAGCAGTGGTAAATGTCTCGTTAGTTTAGCACCTTCCAAGGGCACACATTATTTTTTATAAATTTTTAGCTCATTTACCTCTAAGTTTCATTAATAACTTTAAGATCATTTAAGAATTCTTTCCAGGGTTATATAAACCATTATAAATTATCATGAATTTCCCTTTTAGATAAAATTATGTGAGAAAAACATGTTGACTTAAAAAAAAAAAACCCAATACCATAAATTTTAGAATCTAGCATTCAGCCAATCATCTCCTTGGCCCAGACTCGGATTCTTGTTAACCTTTCTAAAGTTTCTCCTGTGAGGTTGTAACATTTACCACGGTTTAAGGACGTTACTCCCACTGGTGTATTTAAGTGTGCTGGTCTGCCAACTCTGTTGTCGCCATAGAAGGTACTTAATAAACACCTGAGTCGTGAAAAGTATGCGACTGGCATCGTTCATCAGTGCATCTCTTCAGCTTACTGCAATGACAAGAGCAGAAAGCCTGGAGCTATGTAGACCAGGGGTCTAATTTCACCTCCATCACGGAACAACTATGGGATCTGGAGAAATTACCTACAATTTTCTCCTCTGTAAAATGAGGGCAGGACTTATCTCACAAGGCTGAGGAGAGCTGAATGCGCAGCATAAAAGAAGAGCCCTCCATCTTGCCACAGGTACGTGGAACCATTCTTAGGAAGTCTGGTTGAACTGAAGCGAGGTGTATAAAATCTGTGCTGACTCACAACGGCACTCAGAGCTCATCTACCGGCTGTCAGCATGTAACCCTCTTGCCTGTGGGCAGTCTCCATGTTCACAGATGTCAGAACATAAGCCGAGGCATTAGGCCAAGTGCAAAAAAGCCACCTTGAAAGGTCACACAAACAATTCCGTGCATACAGCACTCCTAAAATGGCAGTCAGATACTGGGTTTGCCAGGGATTAGGGATGGTGGGGAAAGGGAAGTGGAGGGGACCATAAAGGAACAGGATGAGGGAGCTCTTTAGGGTAACAGTGGTCTGTAACTCGATCAGTGCTGGTTACAGCAGTCTGTTCATGGCCCAAAACGACACAGAACTGTGCACACAGCCCGCACCGAGTCAGATGCCCGGTTCTGATACTGTACTCTAATTATGTGAGACGTCACCAACGGGGGAAACTAGGTGAAGGCGTACACAGGACCTCTTTGGAACTTACTGCGATCTAGAGAGGTTTCAAAGTAAGGTTTTTTTTTTTTTGAACAAAAGGTAAGCAAGGGGAAAATTTAAGGGCCACCTTTGGGTAGCACAGTTTGTGAAGATTACCCAGGGCGGGCAGCTCTTTCAAAAGCACCTACAAGCAAGGGACAGGCATTCGTCTGTGGTTGGCTCCCTGGCAACTGCACGCATGAGGTCCCCCCACCCACTACGTATGGTCAGCTCTGCGGATGTGACACTACAGAGACCGCGGCCGAGCACCCACACCAGCAGTCGCCACATGCCGCACCGAAGTCACTGTCGTCGTCCACGAGGATGACTTCATGGAGAAGCCGGGCCGGTGTGCGGTCCAGGACGCTGTGCACGGTCCGCAGCAAAGCAGACAAGGCTTCGTTGTAGAAACAAATCACGACACTGGCGACTGGCAGATCCGCTGGGTACGTCTTGTCCTTGCACCTGTAAAGGCGAATAAAGAAAAGGCTCACACGCTTGATTATTCACTAAACATTAATTGCTACCTTGTTCAGCCTCTTATAACAATTTCTCAGAAGCATTTAAGGAAACAATGTGGCTTCTTACTCAAGAGTTTGTTTGGCATTTGTTAATATTTTTAGATCAACATTTAAAAACTTGTAAGCTGACATTCTGCTTCTCCTCCCTGCGGTCTCCAAAGGAAATAACAAACGTAAAGCTTTGAAGGGTGTTTTGCCCTTCAAATGGAAAACAGTTCCAGTAAACTATGATCAAGATGATGGAAGAGCCTCCCTGTAAGCGACGAGGAGTCAGGTGGCTTTGTACCACAACAACAAAACCCCACCAACTGAGAGAGAAGAGTCGGGAGCCCCCGATGCACGGCGTGCAAAGCCCTCCACGCCTGGACCCTGCCCGCCGCTGCCCAGCGCCCGCCATTCTCCACGACAGCAGGAGCCAGTGGTGTCCGTCGCTCCGACAAACCACGTGGGTTCAGGCTGTCCACAGGCCTCACTGTCGTTCGTGGCCCCGGGAGGCCTGCCCTGACAGCTCTGGCTGGGGGCCCCCATTTCACCCGTTCCCATCACAACCCTCGTTCTGCACCCGCTGCGATCCCTCGTTTCCTTCTTCAGCCCTCCTGCCAGACTCTAGGCCCTGTGGACCTGGCTGTGTCTCACTGTTTTGAGGACCTAATCCAGCATCTAGCAAACAGAAGGTGCTCAGAAAAGTCTGGAATGAATGACTGATCAACCATACAAATGAAAAGCCTTTGAAGAAACAAAAATAATGAAAACAGAAAAGTGAGACGAGTAAAATTCTCTGCTGGTGTTATCCTTTTTGCCATGAATCCAATACACATTCAAAACTAACTTATGCTCAGAAGGCTATTTAATTTCATGTACTTAGCACCTCTCCTTTTTCCCACAGAATTTTTAAAAAACATGGCAGGCTCCAGACTACGTGGCTTCTAGCATATTAACAGCGGAAATCTGTCCGGTTTTCTAGTATCCTGAATAAGAAAGCCTAACTGCAAAATATTACCACCACCCTCATGACTTACTACACTAGAACTGAAAGCACTGTGTTACTAAAACGATTAGCAGAAACCAGAAAGGAACATACGCTGCATTCCTTGTGTCTGGCACATCTCTGTGGTAGCCCAAGCGGTCGCTAATAAGCATATTGAAGGCATGCTTCTGATACCCCAAGTCTCTCAACTCCTGATCATGTTCATTAAAAATCATGCCTGCAAGAGAGTCAAGTTACAGTCAGTGCATTAAATCTGCAAAGGACAGTTACAGTTACTGTTAGGATCGTAATAAAATCTTCATTTTTACCTCTTAATACCCACATTTCGCAAATCTAGGTGGTTCCATTTTCAAAAAGGGGTTAAAAGCCAAGTTTTTATCAGCCCAGCTCAAAAAAGCAAGTGTACCTTAACCATAAATGACACCTTCTTACGAGCCATACTCTTTAAAAATATTTTCAAGAGAAAAACTTACCTCTGACCAAGAAGAGAAACTTGATGATCTTTTCCATAAAAGCAATAATTCTAGAACCCATACAGACCTCAACAGGTCCCAATTACAGACAAGAGTTTATAGGAACCCCTCCCCTAAAAAAGACTTGATAAATCTTTCTATAAAAAGACATTGGTTTCAGACTTAATCAGCATCATAGTTAAGAAAGTCCTCATACAACATCAAATAATAAGTAATGTGGAGTAAAAGCCTATAATAAGAGATTTTAAGAGAGTAAAAGATCCTCAGACTATAAAGGAAATGTTAAAACATTTTTTTCATTTGATCATAGTTTCAAAGAAAGTTTCCTCATAAAATACTGAAGTCAGAACTGGACATATTAGAATATAACTCCCCAGAGTTTGCAAAAATTACAAGGACTCAGCTAGTTCATGAATGGAAAAAGTGTGTGTGTTGGGCGGGGGGATGACATTTCTAATCCCATGAGCAACACTCGATGTAAAGAACAATTAAACTTCCGAAGATTAAATATTTTGACGTGGTCCTGGCAAAAATCAAATACACTTACCCAATTCAGAAGAGAATTTCACATTTCCTTTTTCTGGATCTTCAATACGATTATCTATCACATTATCAATGTTGTTTGCTTTGAACTGTAATTCTAACACTCGACTTGGACCTCGAGTGAAACGGGGATAGAATTTTTTAGGGAATGGTCCGTGAGGCCCAGACCCCTTGATGGGCACATTCTTAAGTGGCTGAGTCACTTCGCTGAAGTTGAAATAAACAAAAAGCAAAACCGTCCAGGTAGCAGATGTAAAAAGGCATCCATAACAGAAATATCGAACTGTGATGCTTCCCATTATAGACCTAGCATAGCTGAAGGCCCATTTTCAATTTCCTGCAAGAGAACAGAGACGTTGGTCGTCTGAGAACACCTGTAAATCATCCACCAATCTGTTTCCCAAACAACCAAGTTGCGCTTCTGAAGATTTACTTAGGACTCCTGTGCAAACCATTAACAAAGAGTCAAACAGAAGACCTGTGGATAGCTCCGAATTAAAAACAGGAGTCAACAACTAAAACCAGGTGGTAGTGCTCAGCAAACCGATGACAGCAAAACGGCTGGCTTACTCGTTCGCCCGCGTTAATGGTACTTCTTCACCTTTGTCCTGGAC
The DNA here is from genome assembly GCA_030015415.1 of Cynopterus sphinx. Classification (NCBI taxonomy): domain Eukaryota; kingdom Metazoa; phylum Chordata; class Mammalia; order Chiroptera; family Pteropodidae; genus Cynopterus; species Cynopterus sphinx. The sequence continues at coordinate 1,464,674 of CM057393.1, forward strand.
TGCCTTCGGTTTGGTGTTTCCAGGTTCTAACTTTCAGTGAGGAAAATACACGTACTAACCTGTGTCATGCTGGTACAGCCAAGGTCCCTCCCAACTGTAAAATTACAAGGTTCTTTTAAAAATTAAAAAAAGACTCAACCCAAGGATCTTAAAACATTATTAAAATAAGCAACTTAATAGCTCTACTTTCTAATCAAAGATTAAACCTGCCCAAATGCCTACTCTAAACAGTTTCATTTCAAATTTATAACTTAAGAGTTCAAGTAATTTTATTTTTCCTCTCCTTCTGATGTCCTGCAAATAACATGGCATCAATCAGCAACTTCTCCCTCAGCTTTCCGATGACGTCTGGTCTTCACCGAAGCCTCACCCAACTTCCCGAGGGATTCTGGGTAAAGAGCCCAAAACATGTACAAAGTAGTCTCACCAAACGTCAGGACAGAGAAGCTCTACATAATGTGCACAAAGAAGCAATGCTACTTATTATTTATTTCTCCAGGATGAAATAATATCATCCCCCCCAAATCAGGACAAAACAAATCAGCTTCTCTAGGCCCCGTTTCAGAAATTAAGCTGTTTAGCACATTATGCCATCGGCCTAGATGGCAGACAGAACAGCTCAATTTCTTGACTGTCTACCAAGCACTATTAGTTATTTTACTACACATCAATTCAGAAGCTTTAAGAAGAAAACAATGCCACCCAACAAAAAAGAAAAACTACTAATACCAAAGGGGCAGGGGAAGTGACGGCAGCGCGAGGAAAGTCAGGGACCTGTGGGAGTGCTGTCATGGCAGCTGTTCCCACTTTTAAATAAATGACATGCACCTAAAAACCACCACTTTATTCAGAAGAAAATCTTCTCTCAGCAAGATGAATGGAGCCATCAACGCAAATGCAAAAACAAAGTTGCAAATTTACCACTTTGCAACAACAATTTTGTAAAGAATAGAGACATCTAGATGAAACATTAGATTTCAGCAAAAACAGACATAACTTCCTAAAATACTTGCTTAGCAAAAAAAAACTGTAGGCAAAAATATTTATAGGCCAAAAAAAAAAAAAAAAAAACCCACCAACCCCACGGAAACCAACATCAAAAACGAAAGCACTGTCTCCCGAAGAGGCCATGAAATCCGAAAGTTCCAGACGAACTGCACGGGCGGCTCTGGTTCCAGCAGGGGCCCTGCGTTAAGCAGCCGACCCCTTCTTCAGCTGCATGACCAGATTTCCATCCAGGCTGTGTCCGTCACACTTTCCAGGCCCGCCTCCACCTTGGCCTCCTTACCCCGAACGCAGAAGGGGACCACACCAAAGGGACCGAGAAGGAATACCCCGTCCCTTCTCTCCTCACAGGAAGAAGCCAGAGGACACTAATCGAGGGCCAGTGCGCCAAGCGGCTCGGAACAGCAGGTGGACACTCTGACGTTCAAGTCACTTTTCTTGATCTAACCCTGCAGCGTGTTGGGCCATGTCCAGACCCTGCAAAACCCTGGCTGCGAAACTCCTTGACTGGTTGGTGTTCATCCTCGACCTCAACGGATCCCAGTGAAGTAACCCTGCCCCGCCCTGCTGACCTCGACCCCGACAGTGGGATGCTAATTCAGGAAATACAAACCACACACTGCGAATTCAGAAAAAGAGAACCGAATAACAGACGAAAGAAACTAACAACTTACCAGAAATAGAAAATGGAGATGAGGTACAAGCATAAAGCTGGTTCTCGAAAGGATCAATAAAATTAACAGAGCACTGACAGAACCAACCAAGAAAAAGCAGAAATAAGCAATACTGAAAATGAAAAAGAGGGCACATAAAAATGTAGCTTTAAAAGTTTTGTTCGTAAACTTGGCTACAACGGATGAGTTTCTAGAAAAATATAAATGCACTGGCTGGAAACTCAGGAATCCTGGATGGCTTTATAATCCTTTTCAATATCAAACCATTGCAAAAAAACTTCTAGATGATTTTACAAGTTCATTTGAGGAACAGATGACAGTCTCCAAAGAACAGAAAAGAAGGAAACATCCTCTCCCACTTTCTGAGACTGTTATCACCCTGATATCAAACTGAGAACAATACAAAAGTGGAATATTAAAGACAAGCTCAAAGAGATTATAAAAATCTTTAAAAAAAAAAACATTAAAATCGAAAACATTTTAAAAAATGAATACATCATGAACAAGTTGTATTTACTTCAGGAATACAAGCTGGCTCAGTATTTAAAAACCTATTATATTAACCACGACCTTAAAAAAATTGAAGGAAAAAATATAATTAGTGGGAATAGTTTGTTAAAATTCAACACTCAATTCTTAGCAAACGAGGAATAGGGAAATCCTTATTCTGAAAAAGATCTCCAAAACTCTTACAGCAAAAATGATACTCGATGGTAAAAGAAAAAATTATTTTTCTTTAAAAATAAGAACAAGATAAGGATGCCACATCACTTCTTGTGTCACACTGCCATAAGTACCGGATAGGAGGCTACCGTTCGAAAACACTGGAATCCCTAGTGTCTCCTAGACATACAGACTCCCGGGGCTGTGCCAAATGCGCCAAACCGAATTTGCAGAAGAATCCACAGCGTTAACAAACCCCCTGGTTAACTCTGACGCGCGGCCATCTGCGAACCAATGGTAGAAGAAGACGACAAAGCTCAGTGCTCACCCCGTTCTACCACGCACTGACTCGCAACAGCAGAAAAACGACAGAACTCTCTCAGCCCCGTCATCGTCAGCTGTGATCCGAGCCAGCGACACCGCCTGCCTCGCGTGGATGCTCAGAACCTAGTGCGATGCTGAGACAGAAACGGCGCACGCACACAGGCCTGCACCGGCCGATTTCAAAACAAAGGTCTTGATAAACACAGTGGATTCCCTTCCATTCTGCCTGCTGCGTGATCTCGGGCTCCCTCCTGGCTGCCAGCTCCTAAGGGGCAAAACCAGGCCTTCTCCTCTCACCTTCACCCACAGGGCCTGGCCGCTTCGACGGCTTCTTCACAGGACGCCCCTGCCTCATCCTCACCTCAACAGCTCAACCTCGAGAGTCGCTTCCTGACCCTGAGATGTCCTAGACTGTTGTTAACTCTCAGGTGAACATTGTTTCCCTCAAGCCACATATGAACTTCCTCAGAGAACATTTGTTATGTGGTGAATCATTACATTAAGGAGCCTATAAAAAAAGCATATAATCAGATTGTTTCTTTCATATAATCAACCACAATAGTCTTCGAAAGCAACAAAACTCTCGGTTTTTAGACAGGTCAAGACGCCTAAACATGAAGAAAAATGCAAAGCAATCCAATGTCTGTTATTTAACAAAATGACAAGTTCTCAAATACCTCAGAAATTAAAACACCCAAGCAAAAATCAGAAACTAACATCTGATCTAACCTACGCTATCCAGTCACGAATCCAGTACCTACACAACGTCTCGTCTCACCCTGTTTGCCATTCCTTCGACAAGCAAGCACCGATGGCTGCAAATGCGAGGGGGTCAAAACAAGCACGCAAGGTCAGTTAATACAAAACAACCGGTGTGCACATTCTTTCAATCATAAACCTCGACAGCTAACTGGCCCCGGACTTCAGCAGACAGCACTGGAACATGTTTTTCAAGAGGTAAATGAATAAAAGACGGCCCAGCTGTGTACCTGAATTTTCAGCGGAATAAGGCGGTGCCGTTCTGCCTCTCTTTAGTCGTGGTCTGGCAGCCTGCCCGGCGCCAGGTGCTGTACGCTGAGCGTCAGGGCTTGGCCAGGGAGCCACAGAAGCAGCACGGAGAGCGCTATGTGCAATGTGCTGATGCGACGACACGCCAGAGACCTAAGCCGGGCCAGTGTGCACCGTGAAGTGAGCCGGGCAGGGTGAAAGCGACGTGGAAGGGCCGGTGGAGCAGAGACCCTGGGGTGGCCGAGTAACTTAGACACGGCAGCAGAGAAAGTGACCTGGAAAGACGGAGTGTGGAGGCTGGAAAATGAGGGGCCAGCACGCAGGCTGGGGAGAGGTACAGTGAATGACAGAAGGATCCTTTCCGGACACGTGAACGGGCTACCCCGACCAGCCATCCGCCTGACGCGCACGCAGACCTCACAGCCAAACCTGTGGTACTGTTACCAGCTACTGTTATCTCCAAAAGGCTGTGTGGCAAACTTTTCAGGTCACAGAAATCTAAAATCTCATGAGATCTCACCCAATTAAAATCCTAGCGCCATTACCAGATTAGAGAGATTTCTCTGTTTGAGGGGTATTCACTATTGTGCAATAGTTTGACCTAAGAAGACCCATTTTGAGATGCTTTAGTCATTAAAAAACAAATAAAACCACAGTATACATCAGCTAAATGACACTCCATAATTTAGTTATGCTTGTCTACAGTGTCACGTTGTACTTTAAATCATTCCATTAATCTTCCAGTCATAGCCTATTCAATGCACTAAACAATCCAACATTTTCTTCTGAAAAATCATTAAGTAATCCTAAAGGAAAGGTTAATACTTAGAACACAGTAGGAGCTTTATGTGCTAGATATCATGCAAAGTATTGGGATTGGTATTTTAAGCTCTCATGCTAAAAAAAATCAAAAATACATTTGAGCAAAAAGCTAAAAATTTAAAAACACTTGAAATATCACCACTATTAATATTTTACTATAAATTCTACTTATTTTTAATCTTTATACTAGCTTTAAAATGTGATGATGCTATTAGCAGTTACTGAAAAATAAATTTAATAGACTCAGGTTGGTGGCATTATGGTTAATTTCCTGGTTACTTTTCTTCATTTAAAACACTGTCTACAAAGAATATGTATTTCTTTAATGATCAAGGTAAAACGTTTCTTAGGAAAATACTTCCTAACTTAAAACTATAAGAATGAATTTGGAGGATTAAATATGTTAAGGCTCTAAATAAAATACAATGGCCTTCCTTTTCTGTTAATCTCAGAAGCAAAGGAGATTTTAGCACACTAAAAAGGAATATTTTAATTCCATTCGTCATAAACAAGAATAAATTTGAACACTGAAAATTCTAAAAGCATGATCTGAAAAACTTTCTTCTACGAACCATTATCTAGTTTGAAATTCACATGCGTTTTTCACTGTCCATCGTTTTTCACTACAAGACTAATGAGAACTCTGTTTAACTGAACAGGACAGCTTTCGTTTTCCTTTAGTACAAAATAATTTTCATAATATTTATTGAACTTTAAAATGTCTATCTTTAAATGTTAAGAGTATTTACCTTTCAGTAGTTTCCGGCTATTTTCTCATCAGTATACTCTCTATTTCGAATCGTCAAATAGTAAACATTTGTTAGCTTCTTCATAAAAGAGACATGTTCATATTTCAACTCAGCTACAGTCATGTGAGTACAAATACTGACTTACAACCAGGCCCCTTCCTAAATAGCCCTGTGAAATTGCCAGGTGATGACAACACACAAATGCACATTACTTCTTCCCATTCCTTATCTACCCTGGAACACTAGAAGAAAACACTGCCACCAACATATTTCGTAATTACAATGAAGAGATTGAATTAGGAGAGGTTGAGAGCAAATTCCAGACATCATATGCTCCCAGGGAATAATCCTTTGAAATCCCTCTGATATTTATGAACCTCCTCTCTATAAGAAAATCTAAGAACAACATAAACACATGTAGTGTCTATATTTTGCATCTCAAAAGCAGAGGAAAACCACATAGTAATGCCAATGGGAGAAAGGAGCGAATTTAGTTAAAAGAAAAGGAAAGTTAAAGGACAGATAGGATGACAAAGCGTTTAAAATAAACTTGAGACACCTGCTTGGTCAGTGAGCATGGCAGGGCTGGCAGGGGCTGACCATCGCGCTTTAGCAGCCTCTCCGATCAGACACCCACGGAGAAAGCAGAAGCGCACTGCTGAGACGCGGGAGATGGCAAGGAGAACGTGACCGCAGGCTCCGAAGGGCCTGCATAATAAACACGGAATCACTGCATTCCAGATCTTTCTAATTATGTGTGCTACTATGCAGATATACACTTAACCTGCCTTGTTATGATCTGTCACATTTTAATAATTCATTTCTGAACCCATATGTCCTCTCCAGATTGCCAGGCATGCTCAGGAAATGCCCTGACTGCAGCTGTCTTTCTCTCACTCCCAACAAAACGGCCCACATTATGTTAACAGAGGGGTAAAAAAAATCGAACGTAGTCAGAAGCCAAGCTGATAAATGAGGAAAGCAAGAGGAAACGAAAGAGTGGTGGATCTTGACCATAAATAAGCCAGATACAAAAAGGCAAATATGGCATCAGTCCACTTCTGTGAGGCACCTATACCAGGCGAATTCATAGAAGGGGGAGGGTTACGCGAGTTATTGCTTAATGGTTACAGTCTGGGATGATGAAAATCTTAGAAAGAGTGGTGACGGTGACAATATCGCACATGTACTTGATGTGTTTGAACTGTACACGTCAAATGCTGAAAATGATAAACTCTACGTGATGTATATTTTACACATTTTTTGAATAAAGAACCCAAGTTGCAAGGAACAGCAAAGAAACTGTCCAGATGTGCCAAGTGTGTTCTCCTCTTCCGTGAACCTTCACTTGTGAAGCTCGATCTACACAGGTCGAAGGCGGGTTGCTTTTCCCCGAAGGCAGAGATCTCAGCACCCAGCATTCTAGATAAAAGGGGGAAACTGAAGAAGTGTCTGTGGGTGCGCGGCGGCGTGAAAAGCATACTCAAGTCATCATTTCGCTTTGTGTTTGGAAAAGCGAATCCTCATCCAGAGACGGAAAAGGAACGCGGGGCCCCATCTGCTTGGATGATGAAAGTGAACAAAGCGGGTGCGTCCCGAGCAGAACACTCCTCCCAGGGCGCGGTCCCTCGGACTGGAGGGAGGGGGACGTGGATGTTTCTGCGTTTCCGCCAACGGCATCCGGCTCGAGGAGGAGGAAAACTGTACAAGTCACCCGCGTGGGGTCCAGAGGGAAGGAGGAGGGAAGCGTGAGGCTCGCCGCCCGACGCCACGCGTGGACCAGGCTAAACCCTGCCGGGCGCAGCCAGCCGAGGGAGAAAACGTGCCGAGTATCTTTTTCTCTTTATTGAGACTTTCGGGGACGCGTGAGCACCGCCTGGAGGCCGTGCGGGCTGAGGGTGCGGCGCGGGCGGCCGCGGTCGAGCTCCCCGAGGTTGTCCGTGCGCGGCTTCTCCCCCGCGCGTTTCGGGGGCGCCGCTCGGGCCTCCGTCCCGCAGCCCCGTGTCCCCGGACGCCGGGCCGGGGCGCCCCGCAGCCCCGCCCGCAGGGACGGCGCGGGCCCCTGCGGAGGCCGCGCGGGGGGAGGGCGGGCGCCGAGGGCTCCGGCGTCCCCCGTCAGTCACCTCAGGCGCCCGAACCCCGCGTCGGCGCGGCCCCTGCGGGGGCCGCGACCCGCCCGGCCCGGCCCGGCGCCGCCCCGCCCGCGGGGCACGGTGGCCGCGCGGGGTCAGCCGCCGCCGCAGGCCGCGCGCTACTCACCGCGACGCCGGCAGCGCAGCAGCCCGGCCTCCCGGGACGCGGGCCGCGGCATCCCCGCGCCCGCCACGGCCCAGGCCCGCGCCGCAGCCTCCGCGCCGCGGGAGCGCACGCCACGGCCACGTGACCCGGCCCTGCGCGCCGCGCGTGACGTCACCGCCCGCGCCGCAGCCTCAGCGCCGCGGGAGCGCACGCCGCGGCCACGTGACCCCGGCCCCGCCCTTCCGCGCTTCGGGCGACGTCACCGCCCGCGCCGCAGCCTCCGCGCCGCGTCCGCGCTCGTCGAAGCCACGTGACCAGGCCCATCGGCGCATCGGGTGACGTCACCGCCCGCGGGTGGTGCGCCGGACGCCGGCCTGGTCCAGAACGTTCTCGAAGCCTCGCGCGCGGCCCTGGCGTCTGGGGTTTGTCTCCCGGCGGCCTCGGGCCTCCTCCCCTTAGGAAAACGCTCCCGTTAGACACGTGCCCCGCGCCGTGTGGAAACGCGTTCGCCTCATCGTGATGGAAGCGACGCGGGGCTCGCCTGCGGGCGGGGCGGGTGTGCGGAACCGCGCGCCGGGCGAGCAGGGCCCGCGTGGGGCCGCGTCGGCGTCTCCGCCCCCCCCAGGCACGACGACTCAGGGCCCAGGCCGGCCAGACGTCTTCGGTCGTGGGGAGCTGCGTTTCCCGAGCGACAGGTGCCTGGTGCAGTCACGTGGCGCTAACACGCCCTTTGCGGTGTGGCCTTGGGGGTCAACCCAGGGCCCTCGAGGCCCGGCTGAGCGTGCGGGCCGCGCTCGGCTGACCTGAGACGCGGCTGCCAGGTGACATTCAGACCTGAAATCTGGTCATGTCAGATGAAGTATTCTCGTTCATCTAAAGTGTAAACGTAACGGGGCTCACTGTATTTTTATTTCCTGACCCGACAAATGCTACCCTTAGTTTTCCCATCTGGTGAAATGGGGACAACAATAGGACCCGTCTCATAGAGCGGCATGAGTGGAATGAGGCAATCCGCGCAGAGGACTTCCCATGGGGTGTGAAACGTGAGCGCCCAGTAAGTGTCAATTCTCATTATTCCATGCGGGTGTGTGTGAGGATGAGTTCCCGCGAGTGTGCTTCAGTGATAGAGCTTCCGGCCTTCGTTTAAGGCTTGTCCGAGCATCTCGTCATACCAGACACGCTGTTTTGTGAAAAGCCTTGAGCAAGTTAGCAGATACTTCTCAGCTGGCTCCAGAATACAAACCAGACTTTTTAATTTCCATACAAAAATCAGCAGTTGCCAACTACAGGCAAGTATGGATTTCCTTTCAATCACTGCAAATAGTTGGATGCTGTTCTGACTTGTTTCTGTTCCAGAATCAGCTGAAACAACATTCAAGAGATCGTTTAAACACTGTGCTACGTCATTTCTAAGATTTATCCACATGAGCTAGTACCTGAACTGAAGTAGTACAAAACAGTTAATATTAGGCTCTAAGAAAAAGAACATTTCTTTTTCTTTCAGCAAAGCTGGGATTTACAATATCTTCCTTTATGCTTACCAAAAAAATACTCTCAAATTTCTAAACTAGAGAAAAGATGTTACTTCCAGAAGATACTCTATATCTACTTTTTTTCTTCCACTATAGAATTCTATTTTGTATATTACTCTAATTTTAACAGATTCATGGGTTTATTGTAGTCCGTTTTTCCTACTTTCTAGAAGCAGTTAAAGTAGAAATATGGGCCAAGAATATAGTCACAAGGTGGTGCTTATTTTGTGCTGCCAGGTTGACCTTCCAAAGACTCAATCCAGTTATCCCTCCCGTCCATCTGTAGTACGTGAGCACAGGTCTTTCTAGCAACAGATATTAGAGAGTATTTTGCTGAATACGTAGGTATAAAGAGGTTATAAACTGGTCCTTTTTTCTTGACATTGTATATAATTATCTCAAGAAACACCAGCTCCTTGAAGGGAGGGGTGTTTGCCTGCTCCATTGTCTGCAGCACCCCAGCACCTAGGAGGACACCTGGCCCAAGATAACCACTCAATGGTTGACTGAGCATAATAGATGAGTCAAGTTGTTTCTTGCTTGTCAAAACTAGCTTATGTTTTCTCCAGCGCGTTTTATGTGAGTGATCTTATTCTCAGGCTCCCCCACTCCTTTTTACTCTGTTCAGAGTGTTCCTCACTCTTTTTCTCATTCTCTTTGTCTTTGTGAATTAAATATAGCCACCTGCATCACAGTGACTGCAACAGCCATCGCTCTCACCCAAAAGGAGTACATACTTTAGGCCCCTGGGGGTGTGTTCACACAGGATGGATGCTTCCCCTGATCCCAGTTAATGGGTTCTCAAGTCTGTTAGGACACAGATTATCAACGAGGCATGCTATCCAGGAAGTGTCCAGAGCCACAGGAAGGGACAGACATGGAAAAGGAAAAATCAGAAGCAGGGAAGAGGGAGTGTCTCCAAGGGACAGAAGGGTACACAGGAACGAATGGGGAGTCTGGCCTGGAGAGCTAGGCTGGGACATCCAGGCGAGTGGACTGGCCATCAGAAACTCAGGAACCCAACCAGAATCTTCACGGGCAGCGGGAAAGGGGTTCGATGCAGTTGAGCCAAAGTTGTTATGTGCAAACCAAGGCTCTCTGGGCACATCTTTTGAGAAGACCACTGAGCCAGGTTGCCTGTCTGGAGTAGGAAGGAGTGGGCCAAGCCTCCAAGTGTAAGGCTATCCCTGTGGTCCCAGGACCAAGTGAGTCTGGCAAACAACTGGAGATCACTGTACGATAGAGTCTTAACTGTGTGACAGCGACATTTCTGATGTTCGGGGCCTTGCCACCCCAGAACTTTAGTGGCAGATGAGTGAGAGTATTGAGAGCTATCGTTAAAGGAGGAAAGAAAAGGCGCTCCTTTCGTAGATGACTCTGATCGCGTTTCTTATCGCACTTTGCGTAACTTTACGATGTCACAGACCTAGCTTCGACTGCATTGAAGGGCTAGGGGACTTCTTAACCCTTTATTAGTGGGCATGATTCATTTTCCTTTTATCAGCTGCTCTTAGATGGCTCCAATTCTGGGAAGACAGTGTCCAAATACCACCGAAAGGACTTGCAACCCAACCGTTTCCTTAATTTGACACGTTCGCTAATGTTTCCATAGGGAATGGACCTCAGATCAGGTCTTCGTAAAAAAACCTGCTCCTAAATGGAAAGAAGAGTTTCATTAACAGGTCTTAGGCAATCAACTCGTATCCAAGCTAACATAGCAGTATGTATTTTCATCACCTGAGTTAAAAAAAAATACCTTTTGATTTCCTCTGTGTAACAGGACACACATAGACCTGGGACTCACCCACCCCACAGTCTAAGCTGTGAGGGACCACTGCAGAGATGGCGTAGAAGGGCTGGGAGGGCTGGGTCCTGCCTCTCTAGAGCCCATGAATCACAGCCACCTGTCTGAAGGCCTCTCTTGTCCAATGTCACTCCTTAAATTTCCCAGTGTGCCATGTCATACAATGCATTGATTTTATGCCAAATATGACATGCTTTGTAAGTTAAATGGAACTTTTCGTCCTCTGTATCCTCTGTGAAATTCAGTAAACTACATGGTCCTGCGTTCAAGCCAAAGGTTTACATCTGTGATGAGTTCACAGAAAAGTCATCAAAAAATAAAAATAAGCTCAAGATCTCTTGTAATTAAATAAATACGATTTTAAACAAAGATACATAATTTTTAACTTATCAGATCAGAAGAAATATCGTTTAATTAAAACCAGGTTGGAAAAGTTGTGGGGACACAGGCACTTTCCTATACATTTGATGACAGTATAGGTGACAATCTAGACAGTGAAGGACAGTATGGACATTATCCATCAGGATTTCAAATGCATGAACTTGTGGCCCACGACATCCATGTCTTGAGATTTATTCCAGAGACATAGCTGCACAAATGCCCGAAAAGATATGTGTAAAGGATGTTCATTTCAGCAGTTTTAAGGGAAAACCAAATGCTGAGATGATCACAATATTTATCATTAGACTATTAACAGGATCAATTTTAATAGATTCATTCAAAGGAAATGTTTAGAAGGATATGTTTATATCCTTTTTGATTCTGATTTGAAAGACCTTGAAAATATGTTTTTAAAATATACTAACAAGTGGGGGAAAATTGCAGACAAAATACCTAGTTATGTAAAAGGAAAAGATGCGTACTGTGAGTGAATGTGTGTTAACAAGAAGCCACAAACAGTGATTCAGTGGTGGCTTCGAGAGGTGGAACTGTGGGTTTGGAAAGCTTACTTTTTACTTCATTAAGTGAGTAGGTTTTGCCTTTTTAAAAAATCAGGAAATAGAATAAACATACAAAAAGTACATAAAATATAAATGTGCAACTTAATGAATTATTGAAAAATCAACCCCCATACTGCTCACTGGGTTGAGAAATAAGGCATTTCCAGCATCCCAGAAGCCCCTGCCTTTTCCTTCCTATCCGAAGAATCCCTCCTCTTAGTTTTAAGTGCTATCCTGATTATGGATTCATTTCTCTGCTTTTCTCTCTAACTTTGATATCTGATGATACATGCGCAGATTACATGGCTTGCTTTGACTCATTTTGACTGTATGGAAGTGGAATGCCACCACACATTCCATTGTGTCTGGCTGCTTTAGTGCACCATTGTGTGCAGGATTTACCCACACTGTCGTACCTACTGTCGGTTTTCATTCACATTGCCCTGACTACTAAAGAAATTGAGTATTTTTACCTTCATCGTTTAAAATAATAAATTAAAGAAACATTAGATCAAGACCAGGACCTATAATGTCACGGAGACTCTTCCATACTTTGACCCGTGTGTCTGAAAGGAGGCCCTTTTGGGGTTACTGTCCGTGTTTGTTTGCATGGATTCTCGTGAATTAAAGTGGAGGCACAACTACGTGTCCTCGGTATGTGTAGCCTTCCAGGTCCTGGCAAGGGCCTTAAGCCCTGGGGAGATGCGCAAACGAAGGGGCATGGCTTTGGTACAGAAACCGTTGACCACTGGTAGAAAAGAGGTAGCAGAGGTTCCTGCGTGGTCCCCAGACCAGAGCAGCCACGTCACTTGGGAACCTCATGGAGGAGGGTGACAATCTAAGGATTTGCCCACGGGACGACAGCAGGAGAGGGGTTTGCCTCAGAGGAGCAGTCAGTCCTCTGAAGAGGGGGAGAATAGATCTAGGGGGGAAAGGACTCTCGTGTTGGCGGATTTACTGCTGAGACATTTGAATTTTGGCACAAGTGTGACAGCTTCGAATGAACTACTTGAGAACACGGTCCGGAGATGGGGGACCAGTAGTGGCAGGGGCGCTGCTAAGTTAAGGAAAACTGGGGCGGGGGGATCGGTATCTGGAAACGCAGTGGAAGACTCCTTTAGAGCAAGCCCCACTCTGAACTCCCGTCTGTCCAGACCAGAGACCTTTCCTTTACCTTGTACTCATCCAGCCAAACGTGCAGCAGCCTGAGCTGGTTATGTGTCATGGCTCTGATGACTCCGGATGGGTCGGAGAAGAACTGCTTAGTGATGTGCCCTACCCGAGAGCAGGGCAGGATAAAGATCTGGCCCCCGCACATCCAGATCTGGGCAGAAGAAACAGAAAACACGTTAGCGTGTGTCTGCCAGGGCTGGGCAGCGCTGACTTCTTTCAGCGTAACAACAGTTTCCCATTTCATCTAATCCTCACGACAACCTGATGGTGGACGTGCTGTGATTACCCCCATTTTATGGATGGAAAAACTGACACAGTTTGGTTAAGACGTTTGCCCCGTGACATAGAGAGCACAGGGTCCATCTCAGGGCCCGCGCTCCGATACCAAGTGACTCTGCCTCTCTCACCCGTGGCCACTTCTGATGCTGATGGTGTGTGACGAGTGGGAAGGTAACATCTTAGAACCTTCTCAAACGAGGCCCTGAGAGGACCACTTTCAGAAGGCCTTGAGCGTTCCCGGATGTAAGCAAGTGAGGGGAGAGAGGCCGACGCGTGGCTGAATTCAGTTACTCATCTTTTCGTACAACGCTCTACAGCACTTCCTTCAAATAACTTTTCATTGCAGAAAAGTAAACTGTGACGATCGGAAAACTGGCAAATGTGGGAAAGAAAATAAAGATCGCTCTTTGTCCTAACACTTTGTTAGCCAGTATTAGTCTGGGTAGATGTGTGGAACAGTGGAGCGCGCATAGGCGTGTGCGTGTGCACGTGTGTGCGTGTGCACGCGCGTGTGTAGGGGGAGGAAGGGTGAGCTCACGAACGCCTTCCTAAAGAAACTACAGCAAAGCCGTGACTGTGGACCACGGCGGTGGGGACAGACGATGTGCACAGAGACGAGGGGCTTTTTAGAGGTGACCTGGCCGGACCCGCAGAGGGAGGTGAGGCTCGAGAGACCCAGCAGGTCCGGGGGGAGGGGGGTGGGGGGTGGGCACCGTAAAGGGAACAGGGGAGGAGGAATGGGCAAGAGGGACTAGAAAGTAGTTCTGTGTTTGCACCGTTGGGGGTAGCATCCTTAGGGGCCATTCGAATGAAGGTAACCTGTGGGCAGCAGGACACGCGAGCTTTTGACACGGAAGGAACTGGGGAGGAGCTAGAACTGGTGTCATCGGCATAAAGTCGGTCACTGGAGTGCGAAATGGGGAAGTTTATTGAGAAAGAGGAAGAAGAGAAAGAGGGAAACCCCGCAGGGACGGAGATGCCGGGCAGGTGGGCCGAGGAAGGTACCCCGGGGCAGTGGGGCAAGGGTGCAGTTTTAGCCTTTACATTCTAAACGCCCCTTCCTAGGGGAGCCATCTAAGACACACCTCCCCGAAGACAGGCCAGGTTCCCCTTTCGTGTGACCTCACAGTGCTCCACCATGATGTCAAGTTTCATCGTTTGGAATAAGCATCTCAGACTTTAAGAGTTAGGAGGCAACTCAGACATCCTCTCCCGAGTCGTGCCATTTAACAGATGGAGAAACAGAACTAAGATCGCCCGTGTACTCAGTGGCATCGGGTCCCCTCCCCCTAATCCTGTGTTATCGCCACCACAGGACGACGACGACGACTATCCGCGTAATAGAAAAGAATTCCACAAGGATTGAAGGCATCGTATCAATGTGATACCGTACGTTAGAAATAACATGGTAAGAAAATCCAAAGTTTTACTAAATGTTTGCAATTTTTTGCACGGAGTCTCGTGAATTGTATATGTCGTGAGACATCCGAACGGTACCCGACACTCGTGTGGGAACACGGCATCATTGCCCCAGCAGATTACGGGACTTAAAGTTCGATCTCGCTCTCTATGGACAAAGGTAACTATTTAAGAAACAAAATCTGAATTACCCTTAGCGAAAGCTCCAGATTTTCCCCTCCCCAGAGGTCCATGTCCTTGTCGTACTGTCCAATCTCATTAAAATAATGCCTCTTTATAGCAAAAATTCCTCCAGCCATTGCAGGAGACCTGAAAAGGACACACAGACCGTCAGTCGGCTTCAGGATTCAGTCATTACGAATTTCTGCCAAGATTATATTGGACATTGGTGCTAACGTAGTTAAAAACCAGAAAACAACCAAATTCACTAACACTGAAATTAGCATACATTTAAGTATGTAAAAATTATTAAATTAAAACCGTAGCGACCCCAAAAAAGGCAATAACTTCTACTTAGCTCTCCCCAGGATATGCGGGCAACAAATATTAAATGTCTTGTTCGGAGGGAAAATTATCTTTAGAATGTGGGTTTCCCCTGGGGATGACGATTGAACTGGGGAGAGGAGTTTAGAGACCCCCCCCTTCTAAGGGCATTAAGCGAATTGTAATGTTTATTTCTGAAAAAAACAATCATGTTACAAAACATCGTTTTTGTTGTTACCGATAGAGGGCCCGATAATCTCTAATTAAATAGTTTTAAAATTAAAATAACCACAAGTTCATTGGTTCATTCATTCATTTGTCCAAAAAAGTGTCTGTTACGCATCTATCACGTGTCAGGGATAGGTTGGTGAGGCAGAGGTGTAAGTCGGGGTGTCAGGCGGAGGTCCCTGCCGTGGAGAGTGGCGTAGCAACGCCGTGGCCAGACTCTCCATGTGTGCTGAAGACAGGGACAGCAGGTTTGCCGTGGGTGGGAGGTGCGGTGCTGGAGGGAGAGAAGGGGAGACGCCAAGGTCCGGGGCCTGGCTGCCTGATGGATGGAGGTGCCGTGCGCTGTGAGGGGGATGCTGCGGGTGGAGCGGGGTTTTGGCGGGGAGACGCAGGGGTGGGCATATCTGGGATGTCTGTTTGGCACTCCAGTGGCGATGCCAGGAGGCGGTCGCATGGATGAGCCTGGCGTTCTAGAGAGGTCGGGGCTGGAGACGTGGACCTGGGAGTCACCAGCGTCAGGGGGACGAGGTTCTCTGTGATGAGGGGGCGCGGCGAAGAGGACAAAGGACTGAGACCTGGGCATTCGACAGTAAGAGGCTGGAGAGAGGAGGAGGATCGAGCAGAGGAGATGGAGGCCAGGGGACCGTGGGGCCTGGGGGCCAGGGAGGGAGGCCTGTCGAAGAGGAGGGAGAGGTCCACTGCACGGGCGCTGCTGACAGGCCAGAGGGGACAAGGACCGAGAACCGGATGGTGGATCTAACACTGCGAAGGCCATTGACGAGGTCTGGCCGGGGGAGGGAACGAAGCCTGATTACAGCGTGTTTAAGAGACGAGAGTCAGCACAGGCGGCAGTGAAGGCCTTCCTCGGCCACGGCGTTAGAGACTCTACTCCTGTGGTTTGTGAAACAGAGAGAGTGAGAGGAAAAGACAGACGTGAGCGTGGTGGCCGGCACTATCCGTAGATGCGCAAAGTGACCTGGACGAAATGGCCTCGTGAATGCCGTGAAAACCGACAGGATGTGCACTGTTCTCACGTTTAGGCATCCCGATTTCAAGGCGCGGCACATCAGGTTCGTCTCAACCTGTGAAACGACAGGTCGAAGCCCTGGGGTAGTATTTTAGAACTGGATTCGGCAAAGACGTCGCCCACAGCACCCGGCTGGCTCCTGAGAACCGAGTCGGTGGACATCGCGATCAGGGGTGTTGCAACTCCCCGGGGCGTTGCTGTGAACTGGGGCGAGATGCTCATTTTCAGTGGAGAAAACTCGGAACTTACCAGATTCTAGTATCACAGACTTTCAGCAACAAGATAAACAACAAAATGCCACGAAGCCCGCAGGCGCACCCCACCCCACCACGCCGCGTGCCCGCACCCAGAGGGACTCTCACCGGATGGGTCTCGTCAGCCCTTCCGGTCCATCCAGCTCGTAGGAGAAAACATTGTCCCACTTGAACTGCAGGTACCAGTTGAAAACTCCTCTGACGAGCGGGGAGGGCTTGTATTCCAGGGTCATGGAGTCGATGACGTCGATCACGGGGCACACCGCCGCTCTGCGGTCCTCGGAGATGGCGTACAGCAGGGGCTCCAGCCACACGCGGTTCACCTCGCAGTGGCTGTCCAGGAACACCAGCACGTCCCCTGGGGGGCAAGAACGGGCTGGGGCTGGTCCGTGCGGACGAGAGAGCTAACGACCCACGTCCAAGTTCGCAACGAGCATTTCGTGGAGCATTTACTATGTGTTTGGCTCCCCAGGGGCGTTCGGTCCCGTTGGGGGAGACAAGAAACACCGCTTCATTTGGAAGCAGAAACGTGGGGCACCGTGTGCTGCGGCTCGTTCAGAAGTCGCTGGTGAACGTGGGGAAGGTGGGTTTCGGGAAGATTCTGAAGAAGCAGGTGGAACAGAGCTAGCCTTCGCCTAAACACACTTTAGCGTGGCTTTGCTGGACCAACTCCATTTAGCAAATGTTTGCTGCCTGGATGCTTTGTTTGGTGTTTGGTCTGGTGCTCGGGATGCCAGATGCATAATTACTATTGCTCTGGAGTTCCAGCTTTCATGCGGTTCTATGCAGCTCGGAGAACGTGGGGGATCGCATGGCCAAAATAAAGAGAATGTGTTCGGTGGTGTCCAGGGCGAGCGTTGGGACTGTTCTTTGGTGCAATCTTTTTTTTTTTGAGGACGATTTGGCAGAATCCATCAAAATGTAAAAGGAGGATTCCTCTTGCCCAGCAATTCCGCTTTTAGCCACCTATCCCACAGGCGCAAGCACACATTTGCGCAGAGATAGATAAATGTACGAGCACTGCCGGGGAAGCTTTTCTTTCTTTTTTTTTTTAAGGAATAGTAAAAAGTAAAAATCAGTTGAAAAATGGCTAAACGAATGATGGGCATCCATTCAAGGGATCCAATCAAAACTACCATACCATGATAAAAGAACCGACCCAAGTTTTAAGCACTGTCGTGGGAAAAGTTCCAAAACATTAAAATTAAATTAAAAGAGTAAGTCTCTCTTAAGAGTAAGGTCTGACGGCTTCCGAAGCTTCCTTCGGGATCTGCCGTGGTACCCACAGCAAGGCCTTCTCCCCGGGGCTCCCAGCCAACGAGCAAGCACCCTGGGCAGAACCTGGACTGGGCCGCTGGGGCCCGATGCAGGGCGGCGCTAACGGACCGTCTGAGCTCGCGGTCCCCGCCAGCCCGGCTGACCCTTTCCGAAGCTCTTTCAGCCCAAACCTCCTTCCTTCCCTCTCTCCCTGACCAGGGGCCGGGCTGGAAGCCTCTGGCCCACACTCCTCCCTCCCCCCGTCATCCTTCATGGACAGCTCTCTCCGCAGCCTCTTTCCCTTCTCGTTTCACCTTGGCCTCGGTGGCCCTGGACTGGCACCCTTCCTGGCTTCAGCGTCTCCATGGCTGAGCAGCCCAGCTCGCCCCGCGAAATCCTGCTTCCCTCACTCCCAACGAGCGTGGCTCCCAAGGGCACCCCTGTGGGTTCCCCGGGTCTCCAGCTCCACACAGAGGCTGTATCCGGGGGCCTCATCCTGTCACAGGGACTGACATCACGGTCCCTGCCAAGGAATGTCTTCCTATGTTGGAAATAACCGATGAACCAAAGACTCGTACGACTGAAACGCACGTCCGCTCCCTGTTTGTACCAGCGGAGACACGGAGCGTCCCCAAGAGGGTCACTTCTGCACCGGCAGAAAGGTCTCCGTGGGACACAGACACGGGGCCACGTCCCCAAAGCAACGTTCGTACCTGAAGCACGAGACGCGCCGATCAGCCGGGCCCGAATCAGCCCCTCTCGCTTTTTGTTCCTGATGAATTTGATCTTTCCCCGAAACATTTCCAGGTGATGGTCTAGCTTTTCTTTCAAGTCATCTGGGGGGAAAAGAACCCAACACGTGACAGTTGATAAACTGTAACTGTGGAAAGGAAAACAGTGCCATGCTGTCAGCCGTGCTGCTCCACAGACGTCCCAGCTTCAGAAGGGAGTTTTACCTCCCGGAAGGGAGAGAAAGGAAAGTGAATCGGCATCAAAGTCGACTGTAAACATTCTTCTGTTCTGGTGAAATACCCCCACTTTCATAAACCACTATTAAAACCTGAATAGAAAAGGCACGAGTTATCTCACTTGGGAGCAGTCTGACTTTATTCCTAAAAACGGCCCCTACAGCAGCTGGCATCCCCACGGCACGAGCCCCGTCCTTTGTACACATTAACCCCCACGCCGTCAGAGAGAGCGCTGTTTTGTCTTACCGAACTCGCTCATGTCATCCACCAAGATGATTTCTTCGAGGAGACGGTGTGGAGTGAGGTTTATGACGCTGGACACTGTCCGGAGCAAGGCATTGAATTCTTCATTGTGGAAACAGATGACAATGCTGGCAGTAGGCAGCCTGACTGGGTAATGCTTCCTGTGACACCTGCAGGCGCACATGAGAGGGGGAGAGAATGGTTCGCCTCAAAGCCTGGTTTCAAACCATGTTACAGAGCTCTAGTAATCAGAACGGTGTGGCCCTGGCATGAAAACAGACACACGGACCAACGGAACGGAATAGAGAGCCCAGAAATAACCCACGCACGTGCGGTTAATTAGTCTCGATAAGGGAGCCGAGAGGGCACAGTGGGAAAAGGACAGTCTCTTCTATCAGTGGTGTTGGGAAAACCGGACAGCCACGTGAAAGGGAAGAAAACGGGACCACTGTCTTGCCCCATACACGCGAATGAACTCAAAGTGGATCACGTGTAAGACCCGAAACCATAAAACTCCTAGAAGAACACAGGCGGTAAGCTCCTCGACCTCCATCTCGGCAGTGCATTTTTGGATCTGACCCCAGAAGCAAAGGCCACAAAAGCAAAAATAAATAAGTGGGACGACATCAAACCAAAAGGCTGCCCCGGAGAAAAGGAAGCCATAAACAAAATGAAAAGGCAACCCACTGAAAGGGAGAAAATACTCGCAAGTCACGCATCTGAGGAAGGGTTCACATCTAAAACTTATAAAGAACTCGTACAGCTCAACAGTCAACAAACAGGCCAAACGAGCTGATTAACAGATGGGCCTGGGACCTGAACGGACAGTTTTCCAAAGAAGACATGCACCTGGCCCACAGGCACGCGAAAAGATGCTCGTAACCGTCAGGGACATGCAAATCGAAACCCCGATGAGACATCGCCCGCACCTGTTAGAATGGCTGTTCCTCAAAAGGAGAGAACTCACGAGTCTGGTGAGGTGCACGGCCGGCAGGGATGTAAACCGGTACAGCCAGTGAGGAAATCAGAATGACTCACTCGGCAAAAATGAAAATACACCTACCGTGCGGTCCAGCAGTTCCGCTTCCAGGGATTTATTCCAACAAGAAGAAAACACTGACTCAAAAGGATGTCTGTCCCCCCATGTTCGTCGCAGCATTATTTACAAGAGCCAAGGCAAGCAAGCAACCTAAGTGTCCATCAGTGGCGCATGGATAAAAAACTGTGAGATGATGGATGGATGGATGGATGGATGGATGGATGGATGGATGGATGGATGGGTGAGTGGATGGATGGATGGATGGGTGGATGGATGGATGGGTGGATGGATGGATGGATGGATGGATGGATGGGTGAGTGGATGGGTGGATGGATGGATGGATGGATGGATGGATGGATGGATGGGTGAGTGGATGGATGGATGGATGGGTGGATGGATGGATGGGTGGATGGATGGATGGATGGATGGATGGATGGGTGAGTGGATGGATGGATGGATGGATGGATGGGTGGGTGAGTGGATGGATGGATGGATAGACAGGTAGATGGATGAGAGATAGATAGATGATGCAAAAGTTCCGTTATAAAACAGAACCACGAAAAAAAGATCTTGCCATTTATGACAACGTGGGTGGACCCTGAGGACATTATGCTACGGGAAGTAAATCAGACAGAAAAAGACAAACGTGAATGATCTCCTCCACAGGTGAAATCAAAATAAAAACCCAGTAACGCACCCCCAGCCCCTAAAAAAAAACAAGCTTACAGATAGCGCAGATTGGTGGTTGCCAGAGGCAGGGGGTGGGTGAAATGGGTGAAATTGTGGGGGAGGCAAAAGGTAAAAACTTCCAGTTATAAATCAATCAATCAATCACGTGGCTACGATGTGCAGCACGGCGACTGTGGCTAACACTGTGCTGCGTTTTCGAAAGTTGCTAGGAGAGTAGATCCTAAAAATTTTATCAATCACAAAATATATATATGTGTGTGTGTGTGTGTGTATATATATATATATATATATATATATATATATATATATATATATATATGTATGTATGTATGTATTTGTAACTATGCGTGGTGGCCCATGTTAACCAGATTTGTCGTGACCATCCTACAGCACGTACTAAGGCCGGATCACTACGAGGTACACCTGAACCTGACACGTGAGACGTGAATTATATCTCAAGACAGAAAGCCGGGAGGCACGTACATTTTATCCCTGGTATCTGGCACGAGTCTCTCTCTGCCCAAGCTTTTACTGATGAGAGTGTTGAATCCATACTCCAAAAATCCACGCGCAAGTTCTGGGTCCGTGTAGTTGAACTTCTCAGCTGCAAGAAATGGTGATTAGAGTCACGTGAGTGCTGGCTTCTACCATCACTTCGATAGAGGGGCCACGTTTTGAACTGTGCCCATCAAAACTCGTTTCTGGGAAGAACAGAGTGGCATAAGACAAACCCTGCAGACTGAATTTCAAAACTGTTCAGTTTAGGTGCTGTACACAACAGGCGCATTTTCTGGTTTTCCGTATGCGGTGTACATGTCATAATTTAAAAGCCGAATTGCTCTTTTAAAAAAACCAAAGCATTCTCTGAATCTCCCCAACGTGACATTTCTGTCGTTTTTCCCTTAAAATGGCGAGCAGAGAAAATAAAAATACTTACCTAATTTTAAAAATGTCCTCTGTTCTTTGGTTTCGTCTCTGTGAGGCCTTTTCACCCTTACGCGTGGGACTGGTTTTTTCCCTGAGCCGTGGAGAATTATCTCTTGCAATTTTTTATCAAGGGACCAAACTGACGTCGCCTCCTGGGTTTTCTCTGGCCAGTCGCTCACATAATTGTGGCATAAATAAATAAATGACAGAGCCGTCCAGATCCCGAATGTCAAAGACGCACAGAGCAAACACTGAATTATGACATGCCTCATGGTAAGCCTGGCATTTCTGAGGGTCCATCCAATTTCCTAAATCAGAAGGATTGAAGAGAAGCTGCATATTTAGATATTTCAGCGGATCATCTACTCGGCTTAAGTTCAATTTTCAGTTTTCAAAACAGTCATTTTGATAGCGGTGCTTACCATATACTTTGATAAAGTGTATTTTTTTTCAGTTACCAAAAACTTTAAAGCTGATACGCATAAGCTGATGTAACATCAAAATGCGTGCCTGCCTGGAAAGCACATAATGTTTAAAGTCACTGGCCCTCGCACCCGAGCACGTAGCTAACGGAAATAGTGTGAAAGAAGGGATACTCGTTCCTTAGACACGCTCAGTCCATCTTGGAGGGACAGTGTAGTTCTCTATTATAAAACCAGCTTTGACACAGTCAGACTTAACTATGTTTAAAAACACACGACATCACATGACGGAAAGAAAGCAAGCGGGCAATAAAAACTGTGATGGGACTAGGCAGCGGTGCGGCCGTTTTGGTGAGATCTAGTTGAGTTGAATTTACATGCCCGGTGCGCTGAAGCAGCTCCGTCCCTGGAAGAGATTCTCCTGAGACAAGGACGGGAGTGTTCATCGAAGCGATGTTTGTAATGGAAACCAGACACAATTTACGTTTCCCTCAGCGGGAGCGGGGCTCTTCATTAAACTGGAAATGAGCCAGCTGGAGCTCCTCATGTTAATGTTGTAAAATCTAAAAGAACCGTGGTGCACCAAAAAAATAAAATAAATAAAATAAAATAAAATAAAATAAAATAAATAAAATAATAAAATAAAATAAAATAAATAAAATAAATAAAATAATAAAATAAAATAAAATAAATAATAAAATAATAAAATAAAATAAAATAAAATAAAATAAATAAAATAATAAAATAAAATAAATAAAATAAAATAATAAAATAATAAAATAAAATAAAATAAATAAAATAATAAAATAAAATAAAATTAAAATAAAATAAAATATAAAATAAAATAAAGCAGGCGAGGTACCATGCTACCTGTGTGTGTTTAGGATACGGGAAAAGGCAGTGCAATTGTTTGTGGGTCTCCTGCATGCAGCAGGCGTGCACACGTTCAGGGGAGTGATTGTTTCCCTCGGGGAGGATATCGAGGAGGAGAATAAAAAGTCCCTATCGAGTTCCTCATGTTTATTAAAAAAAAAAAAAAGCTGAGATAGATGTGGCCAAACGATGAGGCTCGACCAAGCTCAGCGATGTCTACACGGCGCTCACGGTATCTCCCTCTGTATTGCCCTGCGTTGGAGATATTCCAGAATGTATCAGAATCAGAAAGCCTCGAGAGGCGTCCTCCCAGATGACAGGTGGAATGCCCGCGCCTGTCTCCTCTCTCTTCTGGCTCAACCGGGAATCAAAGCGAAGCCGACAGCCCCCGCCGCGCCCCGGGGAGAACGCCAGTGCCCGTGGAATGCCGTTGTGGCCTGAACTGTGTCCCCCGAGGGTCACCTGCTGAAGTACGAACTTTGCGTTGGAGGCAGGGTCTTAGAGGGAGGAGTTTAAACAGGGCCATGCGGGGGCCCGAAGCCAGTCCCAGCCAGTGTCCTTATGAGACCACCTGCCAGTCCCCAGGGGAGCGAGCGCAGAGGACAGCCATGTGAGGACACGGTGAGAAGGCGGCCACCTGTGAGCCGAGGGAGGTGGCGCTGGGAAGGAGGCTGAGATGGGGCCTGGGGGCTGGGTCCCTGCCAGGCTGCTGGGGGCGCACGGGGACCCTGCGGGCCTCCAGGATGGCCCCTCCTCGCCACAGGCCAGCGCGGCGCCTCTGCTTGAGAATGAGGGAGAGGCCGCAGCTCTGCAAGGCAACGCGTGCCCCCCCTCGGGGTCGCCCCCAGGTCCCCTCCTGGCTACCAGGTCAGTGACGAAGATGGAGTTACAACCCAGGCTGGCCGAGAAGGTGCTAGGCCCGCTCGCGGGGAAAGGGAGGGCTCCCCGGAGAACGGCAGGACCAGGCGACTGGCCCAGCGGGTCCGGGGCGCGGGCGTGACGGCCGTGGGCAAGGCTGGGTGAGGGAGAGTCCGTCAACCCCGAGCACTCTGCGGACGCAGCACGTGACACCCTGACCGGCACCCGGCTGCAGGAGAAAGCCTCGCGGGTGGAACGAATGACTTTAAAAATGAGATATCCGATTAGGCGAAGAGAAAGGATGGAACGTGCGAAGAGAAGGTGAAAACAGCTGAACGCAGAATGGAGCTGCGTTCGCTTCGGTTACCGCCGCCACAGCCTCCTGTCAAATGCCCCAATTTTGCGAGACTTCTTTTTCTCCAAAAACTAAAAGCGATTAGAAACGGACTAAAAGAGAACAAAGATGAGGGGAAACAACCAAACTTAATACACAAAATACACGCAAATTCCTTGAACAGAATTCTTGCTAAAAAGTTAAAGAAGCCCGTGGTCTCTATAGGGACTCTACCAAATGAAGGAAAATTGGGGCGAAATTCTCTTAAACCGCCCCCCATTTTTTACTTTACTGGTATATGTTTTCTTGTACTACGTTTTTCTTAAGGCGGATCCCAGTTCTCGGAATACGCACGCCACCCCCCCCCGCCCCCAGGCACCCGCCTACTGAACAGCAGATGGAGGCGGCCTGTGATCGACTTTTCAACTCGGTCCCCTCAGAAGGGAGCCGTGGTCAGCTATTTTCTTCTCTAAACTATGCTGAGTTCACATGCTAGAAAATGCAGAATTTATAAAACATATTTCAGCGACGGTTTGTATGTGAAACAAATAAAATTATAAGTGCATGACCCCCCCCCAGGTATTCATTAAAAGAGTCTTGTAAAGAGGGGAAAGTGCTGCTAATAACTGCCCACGTGCATGCTTCCGCGCAAGGCCACGCCCGCCGAGAAACCAGAGCCCTCGGCCAAGCCTGGAGCCGATCTTCGCGTTTGTTTAAAATCGCGAGTCTTCAGAGGCAGGGAAAGAGGACCCTGCTTTAGAGGACATCCCAGCCTATGTTTCTGCAAATAAATAACCCGTGTCCGTAGGGCCTCGGTTTCCTGGGGCAGGCGTGGCGAGACCTCCGCACGAGGCCACGCAGGGCTTGTTGCTCGCTCTTTATTTAATTGAGTAAATGATCCTGTCGCTTGGTGAACATCTGAAGAAGCACGAAGGGGTATGAAATGAAAGCGGGCACTGGTTTTCAAGAACCGAAGTCATCACCAGGCCCAGCCCGCCCCCAGGGTGACGTAACCCCTCCTGGGAGCCAGAAAACCCTTGTTGAAAATTCAGATTTTTCCATGCTGACCCCCAGAGCCGGCATCCCAGTCGAGGGTCAGCGATACGGAGGGCTGCTCCCACGGGTTGGAGAGGGGAGCCCCCCGACCCCCCCAACCCCCCATTCTCTTCCCGCTCCCAGCCCACCTACCGCGGACACAGTCGCCCTGGCTGCCGTGCAGTCCGAGTCCGGGGCGGAATGAGGCAGGGGTGTCTGCTGCCCAGTCTGAAAGAGGGAACTTTTCTGAATGGCTGACTTGGTGGCCCCCGGGTCCTGGGCAAATTCCTGCCCGCATGGCACGGCCGTGCTCAAAGCACAGCATCAGGCGGCCTCACAAAGCCCTGTGACATCACACAGGATGTCCCAGCCCCCCAGCGTCCCCGTCAGGCCCTGTCTGGAAGCTTCCGTCAGCAGGTGGAATCGAGGATGTCCCAAAGTCAGGGGGTCCTCGGGGGAAGTCCCCCCTCCGCCTGAAGAAATAAGAAAAGCCTCCTCCTGGGCGATCCTCGCCTTCTCCAGGCGAGGCCTCGTTTCCAGCTCTTTCGAAATGAACTCAAGAACAAGCCTTAAGGCCGCCGCGAGTGGCTGCAAGACGAACCCAAGGGTTACGTGGGGCCTTTTAATTTTTATTCCACGTTGCTCAACATTTAGACATCAGCAGACGAGTTTGGCCAAAAGCTTGTGAAATTTCCTCTTTCCGAACGGGTCTGAGCAGAGTCCACCCTCCTCCCCGCCTGAGGCTGACTCAGAGGAGCAGGACGTCTGCTTAGGAGCCTGAGGGAGGCAGGGGGGTAGGGGCGGGGGGGCCTTCCCTACCTCCCCCGGCAGATGTGACAGCGACAGTGACTCCAAGCCCAACTCCGAGTCTCCTTTAGAAAAGCTACTAGAAGGGAAGGCCTTCCTTCGTCCTTTTATAATAATATTAATAATAATAAATAGTATTAATAAATAATAATCATAATAATAAAAAGAAAGCTTTCATTCATACTGGCCCTCAACTGGAGACAGCCGAAATGTCATCGATAGAACAGAGAACTCGTGGGCGTTCGTATGCGTGAGCGCCAAACGGCGACACAGTGACAGAGCCAGAGCCACACGGGCCACGTGGGAGAAGCTCCCGGACATCGCGCTGAGCAACAGCAGCCGCACAGGAGCTTCGAGTTCCAGAAGAGGGTGAGAGTGATCAGGGTGGTGGTGACCTCGGGGCGGGGCCGGGGTGCCTATCTCTGAGAGAGGCCAAGAGCGGGCCTTCCAGAACATTCTATATCGCCTTGACCTGGGAGGCGGCTTCACGGAACCCGCATATTTACAGACACTCTGGGGCTGTTCACTGGGGGTCGGTGCCCGTCGTTGTAGGTGTGTCGCGTCCTCAGAAAAACGAAGGAGAAGAAAGTGAGCGGGCACGAGTTTGGGGCAAGAGGGTGAAGGAGACATGGGCGCCGCCCAGGCGTCGCTCAGGGCCACCAGGGAAAGAGACTCATCGTGTGAGAAATCGGGGTCGTGGAAGACAAAGAGTATTGCGTCGTGACAGCTGGGGGACAAGGACCGACGGCCGAGGGGGGGGGCACAGCTGCCGGAACCCGTCCACAAGGGGAGAAGATGCTGTAACGAAGGCCATTAGGAGGCTGAAAAGTACACGTTTTCTCTCACATTGGTAGGCGAGGCTCATCCTAGTCCGTCCTAATTAGACAATTAATTACAGGGAGACACGACAGAACAGCCTGAGCTTTGGTCTCGGGTCGAGAAGGAGGAAAACACAGACGGGGAAGGCACAAAAGGGAGCAGAACAGCCGTGTGTGAGGCCGGTCGAGCCTCCGGCTGAGCCAGGGAAGCCACTCTCCTCCTGGTCCTGTGCCTCCCGGGGGAAATAAAGCAAGGCTCACCACGAGGGGCGGAAACAGGGGGTGCAAATTAAAAGAAAACAGGAAAAACGCTGGAGTATAGATTTGCCAGTTTTTGCAAACCATCCCGAGCGTTTTGGGGGGTCGTCGGCTCTTGGGGGGCAGGACCCCAGTCTCGCCGCCGCCGCTCTGTTTTGTGATGCTGCGCCTAACCTGTGGAGTAATTGTCACATTCAGGGCAAAACAAAGGAATTGGCGAGTAATGCTATTTTTGGGGGGAGGGTTAGGAAACGCAAGGAGGGAAGAAGGAAAAAAAATGAAAGTTAATGGAGGCGCCTTCGTCTCAGGCCTGCCTGGCTCCCTCCAACCAGCTCGACTGGGCTCATTTACCCCAAAACTCTTCTTTGCTCCGAAGAGAAAGGCTTACAGACCGTCCCAACTGACCGCCCCGACCTTGAAGTTCCTCTGTGTGTTACTGGTTGAACTTGCCAACCCCTGCTCCTCCTGACCTTGTAAACCCTTGGGAAGGATCCGGGCCCCACCCCCTCTGGGTCCCAGCCGCCCCATCTTTCCACTGGGGCCGTCGTTCGAGTGTGATCGTCTCAGGCACAAGCACCTCCTTCCAGTCGCCACGCAGTGAGCTCTTCGGTGGCAGGGGGCCGTCATCCTAGGACACTCACGAGCAGGATTTTAATGGACATTCCCCTTCGAAATTAGTGACTCGCTGTCTTAAAGTGTGGGGGACTAATGCGGGCCTGGGGCTGGGGGCGCAGGACTAAATAAAATAAAATAAAATAATAAAATTAAAATAAAATAAATACAATAAAATAAAATTAAATTAAATTAAAATAAAATAAATAAAATAATAAAATAATAAAATTAAAATAAATAAAATAAAATAAAATAATAAAATTAAAATAAAATAAATAAAATAATAAAATTAAAATAATTTTATTTAACGTTAAATATTCCCTTTGGCTTGTAGGATGACATTCGTGGTTCAAACAATGAAACGGCTTCCCCTTTTCCCCCTCCCTTTCTTGGCTCCCAGCGACCCGGGCAATAGGCTCCCGTGGAGGGGCGTCTGCTCTCCATCCTTCTGTGTCCCGCGGCGACCTTTGCCGCAGGGTCCAGGGGTGAGACAGGCTGCGTCAGGGCGGTGCTGCTGCAGGCAGATTCCTGGGCCTCCCTGGAAGCCCTACTCGCTCAGGCCGGCCTCTTGAGGTTTCTGACATTATTCGAGGAGCAAATGGACAGTGAGGCTTGTCACGTGGTGCCCCCTCGGTGGGGGGAGGGGGACGGGGGGCAGATGAGAGAGAGGAAACGTGGGGCTCAGCTGCCGGCGGGTGGAAGGTAGGACAGCCCGTGAGCCATGTGGCGACACCCGCGAAGCTGTTCGCGGTCAGGAAGATTCGGAACCCAGGATCCCAGAATGAGAATCGACGGAACCGGATGGGAGCCCCGGGGGTGAACTTCAGCAGCGCCAGCAAAGCCGGTGGCAAAGGGATGCCTCCAGCGTCGTCGTGGTGAAGCTGGGAGAGTCTGTGCTGTCGCGGCACGCACACCCGTCGCGCGGGATACACAGGCGTCGGGAGTCGTCAGCACGGACTCAGAGTAACGGTCACCTCGGGAAGGGGGCGCAGAAAGGAGCGTACCCGGGCCTCAGCTGCATCCGTTCCACGCTTTAACAGGTCCGAAGTGCACGTGGGACGGAAGGCCGAGGCCCGCAAGGCTGGTGCGTGACCGCGCGGAGATTTTCACGTTCCCCTCCGTGCGTTTTCTATGAGTTTGTGATATTTCGTGACAAAAACCGCGAAGGGTCCCCTGCAACTCACAGGACCCCCGGAGATCAGTTCCTCACGGTCTCTCAGATCCCCCTGCTTTTCTGTGAAAAACGGTGGGGGTGCTTCATTTCACAGGCGGCCCAGCAGAGGGAGATCTGGAACCATCCAGCACCAGGGCAGGAAGCCCCAGGGAAGCCGTGCGGAAACAACTCAAGTCTGCGCTCAGGAGCCGCCCGCCGAGGTCTAAGGTGTGTCCGGAGATTGAAGCTCTCCCGCGGGCTTGGGGTGCGGGGGCGCCGTGCGCACATCCGGTGGCGGCGCCACGAACAGAGAAACAGCAGAATGAGGGGCAGTGCCTGGCCGCCTTTAGAGAACGAGCTTCCTTTTGGGGTCAGGGACCCCCCGCACCCCCCGAGACACAGAAACCAGGAGCGAGCCTCACCCCTCCCTGGCCTCCTCTGAAGGGCCCGAGAACACCAGGCGGGCGGGGCTGGCAGCTCGCTGGCCGTCCCTGCCTCTCCCTCTCCACGTGGTTCACAGGAGAGAAGGGACGCGCGCCCTTCCCCCCGACACAGGTGTGGGCGTGAGTCCCGGTCCCCCTGCTTCCTAGCCGCCCGGCCTGGGGAACGTTCACGAACCTCGTGCAGCCTCAGTCTCCTCCCCCCCGTAAAACGGAGAGAACGCGACGTGTGCCGCGGGCCGGCTGCTCTGGCGGGAAACAAGCCCCAGCTGAGTGTTTCGTTCGTTCGTTCGTTTCTGAGACGCCGCGTGCCGCGGGCGAGGCCTCGGCGTCGCAGGTGGTGGCGGTTTCCTGCTCGCCTGCTCCCAGCCAGGGAGGGAAGAAGTCGCTGCATCGGCACTGCCCTTGGGCGGGGTGGTCGGTCTTTCGCGTCCGTGCGGGGCCCGATCGCTGAGATGCTGGGAGGAGGACGTTCGCGTTGGGGTGCGTGTGCGCACGCGTCGGCGCACAGACACGCGTGGGTCTGCGTCACGTCACAGCAGACACCCTGCACCCTAGCCTTCCCATCTGGCCTCCCGAAGGCTCCGCGTCCGTTGGAGGAAAAGCCAGCACGGGACAGTTAAAATCCGGGCAGGCCTGGGGCCTCCGCCGCCGGTGCCTGTGCCAGGGAGCAAACTGTTCAAGTGGCCTCGGCACTTCCGAACGTGCTGTCCACTTCTCGAAATCGCCTGTGAGTAGGCGAATCTTAAAACCTAAAAGGAAACCGCGGTCTCAGGAGCCTTTCCCGCCAGCATGTGTAATGATGGCAGAGTGTGGGGAGCGCCCACGGGCGCGTCGTGGAGGGAGAGGGTGAGTGAACGACCCCGCGGGGACCGTCTGACCGCGTCGCGACACACGGACACCTCCGGGCAGAAAGGGCTGGCAGCACTCGGTGGCGGCCCGTCAGCGGGTGCGCACGTCCAGGCGCCGCCGGCTTTCTTGGTGCCGTCGTTCGATCGTGTGAGGAGCCGCCCGCCATCTCAGCCCAGTAGGTAAGGGCAGTCACGGCCCTGAAGCCCTGCGGCCCCCCTTTGCCAGCAGGATGGAGGGCGACCGGCTTTCGCCCGGCCCCTGGCAGCGGTTTCGACCTCAGCCCCGCCACCCCGGCCCCTGCCCCCGCTCCCCGTGCGCTGACTCTGCGCCCTCCGCCCGCAGCACCCCTTCCTCCCCGGCCCCGCCGAGCCCGCCTCCTCCGTGAAGGTTTGGGCCACAGACGCCGCGTCGCGGTGATGCCCCCCGCATCCCGAGGTCGCGGTCTGGCCTTTGTCCCGTCGGCGCCCTTCCTGCGGCCGCTGCCCCACTGAGAGGGATGGCACACCCCGGCCGAAGCCAGACCTCCGACGTTTAACAGGAAAAAAGAAAAGCAAACCAGCCTCAGGTGCGCCTTAGCCTTTGCTCCGCTTCGCAGTTCTGGCTTTCACGCAGACGTGGACAGAGTCTCGCATCGGCACGTCGCACAGAGCGTCCGTGGTGACCCGAGGCTTCGGCCGCGGTGGCCGGGGCCCAGCCTGGCAGAGGCGCCCCGCGGAGAGGGAGCTGGGGCGTCCCGGCTTCACCCCCGTCCATCCTGCCCAGGCCTTCCACAGGCGGGAGCCAACCGGAGGCCCACGCGGTCGGCCCCCAGGGCACAGGTGGGGGCGGAAGGTGGACCCAGACGCAGCCAGCCCGCGGACAGCCCCGACAGAACCCGGTTCGGGGATCGCACCTCGGGCATCGGACTCGGCTCGCGGCCTGCCCACTGCAGGGGGCATCGCCGGGGCGAGCCCCCGCAGAAACCCCGTTTTAAAGGGCTGGCGGCGCCCGACCGTCCGGCCTGAGGAGGTGCTGTTCTCCTCCTCAGCGTCTGGGTTGTTCCCTGGGTCTGGCCGCGGGACCCCCCCCGCCTCCTCGCCGCCGTGCGGGGCGACCCGTCCGCTCCGTGCTCCCCGAAGGCCCCCTCCTAAGGCAGCGAGCCCTCAGCCGGCTTTAGCTGGACAAGGAACCGAGTGACACGCCGGCGAGGCGGGGCGCTACGGTTCCCTCTCACCCCTCGCGAACGCCAAGGGCGCTGAGGACCGTGCCACCGGGCGCCACCCGGCCGGGAGCAGGTTTTAAGAACAAGTCCCTCTCTCTGAGCCTCGGGTCTCTCTTAGCCAAATGGGGGGCCCGGGGGGGCTTTAGGGTTCTTACGGGTTCTGCGGTTTCTGACCCTCGCGACCCTGCAAGCATCGACCCCTCCTCTTTCCCGGGAGCCACTACCACCCGAGGATGGGCTGGCGGTGACCTAGACGTAGAAAAACAGAAATGCAAAAAGAAACCACAGGAACAGCTAAGCCCAGTTCTCCACCAAGGAACGTCGAAAGCCGCAATGGAAAGAAACCGAGCACGGTGACCGGGAGACAGGGGCGGGGCCCGGGGACGCAGGGCTCCTCTCGCCAAGACAAACACGCGTGTCACTTCCCCCTCGGACGTCTACAAGCGCCTCATTGTTCCACACTGAGCAAACCCGCCTCGGTTCGCCCGGGGAAACCTAACCAACCGGAGGGGTTAAGCGGGGAGCAGTCGCCCCCGGCCTTCCCCGGGCAGTCGGGGTTACGGGGACCGCCCCCCGCGCCCCTCGTCGCTTCCCCCGTTAACACCGGCTCCTCTCCCCCACCCTCATTTCCAGCGCCAGCCCCGGCCCGACCTGGGTCTGTCCCCGGCCGCCCCCCTCCATCCGGTGGGCACGGTGCCTCCTGGGTCTCCCCGCGGCCGGCAGGGCCACGACCCCGGCTTCCCGTCGCCCCGGTTCTGTGACCCTGGCAGCTGCTCTGCCTGGTGTCTGGGCCTCTGGGCCGGTCGGATTTATTCACAGGACGCCGGGAGGGCAGAACTGAGTGCCCGGCTCCCTCCCCTGCGGACCCCTTCGCTGGGCTCCTGGCCCCTCTGGTCCTGGCGACCAGCCTTGGCTTCCTTTCCTCTGCCCCTTTGTGTGGGGGGTGGGGGTCGCCCTGGGCCCCTGGTCCCTTCGCCAGCTCAGCTCCACCCACGCACACGGCCAAACGCCAGACTTTCGGCCACACCAAGCACGGCAGCACTTCTGAGACCTCGACCCCTTTCGTCCTCACAGCCCTCCTGCTCTGTACCCCCAGACGGGGTTCTGCCCGCAGCCGCACGTCTGCCCACGTCCCGGCTTCCTCCACGGGCTGCCCCCGGCCCCGCCGGAGCCGATGGATGAAATCCGTCACCTTGCCAGCGCCAGGCCCACCGTCGTTCCTGCCCCCCCTCCTGGCGCGTCCCTGCTCCCATCTGGAGCCTCCCCCTCGCGTGCTTCACTCAGCCCCACTCGATGGCACCCCCTTCTCTCCTGCCTGCCTGTCTGTCACCTCCCCCTTCCTCGCCTTCATGCGAACGCCCTGCGGTGTCACACGTCGGGACCTGGACCACCATCCCTCACCCGGACCACGGCCCTTCACCTGAACTGCCCTCCCTCCCGCACCGGACCAGGACCTCTCACTGGACCATCGTCTCTCACGGGATCGTGATCCCTCTCCTGGACCCATTTCTGTTTCCCAGCTTCTGCCCTTACCCCACCTACGGGGTGTCCCGCGTACAGATGCTGGGGGGGATGGTCCTATAAGAAACTCGGGTTTGGCTGCGAACTCTACGCACCTTCTGCCCTCCCCGCTCCCGTACAGGCCTTGGCCCTGTCCCCTGACGAGGGATGCCTGGTCCCGACCTCGGGGCCCAGGGACTCGGTCTTCGTTCTGCCTCGACGCATCCCCCAGGTCACTGACTGGTTTGTCTCCCTCCTCCTTGCTCAGGCGTCTGCCGAGAGGCCCTGCACGACCCTCTGCGCCACGCGGCGATGCTGTCCTCGCGGCCCCTGGCTGCCTCTGACGTGACCTTTACTCGTTCACTCGCTGCGCCCCTCCCCGCTCCGCCAGCACGAAGTTTCTTGGGGACAGAACTCGGCCCCGTTTCCTGTGGCACCTCCACCCCGCAGACCCGGGCCGGGCTCTGCGGGGGAGAAGGGTCCCAGGCATTTCTTTGTTCCCTGGGACACAAAGTCCATTCTGAGCGGACTCTGCGGACTGGACCTCCTCTGTGAGCACACAGTTCCGCCTGCAGGACGAGGTGGAAAACAAAACAGGACAAACCACCTCGCGCGCAGCGCTTTCCCTGGACTTTGACTTCCAGGAGAGGTGACTTCTTCCAAGACCAACAAGATAAAACCCCGGACTGCACGCCGCCAAGGGCATGGCCGCCCCGGCGGGGACCGGCTCCGCCCACGGCACCTCGGCCCACACCTCGCCCGCGCGGCAGGGACCACCGGGGGCGGGATCCACGTGGTTCCTCCCTCCCAGATGCCCAGGCGACCCTGGGCCCTGCAACCTTGACCTGAGAAGGGTGCGATTATCAAGGGCTCGGGGGCCTCGGGATAAGGTCTGGGCCACCCCACCAGGCAAGCCGCCCGGACTGAGAATGGACACTCTGGAGGGGGAACAACGAGCACCCACGGGCCCCGAGACCAGCTGCAGCCATCGGAGCTCACAGATAGCCCCCCCCCTGCTAAGTCTCCCCTCAGCATGAGCGCCCCACGGAGGGGTGGGGAGCTGCTCCCGAAACACGACAGCGACATGGATCCGCGTGGAGGGGGCTAAGGGGGTCTGCGGTGGCCACGGGGGTGACGCCCAGCTCTCCCTCCAGAGGACCCTCGGCTGAGGCGCCCTGGACTGTCAGCCCGGAGCCTTCCTCCTGGGTTCCCCGCTGCATCTGCACGGAGGACACCCTCTCCCGGGGCTGTCCCCAGGCAATGGGAGAACACGTGGGCCCAGCGCAAGCCGGCTGAGGACTTGGCCTCGTAACTCCCCGCTGGGCTGGGCTGGCCGAGACCTTCTGGGAACTGCGCTGGCCCGAGGCGTTTCCTCCCCAGCCCTCCGCCCCCCCCAGCCTTCCACAGGTGCAGGACCTAGGCCGTGGCCAGAGGCTGTCCCCGCCGCTCCTGCCCATTCCCCCGCCAGCCCTCACGGTCGTCCCATCCCTTGCACATCTCACCCCATCTTGGCATCTGCCTCCGGGGGACCCCAGCTGACGTGGCTGTGGCAGCAAAGGGGGCCTCGCAGTTGCCCCGTCTTTCTCCGACGAGAGAGAGACAGGGACTGAGCAGCAGACTGGCGCGATGTGGGCAGAGACGGTGACAAAGAGACTCATTCGGACCTGCCAAGCGTCCCCTCCGGACCCTGGACGCGTCTCTCCCGTACGCACTTCGCCATGTATTTCCACATTCTGCCATCGACATGGATGGTTTTGCTTTGTGCACCTCACACGCTGGCCCTAGATCAGATTAATGTTTTTTAAAGAGTTCCAAAATAGCCTGGGGGTGGGAGACATCACCAGGACCGACGCGGGTCCTCCCAACGGCCTAGCATAACGGCCTGTCGCCGCACCCCTGGGGCAGCGGGGTGCTCGTCGTGGAACATGGGGCCGGGCGCTTTGCAACCGCCCGGGGCCCCGGGACCAGTCACTTTGTGAGTCTGAATTTAAAAGCGGAAAGAGACGCTAGAGTAAAAACAAAAAAAACAAAAACGGAGGCCGTGGTAAGAGTAAACCAGACAGAGCGCCCTTTACGTCGGGCCTCGGGCCTCGGCAGTTCCCCGAACTAGAAATCTGACCGTTGGCATCAACCCGACGACCTTGTTTTCTCCTCTCGTCTCTGCCCGTCGTCCCCGCCAGGGCGAGGAGGTGGCGGGGCCACGAGCACGGGGAGGGCCGAGTCGCACCCGCCAGGTACGCGGCCAGCGTCCGCTCCACGGCGCTGGCTCTTGGCTTCCCTA
The DNA here is from genome assembly GCA_030015415.1 of Cynopterus sphinx. Taxonomy (NCBI): domain Eukaryota; kingdom Metazoa; phylum Chordata; class Mammalia; order Chiroptera; family Pteropodidae; genus Cynopterus; species Cynopterus sphinx. Next base: position 1,499,865 of record CM057393.1, read on the forward strand.
GTGGGCGTTTCGGGCTGGCTCGGGCTCGGGCAACTTGAAAAATGTGCTAATGGACACGGATGATCGCATCTGGAGTCTGAACCAGCCTTTCCTTAATCCCCAAGGGGCAAGTCCTTTCCCTGTAGGGGACGTAGGCGCCCCGCCGTGTGGACTCCCCTCCCAGGCAGGCATCTGAGGCCGCAGAGTAACAGGAACAACCCCCGCCCCGCCCCGCCCCCGCCGCCTCTGCCTGAGTCCAGCCTCTGGAACCCACCCTGGCATCTAAGACCCCGGCGCTGGGCCGCCTGACCCCAGCCGAGAATGGGGTGCGGGCCGTGGCTCAGGGAAGCGGGGTGAGGCTGGCGCAGGTGAATTCCAGGCACTCGTACGGGCCACGCGCGCTGCCCGCGCCGCTTCCTTTCCTGCTTCGCTCCTCTCCCCGCTTCCTGACTTCCTCCTGTTCCTCCCCACCCTGTTCCAGAGGGAATGATCGGCCGAGGACAGAAACAGGAAAAAGAAGCGAATCGAAAGCGAGCTGTGGATCAGTTAGGACCCTCGGGTTACCTACGAGAGACAGAAGTCCGACTCTTAGGACGGGATTGGCTTCGGGGTGGGGAGGGGAGGAACTGGTCTTAGGGATGATGGGGACCGAAGCATCCGCGTCCTCCTCATCTCTCCTTCTGGGGGCCGTCCTCAAGCTCTCAGGCTCCCGTCTCTCAGGCGGGGTCAGCTCCAGGAGGTGGCCCTCCAGCCTCGGGCTCAGGACAGAAAGGGCCTCGTCAGGTGCAGTCAGAATCCCAGGGCAGGGCTCGGAGTGGCCCCCCAGGACCACACCCCGCGTGCAGGTCGCAGGGCTGGTGGGTGGGGACGGTGACACTGCTCAGGGGGCAGGGCCGCCCTGCCCTGTGGAGGAGGCTAAGCTCCCCGAAGAGGCAGACACAGCACCTGAGGGGTGGGTTAGGGCCGCGACGCTGTGTGCCGGCCACCCCTGAAAGAGACACGAGGGTCGGATCCAGGGCCCACAGGAACAGACGAACCAAGAGCTCGGGAGAAAGGCCACGGCTCTCGGTGTTTAAGACCCAGACAGGAATTCCTCTCCGGGGATCTTAATACATGTCTGTCTCCTGTTTCGAAGGATCAAATCCCCAAGCGGCTGGCCATACCCGGCCCTGGCCCTAATACGGCGGAATCCCCCAGGACGGGGTCTCTCTCCACCAGGGGCTCGTGCCCCCCTCCTTGGAACACCACCTGAAGCATCCTCTACCCGCCCCCACTCTCGGGTCCCTAATCCAAAACTCACCACCCGTTCCAAACTCCCGCGTGACTCCTCTTCTGCCCCCATAAAAGCCCCCCTTTCCATCTGGTCCTAAGCAGCATCGCACTGGCAGCCCCCTAGCCCGCCGCCCTGTCGTTTGGTCACCCACGAGTCACTGCAGAGAGGCTCTTAGGGAATCAATAACCCCAAACCCACACCTGCATCTCGGACAACACAATCTCCCTTCGGCGGAGGTCGGTGTAGATGTTCTGTGCGTGAAAAGGACCCAAGGGGAAGCAAGTAGGCAGCCCCTCCCCCCACCTCCCTCTCAGCCAGCAGGCCCGGGAGGAGGCGCCCAGGCAGGCAGGCTTCCAGCCCACACAGCTGGGCCGCCGGCTCCCCGCCAGGCCCGTGGGAAGCAGTCGTGCTCTCCCGCCCGGCAGTCCTGGGGGACAGGCTGTTCTCGCAGGCCGTCCTGCACAGCCACGCGCCTTCTGGTGGGCGACAGGCAGGCACGGCGCCCGCAGTCCTCTTGGCAGGAAAGGCAGAGCGACGCGTGCAGCTGTTCCATCCTTCCCAGGACCAGCATGGGAGGAAGGGTCAGTGCGGCGGATCCCGAGCGTCACGCGTGCCCGTGGTCTGACCCAGACGCCCAACCAGGCCCGGGGGAGGAGCCCGGGAGGCTCCCGGGGGGGTTAAACCAAGTGCCTGAGCTCAGGCCACTCCGCGGAACGCGCTGCTCCGGGCCCCGGGCCCGCACGGCCTCCGAGCGGCGCTTCTAGGAAACTCGCTCTCCCCTGGGCTGAGTGTCACCTCCGAGGGCAGGCTGGAGAGAATTCAGAGCCACGGGGCACGCGCCCCGGAAATCACGGCCTTTTTATTTATTTATTTATTTTGCAATATTCCAGAAGAATTCTGGAAAGGAAAGGGCACTGACCATGCCACTGCCGGGTGCTCTGCTTTGGGGACCGACACTGAAGCAAGGAGCTGGCGTTCACTGAGCATCTCTCTCTCTCCGGGGCGAAGGCGCTTACGCCCCCCCAGACGCTCCTGTCCCCGTGTACAGGGCTGTGCAACCTGCCTGCAGTGACACCGCAGGGAGTGGCAGAGGCAGGTCCGAGCCCAGAGCCCGCAGTCCTCCCCCCACACTTCTCCACGCATGACAGAAAACTGCAGCGGCCGTAAAAACTCATAAAAACAAACTACATAAAGCGGGGGGATCCCGCGTGGAAAGAAAAGGCAGGATGAACAAAGCCCAAGGACGGGCTGGGAGGCAATGTTTGTGCCCCGGCAAGCGCGTCACCACGTGAAGAATCCCCGCAAGGCCGTAAGCGAGGACCCGCCACCCAGCGGCACGCGGCGCCGAGGCGGAGCAGATGCTGCCCAGGGGGGCGACGGGGAGGAGATGCAAAGGCGAGCACAGGGGTGGCCCCCGAGGAGGGCAGGCCCCCGTGCCCTGAAATCCAGCGGGGTCGGACGCTTTGCTCCAGCAGCTCCACGTCCGAGGGTGCGTCCTTCCCGACACTGCAGCGTGTGGAGGGCGTGGGCGTGAGCGTGCCGGCACTGGAAGCCACCCAAAGGCCATTCCCGGGGACAGGTTACGCAGGCGTGACGGAAGCAACCGGACGACACAACACGGCGCGCGGGGCTTCTGAAGTGGATGCTCCGCAGCTCTCCGCGGGCCAGTGCGGACGACCCTCAAGACGGATGGAGGAGCTGGAAAGGTCCAGCACGTCCCCTGCGGCACACAGCGTCCCCAGGGGCGCCGCCCTGCCACCCCTGCTCGAGGCGCTCGTACCACTCGTCTCCCCTCAAACCCACGCCTCCTCCTTCTAGTCGCCGGGAAGGGACCCCCCGCTCCCGGCCTGCATCTGTCCGTGCCCCCTCCTTTCTGTCCCACGTCCCGTCTGAGGCCGGCCCCTCTACTGGTGCATCTCACCCCGTTTGCCCATGTCACCACGCAAGGGCTCGCCGCCGGACACACGTAAGAGCAGAGGCAGCGACCAGAGCTGCAGGTCACATCTGCAGCCGGGCTGAGAAGGCGTCCCTCGCGGGGACTGGTTCAAAGCGCTCTAGCTGCTTCCGCTCCTGGTGAACGGCTTCCGTCCGTCTCTTAAACCCACAAAGATGAAGCCACTTGGAACCGAGGGGCCTACGGAGGTGCAGGCCCTCCCTGAAGCTCCCCTCGCAAGGACGGCTGTCCTGTGCCCCGACACGGGTCAGGGACCAGCGTGAGCCCGGATCCGGGCCAGTTCCCTATCAGCAGGGACCACCCCCAACCCTGCACGACACACAGGTGCTGGCTTGTCCATCCCCACAGGACGCGGGGAGCCTCTTGTGTCGCGGAGAAACAAGCCATCAGGACAGGGAGATGTTCTCTCGGGCTGTCAAAGAGCCACGAACTTTGCCTTTATGCGGTATTTTTCCACCTAAAACCCTACAACGCGTGGGGCTAGGAAAAGACAGGGCAAGGCCTTCTGCGCAGTGGTGCCATGGGAGTGTGTGTTGCAACGACCCCAAGTGACCTTACGCAAGCCCACGCTCAGAGTTTTACTTGGAACGTCCCTCCCCATCCCCTCCCAGGACCTCATGCAACTCTCGGGAGCTCTGTTTAGGAGCGTTTTACAAAATACCTTTTGACCCGCATGGCATACGGAAGGCTGTCAAAAGCCACCCTGTCCTTGCCAGCCTCCCTGCGTGTCCCAGGCCCCTGAACCGAGCATCTTGTGGGCTCTGTCTGTGCACCAGATGGGCCTTTACTGATTACGGGGTGACGTGCTAAGGTGCAAGGTCAGGGACAGATGCTGGCAAGGGCGTGCGTGGGTTTGACTCTGGGTGTGGCCAGGCCCTTCTGGGCGGGACAGGGCTTCCTCTGAGAGTCAGGATGAACGCTGCCTCTGCAGTGGGGCTGGCGGCCACCAGCCCTAAGTCTGCACGCACCCGAAAATCCGGGACACCACCTGCCCTGCGCTCTCCAAACGCCGCCAGTTCCCAGGGGAGCCTAAATATCCGTCTCCTGAAGTCGTGTTGAGAAGCCATCACTGGCATCCCAGAGGCCAGGCCTGGACATCAGCTACAGGTCACTTGCACGAATGGTGACAACGGCGCCGGTGGCCCAGAGCGACAGACGCGCCCTCCCAGCCAAGTCACACGCAGATCTGCGCGATGCCGTGTGAACTCTGGGGCCAGCATCGACGCCAAAGTGATTCGATTGGCTCGAGAAGTTGTCACCAATCACGCACAGTGCTGGTGTGACCCTCCAGGCTGGCTGTCCTCCAGAGACAGGATGTGAACAGCAAGCCCGTCCCTGGGGAGAATCTTGCCACAGGGTCACTTTGACCTTCATCCAAAGCCCCTGCTGGATTCCGTGATCGGGACGGCCTCCTGGTGACCAGGCCTTACGCATGGAGAACCGTCTGAAACACAGACCCAGCAGGTGGCCGCCGTGGGCTCCCCAGAAGATCGAAAGGGCCCCGGGGCAGGGCTGTCGAGAGCTGTGCTGGCCCAGGGCAGCCCGCCCAGCTGGCCCGGAGCGCCTGCCTCCGTCCGTCCCTTTGCCTGGGCCTCGCTGGCTCCACGTGCCCCAGGAGCAGAAGCTATCTATCACGAGGTTGCGAACCGGCGCCCGAGCTCAGAGCGAAATCCGAACCGGAATGGGGCTCTCAGCCCTGGCTCTCACGATTAGATAACGCGCCCCGCGCGCTTGGGGAGCCGTCACGCGCGCACACAGTCCAGACTTTGTTGCTTCCTTTTTCCAGGAGCTGCTTGCTTTCTGCCCAGAACTGAGTCACCGCTTTCCTGACTCCACACACCACTGCTCTCTCCCAGTTCCGTGTCACGGGCAGATACCAAAGCAGCGAGGATGTCGGACAGTTTGCCCAAGGTCACCTGAAGGAGTTCCCCGGTGTTCTTGGCCTTGTGTGCAACCTTTGGAACAGGAGGGGCCACGTTTTAAAATGTCTTTCCAGGAGGTACAGGAAATTACGATCAGTGGGCAGAGCTACATAGATACGAGCTAACAGCTGGGCCTGTGTCCCCTAGCTGCAGGATGTACGCGATGGCTCTAGTGGATTTTCGTAGAAATTGGGAAGATGACACGATGCCTGGCATCTCACCATTACCGGCCTCGATAAAAGGTGCCCCAAATGGAAGTACCTTCCCCTGAGAAGCACTGTCCTGAACCACCTCCGGTGAAGGCCCAGAGGGCTTTTATTTGCTTGTTTTCTTTTGTGTTTGTTTGTTTGTTTTAAACTTTCAATTCATCGCACAATGATACATTTTTGAAAATTCAACGTAAAAGAGATGAGCACAATCAAATTAACAAAGACACACAAAATACCATCAGGACTCCATCTGAGCTCCCGTTAAACAGGCCTTAGAAATCTTCCCACGACCATCCCTCCCCTCTTACAGACGGGAGAACGAAGTGACCTGCTCACAGTCCCACAGCAGTCGGTGGCAGTGCGGGGACAGGACTCAAGTCGTACTCCTGGGGCACGCGAGGTAGTTCCCAGGATAGCCAACCTCTCCTTCTCAGCTTTCTATCAATCAGAAGGACAGAGCCACACGGGGCGAGGCGCATGAGACATGTGCCCTGGTGCAAATCGAAGGGAGGGCCAGAAACTCCCGTCGTCAAGAGAAATGCTATTTCAATGTATTTTTTATAGGCTAAGTTATGCTGTGGTAAATAATGACCAAAATCTCAGTGGCTCAACCCAACTCAGATCCAGGGCAAGGTGAGTTGCCATCCGCCACCGTGCCGTATGCCATTTGGGACATGTGACCTGCAAGGTCATGGCCGCAGAGGAAAAAATGGAGGAGACATACCAGCTCTTCACTGCTCCACCCAGAAAACGTACTAATTCTACTCATTGGCCAGAATTGCATATTCCTGTCCTACTGCCAGGGTCTCCTGGAAAACGTAGGGGATCACATAGATATTTGGTGACCACCAAGAGCCTCTGCTTTATCTTTGGGATATATGTGTGTGTGTGTGTGTACTTTATTTTATACCAAAAAATCAGAAGTTTTTCATAAAGACAGGCTCAGTGACAGTGCTGGCCTGCGCAATACTGGAGCCTGAAGCAAGAGGCGAAATCAGCAACGCTTTCTTCATTTAAAATATTGATATTTTGTTCAGTGGAGATCTTGCCGCATTCCTCTTGAGAAGGAAGTCACAGGTCGGGGCCTTCGCATACAGTGGTGGGGGTCATTAAACGGACGCTGCTGTCTAGGCACGCCACTTAGCTACTGGCTAAAACACTGTGGGAGCTGCAAGGCAGAGGTGAAGTGGGGCTCAGAGGGCACCCCAAAGCAAGAAAATCACTGCATCTCTCCATTCTAAGACTTCGCTGATTGGCAGATGTATGATCAACTTATCAATCTTCCAGAAAGGAAAAAAAATGGCTGGCAAGCATCTTCTGGCACCATCTGGAAGAAACACCCATATTTCAGAAATATTAGCATGTGGAACCAAAAAAAAATGGGGGAGCTCTTAACGTGCAGGCGATAATGGTAAAACGTTTAGATTTAGGATTCCCAGGCACAAAAACGTGCACTCCGACAAACTAAACTCGGAGAAAAAATTAAGTTTTTAAAGGAGTGACTGGGCACGTTTCCACAAACCAGCTGAGGAAGCCCAGATCCTGACAGCTAGGAACCGGCCCATCCACCCGGCCAGGCCCCAGGCAGGGCGCTTGGTTAGAGTGGGAAGTGACACAGCGCCTTCCCCTTTCCGAATCCGCCCCCGGGGACCCTTCCTGGCCCTCTCTGACTGCCCTGTCCCCTCGCACCATTCCTCTCTGCAGCTTCCCCCTTCAGAAGCAGTGGCCATCGAGCCTGCACGCCCGGCGGGTTGTCACTGCGACAGGGGTCACAGTTTAAGCTAAAGGGATGAAACTGAAACGACGGTTGGGGAGTCATCGTGGGGGTGGGGGCTGGAGGCCTGCCCCTTGCAGGGTGTCCAGCATCACCGTGGAAAAGGGGGGCTCCGGGGCCCCTCGCAGCCTGCAGGGGATTTCGCACGGGGATGGCACCGGGGCTGGGCGGGAGGCGGGAAGGGCGGCGGAAACGCGGGGCGCTGGGGCCGGGTGGGAGGCGCCCCCGCGGGGTGTCCCCGGAGCGGGGTGACTCACCCCTCTCGCTGGCAAACCTCCCTGCGCGACCCAGGTCCTCGCCGGGCCCCGGGCGGCCGCAGAGCGCCCCGGGGCGCGTTTTCTCGGGGTGGCCGCCCCGCATCGGGGGTGACGGGGGCAGGGGGGTGACGTCAGCGCCCAGGCAGGGCGTTCGGGCGGCGTGGGGTGCGGGCACCGTCTCCCCCGGCGGCCCCCGCACTCACTCGGCCTGTGCCAAGGGGGGGGAGTCGGGGTGGGGGCGGCACGTGGAGGCCGCGACCCGGGGCGCGAGCCCTTCCCGCACCCCCCTCCCCGCATCCCCCGGGGCGCCGGGGCGCGCCACGGCCCCGGAAACTCCCCGCGGGGCCCCGGCCTCTCCCGGATCCACGCGCGTCGCTCCGCGCGCGGCCGCTTCCGCCGCGGCCGGGGGTGCGGGGCGCGGTCCAGGGAGGGGCTGGGGCGCCCGCGGAGGGCGACGCGGGTCGGGGAGCAGGGCGGGGACGGGGGCGGGGGCGGGGATGGGGGACCGGGAGGGGGTGGCGCGGCGCGCCCGGCACTCCCTGCTCGCCACCCCCCCGCACCCCGCCGCCCCCCGCGCCCCGGCGTCGCCGGGTCCCCCGCACCCTCCCCCCCCACAGGCCTGCGCCCGCCGCGCCACGACCTGCGCCCGCCGCCCGGGCGCAGCCCAGCGCCCGGCCCCGCGCGTCTGCGCCTCCGCCTGCCTGGTCCCTCCCCGTTCCCCGCCTCCCTCCTCCTCCCCCCCCCCGGGGAGGGCGGCCCCGCTCCCCGCTCCCGGCCCCGCGCGCTCACTCCGCGGCCCGGGACGCCGGGACACACGCGCCCGGGCGCGCCCCAGGGTGCCCTCCGCACGGGCGCCGGCCCCGCACGCTCGGCGCCCCGCACCGCGGCTCCGGGTGCACCTGCCCCTGCGGGTCACCTCCCGGCGCCTGGGGGCGGAGCCCACGGCGGGGCGAGGTGCCTGCGCGCTGCGGGAGGCAGGAAACTTTGCCACCCGGCGGGGCCCCGAGCCACGCGTGGCCCGCACGGACGGCGGAGCCGGGACCGCCGCGGCCTGCATGTGGCATCGCGCGGGCCCGTAGGCGCGGGGCGGACGGGGGGCTCGGCTCGGCGGCGCCCCGGGCCCCGGGAAGTCCCCGCGCGGCGTCCTCGGGGACGAGGGCAGGAAGGAGGCGGCGCGGGCCCCGGGCCGGCCGACAGGCGGCGGGGGGCGGGGGAGGGCGCCGTCCTCGGGGACGAGCCCCCGCCACCCGCCGCGGGAGAAAGTTATGGGCAGCGCGGCCATGGACGCCACGAAGAAGAAGGAGGGGTGCGGCCCCGGCGGCGGCGACGGCCGGAGGAACCCCGGCCAGAAGCGGCGGCCGCTGCGGGTGCACATCCCGGTGAGTGCGGGGCGGGGGCGGGGGGCGCCGGGCCGGGCCCCGCGGCGGGGCTCGGGGCCGGGCGGGGTGCGGGGCGTGGCCGCGTCCCGCACCGGGCGCCGGGGGCGGCGCGCCGCGCCGCTTTGCAGCGGGAGGAGGACGGCGTGGACTGCGCCCCGGGAAGGTGGAGCCGCGCGCCGCCGGGGACGCAGGGGCGGGGCGGGGGGTGGGGACAGCGGGCGGGGCGGGCGGCTGGGGCGCCGCGCCCTCGAGGGGACCTTTTCCTCCCCGGTTTCCCTGGGGCGTCTCCGGGCCCGGGGCGGTGCGGGGTGCGGGGCTGTGGGGGGGGCTCCTCCGCCAGGTGCCCCCTGCCCAGCACGTGTCGGGCGTTTGGGGGTCCGGGGACCCCTCTCGCGTGCCGCGGGGCGGACTTCAGCCCCGGCGCGCGGCAGCGCGGCCCGGACTTTGGCGGCATCGATCGGGCCGCGGCGCGACTTGGTCCCGCCCGCGAGAAGTGGGGGGTAAGGGTCGTGCCCCCACCTGCTGCTCGCCTGCCCGGGCGGCCCGCCAGGTGGCCCGCCAGGTGCGGGGACTGGGACTTGGTTCTCTCCCGGGGTGCCCGGTCTTGGGCCCGGGGTGGGGGGGCGCCGCGAGCTGAGCGGCCGCCGACACCTCATTAAAGTGATCCTTCCTGACAGCGCCGGGCGGGGCGGGGAACCGCCGGTGTCCCACGGCCGGCCCCGTGGGGCACTCTTCCCCCCGCTCGCCACCCCCCATCCCCCCCCCCGCCTGGTGCGCGCGGCCCCTCGTTCCCTCCCAGTGCTAACGAGCTCGGGTGAGGAAGAGGGCACCCCAGGGGCGCGGAGCCCAGACTCCTGATGGGCACTTGGGGAGCAGCCTGAAGTCGGGGCGGCTCCGGGAGCAGGTGCCAGACCCCCCCCCAGCTGTTGCGTGGCTGCCAGTGCGGTGACCCGAACATGCAGGAATAAGTATCGCCTTGAATGAGCATTCTGGTTGAAGCTGAAATATTCCTGTTTACACTGCCGATGGGAGACGTTTTCACGTTTGTAAATGAACAGGTAGAGGTTAGTCTAGAACCTTCTGGAAAGCAGAGAGCACCTGAGCCACGTTAAACCACTCAGGTTCTCCTGTCTGTCAGGAATCCTTCTTCTCTGCCTACTTCAGAGGGATGTTTACGGAAAACAGCTCACGGGGAAGCTCGTAGAGATCTGGAGTGTATTTTAAATGTTTGGCTCCTGCATCTGCCCCAGAGCACTCAGTTTAAGAGAAAAAGAGGCAGCGTGCAGGCCGTACTGTGTTCGGGCTGATGGCGAAACCGGTCCCACCTGCGGCGTGGGGGTGTGGGGGGCATGCGAGGGCTGACGCTGGTGGCGCAGGCCTCAGTCCAGACCCGGAAAGGGACTGAGAGGCCAGCTGTGGAGGTGGAAGAGCTGCAGTGTGGCTGGGCTACCACCCTTCCTGCTGCTGGTGACCACGTTGGCTGCTTCAGACCAACACCCATGACACGATCCAGCCCTGACCCGAAGTCCCGTCACTCAGTTATCCCCCACGAAAGTGCAGGGCGCCGGTTGATGGAGAGATCCAGGGAACACGAGGGAGTCTGTGTCCCTCCTCACAGGCTGTGCATTCGCTGCTGGGACCAGGGGCTGTCCCCTTGGACCAGCCGGTACTCACCTGCAGACCATGAGTCGGGGCTGGGTGAGAATTACAGTCTGGCTGGGGAAATGCAGCGCTCAGACAATGCTAGCAGGTGACGCAAGGGCTACAGGTAACCAGGGCAAACAGGACTGCTTTCAGGGGAGAGGTGACAGGATGCTGACTGTTTGGGACCTTAGACCCAGAGACGGTAGGCAGGACCGAGACCATGTGAGAAGTGGGGGACCCCGCCAGGGAACCAGCTCGAGCACCTCATGGAGTTGGGGGCGGCTGCCTGCGGCCAGGTGCAGAGAGGAGCTCCTTCTTGAGGGGGAAAGGGTCTCAGAATCAGGGCGGAGGAGGGCCTACCTATTGTTATCTGAAACCCAATTTACCTGGGCGTCCTGCACCTCACCTGGCAGGCCTACCCAGCGGGCAGGCCCAGGGAGCGAGGACTTCCTCCTGCAGAAGCCGAGAGGCGGCGGAGCCACTGCCGGCGGCCTAGCCGCGTGCCCAGGGCCCATCCTGACTCCACGGCAGCCTTGCTGGACGGCTCCGCGCCGCGCTGCATTTCTGGCCTCTAAATAAAGACAGAGTCCCAGATCAGCCCTGAGCAGAGGGGCCCTGGCCAGCTCGTTAGGCCACACTGCACCGCTTCTCCACTCAGCCCGTCAGCGGCTTGGTGCAGCTTGGGTGCCCTGCACATAGATTCTTATAGGGCCCAGAGTATGGAATAGGGACCTTCAGCAGCCAAAGTATTCAGTGATGGAGCCCCCGGGAGTGTTCTGTGGCTCCAGGGCTTATAAATGAGGCCTGGGTGCCCCCCCATGGCTCGTGGGGTGTGCGGGTGGCTGACCAGAGAGCGGCCTTCCAGAAGCGTGGGCGATGCATGCTGGCTGGGCCTGTGGAGGGAATGAGCAGGCAGAGGATGGTTGACAGCCCGTCTTGATAACCCCATGGCACGGAACCAAATGTCAAAGTGTCGTCAACATCTTTTAACGTGTGGAACCTACCAAGGCAGTGACGCGAGCAGGCGCAGTGGAACAGTCTTTAATCTGCTTGGTTAACTAATTGCCCATGACCTTGCTGTACGACGGGTAGAGGCGGGCCTTAGGCCGTGTCCCCGAGGCTTAACCACGGGGAATTCTTAGAGACCCCGCTGCACGGCTCACGCAGCCGGACCAGAGCGGCTGACTGCTACCGGCCGTGGGAGCAGGTGTCTTCCACGCAGCTGGCCTAGGCCTGCGTGGGAATGGTTAATCCGTATCTCACTCATTTCTTTCTTCCCCGGCCTCCTTTGAAAATAATTTGATCTCCATCCTTTCCTTCCTGTTGACAGGAAGCCCTTTTCCGCCAACTCACGGCTTGTCCCAGACCAATCAGATGCCATCGGGCCGTGGGGCTTCTGCCAGAACCTCTGTGTTTTGATATACTCTGACCTGGCACAGAGTTGCCGCTGAATGTTCAACAAAGACCAATTTGCTCTTGGAAACCCCAGGAGTCCAGCCTTTTTTTTCCACGTGGCAGAGGCCAGGGCCACGCTGTGGGGAGCCCGGCAGCCCTGCCAGCCTCCTGTGGGGAGCATGGCGGGCACTCGTGCAGAGAAAGTGGAGCACCAGCTTTTCAGTTTGTAAAGACGTGGGAAGCCAGAGTGCTGGGGATCGTGACTGGGCTTGGGCAGGGTCAGGGCTGGCCCTGGAAGCCAGTCAGCTCCTTCACGTCTGTTTCCCAGGCGCGACGCTAGGCGTCGAGGATCCAAAGATGAACGAACAGGTTCTGGGTCGAATTGCGTCCCAGGAAAGACAGGCTGAAGGCCCAACCTCTGGTACCTGTGAATGTGGCCTCACCTGGAATCTAGTAATTGCCGGTGTCATTAGCCAAGTTCAAAAGGGCCAGCCCGGGTATGGCTGGTGTCCTTCTAAGAAGAAGGAAATGTGGACACAGGCACAGAGGGAAGATTCATGAAGGTGGAGGTAGACGTAGCGGGTGCAGCCACAAGCCACGGAAACCTGGGGCCACCAGAAGCTGGAGGAGCCAAGAAGGACCCTCCCCTGGAGGTTTCAGAGGGGGCACCTGGATTTGGGGCTTCTGGCCTCCAGGACTGAGGAGGAATGTGTTTCTGTTGTTGTTTTAAGCCCCCCTGGCTGTGGTGCTGTGTTATGGCAGGTCCAGGGACCTAACAACGAGGTCCCTGCCTTCAAAGCACAGTGGGGGCAGCGAGGGCCCCGGGGACATGCGCAGCGGGGCTGTGGGTCCGGGCCCCCCCAAGCCAGGCGCTGGCTGTGCCACCCAAGCTGCTGTCCCGTCACCAGGGATGAGTCGGTGGCCGAGGTGCTCTTATGCCCGGGCAGAGGCCAGCGCCAGAGAACAGAGAGCGTCCTCGTCTCTTCACCACTCTTCTTTGCGTGTTAAAGTGTATTTGGGATTCCCACAGTCACCTTGGGGCTCAGGTAATAGAATATTCTCGGCTCCAAGACGGGGAAATGCCGGGCGGCGGCACCAGACTGTTCTGTGGGAGCAGCTCCGCCAGGGGGCCTCCCGGCAGGTGCAGCGATGGCCCAGAGCGTGCGTGTGGCCTGGCCCGGAGAAGCGGCCCTTTGCTCCGATGGCATCTTATACATGATGCCACACGCCCTGCCTCTCTTCCCCTCCCCTGCACTGCTCTGTGGCCCGGCCAGGCCCTGCCTCGCTCCCCTTCCCAGCCACAGTGACCGGTCCCTTGGCTGGTGGAGTTGCTGGGTCTCCGGGGTCTTTCCGGTGCTGCTGCGTGGTGTCTTCGGCCCCCAGAAGGGGTCCCACCCCTTACCCAAAGCCAAGGGCAGGCCGACGGGAGGCTCTCGGCCGCACAGCAGCAGTTCCCCTCCCTGTCACCCGTTCCCTCGGCCGTCGCCCCGCCCCGCACCTCTTCCCAGCCTCGTCTCGGTCCCTTACCGCTGGATTTCGCCAAGCTTGAAAAACCTGCCTTCTGACCCAGTTCTCGTCCCTGCGGTTGCCACCCCAGCCGGGAGGCCGCCCCGGCAGGGCAAGTCCCGGCGGGGACACGGCCGGGGCGCTCGCGGCGCTCGGCTCGCCGCCCAGACCACGAGGTGGCCTGTGGAGGGGGTCGTGGACATGCACCTCCGGGGCGCTCTGTTGGGCGCTCGCTGCCGGGGCAGCCTCTGCCACATACTCTGCCACGTAACTCTTCGGCAGGTCTGCCTGCTTCTCGCGATCTCCCCGTTTTTCCAGTTGGGGAGACCGAGGCTCAGGGACACTCGCCCAGGGGGGCCAGAGCAGCGAGCGCGGTGGGCCTGGTGGTCGCCCAGGGCGCGCTCTTTCCCCTGCGGGGTTTCTTCTCCTTCCCCCCACCCCCGTGGACAGTCGTGGCCGGTCACCCGTGGGTGCGCCCAAGGACCCCTCCTCAGGTGACGGCCTTGGAAGGGTCGTGATGACGAGCCGGGGCTGGGGACCCGGCTTCCCTCTCTGGCACGTGAACCTGAGTCGCTTCGTGTGTGACCAGCAGTGAGGACACCGCCCCGAGGGCTGGTACGGGAGTTAAATGACACCACGTAGCGCACCTGGCAAGCGGCAAACTCGAATGAGCTGTAACCGTGGAAATGACATCCTCTTCGCTCGGCCGCGTCCAAGGCCATGCTCCGGGCCCCCCGGCGTGGCCTTTCTTTGGCTGCTGCCTCTCCTTCCTGCATCCCCTTCGGTGACGAACACAGGGTGTAAATTAGTGTCACCACGACTTGCGACGCTCCATTCAAGCAAACAAACAACTCTTGGTCGATACGGGGGGCGAAGACGTGGAGCTGGGCCCAGGCCTCTCTATGTCCACCCTCACTTGTTCCTCCCACCCGCCTCCCCTCATGGTGCACCCCACACACCTGATCTTCCTGTTGTCTCCCGAGTGCGCACGTTTCACTGGGGTGTGTGTGGGCGCTGGGGTGTGGACACTGGGGTGCGCGGACGGTGGGGTGTGGACACTGGGGTGTGTGGATGGTGGGGTGTGGACACTGGGGTGTGGACACTGGGGTGTGTGGACGCTGGGGTGTGGCAGTAGGGTGTGCGGACACTGGGGTGTGGACACTGGGGTGTGTGGATGGTGGGGTGTGGACACTGGGGTGTGGACACTGGGGTGTGCGGACACTGGGGTGTGGCAGTGGGGTGTGTGGATGGTGGGGTGTGGACACTGGGGTGTGGACACTGGGGTGTGCGGACACTGGGGTGTGGACACTGGGGTGTGTGGATGGTGGGGTGTGGACACTGGGGTGTGCGGACACTGGGGTGTGGCAGTGGGGTGTAGAGAGTGGGGTGGCTGGGACACCGGCACCCAGCCTCAGCCCAGGAGGAACAAGGCCCCGCAGCCATCGAGAGCCAGGCGGAGAGGCGTCCCTACTGGGCATCTGCCCTCTGTTGCGGCATGCCCCTGCACGTCCCCTGGCTCTGTGGGCTCCTGTGCGTCATCTTTTCCTTGAGGCAGTGGTTTGGGAATCATGGGGGGTGGCGCAGAGGCCGGGACCCGGGTCCTTGGCAGTCCCCATGCACCGAGTGCAGCGGAACGTGCTCGGGGCCCTGGGAGCCAGCAGAGCCGCGTCTAGTCCCAGCCGGGCTGGGCTAGCTGGGCCTGATTCTAGGGTGTGACAGTCCCGAGGCCCCGAGGCTGAAGCACTCCTGACAGAGGCCAGGTTCCTCCCGCCCGACCCCTCAGGGCTGCGCCTGCACAGTCATCACACGGCTCTTCCCCCCGGGGGACCCGAATCTGTCTCCGGGTGGCCACCACGTGCCAGGGACATGCACAGGAGCTCCGGGAAGGCCACACTTTGGGCCTCGCGTGGGCCCGGGAGGAGGGTGACACCCGTGCCACCCTCAGCCTTGCAGTTGGCCCCTGGGAGTGCTCGGTTCGCAGCTTCAATCACGCTCCTTGGAGGTTCGTCTTAGGTGTGATCGTTAGAGAAGTAAGTGGCAGTGGCCGGGGGGACAGGAGGACGTCCTTGTCGGGCACACGGTGGTGACGTCGTGGAATGAGAAGCAAAAACTTGGGTGAAAACGAGGGTTTTGACTTTGGCTTCGCCGCTAACGACTGAAGTGTCGCCAGGCCCAGCCTCGAGGTCTGTTTCTGCCTGCGACCTGAGGGCGGCCTGGGCGGTCGTGGCCTCGGGCAGGAAGCATCCCGGCCTCGAAGGAAGGCCCTGGATTGGGAGGGAGAAGGTGCTGGCTTGCGTCACACTCATCCTCCTCTCCGCGTCCTCTTTCCTCGGCCCTGAAAAGCAGTCGATGACATTAGGGTAAACCGTGGGAAAGATCCCCGCGTTCTTGACCCCCAAAACGACAGCCTCACGGAGCTTAACCTCATACCTGACCCATCCCCCATACAAAATGGTCGAAATTATTATATATATAAAAAAGAAGTTTCTAAGGACCATTGTTAAGCAGCCAAGCTTCACGAATGCAAATTATTTCATTGCCAACCCTGTGATGTCGATTTTCTTTTTTCCTATTTTGCTGAACCCGAGTCGTTTCTCTTCCCTTTTCCGGAGCCCGCCACCTCCCTCCCGCTGAGGGCCTTCTCTGTCTTCCTTTCCGCTAAGACGCGGGACCCAGGGAGCGGGCCCTGCGTGCATCCAGCCCGCGTCGGCCTTCACCTATTTTCGCAAAATCCTAGAGAAAAAGTTGCCGCATCAGCCTCCCCCAGGTGTGGGCTCCGGGAGGGATGCACAAGCGAGCGGCCTGGGGCTGAGTCCGGAGGCGCTCGGTTGACCCAGGGAACGCTCAGGGAGCCCGTGGAGGTAGCTGTCCCCACCCCAGAGGGGAATTGACTTTGATTTGTTGCTGGAACGGACCTCGTAGCCCCTGCCTTCCCGGGTGCGTCCCTCCTCTCAGCGGATCCAGGCTAAGTGGGGCCACAGGGGGACGTGAGGAGCTGGGCCCTGGATTTCTGGGAATGAGGGGGGTCAAGATCCGAGCCATTCCTCTCTGTGTGCAGCCCCCTCCCCCGCCAGGGTTCCTGTGGGGTGGGGGCTCTTCTAAGGCGCTGTGGGCTCCAGGCTTGTATCGGGGCCCTGGGGAGAGCTTATCCTGCGAGCCTCACGGCCCTAACGTATCCCGTCACTAGCGATGGGATGCTTCCCGCACGTCTGCCACCCCCTGACCCCCGCTTGCGGGGAGCGGAGGCGAGCCCCTCAGCTGGGCAGAGGGGGCACAGCCACAGCCCCTCTCCCCGTCCGTGCCCTGAGGAGCAGAGGGACCCGAGGAGCGAATGAGTTCAGAAGGGATGGGCTCGACTCGGTTTACGGGGGATGAATAATGCCGAGTGAGACATTCGGACGTGAGACGTGGAGGGGGATGGACGAAAGGAGCCTTCCAGCCCCGTGTTCCAGAAGCAATCACTCCGGGCCCCTGCACGGGAGGCCCCCGCCCCCGCCCAGCGTGGCCCGAGGCGCGTGCCCCAGGCTGGGTGCTCTGGGCCCCACGGGGTGTCAGGGCTGAATGGTTCGTGGCTGGACAGTGATGATGAAAGCAAAAGCCTGGAATTTCTGCTGAACAGGGCCGGGCGGAAATTTCCATCGGCAGCGCACTCAGAGTCAGGGCGGGGGGAGCGGCTGCCGCGGGCAAAGGCCAGACAGCGCGGGGAGGGGGGCCACGCAGGTTCCAGAAAAGGGGAAGCTCCTGGGCAAAAGCAGAAGCGACTCGTTTGCCTGAGGCCCCGTCCGAGCAGAGTGCCCGAGGGCGCGACAGCAGGAAAACTCACTCCAGCCCCGCAAAGCTGTGCGTTCGGGCCTTGCTTGCGCGGGGACAGGCCCGGTTTACCGCCTTCACGGCGCTGACCCCTGGCGACGGCTACGTTTCTCCGCTTCGTGTGTGTTTTCTCATTCCCCTGCCGGGCACGAGAAACCTGTGAGGTGACACTTGTCTCGCCCGGAAGGTGCAGGCCACCCACTTGTGTCTCCGAGAAGCAAAAGCGTGAACAGGACGCCTGGCTGGCGCTGCTGGAGGACGAGGCGTCCGGGGTGGAGGCGGGTGGAGGTCATGGCTCCGGAGGCTGGGAAACGCCGGGGGTCAGGTCGTGGCGGCTCGCTGAGCTCGTCCAGCCGGCTCTCCATCCCGCGAGCCTGCCCCCAGGTGTGGGGGCCGGGGGGTCAGACCTCCTGCGTCTCCCTCCCGTCCTGGCCCCCAGAGTAGACCCTGAGCGAAATCACGGACTCAAACTGACCGTCCCCCTGTGCTTCGCTGGCCGATGACCGGGTGAGGTGGGGGGTGGCGGGGCAGGGGGTCGTCGTCCCCGGACACAGGGGCGTGGAAGGCGGAGGGGGCGAAGGAAACCTTAGGGGTCTTGGGACGTGACCTCCGGGCCCAGTGCCGGCCCGGGGTCCTCCACGTGCGCTGAGGCCGGTTCACCCCGCGAGGCCAGCCGCGTCTCCGAGCCTCAGTTTCCCAGCATCTTGGCTATTCCGAGGCCGGGCGCAGGACACGTGACCTTGCGCCGCCCGTGAATTCTTCCTTTCTGAGGTGAAGTCCGTTCCTGTCGCCGCTCACCCGCTTCGCGATGGTCGTGAACAGGCAGATCTGACCCCTCCTTCCAGGAGAAACGTCTCGGGGTGGGGGGCGCGTTCACGTAGACACGCGACCTGGGCATGTCTGGTTGACACCCACTGTCCCCGGGCAGCGACGGGTCAGGGGGCACGGCAGTCTGCGGTCTGAAGCCACCGGGCCTGTGGTCGCTCTCCCTAGAGCTCTCGCTCTCCTGTCCCTCTAGACGGGGACGGACAGAGGCGGGAGAAGCAGGGGCGGGAGGTGGACGAGAGCTCCCCCTGGACCTCTCTGGGTAGGAGCGGCCACGTTCGAGGCGACGGGCAGCTGCGGGCGCTGCCTGGGCAGGTGTGGGGGCAGCCCAGGCCGGCCAGGAGCTTTCCCCAGCGACGCTCCGCTCCCCCGGGAAATCCTTCCCCGAGGTGGTGGCACCTCCGGGCCTGCGGCGTGCCGGGGAGAGGGAGTGTGCCCGCGCCGTCCTCGTCGTCGTCACCCTCGATTCCATCGCGGCTCGTAAACAGCTTCCGCGGCGGTGATTAGCTTTCACTCGTGGGAAGGGCCCGCGGGAGCAGGCGGCAGGCCCGGGGCCTGCCCGGGCGGGCCTGCTCCGGGCCGCCAGCCCCTTCCTTCCTTCCTTCCTCACCTGCGGCAGGATGGGAGGGCCCTCCCGGGCTGTGTGCCCAGGCCCGAGTGGAATGTGCTCTCTGAAGTGATTTCCATGATCCCTGGGTCTGTCTTCTCATGTCCACGGAGACCAAACGACGTGAGGCGTGCGCCCCGGCGCCCCTCTGGGGGTCAGTGCGCGAGGGCTGCGTCCCGCAGCCTGGTCCCGCCGTTTGGGGGTTCGTGGGGGATGCCATAACCACTCCAGGCCACTGTCCTCCCCCCAGAGGCGCCAGGGGAGGATGGGGGTCGAGAGCCGGAGAGGTGCTGGGGACGCGCTGACTCCCAGCCTGGTCCTCGCAAGCCGTAGGCCGAGCCTCTGGTCCGAGTCACCTCCGACCCTTCGCTTCTCCCCGGAGCCTCAGCAAAGCTGTGGGAGACGGGAGGGGTGGTTTCTGTGCGGAGTCCCCCCTGACGGCCCCCTGCCTGCACCCCTGCCCTCCGAACCGCATCCGAGAGTCGGGGGGTCTGGGCGAGGCCTTGGAAGCTGAATTTCAGGGGAAAATCTTCCCGGGGCCCCTGCATGCATGGCCAGATGCGGGGTCACGGCCACAGAAGCGTGCGCGTGGGGTCGGGGCCGCCCCCTGCCCTGTCTGTGAGCCCCTGAGGCCTGGGTCTCGGGCTCCTCCTCCTCGGGGTCCCCGGCCCAGGGGAGAGTGAGGGCGTCGGCACCTTCGGTCCACTCGGCGGCCAGTGGGGGAGGCCTGGGTGTCCTCCTCCTCTAAACGAGCGCCTCGGGGCGGGTCCAGGCGCTGGAATCGGGTCCCGGGCGTCCTTGCCCTGGAGTCTGCTGACTCGGGCTGAACTCGCTTTGCGCCTTCGTTCGGCCCTGCGGGGCGGTCTCGGATTCCAGCTCCGAGCTTCCCTGGGAGGCCGCACCCCAGCGTGGACCGAGGGAGGCGGCGCGAGCCCCGATCCTTGGAAGGGCGCCAGCAAGACAGCGCTTCCACTTTGCTCCAGAACTTTTTCTTCTTTGGCAACGTCATTTATTAAACGTTTGGGGAAACAGCAGGGCCGCGCGTCGGAAAATCACAGCAACGGCGCCGGCCGCACGACAGCGCGGCCTTTCTGTCGCCGCCGGGGACCCCGGGAGCGGCGGGCCCGGCGGCTCCTTTGCGGAGCCCAGAGCGGGCATGTGGGGTCTCACAGGTGGACCCTGGCGGGACAGGGTCCAGCCCGGCCGCTGGCCTCACTCTGGGTTTCCCGGGCGCTGCACACTCGGCCTCGTGCACGCCGGTCTGCGCAGGGTGCAGCTTCCTGGGAGCGAGTGCGTGTTCGTAGGGGGTTTAAATGCCCCGTGTCTTGGCTCGTGAGCCTGCCCACGGGCGCCCAGACTTGTGGGTGGCAATGGGGCCAGGGCAGCGTGAGCGCTGGCGCTTGAAGGGAGCCCCGCAGTTCCCCTGTGCTCTGTCCCGGAGGCGAGCGCGCCCGGAATCCTGGGGACCAGCCAGTCGCTCCCGAGGAGGGCTGCACGGGCGCTGCCAGCGGCTTTTCATCGTGCGGGTGGGGCTTCGTCCTCGGTCCTGCGCCCCCCGCCGCACGCAAGGTGTCACCCTGGACACCGTGCACCCACCTCCTCTCTGGGTTTAGGGGCCACGCTCGTGGCTCCGGCCCGAGCTCTCCGAATCCCCCGCGAGTTTGCATTCATTCGGTGCTTGACCTCCTGTACCTAAGTCTTCACGTTTGGCAGATGAGGACCCCTCACTGAGCGCAGGGGGCCCCAGCCCCCTCATCGGGGGAAGCCCAGCCTCCCTCTTACCCGTCCCCCACCCATGTACCCAGAGCTTCAGGGAGCACCCCCCGCACCCCCCCACACACAGCCTCCTCCGCTGTGGCTTCTGGGCCACATGGTGTCACCAGGGAGGGAGTCAGCAGGTCCGGCGGCTCCCCCGCTGGGTGACATGGTGGCGGGTGTGGCAGCTGGGGGCCCAGGAGTGCCGGGCCGCAGCGCCTGAGGCCCACACCCTCGACACCCTCACTCCCGGGGACCAGAGCGGTGGAGCAGGGGAAGCGTCTGGCAGACCCCACAGCAGCGCTGAAGGCACCGCGTGGGCGGGGGGCGTCGGGCTTTGGGACTGCGGACGCACGTGTGACGGCCCCGAACGCGAGTTCGCTGCAGGCGAAGCGAGAAGCGGCAGGTGCAGGGCAGTCTTCCCTCCCCGTTTGGGGAAACCGAGGCCCAAAGGGCTGGGGGCAGGAGGTTTGCGCCCGGGGCCGCCGTCCGCCCCCGAGCTGCAGACCACCCTGAGGATGCCAGGCCGACGGCTTCACCGAGCCACCCTGCCTGTCCGGGGCCACTTGGTTTCTTCTCTCTTCTGCATTGTCCCTGTAATCGGCTGAAGTCGCTGCATTTTCGATTCTTGAAACGTAAGTTTCTCTAGGTAGATTCTGGCCTAACGGTCCCCGGGGGGCGGGGGAGACACCTGAGCGCACGTCCCACTCCTCGAAGCTTAGGAGGTGACCCGGTTCACGGATCTGCGGACTCGGCGCCGTAGAGCCCGCCCTTGCTCTCCATGACCTTGTGTTCCAGCAAGTCCCTGGGCCGAGTCCAGGAAAGCCGTTCGCCTGAGACCAGGGCGACGGCCTCGGGCCGCTCGGGCAGGGTGGGCCGAGGGGACAGGTGGCGGCCAGCGAGGCCGAGCTGCTGTGCCGCCCAAGCCCGGGGACACGGGCCCTTGGCAGTCTGGGAAGCAGCACCCGCCCGTGGACTTGTGCAACGCTGCACCCCCTGACCCCAGCCCCGCGGGCCAGAGGGATGGGCGTCAGCCTCCGGCCTTCCTCTTCTCGGCCTGGCTCTAGCGGTCACCATTGTCCCTTCTAGAAATAGGGGAACTGCCTGGAGGGAGAGGGAAGAAAAGAGGAAATTCAGGTCACAGCGCTTCCTGCTCCGACACCTTCCCCTCGAGCCACAGCCCTGAGGGCCCCAGCCCCCCAGGGTCTGTACTGGCCAGGTCCTCAGGGCCCGGAGGAGGTGGCCGTGAGCACGCGGAGGAGGGGGGACCGTGGACTCGGGGTGGGGTCCGAAGCTCCAGCTGAGGTGTCCGTCTCTGTTCCGTATGGGATCCCTTTAGGCAACAAACCCGCGGACGGGACGCTTCCCGTCCTTCCTGACTTCCGCAGGGAGTGTGGTGGCAGCGTGGCGACCCACCCGCACCCGGCCCCGTGGCCTGCGGGGCCTCGGGCTCCTGCCGGTGTGGCCGCCAAGGTCGGGGGGCGTGTTCTGCAGTTTGGACGTGGGGAGCGGGGAGCAGTGGGAGCTGAAAACGAGGTGGCTTGACCGTGGCACCCCGGCACTGACCAGGGCAGCGGGTCACGTCTGACCAGGCCGCTGCCGGTCCCTGCTCAGTCTTCGGGGTGCCGCCCGCCCGCCCCCCAGCACCTGGGGCACCTGGAGAAGCAGACCCTTTCTCAGGACTGCCCTCCCCTCCTGCTCCCTGTCAAAATCTCACTCACCCCCGCCCCCACCCCACCCCACCCAGCCCCCAGCGCTTAGGACATTTAGGACATTTAGGACGAGCGAAGGGCGCTGCCCTTGGCAGCAGGCTCGGGGAGGCTCGGGGAGGCGACCCAGTGTGTCTGAGGGACGACGGCCTCGGGGCACGGCTGGAGAGCGCAGTCTGGAGGGAGACTGCTTTGTGCCCCAGCGGGACTTGTGTTGGTTTCAGTGAAATCGGGGGGACCGGAGCGTGCGAAGTGCCGGCCCCGAGCCTTCTGCTCGGCGCTGCCTTCGAGGCGGTTTCGGGTCACACACGTGCAGAACTGGAGCACCTGCCCGAGACGGCCAAGGTCGGCCGGCCCCTCCGCATCCGGCTGTGGCTGAGCCAAGCCTGGCAGTTGCCGCGAGCCTTCCAGAGCCTTCCGGAGCCTTCCGGAGCCTTCCGGAGCCTTGGCAGCATGTCCAGGGACCAAAGGGGATCGCGTACCTGGGAATCTTACAAAATAAGACCCTCCGGGCCCTCTTTTTCTTGCCGGCGCCTCTCGCAAACTCTCCAGCTCACGAAGCTCTGTCTCACGGCAGCCGCTTCCTCTGGAGACTGCCGTGGGGGCTGCCGGCTGTGCCACGTGAGGTGCTGCACCGGCCCTCGGCCTGCTCGTTCCTTGTCTCCACGACTTTCCTCCCGGCCGGGACCGGGGTCCGCGAGGCCGCGGGTCTCTGCCACAAGGTACCGAGAAGCAAAAGTAAACAGGTCAAAGGGGGTGGGGTGCGAGCCCGTGAGGACCGCGGGGACTGGAGCCAGGCCTTGGAGGGAAGGTGCAGCCATTGGTCCCCGCAGGGCCGCGATGCGTCCGTGGCCTTGGCGACTCGGCCGCTCTGAGCCGCCGTTTCCTGGTGGACGAAACGGGCAGCGTCTCCCCCATCGCCCCGCTGGGCAAGGTCAGGTGTGGCTGACGTGACTGCCCCGCACGAAGAACACACTAAACGCTTCGGTTCCAGAACGGAGGGAGGGCTGTCGCCCGCGGGTGCGCGGGGAGCCTGGTGGCTTTCCAGTGGGGACCCGTGGGAACCCTGGGTGACGGCTCTGCGCAGGCCCGAGAGGTCGGACGGTTGGGTGGCCGCGGCCGGGCTCCCGAGCGCCTGGCGTGCCCCGCCGGGGAGCTCGAGTTTGTTCCGTCGTCGCACGGATTCAGTGTTTTGGGTTTTGTCTTGTCTTTTCCCGTCTGGAGAGGACTCTGAGCGTCAATGAGCGGTGGGAGCCGGGGGACGCGCCCCGGGACCTGCAGGTGGGGCCGCCGCCGACTCCGGCTTCGCCTGTGGCCGGGCCGTGCTGCCACGTCTCTATGGATGCACCGGGCGCCCGAGATGCGGGGCCGCCGCGGGCAGACCTGCGGGGCGTCACCGACGCCCCATCCGTCACGGCCAGTCCCCAGCGCAGCGAACGTTGCCCGCTTCGCATGGTGGAGCCCATTTCCTGGCGTTTCCAGCGATTCCGAGCGAAACCAGTTACGTGTCTTTCCGTCCCCGGGCCTGTGGCGTGCTGTGGAGAAAAGCGCCCGCGATGCCGGCGAGGCTCGTTCCAGAACCAGCAGGGGAAGTGCCGTGATTGGCGGGGACGCTGCCGGGCACCCGGACCGGTGCCCCCGGCCGGCTGCAGGGCGGCCGCCCTTCGCGCGTCACCCAATGGCCCCCAGTGTTGGCTAAACCCGAGTTCACGCTCGCACCGCCCCGTGGGTCCGGGACAATCCCCGCGCGTCCCGAGCCAGTGCCCGTTTTTGTCCCGTCGCTCGCGCGTGCGTCATCCCCACGCGGCCCTGGGGGGTGGGCAGAGCAAGTGGTTTCACTCGGATCCTTTCCCGGGGGAGCACTGGGGATCGGAGAAGTGGCCGAGCTGGGCCTGGGCTGCGGCCGCGGAAGGCTGGCCGTTAGGCCGGTGGCACGTTGCTCGTTCTGCAGGCGAGGGAGCGGCTTTGCAGCTTCAGGGCCCTTTCCCGGGCCGTCGGCTGCGTGGGGCCGAGCGGGGGCCAGGCCTCAGGTCTCCCAGTGCCCGGAGAGGCCTCGCCACCGTGCCACGCCTCCGCTGTCTCTCTCCGGGCTCAGAGTGGACCGCTGGGTGGACACCGACTGCCCTTCGCCCACCGGGGCCGAGAGTCACCTTAGGAAGCTCCGTGAGAAGTTTCCCGAAGTCCAGGCGCTCCCTCGGCTGCCCGTCTGCACGTGACCCTCGCGGACAGGCAGGCGTCGACGACCTTTTGTGTCACCCCCACGAAGCTCGTCTTCATGCCTCGTCCACCTCTGCCGTCCTGGCTCTCCTGGCTGTCACCCCGACCCGAGCCAGTCAGACCACGTCGTAGAGTCGAGGCACAGACTCCAAAGGGGCAGCCTCCTCTGCGCCAGCACCCGCAGCCGTGGTCCCTCGCTGTCCCCGAAGCCACCCCTGCATCGCCGAAGAGGAGGGGGCGTCCGTTTCCCTGACCAGGGGCCCCTCGTTTCTCCTCACGACCCGAGTCCCTTTCCTTCCCGTCCCACGTGCACGCGCCTTCGGGCAGTGTGTCCAGGACTTGCCCGGGATGCGCCTTTAATCGGGTTTGGGGGTCACACAGACAGCAGGGGGGAGGGAGAAGCTCCTTACACTCAGAGGCTCTGCGGGGCGCCTGGGAGTGGAAGACGCGGGCAGGGGCCTGCGCCGGGCTCCGCCGGGGGAGGCCAGGGAGGCCGAGCAGGCCAGGCGTGGGGGGGGGACTGCCCCCGGTGGTCTGCCACCTGCCTCAGGGGATGCGGGCCGGGGATGGAGCCGAGGGGTGCGGGCTCTGCCGCGGTTGGTTTTGCGAACGGAAGGCGCGTCCCGGGGGAGGGATTTACCGTCGGGGGGAACCGGCCACATCTGGGGTGGGCGGCCCCTCCAGACTGAGCAGGCCCCGGTGGCAAAGCCTCGGCGTGACCTGACAGATGTAGGACGCGGCTGGCATTCGGGTGGGCGCCTCGTCTCCTTCTGAAGTCCGCGGGTTGTCGGGGTGGGGGGTGCTCAGAGGGGCAGGAGGTGGTGAGGTGAGGGGCAGGGGCGGACCGGTGCTTGAGCCTCTGGGAAGGGCCTCAGCCATCATTCTTGCCAGGAAAACCTGTGTTCCCTGTACCCGAGGGCAGGGGTCCCCAGGGGCCGCCCAGGTTTCTGAATCCCCAGCCTCGTTCGTTTCCTTCCGAAGCTCCCCGGCCTGGCCTGGAGGGCTATGGGGACGGTGCGGGGGTCGGGGGCGTGCTGTCCCGCAGACCTCAGGCCCCGATGCCACCCGCCCCACCCCCGCACGGGCCTCCCCGCCCCACCAGCCGGCCACCTGTCCTTTTAAAACTCCCGGCCTGGCCCTCCCTCCCGCTCCGGCCCGCGGAGCGAGGCGGTGCCGCCCGCGGCCCCACACGCAGGTCGAGCGGGGCCGTGCCCGCGAGCGGAGCCAGCCCGGGCCGACAGGACTGCCGCCTGCGCTGCCGCGGGCCAGCTCATGCTGTCTGCCGCCCGCTCGTCGCCGCAGGCTGCGGGGACCGGGAGCGCTCGGAGCCCTGGTCCCCATCTGGCGCCGGCGTGCAGAGGCGGCGGCTCCGAGCGCAGCCAAACCCGAGCCCTCGGCCGGCCCGGCCGCCCGGGCTGGGGAGCCCCCGATTCGCGGACCTTTGGAGCGAGGCGGCAGGAGTTTCCCGAGCCGGCAGCGCTGTCCCTGTCACCTGCAGGTCGCAGCCCTGCGGCGCGAGGAGCACCGCGCCGAAGGAGGCCCCCAGGACACGCGGGGCGCAGTAAGCAGACCCTCGGAGCCGGGTGGGGGCCGCGTGGGGCCGTGTGGCCGCGGCCGCCGCGGTGCTTTGTCCCCCTCCCTCCCGCCCCCGTGTGCACGGCTGATGCTGGGGCGGGCGGTGCTGCGGGGGCCCCTGATTAGATCCCACGCCCCAGGAGGAACCCAAGGTCCCCTCCACGCCTCGGGGCTGCGCGCTTTCTCCTTATGTAACTTCTCGGGGTGATTTACGGGGAATGACTGGAGTCGGCGGCGTGTGCGGGGGCGTCCTGTCCCTCCTCCCTCCCCAGAGGCCGGCTCCTGCCCGCGGGGTCCTCCCCGCCTGGCGACCCCGGCATCAAGTGCCCTCGCTGAGGTCTTCGCGAACTGGACATCCCTGCCCTTCCTCTCTGCCTCCCTGAGTCATCGTGGACTCTGTTTGTCCCAGACGGAGAAGATTAGGGATGATGGGGGGGGAGGGTGGGGCATGGCTCGTGGGGACCCTCGGGTGGCTCTTGACCACGTGCACAAGGCGCTTGGTCTCCTGCGGGAGCGGGGCCGGCTCCGGAAAGCGAACTTGTTGCTTTGTAACTTATGGGGAATCCACTGAGGAAGCAGACGGTGTGGGGAGGGGGCGGGGGGATGGGAGACGGGAGGGGCCTCACCCAGGACTGAGCCCGGCTCCCTGGCGGGGACAGGGGTGAGCAAGCCACTTCGTTGGTTTGGGGGGGGGCGTTGCCCCGTAGTCACCCCATAAGCCAGGGGCGTGGTGCGTGAAGAGACCCGCAAGCAGAGTCTGTGCCGTGTCCCGGCGGTTGGGAGGGCCCCGGGAGGTGTGACAACCGAAGGATGAGGCTCGATCCGGTGCTTCCGACCGCCAGTGGGGACGGGGGAGGGAATGTTAACAACGCGAGGCTCAGGGGCTGGGGACGGGCCACGGGGTGGCCTGGAGAGGCTGGAGGAGGGCCCTGCAGGCACCTCCCTGGGCCTGGGGACGGTGGGACGCGAAGTGGTGCTGCGGGGAGGCTGACGTGCGAGTGCAGGGGAGACCGGAACCCAGACGCGGGTTTGGGGGGCCTCCAGTGCCGTCAGGTGCGACTGGGTGAGAAGTGTGGGGGCCAAGCCCACGAAGCCACCGCAAGCTCAGGAGCCATCAGGAAGCCCGACCCTGTGCCCACAGCCTCCGGGCCCCAGGCCGGGCTGCCCCGTGGCCTGGAGCGGCCCTGTTCGCTCACTGACCGGGAGAGGCGGCCCCATGGCCGTCGGGTCCAGGGCCTCTCGCCTTTCCAGACGCGCCCCCAGTTTGCGCGCAGACTTCCCAGGGCCAGGGAGACCGACGGTGGGGACTTGGGGCTTGTTCCTTCGGTCCCATGTGCGGCCTGCGAGGCAGGCGTGAACCCCTCCCGGGCGAGGAAACCGGAGGGCAGGTCCGTCCGTTCAGGGGGCGATCGGAAATCTAGGGTCCTCGAGGCGCTGGATCGTGCTTCTCCTACGGGCGCGGGGCTGACCTGGGAAGCAGCACCCTGCGCGGGTGGGGGAGGCCGCGGGGCCGGCTCAGCCTAGGCCACGGGCTCTGCTCGGGGCTGGTCCCCAGGCCGGGTGCTGTGTGCCCCGCAGTGGCCACGCCCAGACTCTTGGTCCGCGCCTCAGCATCAGCTGATGTGGGGTTCTCGTTTCAGCTCAGCTGTCAGTCATCAAACGGGATCCTTCTTGGGATTTCAACCCGCCAACTGGAGGCCTTTGTCTTCCTGCAGAGCGCTCTGCTCTCGTCTCCCACGGGGTAGGCCAGCCTCGCACCCCGGTCCTGCACCCCCAAGCCCGGCCTGTCGGTCGGCGCCTGTACCTTCTGCTCTCCGCGGTTCCGGGGTAGGTTGTGCCCGGTTGGTTCTCGCAGTCGCGCCCGCTGGGCCGCCAGGGTTTCCGTTTCTTAGGAGGCTTTGTCTCCCCCTCGCCCCGTAAATGGCTATCAGCTGGGCACGTTCTGGGAAACGTGCGTGGACCGTGTTGTAGGCACCATGTTTGGCGTTTTCGTGGATGTTCGTTATTTTATTTTATTTTTATTTTTATTTTCAGGCGAGGCAACCCTTGGTTGACCTCGCAGACTGCAGGACCTTGTCAGCTTGCGATCCCTTATTTATTTTATATTTTTTACGCCTGCACCACCCGGTCTCCCTCGGGGGTCTCCCACCCAAGCACCAACCGGGCCCGACCCTGCTTGGCTTCCGAGGTCCGACGGGGTCGGGCGTGTCCAGGGTGGCGTGGCCGGAGACGGGATGCTCACCATCTTCACTCCCACTTCACGCGTGAGGAAAGCGAGGCTCTGTGAACTTGGACCACGTACCCGGCCGCCTAGCCAGCCGCCGGCAAACGAGGCTTCGAAGCTGGGCCTCTGACCCCGGGGCGCCCCTCGCGCCGCAGCGCCTGGGCGCGTGGCGAACATCCGGCGGTCCAGACTTGCCCCTTCGCGGTCGTCGTGGCCTGGGGGCCTGGCAAGCCTCCGAGGAGGGACCGACGGGCCGCTGGCTCCCTGCAGGCTCTGCCCGCCCCGCCCCTGCATGCCGCCCGAGGCCTTCGTTCCCTGACCCCCGGGGCGAGCGGCGAGCCCCCCTGAATTCGTGTGCTCCTCCTCGGCAAAACCTGCGTCCGCTGGAGCCACCCCCTCCCGTGAGCGCGACGTGAGGCCGAGGGCCCTGCAGGGGTTTGGTGGCAGCACCTGCCACGGCAGCGCCTCGCCTCCCCTTGGCTTTCGGGCGGAATTCTCTGGGTCTTGGCACTTCGATCGCTCGCTCGTGGGGAGATGGAGGTGGGAAGGCTGGGGGCTCCGCCGCGTAGGCAGCTCCTTCGCTGCTCCGTTTCGCTCTCTGTCCTTGGCGATGGTCGAGTCCCGCTCCCCCTCCCCCTCGCCCATCCCGCTGGACAGTGTGTCCTCTCGGTGGGTGGGTCGTCTGTTAGTCTGGTACCTCAGCCTGGTGCCCCGCCGAGCCTTCTCCTGAAGGTCACGGCGGCCCTTCGTGCTATCTGCCCTGCATCACAGCCCCCTGCCTTCCTGGAGCATCTCCCCCGCAGCAGCACCGGGGGAGGCGGGAGGAAGGAGGAGCACCCCGAGGCCAGACCGGGGGCTTTGTTTTGCCTTCCCTGTGCAGGCGAGGTGCGTGGTGGCATTTCAGTGCTTCACGTCTGCTTGGAAGGGAGGCTGCCATCTGCCCGGTGGTGGAGGCTTCAGCTCGTTCGTCACCGTGAGTGAGAGCCTCGCCGCGCAGATCCAGTAAATAAGGGAACAGACGCCAGCGCGGCCGCCGGAGCAGGGCCAGCCGCCCGCCCGCTGCCTGGCGGGGCCGGCACCGCGTGGGGCTCGGGGCAGCCCAGCATCCCGGGGGCCCGCGTTCTCTCCCGGCCCCGGCCCTCTCTGGGGCACCGTGGACAGGGTCTCTGCGTCTCAGAGAGAACCAGATGGGAACCAGGAGCGGGGCCGCGGGGAGACGCACACCCGCCCGGGAAGGCTCAGCCCGGCCTTTAACCCTCCCGTAGCCCAAACGGCCTGTGTGTTTTGACCTCACACGCAGACGCCCTCCCGATCGGCCAAGGCACGTGTCCCCGGCGGGAAGCGAACGCGGGGCTGACGCGTGTGCGCGCTGGGGGTGCCCTGGGCGGCCCGCGGTCAGGAGGGGCTCGTGAGCCGCCCGCGGCGTACAGACAGCGCACGGCCCTGGAACTGGCGGGCCCGCAAGCAGACTCCTCCGTGAGTCATGGTGGGTGTGGGATCCCTCCCCTGGGAAGGAAAAAAAGGACAAAACATGAGGGATTGAGGCAAAGCGGCTCCTCCTGGGCGAGAGTGACACTGACCCTGGGACATGTCACCGCAGCTCCGGGGGTGGCTGCTGGGCCCGCCTGTGCTGCTCATCTGAGCTGGGAGGCGCGTGAAGGTGCTTTTAGGAACATTTTCACCCATTAGGGTCGGAAGGGTGATTGTTGCTTTTCCAGCAATTAAGCCGCGTGTCGTCTTTTTGCGGCCACAGCGGCAGTCCAGCCTTCCCTTCCCGCCTCCGGCAGGCCGCGAGCGATGCCCAAGGTGGGTCTGGGGGGAGTCCGGAGCCAGCCGACAGGGTGACTGGCTGTGTCTTCGGCAGGGCGTCCGCCTGCTGGCAGCGAGCAGGACTGATAAGCTTCGGGGGCCGGGAAGATGGAGATGAGGAGATGAGGAGAGGGAAGCCTCCGGGTACCACAGGCCGGGGGCGGGGGGGAGCCTGGCGCAGGCCCTGCGCGCCCCCTCCAGCGCCGGGCGGGGCCGCCGTGCTCCTTTCGAGGGGGACGAGGTGACTCCAACACGTGCCAGGCCGTCCTGGTGACCTTACTGTTGCCCACGCCCGGCTGGCGTGGGGCCGGCAGGCGGGGGGATGGGACCGAGCTGGGATTCTTGTTTTGCACGATTTTCGGCTCCGGTTCTCAGCGCCCTCTGGCCCCTGGTGGGATTTGCCCTGCCCGTCAGGCCCGGACCCAGCCGGCGCGTACCCGGAGCCGCCGGGCCTGGCCCCGAGCTGGCGGCGGGCATCTGTCACCACCCACGGGCTCTGAGTCACCGCGCTGATCTGCTCGGATCGCACAGCCTTGAGATGCTCGCACCGGTTGGACTTGGCAGCGCAGATCCAGGGGACGCGTGGAAAGGACGGTTCTGGAGGAGGAGAGGACATGTCCCCGCCCGGCGGGGCGCGAGGCCAGGGGCTAGGAGCGGCCGGCTGGGGGCCTGGGACTCCCCTCTCTTCTCTGACCCTCGGGACGGCGTCAGGATGCCCCTCCAGGCCCTGCCAGACCCCGGCGGCCCCCTGGCAGCTCTCCCCGGAAGGACTTCGGGGCATGGGCCGTCCACGCGAGCGGGGGGAGGCTTTCTGAGGCCTGCAGAGCCGGGGTGGGGGGCGGTCAACGCCTGCTGCTTGTTTCCTTCTTCGCCTCCCTCTTCCTTCCCGAACCCGTGCCTGGAAGATGAGGACCACGTCCCCCACCGCCTGCTAAGCGGGGGGACAAAGTGCTTCAGCCGAGGGACCAGGCTCCCCGGTGGTCCGGGTGTCTCACCTGCACCGGAGTCTCCCGAGGGCTGCCCAGACGTCACCCTGGTCCCGCCTGGGCCCTCCGAACGGGAACGGCCTGCGTCCCCAGCGGCTCCTCACACACGCCGCGGGCCGGCTTGGCAGGGGAGAAGCAACTCAGAGTCGGCTGAGTGGGTGGACCTTTCCCCTCCTGCCCCTTTATCAAAGGGGAAGATTCTGGCCGTTTCACCCAAGGTCCGGCCAGGCACCGAGTGCAGCGGTCCCCCCCAGATCAGCGCTCTCTAGTTCCACTCGTGGAGAAAAGAGGGAAACCGTCCTGCCGTTGCCAAACAAACAACAAACACACAAACAACCGCCCGGCGTCGTCTCTGATGCTCCCGGGGCTCCCCGGTCCGCTGAGACCAGGCCTGGGGACCGGCAGCCCCCCAGGGCGGTCCCACAGGTCAGAGTCTGTCGCCCTGGGCACAGGGACCTGGTTGGGAAGCCTGGAGCCCCCTGTTTGCCAGGGCGGGGAGGTGTCCCCGGGACCTCGTGGCTGCCAAGGGAAGAGACGCGGGCCAGAGGCTTCCGGGACACCACGGCGACCCACGGTGGAGAAAACGAACGGGCCAGGGTTTCCAGGGGACACACGGCCCGTCCCCGGCTCCAGGAGTGCGTCCCCAGCACCTGGCTCTGCGTCTTCGGTGCTTTTCCGGCAATGAGCAGGGACCCGAGCCGCTCCAGGGGGCGGCGGATGACAGGTGCCGAGGACACGCTCGGCGAGGCGCTTCGTCCTACACCCCTCCTGGCCCGAACGGAGGCCGGGCCCGTGTCCTGCACGCAGGGGCCTCTCAGTGACCAGGTCCGCCGGGAGGTGATGGCTTCTCACCCAGTGGGAGGTGGGAGGCGGGCAACCGGGTGCAGGTGCTGCCAGACGCCACTCTGAAGGGCTCTGGCTGGCCGGTCGCCCATCAGCGTCCCCTCCGATGGCATCTGGGGGGCACGGGGTCAGCTCCTCTCTGAAACCTGCCGGCCGGCGCCGCCTCGAAGCGCAGCCAGGGCCGCAGGGTCCAGGCTGCTCTCCCCACGACACTGAGCCACGCACTTCGTCGCGTGCGCGCGCCGGTCACGGGACGGGAACCTCGTGGAACAGTGAGGTGCGCCCTCGTCTTATGCCAAATGCCCTT
Organism: Cynopterus sphinx; assembly: GCA_030015415.1. Classification (NCBI taxonomy): domain Eukaryota; kingdom Metazoa; phylum Chordata; class Mammalia; order Chiroptera; family Pteropodidae; genus Cynopterus; species Cynopterus sphinx. The sequence continues at coordinate 1,531,824 of CM057393.1, forward strand.
CGGGTGGTCACCTCGCCCTCTGCATCGATTTCGTGATCCACCGCCGGGCGAGGCTCACGCCTTGCGATGCGGACGCGCGGTCGGTCGTCTGAGCCGAACGCCCTTGGGGACTCCGGCTCCCGCACTGAGCCCCCGAGCCACGCGGCTGCGGGCTGGGGCCTGGACGAGGCCTCCGAGCCCGACTCGTGCTCAGGACCGTCCTGCGCGGTCTGTCGGCTGCCACAGACCAGGCGACGCAGCTTCTCACCTGTCTCTCCTGGGGCCTCGGGGCGTTCTCCTCCCCCCCTGCTGACCCAGATCCCCTGTCACCCCCACCCAGCTTGTCCCCTCCCACGCCCTCCTCCTGGGAAGGACGCGGGCTGGAGGAGACGAGAATCTGGGTCAGTCTGAGCTCCTCATCCTCCGCGGTGAGCAGAGGCTGCCTCAGCCTGGCGGGGACGTTTGCCTTCAGGGGTCATGTCGGGGGCCGAAGTGCAGAGGGGATCGTGGGGGGGCGTGGGGGGGCCCTCAGGCACCCAGGACACCAGCGTCTCAGCGTCCTCGGCTGTCAGCCGGGGCCAGTGGGGACTTCGAAGGTTCCCCTCGGCTCTGGTCACGCGGAGGCCGCCCACGGGCAGGGAAGGGGTCGCTGGGCCGCCTGTCCCTAGAGCTGCCGTGCGGCCGGGGGAGGAACGAAGGCCTCCCTCTGGTGACAGGCAGGGGCGGCCAGTGTCTTCGCAGAACCTTTGACCTCGGTGTCGGGCCTGGGTCGAGCGCGAGACTGTTTGTTGGCCCAGGCGTCGGGGCCGGCGTGCCCTGGGTGACGTCCTGTGCCCTCTGCACCGCCGTGATCGGCGCGGACGAGCGTGTCCGCGGCCGGCGGGCCCTCCCGATCCCCGGCACTGCGTGAGGACTCACCCTGCGGGGAGGGCCTTGGTCCGCGTCGTCAGATTGGGGACTGAGGCTTGGGAGGCGAAGGTGGCCGCACAGGCGAGGGCGAGGGGCCAGCGGAGGCCTCCTGTCCACTCGAGTCTGACCCTGTGGCTCTTGGCTTTGAGAGGAGAGTTTAGTGCCTAATGGGGAGCCCTGGGTGAGGGGTCGGGGGCAGCGGTGTGAGGGGGTGCGTGGGGGGGTGCCCCACAGGGAGGGGCCCCGAGCCGGCTGCGTGAATCACCGGGGCCGCCAGGCGGAGGGAGAGGGAGAGGGAAACAGTGGTTTCCCTCTTTATGCACCCCCGGAAGCCCTCAGCCGCGGTCGCAAACCACGGCGCGCTCTGCGGAAAGCAGAGCGTTCTGGAACTTCTCCCGGCGCTGAGTTGAGGCTTCCCCTCACGTGGCCCCGTCGCTGCCGCGTTCCGGCGGTTCGGGGTCCGCTCCTGATGCTTTCGGAGGGCGGTTACACACACGCGTGTCTCCGAGGCTCCAGTCGCCGTGGCTCGGCCACCGCCCCCCACGGCGGCACCAGGAATGGCCCATGTGGCGGTTTGCGGGTTGTGGGCGGAGCCAGGCCACCTGGAGACGCCTCGTGTGCGCCTCCCGCCCTCGGGGCGCACCGAGGTGACCCTCAAGCCTCAGTACCCGCAGGTCGGGCCCGGGCGAGGCTAACTGGCGCGAGCCGGCCGCCCCCGTTAGTGAGGGCGAGGAAGAGCCCGGAGGGTGGGCAAGGCCGCGTGAACCCGTGGCTCTGAGGACGCCACTCACGCGTTTCGGGATCACGCCGAGCGTGCTCTGGGGCACACCGGGCGTTTGCACGGACACCCCAGGTACTTGAGACTGAGGGTCCAGAGGGTTAGCACGTGGGAAGCCGGTCAAGACTCCGTTAGGTAGGAAGCCAAGGGGGCAGCTGGGTCAACACCACCCCCCTGGGAAGCACCCCGGGGGGCGCGAAAGGCTGGCCCTCATCCCTGCACTCACGGTGTCACCCACAGTCACCCGCGGTCATGGAGCCCGAAGGCCCTGAGCTGCGAGGGCATGGAGGAGGTCTGGTGGTTTGCGAGCGGGAGAGAGTGATGTTCGTGGCGCGTCGCGGAGGAGGAGGAGGAGAAGGAGGAGGGGGAGGAGGAGGAGGAGGAGGAGGAGGAGGAGATGCACTTGGTCCTCGGGGACCAGGGCTCCGTGGAAACGCTCCGGATCCCACCTGCGGGTGCGTGAGCCGAAAGGCGTCTTCCGGAATCCCCCAGTGACGCCCCTTCACTGGACAGTCAGGACACTGAGTTCGGACGAGCCCAGGGCCCCCGGGAGCACACAGCAGCTCGGCCCCTGGCCCCGTCCCCGCAAACTGGCCGTGCACGTCCACGCGGAGGGACGCAGGACCCGGGGTGGGACCCTCATCAGCGGCCGCGCGGCCGGGTGGCCTCAGACGTCGCTGGCGCTGGCTGCACTCGGGTCTGCCCGGCGGGAGTGAGGATGAAGGCCTGGCCAGGACTGTCCCTGGCTCAGTGGGGTCAGACCGCGGGAAACTTCCCAGGAATGTGCCATCGTGACCCCGGCGCTCGGACCCCCCGGGTGGCCCTCAGGTGCCGGCCGCGGGCCCCTGACATTGGCAGCCTTTCTGTTTGTCCCGAGCTTGGCCTCTCGTCAGGCCCCGTTCTGGGCCATCCCAGCTGCAACAACAGAGGAGCTGCGTGGGGCCGAGGCTCGGGAACGCGGAGCGGGCAGAGCCGCACGGGGTCGCACCCCCAGCGCCTCCCAGACCTGGGCTCCCGCGGCGAGGCGTGGGGGCGCTCAGGCGGAGGGGGCTGGTGTGCCGCCCGTGTCCTCCCTCACGGCTGACGTTCTCGCAGGGCTCGGGAGGGGGCGGGACACACACGCAGCCGCACGCAGCCCCCGCACGCGCAGGGGGGCGCCCCAGGGCCACTGTCACTGACCGCGCGCTCCGCTTCCGCCCTAGGACCTGAGTTCCTTCGCCATGCCCCTCCTGGATGGAGACCTGGAGAGCGCGGAGAAGCCTTCGTCGCGGAAGGTGAGGCCCCGCTTCTCCGGCCTCCCCCAGGCGCCCCGGGGCAGGACTGCCTCAGCGGGAGTCCAGGACACACTTCCACCTGCGTCCAGTCCCGCCTGTGTCCCCGCCTCCGCGTCCACCTGCACGTCCACCTCCTCGTCCACCTCCTCACCCACCTCCTCACCCACCTGCCTCCCACCTGCACGTCCACCTGCAGGTCCACCTCCTCGTCCACCCTACGTCTGTCCCCTACGTCTCGTGCCCCCCGACGCGGCCTGGAGACAGCCATGTCGATGAGGCGTGGAGGAGTGGGGTCCGGCTGCCTCCTGCCCGGATCTTTCCTTGGTCCCCCCGAGCCTCCCCCGCCCCACCCCTGGAGGGCAGGGATAGTCTCCTCCTGACCCGAGCTGGGCAGCTGGACTCCAGGAACCTCCAGCTACGCTGTCACGGGCCGCCTTGCCGGTGGCGGGGCAGCCGGGCCTTTCCGGCCTGCCGTGGAAGGGCCTGCCTCTCCGCCGGCCAGAGCCCCCTTCGTCTCAGCGGTCCAGTTCCAGGTGCAGACACCCCCGTGCGGAGAGCCCGGCGTGGACTCTGCTGCCGTGTGGCCCCTTCCGAGGGCGTGATGGTGGGAGGCGGGACACGGTGCCGGGCGCCTGACCTGGAGAGAAGGCGGGGACAGGAGGGGAAGGAGGGGAGCCTGCGGGAACCACTGAGGTCCCTGAGGACGGGGGACAGCCGGGAGCGAGCAGAGCAGTGGCCGGGGCGGCGGCCTCTGCCCCCCGGAGCCTCGGTGGGTGCGGCGCAGTCCCCGGGTGAGGGCCTCAGGCCGTTTCGGCCGAGGCAAGTGTGGGTGCGCGTGGGCTCGCGGCCGTGGGCGCGGAGGTACAAGGCCGGACCCCACCTCTCCCTTTCCCTGACGCTAACTTAACTGTCCGCGCTGGCTCTGGGCACGGTGCCTCCCGGCCCCTCTTTCTGTCCGGACCACGCGGTCTCAGACCGGAGCTGCCGCCGTCCACTCGCTGGACGCTCCCTGCAGCCTCCGTCCCTCGGCCCCTGCCCCATCCCCGGCCCCGGCCCCGGCCCTCACCTGGAGCACACCCGGCCCCGCATCCCGTCGCCCCCACGCCTGTCCGCCGCCCTCGAGCTCCCAGACGCGCCGTCGGCCCCCGCGGGCTCCTCACGCTCACACCCGCCCCCTCTTCCTCCCTCTCCCGCCCCTTGGGGGGCAGCCCAGAGGGGGCGCCGGACGGCCTGGCCCGGCCTCGGGTGCTGTCCCCATAGCTGTGTGACGGACCGCGCATCCCTTTAGGACCCTCACGCCCGGTTTGGGGACGCCCTCTGGTGGCGGAAGAGCTCGTAGGGGGCCCGGGCCCCGGGAAGCACCCAGAGGGCTCAGAGGCCGCCTCCGGGCGGGCGCACCTGCCTCCGCGGCACACCCGGGGGCTCGGCGTGTGGCCTCGACCTTGTCCCATGAGCCCGACAGGCCATCGAGGAAGCGAACCTCAGAGGCTTTCGGCCTCATTCACGTCCTTCCTGACCCGTCAGCACCCCCAGTGTTCCGGGGCCAAAGCAGCGTGGGCTGAAAATGCCCCCTTCCCGGCCCCGCAGTGTCCAGAGGGCACAGATCCATGTCCCCCCCGTCAGGATGCAGACCTGCGGACCGGTCACAAGGGGGGGTGCGTCGTTTCGAGCCGTGGCCGCTGCCCTTCCTGGCCTGCCCTCCGCCTCCAGGAAGGCCCTCCAGGTTGCGGGGTGGAGGTCACGGTCCTTGAGGCACGTGCCCCCCCAGACCACAGGTGGCCACTTCGGCCTGAAGACGAGCTCGGGGCTGTTTCTCAGGCAGGGTCCCCAGGGGGAGCCGCTCGGTGACAGAGGACCGTGGCGGGGACAGATGCGATCGCGATGGGTGTGGGACGGGGCGGAGGTCAGAGTGCCTGGCCCCGAGTGACGCATCCCTTGGCCTGTCTCTGCAGGTGGACAGCCCCTTCGGCTCGGGCAGCCCCTCCAAGGGCTTCTTCTCCAGAGGCCCCCAGCAGCGGCCCTCCAGCCCCGTGTCGGCGCCCGTGAGGCCCAAGACCAGCCCCGGCTCCCCCAAAACCGTGTTCCCGTTCTCCTACCAGGAGTCCCCGCCGCGGTCGCCTCGCCGCATGAGCTTCAGCGGGATCTTCCGCTCGTCGTCGTCCAAAGAGTCGTCGCCCACCTCCAACGCGTCTACCTCGCCCGGGGGCATCCGCTTCTTCTCCCGCTCCAGAAAAGGTAAGACTCTGACGCCCTCGCGGCAGGCGGGTGCCGGGCCGCGGGGACCCTCCCGTGGCCGCGTGGCCGCGGTGCCGCCGGCAGGGGCGCCGGGGCTGGCCGGTGGCCGATCGCGGCCCGGGGCTGGGGGCCCGTGTCTGCGTCTGTCCCCGGGAGCAATGCCGGCTCCGCGTGTCGCATGCACCAACCCATGCGGTGTGGCGCGGCCCCTGAGGAGGCCCCCGCCTCCCCCCGCTCGGGCCTGGCCCAGGGCCTGTGGTTTGGGGTCGGGGGACTTGACCGTGCCTGTCCCTGTCAGACTGACCCCAAGCAACTGGGGTCATTAATGGGGAGACGGGGAAGGAAATGCGTGTCTGCGGCAGAGCTCCTCAGGCTCGGGGGCATTCGTCATCCTCGTACAAGACACTCTCGGCGGGAGCCCCACCGGGCAGAGTTGGACGTTCACGAGGCAAACCCTGAGCGGGCGGAGTTCGTTGTCTCCTTTCCCGCGTCTTGGGGCTTCCCCCGCTCTCTCGGCTCTGACCACGTAGGAGACGGCGACGCGGAGAACAGCCTCGCACGTGGGCATCGGGGGCCGGGGGTTGGGGGCGCCGGGGGTCCGCCTTTATCTCCAGGCTGCAGTGGCCTCGAGGCCTGCAGGTCGGTGCAGGGGGCGACCCCCGAGGCCGGGCCACGGAGCGCAGCCTCAGCCTCTGTGACTCAGGAGGAGAGGGCAGGGGCGTCTGTCGTCTTTCTTTTCTTTAAATTGTTTAGGGTGGTGTGGGGTCTCGTTCCTCGTACCCCTAACGCCACCCCCTCCCCCCCGCGCCATGAGTGAGCCCAGGGCGGCCTGGGGTGGCCTGCAGGAGGGACGCCGGGCGCGGAGGGCGGGCCAGCAGGAGCCCACGCTGCCTTCTTCAGCTCGGCGTTTTAAAGGGCCCTTCGGTGTCCGCGGCCCGTGTCCACGGCCCGTGTCCGCGTCCGTCGTGGTCAGGGGCCTTGGCTGGGCTGCTGGTTCGGGCTCTTCTCCGCCATCTGCGGAGGCAGCCGTGGGCTGGGCTCAGGAAGGCCCCGGAGAGCCGGCTGCTGGTCAGACCGGGTGGGCCCGGCCCAGCACAGCTGCCTGAGCCGTCACCCTAGAACCCGGCAGCCCGGGTCCTCGACTGCCCCCGATGGGAACCGACTCGCCCAGCCCTGTGGTCGGCGACGTGCGAAGGCGGGGCCATCCCGGGAGGCCCCCGGGCCCCGGCCACCTGACTGTCAGGCGTGCGTGGAGGCCGCGCAGTCTGTCTGCTCTTCCTCGGTCTGTTGCTCCCGGACCGGGGAGCCCGGACTCTGTCAGTGCACGAGGTCGAGCTCGGGGCGGTGCCGTCGGCCTGTGCGGGGCGCCTTCGCCCGCCGGGGCCGTCGGGAGGGGCCGTGGACACGCTGCTGTCCCGCCAGCCCCTGGGAGAAGTCTCGGCGTCGAGGGAAGCTGGGCTTCTGACGTCGTTTCGTCTGCGGTGACACTGGTGACGAAATGGCCCCGTGTTCCCTGTCCCCATTGCCTGCTGGAAACCTTAGAACGGGTTTCTGCTCGGCTCCGTCCGCGGCCCCTGTCCTTCACTTTCACGCGGCTGGTTTTTACAGCGAGGATGGTCCTCTCGGAGGGGTCTGGGGAGAAAGAAGGAGAGGAGGGCGAGTTGGGAGCGCAGCCGTTTTCGGGGGCAACGAGAAAGGAAGAGGAGATGATTCAGGCTCAGACGCTCCAAGAGTGAGAACGGGACGCAGGCGGCAGGCACGGTCCCGCGTGCCACGTCTAGTGCCGGGACCAGCAGCCGCCGAGGCTGGCGGCACCCTGTGCCCAGGGGGCAGAGCCGAAGCCCTGTTCTGGAAGGATCTCCTCGTCCGCGTGCGTGGCGTGGCTGCGGTCCCTCGGTATTCACCCCGGTCGACCGGCCCGGTGGCGTGTGGGTTCAGGACGTGTCCCGGGGGTTCTCACCCGCCCCACTGTGTGGCAGCGAGCCGGCTTGCCCTGGACGGTCCGGGTCAGCGACCCCAACCCAAACCACGACCCACTTTTCTGCGCCTTCCCCCAGTGCCATGGTCAGCAGCTATCCCCCGAGGACAAACGCCGGCCTGCCGCCTGTCTCTATGCACAAAGTGTCATCGCAGCCGTCAGGCCCGTCCGTCCCTGCAGAGGTCACGTGGCCCACACAGCCCCCTAACGCGTCCACGTTAGTCTCAAGTGGCCGTGCGACGGCAGAAGCTTCCAGAACAGTGACGCCTTATCCGCTGCTCAGAGGGCTTGCCAGCCCGTCAGGCCGAGCACCGGGCCCCTGGGGACGAGCTGGCACCAGAGGCGCCTTCGTCCTGGAGGGTGCTCTACGGGGTCACCCTCTTGGTGGTGGAGGGCCGGTTGGACGTCCTGGGAGGGGCAGTCGGAGGTCTCGGCCATGGCCGTTGGCTGCCCGCTGGACCCCGGCCTTTCTCACGCGTCCCACCCACGCCCTCATCGGTGTCAGATTCTCAGAAACTCGCGGGCCCTGTCCTCCTCCCCTGAGTGGCTCTGGCCAGCAGCGGCTCCGCCGAGGAGGATCCCGGCTCAGCTCCCTCTCGGCCCCCCGGGCGCCTCCGTCTGTCCGGGCGGGACGCCTGCAGGCAGGTGCTGACCGGCGGCTGGGCTGCGGCCAGGTCACGTGCAGACCGCCCTGAGCGACACGTCCGGGAGCCCCCGCTGGCCCCTGGGAGGAGACGGGTCTGGAAAGGGGACGTTGCCGCGGCCTCGCGGCCCGCCTGCGCCTACCCGTCCACTGCAGCGTCCCTCCTTCGGGCGAGAGTCTTCTCCCCCCTCCCCCGCCCATGCAAAGGAGCTGGATGTTGCAAAGGACAGTTGTGCGGCCCTGGGGACGTCGGAGGACGCAGCTCTGCAGCCCGCCCCGCCCCGTCCGCCCACGTTCACGTGTGTGAGAGACGACGACGCGTCTGGGAGGCTCCTGTGAGGGCTGAGAGTGTCGTTCGAGCTCTGTCCTGTGGAGTCCGGGAAAGAGGAGACGAAAGTGCGTCTGACAGGGCTGACGTCCAGTCCCCGGAGGTCGTTCGTGTCCCGGGGGCGCTGCGCGCGGGAGGCAGACACTCACAACACGACCGAGTGCCTCGCCCTGTCGATGGCACCGAGTCGGTGTCCGGTGGTCAGGCCAGGACGGCGAGGGTCGCGCGGGAATTTCGGTGGGGAGGTCAGGCGGGCGCTCGCTGGGGGGCCGGGCGAGCTGCGTTATTTCAGGCCCCGTGGGGTCGAGCACGAAACATGCCGTTTCCTCTCGTCCTTATGGCAACGCTCACGGGCGGAATCGTGTCCCCTCGCAGAAAAGCGCTCTCGAAAGTCCTGACTGACGCAGGTGTCTCTGAACGTGACCCGCCTGGAGGGGAAGTCCCTGTGATGTCATTAGTTGCGATAAAGCCATGGCCGAGTGGGGGGGCGGGGGCTAACCCAGGGGACGGGGACGACAGACACGGAGGAGGAGTGCCGCGTGACAACGAAGGAAGGGGTTAGGGTGACGCGTCTCCAAGCCCAGGCGCGCCGAGGGGGGCCGGCGACCACCAGATGCTGCGAGGGGCCCGGCAGGGCGGCTGCAGGGGTCGGAGGGCCCGGCCGGCCAGCCGGGTGTTTCCTGGCTTAGTGGCCAAGTGACCACGAGGGGGCGACGTGGCCTCACATTCTGCGCCTCACGCAGGGACGCGAGGGCCCGGCGCAGGGGACAGAGGAGAGACAGGACCCATGTGCCCTGCCTGGCGTCTCCAGCTCGGGCGTTGGCCTGCCCGTGCACCCCAAACGGCAGGACGCCGGCCCTCCGGAGCAGACGCGTGGTCCTGCCCCTGACCTGCCCGGCCTGGCCTTCCGGGGCGCCGTCTCACAGTGACTGGGTCAGCCCCGCGTGCCAGGCCCTGGGGACACAGCCAGGGACGAGCGAGTCCCTGCCCTGGGGGTTTCGCTCGCGGGAGGGGGACAGTGAGGAACGTGTATCGCGTGTTGCACGGCCCGAAGGAAAGCGGGCGCAGGGCGGAGTGGAGGGCGCAGGAAACGTGGCCCCGCGTGAGGCATCTGGGTGATGGGACGGCCAGGCAGGCGGGGGTCGGGGTCGCGGGGTCGTACGGAGGCGGGGATTGGGGGCGGGGCAGGATTTGGGACTGCGCTGGGTGACCCCAGAAGCCGTCCCGCAGTGTCACCGAGGGAATGGCCCGAGTCTGGACGATCAGTCCGGCCGCTGCGATGGTGCAGGTGGACGTGGGCCAGCCGGGCCCCCGGGATGGCCTGGGGATCAGCTGGGACGGTCTCCCGCCGCCCCTGACAGCTCCTGGAGCCGCCCCAGCCCAAGGCCTGTGAGCCCTGCCCTCCCCGGGGAGGGCCCAGGCCCCGGGCTGGGCTCCCTCCTGGCTCCGCACCTGCGTCCGGGTGAGGGGTGGGTGGCAGGTGGCGGGAGCTTGCAGGGAAGGGGCTGGCCTCGTCAGGGCCGTGAAGGGGCAGAGATCCCGGGGCCGGGCCCCCTCCTGCCTCCGGCCGGAGGGATGGGCGTGACGGGCAGGAAGGAGGAGGCGCCAGGCAGCGTCCCCTGGGACCCAGAGCGTGCACGTCGGCCGGGCAAAGGCCGCGCCCGGCTCGGGGTGTTCAGACGGGGCCTGGGAGCTGCCCCCGGCCGTGGTTCCGACCTCGGCCCCGAGGGAGAAGGCCACGGTGTCGGCGTCCAGGGCCTGCACGCGGCTGGAAGCCGTGTCTCAGGGACCGGCGTCTGCCCCGGCCGGCGCGTCTGCTTTCGGCGTGACCCCCCTCGTGGTAGGGTGCGCCTTCTCTGACCCACGCCGTCTGCTCCCAGGGGTGGGGGCGCGATCGCACCGCCCTCCATGGTCACCAGCAGCGGGACGACGGGTGGCACGGCTGGAAGCAAGTCGGGCCGGGAACTTTGGGGGCGCAGAGGATCGGGGGGAGGGGGTGACGGAGGAAGCGTTGGGGTTTTGCCGGCGACGTGGGACGGTCGGCGTGGGGACCAGCTCTCAGCCACGACCGCGGGCGCGCGGGCTTCGAACGTCAGGGGAACTTCATGGTTCAGAGATAAATTAAGAAACTAAGCGTCCCCGTGGGTGGCCGTGCCCCGGCACGGGCTAGGTCTGTCCGCTCGCTGCCTCGCCGTCTGTCAGACCCGGCTGCCTGTCAGGGGCCGAGCCGGAGGCTGTCACGGGGGCCGTTCGAGACTCGAGCGAGCGTTCCGGAGGCCTGTGTTCGCGTCGGAACCTTCTGGGCCTTCCACTCGAGCTCTGATGAACGAACGAGTGGGCGGACGCGGCGGGCGCGGCCGTCCTGGGGGCTGGGGCTGGGCGCTGCGAGGGAGACCGCGTGCAGCGGGTGACGGGCCCGTGCCCACCCCCTGCCACCCACCCGGGGCTGCCCAGGGAAGGGAGGTCGTGCCAGCGGCCCTGGGCCTGCCCCCACGGGCCACCGGGATCCACGGCTGCGCGAGCTCGCCCCGTGCCCGGCTCAGGGACGGTTTCCCGGGCCTGCCCGTGCGGTGACACCGTCCCGAGGCGGGGGTTGGGGGGCGCGGGGGGGGCACGCCCTGCCGGCCTCGGACCTCACCTGAGCCGCCCCCTCGACTGACCGCAGCCGCGGGCGGAGCCTTCCGGATCCAGGCGGCCGAGCGGCCTCCAGAGGAACGTGAGCCGCCCCGCCGGCCGCAGAGAAAGGGGAGGCACGCGCGGCATCCCGGGTTCCTGAAAAGTCCCGCCAGCGCCGCCCAGCTATGCGGCCGGCCGGCCCCCGGGAGCTCGCCCTCTGGCGGCCGCCACGCAGCGTCCCTGGCAGGCGCCCGGGCGGGCCCGGTGTCGCGTGTGGCTGTCGCTCTCTCAACCCCGTTACCCCTCGCTCGGTGAACACTTCGCGGGGGCCACTGTGGATTCGTTTATTCGGTTTGTCGTGGCCGTGCCTCAATGCTCAGCTTGTCCCAGACCTCGGCCACCAGGCCGGTCCCCGCCCGGGACTGCCCCTGAGGCGCCGTGTCCCGGCTCCTCCGGTGCTTCCCCGCCCAGCTCCGCGGGCAGCCCTTCTCGGTGCGTTTCGCGGGAGAGCGTCTTTAGAAACGGGCTCCAGGCGCGACTCGGGGGCGCTGCTCCCGGGGTGTCGTGGCCCCTAGACCCTCTGACCGTCGTCGTCGCCGCCGCCAGCCCACTGGAGGAGAGGTGGGGTCCCCCCGTGGTCGCCATTGGCCATCCCTAGAGGTCTCGGACGCCTTCCCGTGAGCTCGTCGGCCGTGGGCAGCCCTCCTTTGGAGAAATGTCTCGTTTCCTAACGGGGTCACCTCCTTGTTGTCGCGTCCTGGGGGTTCTTCCTGAATTCTGCACGTGCGACGCTTGTGAGACGTACGCTTTCCAGGTATTTCCCCCTTTTCCGTGCCTTGTCGTTTCACCCCCTTTAGAGTGCTCTTTGACGTACGAAACCTTTGATTGTGATGACGGCAAGGACTCGATGACACACAGACCTTCAGGTGTGGCCCCGTGTCGTTGGCCCGGGGGGCGAGCGGTTCGTGGACTCCACGGAATGACTCCCTCCTGGGGAACGGGACCCCGGGGACAGGCCGACAGGAGCGGACGGCCTCGTTCCCCTGCCGTTGTCACTCGCCACGTCAGAAACCGAGCGACAGAGCACGACGTGTCCTGTCGGAAAGGCAGTAGCCCCCGCCCCACTCCGCCAAACCCCGGAAGGGACCCTTTCGCGTCATGTCGCGTACCCCGCTGTGGCGGGGCCCGTCGGTGGCACGTCTCGTCTGCTGTCGCGCCGCGCTGGACGAGGAATACTCGCCTCCCCGCCTCGTCCCCCGTGTCCTTTCCGCGCTTTTGTTTTAACCAACAGCTTCTGTTTCTACCTCTCTGGAAAGGGCGTTTTAGTCCTTTTCTTCTAGTCGCCCAACGGAGCGGACGTGCGCCTGTCCTTTGCGTGCTCTGTGTGCGCGTCCGTGCTTTACACATAAACAGGGTACGTCCCCTCCCAGTGCTCACCCCCCCCCGCCCGGGGCAGCGTCTCCGCCTCAGAGTGATGCCCCGAACAACGCGACGTGGGGCGAGGGGTGTCCGTGAATGCGGCCGCGTCTGATCCGCCGCGCGACACCGTCTTTACGTCCCGCCAACCTCGGGCGGTGCGCCAGCCGCCCGAGGGAACCTGCCAGACGCCTGGAGTTGAAGCCACTGAGCGCCCGGACGAGCGTGCATCTTCCGAAGGGTCCGGGGCATTCAGGGCTTGGTGGTTTTCTCCGCAAACGGTGCTCGGTGTGATTTCGCTCCTCGTAGACGCTTTGGGGTTCTCTCTGGGCTGCCCTGGGACGCCCGTCGGCATGCCTGGCCGCTGGCGAGACCGAGTTCAGGGCTAGCGGACCCCGGACACCCTCTTCCCGAGCCTCGTTCTTCCGTCCCCGTCCTGGGCCAGCCACGGGCTCGGTGGCGGTCCGTGCTCTCCCTGGGGTGGCACCCACCCTCTCCCCGCTCCGCAATTGCTGCTGAGAGACCGGGGTTCTTCGTACGCGCGGTTAAAAGGGGTGAAGTATCAGTAGGAAAGGCCTCGACGTCTTGCTCAAGGAGTGGACGCTCGGGCGGAGTGTGTGGCTGACGGGCAGGGCGGGCTTCGTCTGAGAACTTCCGACGCCGCAGACCTGGGGCCCGCAGCAGGGACCCCCCCCCCGCCGTGTGCGGTGCTTCCAGTACGTGCCCACACGCCGGCTTGCTGCCAGGCCTGCCCTTGACATGACCTTGACCCTGCCGAGGGTTTTGCAGGTTCCCGGGTCACTTCGGCCGTCCCGAGACGTAACCCAGAGAGCGAGACAGGGACTCCAGATGCTCGGCCTCGGGGACCGTCGGCATCTAGTGTCTGAAAGCCGCTGCTCTGTGGCCCTGGGGGCCAGGGGTCACGCTCGGCGCCACTCGGAAAGCTGACACTGGAGCGGGTCCTTGTCGCCTCTCTCTCTTCGGCACGTCTGGAGCGGTTGGGCTGGTGCAGACACACTCCCCCCGCCCCCGGGGCTCCACAGGAAGGGGTTACGTAAGCCTCCCCGCCCCCGAGCCCTTCTGTGGGGCCCCTGGCACGCCTTTCAGGGACTTCGTACTGTGGGGGTGCTGGACCTCAGCGTGCGAAGAGGAATCACTGCCGTGGGCTTTCACGTTTTTACTTTTTTTATTTTAAAATTAAGATGCTCCTGTCGTCCCTGCAAGTTGAGATGGTCTGTCTCGGCCAAAAGAAAAAAAAATCGCCCGCTCGTCACTCAGAGTCTGTGAGCTCCAGCTCCCGGGGAACCACGAGGCCGTGTGTGACCGGGAGTGTGACGGGTGACGCGGCTCCGTCAGCAGCCCTGGGGACGGGACGAGGAAGGCCCCGAGCAGGTGGCGCGGGATCTCGCTCAGAGTCGAGCGCCACGGTGACCTTTAGAACTTTCCGTGAAACATGACACAGGGCTTTGCGGCCCGCAGGAGCGCGCTGGCTGTGTGCTAAGGCGGCGCCGCGCCCGGCGCCCACTTTCGTAACAGGGTTTGGGTTTGGCCCGGAGCCTTGCCGGGGCCTGGGTGCTTTTCAGGTACGGTCACATGATCCTCACGGGGTTCAGAGTGAAGCTTTGGTTGACGCGTCTATTTGCCAACGTCCCAGCCGGCAGGAGGCAGCCAGGCGTCCTAACTGCCACGGGGCGGGGGGCCCGCGGCCCCAGGGGTGTCACCCCACCCCGGCCTTCCTCCCGGAGTCTCCGGCGAATCATCTGGCTTCCCCGAACCTTTTTCTTTCTTTACCTGAAGGTCAGTGGGGGCCTCCCTACCTCTCAGCCTGGTGGGGAGCAGTAAGGAAGGGGCCTCGGGGCCCTCGGTGAACTTAGGGCCAGTGGAAGGCTCCGCTGACCCACCGCTGGCCTCCGGGCCCCCTCAGCCCTGCAGCCCCAGACGCAAGGGCCCGTGCGGCCGTGGGCAAGATGTGCCGTCGTCTGAATGAATGAATGAATGAATGAATGAAGCGCGTTCGGTGGGCATGGTGGGCACTGGGTCTCCGCGGCTTCTCCCCCAGGCCCCCCGTGACCATGCCGGGGAGACTGTCTGCGGCCGCAGGTCACACAGAACCCAGAGTGGCTTCAAGGGTCAGCAAGGTTTGGGCTCCTGGGGGGCAGCCATGACCCACTGAGCGGGGCGTCTGTGGGGGGTGGGGGCTGCCCCGTGACCCACATGGCCCCGCGAAGGCCCCTCGCTCCCAGAGACCCTGTTGCTGTGCAGGACGGGGTGCGGGGCGGGGCGACAGACGGAAGCTGCTCACCAGCCGTGGGGTGCACCGCTGTCGGGGCTCCAGCCTGGGATAGAGCCGGGGACGGGGACCGGGACACCCGCATCCCCGGGCTCTGGCCCTGCAGGGAACACGCGTGTTTTCCGACCTCTGGGCTCAGCGACCTGGAAGCCCCCCGGCGGGCGGGGGGTCAAGCAGGTCAGCTTGGCATCCCCAGAGCCCGGTGCGGGTCGGCCGGGCCTGGATGCCCTGCCCGGCTCGTCTGTGTCGCAAGACGAACTATGACGGGAATGAGGACTCCGGACGTGCTGCTTCCCTCGTCCGCCCGTGAAGCTCCCAGCCCGAAGACCCGCAGTGGCGAACGAGGGTGGCGGGAGCGGCTCGAGTCCTCAGTGGTCCCCGCACGTCTGCAGGGGTCAAGCTCGGCACCGCCCAGGCTCCCGCCTCCCGCACGGCGGTGGCGCCCTGCGCGCGTGTGTCCGGCGCCGTGTGGCATGGCGGGCGGGAAGCGGGCGGCTCCGAGTCAGATCCGCGGGGTCAAGTGCGCGCTCTCCCAGCACGGGTGGTCCCCTGGCTCTCGTGGGCCATCGTCAGCGTGGCGTGGGCGCCCGCTCCCCCCGCTCTGGCTTTGGGGGAGGAGGAAATGAAATCGCCATCGGGAGGCGCCCGGCCTCTGCCTGGGCCTCGACCTGCCCTGTGCCGGGGGTGGGAGCCTCGCGACCACCTGGCGAGCGGACGGCCCCGCACACCGGGCCCGGGCCCGCGGGGCCCACGCGCCGTCTCCCACGCGAACCTACACCCCCCGCGTCCGGCCGCCGCGCTCCGACCCGGTCTCTCCTTCTCCACCCCTCGTCGTACCGGATGGGACTCTTCCATGGGCTTCGACGAGGGCTTTTCCTGTTCCTCTGGAGCAAAACGTGCCCCATTTTTCCTCCTGGACGCTCGTCGAGCGATCCTTTTTACTTTGTTTTTAATGGGAACGTTTCGATTCCTCGTAGGAGCCAAAGGGATTCCCGTCCCCGTCCCCCACTAAAAATAAATAAATAAATAAATAAAGGGCAATCCAGATGTGGAAACTCCCAAACCCAGCTGCGTAGGCCTTTTCGGAGCTCGAACTCCGCAGGTTTGGCCGCCGTGTTTAACAGATGATCCTGTGGGGGCCGCCCGGAGGTGGGCTTAACACCCGCTTCCAGGGTCGCCCTGTCGGCCTGGGCTGGCCCCTCTCTCTCCCTTTCTCCGGCCCCTCCACCCCCCAAGGCCGACTCAAGCTCTCCCTTCCAGGCTGGGCCCACGACGGCCCCCCATCCGTCCGTCCGTCCGTGTCGATGACACGCGTCCGTCCATTCTAGCCACCTGCCATCGACCACGTGCAGCTTCTAATGCAGTTGGGGTCGTTTAGGCTTGTCTTGGTCTTTCCAAGCCGTCGGCCCGTTCCGGGAGGGCCAGGCCTGCGTGGTTCGTGCGTCTTGCGTCCTCGCTGCTACGGTCTGCTCGCTGCACCTCCGTCCCCCCGTCCCAGCGGGAGGGACGAGGCACACGGACGGCCGCCCGGAGGTCAGACTTTGAGGAGGCGGCTAAATCCTGATATGCTCTCGCCCCGACCTGGTTCACAGAGGGGAAACTGAGGCCCAGAGGCGGAAGGAACGTTCTCAAGGTCGCAGAGCTGGGCAGCAGGGCCCAGCTCCTCCCTTTAGTCTAGTGAGGAAAGGAAAAAAAAGGAAAACTTCCCCCGTCTCGTCTTTTCTAAGTTCGTTTGTCAGTGGCAAGACGCCTACCCTCCAAGCGCTTTGTTTTCTCAGGCCGGACAGAGGCTTAGCATTCTAGCCCTGGCTCTGACCTTGGACGAGTCCCACCCCCTCCCCGAGCCTCAGTGTCCCCCTCCGTACTGGAGGGGCGTGGACCAGACCCCCCTCCGCCATCCCTGGGCGCCCGTCACTCTGTAATTCTTAGCAGGTCCCGGGCTCGGGCCGTGTGTTTGCCGAGGCCCCAGGGATTCCGGGGGGGCCTCCCGTCCCCTCCCGGGGCGGGGGGTCACGCTCCCTCCGAGGCGGGGAGCCGTGAGCCGAAGCGGATCCGGCCGCTTCCAGCCCGGGGGACTGTGGCTTCTCCCCCGAGGAGCGGCTGGAACACCCGGATCAAAATAGTTGTGTGATGTCATGTCACAATGGGAATGCGCTCCGGCCAATTGGTGCCCAGGATTGTCCGCGCAGCGCGGTTTCCTTTTACAGGCTTTTTAAAGAGGCCTCAGCGGCCCGCGCGGGACGGCGGCGCGCGCGCCCGTCCTCCGCCCGGGGCCCTCCTCTCGGAGGTCCAGGGAGGAAAGCCCCCGGGGCCGCCTGAGCGCGCGGGCGCCGGCCCGGCTGCCTCCACAGCCCCGCAGCCAGGATCTGCCCGTGCCGCCGGCGGCTTCTCGCCTCCTCGGGGCCGCCGGGCGCAGCGGATCGCCGCCCTGCGTGTCCGGTGTCCGCTGGCCCCGGGAGGGACGCGTCCCCGTTCGCGTGAGCACGCCTGGACCCCCCGGCGGCGTCTCAGCTGCCGGGGGCCGAGGCTGCCGGGCGCCCCGCACCTGCTGGCCGATGCTGCCGCTCCCCTGGCTCCCGGCCACCCGGGGCTGACACGGGCCCCGCGGGTCCTGGCATGATCACCTGTTGCTGCCGCGCCTGTGGCCACGGCGACCGATGAAGCGCTTCGGCAGCCTCCGGGGGAAGAAGAAGCACAAGGACGCGAACCGGAGCACCGAGAGGCGCCAGTCGGAGCCCCATGGCCTTTTCGGTAGGACGCTGCCCCCTGCCCGGCCCCTGCTGGGCGGGACGCCCAGGCGTGTGCGAGTGCGAGTGCGAGTCCCGACTCCCAGGGGCCTGGCGCACAGCCTCTCCCGCTTAACTGCGACGTGATTGCTCCGCGGCCGCCAGACGACTGGGCGGGGTGCTGCGCGTCGGTGACAAGGCTGCCACCGTCCTGCCCGCCGTTCCTCCCCCCTCTCTCCCGTCGGGCCCAGCCAGGTCAGAGATCGGCTGGGTTGGCATCCGTTTAGGCGGCGCCGGAGGCTTGGGGCGCAGGAAGCGTGGTCGGAACCGTGCTTCCCGGCGCGTGTGTGGACGAGCTGGTGTGGGGGCCGGGGAGACGGGAGTGGCCGCCACCTTCGCCCTCGGGCAGGCCAGGGTTAAGGTGGGAGGGGACGGCACCTGCCGCTGTGTGGCCCCTGGGGAGAGGCTGGTGTCTGGGCTCCCTGCAGCCCCTGCGGCGGGGGCGTCTGCGGCGGAGCGCGCCCCGGGGGACCTGGGGGCTCACCGCGGCCTTGGCCCGCGTGGGTGGATGCCGAACCACTCAGCTTCCGGGCTTGGGGACCTGCCCACCCGAGTTAGACGGTGGCCTCTGTCTCGTGGGCGTCGGAGCTCCCTGTCCCTGGTCGTACGCTGGGTGCGCCCGAGCGCCCCGTTGTCAGGGGGAACGGCGAGCTCGCGCAGCCCGGCAGCGGGGAAGACGGGGAGCGTGGGGGCGGGGCGGGGCGCCTCCAGGTGTGTCCCAGGAGTGGACCGTGCCGTGACCAGTGCCGGGGGGGGGACAGTGCGTAGTGTATGTGTCACTCGGCAGTGACCTCGGGGAAGCGTCGGGGCAGCCGTGGACCGGGACGGTCGCACAGGAAAAAGGCAAACGGACCTGCCGTGTCTCCGCCACGCTCAGGGGCCCGGACTCCTGGACGTGGTTGAGAGAGACGACTGAGCAGTCGAGGAGTCAACGGGCGTTGACGCCGGAACAAACCCGAACCTACTATTACCTGGAGGTCGGCTTTGGCCCGCGGGCTGGGGCGGGCCTGGGGGAGAGGCCTCGCGCTTGCCCGGTGGCGGCGGCGGTTCCCCTCCTTGTTTTCCATCCGGCCGCCTCCCGCACTCCAGAGGTCAGGGGGGTATTTGCATGCCAGCCGGGCGTTAGGAGCGCTCGCATGCAAATCCGTGCCCGGCCACAGGGTCAGGACGCCCTCCGGAACCTTCCGCCGGGGCTTGGGACGCAGGCAGAGGCCCCTCGAGGCGGCTGCAGCGCGGGCATCCGGGTGCGTCCTGGTGCTGCCGTCATCCGTCTCGCTGCGAGCGGAGGCGGGAGCGAGGCTAGGGCAGGAGATGGCTCCTCGGTGCCAGGCGTGGGTCCGGGCGCGAC
The DNA here is from genome assembly GCA_030015415.1 of Cynopterus sphinx. Taxonomy (NCBI): domain Eukaryota; kingdom Metazoa; phylum Chordata; class Mammalia; order Chiroptera; family Pteropodidae; genus Cynopterus; species Cynopterus sphinx. The sequence continues at coordinate 1,550,404 of CM057393.1, forward strand.
GCGAAGGCGGCGACAGAAGCGGCTGAGCGCGCGTTCCCTCCCCGGCCATCCGGACCCGACCCGGACCCGTTTCACCGTCCCTCCCCGCGAAGGCGGCGCATTCGCCTGATCTCTGGCCCCCTGGATGGGACCATGACCCGAGGGGGCGTCCCCCCGCCCCCGACCCGCCTGGCGTCCTGACCCCGACACCTCGCAGCGTCCCGGGCTGTCGGGACAGAGGCGCTGGTTACGGGAAGCAGCGGACAGCGAGCCTCCCTGGGGTCACTCCTGCCTCTCTGGGGGCGGTGCCAAGGGGTCCCGCCCCGTCCCCTTCTCACGGTCTCGCTTTTCCTCCGCGTCCCCGAATGCAGCCTCCGCTGGCGGCGGCCGTGGTTCCTGCGCCCTTTCGCCGCCTCTGGGGCAGGGTCGGCCCTGTCCAGGGACCGCACGCGGGGTCTTCTGCCCCGACGCGAGGTGGGGCCGCTCCTCGGGGGACAGGGCGCCCTTCGCTTCCTGCAGTTCCTCAGTGACACGTCCGTGTTGCCCCCGTGCACGCACACACCTGTCCCCGCGGCCCCCTGACCGGCCGGAGCAGCAAGGCGGGCGCGTCCCCGGCTGTCGCATCCGTTCGTCGTCATCTGCGGGGGCATTCTCGTCTGGGAGGACGGGGCTGCCACGGGAAGTCTGAGCACGTGACGCCGCGTGAGAGTGAAAGACCCTAGAGAGTTCCAGTCCGGCTCCCCTCCGGAGCGCCCCAGCTCCGAGCGGAGAACCCCGAAGTGTCACCTGAGGCCCCAGGCCTCGGGCTCCGGCCCGTCGGCTTCGCTCCTTAGGAAACGCCTTCTGAGGTCTCAGCGCCCCCGGGCGCGTGGCGCCCCCGGGCCTCTGTCCCGCAGAGCTGCCCTCCACTGGAGGTGCGTGAGGGCCGCCCCGTCCCCCGCCTCCCGCCAGGTCCTTCCCCGCGCTCCACGGCCGCCCCCGCCGGCTGAGTCAGACGGGAGACTGAGTCAGACGTCCCCTTGTCCTCCTTCCCGGATGACTCAGCCGCGTCGCAGAATGGCCCAAGACGGCCAAAAGGGAAGACAGAAGCGGCTGGAGGTGTCCTCCGCGCAGCCGTGACCCTGCGGGGACGCCCAGATGGCACCACAGAGAGGGGAGCAACTCGGCGTGGGGGGGGCGGCCCCTGGCCTTCCCCAGCCCCTCCGGGGTCCCCCTCCTTAGGGGTCTCCGCTACCCCGGCCTCCAGGACCACCTTCCCCCCCGCACAGCAGGGCCCCCGTGGCCGGCGGCGGGTCACTCGGAGTCCACCCCATCCTGGTGACCGGTCTGGGCGCGTCGGGCTCCAGACTTCCTGCGGCCGCGCGGGGCTTGGGTCCGCTCCCGAAGGCCCCAGAACCCGGGCAACGGGTCCACCTGGAGCTCTCCCAGCCCCCGGCGCCTTTGGGCCCCGCCTCGGAGCTGCGGGGTGGGCGACGCGGGGCTGGCTTCTAACCCCCCGCGACGCACGCTTCACTGACACGGGGCGCACAGAGGAGTGCGGACCGGGGTGTCGCTTCTGCACGCGGCGACCGCGCTCACGTGCCCGCCAGGCGGAGGAGAGACGGCATCACCGGCCCCGCAGGAGCCTCCGCGCAGCCCCGTCCCGCACCCCCCGCCCCGAGATCAGCGTCATCTGGCCCCGAACGTGACAGCATGGGTCCAGGTTCTGCGGGTCCTGGTCTGGCTTCTTCCACGTGAACTTCGGCGGCCGAGGCGGTGGCTGACGTCCGTGCGCCCCGCTGCCGGGTGACAAAGGCTCCGCCGCCACCTGCAGGGACCGACGCCCCCTCCTGGGCCCCGGGCGGGGTCGGGGTGGGGGCTCCCACAGGGCCGCGGGGAACCGTCCCGCACGTCGCATGCATCTCCGCGGGACACGTCCCAGGACGGCAGGGAGCGGGCGCACGCACCTGTCCCGCCTCCTGGCTCTGCGCAGCCGGCCACCCCCAGCCTCGCGTCCAGGGCAGGCAGAGGCGGGTCTTCCCTCACCTGGCACTCCAGGCGTAGCACCAACCCCGACCCCTACGAGGCGGGGAGGGCAGTGCCCCGCGTCCCTCGTTCGCCTCTGTCCCGCACCGGCAAGGACTCGGGCCCGCCTGCTCGAGGCACGCCCCGCAGTCAACGGGACGGGGACTCCGTGGATGGGGAGGGGCTCGGGTCCCCGAGGCGGCGTTTTCCCTGTCCTCGCTCCTCCGCATGTGGGATTGGTCTAGGACTGGACTGGGGACTGCAGCGGGACCCGGTTTGTAACCACGGCTGTCGCTATAGCAACGCCTCACTTCCACCGGGCTCTCCCCTAAAAATAGATCACCTCATCCCGGATCGAACATCAAAGAACTTCCGAGCGGGGGAGGGCGCGGTCCGCTCGCTGCGAGACCCGACGGACCTCGAGGCCTTGTTAACCCCCCAGGAGCAGACGCGGGAGGGCAGACCCGCCCCGAGTGGCCCCTGCTCCCCGAACTTGGGACCTTAACGACTGCAGGCAGTCTCCTTTCTTAGGGCTTTGTTTCTCACACTTTAACCCGAGGGCGGCTGAGCCGCCGTAAATCCGGGTAGGGGGTGCCTCGGGCAGGGGGTGCCTCGGGCAGGGGGTGCCTCGGGCAGGGGGTGCCTTGCGTGGACAGGGCGGAGCAGGGGCGTCCTTCAAGGTCGCCGTGAAGACGTGTGACGCCCTGAGCCGCTTGCCCGCACACAGTAGGCGCTCGGCTGTGTTGCTACAGCCCAGGGTGAGGTTTGAACACCCGGTGGGCGCTTCGCTGGGCGGCTCCCGGAGACCCAGGCTCAGGCTCAGGCCGGACACGCAGGCGGGTCAGAGCGGGTGGTGCGGGAGGCGGCTGTGCTCGGGGCACGGGCGGGCAAGGGCCCCGGGGCCTCGGCTTGGACCTTCGCCCGGACCCCCTGCGCCCGCGCCTTTCCCCTTTTGCGTTTTTACTGTGAAATGTCCCCAGCGTGAACTTGGCCTTTCCACCCGCTGTGAAGGGGACGGTTCTGCAGCCTTGACGCATCCACGCTGTCGCGCAGCCGTCGCCGTGCGGCCCTCCAGCTCCGGAACGTTCTCATCTCCCCGCACGGAACCCCGTCCCCCTCAGCCACCGGCCCCCCGTGCTGCCGCCGCCCCCGGCCCCGGCAGGCCCCGCTCCTCTGTCCGTCTCCACGGATCTAGCTGCTCTGGGGGAACCGCGCAGCGCGTTCGTTCGTTTTCGCGATCGCCCTGCTTCACTTGGCACATTGTCCCTGGGTTCACCTGCGTTGGGCCGTGTGTCCCTGGAAGACCTGCTCGCATCCCCACGCCACCCCCGGGGGGTCCAGAGGACGCGCTTTTCACCGAGACCACGACTCATCGCTTCTAAGGGCGGCCTCAGCATCCCGGATGGCCTCTGTGGTCGCTCCTCCCCGCAGGTCAGGAGCGACCGTGGGACTGAGCTGGAAATCCTAAATGCCGTGCCCCCCCCCCCACGTGGCAGCACTTAATCACCCGAGACGAGACGGGCGAGGTCACCTCCACGACCGCAGAGTCGCAGGCGGGGAGAAGGGTCCGGCCTGGGGCGTTGGCCCGCCCATCGCGGCGTCCCTAGCAGTGAGCTCACGTCTGGCCCGGCCTGTGCGCGCGGGGAGCTCTAGGTCAAGTGGACGGAGTCTGACTCGGGATCGTAAGAACGGAGCCGCGACTCCTCAGTCAGTCCCGGGCGGAGCCGGTTTACACACCCAGAACCCTGGACTGCGGGGGCCCCCGGGACACCGCGATGCCCCAGCCTCCCCGGAGGGCCCGCAGCCGTGACCGGCGACTGTGGGGGAACAGACTGTTCAGGGACTGCCGGGCACTGACCCTAAAGGGACCTGAGTCCCGAATGGGGCCGTGGCCCACGCGTCCTTCCAGGAGCCTCTGGAGGGAGAGGGCTGGGGCCTCGCCCCGTGACCGGAGGCAGAGACCTCGTGTGGGGGGTGGAGGGGTGGCAGAGGCTGGGAGCGGGGACCCAGTGGGAGGACTCCGAGGCCTGAGGGGGAGGAGGACGGCACGCAGTGGGGCCCGGGGGCCCGTCTATCTAATCGTGTGGTGCGTGTCAGCAGCGCGGCCATAATAAGAAAGTGGCGGGTGACGGGCCCCCCTGTGAGCCGGGCCTGGTGCTGAGGTGTCGGCTGACGCGGGAGGCGGAGGCGCCCGCTCGAGGCCCCGGCTGGCACAGAGCCCCGGGGCGGCAGCGCTGCTGGTCCAGGCCCGGCGGGCCCGGCTTCCGCTCCCCGTCCCCCTCCATCTGCCCCCTTCCTCCCGCGGGGACAGACAAGTCCCAGGGGGAGCCGCGGAGGAGGGAGAAGGCGCGAGAGACCAGATCCCCTCCTGGAGCAAGTTTCGATGCGGCGGGGAGGGGAGGGACCCAGGGCCACGTGTCGCGAGTCGGACGCCGCGTGGGTCGGGGAGGAGGGGTCGTCCAACAGGAGGCCACCCACCTGCGCCTCGCCCAGCCTTGGTCGTTCGGCCCCACGGGCCGTAGGTCGCGAGGAGCTCGGAGCCTGCCGGACGCCTGCTCCGGACAGCCCTGGGCCCTCCGCTGGGGCCCGCTGTCCTGGTGCCGCCCGCGTAGGGGACTGGAGCTCCCGGGGCGGGAGGGAGTGAAGACCCTCGACCCAGCCTCCTGTCGTCCCGCAGGTGACAGGGCGTCGCCTCACCGGGGCGCAGGGTAAGCGGTTAGCGCTGGGCCAGGCAGCCGACGTGCTGGACGTTCGCAGGGCCCCCCGGTCCCGAGAACGGTCACGTGCAGCCGAGCGCGCGTCGGGGCCTTCGGAAGGACACGAGGGGGCGTTCTCCTCGCGGGACCCGGCTCCGTTTTCCTGCCCCGAGGCGGTCGCTGCTTCGCGTCCTCTCCCAGTCGTCCCGGGCCCGCCCGGGCTCCCCGTCGCACCCGGGGCAGCAGAGCGTGCCGCCCGGCCGAGCCGCACCCTGCTCTTCAACCCCGTCACGGTCCGGGCTGGCGGCCGCCCTTTTTCGTGGCCGCATCGTACTCCGTCGTGTCGGCTCCGCGACTCGCCCAGCCACTCCTCCGTCGCGGAGCTCGTCGCGGAGCTCGTCCCGATCCTTTGCCGTAGAAAAAGGTGTCGCAGCAAACGGCGTCCACAGTCGCGCGTGAGTCTCTGTGATGTGAGCCGCCAGGAGTGCAACGTGGAGTCGAGGCGAGCACGCGTGTCTGTCCTGAGAGCCAGTGCCCGCCTGGCACACGGAGCTGGGGCCCTTGGGTGACCAATGCCGCAGCGCGGTTGGTGACTGGCGGGCGCTGGAGGGACGGGTCGGGTGGAGTCAGCCCCCGTCTGGATGGGGTGGGCCTGCCCTGCCTGCCCCCTGCCCCTTGAATCAGCACCCAGGGTCACACGGGAGAACAGGGGGACCCGGGGCCTTATTACCAGACCAAAGCTCCCGGGGGCAACACGGTGCAGTTTTTTTACGCGTTTGGGATTAAGGCAGGTGACGGGGAGGGGACGCGGAGGTAGGAGAAAGCAGGGGGCTGGGTCGCAGGACGCTGTGCTCCCTTTAGAGGAGGGTCCAAGAGAGGGGCCTTGCTGAGGCCTGTGAACCCGGAGGCGCAGGAAGGACGGGCAGGGCTGGCGCACGGCGAAGGTGAGCCTGTCCCCAAAGACACGCCCGGCCTGGGGCGGCACACCCAGCCTGACCTGCGGGTTGGGACGCTGTGACCTGATCGCCCTGGCGGCGACCTCCAGGCAGATGTGCCAGCGCTGCTGTCGGGCCACGGGGCTGGGATGGAGGCGCCCCCCGGGGAGCCCCACGAAGCCGCCCTCCGACTCGCTGTGCAAGGACCTGATCGTGGGGAGGCCGGGGAGGCGGGCGCGCGGCGGCCCTGGGGGTCTCCCGCCTGTTTTCTGTTCGTTCCCCACGAATCTGTGTCCCAACTCGGGACAGAGGCGGCCACGGGGGAAGCCCGTCGCCCCGCGCGTGCGGTCGCGCGCCGCCCCGTGCCTGTCCCGCACGGACCCACTGACTCCCACACTCGGGGCCCTGGAGAGGTGGCGTCTGGGCACTCACTCCCCTGGGCGGGGAGGGCTCCGCGTGCGTGCGGTGGAGGTGACCGGCTCTGTGGCTCCGAGGTTGCGTCAGGGGGGCGGGCCGTGCCGAGACGTGGCAGAGCAGGTGACCGCGGCTTTAATTTGCACAACATCCAGTCGGCGCCCTGTGCCCGGCGGCAGGCTCCGTGCCCAGGGGACACACCCCCCTCCCGCCCCCCTCCGGTATGTCACGGCCGGCCGGCGGGGCCTCACCCGTGTCATGTAAATGTCACGTTGCCCTTGGCAGGGCTTCTCAGATGGCGCAGCGGAAACTTGGCTTCGGGACGGCAGAGAAGGTGTGACACCTCCCTGGACTCCCTCTCTCCGCGGACCCGGTGACCCTCTCCGGGTCCCGTGACCATGCCACACGCCCAGAGCCTGGAAGAGGCGATGGGAAGTGGCTCGGGCTGCGAAGGGCGGCTTCTGACCGAGGGGGACAGTGGGGGCGTCCCCAGGAGCCCTTAGGGCCGGTGTGGCCACCGAGCGCCTGACCGTGGCCTGGGCCCTTCGAGCCCTGCGCGGGGGCCACGCGGAAGCCAGGTGTCCGGGCGACGGGGAGGCCGGGCCACCACAGGACAGGGCGCCCGGAGGCCTAGGAGGAGAAGCGAAGCCATGGCCCGGCTGGGAAAGCCTCTGTGGTCTAGCCCAGCGGGGGGACGTGATCCGCCTTAAACGGGAAGGAAGTCTGGCCCCCGCGACAACGCGGATGGCCCTGGAGGGCATTGCGCCGAGCGGCAGGACGGGCGCTGTGCGATTCCACTTCCGCGGGTCCCCGGAGTCGTCAGGGCCGCGGGGACAGGCGGACGGGAGAGGGCGGAGGTGAGGGCCGGGGCCGGGAGGGGCCCGTGTTGGATGGGGACAGTTCAGCCGGGGCGGGGGGGGGTGAAGGACTCTGGCGGCGGCGGCCGGCGGCGGCGTGAGTGTGTGTGCGGGCACGGTTTACACGCGTGAGAAGGTTGAGGTGGTAAATGCTGTGTTCCGTGTATTTAAAAAAAATTGGTTTTGGGGGCGAGACGATTCTGACCGGCGAAGCGGGTTATTCGGGGAGTCTCACCGACGTGTCCGTCCCTAAGTGTCCACGCGCTCGGTGCTGAGGTTTCCAAAACCCAGCCGACGCCGTAGCTCACCACGATGGATTAAAAGGCGAAAGTGCTGCCCTGTGGGGTCGCCCCGAGGCCTGCACCGGGCCCGGGCCGGGCAGCGGGACGTCGGGGGCCTTCCCGGGTGCTCAGGCCCCCCCCGCCAGGAGCCCCGTGGGGAGGACGCCACTCCCCGACTTGTCTGAGGGCTCGGTGCCGCCCGGTAGAGCGTGAGGCGGGGGGACCCCACGGCGCGGGTGGGGGAGCGGGCCTGGCCTCCCCCCCACTCCACAGGGACCTTCCCCCTTCCCCAGCCCGCCCTCTGCCTTCCCAGCCTGCGGGGCACGGGCTGCCTGTCCTCAGAGGGGGCATGGGGGTGCCTGAGCCTGGGGGGCCCTAGAGCCAAGACCTCACTCGTCCCCCTCGCTGGTGGCTCCCGCCCGCTCCCAAGCTGACCTTCGGCCCCTGAGCAGCCTCCATCAGAGCCTGGCTTCTCCGTTGCCAAGGCCCAGGGGACCCGGCGCCAGGCGATCGGCCCCAAACTCATGTCGGTGGCATCGCCAGGCGTCACGTGTTTAAATTTGGAGGACACCGCTCCCCCGGGGGTCCGTCCCGCTGTGCGTCTTCGGCAGCGACGGGCGGGGGGTCGGGGTGCCTGGATGCCTTCCCCGCCCGGGCCTCCCTGGCCTCCCGCACCGCCCCGTCCACACCCAGAGGCCTGGCGGGTGGTGTCACGTGACTGTTGAGTCAACAGACCCACAGGAGAGTCCTGGTCGGCGTCCCGTGGCGGCTGGCTGTAGCCGGCACCGAGGACGGGAATGCCCGGGACTGGCTGCCGGCCACCACCTGGCCCACGGGGACCCAGCGGGCGGGCTCACCCGCGCCCCAGCCCGGCTCCCCGGCTCCTCCTCCTCCTCCCGCTCCCAAGGTGCAGGTTTGGGAAGTGCCCCCGGGGACCACGTGCCACCCCGCCTGGTGGGACAGAGCACCTGACGGCCAGAGACACGCACAACTGGGGATGACCCAGGACACACCTCGGGGAGGGGACGCGGCTCAGGGCCCCCGGGGATCGCCCACGGCCCCCGCTCACCAGTCCTGAGGCGGGGGATCCGGGGGCTCCCGCAGGGTGAGGCAGCGCGGGCTGTGCCGGGTGGCGGGGAGCTGCCAGCAAGGCTCTCCGTGGTAGAAGGTGTAGGGACAGCTCAGGGCACAATTTCAGATTTTCAGAGCCGAGCTCCGGGAACACCCGTCCACGGCCTGCTCTGGGGCCACCGACCTCTCAGCCTGGTTGTCGCGTCGCCTGTGCCCCAGGGTTCAGGCCCATGTTCTGCCATTGTGGGTCCCCGTCACCTGACACAGCCGGGTTCCGGATCCTTCCAGAGACGCTGTGGGCACGCGCGGACGGCGGAGCCTCTGTCTGCGCACACACATCCTCCCCTCCTCTCCTGGGAGCTGCGAATGGCATCCTTCTGCACAGCTGGCGCCGCAGTTTGCGTGCCACGCCCGCTCGGGGCACGCGGCGCGGCGGGGCCTGTCGCGTTCCGTGGGGACCGGGGCGGCCGCTGCGGACGCGCCATCACTCATCTGAGCTCCTCCGACTGTCGCGGCTGCGCCTGCAGCCTCCGCCTCCCGCACGCCGGGTGACGGATGACCCTGCGCTCTCGCCCTGAGCAGTTCCACGCGTCTGCGGATGCGGTTTTGGGCCACAAAACGCCTCCCCTCCCCGGGGTGGGGGGACTTGCTTCCCCTGGGCCGCTCACGGGCTGCGAGGGGGTGGCCCGAGCCAGCCGGTGCGGCCGGGGCAGGGAGCGAGGTCACGGGCCAGGCCGAGGGGCCGGTTTGGGTGCTGCCCCGCGCTAGGACGTCTGCGGGTGCTTCTCAGTGCCGACTGGGGGGCGCTGGAGGCCACGGGGCCAGGCCCCCTTCAACAAGAAGAGCCAGGCCCCTGGAGGGGCTCTCTCGGGCGGTTAGGATGAGGTCGGTGGCACAAGCTTTTGAGCCTAAACGTCCCCACCCCACACTGCTCTGTTCTTCCCTCTATTGGGGCTCCAGGGCTCACCCCAGAAAGCAGGGTAAAGCCCCCCAAAAGCTCGCGGGACAGGCCCCTGCCTCCTGTGGTTGGGGGAGAGGTTCGCGCACGGACCGCAGAACTTCCTGCCGGACCGTGTCCCCGAGAGCTAGCCCGTCCCAGGCCGCACGGCGAGGAGCCAGGCTGGGGACTGTCTCACGGAGAGACCCGAGGGCGGGCGGACAGGCCACCACCCCTGGGGGCCTGGGGCCGGCGCGGCGCCTGGTGCCACAGACCCAGCAGCACAGGCCCTGCCTTCCCCGGGCCCCCAGCAGCCGCCTCTGGACAGCTGGACGCGCTCCGAGCCTTGGCCGGCGTCCTCATTCCTCGCCCTCCTATGGCCATCTCCAGGGAACGCTGGTGCCACAGCCCGGGAGCCCGGCCTGGAGGAGGGCTGGGACCCGGGCCAGGCGGCGCCTTTGTCGTCCTGCCTGCCAGAATGTGCCCCTCCGTCTCCCCCCTGAAGGCTGCTAACCCTGAGCTCGCCTCCTGCTCTGTCCGCTCTCTCCTCCCCTCCCTGTCAGCCCCCGCAAGGCAGGCCTGGCTTCTCAGGACCTTCCAGGGGGAACCTCTGTTCTCAGAAGGGTTTGGGGTGTGGGGGCAGAACATTCTAGCTCCCGCTTCCACCGAGAGCTGCCGCAGAGGGCGGCCTGGGGCCTGGGGGGAGCAGGATCGTGCTGGGTGTGACCCTCCTTTAGCTGGTCTGGCGGCTTCCAGAACCTCCCCCCAGGCAAGATGCGCCCCCCACTGTCCCGGCCCAGGGAGGGAGAGGAAATTCGAGCTAAGCCCGAGCCTTACCCCTTCCCTGCTCCCTCCTGTCTCCGTACCTGCTGGCTGGCGGGCGTTTACCCCGCTCCACCTCCTTGCCCAGGACAGACAGCCTGGGTCCTGCGGGGCCCAGAGTGCATGGGCGGGGTCCGCACCCCAAATGTGGCCTCCGCTCGTCGTTGACGGGGAGCACACAGTTCAGGCGAGGGAGGGAGGGCTCAGGGCGGGGGGTCAGAAGCCTGGCTGGCCGGACATCTGACCGGGAGGCCACCAGGGGAAGTGAGGATGGGGCGCAGGGGGACACGCACGTGCGCGGGGATGCAGGACAGCTGTCCGGGCCGCGGCGCGTTCTGGGCGGGAGAGACCCCGGCGCCGGCTTCGTGGGCTGACCAGTCCCTGTCTCGGTCGGAAGCGGCAAGCGGGAGGGAGGCCTTGGCCGTGTCTGCTGGCGTCTCTGCTTTCACTCACATAGTTGAAAAACCTTCCGGTGAGCGCTGTATGTGGTCACCTGCGAGAGGCGCAGACCAGGCCCCGTCTGGATCCCGCTTCCCCTGGAAAATGGAGCCGCACCAGGCAGCGGCGCTGGCTTCCCGGAGCCGCCGTGGCCAAGAAGCACGAGCGGTGGCGGGAAGCGAGGCGTCCGCGCCCTCGAGCTCTGCGCCCAGGTGCTGGCCGGGCCGCACCCCTCCCGGGCCCCGGGGCGAGCCCTGCCCCGCCTTGCCCCGTTAGTGCCCGTCGCCCCCGGCACCTGGTATCCTCGCTGGCAGGTGCATCGCGCCGACCCTGCCTCCGCCGTCGCGTGGCCTTCTCCCCGTGCCTCCCTCTGTGTCTCTACGACTTCTCCTCCCGTAAGGACACTAGTCACACCGGGTTTAGGACCCACCCGACTCCCGTCTGCAAAGACCCTGTTTCCCAACCTGGTCACAGTCACAGATGCGGGGATTAGGACCTCAGAGCAATGACCCGATGGCGTAATCGCCTGGACGTGAGTGACGGCCGCCTGTCCGGGGCGGGCCCCCTGGACTGCACAGACCCCGTCCACGCGGACGGGAGCGTCCTTCCTGGCGGATCCACGTCCCCAGCCTCCCCGTGTGCTTCCCCCTCGTTCCCGTCCCTCTACATCTCCTCTCTGCGAGTCCCCTCCGCGGTCCCCAGTCACCCGCCTTCCCGGCGAGCTCCCCGACTGCGAACTCGCGGAGGCCGTAGTCCTGGTGCGCGTGTTGACAGTCCTGGGTGGTCTCGTGTGTCTGCAACACCGACCTCCAGCTCCGCGGGATCCTCTGTGGCCCGCCCCGTGTCTCCTCTCGAGGGATGAGCGTGCTCCGGGCGCCGCGCTTTGTGGGCGAGGAGAGGGGGCCAAACAGGGTGTGACCGAGGAGAGGAAAATAGCATCCAGTGTGTGTGCGTGTGCGTGTGTGCGCGTGCGTGCGTGTGCGTGTGTGTGCGTGTGTGTGTGCGTGTGTGTGCGCGTGTGCGTGTGTGCACGTGTGCATGCGTGTGCGTGTGTGTGTGTGCGTGTGCGTGTGTGCACGTGTGTGTGCGCGTGTGTGTGCGTGTGCATGCGTGTGCGTGTGCGCGCGCGTGCGTGAGGCTTCCTCCCAGACAGCTCCTGAACCATCCGAGCACCGCCCCCCGCTCTCACACGCACACGCGGCGAGGGGACACTGCCCACGGCGCAGGCGGGCTGACCAGGGGAGTTCCGGACACAGGATTTCCAGGGACTGGGCACAGGTTGACAAACGCCGTCCCCCGGCCTCAGGATTTAACAACGTGATCCCGGCCGCTTGAGACTCGGGCCGCGTGGGCACGGGGGAGCCTCGCCCTGCGTCCTCCACCCCCCCCCAGGCTCCTCACAGCGCTTTCCGCTTCCCTCCTCAGCCTCGGGCCTCTCGTCCTCGCCATCGACTCCCACCCAAGTGACCAAGCAACACACGTTTCCTCTGGAATCCTATAAGCATGAGCCTGAGCGACTGGAAAACCGCATCTACGCCTCGTCCCCGCCTCCGGACACGGGCCAGAGGTTCTGCCCGTCCTCCTTCCAGAGTCCGTCCAGGCCGCCGCCGGCGTCGCCCACGCACTACGCTCCCGCCAGAGCCGTGAGTCCGGGCCCGGGCATCGCGGGGAGGGCAGGGTCCGGCCGCACTCAGCTGGCCTCCTGGCGTGTCCGGTGAACTTCGCTATGAGCCTCCGGCTGAGGGGACGGAGAACGGGAGGGCCCGTGGCGGGCGGACTCCGGAAAGGGCAGCGTCCGGAAGGCGCCAGGACGAGCGTCCCGCCCCTTGGCCGCGGTTGAAGCGCGGCCGCTGCAGGCGCCGTTTGAATTTGTCTGAGTGGGATTCCGGGCAAAGCAAGAGGGAAAAAAAACACATTTTCAATGGAAATGCGATCTGGAATGTGAAGAGTTACCGTTCGACGTCGTCCGGGGCGGGACGCGTCCTTGGAAAGGCGCGTGAGCCTTCCCCACGGGAGCGGGGGTGACGCGGGTGACGAGCGAGTGAGGGTGGAGGCGGCGGCTGGCTCAGCTACGGCCCCGACGCCCTCTGCCCTGCCGCCCAGGGCCCCCCCGTGGGGACTCCAGCCCTCCCTGCCTGCCTGGCACACGCCAGGTACCACGGCAAAGTGACGCCTGTGTCCGGCCAGGGCCCGAGAATCACACCCCGTCCGGGGGCGACTGCTTCCTTCCGTCCTCGCCCTAGCTCCCGGGGCCGCTGTCGCAAAGTAGCACAGCCAGGCTGTGGGGTGCGGGCTGTGTCCCGGCCCCGGAGGCCGGGAGCCCCAACCTCCCCAGTCTCTCCGGGAGCGTCCTTCCTTGCCTCCTCCAGCCTCCGGTGGCCCCGGACCTTTCTTGCTTTGTGGCAGCGTCACTCTCGTCTCTGCCCCCGTCGTCGCTTGTCTGTCCTCCCTGTGTCCCGATCTCCCTCTTAGAAGGCCGCTGGCCGTCGGGCGAGGGCCAAACCTGATCCGGTGTGACCTCGTACGGCTCGACGGCATCCGCAGACTCGCTTTGCACAGGTCTCAGAGGTTAGGACTTCAGCTAGCTCCCGGGGGACTGTCTTGGGTTCTAGAAGGAAGACGTGTTTGCCGTGCGGAGAACGCACTGCGGCCAGGGTTTGTGTTCGTCCGACGGTTATTCCGTGAGATGAGTGCTCGGCCGAGTGTTGAGTGTGAGGAACGAAAGGCAGCCATCGTTTCTGCCTTCTGGGACCCAGTCCTACTGGGACCGAACGACGCTCGGGCCAAAGCTACGTGGAGGCAGAAGCCGGTTGGGTGGGGATGAGAGCGGAGGACGCTGTTGGCACCGCAGGAGTTGGAACAGGGAACGTCATGCTGTCTCCATGGGGTGGCGCCCACCGAGCTGAGCCTGAGGAAGGGGAGAGGTGGAGGGAGAGCCTTCTAGAAAAGAACATTAGCCATGACACGGATGGGAGTGGCTGTGGCGAGGAGCGCGGGGAAGGGAGAGGTCCTGGTGCAGAGCGGCGGCTGGGGCCTGCCTCGGCCGGCGGGGACCTGGCGCAGACTGCGGGTTGGACAGGAGACAGGGGACCGTGGGGAGGGCTGAGAAGTCCAGGCGCGGAGTGGCACAGGGGCCCCGCAGGGTCAGCGAGAGGAGGTGGTGTCGCCAGGGCCCTCCAGACGGGAGGTGGGACCGCGCGTGAGCTGGAGCCACGGGGGAGAGGCAGCCGCTGGCCAGAGATGCCGCTGGGGGCGGAGGGACAGGGATCCTGGCGTTCCTGCCTCTTCCTGCCCTGCAGCCCGTGCCGGACCTACCCGGGGACCAGGGGGCCAGGAGATGGGGCACAGACAGGCCCCGGGGGAGCAGGGAGCAGGGGGAAGAGCAGAGAGGAGTAAGCGACAGGGGAGATGTAAAAGGCCCAAAATTGGAAGATGTCGCTGCTGTCGGCTCCCAGACATCGAACGGGGCCTTAATGGCATTTGTAAGTTTTGTCACCCAAGGCCCCGGGGGGCGGGCTGCCTTCCCCGGGGGCTGCTCTCGGCCCCCGCAGCCGCAGTTTGGCCCAGGCCTCTCCTGCGTGCAGCCGCCTCGGCCGGGGGTCGTTTCAGGATGGCCTGAGTGTGCTTCGCTATAACTGGACGGTGTCCGACGTCTTTACTTCATGTGCCACGTTTCTACGGGCTGGGCCGACCTCATTAACCGGTCTCGGCGCGATCTGTCTCCGCGGAGGACGGGAGCTGCCTGAAGACTCTGTCAGCCCGGCGATATTCAGATACAATTTACCTCTGCTTTGGGGAATAGAAAGACACTTTCTGTAAACGCTGACCACGGAGATCCCTTTTATAAAATCCGTTCCCAGGAATTTCCCCCTAAACTTGGCGGGGGTCGGAGGGAATTCATGAGTCTTCAGCAGGCAGCTCCCGTTGGATCCGTCATCTACGCGGCAAACACTGCGTCGTGCCTGGAACTGCCCTGGGAAAGGGCGACGCGGTGACAGATGCGAGTCCCCGTCATGAGGCAGGGACAGCGTCCATTCTCTTCCCTACCCGAGGGACGATGCGTTATCCGTGGGAGGGTTTCGGTAGTCGCTAAGAGCTCCTTGGACAAGGGGAGGAGCTTTAGTCTGTTCGGGGGGTGCAGGCAGGTGGGTGAGAGCGACAGAGGGTGAGGGACCCTGTAGTTCTCGTGGGAGGAAACGCCCCGTTGTACGTATCGATCAGCTCTGCACTCGGGGGCGACCCCCCCGCCAGGCTGGGGTGGGAATTAATAGGATTTGGGGAGCACAGGCGCTCAGGTGAGTCGCGGCACGAAACGCTCCGGGCCTGGTGGCAGCCGCAGGTGGGGAGAAGCGGACTGAGAAGCACAGAGCTGCTGTGGAGGTCCCGTCCAGAGGGACTGGGAATGTGGTGGTTGACGCGCTGAGGGAGGAAGACAATCAGGGGAGACTCCAGCCGCCTCGGGGAACTGGACGGTGGTGGGTGCATTTGCTGGGGAGGGGAGGAGCGGGCTGTGCGCGCTCGTGTGTGTGTGAGTGAGTGTGAGTGTGTCGCGAGCACGTCGCTGGGAGGCGAGGGGGCCTGGGTCGGGGGTGGTGGTGCAGCCGGGGGCCCGTGGGACGTTCTCGGGAGGTGCCCACAGAGCCACGGGGAGGTGTGCGTCTGAAGCCGGAAATTAACGTTTGGAAATCACCAGAAGGAAAAATGGCAGTTTGTACAGGGATCGTAGAGGGAACGATCCAGAGACGTGTGGCAGGTGAGGAGAACCCGGAAACGCGTGAACATTCGCGAAACAAGCGGGGGAACAGGTTTCGGAACCGCCGGGGACGCGGGTAGAGCACGAGGCGCGCACGAGCTCGGCGGCAGCAGGAGCCCCCCCTGCCCCGTTCCACGCGCGTGGAGGGGGGCGACGGGCGCCTGTGAACGCAGCCGGCCGGCGTGGCACGGGAGCACAAGGTCACTGGTGACCTTGGAGCAGGGTCCAGAGCAGAACCACGCGACTGCTCCCGAGGACTGAGAGGGAAGGCCGTGGAAGTCTCCAGAGCGGGCAGCTCCTTCGAGGATCCTGACGTGGAGGGGGAGGGGCCGGCCCGTCGCTGGAAGAGCGGAGGCCCCGGCTCCTTCCCACAAGCGGAACGGGTTTAACCACGGAGGGGGACGGGGTTGGCAGGAAGGGAGCAGGTAGAGATGAGGCAGGGAAACGCAGGCATGAGGCCTGGTCTCCCTAAGGAGACGGCGGGTTCCGTGGAGGTGGGAGCCCACGTGGAGCGGTTTGTCCTGGCCCCGAGGAAGAGTCCCCTTCCACGGGGTTGAAAACGTGCTGCGAAGGTCTAGGATGGCCAGTGCTTTCCCAGTTCCCTTCCTACGGGAGCCACTTTTGCGCTTTCCTTGTTCTTCCTCTAGGAGTGTCAGTCTTGGCCTGCGTCTTGGGTCAGAGGCCCTAGCAGCAGAGCCCAAGGTGGGGTTTCGGGTTCCAGCTTGTTTGTTTGTTTGTCAGGAACCTTGTTTCTCAGAGGAAAGCTGCAAAGTGCAAGGGAGGGGAAGCAGCAGAGCCAGGGCGTGGCGTCGGACGAGGCCGAGGACAGGGGAGCCCTGGGGTGTCACCTGCACCAGAATCTGCCCTCCCCAGGGGCAAGGAGCCTGGCGTTTGCACCCTCACCCCAAGCAGTTACGGGACGTCCCAGGGTGATGGAAGGGCACCTCCAGCTGGGGCCTGCATTCCCCTGTCCCCGCGCCCGGTCGCGTGCCTGTCCAGCGGGACTGGGCGCTGTGTGGTTTTCTGTTGCCGCCTGACAAACCGCCCCCAGGTCTAAGGCGGCGGCCGCGTGTCTGGTTGGCAGCCCTGTGGGTCGGCGGTGCGGGCCGGGCGTTCTTCTGGTCTCGGCTGTGCTCACTCCCACACCTGTGGTCACTTACCCGGTCACCGGGGCACTGGCCGGCCCAGAGTGGCCTCAGCCGGAATCGCTTTCCTCTGTTCCTTGTGGCCTCTCCCCCTCCGGCGGGCCAGCCTGGACCAGTTCTTGTGACAGTGACAGAGTCGGACGCGGAAGTATGTGGGTGCGAGGCCTCGGGAGACCTGGGCTCAGAGCAGGCCCGCCGTAGCTCCCGCCGTCTGAGGGACGGTCCGTGGCCTGTCCCCTCGCGTCTGGGTTGGCCTACGACTAGCTCTGGCCGACGGAATGAAGCGGGAGGGCCCAAGTCACGTGGCAGGAGCGTGGACACGGGAGAGGTGGAGCGCGGGGACCAGGTTCGAAGTCCGCCCTGCGTCTCACCACCCGATTGCAGCAGCCGCACGGGGGACTGGTCTGGAGGCTCATCCACCTGCATCGAGGAGGCTCACTGAGATGGTTCACGTCTCTGAGAGTGGAGTTCCCTGAGGCAGGTCAGGTGCGGGCGTTTGTCGGGGCGTACCTGCGGGAGAACGGGGCGATGGAGACGGTGCGACGCTCTCCTCCCGCTGTGCGGCCTAACGGACCGCAGACTGGAGCTAGCCTCTGGCCCAGCGCGTGGGGACCCCGGCTTAATCGGCAGAAATTCCTCTCTCACAGTTGGAGCTCAAGGTGTTGTGGGGTCGGTTTCTCCTGAGGCCCCCGCCCCCGCTTGGCTGGTGGACGGCCACCTTCTCGTGGTGTCCTCATGGGCCCTGTCCCCCAAGCCCACAGCCCTGGCGTCTGCTCCTCCTTTATTAGGGCACAATTCCTGTCGGCCGAGGGCTTTACCCTTTAAAAAAACCCGTCTGTCTGGACACTGAACCCACCTCCAAGGTCCCGACTTTTCCAAGGGTACAAATTTGGAAGGAAATTCCCAAGCCATTTTTCAAGATTGTTGTTTAGAATAACAATCTTTTTTTCTTTAAAGACCAGAAACCACTCCGAAAATCTTAATGCCATGTCTATCACTTGACATCGAGCAGCCCTTGAAGATGTTGCCCCGCTTTGTTTTCCCCTCCCCGTCTCACCGTCTCAGATATCCGGTTACAGCCTAACAAGGTCCTGAGGGTGTTAAAACTCTCTGCCCAGAAATGGCCAGCTAACGGTCCCGCAGCCTGCTACCCACACAGATCAGATATTTTAAAAATAGTTTAGGGAAAACTCCTCACTGGGCGCAGGAGCAGCCGCCGAGAGGACTGACTCACGCCGGGCTTGGGCCTCCTGCGAGCTGGGCCCAGACGAGCGCTGCCCGCGTGTCGAAGACACAGGCGGAGAACACTGTCCCCAGCGGTGTTCCCGTCGGCGTTCCTCCCGCCCCGGGGGAGTCGTGGCCGATGAGCAGACGGAAGGCAGGGCCCAGCCCGGAGCGGCGTCCCGGGCTAAGGGCTTGGCCCGCCTTCCCGAGCAGCGCCCGAGTCTTCGGGGTTCTTGTTGACTCTGTCCCCCGGGGTAGCTGAGCTCCGAGGAAAGCGTGTCGGACCTTTCTGCCTCAAGATCCCTTTTTTAGCTTGATAAATGCCCTGCCTCTGTCGCCGCCCAGGGACCCAGAAGAGAGATCAGTCACTCGTGACTGCATCGTTTGCCGGGCACCGTGCGAGGCCCTGGGGATTCGGTGACGGTTGAGAAATTTCCCGCCCCCGAGGGTGTCATAGGAGGAGGTGGATCCTGCAGGATGAGGCTCCCAGAGCGGAAGCCTTAGGTGCACCTTGTGGCCCCTGGGTCGTAGCCCAGCAGCCAGGGCCGGGGAGAGGGTGGATTTCTGCTTCTAAAGATCCGCAGGCACCACCGCGATCCCGGGGTACAGATGTGGGCCACAAAGCGCGTGCTTCAGGGGCGCGCCATCTCGCCGTCTCGGTCGATGGAGCCAGCCCTTCTCAAGCCCAGTCTGTCACATGGACAGTGGCCCCTGTAGGGTTCAGCGTGGGCTTCTCCACCCGAGGAGCACCCACGCCTCCCCTGGGAGGGGCAGCGGTTAAAATGTTGGTGTCCCGGGGCTTTGGGGCGTGCGCTGGAGCCGAGCTCAGAGCATCCGCCGGGAGGCGGCAGATGTCGCCGTTATCTCCCCCTCACTTGGCCGGTGGCGTGAAAGATGTCACCTAAGTATGTGACAGCTGAACGTATCTCTGTGGCACCCACCGGTCACCGGTTTCTACGAGCCAGGGGCCGAAGCCAGCTCGCCAGAGGGTGGCTGCGTGAGTGTGGGACGACAGAGCGTGGACGGGGAATGTGGACAGCCTTATCGAGAGGTCTGGGGTGGAGGGGAGGTGTGAGTCAGGGCCGTGGCGCCGGCTGTCTAGAGGGCATTTCTTCTAAGAGGTGGGCGTGACGCGAGCACGTGAGCATGCTCGTGCCAGGACTTAGACTTTCCTGAACCCTGGGCCCCACCCGCTCACACCTCCGTTCCGGGAAGGTCGTGCTTATCTCTCAGGGCTGTGCTGAGGTCGAACGACAATCTGTCGAAGCTTTCCAAAGGCCCCATGACTAGCCACACTTAAGTCAAGATTTGAACCAGGGTGACCGGGCCCCAAATCCATGCTTTTCGCATGGTTCCCAGCCCCCTCCAGAGAAGGCTGAGCACGTTGCTCTGTCCCTCATACACTGAGCCAGCTTCTCCGCTCCTGTCCCCGCTCCGAGAGTCGGCACATTCCGGCCCACCATCTGCGTTTGTAATTAAAGTGTTGTTAACACACGGCCACACTCCTCCACGTCTGCGCCGTCTGTGGCTTCTTTCCTGCTGTGGCAGCAGAGGTGAGTAGCTGGCAGCAGAGCCCAGACGGCCCGCAAAGCCTAAAATGTTTGCTATCCGGCCTTTATCAGGAAAAAAGAAGTTGTCAGCCCCTGACTCATCTGTGCCGGAGCCTCCTTTACTTCCGCCCCGTGAACTGCTAGGACGAAGCAAGGAGACCAGAACAGAAAGTCCACAAAAAGCTGAATCAAGGCCACGAGAGTGGGAATTCCGGAGGAAGGGATCAATTAGAAAAGTCTATGAGAGAGAAAACAGGGTGGCCTTGGCGCGGCACGTGGGAGGAGGACGCTGGGGTGACTCTCCAGCGTCTAGAATGAAAGGATGGACGGCAGCGTCATCGGGCCGGGAAAGGGAAGTAGATCTGGGGGTGAAGGGTGAGCTCCATCCGGGGCTCACTTGCTTTGATTCTTCGGGGACATGAAACAGAGCCACCAGGGGCCTGGATGCGTAAGCCCGCAGTGCAGAGGCAGGGGTCAGAACAATCATCCCCTCTGTCCATCTCGTTTCCTGTGCATTAAACCAAAGAAACCAGGACGCTGAGCTCCCCGACCTGTAACTGCAGGTGCAGGGGGAAAACAGGCAAGGTTCAACCTGAGGAAGGAGCGTCTCTTTCCCACAACCGTTGTATGAAGACGCGCGGGGGTGGGGCGAGCACCCGGCGGTGGGAAAACCCCGGTGCCTGCCCGTGCGTGCGTTCCAGGCCTGCTCGTCTCCATTTGCATTGAGATGGGAATTCCTTGGGCACAGAACCAGGATTGTCCCTTAACCCGTCGCACTTAGGAAAGCACTAGCTTTAGCTCGCGAGGTACCACTGGTACGACAGGGACACACGACACAGCGCCCGTACTCACCGCGCTCCCTCCGGGACTGGGCAGAAACGAGCTGGCGGAACAGTGGGGGAGCTCAGACGGGCCTCCCTGGTGCCTCGGAGAGGGGGGCGCGGCACCTGTGAGTGAGTGACCGGCCGGACTCTCCAGCGGTGCCTGGGCGAACCTGTTTCGCGAGGCAACGCGCTTTTCCCCTATTTTTGAGGCTTGATGGGAAACCCTAGGTCGCCGCTATTGTGGGTCCTGAGTAAGGATGGCATCTGGTCGTCTTGCTCCTGCTCACAGAGGAGGTATAGCTCATTCAGAAGAAAAAGGGGGGACTCTGAAGCGGGAATTCCGTTTCCCTTCTTTGCATTTGATTTCAAAAGTTAGAGACGTGGTGGGCTGTCTCTTCTGAAAATTGCATTTCTCCAAGATGAAAAAGTCCTGGAGGCCGGTCGCACAGCAGCGTGAACGCGCTTACCTGCACTGCGTGCTCAAACCGGTGCGGGAGGAGAATTGTGTTCTGTGCATTTATACACAATTAAAAATAATTTTTTAAATTCCGCTCATTATGAAAAGGAAAGCACAAAGAGAAAACCGCCCGCCTCCCGCAATGCCACCTCTCGGGGGCAGTGAATCGTGGCACTTCTTCACTTAGCCCTCGTCATGCCTTTACCCGCAGGTGAGGAAAGAGACGTTGAACTCGCGTAGACTGTGCGAGACGGCAGCGCCACGCAGCTTTGCACCTGGTGTCCTCATCAGGACCCTGTCTCAGTTTCCCTAGTCTCGTGGTTAGGAGAGCGTCGCTCTGAGAAGTCTCGTTTGCATAAAAACCCGCACTGACCGTTACTTTTATACTATTTAAGTGTAAAGCCCACCACGGGGTCTAACACGGGGAACCTGCACAGAGCCCGGAGAACAGGTACAGCGTCCCGAAGGCCGCAGGTACAGGTCGTATTGACATTTAGTGATGAAATGCTTTAAGAAACCGAGTATGAGATACGTCAGCACCTGGA
Source organism: Cynopterus sphinx (assembly GCA_030015415.1). Lineage (NCBI taxonomy): Eukaryota > Metazoa > Chordata > Mammalia > Chiroptera > Pteropodidae > Cynopterus > Cynopterus sphinx. The sequence goes on from CM057393.1 coordinate 1,571,336, forward strand.
GGCCAAAGGGAACTTTGAGCTGCTTGCCTGCCTGACCCTCAGCTGCCACTTTGAGGCGTCAGGTGAGCAGGGAAGGAAAGAGATGTCCCTGCTTAGGATCTGTCCTTGTCGCGGACTCGAACCTGGCCTTTCAGTTAAAGCTTGGCGGGGGGGGGGGTCCCCCGATACGGCTTTCTACGTTCACCACCCATATTTAATGACGCTGACCTGGGATGTAACATTAACATGGTTTATTCTCTTGAACACGTAACAGCAAATTCCAGAAGCAGTTTTCCGTGAGCTCTGTTCGATGCGTCCCAGCGTGGCTCGTGGGAAACGCGTACTTCGTTCATTCAGGACTTTTCTTGGTTTGGCCCCCAAAGGGCTGTATGTATCCAGCACTCCATGCTGAAATAATCAAGAAATCATCTCCAGAGTAGAGAGGCCTGGTCTTAGCGGCTCAAGAACCTGTGGCCCTTTCTGCTCTGGGGACCCGTGTCCACAGACGGGGCTGTGTTTCCACTCTGCCTTCCCGCTCCCTCGGTCTTACACGTGGGCCATAAAGGAAACCCCACCTGTCCCTAGGCGTGACCTGGAGACCACACTTAACTTGTGCGTCAGGTTTGCAGGCATCCGGTCCTTCCCCATCGCCCTAGCGATAACCACGATAGGATGATGATTCTAGCCGTGGCTTGCAACCTGTCCCTTCTTCACGGGCTTGGGATAAATCCTGTCGGATAGTGTCTCTGTGCGTGTCCTCAGCCTAATACTGAACTAGGTCAGGCACATGCGGTGGCAGACAGTTGATGGAAATGGCATTTTCTGTCTCAAAGTGACCTTCGGTGGCTTTGGAGACGGCGGAGGACAACGGCAGGCCCCCTGGGATGTGTGGAGCAGACGCCTACCGTTCTTTGCATGGAATGTAGCCCATTATTCTCTCTCTACGGAGCAAAGCCAGCATCCGGCAGGTTCCACGTCTTCCAGCAGGCGCAGGTCCCCGACTGACTGCCCTCACGACGTGACACGGTCAGCCTCCCCCGCCTGGTCTGCAGATGGTGACGTTAGGGGCTCAGCGGGAGCCCACCTGTTGATGCCCGGGCCGGGCAGACCCTGCTCCAGTTCATTCCCACGCCCGCCCTGCCCGGGCGACATTCTTCTCTCCATTGGGCCGGTTCAGAGTGAAGGTTTAGAAAGAACTTAGGCCATCTCCTTGAGCTTTTAGGGCGCCATCAGCTGCTACCTCTTTCTGCTGAGATTTCTGAGACGGATCTCGAAGTCAAACGTGTGACCAGAGCATAGAGGCCACGGAGGGACCGCACGGGGCTGCCACGCTGACGGTGTCTTCTGGCCTCGCAGCTCGGGCCCCGCTGCCCTCGATGGCCCTGGCGCTGAGCCGGGCTCTGCCGCAGGCTGGCTGTGTGCTCAGCACGTCGCCACCGGTCTCCGAGCCTCGTGCCAGGTGCACTGTGTGCCCGGGACCATCCCCGGCCCAAGCGAGGTGCCCCTAAACGTACCTGCTCTTAATGCGGGGGCTGCCATTGGCGAAATGGAAGACACGTGGGTCTCGAAGGCAGGCTCCCCTTTGACCCATGCCCCTCACATTCCCTAGCCCAAGTCTCCTCGGTTTCAGTCATGTCCACGTCGCCCTGGTCTCCTCGCCACTCCAGGGCCTGTCGCCTCATTCGTAAAGTGCCTTCCCGGGCAATCTGAGAGCAGGTACCCTGACCCTTTGCCAAGGAGCTGGGCTGGGTGAGGGAAGGCGGGGAGGGGAGAGGACAGGCCCTGAGTGGCTGGGGATCATAAAGCTTTTTTAAAAAAAAAACCATAAACTGATTGTTTAAAAAACAAAAAACAGAAACTGGAACCCCCGTTTGGGACCACTACAGGAAGACAGTAGGAATCTAAATGCGGTTTTCCGGTCGCATTCTTTTTAGGGAAGTGATGAGGCGGAACGGCAGGCTGAGACGAAGCCGCGGCTTTCGGGATGCAGGCAGTAGGGAGGCGTCGGCAGAGGCCTCTGAGAAACCCGTAACTTCAAGAAGCTTTTGAATGACATTGTCAGCCACGCCGGGCGGCTTTGTGATCCTGGCAGCTCTCCTTTATGGGCTTTCTTTTGCTTCCATAAAGATTTCATTGCTGCATTTGAAGGCTCCTTTGGATGTTTCTATTTACAATTATTACTCTAGTTTTTTTTCTATGTATTTCCTCTTTTTCTTTTTATGCCGGCAGCACCCGGTCTTCCCAGGTGGTCTCCCATCCAAGTACTAACCAGGCCCGACCCTGCTTAGCTTCCGAGATCAGACGGGACCGGGCACATTCAGGGTGGCGTGGCCGTGGTATTTCGTTCCTAATCCACTGAAGTCCCAGGTCCAAATCATTTTTCTCTCGGCGCTCCTTCTCAGACTCCTTCATTTCCATTTCACATCTTAAAGATGTTGTAAATGTTCTCGCTGGTTCCAGGCTCTCCAGTATCCCTCCCTTTCCACGCGTCACAGGTATTAAAATCTCCCAACGTTGCTGACAACGCTGGGGGACATCTGCGCTCACTCCCTCTATCCCAGGGCGTGAAAGCTCTCTGCAGGCCTCGAGCCCCACCGGTGTCTGCCAACCTTTTCCTAACTTGCCCCCAAGAATGCCCCGCCCCCCCCCGCCTCCTGCGTCCTGCAAACGCCTGTGCCCTCAGGGCTTCGCCTCTGCCCTGGCTGGCACCAAGTGCAGAAGGTGGAGCAGACGTATCGGCAGGCCCCTTTCTTTTCACCTTGACGTTGGATCGCTTTACGTGGAACACAACGGAACAAAAGTGGAAGTAGTCAGTCCGTCTCTGTCATTTCCGTAACCTTTCTGGCCAGACTCTCCACAAATGAAAGGATGAAAAGGGATGGAAAACAGCGAACCGTGGTCTGTCCTGGGGAAGGTTAGTGAGTGGGCCAGCTGTGGGGGACGGGGCGGCGAACAGAGGAGACAGACTTCCCTGCGCCTTTGTAGCACGTTGTCGCTTTATCACAGAAATACAGCACACCTCCGAGTGAGAGGCTTGGTGCCTTCAGAACTGAAATCACCTCGTTGAGCAATGCTTATTTTTTTTTATTTGCAAAGTATCGTGGAAAAATAAGGGTTGTCAACATACCAGACTGTAGTTAGCTCCCAATCAGTCATGCTGAGCACAGACCTAATAATCAGCTATTTTGATAAGCAAAACAATGAAAACTAATTTTGATTTGCCTGGGAAAGGCAGGAGAAAGACCCGTTTCTGACCTTGACTGATGACCTCCAAAGAACCGGAATTTGAAAATAACAAACCCTGAGTCACGTCGGGTTCCTGCTTCCCACCTTCGATGTGAATTTTTAATCACACTGGACAGTTGACTGACCCACCTCCCACGGCTCCTGGCACGGGACAGATAGAAGGTAATCGCTGAATGACCGTCTTCAACAATCTCAACGTTGTCTGCTTTTTGGATGTTGGAAGATGACAAAGAATCCAGACAAAAAGGACCATTTTGGTTTAGTCTGTTTTCCTCACCTCTTATCTAACAACATTTCCTTCGAAACAGGTTTTCAGCTGACTTGTCGACCTGTAGGCACTGGTCGCCACACTCTCTGAAAACTACTGTGGATAAATGCTCTTGGAACAAAATCATCGAAAAAAAAAATGTTAGGAAGGAACTGACTTTACTGAAAGCCTCTGAAACTGTTATTTGGACAAGAATCCCAATGAACAAAACCTTTTCCTCAAACACGCTGATTAAAATCGACCAGAGAATTCATAATCATGGTTTTAGGTAGCCCATGTCTTTGAGTTTTTATGGAATTTCTACGCCACTTTAAACTATTAGCTGTTGGCACTCGCAGGAACTCAAATTGTAGGGTGGCAGCCAGAGCTGGCAAAGCTTCCCTCTAATCTCCGAATCGGCGTCCACAGCCTCCGGGCCTCGGAGAGAGCCTGTTACAGCAGAACTGCTTGCTGTCCTTATTCCCGAGCACAGTCACTCTCCCTTTTTATGTTTTTTTTTTAAATGTCAGGTCCAACACTCAGGGGAAGCGGGTATAGTATCGCGAAACAGGAATGAGGCGTGCACGAATTGGGATGAAACCATCTCCGAACCCAGTTATGCTAGGAAATCAGCTGTTTCCCCACCACGTTTTTTCATTGATTTTGCTGATAACGAGCAATTTATTCCAGTCCAGTGTTTCTGGAATGCTGACCATGCGTCAGGCATGGGCAACACCAAGACGACCACACAGGGCCATCGTCCCCCTGCAGAGAGCTCATGGGGTTTGGGGGAGGCAGGAACGTGAACCCTGCCCCTGTGCTAAGTGCCCTGTGGAGGTGTGTGGGCAAGAGAAGCAATAAACCGGGGGAGTTGTCAGAAGGGCTGGGAAGAGGCTTCCTGGTGAAGACTGAGCCTTCTTTGTAAGACTCATTCTTAGAGGAATGAGCAAGAACCAGCCAAGTGGCAGGGGAATAGGGAGGGAGGCCAGCAGGTTCAAAACCCTCAGAGCAGGGAGCGGGACAGTGTGGCTCAGCGACGGGGAGCAGGGGGCCTGGCAGGAGAAGGGGAAGGAATGAAAGGATCAGGCCCCACCCTGCGCCGAGGAGTTAGGCTGACGTTCCCAGAGGGTCCCAGAGTCATCACAGGGAGCAACAAGGACAAGTCTGTGTTTTTAAAAGGCCAGTCTGGCTCCAGGGTCGGAAAGGGCGAGGCGGGAGGAATTGGAGCTGATTCTGCAACCAGGTATGAGCCGGTGGTGGACGCCTACCTGAGGAGCTGCGGTGGAGACAGAGCAAGTGGGGCAGCCCCTGGGGCCAGGGAGGTGACAAGGTGGACTCAGGGACCGTTTTAGGGGGGTGAGTTGGAACTGTCTGTAGGAAGGTCAAGTGGAGGTGACCAGTAGACAGTCTGAGCTCAGAGAGCTGTCAGCCTGAGATGCAGGCTGGGGAGCGGTCAGCACGGGGTGGGGGTGGAAGCTGGCGGCCGAGCACACCCAGCTCCTGGCCGGGCACTGGTGGCAGGTCCCCAGCCTACCTTTCCCACCAGGCTTTGCAGAGCAGAACCAGAGCTCAAAAAGGACAACAAGGGAACATCCAAGCTGCGGGGTTCGATACACTAAATTATTTAGGAGCTACTTATCCCATATTTAGGGTTGATTTGTTTCTCTCAGTAGCCATTTACGATCATGAAATGAAAGAAAGAAAGAAAGGCAAAGCGGACTCACATCCGACCTCAGTGCGTAAAGAAAAGCCTTTTTGGCAGCCGTTTCATGAGGGAGTTTTCGGCTGAAGTTTGTCCTCCGGAGCAGGCATTCCAGAGTCTGTGTTTTGCTGCACCAGGGCACCTTAGGTAAGACGGACCTCGTCATTTAGCATTTTTCACCAGCCAAAAAGTCACACCTGTGGCGGCTGTGTTTTGGGGCATTCTCTCACTCAAGTTCCACTTGGAGCCTTCTGCTCCCCGCCGACCCAGGCTGGCCACAGGAGCCCAGGGTGCGCAGGTAGAAATCGGTGACCCTGCTCGAGGCCACGCTAGGAAAACCAGGCCCCTCTCTGCCCTGAATCCTGAGGAAGGATCAGAAACGCAGGCCCCTCCTCCCAACCCAGACATCACCAGAGCGAGGCCTTCCCCTCGCCTCGCCTCTCTCCTGGCTTCCCTGCCTGGCTGAAGTAGCCAAAATGAAGTCGTGAGGCTTTAAGAAAATGTCACCATGAGGGGGCAACTGACAACCACCAACTTTAGGTTATTTGCGCTGACTACCCTATCCCTCCTCTGGCCCCAGACACACCTACAGGCTTGGCAGGCCCTCGGATCCCGGGGCTGGACCTCGCCCGTCACAGAGTGGTGTCCACCCCTCCCTAGCATCCTCCTTCCTAAGGAGGAAACTGTGGGACGTGAAAACACGCTGTGGAAATAAATTCGGCCCCACTAGCACATTACACGGAGACGTTTTTATTCCCGTCAACTCCTCTACACCCATTATCAAGTGATACCTAAGGTTTTCACATTGATTTGCTTCCACTTCTGCCTCTACTGACTTTTACGGTGGTGGGTCCAGGACTTTTTAGTCTGAAGGTCACATTTGCAGTTTGACAGCCTCTAAAAACGCACACACCCACGTGCTACCCGTTTCTGCCTTCCAAAAAACAGTTCACGGGATTACAGGCGAAATCGATGGCAATTAGGGATTTTTCAAAATTATGCAAAAATTACCGCAAAAAAAATTAAAACGTAGACTTTTCAAAAATTAAGATGATTGACGCTTCTACTGTGTGCCACCATACGTTTAAAAAATCGAACGAAAAGTTCAGAAAGTTAAAAAAGTTAATTTTAAAAATAGAGAAAAGCTATAGAAAAAGGACATATCTTTAAAGAAAAAAATATTTTTTGTGCAGCCGTACAATGTGTTTGTGTTTTCAGCTAAGTGTTAGTGCGAAAGTCAAAAAGGGTTGAAATTTTTATTAAGTAAAAAAGTTACAGTAAGCGAAGCTTAATTTGTTATCGAAGAAAGAAAAGTGTTATTGGGTAACTTGAGTGTGGCCTAAGCGTTCAGTGTGTCCAGAGCCTGACGCAGGGACGGCCATGTCCCAGGCCTCGCTCACTGACTCGCCCACACGCCATCCGTGGTGAGTGCCCTATAGGGCGTGCCACTTTGATCTTTTATGCTTACTTTAACGGGGCCTTTTCTGTGTGGAGACATGTTTAGGTACAGAAGTACTCACCATGTGTCCCAGCCGCCCACAGGACTCAGTGCAGTAACGGGCTGTACAGGCTTGTCGCCTGGGAGCGAAGGCTGTCCCAGGGAGCCTGGGCGTGTGGCCGGCTAGGCCATCCAGGCTTGTGTAAGGGCACCCTGGTGTTTGCAGAGCGATGACATCGCGCGATGACACTTTTCTCAGATCATTTCCCATTGTTAAGCGACGGGGGACTGTAGTTTGCGTAACCGTTCACCTGTTGAATGACATTTGTTATTTCCAGTTTGGACCAAGACAAGTGAAATTGCCCGTGAACACGCGTATCCAAGTTTTCGTGTAAACATAGTTTTCATTTCCCTGGGGCAAACGTTCGGAGTGCAGCTGACGGGCCATGTGGCAGTTGCGCATTTGGTGCTACGATTGTGCGTCCCTTCAGCCATGCGAAAGTGATTGTTTTTCTGCATCCTCACCAGCCTTTGGTGGTGTCGCTATGTTTATTTTGGCCATCCTAATAGGTGTGTAGCAATCACTTATTGTGGTTTAATTTGCATTTCTCTAATGGCTAATGATGTTGAAAATCTTTACACGTGCGGTTTTGCCATCCGTATACCTTTTTCGGTGAAATGTCTCTTCATAGCTTTTGCCCGTGACCTGACTGGACTTTTTCTACTGTTGATTTTTGAGAATTCCTTACATATTCCGTATTTGCTGACTCTGTGGTTTGCAAGTATTTTCTCACACTCTGTAGCTTGTCTTTTTGTCCTCTTAACCGAGTCTGTCACAGAGCCACATTTTAATTTTGATGAGGTCCGATTTATTTATTTTTCCTTTTATGGATCATGCTTTTGATGTCGTCTGATTCTTTGCCTAGCAATTAGGTCCTGAGGATTTTGTATTTTTTTCCTAAAGGTTTTGTGTTTTACATTTTAAAGTCCATGGTCCAGCTTGAATTCATTTTTGTAGATTTCTAGATTCCCTGTTTCTGTTGATCAGTGTGTCTGTCTGTCTGCCGGTACCAGTCGTGATTACTTATAGCTCTAGAATAAGACTCAGTCACGAGTGATTCCTCCCCCTTCATTCTTCTTTTTCAGGGTTGTCTCAGCTATTGTAAGGTCTGTGCCTTTCCATATAAATTTTAGAATAAGCTTGTCTCATCTGCAAAAAACCTTGTCGAGATTTTGAAAGGAATTGCATCAAACCTTGAGATCGATATGGCAGTGAACTGACATCTTTACTATGTTGACTCTTCCAACCCACGAACATCGGGTGCCTCTCCATTTATTCGGGTTTTCTTTCGCTGCATCCGCATTTTGTAGTTTTCCGCATACAGATCTCGTACGTGTTTCCTTAAGTGTATGCCTAAGTATTTTGTTTGCAGTGGTTATAACAGGTATTGTTTTTAATATCAGTTTTCACGTTTGTTGTTGGTATAGAAATGCGATTGATTCTTGTGTTTTGATCTTGCATCCTGTGACCTTGTTGCAATCACTAGTTCCAGTTTTGAGTTTTGAGTTTGTTTTTCAGGTTCCTTGGGATTGTCTATGCAGACAACCATGTCGTATGCACATTGGGATGGCTTTGTTTCTTTGCAATTTGTATGCCTTTTTTTCGTTTTTCTTGCCTTATTGCAGTAGCTGGAACTTCTGGTACTGTACTGAATCAGTGTGAAAGCGGGCATCTCTGCCTTGTTCCTGAGCCTGGAATGCATCCAGCCTTCTGCTGTTAAGCGTGACAGAGCTGTGGGTTTTATCCCCAATCCTATCACAAAATTAGTTTCGTCCCCTTTCCCTCCACCTATCCTCCCACGCATGCGCCCGTTTTAAGGAGAAGCTTAAGAGTCAGGGACTGGCCCAACTGCCATGACAGAGCAGAAATACAGCTCAAAGGAGACTTCAGTGCTTCCTCCTCCGGGCGCGGGTTTTAAGAGTGACAAACCCAAGTTCCTTTCGAGCGGTGGGGGCCCCTTTACAGCCCCAGTCGGGGCGGCTGCAGAGCTAATCTCATTATCAGGGCCCCAGGCTTCGCAGTGGGCCCAGGGGCCCCTGCGGATGGGGCAGAAACTGGCTGACTCAGAGGGCCCCACGGCGGGGGGGTGGTGCACCTGTCCCTCCTCCGGCTGCACAGCTCTTGCAGGCGGCTCTCGGCTGCCAGGCCCGCCGCCTGCCACGCTGGGCTGGCGACAGGAGAGGCCCCGATGCCCAGAGCGACAGCGCGGCCGGGGCCAGGTTTAGACCTGTGAGCGCTTTCGGCAGCGAGCGGCCCCCGGGGCAGGGGGTCGGCTGTGAGGGGGGACGCGGATGCGGAGCGGCAGGGCTGGGTGGACCCCGCGGCCCCGCGGTGCGCGCCCGACGCGCGGAGCCCACGCGACGAGCTTTGTTCGTGGGGGGAGGGGATGGTCCGTTTAAGCTGAAATTTAAAAAAAAGAAGAAAAGAGGCAGGCAGTCCCGCACGCGGCCTGCGGAGCGGCCGCCCCGCCGGGGTCCCGCAGGCCCCGCCCCCGCTCCCCAGGCCCGCCCCGCCCCGCCCGGCCGAGCCCACACCTGAGCAGGTTAGACCTGCGGGGCCGCGGGCGGCGATGGGGAGGGGGGAGGGGGAAGATGAGGCGGGGAGGGCGGGGGCGCGGCCCCGGCCGGGGTGGGGGCGCCCGGCGGCCCGCGCGTCGCCTCCGCCGGTCGGGCCCGGGGCTGCGGGGGGCGGGGGCGGGGCGGCCGCTCCCTCCAGGGCGGGGCGCGCGTTCCGGTCCGTTGCGTCCGTCCGGCCCGGCCCCTCCTCCCGGGCGCGCGGCGCGGGGCGAGGCCGCAGCGCTGGGCCGGGCCGCGGAGCCCGCCCCGCACCCCCAGCCCGGCCGGCGCCCCCCGCACCCTCGGGCCCGCCCACGCCCCGCCCCTCACGCCGGGCCCCGCCCCCGCCGTGCGCCCTGCCCGCCCGGGCCCCGCCCCCACGGCCCCGGCCCCGCCCCTCACGCTCGGCCCCGCTCCCGCTTGCTCGCCCGGCCCCGCCCAGGCCCCGCCCCCGCCGTGCGCCCTGCCCGCCCGGGCCCCGCCCCTCGCGCCGGCCCCGCCCCCGCCTCCCGCCCCGCCCCGCGGCCGCGGCCGCGCGCCGCCGAGCGCACGCTGACCCTGTCCTCCTCCCCTCGCAGGCGGCGCTGGCGGCGGCCCCGGCACCCGCGGAAGCCGGCATGCTGGACAGGCTGGAGCTGGAGGACGAAGGTGAGTGGCGCCGCCGCCGCGGCTCGGCCCGGCCCGGCCCCGCGCCCGAGGCCGCGGCCCGCCGCCCGCTGCTCGGCGGCGGCCCCTGAGGGGGCGCCCCGCGGGCCCGGGGTGGGGGGGCCCGCGGCCCGGCCGTGCGCGCCGCCGTCGCTCCTTTTGTCCTTCCTGGGTGGGCGGCGGCGTCGCGCCGCGGGCCGGGGCCGCACCTGTCGGCGGCGAGCGCCCGGCGCCGCAGGGTGTGGCCGCGCGTGCCCGCGCCGGGGGTGCTCGCGGGGCCCGGCCGCCCCGGCCCGGCCCTGGGGCGCTGCTGCCGCCGCCCCTCGCTCGGGTCTTCATCCCCCCTGACCCCCCCCCACGGGTCCGGGTTCTTCTTCCTTCCCCGGCCCTTGTTTGGAGCCTGGGAACGCGGAGGGGTGAGGAGCCGGCCTCTGGCTGGCGCCGTGGCCGTTGCCAGCGAAACGCTGTCTCTCAGGCCTCTTCCCTGACGCTCGTTTCGAAGGGGAACAGCCTGACTTGGGGCAAAAATTGGCGTTGCACGTGGAGCAGGATGGGCGCACGGGCGGAAAGGAACTTCCCGGAAGATGCTGGACCATTGCAGGACTCGGGAGACCTGCTGGCTCCCTGTCTTGGGTGCTGGGCATCACTTACCTAGCGACTTCTCTTCCCCCCCGAGTATGGATAGAATGCAGCTCCCAGAACAAAGAGTGTGCCATGCGGATGCTGTGCCTCTGCCAACTCTCTGCTTCAAGACTTCTGTTCGGTTACAGTCGGGCAGCTACTCAAATGCCGTGCCCGGCGTGTGCGGCGACCATGATTTAGACTCCCGGTGGCCTTAAGTAAACATCCCAGCTGGAAAGTATGGGTTCGTCCTAATTGTCGTTAGAAGTCCGCATCTGTGTTTGTCACTGACAGATACACGATGCATCTTAGAATGTGCCTGGGATTGAATTTGCATTTTATCCTACTGAGAAGTAATCGCGTTTCTTAAATTGGATGCACCTCGTTATTCCTGTTTCGTTATGTCACAGGTCACATTCTGGCCACTGCACACAGGGCGGTATGTGCACTTTCCTTGTGGCTTGGACCGTCTAAATCCTAGGGATTGCCTTTGTCTCTGGCATTAGTAACAAGAGGCCGCTGCATGTAAACTTCATGCAGATTCACATGGAAACGGGGAAAGTGAAGAGCAGATTCTATCAGAGAAGTGTCAGAGTCACGGCTAAGAACGTAGGCCCAGCTTCAAACGTGAGCTCCACTTATTTGACTGTGTGACCTTGGTCAAGTCACCTAACCTCTCTGTGCCTTGGTGTCTCCATTTAAAAGATGGAGCTGCTATCAGGGTGCTTGAGGATTTAAACGAGATGATGGCACAGCAGCAGCTCCACAGGAAGTTTCTGTGGCCTTTTAGGTGCCTCTGACCACCATACTGAATTCGCGGACTTCTTAAGGCCCTTATTAATGGATCCTGACATAGAGATTCTTCTCAATGTGAGTTTGATGGGTTTTTTCTTTGCTCGAGATGTATTAATTCAATTATGCCGCATTCTCAGAGCAGGCGCACAAGCCTCATTCCTTTTACATGGGGAATGAATGTAAAGTATGAAACCTGAGGACCTAAGAAAGGGTGCTCAGCTTTCCGCTCATCTATTTTTATCTGTATTACTGTCATTACTTTAAAGCATACTGAATCCCACAAATAACCCTGTCAAACTTTCTAGCTTTTTAAGGAGGCAGAATGTTAAGCAGTTGCTCGGAAGCTGTTGGCTGAGCTGGAAGGAAGAATAGTGCTGGCGTAGTCGCCCAAAATGCTGCCTTTTTTTTTTTTTTTGAACTTTAAATTGCTTATTCATCCAAAATACAGAAAAATTGACTATCAAGCTGAATTATGCCTTGATTCAGGAGGGTGGGGCGGGGGGAGTCCTAGCGTAAGATATTACACTTTTAAATATCCTGCAAACTGATGTTAGCGACCTGTCCAGTAAATAACTGGTGAGAAGGTCCTCATGATAGATATTTAACCAATCTTCTCATCCTGTTAATGTCGTAATTTATGCGTTGCGGTCAGGAGGTATTATTAGATGGAGATACATTTGGTGTACACAGAAACACATGATTTACTAGTATTTTTGTTACTAAGTATTTTTTGGTTCCCTGATAAAGTATAACCGATGGTATATTTCTAAGAAGCAATTCAGAGGCACTAGGGAAATTAGAGTAATCTCTCAAAGTGTCATTTGCTTCTGGGAAGAAAGAAGGGGCGGTCCCGCCATCTCTGTGCGTCATTTGGGTCTTTGGCCTGGGTTCTGACACCAGCTCTCCACTGGGTTTCTGTCGTCAACTCTTAACCGTCTGTCACACTCTGATCTAGGGACCGCTCTGGAGCATGGCGTGATGGCCTCACTCCTTTTTGGGAGAATCTTTACCACTTTCCTCTGTCTATAGATAGGGTAAGTGCAAGCTCGTCTTCATCTGTGGCCTCACCGCCTTCTCCTGGCCACACATGCCAGGGACGTGAGAGTTGCTGGAATCTTTTGAAGAGGCAGATTCTGACTCTGCGGGTCTGGGACGGGACCTGAGAGGCTGCTGAATCCCCAGGCGCCGCTGCTGCAGCTTCTCAGGACCCTCTCTGAATGACAAGCCTGTAGAACAGACATCAACGAACTTTTCTGTCGTGGCCCAAGTCTCCATCTTTGTCACGACCATCTGAGTTGCCCATACAGTAGGAAGGCAGAAGGCAGCCAGCAGACAAAGCAGGCCAGCAGACAGGGCTGTGTTCCACAACTTTGTCTCCCAAAACAGGCCAGATTTGGCGCACAGGCCCAGCTTGCCAGCCCCCTGCTCTGTGTGACCCTCGCAGTCTTGGTGCGTCCCTCACCATCTCTGGGCTTTAGGGTATTATGTCATTTTGAGGGTAAGACCTTCTCTTGCTCGTTTTCTTTACCTGTCACTCTTACTACTGTGTCACAGCTCAACCCGCATCGCTCCTTCTCTGAGGCTGTGCCCCAAGTCCCCTGCGTGCTTCTCTAACAAGTTGCCGCCCTCTTGCGGTGCTGGATGTCGCTGGGTGCCCAGTGGCGTTTTGGCATCTCAGTGAGCGTGTCACGTGTCTCTGCGGCCCCGGGGGATGCAGGACCCCACAAGTGGCATTGAGCCCCGCACACCCTGCGCTGTGCCCTCCGCTCGCGTCTCTTTTCTCTGCGAGGACTGGGCTCCCGGCTTCTCTCTGGCGCGTCCACACTGCCAGCTTCGCCTCTGGCGCTGTGGCACGTAAGTAAGTTCGGGGAGGACAACCTGAGCGCCAGGCCGGCCTGGTAACCACATAGGCTGCCCAGGGACTCACGGGCAGGGCTCATCCATGGTCGGGATGCGGGACCAGGCCGAGGCTCACTTCCCAGGCAGGATGGAGTGGGATTGTGCCAGATTCCATCACACTACTCTGAGTCGTGCACAGTTGAAAACTTAGGAATTATTTAGTTCTGGAATTTTCCATTGAGTACATTCGGACCAAAGCCCACCAGGGGTAACTGAAACTGTGGAAGGCGAAACCATATGAGGGGTCTGCCATAGTTACTTCACGGGGATGTTGGGAGGTTAACCGGGGTGCCAACTGCCAGCCATGGGCCGGTACCAGTCCGTGGCCTCTTAGGACCACCTGCCCAGCAGGAGGTGAGAGGCCGGCCAGCCAGCGAAGCTGCATCCGTGTCTGTATCCTCTCCCCAGTGCCAGCATCACCGCCTCAGCTCCGCCTCAGATCATCAGGTGTTAGATGCTCATAGGAGCCCCAGTCCCTGGTGCCACAAAGGGTGGGGACCTCTGGAATAAATGATTCATTACGTGCAACATGATGGGAAGAATGCCTGCCCCATAGCAATCACTTCATGGGTTCACTTTTCAAATTTATTATTGTATCGATCATATCTATGCTTATTTTTTTTAATCAGGACTGTCTTGAACTTTCTGAATGGCAGGACCAAGCACAAGTTCTTATAAGCACCTGAACATAACCCACGAATGCTTTTTGAAGTAGACAAGTGTTCAGCAATTTATTCATGATTGATAAATTTAAAGCTAGAATCTTCTAGCCCCTTGAAGCTCCGTGCTGTCTCCCGGCTTCCCTGTCGTGGACTCTCAGTGACTTCCCGTTTTCCCGAACTTGCTGTGGTGGTTTCACCCACCTCATCGCTGTCTTGCCTTTCAGCCTCACCTGTCCCCACTGCACCTGCCCGCTGCTTCTCCTAGGCCGTCCCTTCGGTCCTAGGCGTTTCTTCTTCACCTGCAAGGCATCTTCCGGAGTATAATCTTTTCGGAACTTGTCTCGACTCACAGTTTTAGCAAAGCTGGTCAGCCTAGTCCACACTGATCAAAAGTAGGTGAGAAGTGGGCCGCGTTTTGGAGGAGGGAAAGCTCTGTCTTCAGGCAGGAATCTAGGGATTTCAAGCCCACTTGTGTGAGGAAGTGGCTCTGGCCTTGGGTGATGCACAGCCTCAGGGGGCTTTGCTGTTTCTCATGTTGTCATTGTGGTTTTTTTCTGTCAAACGAGGTCCGGCACCTCGTGAACTTCTGCTTTTCCTTCTAGCTCAGAAATATGACCTAAAGCAACCCGCAACCACTATATATAAAAACAAACAACCAAAACTTGCGTTCACTCAAACTCATTCATCCTCAACTGAGGACGTTGCCCTAAAGTGACCGACGATTCAGACAAAGTACCTGGACAGGTACACAGTGTATCTGTCCACGAAATCGTTTTGTGGGCATAGGACAGAGCGGGGGGGAATAGATAGTGAGAAAAGCTCGCGAAGTCCCGTTCTCACTGACGCCTGGAGGTTCGCCTTTTTGTGTATCCGTAGTGACCTGGTGCAGGACTGCCATGCCTTCGCCTTTAGAGCAGCTGCTCAGAGGCTCAGCCGAGTCCGCCTGGACGCTGGTCCACTGTGGTGTGAGGGGTGCTGACCTCTGGTGGTGGAGACGTTCAAGTGACGGGTCTGCTGCCATCACAGCTCGGTGGCTTTTCAGTCGCGTCTGGAGGCGGCAGGTGCCGGTGATCTGGCCCCCGGACTGCCCTTCCCTGCTGAGTGTGCATGCCCACCCTGGACGAGAGACTTGCAGTTGATCACGAAAGCCACTATAGTTTCGTGAAATGTTTGTGGCGAAAGGTCGAGCTGGCATCTGTAGTAGGTTTTAGGTACACACTTTGATGCTCTGCAGCCAGGATCCAGCTTCACAGTGGTCAGTGACGGAGTGGTTGTCGTAGGGCCGAGGAGGACTGGTCGCCCGAAACGGAGGGATCCCTGACTGCTTTAAACAGACAGGAGTGCAGAGGACTGGGGGACTTCCGCACGTGGGACCTGTCCCCAGGCTTCACGAGTAACCGGGAAGTCATCGGGCACCAAGGCAGCACCCTGGTCATCCGCGGTGAGGGGTCCCCATCACCCGTCTCCCCTCGCAAGACCGGCTTCGTCCGCTCCTTGGTGGGCACTCCGCTCTGAGCCCACCGGCCCACTGCCCGGAGTCTAGACAGGAGGCTCGGGCGACTCTGCCGGGCCGGGATGGCCCGTCCCGCAACTGCGTGGGGCGGGTAAACCCAAGAAGCTGTTCCATCGGGCCCGGCGACTTTACATTTCACTGTAAATTTTAAAGTGGGAAACTGGATACTAGAGAGCGCTTGGTGTTTACTTGGAAAAAAATGGAGAAATTCCTATGTCCTTTTTTTATGGTTGTATTAGGGGCGGGCACATGCTAAGTCCTTTATGGTTATCTCACCTAATCCTCAAAAACCTTAACGGGTAAATGTTGTCCTCATTCCTACCTAATAGAGAAAGAAACCAGGAGAGGAAGAGGCTCAGATACCCCCAGGGAACATACCTGGGGAGGGGGTGACCAGGTGTGACACCTTGCATAGCCCGGGGCCAGGGCGCATAGCAGAGCAGTCCTTTATGGGGCCCTGTCGGTCTGCGGTTTTGTCACCTCCGTCACCTCCGTCACCTCCGTCTCTCTTCGGCCCACTTCCACTGCTCCGTGGAGCTCGCCAAGGTAGTTCAGCGGCTCCCTGGCCAGCTGCAGGGGACACTCACCAGCCCTGTTACTAACAGTCAGCAAGGTGACCCTGCTGCCTTCCGGCACACGGCCTCCCGGCTTCCTCACACGTGTCCGGCCTGTTTACTTCCTCCTTGGTGCTTGCTCTCCTTTTTTTTCCTGGTTACAGGTTTAGTGGGGTCACGCACACACCTTACTGCTCTCCTTTCTCCAGCGTCAGGTACGGGCTGTCTCACGGCTCCGCCTCAGGCCCCCTTCTCGCCCTGTCCTGTGCCCTCGCCCTAGGCAGCCTCAGCCGCTTCCGTGGCTGTCGTCGCCATGACAGCCGTTGCCCAGTGTTGCGCTGCCGTGGATTTCATCACCACGATGCTTTAATACCTGATGATGCCCAGATGGGTATCTCCAGCCAGCGCCGTCCCGGGTGTTCAGTTGCCTGCTCGCTGTCTGCCTAATTCGTTTCGCAGTCTCTCAGTTCTCCCTCCCCCTCGTTTTTTTAAAGCCGCCCGGGTTCAGTAGGTCGCACCACGTCCACCTGGCGTTTGTCTGACGAGAACGAAGGTTAGCTCTAGCCCTCTCACTCTTCAAGTGACCAGACCGTCTCGACTCTCCTTCCTAGATACTGCCTCTCCCGTCGCCAGCGCTCCAGGCCTGGCCGTCTCCTCTCTCTCTTGAACTATCAAGTAACTTATCTGCATCTCTCCCAGCATCTCCCCTGGCCCCTCTCATCGATTTTTCCTGCTGCGATTAGAGCTCTTCTCCGGAACCTACCTAACGCTGCTTCCAGCTTAAAGCCTTCAGTGGCTGCCTTTGCCTTGGGCTGGAGCACAGGTGCTCCTCGCCCTGCCCTTGGGCCCGGCTGCTTGCTCTTCCTCAGCTGCCTCATCTGGTGCCTCCAGCGCGGCTGGCCTTTGCGTTCCTCACGCTGCGGAGCTTCACACAGGCCGTCCCCTCTCCATGGAGTGTCCCTCCCTCTCCGGGCCATCAGCTCTCAGCCAACCGCTTTCCGGGGAAGCCTTCTGGGGGGCGAGCCCCAGCCAGGACTGACGCATCGCCTGGTGACCCCTCCCAGTCGACAGGGGCCGTTAAGGAGACGCACACTTCCTCGTGTTTCTTTGCCATCGGATCACGAGCGCGAGGAGGGTGGGGACCGAGCACTGAATGTTTGCCGGGTCTCAGCGACGTTATGACGAGTAAGACTTAGTTTTCAGTCAGTCTTTGCAGCGAGTGCACACGCGAGTTTCAGAGTTTACCTTTGACTCTGGAGCGCAGGCTTCGTGCACCTCACGTGGCTTGTGCTGTTTCCTGTGAAGAAATAAGACGAGGAGAGGAGATCCATTCGCCAAGCTTAACACGTACTAATCAACGAGCAGTGACAGGTCGGGGAGTGGCAGACGGGAAGACAAGGCAGGTGTATCGCCCACCAAGTAGGAAGTCAGAGCAGATACCCAGTGAGCGAGTGACTCAGAGGCAGTGACAGTGGGTGCCAGCGTGGTGACTGCTCCCGTAATCTGAGGAAGAGCCTTGGAGGGCTCTGTTCTTGGCTGTGACTGAGCTGACACCGATGTTGGGGGAAGAAGTCTAATGCACGGAGGGGACAGTCGTTCTGGGGGAGGAAACTAACTTGGGAAGCCTTTGGTCAAATTGTCACTTTTTAAAACCTGTGATGTGCTGTTTCTGTCCCACTCCGAGTTCTTTCCTATGTACCCGAGTTTCTGTGACATCACTGAGGCTGCTGATGCGATTCGGTTGTTCCAGGTTTCACGTTGGTCCTTTGTAACCGGCCGCACGTTGCTACCCATAGTTATTTGGTAGACCACGTGCTACGTTTTCCTTGAAAAGGAACGTTAATCATTCCGGGAAAACGTCCTCAGGAACACCCACACCCACACTCCCGGGTTTGTTTACGTCTGTTGGGCTCGCACTTTCAGCACTTTCACCTTGATTTCTTAGCTTTGGGGCTCATACACGTGTGCCCCCCCAAGTTGCACTGTAATTAGTGCCATCATAACAGCTTGAGTCACGCCCAGCCTGGAGTCCGGTGTCTTCTACTGTGAGACCTAGACAGGCACTTCAAGCTGCCGTTTCCTCACACACAGCTGGGGGATGATAATAGCACCGGCTAACGGGCTCCTGTGTGGACGGAAGGATGTGGGCGTGGCGTTCCCCACAGTAACTGCCTGCGTAGTGCAGTCCCTGTAAACCACCGGTGACCCCAGAGAGGACCGAGAAGGCAAGCGAGCAGCAGTTCGGGCATCACCGTTCACGCATCGCCAGCAACAGCTGTTCACCCAGCGGTGGCCCGAGCGTCTGTCCTGTCAGACGTGCCCCGTGCATTGTACCCACTGTCCAGTTGGCATTTGTGGACGGTCTGTTCGAGTTTCTCCCCATTCCTAGAGTCACCCTCCAAGAGAGATGGAATTCTATGCCAAGGGATTAAATATTTGCCCGAGGTCACAGGGAAGATGACGGCAGTTCTTATCTTCTTTGGTCTCCTCCGTCGGCCCCCTCCTTCCACCTGCGCTGCTCCCCTAGGACCCTGGGGAGCCCGGAGTCCCCGTTGGAGGAGAATGGCTGCCACCTGACGTAGTCGAGGGAAGGACCTGAGGCCTGTGAGCTTGTCGTTAGCGCTTCACTCTATAGATCGTTTTTTTCCTATTTTGATTTGAAATCATCATTCTTGCGAGTGCTGACACCTGAGGACAACTACGTGTGGCATGAGAGGCCGCCGGGGCCCCCAGCAGCAGTATGTGTCGCGTTGCTAAGCCCCGGAGGTGTCCACACTCTGTGGCCGTGTGCTTAAACTGCAGCGTCAGTGTGAGTCAGAATTCGTTCTCTCAGAATCTCGAACTGTCGGCCGCCGTGGGGACTTGCGTGGCGTGCCAGTCTTCGCCTCGCCTGCTCGCATCAGGCTGACCGACCCAGGCTGCCACGCCTGAGATTCACGATGGTTTGCTGAATGTATTCATTTCTCTCTCTCCCGTCCTAAAATCCTACTGAAATGACAGCAGTCTAGGAAGTCAAACAGAAAAGCATAGTCTTGGAAAAGTCCAGCAAAGTGGATAAAGCTTTGTCAAGTCTATTCAAGAAAAGCATTAGGAATAAGAGGGGCTTAAAAAACAAAATAGAGAAAAAAAACAAAAATAACATAAAGAAGAGGGGCCTCATAAATGCAGAGACTTAGGAAATAGCATTAAAAGAAACCTGTATATATCAAACTACACCAATTAATTTTAAAACCATTTCACTTTTGAATAAATTTAATAAATTTTTATTTTCCTGGTTAATAAATCATCCCTTTGATCAGTCACCATAAAAGAAATTAATTGAATTGAACACTTGAAATGGGTGAACCGTATCAACATGAAATGTACCTCAATAAAGCTAATTATTTTTCTAAAATAAAAATACTTACGAGTCTCACCCTTCCTCTGTCTCTGCCAGAGAGGTCTGCTGTCCAGCCTGTGGGTGGGCGAGTTCAGAAGAACCTTCAGGAGACAGTTAGTGCCTCTGCTATTTGAATCATTTAGGGGCATGAGAAAGGGTGGCAGCTTCCAGCCCATCGCGTGAGGCTGGCTTGATCCTGACGTCAGAACCAGAGGACGGCACGGAAAGAAGACACAAACCTGTGCACCGTCTGGGCCGCGCGCCCCCTGCACGTGGGCTCAGCGAGCCCAGCATGAGGCGTGAGCAGGCGCGGCTTGCCCTGGGCGTGCGGGCAGGCCGCAGTCTGTAAAGAAACCCCAGGATTTCGAGTCAGCGGAAGAGCGAAGAGAAACCTCTGGGCATCTCAGCAGATACCGAAATAGCAGTTGGTAAAACCCGACATACGTTCCCGTAACGAAATCCTTGCTGAGCGAGCGAGAAAGGGGAACGGCAGCAAGTGGATGTGACTGCAGCGGCAGGGCGGCCGCCGCGGGGCTCCTGGCGCTGTCGCGGGCAGGTGTCCCCTCCCTCCCGGCCTGTCTGGGGCCGCAGCTCGGTCGTTGGCTCTGCTTCCGGAAGGAGAGGAAGCCTGGGCTGCAGTGGACACCGGCCGTGTGGTTTCTAGACTTCCAGGCGGAGCCGATCTAAAACTGGGGGGAATCAGTTTCAAGGTCACTGCGGCGTCTGTGACGTTCCTTCGGCATTCGCCGCCCCTCATTTTGAGCTGCCTAATCGGGAAGAGCGTGTGCCTCTATTCACCCACACTTTCCTCCCTTCCTCCCCTCCTTGCCCCCACATGCAAAGGCGTGGAAGGGAAGAGGCCTCATGCATTTCAGTTATTCTGTCACCTCAGGAGTTTCTAAGCACGTTAGGAAAATTTACACGGATTTAACCTTTTCCGGACACTTGCAACTTCCATGTTCCCCTTCGTGGCTTATTTCCTGCTCACCTGTATTTTAGTTTTCTAAAAGGACAGAACACTATATGGGGATAGGAAAGGCGTATATCTAAACGCAGAGTAAAGTCTAAAAGATAAATTTTAAAATAGCATGCTGACATCGTTTAAACCTAAAATTTTAATTTTAAAATCGAGCCCCTTTCCTTTGCCATGGAGGACATTGCTCGTGGGCCTGGCGACAGCCACGCTGCAGCAGGAGCCACTCAGCAGCAGTGACTCTCTCTGCTGGACACAGGGGCCTGCGTTGTGTTCCCTGACTTGCAGCCTCTCGGGTTAAGGCCTGTCGCAGGGGCCTCGGCCCAGAGCAGGCAGGATTCATCCTGGGCGGTGCTGCAGGTGTGGCGACATCGGAGAATCAGGGAGGCTCATGGAAACCAGCCTCTGATGTCCTCTGTCACCCCCTCAGGTGACTGGTGTCCCTGAGCTGTCTGAAACACTCGCAGCAAGCGTTGGGGGTCCTGCCTCCTCACCTCACAGCCTTTCTCTGTCTCCCCCCTTTAGTCTGGTCTTTCTTAGGCTATCAGATGATCGGTGACAGTCTGTCCCCTTCGCTCCTGTACAGTTAAGGCTGGAAGTGCCAGAGAATTGCGCCATCTTGGAACGCATTTTTTACAAATCCTTTCTAAATTAAAATTCTATGCTAGTAGTTTCTAGGAAAAGCATTTTATGCCTGTGCATTCATCTCCGAAATGTGAATTCATCAAGTTCTTTTGCTGTATTTTTAGGTTTTTCTGATACGTGTACGATAGCGTGAACATTCAAGGTCTGCAGTTTTATTCAGTTCCACTACATTTTTTGTCCCATAGAATTAGAAAACAGCTTCGACATAAAACATACCTGCAAACACTTTTAAAGCTTCAGGTCAGTGCTGTTTGCTTTTAAAAAATTATTACGCGGGACACCTCCATGGGTGCACCATTTCTCTGACGGCATAGAAAGAAAGTTTCTTTCCTCGTCGTTAAATCTGGGTTCAGCGGCATTTTTCAAACTTGCGTGTTATTTTTTTCTCCGAGGTTGGAAATGTAACACAGTAATCTCGGACTCACACTTGGCCCCTGCATTTTACTCGCGTATCGTTTGGTGACCGACCCTACAGCAGGCACGAGCTTGACCTAACACCTGTGAGGAACTTGCCGGACACCTGTCTGCTGCCTCAGAGAGCCACAGTCTAGAGGGGGGGCAGACCTGTAACCAGTGCAGGGCGCACAACGCCGCCAGAGTGAGTGACCCAGAGCACTGAGGGAATCGTCTGAACCCGAGCGATCGCTTCTGACCGAGAGCCTTGAGGAAGGAGTTGCGAGCCTTTGAAGATGTATTGGTCTCCTAAGGCCACTGTCACCCATTACCGCACGCCGGGTGGCGTCCAGCTACAGGGCCGTGTCCCCTCACAGTCAGCAGGGCGGGCTCCTTCCAGAGGCATCGCGGGAGAGTGAGTCTGTTCCAGGCCTCTCTCAGCTCCCAGTGGCTGTGCACGGCTCCTGGTGTCCGTGGCCCGTGGCTGCATCTCTCATCTCTGTCTGCAGGTGGCTGGCTGCCTTCTCTGGGTCTGTCCGGGGCCTCTTCTCCCTCACAAGGACACTGGTCACTGAATGTAGGGCCCACCCTAATCCAGGATGATCTCATCTCGAGATCCTCCCGTGAATTACGTCATATTCCGCATGAACTCCCTCTGACCTTCCAGGGGGACATGTGTGTTGGGGGGACCCACTGTGCAAGCCACTGCAGAAAGGCCGGTGGGACCTCAGTAGGCCACAGAGGGGTGCGGAGGCATGTTCTAGAAGAAACAACAGCATGCCCAAAGCAGACACACAGACACAGAGAGCACAGCCCCGAAGTTCCAACGCTTCCTTTGAGAAGGAAGTATCTGTGTGACCCTAGAGCGGAGGCTCCAGGGGGATGCTGCAGGAGACGAGGCCGGGAAGGGGGCTCGAGTCAGGTTGCTGTGTGGGGTGTGCTGTGTAGTAGCGAGGGCTCCAGGAGTTACCGAGCCGGGCTGCTGTGTAATCAGATCTGCTTTGACTTCCCCCTTCCCCACTTGCAGTGCTTCGTCGTTTGCATTTGAACTTAAATGCCGCCTTTTCAGGTGGTTCTAACCTTCGCAAGCTAAACGCTCAGCATGTGCTCCCTACTCCCCGCGGCATTCTTCAGCAGCTGCCTGCACAGTCGTCACCTTGACGGAGGGTCAGAGGGTGGCGAGCTCTCGCATCGTTCCGCCAAGCCGCCTGCCGTGGACCAGTTGGCGCCGTGCCCGCGGCAGGCCCCGTAACCACGCTTCCGTCCGGAGCCAGAGGGACGTTGTGATAGCATCTTAACCCTGCTGGTTGCCGTGTGAATGAGGAGCTGGAACTTCCTGCCTTCTCGGGAGTTTTAATACTGCGTTCCAAATCACCTGTTGTGGTGGGTTTTTCTTTTCGGTTTAACTCCAAATTGCTCCAGTTTTCTGTTTCGGTGCATTCTTTCCTTCAAGCGTAAGTCAGACTTCATCGTAATGTAAATAGTACCCGTGATGCCACCAGGATTCAGAAAGCGGCACGAAATGTGGAGAAGCCATGACATTTCATATTTTACTTCTTTTTAACTTAAAATGGTAATAATACTTTTGTTATTGGTGTCATTTATTACATCAACGATAACCGATTCTCACTGCAAACCAAAATAAGCTTCGGTTTTATAATTAGTTTTACCTGTTTAACGCTTTGCCTTGATTTGGTTTGGCCGGGCCAGCGTGGTTAAGTGATGGTGCCTGACGTGTGTGGATCTTCTTGAAGGTCCGTAACCCCAGGTTAATCATGAGGAAAACAGCGGACATTCTAGTGGAGGGGCATCCAACACGGTGCCTCGGCGCCCGGTCCACCCACCACCACCCAGGCCATCAGAATGAGGTCTGAGCACCCGTCACAGCCACCAGGAGCCCCAGGAGCCACGGCCGAACGTAGTGTGCTGTCCGGAAAAACCTGAGGAAATCTGAATAACGACTGGACTTTTGTTAATAATTTGCTCGTTACTATGTTATCGGTCCATTAATTGTCACCAGTGTACCATACCGGTGTAAGACGGCGTTGAGGGAACACGGCGCTCACTGTCGGGGGTGCAGGGGGTGTCTGCTCAGGAAGGAACCCCGGGAGCCAGGGCCCACACGGCCCTCGCTGCCTGAGGAAGCGCCCAGAGAAGACCCGGCTCCCCACAGGGCCCCGGCTGAGGCAAGGGGGTCCGGGGGGACCTCGCAGAAGCCAGAGCCGGGCCAGCCTGGAAGAAGGTGCTTTGTGCCCCAGCCCTGCAGCCAGTCAGGCCATCGGCAGAGGGTGGACGAGCACAGCCTCCGGCCAGTCCTGACGCAGTGCTGGCTTGTGACTCAAGGTCTGGGACACGTCGCGAGTCCGCTCATGGATGACACAGGAGGCCACTCGCCTGGGCAGAAGAACCCTACGTCGGTTCTGCAGAGGCTCCGCCCACAGGGAGGTGCAGCCTAAGTCCTGGCCCTCGAAGTGTTGCCTGACTTCTTTGCAAAGACAGCAGTGAGGAAGCGGGGCAGGTGCGGCGGACAGACCTGGCAGCCGCTGCCTGAGCCAAGTCATCCAGGTGATGAGTCGTGTTGACAGCAGGTGGCCTTGGTGTGGCAGGATGCGGGGGCATTTTTCCTTATGGTCTTCCCCCCAAGACTGAGATCATGAGAAAAACGTGCAAATCCAGACTGAGGGCCAGGCCCCAGAACACCCCCAAGTTCATCAGAGACGAGGGTGGCCCGAGAAACCGACACGGCCTGGGGAAGCCTGAAGAGCGTGACGGCTGAATGTGCCCTCCCCTGGGGTCCTGGAGCAGAGGAAGGCCTTCGGGGGAGGCCCCAGAAGTCCCCGTAAGGTGTGAAGGTTAATAGGGACATGTCGGTGTCTGTGTGTCCCTTAGGTGTGACGGATGCGCCACTGCAAGGTCACATGTTAACTTTGGGAAAGCCGGGCGTGCAGTGGACAAGGGACTGCTTCATCTTCACCACTTTAAAGTCTGAAGCCGTTTAAAGTCAAATGTTTAGGTATTTTTAAAACTCAAGATAGTACCCTAAAAAGGAGGTTTACTACAAAATTGAGAGTTTAAGGAATTCTAAAAGTTTGAACCTTTCATAATGTTTTAAGATTTTACTTCAGACATCCACACTGTGATGTTATCATCCACCATTTGTTCCTGTTACGAATAGTCTTGATTTAATTAACGAACAAGGTACCTGTAAGGGCTCCTCCTGGGAGACGGAGTGTTACGTTTCATCGTAGTTTCCTGCACTTCATTCATTTGAACTTGAGGACTGTGGACTCGTCCGGCGGCTCGTAACTTAAATGTTATTTCAGCGGATGCTCGACCGCACTCCGGTGCCCTCCGCGTCCGCACAGACCCCCGCTGAGCAGGCCGCGAGGGGCCCGCGCCTTTGACGGCATGCTCACCGTCACCCTTGGCGGCGGGGCGCAGTGGCAGCGGAACCGGGGCAGAACCTGCCCTGCAGCTGCTGCGGGAGCTCCGTGTTTCAGTTCTTCCCATGCAAGACCCCCGTCTCCCAGGCGATGGACGTGTGGGGGAAATGGCAGACAGAAACTTGACGTCCCGTCCACTGCCTGGCTGCCCTGCCCTTGTCCTTAGCACTGCTCGTGGTGGCGTCATGACAGCCGGTGTCTCTCCTTCGTCGTGTCCCGGGGACCCCGGCGTCCAGCACAGCGGAAGCTGTCGGTAGCGATGCTGTCGGTGCCTCCCCTGCATCCGAGTGCTCACATTTCACCATCTCTGGGCATTTCTGGCATCCGGGCTTGTGGGCTCAGGGAAAAAATGCCAGAGGGAATGGATGCCCCAGGGCGACCCCTGAGCAGAGTGATCCTTAGGGTGAGACAGTCTGAGGTCCCCGCCCAGTCCTCAGGCCCCAGCAGCCTCAGCCTGCAATGCGCCAAGCTGCCAGCTGCTGACTGACACACCCGTTTGGACTTCTCCGCCCGTCTCACTCCCCTGGTCTCGGGCTCAGCTTTGGGAGACCCACACTGAGACCACGAGCACTAACTACGGACTGAGTTAGTTAACGGAGCAGATGACCAAGATCCTGGTCACTCAAAGACATCGTCATTCAGTCAAATCGTCACATTCTTTTTAGAGCTTCCAGGTCGCCACGAGCGAGGCACGGAGTGACGGCTGGTGAGGAGCGCGGGTGGCGTGCTTTTTGTGTTCGTTAGCCCTGCCTTCCGTGACCTTGCGAAACTCCTTTCTTTTTCCGGCCTGGGAACTGTTTTGTAGATTCTCTGGTATCTTCTACGTAGAAAAACCATGTGGTCTGCAGGTGGAGACAGCCTCGCTCCCGCAAGGGCCTCCGGCACGGCGCTGGGTGGGGTGGCCGGCTCTTGCAGGAAAAGCGTTTTTCCCACGAAAAGACGCATTTCCCATCACGTCTGTTAGCACTCGGTTTGCACACACGCTCTGCCCCGGCTGAGGGCGTTCTTCGTTCCTCCTAACGTCAGCCTGTTCCCTTCCCTTCCAGCAGAAGACTCGGAAAGTGGCGTTTACATGCGATTCATGCGGTCCCACAAGTGTTACGACATCGTCCCAACCAGCTCGAAGCTCGTCGTCTTTGATACCACCTTACAGGTAAGTGTGCCGGGCTGGTGAGTTTTCGGGGCACCCTTGGGCGGCTGCTGTCGGGGGTGATTTAACGAGCCCCGAGACGTGCCGGCGCGGGGCCGAGGGTCCGTCGAGTCCGCGGTCTTCACCGCGGCCTCGTGAGGGACGTGCTCTTACTGTCCTCTTTCTGCGGATGAGGGAGCTCGGGTCCTAGGGAACGACGCGTGGTTTCGGCATTCGGGAATTTGGCCCGCGGCGTGGTTAAGTGATGGTGCCTGACGTGTGTCAGGGCTTCGGCTGTAACCGTTAAGCTGTGCGGCCGCCCTCAGTACGCCCTGATGCTTTTTCTTCCTCCTTAGTAGAAAACGTAAATAAGGGAGAAACAGTATCGGTTAAAAGAAAAATGTTACTGAGGCGGGTGAGCCCGAGAGAACTTTACTGATCTTTCAGCAGAAATTTGAATGTGAGCTTTTTGACGTTAACACTGCTTATGACGCCTCATTTCACGTCATGTAAAAGTCCTGAGGAAGGCATGCAGCGTGACGAGCAGACGACACCCAGCGTCACCAAGTGTGTGTGTGCACGCGTGCTGGGTCCCATCTTTCCGGAGCGCAGATGCCTGCTATTTTTAAAACCATTTCCGTATTAAAATTTTCTGTGTTATCTAATTATCACATTTGGATGTTTGAAAACCCTATCAAAAAGGCGCTTTTAGAGTGGTAACAGTTTGAGCACATTGCGCGTCAGTTGAAAATTGTTCAGCGCTACCCGCGACCCCGGAGAGCACTTTCCTGCCGAAGGGAACCGAGTGCCAGCCTCTCTGTAGCGCGCCTGGGTAATTGGTGACCCGACGCCCTGCGCCTTCCACGGTTGTCAAGGATTTCCTAATTACAGTGTCACGTTGCTCCTCACACACTCCATGCGCGTGCGTGGGGAGCCAGAGGGCTTCATCATCTCAAAGGAGGGCCAGCCACGGCCCGAAGCAGCAGCTGTCGCCGAGCTGGGCACACGAGGCGGCGTGGGGATCGAAAGCCTGTCGTCTCCTCCGGCCCTGAGTGCCGGCAGCCACGCTGAGTGTCTTCACACACAAGCCGGGGGTCCCCGCGGTCACCTGAGAGTCCCATTTCCTAGCTCGGCGTGTTGGGCCCGAAGATGGAGTTAGAACCTGGGCCGAGGAGAAGCTGGCCAGGCGCCGGCGTGTCGCTTCTCGCCGGGCCCTCTGCCTGGCGTCCGCATGTGTTGCCGTCTCGCCGAAGCGTGGGCAGCTTCGCCTTGAATTCTCGCTGTTCCCCGTGCCACGGCACCGCTGCTCCACGGGTTTGCTCTCCCCCGACACCCCCCGTTGGCCCGGTGAGCGTCAGCACTGTTTCTGCTCAGAAGTGACTGCGGTCAGCACGCCGGTCGGTCTCTCGTGTGCGCGTGATGGCCGGTCGCGCAGCTGCCGTTTCGGAAAGAGCAGCCATCACATCTGAGTGTTAGAATCGACCCCCGGCTGGCGTGGCGGCCCCGTCCGCCCGACTGTTGCTCCTTTCAGAGTTGCTGCCTTTTCCCCACTAACCAGTGCTCTCTTGGCCTTTGATTTTCAGCCTCTTGTCTGCGATGTGCTCACGTGCGTTTTCCTTTGTATTTACCCTGCCTGGGACTTACTTCTTTTTTTTATAGATTCCAATTTTCTGTTCAGGTTCACCTATCTGAAAACGATTTGCAGAAAGTCCTCAGAAAAACGCCCACAGCGACCGTGGAGCTCGGTTCACATCCTTTACTTTTCCCGAGAATCGTAGCTCCTCGAGTCCGGCCTGTCCCTGCAGTCGAGCGCTGTCAGAGAGCCACTGGTCTGTGTCGTCCAGTCTGTCCAGTAGTTGTCATCACGGCCCACCTCAGAACCCTCTGGAATGGCTTTTCAGCGGGTTTGGTCACTTAGAGTTTCGCGAATGGTCCTGACGAATATTCCGTTTCCGCGCTGGTTTTCGCTGCTGAAGGATGCCCCCGCCCGCTCCCTGCCTCAGCCAAGCAGGTGTTTGTGTGTTTTAGAATCTGCCGACCTGCGGCTTCTGCCCCACGTGCCTTTATAGCGTTGTCTGGGACCACAGTCAGGGACTCCCAGGATCGCATCCAGGTAGCCCCCGCCAGCTGTCACACCGTCCCGACATGCCATCTCGTTACCCAGTCGACGGTGTGGATGTTTTTGCAGCTGTGGTTCAAAACGTGTCACCAGCCGACGGTGCCATTGAGTTACCGTTTCTCTCCCGCGTCGTTGCCTTGACTCCGTGCACCTCCCCTCCCAGCTCCTTCAGCCGGGAGCCGCTTCCCGCTGAGCTCAGGACAGTGCTGGGTGGGGTCAGACGGCGCGGGAAACAGTGAGACCCACCGGGCACCTACGTAGATCTAGATCGTTCTGCAGAAAGGCAGAGTTTGTCACGTCAAAGGCGTCTGATTTGCGGCTCCGGTTCCTGTAATTTTCTCCTTTCTTTTCATGATTAAGTTAATGGCTTTGGGAACATACTGTGTGCCAAAAGAATCATTTTCTTAGTTAAAAATTATTTTTAAAATTTTAAATAAATGCACTTTTACTGTCCCAGCTCCTTAATTTAGAAGTTTAGATTTTTGCTTTCTCTTTGACCTTTTGCATTTAAATATGCATTTTATGTGATCGTAATATATAATTTTATAGTCTGTATTTTTCACTGCCATAAACCATTTTTCCCCCTTATATTCATATTTATATAGTTCGCTACCCTTTTCTCATTTGTTATGCCAACGTTTAACAAGTTTTCTTTTGTTGGGGCAGGTAGTTCTCCTGTTTTCAAATTAGAAATAATGCCCCATGGGACATCTTTGACTCAGGAATCCTCTTCGTAAAATCTTAGTGTGAGTAAATAATTCAACAGTATGGATATTTTAGTGATTCTTGATAGAAGCTGTGGCCAAAAAACATCCTTACATCTTACGGTGCCACCGGTGGTTTTGCAGCAGCGCTTACTGGGCGCTGTAACTGAAAAGGACTGGCCTGTTTAGCAGCCATACAGGGTGCTTGAACTTTGCCTTGATTTTCTTTTCTTTGGTTATTAATAAAATTGAACCGTTTTCCCTGTGTTTGTTGTAACTCTCTGTATTTAGAGGATCATTTGAAAGACTGGGCTTTTGGCTTTTAATAAACCATCGCCTCTGATGCCTTCTTTCCCTGTCCCGGCTCCCAGAGTGTGTGTCGTGAGGATTCAGTGAGAAACCACACGTGCGTGTGCTCCGAACAGACACGCAGGCAGTCTTTGTCTCCAAAAGACATAAAAGCACAAGCACGTAACGTCTGTCACGCGTTTCCTTTCTCAGCCTGGGAAATGAGAACGTACTCTTTGTTTTGTTACCGGACGTATGAAAAAGAAATGTTCATTTCAAGGATTTTGCTATAACTTCAGTGTTTTCGAATGAACTAGTAACAACCACGTAAGAGAAATTAAACTCTGAAGTGTCATTCTTTTATGTGGTTTTAATCATTACTATGTAATGTCTCTGTACAAGCGTGTAGATACAGGAAAACATTTTTTGAAATTGTTTCAGTTTCAAAAAATAGTCTTCAGTCCCTACATAATACAAAAGCGGTTTTGCTCACGTTAATAAACTGAGTTACTTTAGTTTATCAAAGAAAACTCAGCGTCGAGGGTGTCTGATGGGACGTGGCTGAGTATTTTGTCGAAGGCGTCTTTGTCCTTGACGCGTGGCCTTTAAAGCACGTGTCGTCTCTCTCGTTCGCCCTCACGCAGGTGAAGAAGGCCTTCTTCGCCTTAGTAGCCAACGGAGTTCGGGCGGCGCCTCTCTGGGAGAGCAAAAAGCAAAGCTTTGTAGGTAAGCGGGGCGCCCGGAGGGGTCTGAAACGGGGGGCCTTGGAAGCAAGAAGCCGGAGGCTTTTAACGGATGCTGGCTGGGATTCAGCCTCGGAAACCTGTTTCCAGGTCAGGGACCTTCTTGGCTTTTGCGTCCGGGTGAGGTAGGGCCGCTGCGAAGTCAAGCACACGTGCTCCATTGAGCTTCTTTTTTACACGCATTTGAGTTTCTTTGAATTCAGCACCTTGTCAGCTCTGGGCCAGTTCTGTGCCCAGGGAGAGGGGGAGGCTGTGGTCAGACAGCGATCGGTCGGCCGCCTTTGCTCACGTCTGCACACCTGTGGTCCGTCCCTGCTGCCCCTCGGATGGACGGCTTCTGACGGGCAACCAGCTGGCATTAACGTGATCGATGCCTGTGCTGAATCAGGTTATGCTGTCGAAAACGCCGTTCAACACATACCTAAGTTCCATAGCGTCTCATCTTTTAAATCGCTTTGCATCACATCACTGTGCAGTTACCAGTGTGCGCCTGCCTCCCCCTCGGCCACAGCGCCCTCTGGGCAAAGGGCCACATTTTCCTCGTCGTCGTGGTCCTGGCATCTGGCACACAGACAGCACTTAGTACAGTGACTGGCCAAACCGTCGTGTTTATCAGCACGCTTCTCAGGAAACGACCCATGTGTCCCCAGAAGTGTCACGTTTCTAGAGCTTCTGGAATATTCTATGTTATTTTACAGTATTAGAAGTTATATGTAGCTGCAAGTCTTTTGTGGTATTTTATAACATTAAGTTATCTCTCGTTGAACTGCCTAATCTGTGGTTAATTCCATTTAGTGTCGGGTTTAATTTCAGCTTATCTGTGTACCTTAGTTGGGTGTAGACAATAACATTAATAATTTTAAATGACACATTAAACTGTGCTTGATATGGGTTCTTTAGAAGCTTTCTAGTAACTTCCAGATGTGCCTGTAATTTGAGATTTTCCTTTTACGTTTTTATGGTTTCCCATTTAACATATAATTCTTTGTTCCAGGAATGCTAACAATTACAGATTTCATAAATATACTACATAGATACTATAAATCACCCATGGTAAGTGCCAGAAACCCTACGTCAGCGATCAGAGCTGTGTCTTTCTGTGTGTGTGTGTAGAGGGTTGTGTGTGTGTGCACATTGAGATTTTGTTTTTTCTTTTTATGGTTCGGGGATGGAGGTTGGTTTTTCCAAATACATGTGGCTTCTCTTCCTCAACTCCACTGTCACACTCCTCCTCCTGCCCTCGGTCCCTGCAAGTTGAAATTCTAGTCCTCTGGAATCCAATAGAAGGATCGCTTCAGGGATGCAGAGTTCCCCGTGTTAGTCCCCTCGGGCAGAGCGAGGCACCATTCAGGTGTGGTGCTCCCGTTAGTAACCCGATGGCCCTTTCCGTATCGTGTTCTCGTTAGTCGTAGTGCAGCATTTCTCAGCTGGGAGTGATTTCGTCCCCCAGGGGACATCTGACAAAGTCTGGAGACATTCTTGGTGGTGGTTCGAATGGTGTGCGGTGGGCAGAAGCCAGGGACGCAGTGCCCTGGGCACAGGACGGCTCCTACAACAGTTATCCAGCCCGTGATGCCAGCAGTGCACGGGGACAAGTGCTGTTGTGTGGGCGCGTCCGGGTTTCCTGCTGGATTGTGAGTTCTTGACACTGAGACTGCGCCTGACCCGTCTTTGCACCTTACACACACACACCCCCCTAGCATCAGAACTTGGGGGTCTTCTCATTCATTCATTCATTCATCTGTTTCCCCTGTTTAGCCTCTAAGCCCCTTGCTTCTTCCTCCCGTTGCCCCAGTCCCCATGACCCGCATGCTACACCTACCTTATTGCCCTTCACGTGGTCTTGCGCCGGCTCCGATGCTGTGAAAATCACCTCTTGGCCTTGTTCTGTCACGTTGTTCACGGTCAGCACTGGCCTGGCCTTCAGGCCATCAGGTCACCATCAGGCATGTTAGGCCCCGTGTCCCTCGCCCCACCCTCCCCCACACCTGGCCTTTCCCTACCCCACAGTGTGGGGGAGTCTGTCCTCCTGGCCTTCACGGCATTCGGGTGAGGCCCCCGGGCACGCAGGGCCTGGCTGGAGCCGGCCTCCGCGGCTCCTGGCCTCGCCTGTGCGCCCCACCTCCTCCGCACGCGGTGCTAAGCCTGTCGGGGTGACCGAGTAGGCACTCTGTCTTCCGTTGTCAGTGGCATCGTCATCCTGTTGCCCACCAGTGGACCTGAAGCTTCATGAAGGGGCCCCGTACATCCCCATCCAGTGCTGGCAGGAGGCCTGGTCGTTTCTT
This sequence comes from Cynopterus sphinx, assembly GCA_030015415.1. Classification (NCBI taxonomy): domain Eukaryota; kingdom Metazoa; phylum Chordata; class Mammalia; order Chiroptera; family Pteropodidae; genus Cynopterus; species Cynopterus sphinx. The sequence continues at coordinate 1,603,354 of CM057393.1, forward strand.
TAAAAGCTGAGTTGGGGGTGGGAGCCTGTGGGGGGCGGGGGAACATGGGGCGCTGAGCACCAGGCACTTCATCTCATGTCCTCTCGCGCGCCCTTTTAATCCAGTTGTTTAGGAAGGGAACAGATTCACAGAGGTTAAGTAACTTGGCCAAGAACAGCCACCAGGCGGTGGTAAGACCTGAAACAGGTGAGGACTCCACAGTGACTGTGTGAACTGCCCGGGCGCCTTGGTAAAGACGCATGTCGTGGGCCAGGCGTAAGCTGCCCCAGCAACTTGATCCGAGCACCTGGTTTAACCATTTGCCCTTTTTAAGAATCTTCTGCATCCTCAGAAAGAAGGAACGAGTACATGTGTCCGTCCGTGTGTTCTAAAATTTACGTGTATCAGGAAGTTACAAATTAATGAACATGTAGTGGTTTATCGTTTTAAATTTCTAAAACGTTTATCTTCAAAAGGCATTTTGTTTTTTGTATTGCCAATATTTCTGAATTATCTTGTTTACATCTGCTGAATCATGGGACGCAGCAGTAGTTACGAAGTCTTTTTTATGTTATGTTAATACTTATAAATGAGGTTTTTCCTTATTTCCAGGTACAGATTTATGAATTAGAGGAGCATAAGATTGAAACATGGAGAGGTAAGTACTGTTGGGTGTTTAAAACTTTTCATATCGGGGGGGGGAAGTTCTGCTTAGTGTGTAAAATGTGCTTTAATTTCACAGACCCTTTTTTCTGCTTAATGATTAACTACGTTAAGACACTTATTTCTGTCTTAGTTTTATAGCACAGCACGTTACTATGCGTATTATACATTCTGTTTAATAGAAACTTGTAGAGAACCGGCAGCAAGTCTTTATACGCGGGCCGGGAGCAGGAGGGGAGCGAGCTGACCCCCCCACCCCCACCCCCTCTGCCCTCAGTGGGGCACCATTCACTACTAAATTACCACCCCCCACCCTGGCCTCTGTGTAGAAAATGCACTAAAGAAACGCCTGAGATTAACAAAAGCAAGGATCTGTCCTTACCTTTACTAGTTATTTCTTTACAATTTGATCTGGATCAAATAACACGAAGACGTCAGGATTGCTTTCTTTGTGATGTGGAAGTTCACCCTTCGTAATCACGGTACCCTTTTCTGAAATAGAGGCGTTTTTTAAGTGGCTCAGTGAGACCCCTCGCGCTGATCGATGGCGAGCAGTCAGCTGGAGTGCCATAGACACAGGCCCGTACGGGAACGCCTGAGGGGGAGCCTCTGCAGGTGTTCAGTGGGGAGCCAGGATAGAAATGGAGGGACCAGTTGAGGGACATTTCGAACTTAAAATCGGAATTTGGCTTTGTCCTGCCCGTAATCTGCTGGGTATGATAAGCAGCCTTTGTGACCGGCCGCGAAATCTGAGCATGTCAGTGTTCTCTAAAGGGCCAGGCCTCTTTGCGTCCGTGTGATTTCATGGCTTTGTCAGTTCAAACTAAACAAAAGTCGACGTGGGATCCGTGTCTTAGCACTGCCTGCTAGGAAGTGAATGCGTAACGATACCAGGACACGCAGCTCCCGTCAGAGTCTGCTGTGCGAGTCACGTCAGGTCGAGGTCCCGGTGTGTCGGCATTATGACGTTGCGTGGTCACTCGGCACTGACAGTACCGTCAGGACACCCCTGCATGCCATCTCTGCAGAAACTTCAGTCAGGCACAGTCGATCTGTACAAGGATAATTTCTACTAGAAAGATCCCCAAGATGCAGATTTCGAGCTTTAGTTTGGTAAAAGAAAACTTAACATTTAAAGAACAACGTCAGCTGTAACTTAGGGAAATTAGTTCTGAAGCGTTTCGTAAGTGCTTCCTCTCTGGAAGGCGTAGTAGCTTGGTAGCATCCCAGTGACCTCTGCTGGTATTGCTTTTTCAGATTTCCTCACTTCCGGTGTTTATACCTCTTATAATGCTGGTTTTCAATATTTAATTTTTCCACAAAGACAACACCCCAACAACAGTTTGGAAGTTGTTTAACCGTAACACAGTAGTTTTCAGTCTATTAAATTTGATTTGGGTTTTTAATGCTAATATCAATAAATTGAAGGGCATTTTAATTTATGTAATAATTGCAAAACAGCAAATTCATTACTAATTGCATGTTTTCTTTCTGTAAATACAGAGCTTTATTTACAAGAAACATTTAAGCCTTTAGTGAATATATCTCCAGATGCAAGGTAAACGTGTAAAGTTTTCTCCTTTGAAAGTGTTCATTTGTTCAGATTCATCTGTTCTTTTACCGTGATTGATTAATTTTTTTTATTTCGGTAAGGGCCAGCCTTCTTCATTCTAATATTAAAGTCAGTAAATCTAGAGACAGTAGAAATCACAGCCATTGCTGGGGCAGAGGGCCGTAATGGACGGGGAAGGTGATCATATACGCAGCTGTGAGTCAGGCCACCTGCAGCCTGTTGGGGCCACAGACCCCTGGGCTCTACCCTTGGCCGTTGAGCCAATCTGGAGAGTGGTGCCCAGGGCTGAGCTAACACAGCTGCCCCGTGGTTCTCACGTACGCTCGAGCTGTCAGCCTCCATCAGATGTTGGTCCAGAGGGGGCTGCCCTCTCGGGGGGTCCTCCAACACCCACACGTTTGCATCCAAGCCTTCGGGGTCGGCGCGGGTCCATGTCCACATTCGCATTCTTAAGACTCGAGCACAGGTGAGGAAAAGTGGACTGTCAGCATGTCCAAGTCCCGACAGACAGACAGAGAGAGAGAGAGACAGCCGCCACGCCTCCAGGCCGGCAGTCAGTCACAGGAGAGGCCTGGCCGAGTGGGGACGCGGCCAGGTGGCCGGGCAGTGGACGGCCGGAGCAGGGCCTGCGCCCCAGCCGCCTCCTGCTGCTCGGGGTGGGGTCCGGTAGCTCTCCTGGGGGCCAGCTTGTCATTCCTCAAATAAAAGCACGAAACGCACGACCAGAAGAAAAAAACCCTAGAGAACTGTAGCTCACACTTGTATCTGAGATGAGCACAGATCGTGAAAAACAACTTACTGAGATCTCCAATTTTCACCTTTTCCGAAACACTGTTTTGAGTCAATCAACCTTTTATGATTGTAATTTAAAAACACTGAAAATGCTCGTAAAGCAGGGGTGGTCCGAGTTTTCTAATTTTTCTTTAAAGCCTCCTAACAACTTTAATGGCTTTTCCCGCAGCCTCTTCGATGCTGTATACTCGTTGATCAAAAATAAAATCCACAGATTGCCAGTTATTGACCCTATCAGTGGGAATGCACTTTATATACTTACCCACAAAAGAATCCTCAAGTTCCTCCAGCTTTTTGTAAGTAGCTTTTAGTGTTTCTAAAGACATAGTTGCATCTACTTTAATTTACTTCAAGTAAACTGGCTCCTGTCGCCTCAGCCGAAGTGATCTTAAGGTCTCCATTTCTAAACTTCAGTTTCTCAGCTCACTATTTGAACTGTTCCTTCTCAAAGTTGATTCCAGTTAAAAAGCAGTCAGTCACCTGTCAGTGCCAGGACCCAGGTAACAAACACTTGGGATTCTCTCTGTAAACTAGAATACTTCGTCACCCTAAAACGGGGGATTAAAGCAATCTGCAAGTCAGTCCAGTTCAGGAGCTGCTATCCAAGATAAACTGAGCCAGTGTTTCTAGCAAATTCCTTAGGATGCTTTATCGGTATCGAGCTTTTGGAAACTTTCAAAAGCGCTGTCCCCGGAATTATGAGCTGCTGCAGTGAGAGGAAAACCCAAAGCAGGTGACCTTTTATAAGAGAGCACCCTGTTGGTCCGAATGAAGGCCGTCTCACCTGTCGGCTCTCAGCTGCCTTCGGAACGCGATGGCGTCGTCATCGCCAGGTTCGGAACCTCTCTGGGTGGCAGTTCTAACGGGGCTGGGAAGGACCAGAGAACTCAGACGAGGGCTTTGAGTTTTTCCTTTTAATTACGCGCACTGAGTTTGAGGTTCCGAGAAATGGGTCAGCTAGAGCCCGTGGGAGGCCGCACTCACGGTTCAGGGATCCACAGCAACCGAGCGTCCCCACGTCCTTCTCCAGGGCCCCCAGGGAGGAAGCAGTGTTCTAGGTAATACGTGGGAGCCCGAGCCCCAGGCCACCCCGCTCCCAGGCGCAGGCGCCCACAGGGCTCAGCTGTTGGAGGAAATAACTTGTCCACCAGACCAGTCTCTGTTTTAATACTTTACGTGTAAAAATAACTCTGCGTGTTCAAATGAAGGCTAAGAAAGGAGGTAGGCAGGAGACGTGATTGCAGAAAAGAAGCGTGGAGTTGGGCAACGAGCCAGCCTCGGCAAGAAGTCGGGGCGTAGTAGTGGAGGCCAGACCCGTCGGTCACGCTCAGGCTCTTAGTCTGCCGCGGGCCACAAAGGCCGTCACCTCAGTGTTGGGGTTTAACAGAACCCGGGCCAGACTGTGAGCCCAGCCACCCCTTAATCATGTTAAAACACTATTAGTCAGGAGGGCCTGAAGCCAGTAAGCGTTTATGATAAGCCAAGCGCTGTCCCAGGCAGTCCACGTGCCAGAGCTAATCCTCACCACCACGCTCCCAGGTAGGTATGTGTGTTAATCCTGTTTTCTGAGTGATGAAACTGAGCGAGGGGGAGCAGCTGCCCAGGTCCCCGCAGTGGCGGAGCAGGCTGACCCGGCCCCGAGGCCTCGTCCCTGCCGCTGTCCCGTCAGGCAGCGTTTCAGATCCTCCGTGCGCAGAGGCCCCGGCTCAGGGTCCACGCCCGCCGGCCACCCCGGTGCAGGTGGCCGGGTCCCCGCCCACCTCCGTGGCTGCGCTGCCGCAGGAGGACAGTTTGAGACGGGCCCTCGGCGTCCCCGGCAGAGTAGAGGCCGCCTCTGCCGGCGCTGCCTTATATTGGGCCAGAGTGGTCACTGGCGTCGTGCTAGTAGAATATCCAGCTAGATGTGTGCAGATAGACATACAGGATCTTCAGGACGTTCACCTGAGGTTTACTGATCGTGAGATCCTTTTCTGAGCAAAGCAGCACTGCCCTTGGAGAGGGCCCACAGTTAGGCCAAGCGCACAGCGTGGAGCAGGGGTGGCCCCACATCGGCACGGGCCAGGTGACCTAATAGGTCTCTCTCTTCTCTCTAAATTTCTAGGCGTCTCATGATTTGAATATTGATGAACTCTTTGACTTGAACATTTTGTTTCTTCTAATTGTTCACCTTTTCCTGATAATTATAAGGTACACCAGGAGGACGGAGTCAACTGTACCCTTTACAAAAGGTGGATTTTTGAACCATAGACCTTATTTCGTTTTACTCAAACGTGATCCTAGACTTCTCTCCCACCTCTCCCTCCTCCTTTAAAGCAAAAGAGAAAGTTAACTGTCAAAGGTGCTCTTAGTTCTGCTCAGCTGGCTTGTCCTTTGTTCCCAGTAGACGGTTGGGATGCTGTGAGGAGTAGCCGAGGGCTCAGACCACCCAGCACTGGGTCTGGGCGTGTGTGGTCTCAGTGCTGCCTAGTGATCAATACGCGATGGCCGCAGGGCCAGGGGTTGACGGGAGTAATTAAGGGTAAAGATGCTCGGAGCCTTCTGGGTCTTAACTTCCCAACAGACCCGCGTTCCCCCCCCCCCCGTCCCCTTTTTCAGGGGTGAAGGCACGGGGGAAGTGGACAGACTAGTGCTGCGCCGCCTTTTACCAAGTAGCTAAACGTAAGGACTCGTGAACTGTTTGAACAGGACAGTTGTCACACGTAACATTTCCAGGTTAATTCAGACGTCCGGGTAGAGTGTTAGGAAAGGCTAATTGGTCGCGCGTTAGTGGACGTTTGAACGTGACGAAGGCCCCCGGGCTCTAGCGCACCTGTCCCTACGCCCCGTCTAGATGTCCGACATGCCAAAGCCTGCCTTCATGAAGCAGAACCTGGGCGCCCTGGGCATCGGCACGTACGACAACATCGCCTTCATCCACCCGGACACGCCCATCATCAAGGCCCTGAGCGTCTTCGTGGAAAGACGGGTGTCCGCCCTGCCCGTCGTGGACGAGTCAGGTCTGTGCGTGGCCGTGAGCAGGAGCAGCCCGCATCTCACGGGGGGTGAAGTCGCTGTTCAATGCCCTCGCCTACGAGATCAGCGACCCAGGGTGGGAGAGAAGTGGGGGAAGTGAAAATTTAGGGCGCAAAGGTTCAGCCCCCAGGAGCGCTCAGGGTAAGACTTTCCAACTGGTGAATTTTTACATTTTCCACTAAGATGCGATTTCAGGTTCACTTAAAGAGACAAGCTAGTTTCCTTTCGCAGTATGTAATTCCTAATAATTACCTAATTATGATTGATGTTAGATGTGACTGGTTTCTAAGACGTTTTTCTAACACCCGTTTTCATTTTTAGGAAAAGTTGTAGATATTTATTCCAAATTCGATGTAATTGTAAGTATTATTTTGTTAAACCTGCCATCTAGAATGCATTTAAAGCAACGTCTTTGTGGTTTTTCCTAATTGATTCCTAGCTTTTATGACTGTGAGGCTCTTACCAGGAATGCCTTAGACTCCCCGTAGTAACTGAATTTCTAACATTCATGGGCTTAGCGGTGAATGTTAGTAGCATTTATACTCCTTTTCAGTCCGTGTTTAGCTTGTCCATCACTACAGCATTTGTATATGTGTTAAATGGTCCCGTTTCTGTGTGGGAGACATTCTTCCGCCAACAGGCTCGTGCTTAGCACACACGTGAACTTGGAGGTCCCTGGGCACGTACATCCCATTGTGTGATGATGGGGGACACTGTTCTGAAGGAGACAATGGCAAATTTGTTAGAGTTGTGCCAAGTCCTGCTTTTTAATCCCTAGTTTAAATCTACTAGATTGATTTTAGTGCTGTATCTTTCTTTCCGATGCCTTTTTCCTCATTTTATGCACTTGCTTAGAGTTTTATGTGATTTCTAAGGGAACTGAAACTTTGATAGCCTCAAAGGAGCTCACCTTTTTTTTTTTTTGCCATAATACTGACCCCTGCGTTAAATATTCTGCATCTGTCTCAGACCCTTTTTCCCCATCTATTCTAACAGACACCAAAACATGCTTATTGGAATTTGGTTGAGAGGGACCGCTAAGATGAATCAGAACCCCGAGGGGCCCCTGGGGAGAGCCCGCTGATGCAGATCCTCAGCCCGGGGGCCCTGGGCACCCACCCCGTGTTAGTCCAGCAGGTTATAGAGCCCCGTAAGAATGGGGGGATCTTTGAAAGGACTCGCAGTCAGAATTTAACAAGGTTGCCTCACGATCAAGGTACCACACCTTGTAAGTTTTCATTATCGTTCATAAGATGGAGGCAGCAGTGCTAAAGGCAGAAACCGGTGCTAAATTAAGATTAGGCGTTATGTGCTTAACAGTGAGATTGCTTTAAGCTACGAATTTGGTCACGACTGAACCGAAAGGAGGTGACTCATTGTTACTTTCTTCCAGAACCTCGCTGCTGAAAAGACGTACAATAACCTAGACATCACAGTGACGCAGGCGCTCCAGCACCGCTCACAGTATTTCGAGGGCGTCGTGAAGTGCAGCAGGCTGGAGCTACTGGAGACCATTGTGGACAGGATAGTGAGAGCTGAGGTGAGCGGGCTGCACCCGATTCCCCCCGCCCCGCCACCCGCCGCCATACGGCAACAAGCACCAACTAGCGATGGGGCCTCAGGAACCCCCAGTGACAGGGACGGCCCACAGGGCCACCTTCAAATTCAGTGGGACAGCACAGGGTCCCTGTTCTAGAACCTGGCATGTCACGTGGCGTACAGTAGGTCACCCGTAAATGTCCCTGGGAGGGAATGGAATTTATAACAGCAAAAAGAAGGATCTTTAAAAAAGGGAAAAATGAGGTCACTTAAGGAACCTCTGGAACAACATCGAGGGCACAAACCCTCGCACTCGAGGGCTGCCAGAAGGAGAGAGATTTATTTAAAGAAACGATGGCTGGAAACGTTCCTTACCTGAGAGAGGAAACAGACACCCTGGTCCAGGAAGCGCGGAGTTTTCCAAACACGACGACGGACTCAAAGACTCACCAGTCCACATTATAATTAAAACAGCAAAAGTTCAAGATGAAGAGACAGTCTTTAAGGCAGCGAGGGGAAAACAACTGGTTACAGACAAAGGAAACCCCGTAATGTGGGGGTTTCTCCACGGCAGCTAGCAGGGAGCGGCTGACATCAAGTGCTGCAGCAAAGGCCCCTGCAGCAGGAATGATTTGCCCAGCAAGGTGATCATTCGGAACTGAAGGAGAGAGAGTTTGGACAAGCAAAAACGAAAGGGATTTATCAAGTTACGCGAGCCTTACAAGAAATATTACAGGTCTTTTTTAAGCAGAAAGGAGAAAGGAAAAAAAATCTCACAAGTAAAGGCAGATAATATAGCAATTCACACATTTAAAAAAGCCACTACAAAAGTAAGAAACTTAAATGTAAGACCTGGAACCATAAAACTTCTGGAAGAAAACGTAGGCAGTAACTCTTGGACGTTGCTCTTAGATTTTTTTTTTTTTTTTTTTGATGTCTCCCCTTGTGCAAGGTCAATTTCCAAAAGAAAAAAAATGAATGAGTAGGACTCCATCAAACTAAAAAGGTTTTGCACAGCAAAGGAAACCAGCAACAAACAGAGCACCTACTGAGTGGGAGAAGATTCACAAAGGACACGTCCAATAAGGGGCTAATATCCAAAACGTACGGAAACTCGTACAGTTTGACACATGCACCAAAAGAAATCCGACTTTAAAACGAGCAGGGGGCCTGAACAGACATTTCTCCAAAGAGGACATACAGATTAAAAACAGAAGTACCATATGACCCGGCAATCCCATTTCTGGTTATTCATACAAAAAATACTAATAATTCTAAAAGATACGTGCCTCCCCAGATTCGCTGCAGCATGATTTGCAGCCGCCGAGACATGGAAGCAAGCTGAGTGTCCGTCAACAGACGTCTGCATGGAGATGTGGTGCCGCGGACCATGGAACATCACTCAGCAACGACAAAGAGGGAATCGTGCCATTTGCTGCAACCTGCAGGGACCTGGAATGAAATACGCCCGACAGAGAAACAAATACCACGTGCCTTTAGTTATACGAAGAATCAAAACAAAACAAGTGAATAAACAAAACAAACACACCCATCGATGAAACAAGCCACTGGTTGCCAAGCAGGAGAGGGCTCCGGGGCTGGGTGGAAAATACACGAACAATTTCCCCCACTTCCCTCTCCCCCCTGGGCCCCGCTCATCGGGAGGGGAGGGTCCCCACGGCCGCTGCGCGGCGGGAAGTTCTGAGGCGCCAAGTCCAAGCAGCGCGATGCTTCCTCACCCTTCCCTGCCTGCAGCGTGTTCTGGAGGGACGCCCCAGCGTGTAGCCGCCCCTTCACGGGAGACTGTCGCGCGGAGAGACGGCGCGGGCCGTTGCGCTTTACCGCGGCCGCTCATCCTCAGGACCGCTAGAGGGACGGGAGCTTCCCGGGGAGAGCGCGGTCGGAAGTGAACACTCCGCGGGCAGTGGCCTGCGGCCTCAGGGCCCGTCGCGACGGTTTTCCCGTGTGAGGAGTGTCTGGTGGTTATTAAAACCGATACGTGGTTCTGTGTGCTGCTGCCTGCTCCCGTGTGGGGTGGATTCGTCCTACGGCGTGTGAAATAGTCTCCTCGAACAGGTCCTTAAACTTCTACGTAAACCCCCCCTGTGGCCTGCTGGTCTCGTTTTAGGTCCATCGGCTGGTGGTGGTGAATGACGCGGACAGCATCGTGGGAATTATCTCCCTGTCAGACATTCTGCAGGCCCTGATCCTCACACCCCCAGGTACGGGCGCGGGTTTCCGATCCCCCCGCCCCCATGCCAGATGGGGGCGTGGGGCGCAGCAGACGCTGTTCCCCACCTCCCACCTACAGGCCGCGGCTTTCCGTGCATCATCCTGTAGAGCACTTTCGTCTCTGCTTTTGAAGTTTTACTCTTCTACTGGGGTGGGAGAGAGAGAAGGTCGTAGGGAGCGTTCTGACACGCATCCTGTCTGCCCAGCAGGCCCGCCTAATCGAGGGTCCAGCGCCATGTTCGTCACGGCCTCTTCCATCATAAGTTAGACCTCTTCAGTCTCGCTTTAGTTATAGGACTGCTAACTGGAAAACGGGGGAAATCCTTCGGGTTCTAACTTTTGAAACCATCTACCCCTTTAAAAGAAAATCAGCTTTCTAGTGTTTCCAGTACCTAAAACGGAAGACCCACACACAGACCCTTTTCCATTCATAGCTTATGCGGATTACATCAACCACCAAACGGCTTGATGGCTCAACTTGTCCTCTGCCAGACTCTCTCTGAGCCAGCTCTCAGGTCACAGGGAGTGCAGAGAGAGGGGAGGAGGGGGCTTTGGGGGAGGGGACATGGTGCTGTCCCTGTGTCACGCAGGGTCCTAGTGGTCTGGGCGGCAGGGGTCCTAAAGCCATCAGCCCTTTCTTTATCCTTGGCCCTCGAGCCCTCCCCACCCCCATCAAGCACAAACAGGGCAGTCCTGGGCTGCGGAGACCAAGGCCAAGACCGAGACCCAGAGACTAAGTGGTGTACACTTTGAACTCTTAGAAGTTAAACATTAAAGTGTGCGTGCGCTACGGGATTGATTTCTCTCTAGTTCAGAAATCATCAAACTAGCTAAGACCAGTTTTTACAGTCGGCGACAGGAATCCCTGCCCCAGCGAGAAAGGTCCAGCTGGACTGCGAACACCGGGGCGTGGTTCCGAGCAGGTGGCACTGGGGTTGTCAGAAAAGCACCCCGAGGAGACCCCATACACACGTCCTCTGAACCAAAAACTCGAGGCATGGGGCCTGCTGCAGTTTAAAATTTCAGGTATTAGAGAACATGAGAGTCACGAGGACCTTTATGACCAAGACATGTTGACAGATGGTTAAATGGACGTGGGGTCGTTCACCGCGTTATTTGTGATGACCTACAAGTGGGCGACTCCAGATACCTTTGAGAAGAGAGAAGACGGACAGGCGGCCTTCTGGTCCCCCAGTGGGCTGCTGCAGGCAGTGACCCGGGCACACACCGTGGCAGGGGACGACCCTCACAGAGCAGAGGCACAGGACCAGCCCAGAGCGGCCACGGCGCAGGCACCGTGCACGACATCGCCGCCTCTCCGGCCCCGCGGCCGCTAGAACACCCCACTAAGAAGGCCACTGCTGGGCCTTCTCGGAGACACCACCGAGTGGAGAACCACGGCCGCTGTCAGGCAGGGCACGCGACAGGCTTTCTGTGGCCCTGAAACTCTCCTTTTCTCTCTGACAGGTGCCAAAGAAAAGGAGCCAGAAACGGAGTGACCGCTGGCATGGAGAAGCCCCCCAGGGGAACTTGAATGACGACGCCAGGTCACACTTTGCCTCGTGAACACTGACTGCGCTGGGGGAGAGGACAATGGCTAAGAATGTATCAGGGTTGAGCGAGGGGTATTTTCTCCAGTGACGTGGAAACTAAGCATAAAAAGAAAAAAAAAAGACCCTGTTTGAAGGTTCAGGCTTCATTAAAAGATTGTTTCAGACCCTCGTCTGAGAGGTTTCAGATGCTGTATGTCCTTTAAGTGCACTGTGTCCTGAAACGTTTATTATTTTCATTTCAAAGAATCCACTGGTATGTGACAGGGGACGTGACATAAGGCGAGTGCATGGCATATTCAGATCTAGTGCCTTATGTCCGAACACAGCGATATGTCATCACTACTGCCCACCACAGCGGGAGCCCGTGCTTGCGTGGATGACGCCGTGCTGGGGTGTGAACGCCGCGGAGCCTTTGCCACACCGGTTTGTCTTCCCGAGATTCGTCCAACAGTGGTAATCTGAGATCGTTATCTTTAAAACTTTAATGACAGCTTTCTGTTTCAGGGTCCTGAACTCTGGAGCTTTCCGACAGCTTTATTTATTTTCACTTCCGTTTTGGTGGGTAAGCGTCACCAGACCCGTCCACAAGCCATTGGTTCTTTTGACGGCAAATTTCTCGGTTAAGTTGGGATCTGGGAAGGATACGACTTCTGAGATAGCCACCACGGGCTTCGAAAGCTGAAGTTTCTAGAAGCACGCGTGGAAACCTGCTGCCCTGGGCTGGACGCAGGCGGCGTCACGAGGGAGCGGTGCGGGAAGACGTCTGCTTTTGTCGTGTGTTCAAGTGTAGAGTCACGGTGTCTGTGTGACTGCTGGTGCGACTGTGCCTGTAACTCTGTTGTGGCATATGCAGTGTTGCCATGAGGTTGAAGAGAAACAGTGTTTCCCAGCGTAAGTGCTCTGAAGATGTTGACACTGTATACATGAGTATAGCTTGGTTCTTTTGTTTTGGGGTTTTGTTTTTTTCAGATTGGAAAAAAATAAATCTTACTGTCTGACATCTTGTTACCGAAATCTTTAAAACGCCGTGCATTTCCGCAGATAATTAAAATTCCTCATGCAGTTGCTCTCTCAGGTATTTCTCCGCAAACAAAGGAGAACACGAATTCTCAGACACTTTTTTCCATCAGGAAAAAATGATTTGAGACTTCAACTTTCTTTCCATTAAATAGAACATGTTGCAGTGAAAACTCCCACGCAGGTGTTCTTGTGCTTAGATATCAGCTGTTTCAGTCCCTAGCAGGCCGAATAGGAGAGCGAGTCCGTGTGCGTACATAAGTGTTTTCCTCCTAGAAATGGCGACTGTGACAGGCCAATGATACTTGGGAGAAAGGGAAAGTCACGCAGCTGCTAGAACGATGCCGTGCTGAAACTCAAAGCGTGTCTTCTCCGTCGGCCCCTGTGTCACACACACGTGGGCACAGACTGCCCGCGTATCCGCTGCTTCAGAACAGTCTGGGGCCACTTACAAGGAAACGTGTTCTCGTTCACTCTCCCCACGAGGCGCACGACGCCCAGCGGGTCCCTGATATCTCGGGCACTGAGGGTTTTGAGCTGCGCGGACGTGTCGAGCGCCTCAGCGTTTGGAGACCTGCGCGTGTCGCCGCCTCTGTCAGACGGCCACTATCGCAGGGGGTCCCTTTCCCCTCGTTTCCATCTGATAGCATCTGTCCCTGCTTACGGTAAGTGCACCACTTGGTATCCTGGGAATGAGGAAAAGTGGCCCTTGAAGGCAGCCAAGTGAAAGGAGGACCCTAAGGGACAAGCCCTGAGCAGAGGGATGGAAGGCCACCTCAGACCTCGGACACCCGGCCAGGTGAGCCTCGGGCGTTTGCCCTCATCGCCGAAACCCAAAGTGCGTCAGAAACGTCACACCTGTTCTGGACTCTAAGGAAAACCTACATTTATCCGACCGATAACATTCCTCGTGACGTTTTCTTGGAGAAATGTTCGCGTGGACAGATCTCTCACGCCACTGGTTCTCAGCCGGGGGGGAGTTTCGCTGGGGACAGTGGGCAAAGTGGAGACATTTTTGGTTGTCACCGCTGGGGGTGGAGAGGGGGGTGTGTGCTACGGGCATCTGGTGGGTCCAGGCCACAGATGCTGCAAAATGCCCTACAGGACAGCCCGGCCCCCACGACAGTCCAGCCGAGACAGCAGCAGCACGGAGGTTAGCAACTGCCCAGATCGGCACCTTCTGGGCGTTTCCATTACATTTGTTACTTTCTAACTGTATCTACCCACCCGGGAGAAAAACAGCAGCTTTTCTGGAAAAACAGAGAAAATACTGTACAGGTGAATCTCGTAGGTCCACGTGACCCTTGTCATAACGTCCTTCCAGAGCATTTCACCAAAGAGCGAATTTTGCTTCGCATAATGTCACTCTCAGGATAAACTACCCACAGGGAAATACTTGGAAAGTAAAGGTTACTCAGCTGTCACCATAAAGAAACCCAGAACAAGCTCCGAAATTACTTTCACGTAAAACCGCCTGCAGAGCTGGCATAGTTGTGCGTATGGAGCATGCGGGAACCGTGCAGCCCCTAGAACTCCCTCTCCTGTGGATAGCCCCATCTTGGACTAACCGCTGGGTGAGGCTTACCTTTAGATGCCAGCCTGAGCCAGGGCACAGGAAGTCGTCACTCAGCTCTCAGAGCACGTTCCTTCCCGAGGACGCTCAGGAGAAACTGGCCCCAGTGCTCGGCAGACCCTCGAAGGCCGCTGGCCCACCTGCGGAACAGGTCAGTCCCAAAACTCTGAAACGCCCCTGGGACTTCCAGAGCCTGCCCCCCCCCAAACACCGGCATCACAGGACCAGGATTGCCTGCGACCAGGGCCCCAGGGGCCACCTGTCTCACGTACCGAACACAGGCCTGATCCCACCGCTGCTCCCGCTCGCCAGTGCCGGGGACTCGTCCCATCTTCTCGTGCTGCCCCCAGGCCCGCGGGAGACGGGGCTGCGGTTACCACCAGGAGTCAGGACGCAGGGAAACACCCACGTGTAGGTAAACGTCGCCACGCGTCACCGTTCGCCCCAGGCTGCCGCGCTCACTCCAGCCACCCGCTGGGCCAGGTGGGCGTCTGAGGGAGAGGCGCCTCCTGACCCCCACCTGCAGCGCTGCTCCTCCAGAGCCCACCCTTCATTGCGCCCGCCTCCTGCCCGCACGGCTGCCGGGGGGCCGGACTTGGAAGGTGCTCCCCGTCATGGGACCGAGAGGGGACTGTGTCAGTGGGCTCTCTGGAAATGCCAGTAGCTGGCGTGGTCGGTGGTTGTCATGGACAAGGTGGTCACTTGAGCCCCTCAAGGAAGGGGACACGTCCTACTGGTTTCCATACTCACCCTGGCCAGTCTCTGGCCCCTGGCAGGCGCCTCGCAGATGTTAGTAAAGGCCAGGACACGCACTAGGATCATGGGCCGGTGACATGCTCCGGTCACGCGAAGTTTGCCTTCTGATTTGCTGGTTTACTTGAAAAAGAGACGCCACAGAACGTCAGTGTCATCTGCAAATTCAGAGGCACCCCCTTCTCTGACCACAGGGACCCCGGCGGGGACGCTGAAGGCAGGCCCCAGGGTGAGGGGGTTGCCCCTTTAACACAAAGGGCGCTTCCTCACCAGAGGAGGGACGTAGATGCCCGTCCACCCCCGGACAGCACCAAGGTCAGAGAGGTGTGGTCAAGGGCAAGGACCAGCACAGGACCAGGAGGGAGCGCCTGCTCAGAGAGGAGAATGAGACTGGCTTCAGGAGCTGGGAGTGGAAAAGACCAGAACGCGTGAGCACAGAGCCAGCCCCTCACACCTCCACCGGGGCGGAGGGCTCCTGAGCTCACTCCCGACCCTTCTAAAACCCAGAAGCGGCCATTCCATGATGTTTTCAGAATTGCCAGGCACTTTCTTTGCCCCTTGTCTTCTTTTTGCCAACTGAAAACTTCCAGAACCCTCCAAACACTGCTGTTTGAGGAACAGCACCTGGGACAGTCCTAATCGGAAGAGGCAGGTGGAAGGAGGGGCAAGTGGGCGGTCCCTGGCGTGGAGGCTTCCAGGAGGCCAGCCTGGAATGGCGAGGCTGGGGTGGGGCCCGCGGCCCATATCATACCTGTTTCTTTTCCAAACCACGTCAAAGAGGATAGCTGTGCGGTCTCCGATCAACGGGGCTTCGATGTCAATCCATTTATTTAGCGTCTGTTATACCAGGCAGAGCATTATTCACAGTAACTACAGAAGAGGGACAACCTACGTGTCCTCCAGTGGGTGACAGGATGAAGGAGATGTGGTGCACACGTACAATGGGACCCACTCAGCCATAAAAACGTTGAAATACTGCCATTTGCTACCACACGGATGGATCTTGAGCGTGTCTTGCTAAGCAAAGTCAGACGGAAAAGGGTAAGAACCGAATGATTTCTCTCATGTGGGATACAAAACAAAAAGCCACAAATGAACAAGAAAGAGCATCTAAACAAATGAAAACACAGATCGATTCATAGACACAGAAAACAGAATAGTGGTTACCAGAGGGGAAGTGAGGTACAGGGAGGATGAAGAGGGTAAAGGGGGTCAAATATATGGTGACAGGAGACTAGACTTTGAGTGGGGAGCACACAATAGATCATTAGTAAACAAAGTTACCCCAATAAATGTAATTTTAAAAACAAACATTTTAAATGTAAAACATGTTCCTGTCTGAATATTTCTACTGTTCAGTATGGCAACCGAACGACAAGTTTTCTTAACTACAGGCGGTTGGTGAATCTTATGCTTGCATTAAACATTGGTATCCTCATGGAAAGAAATTCACAGCCAAATTTCTTGCACACAATAAATTAAAGTAAATTCTTTTCTGTGGTTTATCTGGGCACAGCACCATTTTTATTTTTATTTATTTATTTTTGACATCCCACCCATTTTGTAAGTTTCTCATTTGACCCTGACCTTGGTCCTGCTGACATCCAACCAACAAAAGAGGTCTTCCCTGCCCAGCCAGCCCACAGATGACCCCTGAACAGCTGGATGAGGTAAGACTGCCTTCCTCCCCCAGCCAAGGACTGCCTGTAAGGCGTTTCATTGCTGCTTCCCTCTGGCTATTCCTCTCTCCGGTTAACAAGTAAAATCAACTGTAGTCGGGTTTTGCTTTTCTTCTGGCTACCTCCTTCAAGGTCAAACAGCAAGGGTCCTCCCCACTTCAGGATAGGAACCCTTTCAGTTCAAGGAAGCACCTGACCTGCCTTTCATGTTTGTGTTTTGGTTAACTTCCTCTCATTTCAAAAGATGTATGTAGCTAATCTTTCCTCCATCAAAATCAAAGGAAAGTTGGCCTTGCCTGGAAGGGAAAACTTGAACAAGAACCACATTAGGGAGAACTACTATTATGAAAGACTTCAAGGAAAAGTAAACATCCTAGAATTTGAAAACAAGGTTGAAAGAAAACTTTGGATTTAGTATCAGAATCAGACATTTAATCCAATCCCAGAAAAGAGGGAAGGTAAGGGAAAGGGACAAGACGACAGGCTGGGCCCTGGCCACGTGTTAGCGCACCTGGCCTCACAGCGGGATGCGAGGCACAGAAAAGTGGCTACCTTGACTGAGACTGCAGATTTTAGGAGGGGGTACTCCAGAACGGAAGTCATCGCCTTGGTGATAGACCATTTCTGGAATAAAACTCTCGGACCAGTCACTATTTCTTTTTTCATAATGAATGAAGATACAAATACCTCTTGCTAAAGTGTGAGACTCGGAGCCAACTATATCTTGTCCTGGGGTAAACGAACGCCACACTTTACGGTGAAGTTTGGACTGCTTACCCTCGAAGATCAAGAACAATAAAAAAATGTCAGCTCTTACTACTTCTCTTCAGCATGATAGTGCAATAAGGCAAGAAAAGCACATGAAAAGCACCCAAAATGAAAAGGAAAAAGCCACATGATTATCTATGTAGTAAAGCCAACAGAATCCACAAAAAAATCTACTAAAAATAATAAGCGAGTTTAGCAAAGCTTAAGGATGGGGATCAATAACCAAAAATCGATTATATTGCAACAAGCAATCAGAAATTGAAAAACCTTTTAAATCCCATTTATAACAGCATCAAAATATACGTAGAGCCTGCACAATGAAAAGCACTAACTATTGCTGACAGAAATTAATGAAGGCTTAAATAAGTGAAGTGACATACTTGTGCAGCGATCAGAAGACTTACTATTGCTAAAATATAAATCCTCCCAAAACGGACTTATAGACTCACAACAGTGCCGGTCAAAATCTCAGCAGGCATTTTTTGTAGAAAGCGACAAGCAGGTTCTAAAATTCGTATGAAAGTGCAGAGGACTTAGATTAGACACAACTGAAAAAGGAGAGAAAACCACCTGATTTCAAGATTTATTATAAAGCTACAGTAATCAAGACAGTGCGCTACTGATGTAAAGACAGACAAATACACGAACGAACTAGAAGAGTCTCCAGAAGTAAACCCAGACACATATGGGCGACTCAATTTTGGCAAAGCAATTGAATGAAGACAGGAGGATCTTTTCAACAAATGGTGCTGGAACAATGTGGAGACAGCAAGTCCTCGAATAATGTCATTTCATTACAACACTGATTAGAAAAAAAATCGATGCCCGGCCAGGGCCGCCGTCTGCGTGTTTTCACATCGTCCTCATGTCTGCGTGGGTCTTTCCAGGAACGCCGGTTCTGCCCCCATCCCAAAGTTGTGCAGTGATGTGAACTGGCGTGTGTAAAGTGTCCCAGTCTGAGTGTGAGTACGTGTGCCACTACAACTGCCAACACTCGCTGAGTCACCAAAAATTGGGTAAATACTATAATTATATTACCGGGTTTTTTAATTGGTCTTAAATATATGTGTAGCTCACATTTATTTTAATGTTTAACGTTAGAAGTATTTGGGGCATTTATGTTTTTGTTTTAGTGATGCTTTTGTGACCAGAAATATGCTGTCGGAACTTAACTCTTGTTTACATCAATCAGCCTATGATAAAACCGGTTTCATTATACATCGTTTTGCTTAAAGTCGCAGTTTTCCAGAACCTATCAACCAACCACATTAAGTGAGGAGGTATTGTATTCATACGTACAAAAAGAACTTTGATCCCTACCCTTCACCAAATACAAATAACTCAAAACAAAACTCAAGTTTTCAGAAGATACATAATCCAGAATTTTTCTAACATATTCATGATGTCTGCTATAAAATAAAATTACTAGATGTAAAAAGAAACAAAAAAACATGACCTATGATCAAGAGAAAAGTCATTCAATAAAAGCATGTCTACGAATGATCCCGAAATTACAATTAGCACACACACAGTTAACAATGACTGTAACTATGGTAAAGAACCTACAGAAAACGATTCTAGAACTAAAAAATACATTACTCAAAAATTTTTAAAATCATTAAACTAGAAATAGGAGCAACAGAGAAAAGAATAATAAGCAGAGGTTTTGGTAAAAAGCTATCTTAGTTGATACATGTGAAACTGGAATTTTAGAATGAGAGCAGAAAGAATATGGGGCAGAAAAAATACTTGAAGAAGTGTTGTTTGGAAAGTTTTCCAAATTGGATCAAAAACAGTAACTCTCAAACCTAAGAAGCTCGGTAAACTTAAATAGCATAAAAGCAAAAAAAAAAAAAAAAAAACTTCACACAAACACATCATAAACTCTGAACACCAAAGGTAAAATCTTAAAAGCAGACAGGGTTACCTAAGGAAATAACAGGATGACAGCCGATCTCTCATCTGAAAAAGATAGAGGCCAGAAGAAGTGGAACATCTTTAAAGGGCTGAAACACATATGCACACACCCTGTGGTCTACCGAAAATTCTATCTCCAGCAAAAATAAAAATAAAAATAAATAAATCTTTCTAAAATGAAGAGGCATAAAAGAGCAGCACGAGGGAGAAGGTTGTGGTGACGGAACAGCTCTGTGATGCGATTGTGGTTTTAGTTACACAGACCTGCACGTGTAATAAAATTGAACAGAACGACACACATGTGCACGAGTGCACGTCAAGCTGCTGAAATCTGAATAAGACTTGTGGGTTGTGCTAATTTTAGTTTCTGGGTTTTGACTTTTTACTGTATTTCCGGAAGATGTCACCATCTGGAGAATGGTACAAGGGCCCTCTCTGGACTATCCTTGAAAGAACCTGCTAATCTATGTCATTTCGATATCGAAAGTTAAAGAAATGAAATAAAGACAATGTTCAGATAAATCAATTGTAAATTTATTGCTAGGAGACTACAAAAAAGTGGAAAAGGCAATTCTTCAGGCAGAAGAGAACTAGTAAAGCATAGCTCCCTGGTCTGTGAGGGCTGCACACAGTGACGTCCTTCCACAGGACACGTGAATAATCTGGGTATTTGGTTTTGCTTAGTTTTGGTATAAAAATGGCCTGTTATGTTTTGTAAAAAGGATCGTCTTTCAGAGAAAATGGTAAAATATTTATTAATGAAATGGCATGATGGCTAGCATTTGCTTCCAAATAATGCGCGGGTGGGTGGGGGAAGTGGGTAGGGTACCAATGAAACAGGATAGCCCACGACTCGATAAATATTGGAGCAAAGGCTCACTGTGCTAATCTCGACTTCTTTTAGATACGCTTGAAATGTTTCCCCCCAAAAAGTTGCAGAAAAATGTGTGAGGTCTGCCTTAGTGTTTTGGATGCTTAGTTATTAAACATCGGCTGTGTGTTAAGGGACACTTACAATATCCTTAACCAATATCAAGGGCTAATGACATTCAGTCACCGTGAATGATAGTGGATGCAAATCCATATTTTAATTGCTCCTCTTGACAACTTTGACTTTTTTGTACAAATTTTTGGTCACTTTCTTGTCCCCCACGATTAGACTATCACATTTACCTTGAATGAAGCTGGTGAAGAACTCGCCCAAGGAAGCGAGGGCAGCGCTGCCATTTTTCATAGAGGATGCATAGACTGCATAGATTTTAGTTAATTCATGGCTTCTCTGAAGGAATCTTTTAAGACCAATGACCGCTGTGTGAGATTTAATTTCCTTTAGCAGAACTTACGTAGTATATTCTGCAATGCCTCAGAACCAGACACGTGAAAAGCGATCTATTATAACATTCTGAGTACCAAACAATGAGGGCGACACTGCCAACCCTCCCTGTTGTGGAAGTCCCACTAGGCTGCCTCTCATGACATGCCACCATCTGTCACACAGGCCATGAGACTGCCATGGTTAATCCACATGTTATATATTAGCAAAGCTCAACCACTGATTTTTAAAGTAAAAATGTTTTAAAAATAGAAGTTCTATTTTTTTCCTGCATACCAGTGGAAGACGCCCCAACACTGAGACGAGTCTGTACACAGGAGGAGGGACCAGGAGTGAACACGGCTCTCACGTGGTAATTACATCTTTCGCTGGCTTGCGAACACTGACTAAACGCGCATCTGAGCACATCTGAAGCACAGACGTAATCCAAGCCTCACCGGCCCAAGCCGTCGCCTGTTTTATTGCAAGGAATTACCTGCTTGGCTCTTCCTGAGCATCCCCAAGGGGTGTCACCTCACAGGCTCTTAGAACAGGTGTCCGGCTCCAGCCGTGCGACCCTCAGACGTGCCCTGCTGGGCACCGCAGCCTTCTACAGGTAACACCCACTAAGCTGATTTCACAACCCATCAGAGACGAGTACTATCATCAGTTCAAAATATCAAAAAAAATGATACACTTCTCTGGAGAGTCCATTTTCAGACCCCAAGTTTTTAAATATTTCAACTAATTACAGAGTAGAATGCAAAAATCCAGTAAGAGAAGCAGAGCTTCAAAGGTACACCTCCCTTGCCAGCTGGTTGCCTGGGGCTTTCAACCCTAGACGCCCCACCCCGACCCCGGGACGACCCCCAGGATAAGAACGCGCCCGAACCCCGTGGCCTAGAAGGACTCGAGCCGGACAGTGAACGCTCCCCCTTGACGCCAGGGTCCCGAGGACAGGGCACGTTCACGGGGCAGTCACCTCTCGAGTCCGCGTGCCCGGGAATCCCGTCCCAGGTGCGGGCCGGGGAATCACCGTCCAGGAATTAATGACTTGCTGGAAATCACTGTTTGGCTCTCGCCACAGGAACCCAGGCTGCTCACTCACTCTGGAAACATCACCTCCTAACAAGCTTTCCTCTCCTGCCCCCCCCACACCTGACCCGTGGGTCGGCAGGTGGTGAACAGAAGAAAACGGACCTGTGTTCGCACAGAATGAAGAACGGGGTTTGGGGCTTAAGACCCTGTCCCTCTGCACCTCGGGGCTGCTTCATCTGGGGCCTGCGAAGCCCTGGCAGACCCAGCGGCTGTGGCTCCTCCTACGACTCCCTGGGTCCGGGGGTCCGAGTGTCTCTGGGGGGCTGGCGGCCACGACGCCTGCGGCTCCGCTCCCTGGGGCTCCTCCCGTGTCCACTGGGAGAGGCGAAGGGCCGCGACCAGCGAGCGGCCGCCCCGCCCAACCTGGGGCGCTGTAGGACGCCCCAGGCCCGCGGGCGGCCGTGGGCGAGGCGGCCCCGGCCCTCTCAGCAGCCCCCGGGCGGGAAGGGCGGCCACAGCTACAGCTCCCCGCGCGGCCCCTGGCTCCGGCCCGACTGGCGCCCTCGCGGCGGTGGCCGCGGCCCCCGGGCCGAGGCCCCTTCCTGCCCCGGGGCTCTGCACCCCGCTTCCCCGCCCAGAGAGAGGGTGTGTCCGTCTCCGGGGTGGGAAAGGCGGCAGCGCTGGGCGGGGTCGGCCCAGACGGGGGCGGGGCTCCTGGGCCGTGTCGCCTGCCGCGTCCGCGGGCCGCGGGGTCGAGACCCGACGCGGGGAGGCGCCCACTTTCCGCCCGAAAGGCCGAACGTTTGGCATCGACGCCTACTTCCTTCCTCCCCGCGGATGCCACTGAGTCACCCCCCGCATCCTCAAAACCAGACCAACTGACGCCCAAAATAGCAACGGGGCCAGAAAAAAACCGAAAACCACCCCAATCAGCGCCCCGCGCGGGGCCAGCCGGTCACAGCCACGCGCCTCGCGCCTTTTGCGGGCCCGGCGGAAGCGAGCCCGCCCCGCTCTCGGCGTCCCGCCAATCAGCGCGCGCCTCACGGCTGGCCCCACCTCCCTGGCCAATCAGCGCAGCGCTGGCTTCTCTCCGCTCCTCCCGCCCGCCCGCGCCCCAACCCGCGTCATCCGACGCCTTCACACCCCACTGGCGCACGACGCCGCGCTCGCGGCCCGGTTTTATTTTTAGCTCCCGGGCGAGAAGCTCCGCCCCCTTCCAAAGCACCGCCCCTCTCGCCGCCCGCCAATGGGAGGAGGAGTTTCCGTTGCGTCATCGCGCGGGCGGACGAGCGCTAGCCAATCAGCGCTCGGGGCGAACGAGCGTCATGAAAACGCGGCGGAAGGCGGTGGGCGGGTCATGACGCAGCGAGTTTCCTCCGAGACTCTTCCGGGGGGCGTCGCGGCGTCGCCTCTTTTACTCTTTAAAGGGAAACGTCGCGCGGGGCCCTCCCCTCCCCGTGTGTGTGTGGCGGGGGGCGGGGGCGGCCACCGCGGCGGAGCCCGCGGCGCGGACGCGGCGGCGGCGGCTGCTGCTGCTGCCGCCGCCGGGGCGCGGGCGGCGGCGGCGGGCGGTCACGTGGGCGTGTTTGGGGGCGGGGCCCCGCGGCGGTTCCGGGCGGTTGGGCGCGCGAGCGTGGAGCCGAGGCAGCCGCGCCCGCCTGCCCGCCCGCGCCCTCCCGCCCGCCGCGCCGCCCCGCCCCGCCCCTGGGTGCCGCTCTGCCCCGGCGCGGCCGCCGCGGATCGCAGCACACGCGTCCCCGCCGCCGCCGCCGCCGCCGCGGTTGATGTGGTTGGCCCCGGGCTGAGGACGCCGCCGACATGCCGCAGTCCAAGTCCCGGAAGATCGCGATCCTGGGCTACCGGTCCGTGGGTGAGTGGCGGGCGCCGCGCGGCCTGCGCCGGGCCCGGCCGAGTTCGCGGCCATGTGGCGGCCGCCGCGCGTTTCGTAACCCGCCGCCCGCCGCCGCCGCCGCCTCCATTTTGAACCGAGGCGGCGGCCGGGCCGGGCCTCGCGGGGGGCGGCCGGGCGGGCGGGACGCGCGCGCCGCGGCGCCGGGGCTTCCGCACCCGCGGGGGCGCCGCGCGGAGGGGTCCGCCCCCCGCCCGGCCGCCGCGAGCCGCCCCCAGGGGGAGGGGTCGCACCTGTCTCCCCGCCTCCCCGCCGGCCGCCGCCGCGCTGCGAGCAGCCTCTGGTCCCCCCCGAACGAAGCGCAGCCCGCGGGGTCTCTAACAAAGGGAGCGGCGCCCGGTGCCTCCCGTCCGGGGTGCGGCTCCGCGCTGCAGGGCCCCCGGGCGCCGGCCCGGAGGAAGTTTCCCTCCGAAGGAGCCCCGAAGCGCCCCCTCGTTGCCCGCCCCGGTGCCGCCGCCAGCGACCGGCGTGGGAAGGCGGAGAGACAAAGTGCCCGTCTCGGTGGCCTCTTTTTCTCTCCGTGGAGGGGAAACGAGGTCAGCCGCTCGTCGCCAGGCTGTCGAAGCAATCCGAAGTTTCGTTCCGTTCCGTTCCCAAGCGGCTGACGTGTATGCGAAACCGCCCCTGCCGGGCGCCGCTCGGCCGCCAACCGAGGCGGTGCGTGCTGGGTGCGGGGTGGACGGGGTGCCGTAGGGGAGCGAGGGGGCGGACCGGGGAGCTTCCCCGGCTCCAGGCCAGGGAGGCTTCGCCGTCCCCGGCCGTCAGGACCCTGGAGACAGTAGGTTTTCAGCGGTGGCTGCCCCGGGAAGGTGAGCGCTCCACGGTCGTTGGGGGCAGGAGGGGGAGCGAGGGTCTGGAGGCCGCCGATGGCAGGAGGAGGTGACGGGAGCTGCCTGCACTCCACTCTCTGTTCCCTCCTCCCCCCGTTTTCCGCCGCCGGTGCCAGGGTCTGTGCTCTTTGACCCAGATCAGCTGCAGCATGCTTACTCATCTTTTTATCACCTCTCTCCGGTGAGGTGCTGGGGGGGGCGAATCAGAGGCACTCGGGTCAGGATAGGGGCTCCAGGAGTTATAGGAGTAACCCTTGTGCCAAAGCATAGGTGTATGGGGGGAGAATAGGTGACAGCGGTAACAGCCGCAGCCCTAAAGTGCCCATGCGTCATCAAAGTGAGGCTTTTAAAGTCGCCAGCCATCCACTCCCCACGTGCCCATGTGGAACCGGGCACTCAGCCTCGATTGGCAGCCTGAGTCACCCAGGCCTTGCTTCTGTGTCTGTTTCTTCCTCTGCGTTTTGAAGAGCGGAGCTATGACCTTTCCTGGCTCTGGAGTGAGCTGTCTAATCAGATGCGTAGTGCCCACCAGCTGAAAGCAGCAGTCTCTGAATAATCAAGTCACAGGCGACACGAACCTGGGCTGCCTGATTTCAGCTCCAGCGGATGTCCCAAAGATCCCGACTCACTTGCCCCTTGAAATTCCTGAGATGGTGATTCTGGCCTTCTGTAAGCA
Organism: Cynopterus sphinx; assembly: GCA_030015415.1. Taxonomy (NCBI): domain Eukaryota; kingdom Metazoa; phylum Chordata; class Mammalia; order Chiroptera; family Pteropodidae; genus Cynopterus; species Cynopterus sphinx. The sequence continues at coordinate 1,628,169 of CM057393.1, forward strand.
GTCCTGGTGTTGTATCCCGCTTGTTGAAGAAGGTCCTTATGTTCAGTTAAGCCCTTCTGTTTTCCCTCTCAGCACCCCCCTCCTGAAGATCCGGATGTGACAGGTCACCCCTAACCTCATCTTCCCAAACATTTATTTTGAACTGCTGTATGTTAAAGTGCTGTACTGAGTTAAGTCAGCTCCTAATAGGACGCAGGGTAAGTTCTAGTCATTTTCTGTGCCCTCAGTATGTCCTGTTATCACATCCAACTCCATTTTCTCCACATTTATTTTCAAGTGTAGTGATGATTAAAGTAAAAGGTATGTTGGAAAGGTTAAATTACTCCCCGTCTCTGCATTTGATTGTAAAGTTGTGTACTTTTGTTATGAGCCAGGACACCTTGGAGTTTGTGCGGTCTTTTGTTTTGCCAGCATCGAAGAATCGTTCCCTGATTCCATGTACTAGCCAGTCCTCAGAGAATTATTTATTCGGTGTTCAGACTTGCAGGGGTTTACTGCCCTGTTTGTTTGCAAATGGTGCTATACTAGAGAAACGTGAATGTGTTTATTTCTAGGTTGTGTTATTTTGTGATGCCAAGCCCTTGTGCCATATTGAAGGGATAGTAGTAGGAAAAAAGGCATAGCTAGAAACCGTGCCTTTCTTAGAATATTCCCCTGATTAAATATCTTATGCCAGTTTGACTGCTAGAATGCTTGTCCTGGTGGCTTTGTCATTCAACAGACTTTATTTTAAAAGTTCGGCTTCAGATAAAACTAAATGCTATGATTGTTTTACTACGTGGCTTTCCATTTTTGTGTTTTTCAAAAGCACTGATAAAACTTCCAGTAAAGAGAATATAATTCTCGGGTGATTTATACAAGTTTTTTTTTTCCCCGAAGTACTTTTCCTGTTGTTTACAATGTTAAGCTTCTAAGGACACGTCACCTATAGTGCAGGCTGGCTTTCAAGGAGTGCTTTGTAGTAATTGTTTCAGTAGTGGCCAGATGTCCCAGCTCCCTGATATCCGTTGTTTCTGATACAGACGAGTAGTCCCATGATAGGAGGTAACTAAACTTAATCAAGTCAAAGTTCTAGTGTCAGGTAACTATTTTCAGATAAAATTTGGTGCACCTTTCACTGGAACCTTCTACAGAGGCTTGGATGGTCTAGTTTAGTATTAGCATAATCAAAAGGTCGTTTGCTATATATAAGCCTCTGAGGTTAACAAGAGAGATGAGATCACGGGAATGGGAAGGCTCATGAGAAAGAAAACGAAACAACTCTGTGGTTTGCTGAAAGGCAGTGCAGCAAAAGTAACTCGGATGATTACCTTGCAAATGCTTTAGGTAGTAAAGAAGATGCATCCTTTGATTTGGGCACTTCATAGGAAAAGATGTCACTAAATGGGTTCCAGGTAGAATACAGTCCAATTGCATTCTGATTTACTGTTTAAATTATCCTGTCCTTTTCCGATACATTTATTTGAAAATTTTAAAGGTGAAGCGTTGTTCGCCGCGTGAAATTGTGTGTTCAGGTACTTAATAAGGTTTTGAGGTGGTATGCTTGAGGGTGGGGGTAGTCCTGTGGTGACCACCTTGTGTTGAAGCTTGAAATTAACTTTTTTTTCGGTGTCGTTGTTGTAAACGAGAGAATAATCAGAGCCTGCAATCGTGGCAAAGACTTTCCAGTGCTGAGCATTATTTGAGTGTCCGTGTGCGTCACATCTACCCGTACTTCATCAACTCAGAGGAAACTGCCCATTGCAGTCACTCCCCATCCTCTCCTCCACTGATCTCCTTTCTATTTCTATGATTTCACCTATTTTAGACATTGTATATAAATGGAATCACACATATGTGGTATTTTGTGACTGGCATCTTTCATTTGACGTATATTTTTAAGTTTCATCCCTGCTGTAGCATATATCAATTAATTCCTTTTTGTTGCCAAATAACGTTTCATTATTTGAATATACCACATTTATACATTCTTCAGTTGATGGACGTGTGGGTTTCTACATTTATGGCTATTATGAATAATGGTGTTATGAACATTTTGTACACATTTTTGTATAGACGTGTGTTTTCACTTGGGGTATATTTTAGAAGTAGCTGCTGGGTTACATGGTAACTTTGTTTAACATTTTGAGGAATTATCAAACTGTTCTCCAAGACATCTTTCTGTGCCATTTTACATTCCCATCACTGAAACTAATTGAAATTCGTTTCAGTTTCTCCTCATCCTCACCAACACTTGTAATTGTCTTTTTTATTCTAGTCTTCCTTACGGGTGCAAAGTAGTATCATACATGATTTACAAATAATTTCCATTCTGCACTTTGTCTCCTCCTTGATGGTGTCCTGAGAAGCAAAAAGTTATAAATTTTGACAAAGTCTGATTTATTTTTTCTTCTATCACTGTGCTTTTGGTGTTACATCTAAGAAGTCGTTGCCTAATCCAAGGCCGTGTAGATTACTACTGTGCTTTCTTCTAAATGTGTCATACTTTTAGCTCTCACATTTGGGTCTGTGATACATTCAGAGTTGGTTTTTGTGTATGGTGGGAGAGAGGGGTGTCACTTCATTCTTTTGTATGTGGATATCAAGTTGTCCCAGCCCCTTTTGTTAAAGACTGTTCTTTCATCATTAGTTCTGGACTCTCTTCCTTTGATCTTTCTGTCTCTCCAGATGCCACTGTCACTCTATCTTGATTACTGTAGTAAGTGTGAACCCTCTACCTCTATTCTTTTTCAAGAATTGTTTCAGAATTGTTTTCACTCTTCTGAGTTCCTTGCATTTCCATATGAATTAAAATTCCTTAAGGACTAGCTTATCAATTTCTGCAGAAAAGCAACTGGGGTTTTGATAGGGTGTTTTACAGTTTTGCAAGTATCTTTAAACGTCTGGTTTAAAAAACAGCCGAATTCTTATATCTGCTTCTGGATTCATTCCATTGCACTGTGATAACTAACGAAGCATGTGAAGGAAATCCTGCCTTCCACAGGTGCGTAGTGGGGGAAGGGAGCAGTATTTTAATAGCTTTCTCAGATAATTGTGGATGTTCTTTGATGCTCAGCAAAACTGCTATAGCTGGTCAGCGTCTTGGAGGCTAGTTGTAGCATGCACTCTGAAACCACAGGGCCAGATTTTCCTACTCTTATACCGAACTTTATTGTTCGCTTGTTTCCTACCCACGCCTGATTTCGTAACAGCATACATCGATCATTTGGAAAATTCTGATTCACTGTTATCTAGATCCTTCCACATTTGAAACATTTCAACATACATTATTTAAATCACATTCTTTAATACTTCTCCCTACCCCTCCCCTCCCCTCAGAAGAATCTAGATATTGGGAAGCTGCTGAGCTCACCATGAGTGATACAAGTTTTCCGAAATCCTCATTTCCTCTTGGGAGGAAGTTGTTGGCAAAGAACTAGCAGTTTTACATTTCCAAGAAAATGTCTGCCAGATACCCACATTTGAAAGAATGGGTGTTTGTTGGTCATTTGTGCAAGGAAAAATGCTGTTCCGTGAGAGAAGTGGCCGTTTCACTCACACACACGCTTCACTTCGAGGTAGCCATCACACCTCAGTATGCGTGCGTACATCTCATTTTGTGGTGCAGACTATTTAGAGAAATGTTCTTCAGGGTCAAGCTTAAATAAAATTAATCATTTTACTGCTTCCTCAAGGACGCTGTGAAGTGAAAATGACTTTTTTAATGTGCGTACAGTGACTTTCCACTACGGTTTGTGCCCACCGTCTTGGTTCCTGCTACGGGGTACCAAGCAAGCAGTTTTGCCCCCATCGCTTTTGCACCATTGGTGCGAATATGGACACAGTGAAAAGGGCAGATAATATCTTGGCGTATTTATGAAAATGGTTTTGGCTTCGTGAGCCCCTTTCTCAAGGACCCGCGGAGTTTCACAGACTGCACTCGGAGAACCATTGAACTGTGCTGCACAGGAATTTGCTAGACTGCTGCTCACCGTTGTGCAAAGTCCAGTCGGGAGTGGCTGCATCCTAGAAGCTGCTCGAGGGAACGTGGTGACTACAGTCTCAGGAGGAGCCTTCCAGAAGAGGCCCTCAGCATCAGAAGAGACCAGAACGAGGAGGCAGGAAAGGAAGGGGAGCGGCTAGGACAGAATGACCCGGAGTGGGGAGTGAGGTCGGAAAGGTGGTCAGCCAGGACCTCATTTCTGCAGCAGTGCCAGGGAATGGTTCCCTCTGAGGAGTAAGCTGCGACTTACTAAAGCCCGGGGGGCGGGAAGACAGTCTCAGTGCCCGTTGACTTGGCCTCTGATTGTGGTGTGATTTGGGGTGTTGTTTTTTGACATGGTGAGGGCGAAGCCCCCAAGATTACTAAAAGTTTAAGAATTACCGAGGGCAGCAGGGCACCAGCACCTCTGTGTGACTGCTAATGTGGTTTTCCCATACAGGCGTCAGGATGAAAGCAGAAACAGCAAAATGAGGAAGAGTCGTCTCGATCTGTGGTTGTGAAGCCAAAAATGTGCTCCAATAGGCCCTTGGTTTAGGGCCTAGAATGAGGAGCTAGTGACTTTAGTGTTGTTCGTGAGTAGATTGTATTGGGTCATTTGAATAAATCAGAACTGAACTTGGACATGATTGTGCAAGTTAAAGCGTTGTGCAATCTTCGTGATCACGCTCGCGAGAACCTTTGTTCTTGTTTCTGGTTTGTCATGAAGCACCCAAGTAGGTTTTACCAGCTGTTAGAGCGCTGATAACCGTCAGAATGCGTGCGGCCAGGGACCTTTGACATGAATTGCTCAGTTGATCTGGAAACATACCATCTCAAACAGAAAAGCCTTGGATTACTGTTTTGGTATTTTAATGTTCTTTAGTGTGTTTTGGGCTTCTGATGAAGTTTTATGCGGGCCATCTGGAAGTGGAGTCTGAATGGGTGTTGGAAGTGCTGGGAACCTCGTCTTGCTCTCTGCGGACCAGGGGAGGGGGACGGTTTAAGGATCCTGGTGGAATTAACTCCTGCGAGTCCTGGGTTGATGGGTGTTACAGCTGTAGTTTAGCTGAGTCCTGACTCACGTGAGTGACCGGATAAAAACATCAGTGGCAACAGTCAACCATGGTGGCCAGCATTAAGACGGAGGAGGGTTCCGAATGACCTCGGCGGACAGGCCACACCGAGGGAAAACGTGACACTCCGTGGCGTGAGCGGAAGTGGGAACACACTGGAATTGCGGGTCTGGACGTGACGTGGCGAGTTTCCGGCCTGGCTGATGGCCCTGGGTCCACCAGGGGACCGGAGTGCCGGACGCGGAGACGGCAGCGTGCATCGGAACGTCCCTGGGGTCGCTGCTGGCGGCAAGGAGGGCCACGAAAACGCAAGTCACAGACGCCAGGTCTCGTGTTCGCGCCTCAGAAAACCCTGTGCGAGCAGCTGGGAGGCCCGGGCCCTTCCGGGCGTCTTAGCCGGCGCCGGTCGCGCCGTGGACTCCGAACCGCTGCTCCAGCCTCCTCCTCGGCCTCCGTGCCACGTGCCGGCGCGTTGCCGGCTTGGAGTCGTGGTTCTGACTGGACTTTGTGAGCTTCTCCTGAGGTGGTGCGGTGTCTTCTGAGGGAAGAGCCCGGGGTTTTCACCATCCGTCCATCCAGAGGATTCAGTCCCCCCAAAGACGGAATTGCTGGATGCCTGGTGGGAGGACGACAGTGTGCGGGGGAAGCACCACGTGGTCTTTAAATAGATACTGGTTACCTGATTGAATACACAAGTCCCCGCGTGTGCTGAGGCTGGGGGGGCTGTCCTCAGGGCGCTTCTCCGCGGCCCCAGGGGACGGCTGCTACACGGCCGCCACGTGGCTGCCGGCTGCAAAGCGTTTGCTGGCGCTGGCACACCTGAACTCTGAGGCAGGTCCTGTTTATCTGCCTGTTTGCAGGTAAGGAAACTGAGCTAAAAAACGTTGAGTGATTTGCCCAGTGTCCATTATTAAGTGGCGGAGCCCGGATTCGAGCCTGCGGAGTGGCTCCAAGCCAGCTCCCTTTAGCCAGCTGCTGCACACGCTGTGTTTGACATGCAGGTGGGATAAACCCTTCGAGACGAATGACCCGAGAGAGAGCTAAGGTGTAGTCATGGGTGGGGTGGGGGGAAGTGTCCCTAGAGAACTGTCATTACAGCTGGAGTTGGCCCCGCGGAGGGTGGCAGCGCAGGGAGCAGGAGGGCAGAGCTCCCGGCAGACGGGAACTGCATGCTGGGCTCCCAGGGGCCGAGGAAGAGCTTGGCACCTGGGGGGAAGGAGGAAGAGAAGGCCACCGGTGTGTCTGGACTGGTGAAGGAGGACAGGAGGTGTGAGCGGCGAGGAGGTCACGTGGGGCTTGCCTGCGTGCCGACCGACTGTCGAGAAGAGCCTTGTAGGCCCCATTGAAAGTTTGAGACTTTTCCCTGAAACAGTGGAGAGTCACTGAGGGGTTTCAAGCAACGTAAGGTGACCTTCTATACCGAGCTTGGCATCGCCTTTTTCTGTAAAAGGCCACGTAGTAAACGTCTCGGGCTTTGAGGGCCACGTGGCCTCTGTCGCAGCCACTCACTTCTGCCTGCAGTAACGCCCGGCAGTCACAGACGACACAGGAACACGTGGACGCGGCCGCGGGCCAGGAAAACTTTATTTCTGGACACGGACGTTGGATCTTCATTTCATTTTCAAATGCCGTGAAATATTGATGCTTTTCAACCGTTCAAACATGTGAAAACCATCCTTAGTTCGTGGTCTGTACCCAGACAGCCCGGGGGCCACGTTCGGCCCTGGTCTGTCGTTGGCCGATTCTGTCTCATTCCCTCAGGAAGACCCCTGCCACCGCTCTGTGTAGCAGCTGGGGGTGTCAGGGGACGGAAGTGGGAGGACAGCCATGGGCTGGAGTTCACCCCGGGGTGTCGTGGACTGGTGTGGTGCAGGTGAAATGAAGAGGGGACGGATCTGAGGTGGAATTAAAGGGAGCACCAGTGAGGCCCTGTGATGTGGGAGACGTTACAGATCCTCAGGCGGCTGGCATGAGTCCTGAGTGGGTAATGGTGCCACTGGCTGGAGTGAGACATGGTAGAAGGGGGACAGGAATTGGGGGGTGCACCGGGCTCGTTTACACACCCGCCTCGTCTTCTGGCTGTAGCAGCCCTCGGGGGACCCACACCGTCCCGGTGGTCCTAGAGACGGTGGCTGCACCTGCAGCTGCGCTTCTGGGGGTGTGCTGCTCCCAGGTCCTCATGTCACCTGAGGATGTGCCCCAGCATACCCTCAGACCGCAGGCTTGTTTCCCTGTCGCCTTGGAAACAAAGGAGGTCGCAAGAGCCACTGGGTTGCGTGCGCTCACGCCGCTCACTCCGCCAGGGAGGGGTGCGAGGGTTCAAGTCCAGCCACAGGATGTGGCCGCTGTTCCTGCTTTGGGGGAAAGGGGAAGTTGGCTCCCGTCTGGACCTTTGCGTCCTGCATAACTGCTACCAGACGTGTGCCCGCGTATACACTGTCAGCCTGACTCTGTCCGGATGGGCATCATCCCCCCAAATTGGGCAGAATGAACATACCTTCCATCTCGTAGACCTCTGGGGCAGCTAAGTTTGTACGAGCCCTAATTGTTGCTTATTACTAGTTTCAATCCCTCTTAAACTTCCTACTCTTCAGTATGTTAAAGACCTAAAATTTGAGGATTGCTCCTTTGCTTTTCTCTCTTTCCCACCCTGACCCCCCAGCTTCCTCCCCAGGTTCGGCCATAAATCTAGCAAAATTCATTCTTCTCTGTAGCCAGACATTTAATTCCCTGCAGTTTATTGGGTCTGTCCCCTTGCATTTCAACTCAGCTTTATCTCTACCTCATTCTATAGAGATAAATATCCTATTTCAGTAATTTTTAGGGAAGCATTTTATGGTTTTTATTGGCAGCACTTTTTTTCCCCGTTTAGTTTAATAACCTTGACAGTTAATAAAATCCTTCATTTCTATAACTCAGATCTTGTTATAATGTAAACATATTTCTCCTAGTTCCTCAGCAGAACACGTCTGATAGCATAGTACTAGGCAGTAGTAAGCCCCAAGCAAGTATTTGAATGAATAATAATTTTGTGAACCAGTTACTTGGTTTTTCTCTGTCTTGTCTGTCATCATAATAACTGCACCTTATTTTTTTTCTCTCCTAGCATCTATTTTTAAAAAATTGGGAAGGAGGTGTGAGAAAGAATAAGATGATGTCAGTCCTGCTTAACTCATAGGAACAAGTGCGATACTTCGTGTGAAAATGTTTTGTAAACTCTTAAAACAGTGTCTCGCTTGTAGGTTGTGGTGAACAATTAAAACGTAGATTTATCTGCCTCGCATGCCCTCGTCAGACTGTGTGTGGTGGGTACCGGGGGTGGTCTGCACAGAGTCGTGGGGAGCACTCTTACAGAACACGCTGGGACTGCTTATGCACCCCTTTTACAGTTGGGATGCCGAGGGTAAGTATTCTGTCAGAGGCCTTGCTTGGTGACTGATGTCTCTACGTGTATATGTACACGTCACCCCGCCCCCTCACAAAAGCGGCAACAACCAGAGCTACTGCTGACAGAACGCCACGTTTTTTACCAACGTGCAGGCGGAGTGAACAAGCGCACGGCTGGCATTGGTGTCGTGTAAGGGACACAGCGGTAAACCTGCGCGCAGTGGTTCTTGCTCTTGGAGCAGTAACGACATAGTCGGGTTGTGTGGTCCATCCGTAACCCCAGGTGACTCTGCAGCCTGTCTGCTGTTGGCAAACCTGGCCCTTTTATGGCTGTCCATTTGCTCAGTGGCTCCCAGAGAAGCTGCTCCTGGCGTTCACGCCCTGGCCCCTTGGCACTCTCGGGCCAGCAGAACCCTGCAGAGGCGCTGTGCCAGCGCCGTGCTCACTCCTTAGGAGTTGGCAGCCTCTGCTTTTGTGTTCTCTGGAGCCTCCGGTGACGTGTGGGAGGGACTTTAGGAAAGGGCACGCGGGAAGAGAAGGTCTGGCCCTCCCAGCTGAGCCTCGCCCCCAGCCGCCACCAGCTAAGGCCACCACGGGCTGTCTGCCAGGCCAGCCGCAGACCCCGCGGAGCCCAGGCGAAATGGTCGTGGGGTTCAGCCGCTGGTTGGGGGGTTGTTACACAGCGGTGGAGAGTTGAAACGCTGATTTTCTGCCTTGGGGGGGATAATTCTCTAGTTACTGCTTTGTATCGCGTCCTTTTGAGGCCTCAGCTGAAGTAGTGGTTACTGGATGTTATTTTCTTCGATTTCGGATTACTTTATTAGATGTCGTTACTAGAATGCATCATTCTCCTAAGCTCAGTGTTTTTGTCTCAGGAGCAGTGCTGATGATGACATTTATTAAGGACTTGCTGCATACCAGATAGCTTACACGTGTTTCCGTTGAATCGCAGCCCCCCGTAGGTGGAGACTGTTGTTATCTCCATTTTCCAAAACAGGAAACGGACTCAGGAAAACTTCCTACGGTCACATAACTAATCTCCATCCTCTTCTGCTTCGCAAAAATGCTAAATGCCTTCCCCTTTTTACCGCTTTCTTTAAATCAAGTCTCATTGCGGTGTAACTCACCTACACGTACAGAATCCGTTGCAGCGTAAAGCTACGTGAGTTGTGGTAGATTGACTCAGCTGCGCAGCCACTGCTCTAATCACAGCATAAAAGTCCTGTCATCCCAACAAGTCCCCTCACTCCCGGGCGGGCACTGGTCTGCTTTCCGTCTTTGTGGGTTAGTTTTTCTAACTGCACATGGATGGGATCTTACTAATACTCTGCCTGGCTTGTGTCAGGGAGCGTCGTGTTTTTGACACTCATCCGGCTGTCGCGTGTGAGTGGTTCCTTTTGCGGCTGAGTGGCGTTCTGTTGTGTGGAGGCGCCGCAGTTTGTTTCTCCCATCACTGTTGTTCGTCTCCAGCACTTACTACTAGGAGTAAAGCTGCGGTGAGCGTCTGTGCTGGACATGCAGTGAATACCCAGGGATGGGGTTGCTGGGTCACGCCGATGGTAAGTGTGTGATTCCATGAGAAATTTGTGCCATTTTACCCTTGGGCCAGCAATAGATGAGCCTTCCATCCTCCCCGACACTTGGGGCCACCGCTCTCGTTAGCTCACACTAAGGCGGCTGTGCCATTCAGCATGCCCCGAAGCGGGTGAGGGTATTGGTTGCTCCATCCCCCCTCCGCACTGGGATTGCAGCAGTTTTTATTTTTACCCTTTTCATGAGGGCGCTGTACCTGGTTGCGACGTTATTGCAGTCCCCGATGAATAACGAAGTTAAGCGTCATTCCACGTGCTTATTGCCCATCTTGATATTTTCTTCGTGTTATTTGTTTTCTTGAGAGTTTGTTGTATATTTTGGACAGATGTCCTTTGTCGGACAGTATGTTTGGCACATATTTTTCCAGGTCTGCGACTTTGACAAGGTAGAGCTTTCGTGACCGGGATCATTTTCTGTAGAGGACACCTGTGTTGGGGGTCGGGCCTGCGGCACCCCGCAGCCACAGTGCCCAGTGAGGTCCTTCTGTAGCGCTGAGAGCGAGAAGGGGAAGGGACAGGTCCGTACACCGCCTTGGACTTTCAGACACGATGATTAAACATTTCAGAGGCACCTTCAGCAAACCACGTGAGTGGGGCAGACCAGCAGAGAAACGAGAATGTTCCTGGCGCTTCAGGAGGAGGCTTTGGAGGAGACCAGGAGGGAACGGGTCCTGACAGAAGGCTGGTGTGGACAGCGACTTACCTTGGGGCTTCAACTGGCGGGGAAGGAAGTGGTGGAGATTGGACATCCGGGCTGTGACGTTTTGGAGTCCTGTGTTCCTGTGGCCTGCAGCGACCCAGTCATAAACGTGCGTGTGACTGAAACAGAGGTCTCACAACACCTTCATTGCTTGCATCCACTCTGGCGTGCCTGATTCCTTAAAACAGTGCGGGTCACCACTCTGTGTGTTGACTCCGTGACCTGGCGGGTCACAGCCCCGGTTCGAAGACATCTGCTTGAGACTCTCCTCGGGTTGTACAAGCTTCTGAGCCTTCGAGAACGTGGTTGTTGCTGAAAACATCTTCGTGTACCCGAATCTGAATTTGCCAAGGACAAAGGCCCAAGTAAACGTGGGAGGTGGTTGTGAGGAGGAATTTTTACAGGTGATCAAGTGAAGGGTAGGATTGCTGTAGACCAGCAAAGCCTTTTGTAACTGGAAGCCAAACTGTAAGGGCAATTTGGCCAGAAAAGCTGGATGAACTGCTTGGAGGACGAAGATGTTCATTAAAGCCAGGAATTCCTAGAACCAGAACTGAGATTGATTTACTGGGATTAATTATGATTTAGTGCCGACTTGTAAAGATTTCCACACTGCTTGTCTAATAATCCTACTTTTAATGGAAACAGCAGAAAAATGTCAAGTGGAGCCTTCCTGTCCCTCTTAATTTTAATAATTAATCATTTCTCCTTAGGGGAGAGTCCGGTGGAGGGGACCCAAGGGAGACCCAGCCTTTCTCCGGTCCCACTTCTGCTAATGAATAAGCCCTGTCTCCTGGGACCGTCTGATTAAGAAACGCAGCTGGCTCCCCGAGGCCTGAGGTTTTCGGTTCTGGTGTCCCCGTTGCTCGTGAGGATGATAGCTTGCTGTCAGCCTCCATTGTGCTTTGGGTCGGACTACGTTGTCTGCTTTTGCCAGAATGACTACTTAGGTTTTCAAGTGAAATGTGCGTTTAGCCTGCCAAATCAGGTGTGTCCTGTATGCCACAAATGAGGGCCTCCCCTTTGGACGCGGACCCGTAACTGTCGGATCTGCAGCTGCACCTATCTCGTGCCGTCTCGTTTACTGTGTATGATTTTATTTTCGATGTGGTGGTGGTGGCCTGGCTTTCACGCACGGACTCCTGAGGCCATTCTCCCCTCCCTTCCCGCTGCAGGGTTAGACCTACCTGGTACCAGTGCAGAGAACCGTCTAATCCAGTGACCCCTACTGTTCCTCCGCTTTGGGGGAGTTCATCACACATATAACACTTTACCCCTTTCAGTGCCATTTTCAATCTAGTTCGGCTTCCAAAAGAGTGATAAAAATTGTTTTAATCCTAAATTCCCTTTTTCCTTTGTATCTCTAGCCCATATACCTTTGGTGGGGGAAATTATCTTTCTTCCCTTCTTGCCGTTTGTAACACACGCACGCACGCACGCACGCACGCCTCCAAAACCCACCAGAGTGCCTGGAAATGCTCTTCAGAAGCCCTAAAGTCCTTTTCTTTCCTCCTAAATAAACTTCTTTTGCTTCAAGCAGTAGTATTCATGTAAATAAGAATTGTGCTTACCCTTTAAAAATGTTCGGTTTACTAACATAAAAGAGGATTTTTCTCCTTGCTGTTCTCAGTACCTAAAACAGTTTTGCTATATTTTGAGCTAAATACTCCTTTATGAGCTGGCTTATGTAACATGGTTTCTTTTGAACACAATTCATTTGAAATGCGTGCAGTTCCTGGACAGCTACTGTAGCCCAAGGCCACAGGCCGGCCCACGCCTGGGCACCAACAAATACTAAATAATTCTTTCTTAATCTCTATGGAACTATGCTTTCCTAGTCACGTGCATAAAACTCAGATCTTGTAGTATCTAAATGTATGAGAGTGCCCTTTGGAGGTCTGAGTTTTAATTCCATTCATTGGTCCAGAAACCCGAGCATCTGCAGGGTCTCCGTAGACTAATGATTGACGATAATTTGAGATAACTTCAAGCCCTAAAAAGGAAGAAAGAAAACAGGCTCGCGTGATGGAGTGACGTTAGGGAATGGGTGCCACTTTAGCTGGGGTAGTTTTAGCGAAGCCTCCTCTGAAGAAGGGACATTTGAGCTCAGGCCAGAATAATGACAGAAGTGAGTCATACCTTCAGCAATCTGGGGGATGATTAGAACAAAGGCACTGAGGCGGGTCGGAACTTGGCAGGGACGGAAGGGATGTGCCTGGAGTCTGGGGAGGGAGGAGGGGGGGTGGTAGTGGATGAGGTCAGGGGCGGGGCAGAGCAGTGCCCAGGAGGGAGGGCCTGCTGTTGTGGGCTATGGTTCGGAGCTGGGAGTTCATTCTAATCACAGAGAGGATTTTCAGCCGAGAAGTATCATTTAATTTTCCAGCGCTCTTGCAGAGTGATTTCAGTTTTCAGTAATTCTAGAGACACTTTGAACTCCGCATTCAGCCGCTCCATTGAGCAGTAAATAAGCCAGCCAGCCTGGGGGGTGGAGGGGAGAGTGCATTTCTAGTCGTCTCCCAGCAGCGCCCACGTGTAAGCCAGCCTTTGGATTAATAAATTTCTAAGTCTGTGGGGACTGCCTTGGGTGTGAAAGCGTTGTGCCCCTTGAACTGCACCTCCGTGGTTTGGGGGCAGGCTCGCAGAACCGATGCCCCGGGAGTACGAGCCTCATGTTGGCAGACCCCCCTCCGGGCTCGCCCGCAGCGCCTCTGAGGGAGGAGGTTGGCAGGTGCGCGTGGAGCACGTGTTCAGTGCGTGGAGGACACGGAGGAGGCAGCAAGGGCTTGGGATGAACCTAGGGAGGAACCTCTTCCTCTTTCCTGTGATACCAGCATCTGGACTTTGTCCTTCACTGCTTCTTCCCAGGGAAGCCTGCTCCAGAGGCCTTTGGCAGAAACTTTAGGGAACAGAGGGGAGTGAGGACTTGGGGCTCTGCCGCTTGGTTGGTTAACGTACAGGCTCAGTCCTTACTGCTGGTTTTGTGACAATTTCTTCATTGTCTTCTGTGTGCCCGGCACGCCCGGGCCTTTGATGCTGAGTGACTGAGACCGGATTTCTGTTGTCACAGTTTTTTCAGTAAAGACTTGTTATTTTTTCCAGGTTACCCTCTTTAAAAGCTATACCTGGTACCACTTGTAACAGCCACATAGGAAAGCACCCAAAGAAACTAATCATACTTTAATAATTTCCATATTAAAATTAATAGCCAGATTTCAAGGACACCAGAGAAAAGCAGCTTAGCTTTGACCTTGTTTAAGATTTTAACAGAATATGCGGTTGCTTGTTGGTCGGTAATATTTTTTAATGTCACAAAGGTATTTAATTCATAATAACTTAATTGCCTACATTCTTGTCATGTTAGCAAATTAATAAAATTCATTTCCTTTTTTGAAATTGCCTAAATGCTAATTAAAAGAATTGTTTGGTTCCCATACCTTCATCTGTCAGAGAGGGATTTTTATGTAAAATCGGAGGATTAAATTTGTACCTTGATATGCCAGTGTATACTGAACTGTTGCTTTCTTTTATAGGGAAATCCTCATTGACGATTCAGTTTGTTGAAGGCCAGTTTGTGGACTCCTACGATCCAACCATAGAGAACAGTAAGTGTTGTTTCCAAGGATTTATAAACTGAGAAGCTGGCCTTTTGCTTACAAACAGCCATTGTGTGTTCCTGGTGGCTGCATTGCAGGGGGTGCTCACTTAAACCTGTACATCTCCCACTGGGGTCCAGAAAGCTTCCAAAAACTTTCCCCACGTCACAGCGAATGATTTCTTTATTCAGTGTCCGGATCCTGCCATCTAGAAATTGTTATTCAGTTCCATGGGAATCCAGAGTCCTATATTAAAACCTCATATTCCAGGCTCTGCCTTAGAAAAGCTAGAAATAGAGTGTGCAGCCTTCTCCCCCATCCCCACCCCAACAGTAGCCCTGTTTAGGGATTCAGAGCTTGAAAAGAAGAGATGAAAGCGCTCCGGATCCTTTGTGCCTTACTCCTGTGGAAGCTCTAGCAGCCCTAACCCCAACCCCTTCCAGTCCTGAAGGCTTAGAGAAGGGAACCCTGTGGGGCTAGGGAGACCATCTGCACCATTGAAAGAAACAAAGTCTGTTGGCCTTTAGGGCTGTGTGCAGAACAAAGCACAGAAGACTAGAACCAGCCACAACCTTCACCTTGTCCAATTTCAGTCTTTGGTTTCAGAATCTTCCTGAAGGATTTGGGGACTCTGGGCCAAGTCTTGGTTCTAGGAGAATCTGAAACCCTTCTGTCCAGGGAAGTTGCTTGGCTAGAAGCTGGTCTTCTTTCAGGCCATCTTAGGATCTCAGAGAGCCTAGAACCAGTCTTCCCAGCTTCTTGACACCTGGGGTTTGTCATCAGGAATATGCAGATTTAAACATAGGATTTGTGAAAACCCAATTGGCATACTAGACCTGAAGCCAACCTAACAGCCAGACTCACGGACTTTTAACAGATTCTTAGACTCTACCTGCCCAGAGCTTGCAAGAGGGACTTAGAAAGAGGCTTGCAACGGGGACTTAACAGACTACAGCCCACAAGCTCAGCGTGGTTTTTCCATTTTTTTCGTGTTTGACAAAAGTCAAAAGAATAGTGTTTGTGATGTGAACGTTATATGAAATTCAAATCTCAGCACGTATGCATAAAGTTTTATTGGAATACAGCCATGCTCAGTCACACACGTGGTGTCTGTGGCTGCTGCCTCTCTGTGATAGTGGACTTGCTAAATATTACGGGAGAGACCATAGGCCCACAAAGCCCAACATTTGCTCTCTGGCCCTTTACAGGAAAAGTTGGCTGACCTCTGGCTCAAAATATTCGGCCGTCCTTTGTGTCCCGGTATGCTGATGGCAGGGAAGGAAGCCTATGGGTTGCTAAACTCACTCTGGGCAGACCCATGTTCCAAAGTAACTTCTGCCTTATCTGGAAGGAAGAGTCCGCCTTACATCCTGTTGATTGTTTAGTTATCACTGTGAGGAGCAAATTAATTTGCTAAGCAGACAAGTTTGGTTATCTCTCCATTGAAATGAGGATGCAAGAAAACCGAGATCTTAACCTTAGTATTTGCTATACAAAGCAATTTAGAATTTCATCTCCTTGAAGAAATAAGGCTCATTTGGGAATTTTCTTCGTAGAACAATAGAAGATAGTTTTCATGGTAAGATCTGCTCCTGAAAGTGGTTTTTATAATCATGTATCTTCTGTGCCTTTTAAAATTGAGTTAGGAGGGAAGTCATGGTGTATATGCATTTTAGTAAGGGATCAGCTGGAAGTCCAACTTGGTATTCTGAAAACCAGTGAAATGACTCTACTTTGCGGCGCTCAACATCATCTTTAATCGTGTTTTTAATGTTTTCCTGTACTTCACATTTAATAGTAAAGACTTTTTTTCAGTCAAGAGCAGAAACAGGCATTGGAGTATGAGTCCTTTAAAAGTTCATGCGGGGTGTTCAGACATCAGATTCTGTTTCCCACACTTCTGACAGTAACACAGGGCGGGAACCGTCCTCCACCCTTCCCCCACAGTTTAGTAGAAAAACGTTCATTGTTTGGCTGACGGAATCAGAGAAAATAGAGTGGTTCTCCTAACCTTGTTGCTAGCAACATAAATGAATGAATGGCTTTACGGTTTTTGAAAGACAATATTTTGTAAATCTGGAAGAAATCTAGCAATTTACATACAACTTTGACATGGAACAGGTTGTTGAGAGCAAACGTTCGGCGGAGACACATTGCTATGAAGCATCACTGCAAAAGCAAAAGTTCTGGGACTGTCATCTTTTCAAACAGGAGAATCATGATAAAGCCACATTATTTGTGAGTTTGGAAGTTTTTAAACCAGAAATCCTGCCTGCGCAGGATACCTCCTGTCGTATTAACCTAATAGCCCCTGTGAACTAAATCGATAACGGTGACGTTGAGCGGTAGTTTGTCATTTAGAGGAGGAATCACGGCAGCTCAGAAGTTCTGCCATCTCAAGGTAGGACTGTCGATGAACCAGTAGAGCTGCTCTCAGAAAACTGATCAGGAGCTTGGCAGCAGCATCACGCCTCGCGTGGCGGGTCGGCCTCTCGTGGGCCGTGAATGAAGACTTCCCGGCGCACGCGGGCCTTGCTGGTGAATGCCAAACCTCAGAAATCGCTAATACCTGGCTTATTAATAGGTTTTACTAGTAAGCAGCTCTGAGTCTGTAATTTGGGGATTTTAGGTTGGTAATTGGATTAATTCCTCCAGTGATTGAAAAGGGGGGGTGGAGAGGGTTGCAGGCAAGTGATGCAGGAGCAAGCCAGCTCGCTCTCCCCTTCTCCATGGGGTTCCGTTCGCTCCTGGCCTCTGGAACCGACAGGACGGGCATCTGTCTCTCTCTCTCTCATCACACTTCCCTTTCTCTATAGTAACAAGAAGAGGCAGTTTCCCATGACAGATGGAAGGTTTTCGGTTTCCTTCTCCCGCTCTGTGTAGGAGGCTTTGCATCCTTTTTATGTGCAAGGAGCGACTAAAACGTTTATTACCATTTGTGCTCCTGCCTCGCTGACCAGGGTTTTCCCTTGTCTCTGGCTGACTCTCCCTCCTGACTCAGGGCGCCCCGGGGCCTCGACAGGGGGCTCCGGCTTCCTCTGCTCTGGCTCTCTGGTGGTCGTCCCCTCTTGAGAACTTGCCCATCTCACAGAACCGCAGCCCCACCGTCTACCCTGAGCCGGGCTGTTGGATTTAGCTGCCTTCATTTCCCCCAGGTGTCTACTAGGCCCCTCAGACTGAAACCTAGACCAGCTCCTCATTCCGCCCCCCGCCGACCCGGGGCCCTGCCCGCAGGCTTGCCTGTGTTGACAGATGGCGACCGTGCATCCAGAAACTTCAGGATCTTCCATCTCTCCATTCTTCACACCCAACTGGAGTCACTCAAGAGAGCCTTTCACGCCCTTTGAAATGGGTCCAGGACTCACCCAAGCCTCGTGCCTCTGTCCTGCCCCTCTGGGCTCTGCATTGCGGGTCCCACCAGTGCCCCTTGTCCGTTTTTCTGTTCGCAGCATAACCAAAGTGATCCTTTCAAAATATAAAGCAGATCGGGTTATTCCCCTGCTCAGAACCTGTGGTTTCCCATCCCACTCAGAGTAAAAATCCAAAGCTCTTCTAGTGTCCTCTGAGGCCGCCCGCCTGCTCCCCGCCTCACCGCCCGCGTTGACGTCCTTGCTTTTCCTCGCTGAGCTTTCCACTCGCTGTTGAACCTCTGCCCACGTGCCTCTCCTGGGGAAGGTCCCTGACGGTGCCCCTGTTGCATCTCCCTGCCCTCGTTGGGGTGCCAGCTCCCTGAGGCCCCTGGAACAGCACTACCCGTGAAAACGGGCGCTCCGAGAATAGCTCTTGAGTGAATGAATGAATGAATGAATGGTGGTTTGTTTCGGTAAGCATTTCGTAATAGTTACACTTGGTGACCACAGTTACTTAGTTCTACTTGAAGGTGGCGCTTTTACTGCTCACCAGCCTTGCTTCCGATTTTCGTTGAGCCTGAAATGCGCTTTTGGCCGCAGAGGTAGCCGAGGCAGGCTTCCCCACGGGCACTCTGACCGCCCCCGGCGACAGTGACTGAGAGACGATCGCGCCTTGCGCGCCCCAAGTTCAGAGAAGTTACGACAGAGACAGTAGGAACTGTTCTTAGCCTTGGCGAGAGGGTTACGTTGGGGATTCCCAGTGTTCCGTATTTCTTGAAGTATTCTGATTTAACTTGCATCTGCTTTAATTCTGACCTGAAGAGGTTGCTTCCAGAAAAGGCAGTCGGCTTGAGTCGCCTGGTCTAACGTGCACTGCCCTGCTCCAGCAGCCCTGCCGACGAGAAAAGATGCTGGTATGCGTGTCCAGAGCATCGCTTCTCCTCCAGCCGTCCTGTCCCTGCAGAACTCACCATTTAGCCAGGAGCTCCTCCGTCCTTGTCACTTTCCATTCTCTCTCATAACTGTCATCTGTTTTGGCTTTCCCTTTTGGCTCTCTCGCAAAGTGGGCAAAAGTGCGTGGAGCAGATTCTGTGCCTGGCTCTGAGGGTAGGTTCTGTGCCTGGCTCTGTCGAGTTGAACGGACAGCCAGGAGATTTGGGGACGCGTGAGCCAAGATGCCTGGGACAGGGTGCGGAAGAAATCTGTTCTGTTTGGCTGTCAGAGTTCCAGATGGTTACTTGTAATAGTCAGTGGCTATTAATAGTTCTTTCCTCTTTTGTCTATATTTGAAGTCTGTCTCCTTAGAATTCTGAATTGACTTTTCCGGAAGTTATTTGAGTCTAATTTATTTCCCCTGGGTAAGGAAAAGAAGTTGTGACAAATTGCTTGGAGCCTTGAGCTAAGTGGGAACGATGGCTTCACAGAGAACATCTGTTCTGTTGCTGCTTTATCTGTTAATAAAATTGTTGATTCTTCTGTGTTAAAAAAAACTAAGCACTTCAGTTAATAGGTCTTTGTGTTCTGACACCAGACGTCTATAAATTAATGAAAAGTTTGTGCTTTTGGTTCGTTCTACACATCAAACTTTTTGTGATGTGTTTCACTTTTTCACAAGAGAAAGGCCTGTCCACAGAGCATTCAGGTTACTTGTATCAGATGTGAATTATTGTTTGATCTCAGTTTCTTTGAAAAAGCTCAGGTTTACCCAATCTTGATTGTAGCCAGTGTTTTTTGGTTAAATAATCGAAGTAGGAAAGAAGCTGTAAACCCAGAGATTTGTCCTTTTTTCTTTTATGGAACCTTTTTCAGCTGATTATAGGGACTCTGCTTACTCGGTGGTTATTGTTCAAACTTTAGGTGATCTAAAGTTATTTTTTTAGCTAACTATTTAATTTCTTTTTCCCCTATAGCTTTCACAAAATTGATCACAGTAAATGGGCAAGAATATCATCTTCAACTTGTAGACACAGCTGGGCAAGTAAGTATCTCTAGCGTCGCAGACTCTCGTGCAGCGTGTGTGACAGTCGTGGCCTACCATTGATGCTTAACCATGGCAGCAAGGCCAAGACAACCCCTCACGGTTTATGTGTGATTTATTATCGATGGCTATCTGCTTTGTCATTTCTAAGACATTTTTGGCAGCTTTTCAAATAATTAATTCGATTTTCTTTTTTAGAATTGGTTTAAATATATTCATGACATTGTGGAGGTTTGTGTTTATTATAGGAAAGTAGTTTTCTATTTTCTAAACTTTTAAATTTTCATCAGAGACTCATATTAGTGCTTTTTCTCCCTTTGTAATACGTGTTCTCTCCCACATTAAGAGCAAAAATAAATCTTCTCCAGGCAGGGGGATGGCATGAGAAAGGTGCAGGGCAGAAACGAGCTAGTTTAGAGCTGGGTTATGTGATGAGTGAATTAAGGGGCATCGATTTGATCTGCTACACAGTGGGTAATTGCCAAAGGTTAAGTAACCCCAAAAAAAGATACTCCCAGGTTAATGTGGCAGCGATGTGGGGAATGGGTTGCCAGGGGAATTGACTGGAAGCAGAGGATAAAGAAGTTAAGAGAACCTGAGGGGAATGAACAAAGAAACCCCTTTTGACAGCTTAATTTCCCCATTTCCATGGCACGTGGTCCAGCTCTTACTAGAAACCATTCTGTTAGGCTGGATTTATTCAGTTCACTGGAGAGGAGCGGGGATTGGAAATAAGCTGCCATGTCAGTTTCTGACTCCTCACCTTGTGTCTTACAATCAGCAAAGGACCGGGCTGGCAGGAGGGTGCGTGTAGTATGACCCCGTCGGCCATGGTCAGTGGAGGCTCTTCTCTGGAACCTGGGGGAACTGGGATGGACCTGTCTTGGTTCGAAGAATGAACTCCCTCTGCCTTATGTGTGGAAGTGAACGTGGAAGGAAAGTGTAACCCACAAGTGAAGCAAGAAAATAGCTCTATTGGGTCATCATGACCCAAAAGAAACCCTGGGGTTTCGGTTCTGGAAGCTTCAAATAAAATAAATCAAATGTGTGTGTCACAGAGATGTGACACGCAGCTCTCATTCGTCCACCACTCCCGCGAGGCAGTGGACGTGCTGGGCTTGCGTCATCAGGCCTCGTGGCGGGCGCCTTAGAGCAGAGCCGTCCTTGGCCCTTACTGCACAGGGCACATGCCCGTCTACGGGATGGGCCTTGGAGCCTCTGGGAACGTGGGGAGCCAAAGCAGGCTCCACGGTGGAGGGATGACACACAGGATGCAGCTCATCTTGGGAATGAGTGATAAAGAGCCTCTGGGGTGGGACCTTCGGTGGGGTTCTTAGGGACTGTTTCTCTTCTCGTTCAGGTGACTGTGTAATTTACTGCCTAAAATATGACGCTTTGAAAGTGAAAGGGCACTGGTGTAGTTGTGCCCGGACAGCTGGTATAAACTGAGTGTCATGGGCGAAGAAATACGGCCATGCCATTCGTGCTGGGACTCTGGCCTGTCGGGATTTCGGCTTGCTTTTGTATCCTTGTTTCACGGTTTCAGTAAGCTCATGGAAGTGGGGATGAGGGGGTAAATGGATGAATCACTGCCACGTAATGTCACCGTGGAAATCCTCGTCCCGTGGGCTGCGAGAAGCAGTACTTCCTAGTGGTCTGCTGTGTGGGCTCTGCAGTCACGATGCCTGGGTCCGAGTCCTTGCTTTCTTGCCCAGTGACCTTGAGAAAGTTAAGGGACTTCTCTGTGCCTCAGATGTATTTGTCTGTCAGGATGTCGGTAATGGTGGTGTGTGCCTTCCCGGGACTGTGGTGTTCAGAGTAGGTTTGAGAGTGTACAGAGGATTTACTTGGCCGCCTTTGTAGGTCTTGCTGCTGCTGAGGCTGGAGCAGTGGCCTGGCATTGCCACTCAGGTGATTGCGCGACCACAGTGGGGAAATGCAGGCATCTCGTGCCTGCGGTAGGCCTGTCCTTGGAGACGTTTCTCTGGAGAGAACACTTATTCCTGTTGAGTCCCCTGATCAGAGAGGAAGCAGTGTTCTTCTGAGGTTCTGTTTTGCTCTGAAGCATAAAGGTGAACTTGGCCACCACAGGCCTGTAACTGTTTTAACTCTGGACTGATACCAAGAATGACCCCGAAAGGATCCGGGCTTCAGGGAGTGAGCATACGCTGTGAGGGTGGCCAGAGCAAGGTCCGTTCTAGCTCTGCTCGTCTTGCTCCTTCGGATTCTGTTTCCTCCAGATGAGAATATTTAGGGAATTTTTGCGTGGCATGCATCCAGATTCAGCTACTTTGCGAATTCGTTCTCGTGGCAGCTAGTACTTCTTGGAGGCTGCATTCACAGTTAGAAGACCAGGAAAGGTCCTGCCAGTCCTTACCATTCATGACGGTGTGCCACGGCGCTGCTTCTGCTGCGGTCGCACCCTCCTCCTGTAGAAATCAGATGAAATGACACTGACGTCTGCCGCTCTGGGACCTGTTTTTAAATGGGATTCATATGGGCTGGCTCTGGAGTTAAGGCTGCTAATAGGAGGAAAGATGATTAAGGGTCACATTCTTTCGAAGTGACCTAATCAGTTCGTTCACTGGCCTGCACGTTTTGGGAGTAAAATTGCGCACAGTAAGTTGCCGTACAGCGTATGTGACAGCGAGTGCCGTCTGCTTAGCGGCTGGAATAGCAGCTGGTGAAAGGGCCCAGCGAGGGAGGACCGTCAGCCTAGGTAGGTACGAGTCGGTTACGTTTAGTTTGCGTGGAATGTTTTGGTCTAACTTCAGTAGACTCAGCGACAAGGAGTCAGCGACAGTCCATGCTATGATGTCAAATTCCCCTTAAAAAGCACAAATATGCTTCCGTCGTCTTAATCGTAGTAAGTGCTCGTGCTGCAGACATGAAGTAGCCCCCTCAGCCCACCCCCAGCAGCCGCTGTCCTCCTCAGCTCCAGTGTGAGCACCGAGATACTTCACACGTGAGCGGGCAGACGCAGTCTCAGGTGGCGAGTCCCTTTTCTGCGCAGAAAGCAGCGAGGCGCCGCGCCCGTCTGGGGGCTGGCGCCGTGTCGGCGCGCTCGCCTCCTTCCCCGTGGCAGCATGTCTTGTCCTTTGGCTCTAGCCTGACTCAACTCTTGCCCTACAGGTAGCTTGTTTCCGGTCTCGCTCCCACCAGCGGTGCCGCCGCCCGTGCCTCGTGTCATTTTAGGCAGATGGTACGTGAGTGGGAAGGGTCCTGGGCTGGGACTGCCGGGTCACAGGGCCACCGCTTACGTTCGCCCCAGCGGCGAGTCAGTGCCCATCCCTCCCAGCCTCCAACACGCTGTTTCTGGGTTTTTTCACATTGGTCCATCTGCTGAGCGGAAAACAGTCAATCTCACTGTTGTTTTCAGTTTAATAAGTATTCCTATGAAGGAGTGGGATCGTATTTGCCCGTGTTCGAGGCCATTTGCCTTTTCTGTGAGTTATTTTTTCCAGCCGTGTACTTCCCCTTTTGTCTGTTGGGTGGTTGGTCTTGTTGATTTGAGAGAGCCCTTCAGATGGGAGGGAAATTAGCATTTTATTTGCGATCCGAGCTGCAAGGTTTCATTTTCAGTCTGTTTTTGTTTGAAAGACTTTCAGCCATGCAGAGCATCTCCCTTATATTTTAATCCTTTCTTCTGCTGTGCACGCAGTTGGAGTTTCCACCTCCGAGTCTCATTCCTCCGGAATGCATTTTTGCTGAGGTGTGAGTTAGGGACCCCGCTTAGGCACGTACCCCAGGTGGCTCTGCATCTGTTCCTGTACGTTTTGTTACGGGTCACTCTTCATCCTTACTAGTTTGAAATGCCAGGATGATAAACCTAATTCCCATATGTATTTGGGTCTCTGTAGCTTTCCCAGGCTGCTCCGTCCACAAGCCAGCGCTGCACTGTTTTATGGTTTCCAGTCACCTGCCTCCACGGTTGCTGTTCTTTGTCCAGAAATATGTTTTACCCGGGATCATGTTGCGTTTCTACATGGATTCAGAGCTAGTCAGTGGAGATCCTTCTGATTCTGCACATTCTTGCGGAAGGTTGACATACTGTTCCATTTATTTAAGTCTTCTCCCTTGGGGGTAGTTTAAGATTTTTCTTCAGGTGAATCATATATTTTTTATTTTCTTTGGTTTATTCCTAGGAATTTTGTCCTTTTTGGTTGCTGCTACAGCTGAGAGTCTTTTTCTTCCCTTATACTTGCTAACTGGTTGTGTTTTACGCCGTGCTTCTTAAATACGAGAACTCTTTATTTCCACATCTTCCCTTCAGGGAAAAGGTTATGTGAACTTTGGATCCAGTGTAGCTGAGTTGGGAACTAAAACCATCTGGAATTTCGTTTTTAATCAGGTAGAAAGATCTGTCCTTCCATCAACAATTGATTTTAAAACTAAAAACGTGTTTCGACACTAAAATGAATTCGACTTAATGAAGTTGTAATAACAATAAAAACAGCGAAGGTTTTCCTTCACATGTAGTGAGCTCTGTGATGTGGAAACGCTGCTTTCTGATTCGTGGCCATTTCAGAGTTGATAGGAAAGCCTAACGAACTGTTCTTTTTGTCCTTAAAAGACACGTGGCCGTGCCCGCACTTGGAGCTGCAGGGGTAACAGTTACTTGGTCTAACAGCGCTCGCCGTGCTTGTTCTGTAGCAGCGCCTGCTGTGTGTGGTTTAGGGACAGTTAGGTCTCAAGTGAGGGGAGTTTCCGGAGCTTGATAAACTTTACTAATAACCCCGTTACAGGATGTGTACCTTGGTTTTTAGTTCCTAGAGTCGCTCAGTCAATAACTCATTTTGATCCTCAGAAGTCTCTGTGCTCGCTCTGATTGAGGATCACGTCTGTGAAAATACAGGTTTATGGAGGAAACCGGTAAGACTTGGGAATTTTCCGTGAGGCCTGAGCGATTCTGCACTCCGGTCCGTGCACGAACTGTGGTTGTGCTTTTCCCGCAGTCGAGGTCACGGCACCGGCCCTCTCTCCGTCCCTTCCCTGCTCTCCTGGGATTCACAGTCGGCCTGCCCGGAAGCCGTCGAATACCGGCTTCGAGCACGTCGCGACCCCCAAACCAGCTTAACGCGCTCCTGAGCGCATAGGCCGTGTCTCTAGAATAACGTCAGTCCGCTCTTTGCCTCCCTCGCTTGCTCTGACCGGTTGTTGTGAAACCTTTGAGTAAAGAGTGCCGCTTGCTTTTTCTCTCACAGGATGAATATTCCATCTTTCCTCAGACCTACTCCATAGACATTAATGGTTACATTCTGGTGTATTCTGTCACGTCGATCAAAAGGTAAGACTCCTGCTGCTCGCCTGCGTTCCCTTGCTACGCGGAGATAGCACGAACGCTTCGCAGGCGTCGTGCTGAAGTCGGGAGTGACGCTTGGCCTCGACTGTTAAACTAGGTGGTTGTAGGCATCGTGTTGTGGAGCGAACAGATGAAGGGGGGAAATCACCGGGGTAGAAGTTCTCTTGCCGTGATGGAGTGAAAAACAGCTCCTTACCGCGGGCGGGCTGCCTAGATAGTGGGGGCCTGAACACAGTCTGACGTTGAAGTGGGAAACGCAGAAATCGGTTTACGTTTTGCTTGTTTTCACCACATTGTTGGGGAGCACAGGTGAGTGCCCGGGCCCTCCAGCTATGGAACGGTCTGCAAACGTTTATCTAGAGATTAAAACCTGCGTTTATGTGGTTTGTCAGCTCAGTGTTAAACTTTGCCCACTTAAATGTCATACCTGTTTCGTTCTCATAGTCTCGGTAAGGGTCACTGCGTGTCACGTACGTGCAGGTGTGACATAGAGGTAGGAGAACACAAAGGCCTTCTTTGTGTTCAGCTTATTTTACATTAAAGTGGTGAGTCTGTGCCATTCTGTTTTTGCCTCTATAAACATTATTACATAACGAACGTTTAAAAACATCAGCACCAAAACGGATGTCTGATTTCACGCTTTCTCTTCTCTAGTTTTGAAGTGATTAAAGTCATCCATGGCAAATTGCTGGACATGGTGGGGAAAGTGCAGTAAGTAGCAGCGTTTTGTCAGCTGTCCTCCTTGCAGTAGTGCCGTCCGAGCAGTAAGTCCGCACCGCTGGTTCACTTTGACTCTTTGTTCTTCATTAACAGGATACCTATTATGTTGGTTGGGAATAAGAAAGACCTACATATGGAAAGGTACGTAGCTCGTAAGCAGCTGCTGATTTCTAAAATCAAGTCACTGAAGTTCCACTTTTATTTATCGTTCTTGGGGTGAGAATGTTTTCCTCTGGCGTTATCCGTTCTGTGTGGAAATGTGGCAGCGACTGGGCCTCGATTAGAAACTGCGGTGTGGCTCTCGCCTGTTCAGTTCCTCTAGAAAACAGGGCGAACACCATAGAAAATTACCTTTAGGTCCTCTCCCATCTTGGGGAGAGCAGAGCCTGAAAAAGAGTGTGGCTCTCTCCCTCATTCCACAAGTCGTGCTTGGGTCCTGGGGTTCAGATCGGAGCCATGAGCAAGGCGGGCCTGGACCCCACCCCTGTGGATCCTCGACCTGGAGGGAAGAGACTCGCTGGCCTGGCCGGGGCCACAGCTTGTCACTGCAGCGCTGAGCCGCGGGCCCTTTCCGGAGCGGCCCCTGCCCTCAGGCCCCTGCAGCCCGCTGTGAGGTGCCAGCGTGCCAGGACGTAGTCGTGCTCTGTGAGCCGTGGGTGATCCCGCAGGCAGTGTCAGTTCTGTCCCCCAGCGCTCCTGTCACACACGGGCTGGCGATGCTGAGCAGAGTGTGCTGCTGCTCCACGAGGGAAAGCGCGATGGAAATGAGGCTCAAATCAAGTATAGATGTTCTACATAGAAAAGGCCAAAGCTCTTTCACTGGAACTTTCTTCCTCTCTTTAGGGTGATCAGTTACGAAGAAGGGAAGGCGTTAGCAGAATCTTGGAATGCAGCTTTTTTGGAATCTTCTGCTAAAGAAAATCAGGTGCGTCCTTTCTAAAACTCGTTGTCACTGCGTCCCACCGCTCACAGGCACTGATCCTCTTGGTCATCGTTCCAGTGCCATCGTCATCGCCCCTGTTTGGTCTCGATCTCCCGCCTTCTCTCACCTCAGTCTCTGGGCTGCCTTAGGAAGGTACTGCTTGTGTTTTGATTCAGTCGGTGTTCTGCGATGGGGTGAGGCACATTGGTGGGATTAGCGAGTTAATAGAAAAGGAAATGCCACCTTCCTGAACACGCATCGTCACCTTTACCTTGCCTTAAAGGCCGGGGCCGAAATGACCGGCAGTAATTTTGTCCTCGCACCTGCCCCGCTTTCCTAGGTGAACCCGAGCTGGCATGTGGATGTGGTTTTTAACTCAGAAACCACTGCGACCCTGTGGCTACACAGGCATTGCTCACCAGCTTCAGCTCTGCAGATGTTTCTGGAAGGCGAGTCCGCGGGCGGACGTCGGTTCTGTGTCGGGCTCTAGTCCGTGGCTTTAATTTAGACGGTCCCCGCCCAGCTCGTCGCGGCCCCGTTTTCTCACCAGGGCGTTCCTCGCCGTTGCCGTTCGTGGTCTGACGCTGCGAATCAGGTTGTGTCCCCTCTGCGACAAAGTTGTCAGAGCGTCGCCGTCGTCTGCAGGGCAAGGCGAGCCCCGAGCATCCGTCGAGTGGGGTTCGCGACTTGCTTTTCCAGTTGCCTCGTTCCCACTTCCCTGCACTTTCCAGTCACGCTGAACCGCCTCCCCCTGCTCGAACGCTGGGCGCGCTCCGGATGCCTCCCCTTTGCCCACGTCCCTCTCCGGCTCGTTCGATCCTCGAGAGACGAACTGGTTTCGGTTTCCGTGAGGGTGGCTGGCCGGTCCTGGGTGGGGACAGCCAGCGCGTGGTCAGCCTGGCGCCCCTGTTTCCTAGCCCTGCCACATCTCCCCGTTACTGAGACTCCTGGCCTTCAGGGTTCTACTTAAGTGTCACCTCACTGACCCCTGCTTGATTCATCCAGCGAAAGGCAGTAGTAGTTTCTGCGCTCTTCTCCCCTTTAATTCATTCTGAGACCCAACGCCGTGCCCTTGACCTCCAGATCCTCCTTAACGCCCAGCACAGCGCGTTTGTGTCTGGTGGTTGCTCAGCCAACCAAGGTGTCGCTTGGGAGTCAGATCTGGGTGTCTCCGTGTTCAGGTAACAAGCGACATTAAATCTCTGTGACCGGTTCCCGAGTCCCAGTTAGGATTGATATGAATCTGTTCAGTCCCTGAACGCAGTTAGGTCGCAGAGCTGAGATGGTAAGAGATACCTGCGTTTTTTAACCGAATTAAATCAAACATTGATCGGGTGCCTAATCTCTTCTCAAGATCACCTCGTCGAACCCTCCCATTTTAGAAGTGAGGAGTTTAAGGTCCAGAGAGGGAAATGTGGCGTGGGAACTTGGACTGAATTTAAATCTGTCCCACATTTAACCCTCTGTCTTCCAGGCCATCCTTTCTGATGGATGGGAAGAGGGGGCTGTGTGCGTGCCCCTCGTGTAATAGAGACCGCAGTCTCCTTGGGGAGAGGTAGAGACTGTTCTAGATTCAAGAGTCTGTGTGAACCTGATTGGAATCGGGTTCTGAAATCCCTGGTGGTGTCATAGACAGTTTTGGTGGATCGCGTTCTGCATGATTGGGGATGTGGCTCGTTTTCTTCGGTGCAGTGGTGGTGTTGGGCTTATGAAGAGAATATCCTTATTCTTAGGAGATGCAAAGTGAAGTATCCCGGGGCCGGGGTGCACAGTGTCTGCACCTTGCCTTCAAGCGGGATGGGTGGACAGAAAGGACAGGCGAATGAGTAAAGACGTTGACGTGTTGGGTCCGTGTGGTTGGTGAGGGGTGGCTGAGGTGGAGGATGCAGTCGAATGGCCCCAGGCTGCCTTTGGTTCTGTCTGCCGACTCCGCTGTTTCTGTAGGTGCAAACCTGAGGGTCCTAAAACACCTCTCTTTGCCATTATAATAGGATATCCGTGTTTCACAGCCCAGATAAACGGTGAATGATGCTGAAGGCTTAAGCCAGGCAAGGGCGGAGATCAGATTCCACCCCCTGGGCTGGGTCTGGCCCGCACAGTCTTCAGATCAGCACATACCTTACCAGACGGGAAAGGAGCCCTTGAAGACGAAAAGGTTCTCGTACCCGGGCGCCCCGAATACAGCAGGGGTGCAGCAGTCCCGCCAGGTCCCTTCGAGGCAAGTCTGGACGGTTCTCAGCGCCCCTCCCCGTCGAGTCCGCTCACATCAGCCTTGAACATGCTGAGCATCATCAGGGGCCCCGAGCCTGGCGGGTTCCTCCCCGTCAGGTGGGGAGACGCCAGCTCGTTCTGTCCGTGACGTCAGAGGTCGGAGTGGTTGTGACCCCCGTACCCGGGAGTGCACGCACACGCACGCACGCACGCGCGATCAGACCTCTTGTAGGAACTGCTCGAATTTTGTATTGCTAAGTTTTCAAGGATAGTCTGGCAGCAGCGTGCATTCTTGACCAAAACTCCAGCGTTTTAAAATAAAGGCCGTAAGCGGGGTTCGTTGGCTGACACAGTGCGCGGTGGAGGCGACGACCAGGGCCCTGAGGACGCCGCGCTGTGACCGCTGCTGGGCGGCGGGGTGCGGGCGCCTTTCCTGGGGGCCTTGGCCCGATCGCACGGATACTTAGGGGGAGGTCTGGGGTTTCTCCAGAGAGCCAGGCGCCAGGCAGTTTCCTTGGTAGAGTTTGGCATGTGTCATTCATTCCAGACGTTTCCCGCGATTTATTTTTGCGATGGAATAAGTAACTCGTTTGTGTGACCACGAGAGAAGGGGGGCCAGGTAATGTGGGGAGCTGGAAGGGGGGCCGGGGCCTGGGGCTGGCCTTAGCTCGCTGAGGAGCCCTCCTTCGTAGCAGCCGGAGAGAAGGGGCCAGGTTCCAGGGCCTGGCAGTTGGGGGAGGACAGGGTGCAGAGTCGCCCCGTGCCTGTCGCTTCTGTTTCCCGGTGCAATGTGAACCTTGGTTATCAGCCGACTGAGGACGGGAGGCAGCTTCAGGCGTTCTGGGTGAGAGGAGAAGGCGCGACATCACCTGGGGGGCTGACGGACGAGGGGAAGGTAGCTGGGCGGCACCGAGGGTCCCGGAGGCGAGGCGAGACCCGCAGGCCGGGCAGACTGCGTCGGCCGTGTGGCCGCAGGACCCGGCAGACGGGGCCGGGGAGAGGCAGGTCCCTGTGGGGTTGAGGATTGTCGCGTTGGGGACATCGGAGCGTGAGAAGGAGGGTGGGGTCCTTGACCCTGGGGTGCTTGTGGGTGCTGGCCAGATCCCGGACCGCCACCCGAGCCTCCTGAGGACGGGGACCGACGGTTCTGACCGTGGTTCAGCCTGAGGGTTTCCTGGCCGAAAGGCGAGCAGGGCTGCCCCTGAGGCTGGGGTGCTGGGTATGGGGCGCTGCTCCCGAAGGAGGGGGGTGACTCAGAGTCTCCCTGCAGCTAAGAGTCAGGACTCGGAGGTGACACATCCTCTCACGTCCTAGAGTCAGCGCTGAGTGTTGATGGGAGGGAGAGGGGTCCGAAGGGGGGGTGTGAGGAGCGGGGGCCTCCCACCTGAGGCCCCGTAGCACCAGGGGTGTGACAGGGCGCACGCGGGACGGGCTCAGGCCAGCGCTGTCCCAAGGAAGAGGACAGCTGGCAGGCGGAGGGGCCTTTGGCTGACACTGCACCGTGAGAGTCCAGAGGCTCCGGGAGAGCGCTGGGAGGGCTGCACTGAGACGGTGGCGGGTGGGCCTGCGACGGCCCCTGGGCTTCCTGTGGGCCACGGCTGATGAGGACGGGTCAGAAGCACACGTGACAGGAGTCGTGACAGGTGGCGAGAGGGAAGGCCGAGGCTCCTGCACTTCCAGAGCCGCCACCCCTTCGCCTCCACGCCCCACCTGCACCTGCAGGCGGGCGGCGGGCCTCTCTGTCCAGCCAGCCCGAGAGCATCTCCCGGGCTCCACTTTGACACTGACAGGCCTCGGCTTTCTCCTCCCTTTCCAGACCGCCGTCGACGTCTTCAGAAGGATAATCTTGGAGGCAGAAAAAATCGACGGGGCCGCTTCACAAGGCAAGTCTTCCTGCTCAGTGATGTGATTCCGCGGCGGGACCTGAGGACGCAGGCCTGTCCTGCTGGGGACACACCCACCGCCCATCATCCTCGAAGACAAACTCTGCTTCGTTTTTCTTCTGTTCACCTAAAAGATTTCATTTGGGTCAGAGCTGTTCCTGCGCCCCCTCCTCTCAGATTATGTTAACCTCTGACTCTGTCCACACGAGTTCACTTCCACCTTCAAATTTTAAGCAATCATATTTTCAATTTATATATTGTATTTCTTAATAATATTATGACCAAGAATTTTATCGGCATTAATTTTTCAGTGTAGTTCGTTGTTTAAAATGATGTAATCATCCAGGCGATGCCTCTTGTTACACTACCATGACTAGCTTCCATGCATCAGTGTCTATTATTTCATTGCGTTCAGTGTACACTTGTAAATAAAATAGCTGCAGACCTTACTGCCTGCTGCTCGGCGTGGCTTTCGAAGGCTAAAACCGTGTCCTGCCGCGGCGAGGGGAGCCCTCAGGGCCTGCTGACCACAGGACCACCAGGCCATCACCTGGGCCTACCAGGCAGCAGTGACAGTCAGGGTGCAGGGTCAGAGTTGGGGTGCATCTCTGTCCACCGAAACTCAGTGGCCTGGGGCGTCTGAGGGAGTCAGTCCCGAGAATGGCCGGTCTCCCCTCCGTCCTCAAAGGCCCCGTCTTGGCTGGACCGCTTCGTGCAGGTGGGGCTGCAGTGGTCACTCGGCAGAGCCGCCTTGTCACCGTGTTGCCTCTTCGGCTACTGGAAGAGGAGACGTTCAGAGACACTTACTGCTCCTCCCTGCACTTAGCTCAGTGTCCGTGGCAGACAGGGTCTGATTGAGAGAAAAGATGGCCTGTCACCACCCCCCGAGCTCCAGTAGTGTAAAGGGTGTGTCCTGTGCACCGGCTTCGTGACCCCACTCGAGACCCAGACCCCACACAGCCCGCCCTGCGGGAGCAGCTCCAAAGGAGGAGGGAGCGTAGCTGGCCTGGTGGCCGCACGGCGACTGGAAGTCAGAGTTCGAGGTAAGCAGTGTCTGTAAACGGTGCTCCCTCCCCCTCCTCCCGGTTGAAATCTCACCGGGCCACTTCTCACATTTTAGCAAGTTTACGATCAATATAATAATTTTGTGACATATTTAGAGACAAATTGTGTGTTGAGGACATGCCATTTTGGAGCTTTTAAGTGTTTTTGTCTCGTCATTCCAGGGTAACATTTGGGCCTTAGGAGAGACCTCCACCAAACACTCTCTTTTTAAATAAACAGAAGCCGATTTTGACAGGATGGTATCAGTACTTACTAACAAGGTTTATTCTCGGGCCCCACATTACGAGTGGGTACCCAGGTCATGGGTGGGACCACATTAAACCCGGGTTGGGCTCATCCTTTTCCATCCAAAACGTTATTTCCACTTAGTGCAGACTCTGCGGCATGCCCGAACTGGAAACAGGTTCGCCCCCAGCGTGGGCCTCGAGGCCTGGCCTGGGTCTCCTGTTCGGACACAGCGAGCTCTGCGCCCTGGTAGAGCTGGCGTCTGACCTGGACCGTTGGAGACACCGCAGGGTGGGTCCAGTCCTGCTCCCCAGCACGGGGATCCCATCACTCACGCGATGGATTGAGCTGGTTACGGGTTCCGAGTGTGGTGTGGCTTGGGACTCCCCGTGACCAGGAACTCGTTACGCACAGGTGGTGATGGGAGGTGGCCGGTAGGACCCGAAGGAGTTCTTGGACCTGCCAAGTTTGACTTCAGTGTCTTGTTATTTAATGACGTGGTCCATCTCTGCTAAAACTTCCATTTTTAACGCTTTTGAAATCAAAACAAGTCAAAGTCAGTGCTGTGTCGCGAGAGGCGGTGTTTTTCCTGGTGTCCGAGTGCGGTCTCAGCGTCCCAGCGCGGCAGTGTGGATGCAGAACTGCACGACCTCGCTCCGCAGCCCAGGACGCAGACTGTGCCTCACGTTACACGTGACGGCTAACGTGGTAGAACTTTCCTCAAACTCACCCACCCGTCCCCTCCGCGCCCTCCAGCCCGTGTCTCCCCACCGGGTCACTCGCTGATGGCGCCCTTGCCCGAATTGCTCGTTGCCTCCTTGTCACCAAGTCCAACAGGTGGTGTCTTGGGCGGCGCGGCGCACAGTTGGCTCCCTGTCTGCCAATCTGTCGCCGTGACGCCGCCTTCCCGGTCCCCGCCAGCTCACTGCTTCGTCTCCTTCGCCGTTTCCTTCTCCGCTAACCTCTGAACGGGCCCTTTTCCTGTCCACACTTCCAGCCTCGATTTCCCCCGGGCTCGTGGCTTTCACTGCCGCGTCACCTGAAAACCAGAACTTACGTCTCTCGCCCTGAGCTCTGTGGGCTCCAGACTTGTCAGGCGTCTCAGATTCAGGATGTTCAGAACTGACCACGTGAAAACCAGGGCCTCCCAGGACGCCTTTCAGGAGGTGACACCGGCACTAGACACTGAAGAACGATTCGGGGCCGTCTCCTACCTCTTGCCTCGTCCCCCTCCTATCCGCTTCATCGCCAAATCCCAAGGTCCTGCCTTCCCAATCCTACCTGGCATCCTGTCCTCCGTCTCCACCGTACACCGGTCTGCTCTATGGCACCCCCTCCACACCACTCGACATTTAAAACAGGATGTTCCACGTGACTCCCTCACTTAAAATCCTTCAATGTGCCAAAATCCAAACTTCTGCGCCCCAGGCCTAGCCTGATCTAGCTGCCGTTCAACTGTCAGCCCCATCTGTCACCGAGGCTGGGCGCCAGGCACCCTGGCCTTCGTCCCCAGAACCGACGTCTGCTGCCCTCCCCGGGCTTCTCGTCCTCCGGGCCTGCACTGGGGCGCCCCTCCGCGCATCTGTCAGGGCCCCGTGTTCTGCCACACCCCGCAGCACGTGGCATTGGTCAGTCTGGGTCCTTGCATGTGTATTGCGTGTCACTGGACGCAGCAGTGACCTGCCCAACTCTCAGACACGTGTTCCCCAGCTCCCGGCACAGGGCGCCTAAGTGGAGGTCTTGCCCTTGTGTGCCGGCTGCCGCCTTGCTCCCTGCTGCCCTGCCCCTCCGGGAGGCCGGCGGTGTCACGGGAGGAGCGCATTGGCTGCCATGGTCGCTCCGGCTGACCAAGACCGTCGTGCACATCAACAGGCTGCACCAAGGCTGCACCAGCAGCAGCCAGCACGCCTTCCGAAGCATTCCTCGGAAAATTCCAGAACCACCCTATCTAGCTCCTTCGTCGCCCCCACCGGTCGGACCCGTGACCTTCGGTCCCCCACCTGCTAGGTCGCGCCCTGTTGCAGAGCAGCCAGCGGGGTATGCCCTGGGCCAGGGCCCGACAGCTCGTCCCCTCGGATTCCAAGCAGGGACGTCAGTCCTTCCTCCGAGGGTGCCATCGACTCCCACCGGCCCTCCAGCTCCCACTCTCTGTTACAACCCAGGCAGTGGCCTTGGCTTCTGTTTTTAAGGCATGAAATTTCTCAAGAAATAGCACAGGATTCTGGAAGCATCGTGGCCTCAGCAATCGAGACATTTCACCCAGTTTCCCTGCGGCCCAGGAAAGGCCGGACGAAATGAAGCAGCCCCACCCCGGCCTGCCTGGTCCCAGAGGGAGC
Source organism: Cynopterus sphinx (assembly GCA_030015415.1). Lineage (NCBI taxonomy): Eukaryota > Metazoa > Chordata > Mammalia > Chiroptera > Pteropodidae > Cynopterus > Cynopterus sphinx. Next base: position 1,662,467 of record CM057393.1, read on the forward strand.
CCCTGCGCCAGCGCCCACTTCCTAGGGGTTTGCCTCATCATTTTACTCCTTCCTCGGCCGCGCCCCCCATTAGCACATGCGGCGCGGTGCCCTCGGGCTTTTAGGTGCCACGTGGCTGTGGGGTGGGCGCGTCCTGAACTTTACCCAAACAGGGGCGGGGCCCCTTCTGTGCCCGGAGAATGGCACGACCCCCTCCTGGCCCTGAGGTGAAATGGTGATAAGAACACCCTTTGCTGAGAGCAGCTCGGACTGCTCCCCGCCACAGGCCCCCTTCCTCCCCACCCGCCAGGGCCCACTGCCCTCCGGGAAGGCCCCTGGGGTCGCCCTGCTGCAGAGGACCTCGCCCTCGTGAGGTCAGAGCTGGCCTCTGCCCCCGCCTGCCACCAGAACCACTGTTCTCTGTGTACGCGTCCGGTCTCCCCAGCAGTTGGTGGCCTCCAAGGCGACTGTTCGCTCCACAAACCATCTTCTTCGAGCCTCTGTTATGTGCCAAGAAGGTCTGTGCCCGGAGGAAGTGTCACCCTGCGGTGGGGCTGCAAGTCCCTGTGAAGGTCCTTGTCATCTGGGGGGTCTGGGTGCAGAGCGCCGTGGCCCACCAGGAGGGCAGCTCCCGGCAGGGCAGGGCAGGGCAGGCGACACTAAAGTGAATCGAGGGTGCGCCCTGCGCCCTGGCTTCCCCCGAGCAGGTGGGAGGGATGGGGAGCGGGAGCAGGAGGGACCTGGAGCTGCGGCCCACCTGGTGGGAGACACTGCCCACTGATGGGGTCGCATTTGGGGGGCTGTTGGGGCAGGAAGTTGAAGGCGAAGGGTGGGGTGCTGCTTGCTGGTCCAGGGCTGTCTTCTCTGCCCTCAGAGTACCCAGGTGGGAGGGGGAGGGGGCAGGGCTGGCTTCGTCGGGGGGTGGAGAGAAGGATGGAGAGAGGGAGGAAGGGGTGGCACCAGCCGAGTAGAGAAGCCCCCCCAAGGGCAGGGTGAGGCACCCCCCCGTGGCCCTGGCCCAGCGGGGGCATCAGTGGGGGGCCCTTGGGGGCGGCCGACCCCGCGGGTTGTCTCCGCCGCCGCCGGGCGGCCCCTCGGGCTTTCACGCCCGGCAGCGCTAACGCGCCGGCCCAGCAAATCTTTTGTCGGGGGGCGCTGACCCAGCAGGGCCCGCCCTATATCTGGGGGGGCCGGCGCCGGGCCGGCGGGCACCATGGCGCAGCGCTCGGGGAAGGTGAGTGCGGGCCCGGCCGCGGGTCGGGGACCGGAGTGGGGGGCTGCGGGGGGAGGAAGGGGGCTACGGCCTGATGCGCCCTTCGCACCTGGGCCGGGGCACAGGTGGCTAAAGGTCTTCACAGAATGGGGCCCGCCCTGGAGGACGCCTCTCCGCTTGGGAGGTGCGAAGGGCCCTCCCCCCACTCCCCCAGCACCGGCCCTGGCCCCCCCCCACTCCCTCCCTCAGGGGCAGGGAGGGGGTCAGGTCTGAGGGGCCCGGCTTGCCCTGCAGCCCTGGGCCCTGCTCCCTCCCTGAGGGGGGTCCTCCAGGCACTGGAGGCCGGTTCTCTGCAAAGTGTTGAGGTCCGGGGACCTTCGAATCGTGTGCATGACCAGTCTGTCCCCCCGGGCATCCGAGGGCCTTTGACCCGGCCTGGCTAGTGCAGGAAGGTGGGGAATTTGGCTGCTCCTCGTCTAGCCCCCCTCCTAGTTGATGTGACACAGACGTCGGTGTCCAGGGGCTACGTTCCAGGTCACGGTGTCCGTCTGCGTGGGCTGGGGCACGCTTCAGTGACAGGCAACCCGAGGGCCCAAGTCCTGCTCCGCACCCCCTGCCCCGCACCCCCGGGGACGTGTGACATCAGCAGAGGGAAGGGGGAGCCGGGAAATGGAGCCCTGGCTCACGTCTCCCACAATCTCACACGCACACGCACGCGCACACGCACGTCCCTCCGGCGAAGGTCAGTGACAGCACGGGTGCCCGGGACAATTCCGGGGTCCCGGGTGACATCATCTCCTCGTTGCCGGTGCCTCTGTCAGCACGATGCTCGACTCCCGAGGACTTACTGAGCGGCCGGAACTTCAGTCTCCTTGGCAGGAAGCGTTGGGGGCGGACACGGCTCATGCTGTCTAGTTCGGGAACAAGGAGAACCTGTGGGTGCCACCTGGCCACAGGACACTGTCCGAACTGATCCCCCGGTTGGTAAAGCTCCAGCTCTGTGGCCTGTCACCCAGAGGAGTGGCCTCGTGAGCAAAGGGCCAGGTTGCCCTGGAAAAGCCCTTTTGAGCCGTTAATCCCGCGACGGGCCAGGCCCTGCCCGGGCGCCGTGGGGTTCGGCCTCTGGACGAGGGGCCCGTCTCGGCACCAGCCCTCGACCACTGCGTGCGGGGTCACAGGGTGGTGGCGGAGAAGCACCTTCTCAGAGCATTTCCTGGACGCTCCGTTTTAACAACAACGACCCGAACCGAGCTCCACATCTGCGGTGGGAGCGTGAAAGGAGCCTGTTTCCAGATGAGCCCCCGGACAAGGGGGGACCCCCGGCCCACGTCTCTTCTGGAATCCGCTCCAGCCAGCTCCCGGGGCGGGTCACCCCATCATCCGCAGACGGACTTGGGCGCCTGCTGTGTGCAGCCGATCTGGGCTTCAGGGGCCCGGGGGGTCGGGGTTCGGTCGAGGGTGCTGGGCCCGTGACCCCATGCCCCCCCCCGTCCCGGCCTTCCCAGATCACGCTGTACGAGGGCAAGCACTTCACGGGGCGGAAGCTGGAGGTCTTCGGGGACTGCGACAACTTCCAGGACCGGGGCTTCATGAACCGCGTGAACTCCATCCGCGTGCAGAGCGGCGCCTGGGTCTGCTTCGGCCACCCCGACTTCCGCGGGCAGCAGTTCGTCCTGGAGCGCGGCGACTACCCCGACTTCCTCCGCTGGAACGGCCACAACGACCACATGGGCTCCTGTCGGCCCGTGGGCATGGTGAGTGGGCCTCTCCCCCGGGGCGTCTCCTGGCGGAGTGGCCGGGGGGGGGGTCGCGGGACAAGCATCGGGGAGCACGACTGTCCCGGCGTTGAGATCTGATATGGCCACGGGGTCTTGCAGATGGACAGGGGCCTCGTGCAGGTCCAGTGGCCCCATGTGTGTGGCCGGCGAGGGGACAGACCCACTCGGCGAGGCCCGGGCCTTTCGGGGCCTCTCCCTGCTGCAGGAAAGCTCTTTAAGTGTCTGATCCCCAAATCTTGCTGAATTTCGATTTTGCGACCAGGTGGGGGAGCACTCGGCTGTCGAGTAAGGTCCACCCAGGCGGGTCACGTTTCAGCGTTTTCCAAGCCCCTTCGATGCTGGACCGGGGGAAAGCTGATGGAGGACGCGCCATCGCTGGCCAGCGGGTGGGAATCTGGGGTCAGGAGCCCGCAGGTGGCTGCCACCGCGCCATGTGGCCCCGTGCGTGCGGGAGAGCACACGAGGGCTGTCACTCCCCACGGCAAAGGACTGTGTATACCCCGTGGTCCCACAGTGGGGTCTGGGGCGGGTTTCCCATGTCCTAGAATTCTCCCAAGTCACAAGGCCTAGCCGACCCGCCCCGAGTTCCTGGCGGCCGGGAGGGGGATGGCTGATCCCTGAGACCAGGAGGAGTCCGTCAGCCATGTGTCTGCAAGGGGACCATCTCCTGCTCGCCAGGCCGGGGGTGCTGGCGAACGCCTGGGGCTTTGGCCCCCACGCTGTCAGCGGCTTTCCTCGTATTTCCTCCGGGCCACAGACACGCGGGGGGGAGAACGGACGTGGCTGGCCCGGGTCTCGCGCGGCGCTGAGTAGAGAGAAGGAGCGGCGTCCTCGGTGTCCGGCGAACACTGTTCTCCTGAGAGCCGTGCCTGGGGCACGTGGGGACTGGCCCGCGGGAACCCTCTAGGGAGATCCCTGTCCCCGTCCCAGGGAGCCAGCGATTCAGCAAACGAGGCCTCTGTTCGCTCTCGACGCCTGGCTTCGTGCTTGGACTAAGGTTCCATTGCAGTTTAGAAATGTCGTCGTGCGAAGGCTCGCCCGAGGCCTGCGGCTGGGGTGGGGGTGAGGGCCAAGGGCTGAGTCAGTGTGGCTGGGGCAGGAGTCCCCAGCTGGAGCACCAGGAGGGGCCCAGTGCCCCCAGCGTGGACACCGTCCCCAGGGCGTTCTGGCTGGTTCAGGGGCTCGGCAGGTCTTAAAGCGACAGGCCCCTTTCCGCCAGCCGAGCCTCGTGCAGGAAGCAGCAGCAGCTCTGGGTTTGGGTGCAGGGGTCGGGGTGCGGGGCACCCGGGGCCCCCAGCCCAGGGCTCTGGGGTGCCCAGAGCTCCCGGCCACACGGGCCTCGGTCCCCAGGGAGGGAGCCTCAGCCCTGCTGGCCTTCCTTCTCCCCTCCGCCCCGCGGGGCCCACAGCACGGGGAGCACTTTCGCCTGGAAATCTTCGAGGGCTGCAACTTCACGGGCCAGTGCCTGGAGTTCCAGGAGGACTGCCCGCTCCTCCAGAGTCGGGGCTGGGCCAAGAGCTGTGTCAACGCCATCAAGGTGTACGGGGACGGAGCGTGAGTACAGGCCACGTGGCCGCTGACCAGAGGCCCAGCCGGTCCCACGTCGGAGGCTGTGGGGTGGGTCAGACCCCAGCAGGGGCAGCCTGTCCCCTGCCCCAGGGCCCGTCCCTCCCTCCGCTGCCTCCCCCGCCCCAGTCAGACAGTGTGGTGGCTCCCCCTCCCCGGCCCAGAAAAGCCACCGCTGGGGCCCCGGAGTGTCGCGAGGCCGGCTCCGCCACGTAGCTGCCTTCCCGAGCTGGTTTCCCGCTGCAGGGACGTCCCCGGGGGCTGTGCGCGGACTGACTTTGGAATTTCCAGGCCCTAAGACAGTGCTAGGCACACGCGTGGAAACAGGCGCGGTCGCTGGATGAGTGAATGGTGGCTGGTCCCCACTCTGTGCCGGGCACGCTGCCAGGCGCTGGGCGCCGTCCGTGCCAGCTGTCCTTTCTTGGAGCAGGAAAGAGTGGCGGAGAGAGAGAGAGTGTGCGTGTGCGGGGCGTGTGTGTGGGCATGCATGTGTGCGCACATGTCTGCACGCATCCGTGTGGGGCGTGCACACTCGCGTGTGCATGTGTGTGCGTGTGTGCATGGGCATGTGCGTAAGTGTGCTGTATGTGTGGGTGTGCGTGTGTGTGTGGGCATGTGTGCGTGTGTGCATGCGTACTTGTGTGTGGACATGTGTGTGCATGTGTGTGCGTGTGTGCATCCTGGAATCGCCCTGGCCCTGGCAGGCGGGTTAGTTTAAAATGTCAGCTTTTACTGAGCAACCCCCGTGCACACGTCACCCCCAGCATGACCCCAGCACTGACCCCAGCACTGACCCCGGCACTGACCCCAGCACTGACCCCGGCACTGACCCCGGCACACAGAACAAGGACGAGACAGTGGGCCCTGGGTGGGGGGAGAGTGAGCCCAGAGCAGGGCTGCGGGCCCCGGCGTTCCCCAGGGTGAGCGGGGGGCTCCGTCGGGGTGGGGGGAGCCGGCCCGCGGTGGCCCTGACCCCCGCCCGCCCGGCCCTAGGTGGGTCCTGTACGAGGAGCCCAACTACCGCGGCCGCATGTACCTGGTGCAGCGGGGCGACTTCCGCAGCTTCTCCGACTGGGAGGCCCCGAGCGGCCGCATCCAGTCCCTCCGCAGGGTCGTCAACTTCTTCTAGCCGGGCAGCCCCCCGCCCCCCGGGACTGGGGACCGTGGGGAATAAAAGTCACAGAAGTGGAGAGTGAGCCGGCCTGAGTGACTTCTCTGTCCCCTCCTGACCGCAGGGAGCCGGGTGGGGCAGCCCCAGGCGGGAGCCCAGGGGACCCGGAGGGTGGAGGAGGCACTGTGGGGTGCCCCCGGGGAACATCGGGGCCGGAAGGGACCTAAAGGCCCTGGAGTCCAGCCCTTTCATTTCACGTGTGAGAAGCCCTGAGTCGGAGTGACCCCCACCCCGGGACCCCACAGCAAGCTCCCGGGGGAGCCAGGACGGGCAGCGTGCTTCCTGCGACCCCCCCAGCCCGACACCCCCTCCCAGCTGTCGGCGGATGGAGGGAGAAGTGGTGGGCACCAGGGTGGGGCCGTGGCGGGGGGGGCCGGCGGGTGCCCCCTCCCAGCTGCCTCTCCTGACTCAGCAGCAGGCCGGCCGGCCGGGCACGTGCTCTGCCCCGCAGCCAAAAGCCTGACCCAGGGCTCGTGAGTCTTGGCCTCGGGGATCACATGACCTCGGTCCCTCCGAAAGGGTGGGCTGGCCCCCGGGGCACTGGCCCTTACTTCCCATAGGGAGAGAGAAGGGAGGGAGGGGGTGCCTGGAGGCCCAGTGGGGGCTGCTTCGAGGGGACGGGGCTTGGAAGGAGCATTCAGGGCTGAAGGGGGCGCAGGCCTCGGCTCCAGCCCCCGCCCACGCCCAAGGCCAGCAGACCCAGGGCCGTGCCCCCTCACTCTGCAGGGGAGCGGGGCTCCACCCCGCTGGGCTCAGTGGCAGTGGACCCCGCCCGGGAGCACCCGGACACTCAGAGCTGCGTCCCCGTGGCCTGGGATGGGCGCGCGGACCTGGAGGGGCCGTGGGGACGGGCGGGGCCTGCCCCCTCCGCTCACTGACGGCGGGGACCGGACCGGACGCCAGGTGCCTGCACTCGTCAGCTCGGCGGCTGTGACACGCGCCTCGGGGCCTTGTCCCGCAGTTCCGGAGGCCTGAGCGCCGAGGCCCCTCCTCGCCCTCCCGCTGCGTCTTCGCACGGCCCCCCCCACGTGTGACCGTGTCCCGGTCCCCTCCCACGAGGACGCCGCTCTCACTTAGCTTAGTTTCCCGGAGAAGATCCTGTCTCCGAACGCAGACCGTCCGCCCTGAGGTTCCGAGGACGGGGCTTCGACACGCGACCTGCGGCGGAGGGGCGCGGGGCAGCTTCAGCCTGCAACACGGACCCCACGGCCTCGCCAGGCCTCAGCTCCCCGCTCGGCGGCGGTGCTGCTGTCGCCCCCGTGGCTCAACCCGCATCCGGCCGCAAACGCCGGACGGTCCCGCGTGGAGGGCGGTTTCGGTAGCGAGTGACGCGCTCACGGGGCCCCGATGCCGTGGGGGAGCGGGAAGCAGCGTCTGCATCGCGCGGGGGGGGGGGTGTGCGTGAGCCTGGGTCTCGGTTCCGAGCCGGCTGCACCCTGGGCCTCTCTCGGTTCCTCGCGAGAACGTGACGTCGGATACGCTGCTCCGTGCCTCAGTTTCCCCCGCTCTGCGGCGAGGATGATAAAGCGCCCGCTCTAGGGGGACTCGGTGAGGACCTCGGCCAGAGGAGGCCTTCCCACAGCTCGGTCCGGCTCCTCGGTCAGTAGCCAGGGGAGGCCCTGGCCTTGAAGCCCTTCCCAGCGTTCCAGAGGTTTCTCCTGGACGCGTCCTCGGGCCCCAGCACAACCAACAGCAGCGCCTCGCTAACTGGTGATTGAGCGCTTCACCGCAGGCCGGGCTCCGGGTAACCACCCCGCACCCCAGGCCCCTGTTCCCCAATCTGTCAGCGGACCCGCCTTTTGTCTGAAGAAGAAAAACGAGATTCCCAGCAGGACGCCCGGGGGAGCCTGGTATTTCTCTGAAGTCGGGCCAGGCGGTTGCAGGACCCAGGGCCGCGTGCTTCGCATACTTCTGTCCCCCCCTGTGGTCTGGGAGCCTGGGGCTTTCACCCGCCATCCCTAGCGTCCTGGGCCCTCTGTCCCCCCACCCTCCCACCCCCACCGACCAGGGTCTGGCACCCAGTGCTTATAGGCCCAGCCTGACCCCAGGGCAAACATCCCCCTGAAACCCCCGCAGAGGTCCCACAGGGCTGGCCCAGGGGTGCTCTGTCCCTTGGTCCCCTTCCCGGAGCCTCCCTGCCAGCCCCCTCCAGGTGCGCCTGCTGGCTCCCCCCGGAGCCCCCGGGCCCCCCACACCCTCTGCTGGAGGCCTCCCCTCTCGGCCTTCGCCGCTCCAGGAGAAGCCCCTCCAGAGTCCCCACGCGGATTGTTAATAAAAACCTGTCGAATGGGAATTTTAACACTTAGCTCCAGAGTTTCCGTTTGGGGAGACGAACAGGTTCTGGAGGAGCCGATGCCGACGCTTGCACACCCACACGAGAGTGGCTCAGACGGGCAGCCCTATGGCCTGCGAGTTTCGCCGCCGCAAATCCCAGCGCTGGCTCCGGGCCGCTGGCGTGGAGGGCTGTCGGGAGCTAATTCGGGAGCAAGACCCTCCCGAACCCCGGAGGACTCTGCGGGTCTTACCTGCCCTCTCCTCCCCTCACCTAAAGAACCGGTCACCTCCTCATTGACCTCTGGACGCCGTGACAGCTGGGGAAACGGGAAGAGCACGGGGAGATGAGGGTGACGCGGGGAACCTGGGTAAGGACCTGGCCGGGCTTCCTGAGTCCCCAGCCCTTGCTCAGCCGCACAAATGTCTGGGGGCGCGGGAGAGGGTGACTTGCATCGCGGGGCCTGGTGCCTGGACTATAACGTGGTCTCTTTCTCCTCCCTGTGCCCACGGCTAAGCCTTTCTGGGAGTCGGGCCTTGAAAACGTCCCGCGGAGTCTGGTCTTTGGGGGGCTCTGCCTGAGGGGCCTGCGGGTTTGGAGGAGGCCTCAGTGGACGCTGAGACCAGCCCCTTGCTCAGCGCGTGTGGGGGAGCAGGCTGGGCGGCATGCTCCTGGCCCATGTCCGCCCAGGACCCCCAAGACTGGACACCCGGAGTGGAGGGTTGTGGCGGGGCGGGGGACTGTCCCCTGGGTGGGAGGGTCCACGTCCAGCGGGAGGGGGTTTGGCGACTGCACAGGTTGGGACAGCAAAGTCAGGGGAGTGGGTAGGATGACCGGACCACACCTCTCTCCACAGGCCCTGCCCATCCCCCAACACCCACGATTTGGGGCTAAAATATTCGTCTCCCGGGTCCCTTTGCCACAGAAGATTGGGGAAGCCATCCCTGGGTGCCGGCCTCAGGGAGTGGGGCAGTGTGTCCACTTCACAGCGGGCCCAGGCCAACCAGGGGGCCGGCCACAGGAATGGGTGCCACCCACGAAACGGGGCTTCTGGGGGGAGATGCTTTGCTGAGGCCGGCGGGAGAGGGGCCTCCAGAGATGGGCGCGGCCCTGCACGCAGGGAGGGGACGCCCAGTGCCACCTGACGCCTCTGGAGGGGCTGGGAGGTTTCCGCCTCACTCAACAAGCAGGACAGAAAGGGGATGTGAAGAAACCTTCGGAAACGGTAGGAAAAACGGCGAGGCCGGCGTGAGGTCGGCATCCACAGGATTCCCCCCGGGGGGCGAGGTCGCAAATCTCTAGATGGGCCTGGCGATTGGGCCCCAGCCAGCAGGAGAGAGAAAGGACCGGCCCATGGTGCCGGCATCGAACGATAGAAAGAAACCAGCTTCCCAGGACGAGCTCAGCCCTGCCGGGACTCCAGCCAGAGAGACATTCTTGCGGGGCCCCCAGGACGCACGCCGACTTTCGCAGGCTGCGCCCTCCACATAGCTGTGCCTCCTGCAAAGCGGAGAGCACGTTTCCTCGGATTTTGGCTAACAGCGGCCCGCAGGGCTAGGCCAAGGGCACTGCGCCAAGGTCAGCCTTCCGTGGGGGAGAGTCGACCCCCTTGTTGGCAGACGAGCCTTTAGCTAATCCTGAGCGCATCTACTTGGCCTGGTAAGGCAGGGCCCGGCCCTACTGGCCACGGGCAAACGCTAGTGACAAACGACAGCACAGCTAACGATTAGTGACCGATTCCTGTGCCCCAGACACTGCACCAAACCATTTTTACAGAAGTGAGGGGGGCATGCCGTTCTTTCACAGTTAAGAGGGTTCTGTCTGACCTTGAAGGCCACCTCCAGTGTGGCTCCACCTTGAAGGCCGTCTCCAGTGTGGCTCCCCGAGGGGGACAAATGGGAAAGGATTCCCGGGGGGGGAGGCAAAACGACCCCACTGGGGACTACGGAGGCCCCTCGGCGGTTCGGCTCGGAGAAGGAGCGGGCAGGACGTCTGCTGGCTGCAGGGCACATCCAAGGGCATCTGCGTCTTCAGTCCCATGCGATGGGGACCTGTCGGGAGGGCGGGACAGGTGTCGTGGCTCCTGTTGACAGGTAATGACACCGAGGCCGTCGAGAGGTGAAGGGATTCACTCCTGGTCACAGGTCAGGCGTCTGCTGTGCGGTCCAGCCCTCCTCCGAGGCCTGGGGCTGCCCTTGTTCACTCAGAACCCACTTAGAATCAGCTAGACGTTTCTGTGTGAGCAGCCGCTTCCTTCGGGAGCCGCCTTTGGGAACCGCAGCGGCGGCGCCTGTGTGGGTCCCCGGGGAGCAGGGGCCCTGCCGGACCTGCAGCCACGGGACGAGGGGCAGCCGGGGGGTGGACCGCAGCGAGTGACCTGTCGGAGCCAGGACGATGGCTGCGATGCTGACGAGGCAGTGCCAGGGTCCTGCTCCCAACCCAGCCAAGTCAGGCAGGTGGAGAGGGGACACACCTGGCCCCGGCGTCCCTTTGGAGGGGCCCTGAACTCATGTGAAAACCCTCGGTGGGACGGGCCGCCCTCGTGCAGACGAACTCGGCTCCCCACCCGCGCGGAGGGCGAGCGAATGCGTTTCCTCCTAATAGTTTTCTAGTTTGGGCTCTTCCATTCAGGTCCGTGATCCATTTTGGGTTAATTTTGTCTGCGGTGTGAGGTACGGGGTCCAAACTGGTTCTTTTCTGCCCAGTTGTCCCAGCACCGGGCTGTGAAAAGATTGCTCTTTAGCCCTTGGGGTTGGGTTGTCGCCCTCGTTGAAGATGGTTCGGCCGCGGACGCATGGGTGGATTCTGTTTCCTGGTGAGCTCCCTGAATCTGCGCGTTTATAATTATTACCAAATTTGGGGACTTTCAGCCATTATTTTTTCTGTCCTTTCCCTTCTCTCCTCTTCTTCAGGGACTCCAATCACTCGTATCTTAGGCAGCTCGAAGTTGTCCCACGGCTCACTGCTGCTCTCACGTTTTTAAAGTTCTTTCTGTTTTTCATTTTCGACGGTTTTTAGCGCTGTGTCTTCAAGGTTCCTAACACTTCGTTCCGTCATGCCCGGCCTGCTGGGTGGTCGTTGTTTAATTTCAGACATTGTTTTTCCTCCACAAATGAGACTCTTTGGGACTCTTTGATCTCTCTCGTGCTTCCGCATCAGCTGCTGAGCACACGGCACACAGGCAGGTATGATAGCTGTTTTCGTGTCTCTGCTGCACCCCTTGGAGCCCCTGGTGGGAGTTGGGCAGTTTCTTCTGTTTCTTTTCCCACCTCGAGTACTTTCCTCAGGCGCGTGCGTTGATCAGTCTCCAGCTGCATGTGGGAGAGGGACCTTCTGCCGATGTCCAGGGGTCTTTCCTCTCTGGTGCTCTATCCTGCCATCTCTAGCCACTTTATTCTCCCCCCAACTCAGGGAGTCCACTGGGCTCCATCTGAGCTCTGCCTTCCTGCTCTGTGCTCTGGAAATGTGCGCAGGGCAGCGAGCTGGGCTAGTCACAGGGCTCGCCTCATTTTTTCCCGTCTCTCAGGAATTGCCCGACATCTGTCTAAAAAACTATTGCTTCAAACATTTGGTGTGTTTTCCTGGTTGTTTCAGGTAGGAGGCTGGAGGGGCGGACCTAATCCAGTCACCTGGGCCAGAGGTGGAAGTCAAAGCTGATGGAGTCCAAAGCTGTTTTAAAGTTGCCTTCCCTTTGTCGAGTAAGCCTCGGACGTTTCTCTGAAGCTGCCAGGAAGAGTCTGTGAGCGAAATAAGATGGCAATTTGGGGAGACGGGATGTTTACCAGCTGGCGTCCATACTACAGCCCAGCTATGCCTGGACTGACGTGGGAAAGGCCCAGACATTCGGTCCCGAACGTGGGGTGACCTTGCAGAGCCATACACATGCCCAGACACCCCTCTTCCCTCTGGGCCAGTCTCTGGGCAGCACCTCTGGCTCAAAGGGCCTGACTCCCGAGTTGGAGGCCAGCAGCTAGAGGCGGTGGCCAGGACGAAGGAGATTTTCATCTTGGCATGAGAGGGAGATTTGGTTTTCCAAGCCTGCTTCCTTTTTAAACTGAAACCTGATTGAAAGGTCCCTTTGGAGAGATTGAATGTCATTCTGGGAATGAGGGGATGTGGTGAGTGGGGCCGACCTGAGCCCAGGGGTCCCACTCGGCCTGGCTCTGGGACCTCACGCAGGGGCTGGGGACTCTCTGTCATCCCATGCTGGTCGCATCCCTCTGGACCCTGGCAACACTGGGACACACGGACATCCAGGGTTCTAAGGGCATGTGGCCATGTATTATCCTCCCGACAATAGTTTTAATTCTCTGATAATTGTCCTCCAGACGTTAATAATAGTAGTAATAATACCGAAAACTCCAAAAGCAGTCCATTTTTAATGGCACAACATGTTTCGCTTCTGCACGTGGTAAAATACAGCCCAGAGGAGAGGGCCAGAGTCCCCCCTCGTCCCACTGGCTTCTTTCTGGAGAGTCGCCCCTGGGATAGGGCTTCGCTTTCTGCCCTCCCAGTCCCGCCCTGCGGGGTCACTGCAGCCCCCTCCGGCCTCCCTTCACCCCTCCTGCCTCCCTTCACCCCTCCTCCGCCAGGGTCTTCCATGAGCCCAGATCCCGCTGCCCCCACCGCCCTTCAGCGGTCCCCGCTGCCTGCAAAGTGAGGCCCTGGAGCTCACGAAGTGTGGGTTTCTCCGGTTAAGCCGGTTAAGCCGCTTGGGGAACGGCAGGCCCAGCGCCCTGAGGGCCCCCCCCCTGGCGCTTTCTTCCCAACAGGGTCAGCCCCGGGAGAAGGTGCGGTCATCGCGACTTTCCAAGGCCCCCGTGTCCCCCTCCCTGCCCCAACACACGATTGCAAATGCGACCGAGGTTTGCCACCCCCCCCTCGCCCCCAGCCTCTCGGAGGAGCCCTCCAGGGTCGGGAAATCCTGTTGCCTTTAGGACCTGGAGGATCCTAGTTGGGGGTGGGGATGTCACCCCTCCCCGCCCCCCGCGAAGCCGGCGCCGGAACTGCCCTAATGGGAACCGGCCGACCGCGGAGAGCTGGGGGGGGGCGTCCGGGGGGCGCAGAGGGGGCGCCCGGGGCGGGCCGAGCGGTGCCGGCTGGTGGGCGAGGCCCGGCGCCCCCCAGCCAGGACCCAACGGGGCCCGGCGGCCGCTCGAGGGGGCCCCCGGAGCTCCCCGCAGAGCCCCCCGGCCCCGCGCCCCGGCGGGGCTGCGCTAGAATTTGGGGTGCGCGCGTGATTTCCCGGCGAGGGGGGACTAGGGTGCTCCCCAACAAGGGGGTGGCCCCCGAGCACCCCGGGGGGCCCCGGGGCTGGGAGCCGGGCAGGAGCGGACTGGCCCGGAGGCGGCGCGCGGCGTGCGGGTCCCCCGCGCCCCGACCCTCCGACCCTCCGGGCCCTCCTCCTCGCGGAGGCCCGGCCTTGGGTCCCCGCGCGCGGGGCGGGGGCGGGGCAGCTGGGAGGGTCACTGCAGAGCCCTGGCCCCCCACCCCCGGGCTGGGGCCGCGGTCCAGGGGGGACCCGGGGGACCGGGCCGGAGCGGCCCGCGGGCGCGCGGGGTGGGGCCGGGGCGGTGGGAGGGGACACGGTGGGGGGGTCTCCGAGGAGGAGCCAGGCGGCCCGGGATCGCTCCGCACTCGGCCGCCCGAGCGCGCGGGGCGCGGGGCTCCCGGGTTCCCCCGCCGCCCGCGCCCTCAGGTGGGGCGCGGGGCTCCCGAGGGGGCGCGGGGAAGCCAGGCGCGCCTCGCCCCTGAGGCCAGGACCGTCCTACCCGAGGAGCGGGGTCCCCAAGTGGGGTCCCCACGCAGCGCGGCGCCCTCGGGACCAGCGCACCCCCGGCCCGGTGGGCGGCGCAGGGCGAGGGTCCCCCACCTCCCCCCGCCGCACCCCGCCCCGGGGGCGCCGCCGCGGGGACCGCGGACGTCGGGGCGCCCCTCGCTAGGATGGGGGGCGGCGGGTCGGCGCTGAGGGTGTGCACGGAGCACCGCGGGGGCATCAACTGGCTGAGCCTGAGTCCCGACGGGCAGCGCCTGCTCACGGGCAGCGAGGACGGCACCGCCCGGCTCTGGAGCGCCGCGGACGGCCGCTGCTGCGCCCTGCTGCAAGGTAGGCCCGCGGGGCCCCCGGGAACCCGGACACCCCCCCCCGGGGACCCGGACACCCCCTCGGGAACCCGGCCCCCGCGCCCGCCCACCCCGGCCCCCTGCCCACCAGCCGGGCGCGCGCGGGGGGCAGGGTGCCCGATGGGGTAGGATGGGGTGGGCCGGGGCGCAGGGCGGGCTGCGATCGGGGTCAGCCGGCCAAGGGGCGCCCTCTGCGGGGGCGAAGATGGCTGTCGTGGCATCGTTTCCGTTACCAAAGTGTTCAGGACCAAAAAGAAGTCGCACCCGCGCCTTCCCCGGTCCCGCCCACTCCCTGGCGCGTCCCCCGTGACCGGACATGTCTCCCGGGCAGTCAGAGTAGCAACCAAGGCTTGTCAGGTACCAAGCACGACGGTGTGCGGTCCTCGCACCGCTGTCACCCCGCAGGGGCAGACGGGGAAACTGAGGCCCAGGGTTAAGTAACTTGCCGGGTCCCACAGCCTGTGCCGGGCAGAGTTGGAATCCGAACCCGTCTCCCCTGCCCCCACCCTGCCCTGCTCTCCTGGGCCCCCTCATCTGCCATTTAGCATTTTGGGAAAGTGGAGGCAATAGCAGGAGTTTTATGAAGTTTCACAGACACTGTCGGTGTGTGTTTGTGTGGTTACTCATCGGAGGCGGCCATACGCCTCTCCCTGGGTCCCTGTCACATCCTATCCCGTGTCTGAGCCCTGCGGGTGGCCCTGGTGGTCTGTGGGGGGATGGGGGCTGCAGAGAGCAGGCTGGAGAAGAGGAGGGGTCTCGGAGGGACAGGTAGAAGACTCACCAGGGACAGCAGAGGGAAAGGAGGCCCCGCTCTTCATGCTGAGTTTGGAAGTTGCCTTCTGGCTTGGCCTTCCCGCCCCAGGCCACCTGCTACCAGCGCCCCTGGGGCCCCAGCTGAGACACTGCTGTGTGTGCAGGGGCACTTTGACTCCAAACGTGCAGCACGTCGAGGGTGTGCAGGCAGGAAGGTGGGGCGGGCCTTGGCAGGAACCCCTGAGCCTCAGCATGTTCTTTGAACATAATGACTGCATCTTATCTGCACTCCTCACCCCTTCGCAAATATTTTTAGTTGGGCTTTTTTGCTTATTCTGCACAATTCCAGCAGCTCAAGGCTAAGGCACTGTCCTCCCTGGAGACGCCATGGGCCCTCCCTCCCCCTTGTCCTCCCTCCCCCTTTGTCCTCCCTCCCCCATGCCCTCCGTGATCCATCTCTAGGGTCTGCAGGGGCCTCACTCCCCCGGTGACCCCGCAGGCGTTGGGGCAGTGGAGTCCAGTCTCTGGTGTGGGCTATGGTCATGGTCATGGGTCAGGGTCACACTCTGCAGCCCCCAGGGCCCCTCTGCTTGCCGGGCTCTGAGCCAGGACTCTCTCAACTTGTGTTTTCAGATGCCGGGTGGGTGCTCTGCTCACAGAGGAAGGGCTTGTCCACCGGGGAGCCTTGACCCCTGCAGGGAGCCTCAGCCTGCTCAGGGCCAGGTCCCCGGGAGGGCAGAGGGTCAGCCTGGCCCAACTTCAGAAATGAGTTTTTTTACATCGAGAAACTTCTTTTCGTTATCACCTCTTCAGTTTCCGTGGCTGCAGTCTCACTGAGCAGAGGTGTGCTGGTATCCTGGCGTTTGTCAGTGTTTTTCTTGGCCTAATTTACGCTTACACTTGGCACTCTGCCTTCTGCTGTCGAGACGCTTTTGAGATGGGCAGATGCAGCCTGGATGGGGGAGACATTCCCGAGGTAGCCCGCCGAAGGGGGGGCTGGGTTAGCACCCCACAGCACAGGGCCACAGGGTCCATCGAGGACAGCAAGGCCAGCCTTGCGGGGCCAGCTCAGAGGACACCGACCTGCCCTCAGGACACCCTGGCTGCCTCCCAGGGTGGCTCCTTCTCACGGTGCTGACAGAGCTGGTCTCGGGGAAAGTTTGTTGACAATCTAACATGTTTTATAAACTCTTTGGGGTCAGCAGAAAGCCGAGCTGTATCTTGCCAAACGCATTTCGCCCTCAACGTTTACACTGACGTGTATTTTGAGTGAAACATAATCTGCAAGTTCTGCAAGTGTTTATTTAATTCGCACAGACCTCGTTCTCCTAGAGGCTTGGCATGTGCTACTCAAGAAGACTGAAAACCCTTTCTTTCTTAATTAAAAAAATTGTTTCTTAGAAGCCAGGAAGTTGAGCTTGAGTTCTTCCAAGGGTAACCAAGCTTAAGCCCAGGGTCAAAAATAAAGTCTGAATTAGCTTGAAACCTCCCAGGAGATTCTGAATCCCCATCTCCCGATCCCAGACATTTAAGGGAAATTTTAAAATTCTATCGAAGTCCTTGACGTCATAAATACGTCTCCCAAATCTGTAGAAATTCGGATTTATCCGTGTTCTCATAGGTCTAGCCTTCCTTTGATTCTGTCGATTTTCTGGTCCCCGAATGTCCCTCGAATAGACTCAGCTTCCGTTTGCTGTTGAAAGTTGTCATCGAGGTGGAGACATCTTTGCCCAAAGGACAGGCCCTACTGTGGTGGGAGCCTGAGGTCTCCTGGGGCTGCTTAATAATGCCCGAGAGGTCAACACCGGTCCCATGACAAGGACAACGTTTGAAAGATCTGACAACGGCATCGATGGGATGGATGACCAGGTGCCCTAGACCGAGGCCCCAGACTCTGCGTGGCCCTTCTCTGTCCTAGGCCTGCCTCCTTGTCCACCACCTCTGCCCCGGGCGTCTCACGTCTCCCCTCGTCTGCAGGACACGAAAGCTACGTGACCTTCTGCCAGCTGGAGAACGAGGCCGCCTTCACGTGCAGCGCGGACCGCACCATCAGGAAGTGGGACGTGCTGACCGGGCAGTGCCTGCAGGTGTTCCGAGGACACACGTCCATTGTGAACAGGTCAGCGTGGGCTGGGGCCCCGAGGCCGCCACAGAACCTGGCCGGGTCCCAGGGGCCACAGACGTAGGCCGTGGGGCCGCCTCCGGGGAAGTCCATATGTGGACGCGGGGGGTGGTCATCATCATAGCCATGAAGGCCCAGGACAGAAGTGGCCCCAGGTGTGACAGGTGCTGACCGCCCGGGCTGCAGGTGGGGAAGGGAGGCCCCACCAACTCCTTGACCGGGAGGCACACCTGCCCCCTGCTAGGAGGCTGCAGCTCCTAAGAGGGGAGCGAATTCCAGAGGAAAGGGCTTACTGGGCACCTGATCGTGCAGCCGGGGCTTGCAGGAGAGCACACTGGGACGGCTCTGAGGACGGAGCCCAGGCTGCTTTTAAACCTCCCCCCTCCATGTTGCTGTCGAAAACAGCCTGCCCCCTCCTCCTCGAGGTTTGAATTCTTCCGTGTTGAATTCGGTCTGTGCTGGGCCGCGGAAACGCCTCTGCCGATCGCATCTAATCAGCACTATTTATGGAACTCGTGGTGGCCGTCTCAGGCGCCCGAGGGACTGCCTGGCACAAGCAGGAGCCTGGACGCCTGCCCTCGGGCCCTCCCGGCCTCCCTGACCAGGGGCGACGCCTGCCTGGGAGCTGAGTAGGGAAAGGCCCAGAGCAGGTGGGCGTTTGAGGGGTCAGCAGACTGGGCCGGGCTGGGGCTGGTGGAGAAGGGTGTCCTCAGCCAGAAGGGACGCCGGCGGGTCGGGGTGCGCCCCGACTGTGAAGGGCCACGCACGGTGGGTGGAAGCGGTGGGCCAGCCCGGCCAGCCACTGACCGAGCACCCGCTGGGTGCAGGCACTGAGTGGTACCTGCTGGGGGAGGGGGTGGGGGTGGGACCCAGTAACACCCACAAAGAGAAATGGAAGCTGCGTTACCCAGGGTGGTTCTGAGTGGGGGAGGCCCCTTGGGCCCCGGTCCAGCCCCCACCTCCCAGCAGCCCAGCTTCACCCCTGCCCTTAGAGCAGGTGAGACCCGGAGGCCAGGGCGGAGCGGACAGGTGCCGGAGAAGGGGCTGGAATGAGCACTCGGGGCTCCCGGCCCCCGCTGGCCTCTTCCCAGGCCTCTTTCTCGAGAGAGGACTCAGAGAGGACTCAGAGATGGAGGAGACGTGCTGACGGAGTCTCCTTTGTGGGCCCGTGAGCCGCTGGAAGGGCGGAGGCCGGGGCAGGTGGGAGAAGCCACGTCCCAGGTCGTAACAGGAAACTTCTCCGCGGCTCCTCAGAGCGGGTCTGGACCGAGGGCTGGAAGCCGCGCCCTGCCAGGTGGAGACTTTCTCACACACACTCGCTGCTTTCGAGCGGGCGACACGTGCATCCAGCGCCCGTGCTCACAGACGGGGCGTACCCCGAGGCGAGGACGTGTTTCCCGAGCCAGGCCAGGTGTGCGCGCGCCCAGGGGCGCTGACAAGGCCCGCGTCCCCGCCCCCACGGGCCGGGCCGCAGGTGGCAGCCCTCAGGCCTTCGGCATCACCTGTGAGTACCACATGGCAGCAGGTTCCCACTCCCCGTCGGGAATGCACCTGCTGAGGAACCCTGCCGTGTGCTGGGTGTTCTAGAAGGAGCAGGCAGAGCGACAGCGCGCGTTTCGGCGCGGTCTGTCCCCTGAGTGACTTGCAGGAGGTGAGAGCGAGGCAGAGGTAGGTGAGGGGCGTGGGGTGGGGCCATGGGCCAAGCTCTGTTTTCCCCAGTGGCTCTTCTCTTCTCTCCCCCATGCCAGGCTCCAGCAGGGAGGGAGCACGGGGTGCCTCCGACCTCGCGCCTGTCCCCACACCCCTGACAGGCCCCATTCCAGCTCTGCCCTGTGTGGTCGCCCCCCGGGGCTCAGGGAGGCGTGAGGAGGGTGTGCAAACAGACCCTTTGAAGCGCTACCCAAAGCTCGACACCAGAGACAAATGTTTGGTTTTCTGGGGACAAGTTCTTAGCTTTCACCAACGTGAGAATGAGCGTCATGAAGTTTTACTGCTCGGGAGGCCTCTTTTCCCCTGCGGCAGGGGCTGGAGGGGGTGGACACCTGAGGGCCCAGGGCTGTGACCTGGACGGTCACCCACAGACGGAGCCTGGATGAGGTTCTGCTGTGGGAGAGGGCGGCAGACGCCCACCCCATCCCGCCCCGCTTGTCTCTGACTGTGCGTCCCCGTCCTCATGGATGTCACCCGTGGGCTGATGGAGGACCAGGGCTGTGACAGAGAGAGTGACAGCGAGGCCTGGCCTGTGGGCTGGGAGCAGAGTCCCCTCCAGCACTCGCCAGCTTTCCCACGCCTCCTCCATCGTAAACGCCTGTCCTTCCCCTGGGTTCTGACCTGTCACTAGGGTGACCAGCATGTCGCGCTTCGCCCAGAACCTTCCAGGTTTTTGACCTGCAAGCCCTGCATCCCCAGGAGCCGTTCAGTGCTGGGCAAACCGGGAGAGTGGCCTCCACACCTGTTCCTCTAGCTCCTGTGGCTGTGGGGCGGCTGCTATGGGCCCCACGTCGGGAGGAGGGAGGGACCGAGGGGGGATCCTGGGGGGCGTCCCAGAGAAGGGTGCCTCGAGCTAGACTCGGGAGGTGAGTGTGGCCGCTGGGTGGAGAGGGAAGGGTCTCCCGGCTGCAGCGCAGAGGCAGCTGACCTCCGGCCTGGGCAATGTCCATGCAGAAGATGGTGGAGGTGTGGACGGCAGGGACTGAGGAGGCCCTGAGTCTGTGGGTGGTGGATGCCGGAGGCCAGGCCGCTGCCCGGGGCCCCTGGCATTTCCGAGGGGGGCTCTCCTGGCCCTGCCTGTCCCCCTGAAGCAGCCCACGACTTCCTCCGGGAGCAGGTCGTGCTTCCCACCGGCGGGGCTCACTGAACACGTAGGACCCCAGCCGGGGGGTCCCGTGACAGCCCGCCGGCTGCCCTGCACACCCTGACTCCTGGCCTTCCCCTTCTCGCCACCAGGATCCTGGTGGCCAACAACCAGCTGTTCAGCAGCTCCTACGACCGGACAGCCCGCGCCTGGAGTGTGGACGCGGGCCAGGCGTCCCAGGAGTTCCGGGGCCACCGCAACTGCGTGCTGACTCTCGCCTACTCCGCGCCCTGGGACCTCCCCGGGGCCCCCTGCGAGGAGGAGGCTGCGGCCGGGGGGCTGCTGGTGACGGGCAGCACGGACGGCACGGCGAAGGTGTGGCAGGTGGCCAGCGGCTGCTGCCATCAGACGCTGCGGGGCCACACGGGCGCCGTGCTGTGCCTCGTGCTCGACGCGCCCAGCCACACGGCCTTCACCGGCAGCACGGACGCCACCGTCCGCGCCTGGGACATCCTGAGTGGCGAGCAGCTGCGCGTGTTCCGGGAGCACCAGGGCTCCGTCATCTGTCTGGAGGTGAGTGAGAGCGCCGTCTGCCCCGGAGGCCCCGGGGTCACCCCACGAAGAGGGGGCACGATCCTTGTTTACCAGTGAGGAGCAGAGTCGGTGACTTGGCCGAGGCCAAAGTGATGGTCAAGATGTGAAGTCGCATCCGCCCAGGGGCCTGCTTGCCCCCGACGCCCACTCCCTGTGGGGAAGGGAGCAGCAGCGGGTTCTCGGTGCTGGAGGGGACAGTGGGGTGCCCCCACCCCGCAGCAGGTGCCCCTCTGGCTCCGGCAGCTTCTCGCCTTTTACTCAGAGCGAGGCTCGGAGGGCTCTGGGCCACCGACCTCCCCTCCGCACCCCCCCCAGCTCGCGAACCAGCACGTGTACTCGGGCAGCGCCGACAGGACGGCCAAGTGCTGGCTGGCGGACACCGGGGAGCGCGTGCGCACCTTCGGGGCGCACAGGCGCAGCGTCAGCGCCCTCAAGTACCACGCCGGCACCCGTAAGTGGCCCTGGCCGGCCCGGACGGCCCCGGCCCGCCGCTCTGGCCTTGTCCCTGCCCGTCCCCTCGCCCTCGCCAGACCCTCCCCGCCCAGGGCCTCTCACTTCCCGCCGTGAGCCTCAGCTGTCCTTTAGGACGGTCAGCGCCCAAGGGCAGTGGCCACGCCACCGCCATGCCCGTGCTCCTCAGCGTTATTGTCCACACAAGGGTGTGGGGACCCCCGCCCACGCTCGCAGCCACCATGTTCAGCGGTCCTAGGCTCAAGAGCACACATCAGGGACACCTTCCAATTCTCGGATCGAGACGGTGACACCACTTACTCCCGCCAGACTTGAGGGCCACTAGGTTTGACTACAGGTAACAGGAAACCCAGACGACAGTGGTTTAAATGTGATTTATTTTCTCCCAGAAGAATTTTGAGGGACGTCAGTCTAAGCTGGAATGGATGGCTCCGCGGAGTCACCAGGCACCCGGATTCCTTGGTTCCTTCATTGTCCCTAGCACATACCTTCTAGCTTTAAGGGGGCCTCATGGTTCAAGGTAGCTGCTGGAGCCCAGCCATCATGTCATATTCCAGGCAGGCAGGCAGGAGATGAAGGAAGGGGAAAAGGATGAGTCTCCTAGCCGTGCGGGCCCCTGGAGGCTCCACCCAAAGCCTTCTGTGTATATCCCTTTGACCCCTGCCTTCAGGAGAGGCTGAATAACAGAATCTCCGATTTGGAGACATCGCTCCCAGGATCAGTTAGGATTATTTTGTGAGGAAAGAAGGGCACAATGGCTTCTTAGGCAGGCAACAAGCTATCTCACAGGTCTCACACTGTCACACATCCGGGCTTTGCTGGCTCTGTCCAGCTGACCTGCCACCTGCTGATACCCCAGACACGCTGGAGGACAGACTCTTGCAGAGAGGCAGCCGCCCAGCCTCACCACAGCTGAAAATCGCTTTCCCCATGTGATCCCCAACGTCGTTTTGCCATTAGCCCTCCTAGCCCTCCTCCCCCCCCACACACACACGACAGCAGCAGGACGCCACGGAGCTAGCTGAGCCTGAGAGCCATCTTCCTAGCAGGGGGCAGACTGGGGGGAGCGGGAGGCGGTAAGAATCGCAGTGGAAAATTCGCGTCGGCTTCACAGCACGGGTGTTAGGTGAAGGCAGAGGGTGGATCTCTGCAAATAGAGCCCGAGATACCCTCGGGATTTAGGTGTCTGACACGGAAAGATTATTTTTATCTTCTTCCTGTGTCCAAACCTGTACGTGTGATCATGGCTCTGCTCCCGAGTCTGGGGCCTCGAATTTGAAAAGGAGAATGTTCCCTAGTGGGCCTCCCCTTGGCCGTAGCTGGGATGGACCCTGCCGGCCGCCCACTGTTAAGGAGCCTGGTCCTCGGTCTTTGCCGACGGGCTGCAGGATGCTTAGACCCTCTTCCCGCCCAGGGGACGTGTGGCAGCTACACCGAGTTGGTGGGGAGGGGAAGGCAGGTGAGGAGCTGAAGACCCAGAAGTGAAAATTTGCCTCCAGGGCTACCTACATCCACCGGTAGCTTTAGGGTAGGGAGCACCCTGCAGGTGCCTGCTGTAGCACGCTTAGGCTCAGGCTGCAGGGCAGGTGTCGCAGGTGCTGTGGGGACAGCGTTCAGGGGCACTTGCTGTAGCAGCTGAGGTCCTGTGCCCAAGGGCGTGTTCTGCGAGGGGCGAGGTGGAGGAGGCTGGAGTTGACACCCATGAGAGGCCCTCAGCCCGTGGCTAATGGGAATTGCTGAATAAGCGGCCCAGCGTCCTTGGCCCCAGGTGTAACAACTCAGATGTGGTCTGCCACGGGCCCCAGCAGTCACCTGCTCCCAGCTCACCTGGACGAGCGTCCTTCCTTCCTGTGGCTCTGCCCAATTCCCGGAACGCCCTGCCAGATGATGTTTGTACTCGAGTCCTAGCGTCAGAGTCAGCGTCTGGGAGAACCCAGGCTAGATGACAAGTGAACCAGGGGGTCGTCAGTGTTCTCAGCATGGGCATCACCTGGAATAGGCTAGAAACGCAGGTTCCGGGGCCCTGCCCGGGAGGCCTAAATCAGAAACAGGTGGGCCCAGCAGTCTGCCCCTCGAGGAAGGCTGCGAGCGGAGCCGAGTGCAGTGGGGGTGGGAGTTGTCAGCCGAGTAGTAAGGCAGGAAGCGGGCTTCACCTGCCGGAGGTTGGCCAGGGGCTCTCTCGTGAGTGGGGGAGGTCTGCGCCCCGCTAGGAGGGCCGAGTTCATCATCAAGGAGGGGGCATCTCTGCTCAGATGGTGGGGGGAGGGACCACCCCCCTGAGGCAGGGCCTTCGGAGCCGCGGGCAACACCTGGCCTCCCTCCCCCAAACGGCTTGAGCGGGAACCTGGGCTCAGGTGGCACCCAGGAGGCACCCGGAAGGGCGGGGTGGGGCAGGCCCTGGGGCGCAGTCCTGCCCAGCACCGCGGACCCAGGGGTGCAGGGAGACCGTGAAGGCGCCCCCCGCCCAGGGGCGCCGTCGGGTCCCCGCTGGATCTCCCGCGAGGCGGGCGGCGGCCAGTGGCGCGTGTGTCCGCAGTGTTCACCGGCAGCGGCGACGCGCGCGCGCGCGCCTTCGACGCCCGGTCCGGGGCGCTGCGCAGGGTGTTCCGCGGCCACGCGTTCGTCATCAACTGCATCCAGGTAACCGCGCCGGTCCCCGCGGCCGGGGGAGGGAGGGGGGCGCCGGTCCCCAGCCCCGCGGCGCGCGCCCACGCCCCGCCCCCCGCAGGTGCGCGGCCAGGTGCTGTACACCGCGTCGCACGACGGCGCGCTGCGCCTCTGGGACGTGCGCGGGCTCCCGCCGCCGCGCCCCGCCGCCCCCGCGCGCCGCCTCGCCCGCCTCTTCAGCAACAGGGTGGGCTGCGCCTGAGGCCGGTGCGCCCCGCGCGGGGCTCGCCCCTCCGTCGTGTCCGCGGACGCCCGGAGCCCTCGCCGTGGATGTGGATGCTGCGCGCCCGCCCCGCGCCGGGGGGCTGCGCCCCGGAACCCCCGCCCCAAGCCCCGCGTCTCCGGCCCGCAGCTCCGAGCTGCCCGGGAGCCGGGCTTTTCCTGCTGAGAGGAAACCCCGTTTCTGCAAAAGGCCCCCCGAGCCGCAGATGGTCATCATTTCGGCACGTTGCTCCGACGACACAAGGAAGGACCCGACGGACGCGTGCCCGAGAGCTCCTGGCGGGGTATGTTCTGCAGACCGAGGCTGGGCGGCCCATCGGAGGAGGGACCGGGGCCGGAACCGCCTCGCGCACCTGTCCCTCCCTCCCTACCTCCCCCGTGAGAGGAAGGGCTGCGGCCTGAGGTGTCGCTCCGGTGGGGCCCGGGAGCAAGGAACCGGCCCTGCAGCCTGTCTGGGTGACAGCAGGGACCCCGCACACCTGCTTTGGGGCTCCCATTTGGGTGTGGTTCAGGGGGGCTTCTCCTAGGTCTGGAGCAGGAAGGCGAGTGTAGTAGCCCCGGCTCCACTCAGGGGAGCCAGCTCTGTGCTCCCCATGGCGATGGTGGGACATGGACACAGGCGGGCAGCGGCAGTACTGTCCCGGAGGGGCTTAATGGGGAAGGTGGGTCTCAGGCTCTGGAGAGGCCCCGAGAAGAACCCCCCCCCCAGTCCCTCTCTCACAGGAATGGGGTGCCCTTCCAGTTCTTGGCTGGGGCCCACTTCCTGCCTCCTCTGGCCCTCCATGCCAGGCCCTGGCTGGTCCCTGGGGCAGGAAGAGAAGCTGCAGAAGCCGGAGTCTGCCCTTGAGAGCCAGCATCTCACCGAGAACAAGCCCCGGCGCGGAGAGGACCCTTGTGGACAGAAGCGGGTGCTCCACTGTCTCGATGCGAAGGGTCTTGCGCTGCTGGACAGGCCTCGCCTGCTCTCTGGGGTACCCAGGTCCGGCCCCGAGGAACACGCACGGCACTGGCACCAGGGGTGGTAGGAAGAGCTACATCTCCTTGTGATGAGCCCTCGGCTGCACCCCAAACAGGCTGGCGGTGAGAACGAGCAGAAGCCGCCTCACTTCGCATCTCTTCGGTGGGACTCAAAGCGCACAATCCAGCTGTAGGGTGCCCGGGAGCACCCACACTTCCTGGCGGTTCTCCAGGGCCCACGCACCCCAAGGGGACCTCCCGGGCACTGATGTTCATGTCAGGACGGGCGGCTGGCAGAGCAGCACGCTGAGTGCCCGCGCCTGCTGATGCATCTCAGCCCGCGCTGCTGACGGAGGCAGCTGAGTAAGACACGGGACAGTGACAGCTGACGCCGCATTCCTGCCTCATCAGCTCTTGCTCATCCGTCATCGTAGCGCCCGTCGTCTCCACGCACGGCCGAGGGTAAGACACACGTGCACTCAGGGAAACAGCCGCTGGGTGCGGATCCTGGAGCGGCTGCTGCCCGTGTCCCCCAGCCTGCCTCTCGGGAGAAGGGGTAGAGGGACGGCTGCTTTGCGTTTCTGTAGCGTGGCGTTTGGGAAACTTTCGGCAACACAGAGGCTCTTCGGGGCTGTAAGGACCAGACAACCAGAGATGTTTCTTCGCTTTGGATAGTACATTCTTGCTTTGATAAATATGTTCGGTTGGACAGCAGGACAGGAAGCAAAGGACACATGGGCAGGAAAACAGGGACAGGACATGGCAATTTCACAAGTGATGGGCTTCCGATCTGACTGCATGCAGCGTGCTCCAGCCACAGCCTCCCAGGGCCTCCGCGGGCCCCATGCACGTGACAGACATCTGCAGCCGCACGTGCTCAGAGTCCTCCCGTGGCCCCGGGACACTGCTCCTCACATCTAGACCCCTGCCTGCCTGCCCTTCAGGGTGCCCTGTAGCTGGACTCTGCAATCCTTCCAACCTTTCTCTTCCCCCAACACACGCCCTCTGGTGGGTCTAGAACAGCTTCTGTGACCCCCAGGAATACGGCACGCTTGGCCGGTCCTACCTCCACTCACCTCATTTGTCCCAGGTCTAGAATGTTCTTTTCTGCTCCATCCAAGGAACCCAATGTCCCTCTCCTCTATGATCTCCAGCCTCAGCATGCTTCCCCGTTTACAACCGTCCTTTGCTGCTTCTCTTGCCCTCCAGAGCAGGGGGTGACACTCAGGCAGAGACAGGACCGGAGTCTGTCTCCAAGCCGCGGAGGTGGGCAGCCCTGCTGGGGGACGGCGTGCGCTTGGAACCGTCCCTAGCTCGAGCACTGGCCACTCTGCATCTCTTCACGAGAAAATGGACCAAAGTCAGACACTACTGGCGTGCCTGCTTCCCTAGCCTCTTCCACGGTCATCATAAAAAACATTTGGGAAGAGAGGCCACACCTAGCCCGAGCCCCGGACAGGAACTCGTTAGCCAAAAGCTGCAATTCAGGCCCCAAATGTGACACGGCCTGGCAGGGTCTCAAACAAGGCCGAGAAAGCCCTGATCACCTCACCCCTCACCCCCCGGGCAGTCAGGGCGCAAACCTCCTCCCCTCCTCCCTGGGCCGCCCCATCAGCCCAGCCTGCTCTTTACCCACCTTCTTAGAACAGCAGCGTTTCGGCTCCGCATGGGACTCGGTGGCAGCAACGTCTCGCACCAAACGAAGCTCTAGACCACGCAGGCGTTTCCAACGCCCCGCACAGTTCAGGAGTCGGAGTAAGCGACTGCACAGCGAGGCTGACAGCTTTTGGATGTTCTCTACCTTTTATTTCCTTCTGAATCATCCATTTTGAAAGAATCACAACATTTCTCCCCATTCCAACTGGACTGCGATCCAAGCGTCACGAAAACAGTGAGTGAAAGAGTCAAAGCACGCCGGCCCGCCCCGACAGGACGTGGCGGTGAGCCATCTGCCCCCGCCACAGGACTGTCCTGCGACCTCCGGGATGGCGGGAAGGGTGTTGGGAGCACATCCGGCACTTGATTCGTCCGTCCCCGACGCCACCAGCTGTGTCTTGGTGCTGGATGGGCTCTCGTTTGATAGACGACGACGTTCACGGCGCGGCCAGTGAAGAGGCCAAGCACACCTCTTCAGAAATAGTCTCCTGCCATGCAGAGGCGCCAACCCCCCCGCAAAGCCCGGAGAACACGCCTCGACCTCTGATAGGCATCTCGGCCGACGCCGAGTTTAACGTGATGCGGAGCCTAAAACGCTAATTCAAAATGAGTGGCTTCTGCCAGCTTGTAAGACTTTCTGATTTAATAAAAGATTTTCCTTTCGTCAAGAATTCCGAACACGTGTAAATTCTGAATTTCAGTGCCTACGGAACTACACTAAGAGCTGCAAACACTGGTTTCGGGCTGGAAGTGTCCGGCACGACTGGTATGGCCACGGGAGCCGACGTCTCACCCGCATGCCCCCCGAGCACCTGGAATGACTGAGGGTTTGAAGGACAGTCGGGGGGGGGGCGGCGAGGAGAAAGCAGGAGGGCAGTGCCGCGGCAGCCCGCCCAGCCGGGGGCCCGGGGGGGCACAAGAGGCCGATGGGAGCGAGTCTCCCCGTTAACTCGCCACCCCGAGACCTTCCCAGGGCCACCCTGTGCCCCAGTCCCTCGCTCTGCGGGGAAAGGAACGGAGCGGCCGGGCCGGAGGCGGCTCCGTCCTCAGATCGCTGTCAGGCCCAGCACCCGTGCCCCCGCCCCGCGTCCCCTCTCACCGTCCCCGTCCCCGTCCCCCCCTCCTCCTACCCCCAAGTGGAGCGCGCTCCAGAGCAACGTCAGGGAGGAGGGAGGAAGAAAAGACCGCGTCACGCTTTTCACAACGATAGGGTTTATGAGCGGAGACCTGGCCCTCGTTCGGGCCGCCGCCTAGTTTCTCTTCGCTGCTGCCCTGACGTTTTCTACGTAGGACAGGTACTCTGCGATGATGATCTCCTCGTCCTCCAGCGTCGAGTCGAGGTAGTCTTCCTCGTGTTCCGGGATGTCTTCCAGGATCTCGTTCACGGCCTCCGTCTCCATGTCCTCGTCCGTCGAGGCGCTCGAGGTACCTGCGAGGGTAAGACGGGGATCAGGGGGGAGGCCCGCAGAGGACAGAGACCCGCCGCCGGCCCGCAGGGTCCCGCCGTCCCTGGGGACAGCCAGGGACCAGGCCGCGCAGAGCCGCATGCGCTGCCCCCGGGGTCTGGGGAGGCGGCAGACGCACCTGCGGAGTCGGAGGGGGACGTGGAGGGCGTGGACGGGGGCTCCTCCACGGCGAGCTGCAGGTCGGGCGGGAGGCTGCCGCCGTTGTGCGCCAGGGTCTGCGCCGCCAGCTGCACGTTGCCCCGGAACACGCGCAGGGCGGCCCGCGCGGCCGCCGTGTCGAAGCCCATGTACACCAGCTGCGGGCGACAGGGACCGGCTACACGACGGCCGCTCGCCCCCGCGTGGTGCCACACCGGGAGCCCAGGGCACTGTCCTGGGGCCGCCCGGGCAGGGAAGGCGCGGAGGGGCCGTCACCCACCTGGTCGATATTTTCCTGGGAAAGACTGTCTTGATGGTTGTTGGTTTCCGAGTCGGAATCGCTGAACCACATCTGGGGATTGCTGAGAAGGATCTAGAAACACACGGCACGGCCCTGCCTCAGGGACCCCGGCTGGCCCGTGCGCGGACCGGGCACCCGCCAGGCAGGCGTGGACACACGCAGGGCGCTGCGGGAGCGGAGGAAAGGGACCCCGGGCCGGGCGGGGAGGCCGGGGCCCCTGGGACGCGGAGCTCAGAAGCTGACACGGGAGAGGCCGCACCGGGCCGGGGGCCTCACCCGCAGGGCCTCGTCCAGGTTCCCGCCGGCCTGGTGCAGGGCCTGCTTGGCCGCGTGCGTGGAGTAGCCCATTCCCTTCAGAGAGTTGATGTTCTCCAGGCAGAGTCTCTTCTTCTCTCTTTCCTCCTTCCTGATCTGGGCCAATTCCTTTAGGGAAACAGCAAGTCCCACTGAGCTGGGGTTGAGCGTCGCAGCCAGCCTCCCCGACCCGGGTCCTGCAGGACGGGAGCGGCTGCCAGGCGAAGCCAGAAACACCCCCCGGCTGTCTCGGCCGGGCAGCGGCGTGAGGGCTGCCGACCAGGGACCACGGCGCTGCTCCCGGGGTCGGCCAGCGGGGCCAGAGGCCTCCCCCAGGGCGGGGGGGCACCTCACGACCACCACCCCCCAGCACCGGAATGGGCCACTCGGAACCAGCGCGCTCGCTGCTCGGTGCCGGGGAGGGGCTGCACGGGCTCCCCACGCGGGTGAATCTCCGGGGCCCCGGGTGAAACACGGATTCTGAATGGGGCTGCGGTGGGGGGTGGGAGGGCCTGGGTGATGCCGGGGCTGCCGATCCCCCCACCACACTCTGGTGGACACGGGTGAGTGGAACGAGGAGGACAACTGTTCAGAGTATTTCATTTTAAAACACTGGTTTTCCAAACGCTCGGGACATCTCGCTGAAAACCCAGCAGAGTGAGGGACAAGCCCAGCATCAGCGACGTGCGCTTTCCCCTCGCACCCCGCTGGCCTGTGTAGGGTGCAAGCACACACACTGGGCTCCTCCGAGCCGCTGCCTTCTGGAGACTTCTACCATTGGGTCTACAGCTGGACAGGACCGGGGAGATGACAACACCAGCTCGTGTTTTGAGAAGAAACGAATCCGCTTCTCAGCAGCCCAGCGCGGGCTCATGAACCTCACTCCTTTGCCGTGAGACTGGCACAGTAGACCTGGACCGTTCTTGCCGACTCCGACACCCTAAAGCTCTCCTGTACTTATTTCCCATCATTTTAAACGATTATAGTTTTGTGCCTTCGCCTTTATGTTACTGTTCCTATGACCTGACTCGTGTCTAGGCCAGAAAACCGACTCAAACCGTGACGACGGCCCATGACGATGGCCCATGACGACGGGGAAACACGGTCCCTGCTAAGACGGTTTCTGGAAATGCCCCGTGAGAGGAACGAGAGGAAGGCTGCGCGGGTAACTGGACTTGTGAGCCACCTGCCACCATGGCAGGATTAGGAAACTGCACTGCGAGAAAAATGACGCCATTAGAAGTCCCTCGCTCTTCCCAGTCTGAAGTGACGGACGCCCCTGGTACTCACGGCTACTGTGGAGTCACCTGAGCGCTAAGGCGCTTGGACCTACTCACGACACAGGCGGCGACACAATGCCACCTGATGGCAAGGTACCTCTCTGCGGCTGGTGATGTGCGTGGCTGCGTGGTCCACGTTCCCGTCGCAGGCCCTGAGGCCAAGCCGGGCTTCCTGGGCCGTAAAGCCCAACTGCAACAAACTGTGAACTTTGGCTGGATCGATGTACAGCTCTTTGAAGAGCTGACGTGCCTACGACGGGAAGAAGCAAGAGTCACGTCACTGCGGCCACGTGCAGGCTGACAGCAAGCTACGCCTGAGGGACGTGAGGCTGGACCCAGTGGGGATGATGACAGTGTGTCCGAGTTTAGATACGTGCTCCAGGCGGCCCGTGCGAGGGGCGCACCTTCTGGTCCTCTCTCTGAGGCTCGCCCTGGACTCTCGTGCCGTCTGCTGGCTGCGAGAGGCACTGACAGGAGCAGCCCAGAGTGCCCAACCAGCTCGGCCCTGGGTGCCACCGCCAGACGGCAGGTGAGACACGGAAACCTGCAGCCACCTATAGTCACCGTCCTTTTGAGGCCTCCTTATTATGGCATCTGGCCTGGCCCCCAAATACATGTGTATGGAGAGAGAAACCTCACAAGTCACAAACCACTGAGTCTTAAAACACTTCACTTCTGGGGGGAAAAAAAGGAAGTGAAAACGGTTACGACTCTGAGTGTTCATTTTCTCACCTTGTTGAGATACTCCGAAGCCTCTTCGCCATTCCCGCTGTGGAAATTTCGGATGCCCTGAAGCAGGTAAAGTCTCAAAAACAGTATCTTCTCTTTCCCACAGTTTCCCTAAAGTTATTGAAGGAAAAAAAAAGGGATAAAACTGTCATTTCTAATTACAGGTCACTACTACCCACATCTGTAATTCCACTTGGTCTCCCAGGGGGCAACATGGCGTTACTAAAATGTTTACATCTTCACGGCTGCTGATGGCAAAGGGGAAGCTCCCAGAGGACGGTGACATCCCCATCCCACCAGAAACAGTGTGATCAGTGGGTTCTGTCCCGCGGGGCCGAATGCGGCCCAGACCCCAGTGACGGCCAGATGTGCGACACATGTAACCGTCCCCTGAAAAGTGTGGCTTAAAAAGAGCACAGCGCACGCCACTGTCAAAGTGAGCCACCTGCTGCCATTTACAGTGTAAACGACAGGAACAAACTCGAATTCTGGAAACGGGCCCGGTGAGACCCAAGACGAGCTACCGTAACGTACCTTAATGTTGACCAGTCTCTGATGGTTTTCTCCGTAACAGTTTTTAAAGCACTTCTGGGCCAAGTTCAGCTTCTTCTCTGCGTCGTCGAGGCACTCCAGCTGCTCCAGACGGAAGTAACACCACACGATGTCCAGCTGCAGCACCGCGTAGTTGTCCACCGTGTCCAGGAGCTCCGTGCAGCACTCGCTGGGCAGGACACAGGACACGACGTCACTGGGGAGTAAGCACTGCACCCACTGCTTACCGAGCACGTTACCGCACTAGGGACTGAAGACAGTTTATTCAGGGTTTTATTCAGGGTTCCTGAGACCCGAAAATCATTTCAAGGATTTGTCCAGGGTCAAAAGGTCATCCACCTGCACTGCAGCCTCTCAGGACCGTTTCCCGTTACGAGGAACTAGGAGTCCCCAGGGAGCTGCTGCCTCCTGGTCCAGGGCACGGATGCCCACAGTGAGTCTGGGACCCTCTGGCACCAGAGACTAGAGACTAACGGGATACGTCAAAAGGACACAGGACCCGCCCGCTGGCCTAAGCCGGCCAATTTAAGCACTGAGGTTGGAAACACATCAAATGTGTTAAAATCTGCGAGTTCCCACATGGATACTTAAAAACGGGACCTCGTTGGTAATGTCATCTGTAGAGGATGCTAGGGAAGGAATTCATTTATTCTGAAAACAAAAAAATAGTAAAGAACAAAGCATTTTATTCTGTCTTTCGGTACAAACTGCACCTCAGCACAGCCAAATAGCTGATGAGGAAAAATACCTCTTTTCAGAAAAATTCTGGCAACAAATGCAGAAGGAATGATAAGGTACCGCACTACTTTGCAGCCCCAACAAAACGGTGGATGTGGGGAGTGACCGTCAGCATTCACAC
Organism: Cynopterus sphinx; assembly: GCA_030015415.1. Taxonomy (NCBI): domain Eukaryota; kingdom Metazoa; phylum Chordata; class Mammalia; order Chiroptera; family Pteropodidae; genus Cynopterus; species Cynopterus sphinx. The sequence goes on from CM057393.1 coordinate 1,694,424, forward strand.
TGAAACTACTGGGGGAAAAGCCAGGGGGGACGTGTAATGGAGACTTCAGGCTGACCACACCTCAGAAAACGGCACGACGTCCTATGTGCCTGTCGTAAAAATATAATAATAATAAGTGTCAATGTTTATAATGTTCTTCACAGGGAGTGAGAGCCATCAGAGAGATGAAGGGAAGAAACCTTAACCGCTGTCCTGGGGAAGAGCCACAAGTGCGAGGCGTATGGGGTCGCAGGGCGCTGTGCACAGGCCTGGGCCATGTCCCTAAAATCCGGCGCCCACCACGCACAAGGGAGCCTACCAGAAGTATCTGTCCGCGTCCAGCAGACACGGCAAGGCTATCCCATACTCCTTCCTCTTCAGGAACGCTCTGCCCTTCTCGTGGTAACCCATCGCTAGCATGAGGGCCTAGAAAAAAGCAACGATGGAAAAACTCAGTTTAAACTGTGAAAAAACAAACTACATTAAAAGTACATTAAAGAAGTCAAAGTAAAAAAGTCACAACTAAATTTAAAACCGAAATTAAGAGAAGGATAATCAGAGCGTTATTTCACTTGAGCACTGAAACCGAGCGCTCGATTTAACGAGGCTGACATGGTCACGGCCAGCACCTGGCCCTGAGTCTGCACCAGTTGATTTTAGCAAGCGCTGACCTGGATCTAGTTCTAGTATCTCTAAGACGAACGTATGAAAAAGCAGAATCCCATATCCTCCTTATCCCTTTTTAAAAGACGCATTTTTACTTCCTATTCTTAATCAAGTTTTTCTGAACTGTCTGTCAATCCTAGTATTTCCAAAACAATCTTTAAATGGTGATCCAAAATTTTTAAAGTTCATTAATATTTTTAGAGTGAATTTTTACTTAATTCAACCTTATAAAGTTTTCCCAAGAAGATCTGAAAGCCAACATTTAATATGAGAGCGATGGACAATTCCAATGATAAAAAATCAATCCACTGAGAGTTACAACATTTTCTTATTAAAACAACTTTAATCCTTAATTTTAAAATGGTAATTCGTGTAGGGAAACCTACTCAAACTGTCCTTTAAAGACAGAAAAATTAAAATGAACGAGCCCTAATCAAGAGGCTTTCATCTGAAGAAGCTACTGGACTCCAGCTCGGAGACCGATGTCAGGGCCACCCTGCAGAATGCGGCTATTTAGAGCCACCCCTGGATGTGCTCAAAGGTGAAACCGCCTCCTACCTGTTCCAAATGCTAGACCAGAGAGAGGAGGAACGGGGAGACGGGCAGAGACTGCAGAACTGCCTGTCGGCACAGTCCCCCAGCCCCGCCCTGGTCCACCCCGGGGGACGCGGCCTTCCAGTGCAACGAACCACAGCGAACCCGCTGCCACAGGAAACCACTCAGGCCGGGGGCCGTGCTTCATGTCACTTGGGACGGTGAGGCCACACGGCGCTGGACTGGCCTGAGAAGCCCAGGGCGGGCCCGCCGCACGCAGCCGCCCGCTGTGCGGCTCCAGCCTCTGGATGAGCCGGAGGCGCAAAGCGTCTCTAACGCTCTGTAAACTCCCAGATGTAAAAGAGCCAGACAGCACCTCCCTCCTGACAGCTCGCTCACCCCCGGGACGAGCCACGCGTTCCCAACGGTGCTTACTTTCCTCTCCGACGAAGGGATCTCGATGGACCTGCCCGTCTGGTTAGCGATGTCCAGGTACGGTGTGGTCTCCGGGTCCACCACCATCTCCGCTGCAACAGGCCGGAGGAACTCCGTTAACGCGACGCCGAGAGGCAGTGACGGCGACAGCTGAAACGTTAGGACTGGCGGGAAGAAGAGCCCGGGGGAAGGCCGCCACCCCCGCCGCGGCATGACTGCGGCCCCTGCAGGGACCCGCCTGAGGAGAGCAGCCCCAGAGCCAGCACCTCTCTCGGCCAGGATCTCCAGGCCTCTCTTGGTCCTCTGAATTCTTTTCTCCTTCTGTTTGGCCTCGTTTTGCTCTTCTTCCTCATCCTGGAAGTTCTTCCTCACGTCCTCCTCTGACTGTTTCAGCTCCAGCACCATCGCCTTCACGTTGTGTTTCACCCCCTGCTCCTCAAGCGACTTGCCTGTGACAAGCACAAGTGCTGCTCTGAGGACAGCCACTGAATGAATGCGCTGCGCTGGGCCATTCCCCGCGGCGGGTGGACTTCTCCACCTGCCTCCGCACCTGCAAAGCGCCGTCCGTGCCCGGTGACCCTGCGAGCACGGTCCCATCTGGTTGTGTGGCTGTCACTGGTGCCCGGTGGATAAAACCAGCCAGAGGAAACGGAGCTGTCACACCCACCCCCTCCGATTTTCTTTATTCTCATCGTAAGAGCAAATCGAGGCGATAAAAATTTGAGAACCGACCACAGGGAGAGGGAGCACCGTGCAAAGTGATAGCCAGGGAGAAAGAGAGGGCGTCACACGTGCACTTGCCCACCGTCTGGCGGGGGAACAATCGGCCCGTCACAGTGGGCCAAGCGCCCAGGCACAGCAGCGCACCAGGGAGCTTGTGAGCAAAGGCCTGGGCTTCTCTCTCTTTTCCACTCGGAGGCGCTGAGCAAACTAATCTTCCTCACACAAATGCAGCTAAAGATGCAAATAAAGCAGCACCAAATGCAAAAGGGCAAATGCAGACGCAGATTTTAAAATAACAACAGCACGAGCTGTACATACGTAAATGTGAACACTTTTCTAGGAAACTGTTTTTTAGAAACTTGACGACCATTCTAACGCCACAAACAGAATTGAGATACGAGGACAGAGGGTGCCTCTGACACCTAAGACGGACGATGGGAAATGGCTGGAGGTGATGCTGGAGGACAACGAGGGCAGCGTGACATCAGGCTCGCGGCCACAGGAGCCCAGTGGACACCGGTCGGACGACAGTGCCGGGACTGTGGCCAGGGCCAGCTGGTCTCCCAAGTCCACCCACGCCTCCTGCAGGTGCACCCCCTACTCCAGCCAAAGCCACCGTTAAAACACAGATCCACCACGCGTCACTCCAATGGCTTCCCTGTCCTCTTAGGGGAAATACTCTCCTACTGAGTAAGGCTCGGGATGCTGTGTCCAGAAGCTCCTCAGGCCAACTGAGTGACAAAAGCACAACCTCCCCACTCGCCGTGCCACCAAGTCATGACCACCAAAAATGTCTCCAGTCACTGCCAAATGTCCCCTGGGGAGAACCACTGCTGACCTTTGCATTGTGGCCTCTGCCTGGCCCTCCACGATGCCACCCACACTCAGCCACCACGTGAGGCTCTCAGGCCGGAACACCCCCATCCCAGCCTCCCCTGCTGTCCCCACTCAGCGTCAGCTCGCGTCCCTCGGGGAGAATGTGCTGGAACCGAAGTCTACGCTCAGCACACCTACAGTTCCATCCTGTAAAATTTTACCAGACTGACAGTGTCTTCCTTCCCCAGCAGCACAGAAGAGACGATAAAAGCTAAAAAGCTGTTTCTGTCTTACAGTTTTATTTTAGTAAACTCGTGGATTATACGTGCAATGAAACCACTAGAAATCTGAATGGAGGAAGAGTGATTAAAAAGGGATGCCGTCTGTTTTATTTTAAAATTCTACGTACTGTGCCACAACGTACCTAGCTGCAGTTGTTTCTTGTTTATGACGATTTTGATATAATTTTCTTGAAATCCAAAGGTTTCGGCTATTCTGTAAAACAAGCCAGTGAAAACTGGAGTCAGATGTGCCATTCTCCATTAGGTAGACTGTAACCACGACAGCTTGTCACGCATTTTGCTCAGACACATCCAGTTTTCAGAGCTGACGCTCGAGCATCACTCACTTCCCGATACAGCCCGCTCCGGAGGCGGTTCTCGGGCTGTGAGACAATGTCCTTCCCGAGACTGACTCTTTCCCTAACTCGTTTCCTCGTGACGTGGAGCCCGTGTGTGGCCATGTGAGCAGGGCCCCGGCGGTGTGTCAGGGGGAAGTTGGTTCTCTAGACCTGTGGTCCCCCTTGGAGGAGCCCCAAACGGGCCAGGCCCCACGACCTTCCGCTCATGTGTGTCGGGTGAACGATGCCTCCTGACTCCGTCCCCAACAGCCCTGATGTGGACCAAAGACGATCAGAGATCCGCTAACCATTGAAAAACACGCCATGGATGGAACGACCAACCAGAACGCAAGAGTTTCAACTTCCCTAGTGTGTGACCAGACAGGTTTTTCCCCTTTTACAGATGGGCCGACCGCCTGACATCGGCAGTGACGCTCTGGCGAGCATCCCAGCCGGGGATGCAGGCCCTAAAGAACAGAGCCCACAGCGGACGATCTGGGGAGCACCCGGCTGTCTCCCGTTCACATCACCCGTGCACGGATCCGAGTGTGTGTCGGGGACCCGGCGGGTGGTGGCCCGCCGAAAGTTCCAAGTCGTCGGTCCTGGCTGCAGAATGCCAATGAGCTACGACTACTCAAGTCAGACCTGGAGGTGAGGACGCGGCACCAGTGCTGAGCTCTTTCACCCTTAACCGTAAGCAACGTGAGCCTGAGCAAGTGCTGCATCCTCAGAGCCCGCGTCTCCCCTTCCAGAAGGCGGGAATGCCGTCCGTCCTGTCTGGCTTCAAGGTGACCACGGGGATTAGATGAAGGGCCCGAGGGCGCCGGGCACAGATACTCACTTAGACCTCAGCTCTTTGCCAGTGATGTGCAGTCGGGTCTCCAGCAGGGTTTTCCTGTCCTATTTGAAAATGACAAATAAGGTGACTTGGGATTGTTGCTTTAAGAAAAAGTCTTCATTTACTTGACGACATGGCTAAGTTAACTAACTAAGCATCAGTACCTGTGTCGATCTGAAAAGCAATTACTCACCTTCCTTAGCCGTGGAGGCAAAAACACCTCAATTGTAGCGATCCCCGTTGTCTTGTAATTCTCATTTCCTGTGCCCCGCTCGATGGCTTTGCAGCGGATTTCTTCTATGACTTTCTCTACTTCGTTTTCACAACATTCCAGCTTGTCGGAGTACTTCTTGGCGAGGTCCTACGAAGCAAAGTCAGAAAACACATATGGGCGCAGGGCCAGGCGAGGAAAGGGAGCGCTCCCCGGCAAAACCCTGCCGAGGGGTGGGCACCCCATTCCAGGGAAATCCAGACTGGTGACATCATGAGCGGCATAGGGGTTACAGAGGATCCAGAGAAAAACAAAAATGAATAAAAGAGAGGAAAAGAGACCCAACGGGGTGGGGCTGAAAGTTCCAAGCTCCTAAGCCAAGTCTGATCTTTCTGGTACCTGCCCCGTCCTCAGGCTCCTGCCCAGAGCCGCCTGTTCGAACAAAGATGCTCTCATCACCCTTACCTCTGGCAGGGGAGGCGGGCAGTGGGGTTAAGAGGGATTTAGGGGCACCGTGCCAGGAACCCAGTAGCGTTCTCTTTATGTATGCCACACCTAGTTTCTCCACCAAAAGGGTATAACAAGCAAATTCAGAAGAAAGGTCACAAAGTGGTTGCAAAAAATGAAAAGTGAGGCCTGTCAGGAACGGGACAGACAGGAAAACTCTGAGACCCTGAAACAGCTATCACTTCCCGAGGACCCCACAACACAGGACAGCTTGGTGCCCTCGTGCCAACCCTCAGTCCCCGATAAATGTTACATCATTTACCTCAAGATATTCAGACTGAGAAAGCAGAAAAGTACATGCTAGGGTGCTCCGAGATAACGGATTTCTATCAAAAATGATTAACATTTCTCTCTGTTGAGAAAAGCAGGCAAACTTCGATTTCTAGCAACTTCGCTTATGTAAAATAACGCCATAAAAAAACTGAGGCATTTCTGAGGCCTTGAAAAAAATGAGGCATACTTAAATGAACAGACAGCCAGAGTGTTAAAAAAACAAGCTGAAGGAAGGGAACCTCTGTTTTCTAGCAGACCATGCCAGCAAGGGGGACAGAAGCGACCAAGACACCCTGAATCTGTGACACCCTGTCTTACGGGTAGCGCTACACTAGCAGGTCAGAAGTAGCTCCCAGATTAATAAGTTTAGGTGACGCTGTGAAAGTATGAAAAACAGTACATGCCCAAGAAATCGGATATCATTCTCATGTGAACAAAATCTTTTTAAACAAAAATGAGCTGGTCAACTCCTAGTACAAAGTGGGTCCCTGTTCCGTCGCTAGTGCTTTTGGTTATGCCGAAAGTTTACATACGTGGCTGTGCCTGGCCATTTCTTATTTTTTTTAAACGCCTGGAGCACCTGGTCTTCCTAGGTGGTCTCCCATCCAAGTACTAACCAGGCCCGACCCTGCTTAGCTTCTGAGATGGGACAAGACTGGGCATGTTCAGGGTGGCAGGGCCGCAGACATATACCTGGCCATTTCTGGTGATTTATTTACCCCTGTGGAGGAAAAAGGGCTCGGTAATAAATCCAACTAAAAGTCATCTCCCAGGGTGATCTGGGAATGAATTCCTAACTGGGCAGGCCCTGGCCAGCAGTGATGCCCCAGGCCTAGAAGGCTTCTCAGCCTTAAGCCAGCTCTGTCCGTGTTTTTGTGCCTCCAGGTTAACACGCCTTTGAAAGGCACCCTGAAGAGAGCACCCAATGTTGTTAATTATCCTGTAATCCGATCAGAGATTTCCCCACCTTGCTCTCTCCCTTAATTTCATGTAATCTTATGTTCCCTCTTTAATTCTAAATGGACAAAAGAAACTGCGAACTGTCACTGTAGGAAGAATTTTTCTCCGTCTGTTGAGATCATAGCTCCCAGGTATTGTCCTCTCTTAGGCTTGAATAAACTCTAATAAACTCACAAAAATCTCCACAGGTTTGGAAGTTCTTATGTCAACACCAAGGAGACATATAACACTGCCAGTTATTTATATCTTAAAAGAAAAATACCTTCAATGCCAAATTAACTTCTTTGTTTTCATCTGTGTATGGAGGTTTCCAAAGTTGAATTCTGTCTTCCCTTAAAAACTGGGTCAATTTTGCTTGGAGATATTTCTTTTGCGCCATCCTTGAAAGCAAAACAGTACAGCGCTGATGCCCCACACCACATTTTCCAAGTGTTTTATAACTACCTAACTCATTGACAGGTTTTTTACAGTAAGCAGAGGTCCCCTCCACTCTTCCCACTCCAGTTTAACGTAAATTACTTTAAAGTTAGGTTTTAACTAGCTCGACTTTACACACACACACGTAGAGACAGAAACATATTCAATTACATATTACATTAAAATACGTATTTCCAGGTTGCTAATATGTAGCAAGGTTTATTACACTTTATCTTAATCTGCTACTATTCTTTAAGAGAAAAGATAAAATAAGAGGTAAATTCTTAGAGAACTTCTATGAGAATCTCAACACAGAACTTATAAAGTTTCTTCTATTTTGGCTAGTTTAACACGAAACGAAAGACCAACTGCCTTGGTAGGTAAACATAAAGTCAGCTTGAACCATGAACTAAGCAATAACGAGGATTCCCTAGATCTGAATTTTTGAAATTAAAAATTCCGTACTGACCATACTGGAAAAGTACCGCGTGACATTTTGTGACCATAGCACGACATCAGACCTGCTACATTGTAACACTGACTGGCTGGATCAGCCTGTTACAGCTGAGAAAACCCAGGCGTGGACAATGCCTCGGCCAAGGTCACAAAATCAGGCAACTCCACGACGGGCACTGGGACTTCTGCCTGCCACATCGGACTCTGCATTGTCACAAAACGCCTTGCTGCTTCCCTGTCCCGTGTGTGCAAACTGCTCTTACCCAAGGCAGCACCTGCTGGGATGGAGCTGGCTACTCAGGCCTGGGCGGCAGAGCAGCGCAAAGGGGTGGCGAGGCTCTCTGGGACGCGAAACAGCTGGGAGGGGCAGGGCAGCCAAATCAGAGCAGCAGCAAAAAGAGGAGAAAGTGATTAGGTCCTGAGGGACAACGACGAGTTTAGGGCGAAAGAAAGTAGGAGCTCGTGAAACGCAGCTGACCAACTTTCTTTATTCCAATCCGGGCCTGCATCCCACACCCCCAAACCCAACCCCCCTGATTTCAGTCCCGCTCGACACCTGGGGCGTGTTCCGGGGGGGCCCGCCCCCGCCCCCGCCCCGCCCCCGTAACGCGGGCGCGAAGCCGAAACCCGCCCCGCGAAACCTGCGAGGCTTCCGTTACGGACAACAGGACGAGCAGGGGGCAGTTTCTCATCCAACCACAAAAAAAGGGTAAAAAAAGGGTTTTATAAAGCAGTGCTCCCCCCCCCCCCGAGCACTGGAAGGTTCACGTCCCCAGCACGGCCCCCTCCGCTCGGCCGCACCCCGCCCCGTCCCAAACCGAAAGCGAAAGGGCGCGGCCCAGGCCTGGGGGCTCGGGCTCGCTTCGGCCGAGAGCGGATCGGCGCCTCGTTCCCGGGAGCCCCTCGGACACACGTGTATGTATGTGCACACGCACACGGACACACACCTGCGCGGGGCGCCGGACGACGCCCGCGTGGAAAAGGGGAGCGCGGACGGGGAGCGGCGGGAGGAGGCCGGGAACCGGGCCGCCGGCGGCTGAGCACCCCGCCCCGCGGGAAAGCCCCGCCTCTGGCGGCGCGGAGCCCCCAGGGGCCTTCCGGGGGGCAGTGCCGCGAGCCGAGCGTCCGCAGGGCCGACGCTGCTGGAGGGTCCACAGGCTCGTCGCCCCCGAAAACACAGGCGCGAGCCTCTCCTTCAATCCCCCCCGGCCCGGCCCGGCGCACCCCGGGGCCCCGCACCCGGATCCCCCGCACCGCGATCCCCCGCACCCCGATCCCCCGCACCGCGATCCCCCGCACCGCGATCCCCCGCACCCCGATCCCCCGCACCCCGGGCCCCCGCACCCCGATCCCCCGCATCCCAGGCCTCCCGCACCCCGATCCCCCGCCCGCCGCCCCGGTCCCCGCCGGCCCCACCCGGGCCGGGAGCGCGGGGATCGCGTCGGGGGTGCGGCCACGGGGCCGAGCCGCCGGGCCCCGGGTGCGGGGGGCCGAGCGGCCAGCGCGTCCTCACCTGCGCCACCGCAGCGCCGGGCGCCACCGGCCAAGTGCCCGGATGCGGCGGCGGCCGCCGTTTATTTTCATTCCGGGTGAGGCCGGCCCCGCCCCCGCCGTCAGCGAGGAGGAGGCGGAGGGTGTGGGCGGGGCCAAAGGGGCGGGGCGGGTCTTGGGATGGGCGGGGCGTTGTGGGCGGGGCTAAGAGAGGCGGTGTTGTGGGCGGGCCTAAACCGCGGCGGGGCGGAGCTAAGGGTGAGGCGTCGTGGGCGGGGCTAAGAGGAGTCGCGCTGTGGGCGGAGCTAAGGGGCGGCGAGGGCGGGGCCGGGGCGCGGACGGGACTTCGCCCCGCGCGGGCGGGCGGGCCGCGCCCCCGGGGCCCCAGGCGGTGTCCCCCCGCCTCGCCCGGCCCGGGCCGCCTCGCCCGCCTGCGGAGGACGCCGCGCCCGGCTTCGCTGGCGCCGCGAGGCGGGGTCCGAGCGCCCCTGGGGCCCGAGGAGGAGTGGGGCGGCGGGCGGACCTCCGAGCGTCCCCCGAGAGCGCCCCGAGCCCCGGAGGTCAGCTCCGGCCGAGCGCCCCGATGCGAGCCAGAAGGAGCCCCCGCAGGCCCGGGCGGGGCCGAGGCCGTCGACCCGTCACCCTCCCCCAGCCCGAGGCCCACCCTCGACAATGGAAGTCTTTCCCTTGGCAATTTGTAACTAGGACAAGAATGCCCGGTTCCTGGACCCTTAACCCATCCTGTCCTGAAACTTGTGACCATGAGCTCACATGCTAAGGGCACAACTTTCCAGGGTACGGATAACAAGACCAGCTGCAGGGACATTTGTCTTGCTAATGACTAACTCCTGTTAACCTTGTGAAGGACCAACTGCTGTTGCTTTAACTTGCTTTGTTCATGATGCAGCGGGGGTGGGGGAGGCTTTATAAACGGCCTCCCCTAAGAACCCAGGACTGGTCCCTTCTACCCCTGTGTGGTAGAGGGTCCGTCGCCAGCCGGCTAACAAAGGCTCACAGTTAATCTCAATGTGTTTCGCGGGTTTCAGTCGTGCCCCAACACGGGGACTCGCAGGCATTGCCCATGGGCCTAGCAGTGCCTACAAAGCGGGCAGATTCCGTCTTTCCGAACAAGAGTCTTCTTCTGTCTCAGTCGGCGTCTTTGGGGTACACAGACACTTACATAATCTTTGAAATGAAAACTCTTTACCTTGAGCCAAAGCAACTTCTTGGTCAAGACAAAAGACAGATGGCCAAATGGGGGGACCATATTGTCCATTCACATCAAAGGTGAATGTCTTCGGTATAATAAAGAGCTCTGACAGCACAAGAGAAGGACCGAAATAGAAAACTGGGCACAGGGCATGAAAATATGATTCACTGAAAAGGACATATAAATGGTTCATAAATATATCAAAACCTCACTCATAATGAGATAATATATAAATGAACTACACCGAGATACTATTTTTTTACCTATCAGGCTGGAAAAAAATAATGACATGCTATTATTACAAGGCCGTGTGCAAACAGGCACCCTCAGACATTTATGTGTAAAAGGTCAAACTGGTACAAGTCGTAGGAAGAAAATCTATCAAAATCAAAATGCATTTTGTCTTTGACCCGATACAGCTTTCATGATTCTTGCTGTATTTTCTTAATCTGCCTCCTTTCTGTTGTTCTTAATACTGACCTTTCGTGGCTTCATTTGCAGTTTCTTGAGATGAAGAATTCTTTCTGCTTTGTGCTTTTGTTAGCTGTGGGTTTCGTGGTGCGAAAGAATCAAGGAACTTCTGCATAATTGATTTCACCTCTGTTGGGGTAAAATCAGAAAATCGTTAAACATCCTTTGAGTGATGGTGAAATTTAATGCTGAATGTGATCACTTTTTACTAGAAAGTGAAAAGAAACAGGAAGTTTTGGCTTTTCAGCTTATTTATAGTTGTCTTGATCAGAACAGACTGTATTGGGTTAAGTTGGGTGGTAAACTAATTTTTTTATAGATGAGGAAATGGATTTAAAAAGAAAAGAAGTTCATTCTTGACTTCTCCATTTGTAAGTGGGAATTTCTGGGAAGTGATTATCAACTGGAATATTGGGGGAATTTGAATGGTGACTCACACTTTCAGTCTGGTAGGTTTCAGTTTTCCCGGCAACCGTATTTGGAGATGTGGTCATTTTATTCAGCATCTTGGCTGGACCAGAAGAACATAGAAGGAAGAGAGACACACAGGGAGGGTGGAAAGGGCCTCCTCCGGCACCTTCCTGGCGGGATTCTTCCTTTGGGGAGAGCAGAGACACCTTGACAGGGACAGGACTGCCGCGTCACACCTCTCCCTGCCTGCCTGGGCCAGAGACTCCAGCAGGATCCAGCCCACCGCCACCCACGGGTGCTTCTGCGGTTAGACATGGGACTTCCTAAAATCTGAGGCCAGGCCCAGGGGGGCAGGTTGCGACTTCCGTGGGATGCTGGGGATGTGCGTACACGATGGTGGAGAAGTCCCACGACGACTGCAGCTGGCGAGCTGGGGGTCCGGGTGGGAAGCTGGTGGAAGCTCCAGTCTGAGGGCAGAAGCCCAGCATCCCAGCAGATCCCCCTGCCGTTCTGTTCTGTTCAGGGCTCCATCGGACTGGGTGAGGCCCGACACACAGGGAGGGTGGAAAGGGCACTGGACTCAGACGTGACGCGCGTGTGGCTTTACCACTCAGAGTCACCAGGGCCCACCCCACCATAGGTCCTCCCCCCCACACACACCCTCCGCTCAAGGGACTAAATTGGGTGACCTCTCAACTCCCCCATCTTGAATCCTACCTCTGCCCCAAGGAGCTTGTCATAGAGTAAAGGAGGCAGGAGCTGTATCCTAATTTATGCAAACAGTCATCGAATGTTCTTGGCTTTCAAGGTCAGATGTATAGTATAAATATGACATGGCCTCTTCCTCTAGGAGTTTATAATCCAAACAATAGTCCCAAGTGGGACCTGGTCATCGCTGTGAAAGAGAGAGAATTCTGTGAATATTTAAGAAAAGGAGACACATTTGTGTGAAGCTGGAGAGAATTCCAGGTAAATAAAAATAGAGGGCGGGCTAAGTGCCGAATGAATACACAGATAAAAAAAACTACCTGTGACATAATAAGAAATATCGATTTAGTCTCTGCCCCCATTTCCTGCTACCCGGCTCCTAAACTCTTGGACAACCTGAAGTGGCGGGTGTCTTTGTGGATGCCAATGAGACGGCTAGGTTCTGGGGCTCTGAGGGAGCCTCTGGGGGTAGAGGGCTGGCTGCCAGGGCCAGCCCGGAGACAGAGTGAGACCAGGAAGGGTGCAGAATGAATGTGGGGATGGCGTTGTGGGGACACAAAGGGGCAAACCAGCCCCACGGGGTGTGAACCCTATAAAATCTCCCATGAATGACTGAAGTCCCCAGAGCATGGAGCACAGGGACGACCCCCCATGCGGCTTGTTTCCAGTCGGAGCCCTAGAGCCCCCCCAACACACGCCAAACCCCATGGACACCCCCCATCCCTCGCCCCACCCCCAAGCCACAGCCTGCCAGGCTGGAGGGCACGTGGTCTTTCTAGAAGGCATGCGGATGATGGCCGCGCCCACACGTCTCCAGGGAGGTGCGCAGAATGCTAAAGGATGCAGGCGCCGCAATCAGGGCTCTGAGAGCAGCGGCGCCGGATTATCGAGGGAAATTTACAAGTTAAGTAGCCTAAGAGGCTGCGGATGCAAATGCCGTTAAATTGGCAGAGGCGTGGAGAACCCGAGAATGACACACCTTCCTCAGAAGGGAAGTGGCCAGAGAGCACGTCACAAGCCAGCAGGGAGGGGACCCCCTGGCCCCATGTCCCGCGTGGCCTCCTGGGCCTCCAGCAGGACAGCGTCTGTGTCCCTGCGTCACGGGGCATGTAGCATCTCGTCCCCCCAAAGGCTAGAAGCTCCCCAGCTCTCATGACAACCAAGAATGCCCTCCACGGGGCCAGCCGAGGCCTTCGGTCCACTCAGGTGGGAACCCGAGTGGCGGCAACTACTGAGACCCCTTGTCACCGCTGCATGACAGATCTGGACGTCGAGACCCAGGCTCTGCAGGCCCAGGCTGGGCACCCTCTTCCAGGCTGCACCGCCCAGCCAGCAAGTGGTCTGCGTGAGTCTGGGCTGAGCCAGCCCCCCTGGGCCTCTCCTGGTGCCCTCGTCCCACAGTGACAGGACCGCTGAGAGCTACGGTCCCACGTGCCATCTGTGGGCCAGGGGGACCCGACCCCAGTCTCGTGGTGCTACCCACTGCTGGCGGGGCTGGGAAACAGCCATGGCAGGCCGGCAGACAGACAGACGGACCAGCCTGGCAGGCGGGGGCAGAAAGCAGGGCGCTCTGCGCAGCGCACAAGGGCCAAAACCCGAGTGGCTCACACGACAGCGATTTACCGTCTCGAGGTCCTGGAGGCAGGAAGTCCGAGATCGAGCGTCGTCAGGGCCGTGTGCCCTCTCGAGGCGCTGGGGAGGTGTGCTCCAGGCCTGTCACTTAGCTCCTGTGGTCCCTGGGCTTGTGGCAGCAGAACTCCCATCGTGACATGGCGTTTTCCCCCTGTGTGTGTCTGTTCTGTGCCCATCTTGCCCCTTCTCATCAGGACACCTGCCATCCTGGATTAGGCCCACCCCAGCGACCTCATCCTAACTTAGTCACCTGCAGAGACCCCACATCCAAATAAGCCCCTTGCACAGGCACTGGGGGTAGGACTCCGGCGCCTTTGGAGTGTCCGAGTCAACCTACAGCGGGCAGCGGCTGGACGCGAGTATCTGCCGAGCTCCGTGTGTGTGTATCTGTGTGGGGCGCCGTGCCGGCCACCGAGGGAATGTGGCCGTCCAGGAACCGACCCCTTGCCACCGGCCACCTTGGTGCAAACGCTGCGCGCCTGAGTCATGCTGAACTGAACACGTGCTTCGTTGGGCTCCGGCTCCCGCTGGGAGCTGGCGGGCCACCAAGTGCCTCTCCGGCCTCTCTGGCAGGGGCGTCCTGAGGTGAACACGCAGAGTGGACACATGATCGCCCTCAGCGCTTACACCCTCACAGGAGCTTAAACCGCGGATCCCGAAGTCTGCTCTGGCCCCCTGTCCCCTCCTTCCCTGGGGGGACACCTGGAAGGCCCCCAGGGCCCAGCAGCTGAATGCAGGTGACCTTCAGATGAAGGACTGCCTGTCCTGATGTGGGCACGGGGGGGACAGAGCCCTCGGAGGGCAGGGGAGGGGTCCTGAGACCTGGGTTCTAACCCCCACTGTCACCGATGAGCGGCATGACCTTGGGCAAGTCCCATCCGCTGCCCGGCCTCTGCTCGTGGCTGGGTGGCTCGAAGCTCCCTCCCGGTGCTGAGATTCCGACTCCAGGGGGCGGGCAGGGAGGGCGGTGGGGAATCCTCGGGGGAGTCTGGCACCAGCAGGACCCAGTGCCCCGCAGTTCCCGAGAGGAACGTGGACCTGCTTATCGGTCTCCGCCTGGCGGCCCCGGGCAGCCCAGGGCCTCTTCCCCGTGTTGGGCTCAGGTCGAACAAGGGCGGATTGTTTGCTCCGTGGCAGGTCTCGGGTAAGGAGCAGGGCCCTGCGACAGCCTCCGTGATAGGGCCCCGCGCCACCTACGACAGCCTTATCTCGACACTCCCGCCGGCCCCGCCTCCCGACCCAGGCAGGGCACGGCGCCCACACGGAGCCGGGGGTCCACGCCAGGCTCACGTGGACCGTCTGGCCCTCCTCTCCGCCCGCCCGTCCCCCGCAAACCCGCTCGAGCCTCACCTCCTCCACGAAGCCTTCCTGGATACGTCTTCATGCAGCCAGACAGCGTCAGCCGTCCCCCGCGTCAGCGTGGTGCTTATCGCATGGACTCGGTTAGACTAAGGTAGTCATTGTCCCATCGGAAATGTCTCAAATTCACTTCTTGGGAAGCTGCTGGACAATGTCCTCCATCAAAACGGGAGAATAAAGCAGGAATGGGGTGCTGAGGGGCGTCGGGGAGCACCCGGTGGGCCCGAGCCTGGCGTGGGTGACCCGCTGGGGTCTGGAGCGCCCGCTTTGCCTGGCGGGTGGGTGCTCCCCAGGGCCCCGGGGTTTCAAAGTGGCCCGGCTCCGCGATGGCCGCCAGGTGGCACCAGAGCCCGCGCCAGCCCCGCGCGAGGGACCGGCGGGGCCTGCAGGTGCGGGCGCCCCTGGCCCCCCACTCTGGCGTCTCCAGGGGGAATTCGCCTTCGGTGGAAACTTTCCAATTCAGCAAAAGCAGACGGAGCAGGCTAATGAGAAGGCTAATCCAGCTTCTCCTCTCCCTCCGCCTGTGCCCGCCACCCTGAACTTGGGAAATCTCGGGCACCCCCTGTTTCATCGCGGTTGGTATAAGATGGGGACCCTCAAAAAGAAACCGCAGTCGCAGTGTCACCACCACAAACGCGGACAAGCACAGGCCCTGGACCAGGAACCTGCGACACCATCGGGGTGCGGGTTGGACCCTCCAGGCTCGGGTGGACAGTCAGCCGGGGGTGGCCCGCAGCGGGGCTGAGCCTCTCTCTTCCCAGCCTCTTCCCAGCTTCTGGCCCACATGGTGGAAAACGACGGCCCAGCCCCCTGGGGAGACACTGAGTGCACCAGAAGAGCCCCAGCCCACTGCCACCGACCACTCAGCCGTGGCCAATTGAGTGACATCGTACTAAAGGTCACAGGGCCCAACCAACAACCGTAAGGTGCCGGGAGAGAGTGGGGTGGGTCGGGCCCCTGTGAGCCGCCCCCGTCAGCCTCAGGAGCCACAGGGCCCGTTATGCTGTTTGCAGATGAGGGAACAGAGGCTTAGAGAGGGGCTCAGCGCACTCCCCGCGGCTGTTGTGACACACGCCCCAACTCGGTGGGTTAGAACAGCAGGAAGGTTTTCTCTCCCAGTTCTGGGGGCCAGAGGTCTGAAATCAAGGCGTCGACAGGGCCACAGTCCAGTCGTTCCTCACCTCTCCTGGCTCCCGGTGGCAGCGGCTTTCTCCTCTGCGCAGAGGTCCTCTCCCTCCCCCCCCCCCGCCCGCCTCCCTTATAAGGACATCTGTGATTACATTCAGAGCCACTCAGAAAATCCGGGACAGTGTCTCCACGTCAAGATCCTTAACTTAATCACACTGCAAAGACCTTTTTCCAAATAGAGTAACAGTTATGGCTTCCGCTGACCGGGACCTGTATCTCTGGGGTCATTATCACCCGCCACGGGGACATAAGCAACTCGCTCACGGTTAAGTGGTAAAGTGGCTGCCGGATCCCTGGTCCGCCAGACAAAACCCACGCTCTTAATCAGCACACCGTTGTCCCCTCGCGCCCTGGAAGTCCCTACGAAGGGGCTGCTGTCTGAACGGGGGCCCATCCTGGCTCCAGACATCACGCAAGCGGTCACGTGAGTCGGGGGATGCCTGGTGTAAGGCATTTCCCCTCTCGGCCTGTCCCTGCCCGGATCTGGACTCCTGCTGAAAGCCCAGGATACCCACCCGAAGGGACAACCTGCAGAGCCGTGGAAGCCGTCATCACCCGTTCACCTGTCCTTTCACACCAAAGGCATTCCTCACCACCGATCGGGAGTGCCAGGGTCAGGAATCACCCGGGTGAACCCCATGGTGGAGGGGTGAGTCTGAGAAACCTCCAGGAGTTAGGGGGGAGAGGAGCACTGAGGGACCTGTCTCGTGCTTCTCCCTCATCTCCACGACCAACCGGGAAGGGGGGGGCGTGTGGGCGTTAGCAGGGAGTCAGTCAGTGGCTCAGTCAGTGGCTCTGTCATGGGTCGTCAATTGCTGTTGCATCGCCAAGGCCGGGAACCAGACCGCGCGCTCCTGATGAAGGAGCCTCGTGCTGCGTCACAGTGGTGCCTGCGTCGCAAGGGCCTGGCTTCGGGGGCCCCGAAGGGCAAATGATGGTGTCTTCACACACGCGTGCGCACGCTCGTGCACACACGAGCATGTGCAAATGCCGAGAGACTTCAGACGCAGGCCATCTCAGCGTGGGAACTTTACTTTAATCCTGATCCAGACAAGCCAGATATTTTTTAAATAGCATTTATAAGACAATTGGATATCGAAACACCCGATGTTTGATGAAACTAAGGTGTTAATTTTTTAGGTGCGATGATGGTCCTATGGGTATATATTTTTAAATAAAAAGTTACATATTTTTTATTTATATAGTATGTGTATTTAAATAAATTTTATAAAATATTTTAAAACAAAGCATTTTCATATCTTTCTGTATTATTATATTTGGTGTAACTTAAAAATATTTTTTATATTTTATTTGAGCGTTTTAAAATAGTTTTATAAAATACATTTTATTTAAAAAATATTTGTATAAAAAGCGTTCTTTATCTTTTAGAGGCACACACCGAAATATTTATACATGACGTAATATGAAGTCAGGGATTTTCTTTAAAATATACGGGGCAGGGTGAGTGGCTGGAGGCGTGGGTGAGACACGCCTGGGTGTCAGTTGTGAGTCGTCGAAGCTGGGTGACGGGTGCTGAAGCCGGCCAGTCGGCTCGTGTATGTGTTTAAGTGTTTTCATAAGAAAAAGTTAAACATTTTTTAAAAGACAAAGGACATAGGGCCCGTTGGAGGGCTACTAACCACCTGCTCCGTCCCCGCCATCCTCCCCTTTCCTGGTCCTGCCTTCGTCCTGTGAGTGATCTTCACGCGGGGCTCACTAGGGGACCCTGTGTCCCCTGAGCCAGGCTCGCTCAGGCAGAGCTGAGAGCGACAGGCAAGTGGCCAGGCCCAGCCAGGGCGACAATCTACTTACTGGAAGGTGGGGTTGCTCTAAACGAAGGGGTCAGGGAGGGTGACTGAGCCCCTCATCACTATCTTCCACTGGCACAGTCCACCCCATCCCTTCCCAGCCTCCTCTGGCACCTTCCCGGCGGGATTCTTCCTTTGGGGAGAGCAGAGACACCTTGACACGGACAGGACTGCCGCGTCACACCTCTCCCTGCCCGCCTGGGCCAGAGACTCCAGCGGGATCCAGCCCACCGCCACCCACGGGTGCTTCTGCGGTTAGACATGGGACTTCCTAAAATCCGAGGCCAGGCCCAGGAGGGCAGGTTGCGACTTCCGTGGGATGCTGGGGATTGCATTTAGAGCCCCTGCCGGATAATCTCTTCCTCTCGAAAATTGTAATTTAATCACATCTGCAAAGATCTCTTTCTTTTTAAACGAGTTAACATTGACAGGTGCTGGTGTCAGGATGCGGACGTACCTTCGGGAGCCGTCATTTGGCTGCTGGGTTTGGTCGAGCGCTTCTTCTGCAGTGATCGCTGTGATTACGCGATGGTTCTTCTCAGCCAGTCAACGTGATAGGTCACGTCGATTGGGTTTTGCACCCTGAGCCAGCTTTGCATACCTGGAGCGAACAAGCCACCTACGTCTCTCGGCTGTGGTCCGCTTCTCCCATTCGGAGGTAAGTTCTAAGCGGGCCGAAACCTGTTGCTTCGTCTTGTTCGTTGCTGTATCCCAGCGCCTCACACCACGCCAGGCAGAGGGGAAGCCCACGACCCCTATTTGTTGAGTGAATGAAAGAGCGATAGAGAGATCAAGAGAATTCCCCAAATTCCGGGGTGACAGCTGTGCCCGTCCAGCCACAGTCCCGACCGGCATAGGTCTGCCTCAGGGTGGGAGGAAGCCCCAGAGACGTGGATCTGGATCCCAGCTCTGCCACATGCTCCTTATGTGGCCTCAGACATGTCACCTGACCTCCCTGGCTTCCAAACGCATCTCCTGTCAACGTATGTGCTGTTGGAAGCAGCCACGTCCCGTAGCGCTGGACACGTGCTGAGGGTGAGGAAACGCTCGCCACCTCCTTCTGCTGGCATTTCAATTTTTCTTTACGTTGTAGTCCAATACGGATCACAGAAAATGTGCCATCTGGACCGTGTTTAAGCGCACAGCTCCGCGGCGCACTTCTTCCCGTCACTGTGCAGCCATCCCCGCCATCCGTGCCCAGAACTCCTTCATCTTGCGACACAGAGCCTCCGTCCACCTCATGCCTTAACTCCCCATTCCCCCTCCCCCCGGCCCTGGCAATCTCCGTTCCATTTCCGTCCCCTCCAGCATCCGCGCTGGCCTCGGCGCCTGCACTTCGTTCCTTCTCCCTGGCACAGTGAGCTGCTTCCACGTATTCATCCTCCCCATCCAGTCGGGCGGCGTCTCATCCATCCCTGCCCCCACGGAGCCTGGTACGGTGCCCGCCACACAGTAATGCAGGCTGGAGGAAGAGGGGCAGAATTACCCGACGAAAAGTCCCCTCTGGGTCCACGGTCAGCGGCACATAGATCCGTGCTCTGAGTTTACAGAGCGGGCGCTCAGAATACACCAAAAGCCTAAACGACGACGCTCGATGACTTCTGTCAACTCGAACTCATTTTCGGATGGGCCGAAGAGTCTAAATTCAAAAGCTGCAGAAGAATACGCCGCGGAAGGTGTCACCTTGCACCCCCCCCCACCTCCCAGCCCTCACCAGAGGCAGCCGTCGTGGCCGCTTTCTTTGGTGTCCTTCCGGGGCCCGTGCGCGCGGCCAGGGGCACACACAGGCCTCAGCGAGCTGCACACCTGGCTTCTTGTCGCCCAGCCTGTCTTTGAGCTCCTCCTCCGTCGACATGCAGAGCGCCTCCCCGTTGTTTGACGGCACTCGCTGAATGATGTATTTATCTTGTCATCCGTTTATCCTGCCTCTATCGCTTGGTTACACGTGTCACGCCATTGATTTAATCTGTCACCTGTTGAGCGTTTAGGCTGTTTGAAATTCTCGCTCTACGAGCGGGGCTGCAGGAACAACCTCCGGCCTCACCAATTAGGGAACCTGAGGCCCGACCTCTAGCCCAGCCTCGCCGGGCCTCTGGCTCAGCCCAGCCGCCCCCCTCCTGCCGTCGCAGGTCTCCACTGCCCGCCCCTCTGCAGCCATGGCCCCTCCGCGTGAATCCGGAGCCTCACTCTGTGCCAGGCTCGTGCTGGCCCCTGGATGAGGGTTCCCAGCCGCTCACCAGCCGATCGTGCTGGGAGGGCAGGAGGTTTGAGGGGTGGTGGTGAGAGGTGGTTCCTGTTATTCCTCACCCAGAAGGAGGCAGCTCCAGCGCCGACCTCCAGGCAGGCACGAGGCCCTTTCCAGCCCCTCCCAGCTGCAGTGGCCCAAAGGTCGGAGCCACGCAGTTGTCCACGGACAGGCCTTAAAAGGAGGGGCCTGCGGACACCTGCGACGTGGGTGAACCTTGAGGGCAACATGCTGGGCCAAGTAAGCCACTGGTGACATGGCTGCACACGATTCCCTGGACGTGCTCGGGGTAGTCACAGCGCAGAGCCCGCCGGCTGGGCTGGAGGGAGTCCCTGCGGGGACGGGACAGGTGAAGCTGGCTGGGGACCCACGTCAGACCAGGAGGGCGAGGGCGCGGGAAGGTGGGGGACACGATCGGAGCCTGGATGAGCCGGGATGGACCGAGGCCCTCCCGCCCAGGTGCGGTGGGCCCACGCAGGTGAGGTCCGGGGCGGGGTGGGCCAGGCCGGCGGCCACACAGGCTGCTCCGAGGTCCGCGTGAGCCCGCGGGCGCGCGGGCTGGAGGTCGCCGCGGCCCGGCGGGGCGCCGGGTGCGGGGTGCGGGGCGCCGGGCCCCGGGGTGCGGGGTGCGCGGCTCCCAGCGGGCCGGGGAGGGCGCGCCGCCCGCGCTCCGATCCCTAACTCGGGCGCACGCTCCGCTCTTTGCAGACGCTCCCTGCGCCTCCCCCGCGCGGGCCGCAGAGGCGCAGGCGCCGGCGGGAGCGCCGAGCGGGGTGCGGGGTGCGGGGTGCGGGCGGCCGCGCGCCGGGCCGGTCCCGGGGGAGCAGGTGAGCGAGCCGCGCCGCGCGCCCCCCCCCGCGGCCCTGGGCGGCGCCCCGCCCTCCCCGCCTGGCAGGGCCCGGCCGCCCCGTGGGCATCACCCCTCCCGCCTTCCCCGCCTGGCTCCCCCTCCCCTCCCCTCCCCGCCCGCCTGGCACCCCTTCTCCACGCCTGGCACCCCTCTCCCGCCCTGCCTGCCATCGCCCCCCTCACGCTGGCAAAGCCCCCTCCTCCCCCTGCCTGGCATCGCCCCCTCCTCCCCCTCCCTGCCTGGCATCGCCCCTCTCATCTCTTCCCCTCACCTGGCACCCCCCTCGTCCCCGGCTGGCATCCTCCTCCCCTCCTCCTCTCCTGACATCTCCCCCCACTCCTGACTCTCTTCCTCCCTTGCTTGGCACCCGCCCCCCTCCAGCCTGGTACCTCTTCCTCCTGCCCCCCCCCCCGTTTTGCATGTCTTCCATGACTGGCAAACTTTCCCATCCATCCTCCTCCCTGATGCTCCCCCTCCTCATCCCTGCTTGGCATCTCCTCCTCCTCCTCCTCCCCCTACCTGGTGCCTTTCCATCCTCCCTCCACCTGCGTTTTCCCTCCTTCTCTTTGCCTGGCACCCTCCTGCCTGGTACCTTCCTCTCCTCCCTCAAGTCTGGCACCTCCCTCTCCTCCCCATCGCCTGTCACCTCCTCTCCGCCTAGCGCTTTGCATTCTGCTCCTGCCTGGCATCCTCGCCCTCCTTCCCGCTGCCTGGCACCCCCCTCCCTACCTCCTGCCTGGCACCCCCCTCCCCACTCCCTGTCTGGCACCTGCCCTCCTCCCATCCTCCCCTGTCTGCACTTAGCACTATCCTGCCTGGACACCTCCCTCTCATCCAGACTGTCCCTCTGTCTCCCACCTTTCTACAGGGCACCTCCCCCAGCCCGGGCTGGTGATCTCTCCCCTGCTGGCATCTTCCTCCTCACCTTTCTCAGAGCTGCCCCTGGCCACCAGCCCCAACACGTGACCCTGAACCACTGTCAAGTCCTCTACTCCCCATCCCATACCTGTAGCTCTTTGCCTTCTCTTCATCCTCCACACCCCACCGTCTGCCTGGGACTTCAGCTCGGACCCCAGCCCAGGGCCCGCCAGGGGGATGGGCGATTAGGAAGACTGTGCACATGGGGTGGGGGCAGGCTGACTTTCTCAGGGCACCTGGGGATGACCAGAAGTCTTCTGGGTCCTATCCTGGCCTGACGGTCATGTGCTTCACCCCTAAGGCCCAGCTCTCTCCCCCACCTACTGCCAAGTCTGCAGAACTTGCTTTCCTGCCTGGGTTCTCTGTCTGTCCCAGCTCCGTCCTGTAGGACCTGGTCTCTTACTGCTTCCTGCGCTCACCCTGCTCCCACCCCATGTCTTTTTTGTGCACCCAGGTCCTCTCCTGAGGCCTCAGTCCTGGTCCCTTTCTACACACCTCCCCGCCCTCCTCACACAGCAGCCTCCCCTCCCCCAGGTGTCTTCACCAGCCTCCTGAGGCCTGCTGGGGCTGAGGGTCTGCCTCATCCCTCCCACTGCCCTTTCCTTTCAGACCCTCCTCAGAATGGCACTTGGTGCTGCAGGCGTGGTGGGCTCTGGGCCCGGGCGCCGAGGAGGCACTGGATGACTCCCCTGCTGCAGGACCCCGCCACCTATGACTCCAGGCCTTCAGCACCCGCCCGCCGTGGTCCAGGTAGGTGCTGCCTCCCTGACCAGCCCAGAAGCAGGGCCCTGAGGCCACATGGAGAGTGACCAGCTCTAGGCCTCTGGTCACACTCCGCGGCCTCCTCTTGGCACTTCTGCGCCAGCGGGACCCATGGCAGTCTCAGCCCTGCCACAGCTGGAGCCTCTGTCCAGAGCCCCGACATCTCCCTCTGCCCTCACTCCTCCTCTGGCTTGGTGCCCCACCCCCGCTGGCATCTGTCCCTGGGTCCTGCCTCTCAAAGCCAGTCTGAGCCAGGTACAGGAGAGCCTGGGGCTACAGTTTTGGTGCAGGTGCAAATGGCCTGGGGCGCTGGCTTGTTCCACTTCCTTCCCACGGACAGACATCCCCACCAGCTGGGAGGAACGTGCTGACCCCTGGCACAACCGGGGCTCTAGAAACCTCCCCCAAGCATGCTGTGGCAACCGTCTAAGAGCCTCTCAGGGCCCAGTTCGTTCTCGGCAGGAGAGGCGGCGGTGGCAGCCTGTCACATGGCCTCTGGCGGGAGCCAGCCCCGCACCGCCACTAGGCTGGCTTGGGGCTCAGAGGGGCTTGGAGGTGCTCTCGGGCTCACTGCACGCTTGTTGGACCCTCTTGAGCCTCCTCCTGGCAGAGTGAGGGAGGCCTGGCTGGTCCCATGTTGGTCCCCCTGGTCCAGAAGGAAGCACTGAGGCACCGCGTGGAAAGGCCGCTCCCCCCAAAGCCCCTTTCATCTGTGGGGAGGGGTCGGAGCCAGGTCTGAAGCCTGGGGTCGGTCTGTGCTTTGCCTGCTCAGCCCCGCCTGTCACTTTGGTGGCCTCGCCCGCAGCAGGCGCGGTGCTGTGGGACCCAGTCCCTGTGCTCTGGGCAGGAAGTCAGCAGGGGCGCTGACTTGGGCCATCCCACAGGAAGTGCCACAGTCAATGATTCAGGCCTCGGGGCTCTGAGGAGGGAGGCATGGGAAATCCTTGATGGGCAATTTGTGGTGGCCTTTCGAGAACAGGAGGGTGGGGCCAGCTGGTGCCAGGGTCAAGGGTGGGCCAGTGAGAGTGTCTTTCTCAGCTTCTCCTTCCTCAGAAGTGGCTGGGAACTCGCCCTCCTGTGGGAGTTGCTGCCCTGAGGGCCGGCTCAGTCCCGACCCCTGTCACCCCCGGGGCTGTGCCTGGGGGCAAAATGGGACAGGCACAGGCTGCTTGGGACCAGAGGATGGAGCAGCACTGGGTGGCAGTGAGCCTGGGCTGGTCACCATGGAAACATGCAGTGAGGAGGTCAGACCCTACCCACGGCCTCGGGCTGAGCGTGGATCTGTCCCTCGTTTGCGGGGCTGGCTCCGCAGTGCCGGGTTCTAAAGGGGAAACGTGAGCTCGTGAACAAGCACTTTCTTCCTGGGGCCTCTAGACTTCTGGGGTGTCTGAGGGTGGGGGCCAGGTCCTGTGGGGGAGAGGGGCTGATGGGGAGGCAGCTGAGGCCCCTGGGAGTTCTCCAGACCCAGGGCCCCACGTGGTGAGCCCTCATGTATTGCGGCTGATGCGGGGCACGCTGAGCTAAGCCCTCAGCGGCTCCTCAGCAGCGGGTGGGTGCCCTGGGCTGTTCCAGGCCTTGCCCGAGGAGATGGTCACCCTGCAGGTAGGCGGTAGGGAGGAGATTGGGGCCTGTGAGGCTCCGGAGACAGTGAGCATGTCTTAGTGACACCTGGTGCCCAAGTGACCCCAGTTACGAGGTGAATCGAAGGTTCTCCTGTGATTCCTGAGGGTTCCGGAGCCCCAACCTCCCGTGTGATGACGGTGGTGAGGGAGAGGTGCTGGGGGGAGTTTATTTTGCAGTCCCATTAGCATGAAATCGGCCTCCATCCCGCGTGTGCACTTGCAGGCGTGGAGCCGGCTTTGACGCTCGGCGGCTTGGGCACGTGCTGTCACTCGGATGCTGACAAGCCCAGCGTTAGCTTCTAGACCAGGTGAACAGCAGCTGGGGGCTGCCTTTGCCCCTCCTCCTACCCCAGCACTCCGGGGTGTGATTGCAAGTGAGAGCTCATTGTCAGTGAGCAGTTAAGTGGCGGAGGTAATGAGCTGGAGGTGTCGCCAGGAGGAGGTGGCACAGGAAGGAGGCTGAGGCGCAGACACATGGGATGAGCGAATGGCCCTCAGTTTGGCTGGATTCTGACACCTCTTAAATGGCTGCTCCAGAGGGGTCAGCCTGCTCCTGGTGGCGAGGGACACTCTGGGGGGGCCGCGGCTGTGTTCCCTGGTGTCCCGTGCCGGCGGGCCACGTGTGGACCTTCAGTAGCTCATAAGGGACCTTCCAGGAGAATAGTCGCTTACTTCAGCCCGGCCAGCCTCTTGATTTGCTTCCCAAGCTGTGAACTAAAAGTCCAGAAAATTCGAGAGTCTGTCCCATGGGCATGCGCACCGTTCGGGTCACCTCCATGTCATCCTGAATGTAGACAGTTCTGGGCCTGGAGTGAGGACCAGCGTGCTGTGAGGGAGGGGAGAGGAGAAGGGACGAGAAGATGCAGGAAGATGCACTTTCACGCCACCTCATTCCAAGAAGGATTGGGGGGTCGTTTGCAAAGATACGAGCAGCTACACGGGCCACACCACAAAATCCAAACCGTTCGCCCAGAAACACTGACTTCTGGCCCTGAAACCCCCAGAAGTCCCTCCTGTGTGGTGATATAAAGGGGAACTGGGTGGCAAAGTTAAACAAGGTCCTTAACAACTGCCCGTGGCGGTGTCCCAGGGTAAGACGAGGGCCCACCCAGCGCTGGGCAGCCACAGAAACGTTGCTGACCGTGCTCCGTCCAAGGATAAAATTGAGGACGACGAGAGGGCTACTTTGCCTGCCTCCAGGAAACAGTCTCCGTGTTGATATTCACAACAATGTTTCGGAGACATCTCGGGCCGTGGGCAGGTTTGTTTCAAATCTGGCCTCACTACAGACTCCCGTTCCTGGGGTGAGGGTGATACCCTCATGGGAAGATGAAGGCCTCCATCGGCACGGATGCCCGACATGGGAGTTTGAGTGGAGGGAGAGACCCGTCAGCACCTTACCCCCCAGGTCCTGAACCCCCTGAGGAACAGGCCCAGATGGCAGGGACTTCTCCACGTTCTTGCAGGAGAA
The DNA here is from genome assembly GCA_030015415.1 of Cynopterus sphinx. Lineage (NCBI taxonomy): Eukaryota > Metazoa > Chordata > Mammalia > Chiroptera > Pteropodidae > Cynopterus > Cynopterus sphinx. Next base: position 1,720,004 of record CM057393.1, read on the forward strand.
GGTGGACTGAAGAAAGGGGCTCGCATCTGAGCCCCGGATGTAGAAAGCAGACCCTACGCCTGACCGGGTTATGGGAACAGGATGAGATGGGCTCCTTCCTGCGGGCGGACTCGCTCAGACGGGATGGAGAGGGCTCAGGGATGGCTCTGACATCACCTTCGGCCCACCCAGGGGAGGAGCCAGGAGGTGTCAGACCCTCGCCACCTCATGAGACAGCGCCCCGCCCAAGGGGAAGCGGGTAGGGACAGGTGGCAGAGGATTATTCCAGAGTCTTCTCTCCAGGGGGATAGACAGAAGCTTTCTTGTGAACACATGGACACGAGAGACCAGAGTCCCCTCTGCGGTGGGGGTGGGGCCGGCCACATGGCTGACAGTGACATTGAACCAAGCTCAGATCCAGACCTGGAAATGACCTTTGACCCTACCCCTTTCTTCTCTCTCCGTTGAAACAAATCACCTTATCCCTTTCCTAGATTTTATTTTCTAGACCCAAACTATGGTGGTCCTCAGAGGGACAAAGCAGCCGCCAGTCCTTTATACAGGCCCCAGCCATTCCCCTTGTGGCCCCAGCACTTAGTAGAGGTCAAAGGCTAATTGTCATCTTGCTCAAAGCCCAAATCACTCATTTATATTAATTGCAGGGTCCCTAGGGGCATTAGGGTTTGTGGCCCCTAAAATAAAATGGCAGGGGGGGTGGCCTGGAGAATCCTTGCCCCTTCAAAAAGGGCAGGCCCCCCCCAGCCCCATCTGACCCTTCCCAGGCATCGGTGGGCTTGTGCTGCCAGACTTTCTGTTTCTTACGACATTCTGGAAATCTGGCTTTTAATGTGAAATCTCCCCATTTTTAAGGTGTTTAAGAGTCGAAGACAAGTGTGGGCCAAGCGAACGCTGTCTGCCTCGCCTCATTTGTAAGTCCACCTTGGACTTCCCTCACCCTGTCATTCCGTGCCCCAGGCCCAGAACGAGAAATCAGCATTTCCCACCCTGGGGTCTGGAGGGCCCCCGGGGCTCAGCGGGCTGCAGTTTGAGAAACGTTACATTAAGAGCTGCCGCCACTTACTCGTGTCATCAGTGACGTAAACAAAATGCAGAGTCTTGTCAGAACTTGAGGCCGTCCCTCCCAAGCATTGGTCTGGGCCCCCATTTTGAGAAAATTGCTCATTAATCCTCAAAGATACATAGGTGACGGGAAGGGCCCCGGGCTGCTGTGGGACCCCCCCTCAGTGTCTGTGTTTAAACCCAGGGCAGTGGCCCTACCTGTGGCTCCAGTTCACCGTCTGGCTCTGAGTCAGTCATCAAAACGGGTGTAGTCACAGCCAGACCTTTAACTACGGGGATGGGGAAGGAACCGGACTGTATAACACGTGTTGGACTGTTCTGTGGGCCATTAAGCTCCTTAAAGACGTCTGGTTCCTGCGGAGGCGTTCGTGACGAAGTCCCCCCGGATCTAGAGTCCGGCCCGCACGCGTGGGCTGCGTGCAGCGCTGTGCTGGCCGGTGTTCAGAAACCGGCTCTGGACAGCCCAGGAGGGGCCCCTGAGCTCTGACTTGCATCCTTCGCTATGACCTCTGCCCTCTGTGCTTGTCTGACTCTGTGTCCAAATGCCCCCTCTTTATAAGGAGACCGGTCGTATTGGATCCGAGTCACCCTAGTGCCCTCATCTTAACTCCCTGACCTCTGTAGAGACCACGCCTTTACGGACACGGTCTGTGGTCCTGCAGGTTAGGACTCCAGCAAGTGGATTGGGGGTGGACATAATTCGGCCGGTACGGGGGGGCCATGACCGCCCCCTTCAGCATGTGGAGTCGCGTCTTATGGGGGAGACAGACGAGCTGTAGGTGGCCAGAACCGCCAGGTCACCGAGGGCACGTCAGCAGCACTTCACCTGAGGCTGTCACCTAGTAGGTGCTCACTAAGCAGGGGAAGGGCAGGGGGGAGGGGGAGGAGACGGGGCGGGAGGAGGCCCTGCTCGTCCTGCAGATGCCTCCGTCGGTATCTCCAAGCCTCAGCCTCCCCAGGCCAGCAAGCGGCCTGATGATGTCTTCTTTAAGTCCAGTCGATTTGCTCCTTGTGGTGGCTCCTGAATGTCCCCCTTGCCCTCCTCTCCGGAAGCCCCTCTCCGAGGTTCTGGGGGGTACACGCAGGCTGCCCGTGTAAGGCCCAGCCCACGCACTGATGGCCATTCCTCGCTCAAGGAAGCTTCCAGTGGTTTGGATAGAATCTGGACTCCCTGCTGGGCTCCCAAAGCCACATGACTGGCCCCTAAGAACAACCTCCTGGCCGACCCCTCGCAGGCTCCCTCCTGGCACTGTGGCCGTGAAGGGCTCTAGGGCTCCCTGGGCAGCAGGTAAGGGAGCAGTGGCAGCTGAGCCCGCAGGGAATGGGGCTGTGGGATGGGAGGCAGAGCATCGGGAACAGTGACGACCGTTCATTGGGTGCCTACCTTGTGCCAGGCGCTGGCCTAATTCTGCACCCACACGACCTCGCGTGAACCCTCCTGTCCACCTGTGAGTCGGGTGTGGCACTCCCTGTCTTGCAGATGAGGGAAATGAGTCTCGGACAGGTCAGGTCAAGTGACTTGTCCGAGGTTATGGTCACTCGGTGGGTGTGCCGGGGATGAACCCACGATTGACTCCCTGGACCATTTCACCCTCCAGGGACAAAGAACAACCTTTGGAGATATCCCTGTCACACTGGAGGGCTGAGGGGGGATGCTAGGGTTTACCGAACGGAGGCCAGAGACGATCCTGACACTGTATGGTGGGTGACACGGCCGCCCCAACACGGAGTTATCCGGCCCCAAATGGTGGCAATGCCGAGAGGACTTTAGAAGTCCGAGCGCAGAGCCCCCACTCTGTGGAGGCAGCAGAGACCCCGGCCAGGCCATGGGCTCAGGGCCTGGGGGAGGGGGCCTGGCCCTCGGAAGGACTGGAGAAACGGGCAGGGCGGTAGAGCCCCGCTGTCACGGCCCTGGCCCGAGATGACCAGGTTGCAACAGGCCGGGCAAGAGCCCAGATCTGGGGGGATGGGTGCGGGGTGGAGGCAGGCGAGGGCGCCCCAGAGGGGACTAGTTACCCAGGTGGGTAAAGCACGCAGTCTGCTCACTTACAGGGTGTGCTGTGTGGGCACACGGGAGAGGCTGCGCCAGCTTTGGCTGGGAAATCCAGGGTCACAGGCAGGCCCCACCTCTCCTCCATCCCATATACTTTTGCCTGGTTCCCCGAGAAATTTGTGCGCGTCTAGGCACAGACAGAGCCTCTAGCCTTTGGCTCGGATCCTTTCCCCTGTTCTCCTTGGGCCAGGTTGAGGTCTTCAGACCTGTGGCCACCAAGTGGCACCAGAAAGGCAGGAGGAAGTGGCACTGGGACTGCCTATGGCCAGGGAACCCCGTTTTCCCGAAGGAAGCACGTGCTGGGGTGGCCAGGTGGGAGGGCAGGGAACGGGCTGACGTGGAGAGCGTGTGTTTCCCACCCCGGAGATGCGCGGACACACTCGTGTGTCCACGCGCAAGGCCGGAGCAGCCACGGACGGCCCTCTGCTCTCCCCGCAGCTGAGAGGCAGTTCTCACACGGAACCTCACGGAACCTGCTCGCGCGCATCGGAACTTGTTTTAGACCCTTCGCGGCAAATTTTCCGGGATTTGTATTCCAAGAGTTCGAAACAATAGGCGCGTATTTGGGGAGATGATGAGGGTCGTTCAGCTTCAACCTGGAGGCCTCGGGGGTCTTGATTTCGTTCTTTAAGAGGCAAGCGTTGGGGAAAGGTGGCGGGGTGCGTGCGTGCGTGTGTGACGACTCCTGGCTGGCAGGTATCCCACCAGGGGACACGGGGAGGCAGCTTGGGATGAAGGAGAAAAGCCCAGGACCTTGAACTTGGGGACCGATCTGCAGTCCCAAGGCCACCCTATAACGGCACAGTCACACGGCCTCCCAGGGCCTCCTTTTCCTCCTCCTTAGCACGGGAAGCCCCCCCCCCCACGCCTGGTAGCGTGTCCGTCAGGATCAGGTTGGTTGCCGAGTGTGAAAGTTCAAACCCACGAGGCTGCGACCGCTGCCACGGCGCGAGCACAGGCTGTGACATCCCCCAGCACGGGGGAGCGAGCTGGAAACCCCGGCTGACTCGGCCTGGGCTCGCCTTGCCTCTGAGATAGCGCGGCCTCCAGCGTGTGCCAGATACTCGGGACTTAGCCGTGGGCAAGACAGAGGATCTGCGTGCCTGGAGCCTACAGGGGGAAGGAGAGTCACACAGTAGGTGACATGGAAACGGTGGCAGGCGTGCAGCGCCGTGGGCAAACGAGGACAGCAGAGACGCCCGCCGCCTTCCAGAGCGTGGACAGTCCGCTCCACTGCGAAGGGGACCTTTGACAAAGACTTTACGGCGGAGAGAGTAGCCATGCAGACAGCTGGAGGAAGAGCATCCTGAGCGGGAGGGACGGCAGCCCCAGGCGGGCACGGGTCTGAAACTCCCGAAGGACCTCGAGGAGGCCAGGGGCCAGGGAAGAGAGAAGAATGAGGGGGTGGCAGGCGCCGAGGCCACAGAGGGCCGGGGAGTGGTGATGGGACTGGATCCCGGGACCTGCAGGACCCTGGCCCTTTCTCGGAATAAGATGGGGGCCTTGGGAGGGCTTCAAGCAGAGAAGCAAGGTGATCTGACCCCCTCCTAAAGGCCCACCCTGTGGGCCATGTTGAGGATAACCCGTTGGGGGCGGGTTGGGGGCAAGCTGGTCAGTATTCAGCCTGGGCCCGCGGTGGGGGTCGTGAGGAGGGCCGAGAGGGATCGGGTTCTGGACCCGGAGCCAACAGGACTTGCCTTCGGGTCGGATGTGAGTGTGAGGGAAAGCCAGGATCCTGGGTCGTTCCAAGGTCAGGCCTGAGCACTTGCAAGTGGGAGAGGACGGTGTTCAGGGAGCCAGGCCCGAGGGGGAAGAGCAGGAGTCCCCTCGCGGGCACATGACCCTGGCGCGTCTACGCAGGAGCAGGTGGCAGTTCCACACAGACGGCTGCGTGTCTGCGTCTCAGGCCTGGGAGAGAGGGCGCACTGGAGGGAAACTTCGGGAATTGTCAATGTATGGACGGTGCTTAAAGCGACGAGGCTGGATGTCGGAGGAGGTCACCGAGGAAGGGGTTTGGAACGGTGACAGGGACCAAGGACGGAGACCCGGGCACTCCACACTGAGCGGAGAGCTGGGCGGCCCAGGAATGAGAAGGGGCGGCAGGGAGGCCAGAGGAGAGCCCAGAGGGCCGTGTCCCAGAGCCGAGGGAAGAGAGGATCTCCCAGGGGAGGGAGAGTGGCCAGCCGTGTCGCACACCGCAGCCCGTTGAGCAGGACGACGCCTGAGCACCGGGGTGGTGGCGTTTGGTGACGCCGAGCTCACTGGTGGCCCGGACGGGAGCATGTCCAGTAGGGCAGCGGGCTGTGTGCCTGACGGGGCCGGGACTCGGGGCATGGAGCCAGCGAACACAGACGACACCTTTGAGAAGTTTGTTGCAACAGGCAGCAGCCTGGGGGATGCGCACACAGGGCAGGGGACAGGACTCCGCGAGCTGAGGGAGGGATCCAGAAAGCGGTGGGGGAGGGGCTGGCCATTCCATGGTCTGTGTGGGGAGGGAGAGGGTGGCTGGGGCAGTCCTTGAGGGCATGAGGGGGATGGCACTTAGGACCTGAGCACAGATAACAGCTGCAGGAAGGTGGGGGGCGGGGAGGCTCAGGGTGGCCTTCGGCCTTCGAAAGTTTCCTTCTTCTCAGCGAAGCAAGGGCATCAGCGGGGAGTGGGGGCGGAGGAGGAGATGAGAGCGACTCAGGTGGAGGGGGTGGGGGCAGCAGTCCCTGCTCCTGAAGCCACCGTGACACCAGGTCGGGGGTGGCGTGTCTCTCTCCTGCCACGTTCCGACGCCGGGGCCGGGGCGGAGTTGCTGGAGCTGGACTGAACCCTTAGGAGAGTCGAGCGTCGACGCTTTTGTGTTCTGCAGTTTTTACTGTGCCGGGGGGAGAGAGAGTAGCTGTGACAGGGGGTGAGGGTCAGAGAAGAGGACCAGAGGTTTCAGCAGAGTCACAGGCTCTGGGGGGTCAGGGCTCAGGACCGAGGGAGGTGGGAGAAGGGGGTGCGGGTCAGAGACTGGGGTGCTCGACAGTGATGTTGGCGTGGCGGTGGCTACGGCTGCCGGAGTGACAAGGCCCAGGAGATGACTCGGAGGAGAGGTGGCCGAGGCAGGGGGGCCAGAGGCGGGAGGAGGACACCCGTGAAGATCCTGAAAGGCAGCAGCAGGCAGAGGGCAGGGTCACGCTGGCAGGGCGACCGTGAGCCAGGAGCTGGCGCGTGCGCGCGTGTGTAAGATGCAAGGCCAGGGCTCCGAGGCAGCCACGGGGGGCAGGAGGGGTCGCAGCCCGTCTGAGGCCAGTGGGAGGGGGACTCTGGGAAACACAGCCTCGAGGGGCAGCCCAGCCTCTGTTGCGAGGGGCGACGCGACGTGGGCAGAGTGGCCGAGTGGGGCGACCGGCGGCACGAGGGTTCAGGTTGGCGGCAGGTGGGAGCGGAAGCGGGGACAGAGCCTAGGAGGTGGCCTGGGGTTTCCGCGGTGCGTGGCCCAGTCGGGGAGGCGGGCCTGTAACAGGGAGGCAGGGGCGCCCCGGGCGCACGTCGGGGGCTGGGAGCAGCGCCGGCTTCCCGGGCCGAGCTGGGTGCAGCGGGGAAGGTGCGTTTCCCACCCCGTGAGCAGGGCTCCGCCTGGACCTGGAGGCGTCGCAGACATCCGGGGGCCAGGCCCCGTGTCGCTTCCGTGGCTGTCTTATCCACACGTTCCCCTGCCCGCTGCCATCGGGTTTAATTTCCCCCAAATCGTCTTCAAGGACCGCAGGTGAATTCTTTTCTCGGTTTTTTCACTCAGGTGACACCTCGGCCCTCAGGATGTAGTGATTCGTTGGCAAAAACCCCTCTGACCGCCAGGCCAGAGCAGTAGCTGAGGCATCAGAAGCTTCCTGCGGTCGGGGCCAGAGGTTAGGCCACCAGGAGAGTGTCCTGACCCTGGTGACGGGGTGCAGCCAAGGACCCGCCGAGCCCGGGGAGGCAGGGGAGCCCGTGCCCGGGTCTGAGGCCTGGCGATGGAGGGCGGGATTCTGTCCCTCCCCTTCGGGCCTTCCCGGAGGTCGGAGTGAGGCAGCAGCATCCATGTCACAGATGAGGACACAGCCCACGGGAGGAGGTGTCGGTCCCTGAGCAGAGCTGGGTGTCCCCGGGAATCTGGTCCCTGGCTCCCCAGGCGATGAACCCAGGGCCCGACCAGTGTCTGCTGATTGACACAAAGGTGGCAGGGTGTCTGGGCATGAAGAGGGGCGACGCCCTGGAGCCGCAGGCATTTGAAAGATGGCAGGAGCAGGGCAGGAGTGGTGGCTTTGGCTGGAGACACGGGGTCTTGGGGGGATGGGTGGGTTTCCCCATCCTGTGGAGCGAAGTAGGCTCCTGGCCTCGGGGAGGTGAAGAAGGGGGGCCTGCTGCTCGGCACCCTGACTGCCTGTGAGCCCCGAGGCCTGGACTCCCCCTTGCTTTTGCCCCGACAGCACGTGCCTGTGTCGGTCCAGAGGGAGATGGATGGGAGCGAGGATGGTTCCGTGGGACCACACCTGGCCACCACACCAGGCAGAGCCACGCCATGTTCCACCCCCTAGGCTGCGGGCGGGAGGGGACAACTCCATCCTTGCCACGATGGGGACCAGGCCATCCTTTGTGCACAGAGCCACAGGCTGTTGGGCACGAACTGCTTCGAGAGACCACCTAGCGAACGGCGGCCATGACAGGAGGGAGAGAAAACTGGCCGTGAACCCCAAACGTGCCTTCCCTCTGGGCCTGCGCACGCTCAGGGCCCCAGAGGCCCCTGTCCCCTCTCCTCCCGTGACAGGCAGTTTCAGCATCCCGTGCGTGAGGCGTGTGGGAGCGAGGGGTGGAAGAGGGGGGCCTCCTGGAGTCCCGAAGACACCCCTGTGGGCAAAGAGGGTTTATCCTGCACCTGCCACCGTGCAGGCCCCTGGGGACCACGAGGCAAGGCCTTGGCCTGCTCACAGGAGGCCGACAGCGCAGTAGTGAGAACTCAGTGGGGGCGCGTGTGACAGAGGGGTCAGCAGGTCCCCCTGACCTGGCGTGGGCCTGCGTCTCTGTGTCTGTCTCCCTCTCCTTCCTGTCTGTCTGCCTGGGCTCCTGTCTCTGTCTCACGGAATCCTCCGATTTCAGGCCAGGGAGGCCCTTCTTTTTGCTCCCGAAGAAACTGAGGGACAGGGAAGGACAGCGACTTGCCCAAGGTCACACAACTATGTTAGCGTCCTACTTTTTCCTTGCTTTTTTTTCCACTTCTTTTTGTCATATTTGTTTCTCTCGTGCGTGTCGGGAAAACTGACAGAGAAAGGCAAAGTGTCACGGAGAGACAGGGAGACAGACAGACAGCCCCCTGGGGCGCAGTGAGGGCGTCCGGGCCGCAGAAACGTTCCCACACAAAGAGGAAGGTGCCCAGGCTCCTCTGGCCTGAGCAGAGGGGGAGGCGGGGGAGGAGGCCGGTGCCACGGTGCCCCTGGTCAGGCCGCCAGTGCCCTCTCTGCTGGCTGGAGGAAGCCGCTCAGGAGAGGTGGCCTTAGGCTGCAGAGTCCCCTCCACTCATGTCTGGGGGCTGGGCCTGACCCCATCAGCTAGCCGGGGATCCCTGGGGGCCTGGGACTTGGGCCAGGCAGGTGGACTAGGGCCCCCGGGCCCCTGGCCTGCCCTGGCGCTGAGCGAGCGGAGGGGAGTGGGGGCTGGGTGTCGGGGTGGGCAGACACTGACACCGGGGTCCTCAGCCTGCGGGCGCCAGGGTCTCACTTCACCCTGTCTCTCTGCGCCCCCCCCCGCCACCCGCACCCCCCCCAGGCTCGTCCCTTCCCGCTGGAGGAGGCCCCTTGGCCAGGGGTGGGGGCGGGGGGGCCGCACAAAGCGCTCGCTCCCTCCGCTCTGCCTTCCTTTGTTCCTCCCTGCCTTCCTCCCGCTCGCCCTCCCCGCCGCCGCCCTCCCGCCCAGCTCGCCGCCGCCTCCCAGGCTCGCCCCTCGCCCCCTCCCCGCCCCTCCCCGAGCGCGGGTCCCCGCGCCGGGGCGCGCACCGAGGGCGGGCGGGCGGGGCCCGGGTGGCCGGCGCCTCCCCGCAGGGAAGGGGTTAAGTCTGGTCGCCGCATCCCCCCGGTCCCCCCCCCCCGGCCCTGCAGCTAGGCCCCGGGCTGACCTTCACCGCCAGGCAGGCCCCAGCGCGCATGCCCGGCCCGGCTGCGGCCGCGGCCCGGGCCGGGCGGGCGAGGGCGAGGCGCGGGGCCGGGGGCGGGGGGGGGCGCGGGCCGGGGCGGCCCCCGCCGGGGCTCGGCGCGGCTGGGGGGCGGGGGGCCGGGCCGTCCCGCCGGCCGCCGCGCATCTCTCCCCGCGCGCGGAGCGGCGCTTTGCCATTTGGTGCCGGCGCTGCCTGGGCGAGGGAAGGAGAGATGGGGGGACGGCAGGGGGGACTGCGGCGCCGGCCTCGGGCCGCCGCGCCCTCCGCCGCCCGGACGCGCGCGCGGCCTGCCCGGGGCCGGGGGGCCGGGGGGCCGCCCGCGGGGACCGGGCTTGCTCCCTGCGCCTCCCGCCTACCTGGCGGGCGCCCCCGGCCTTTGTAAGGGGGCGTCTGTCCCAGCCCGGCTCCCCGGGCCCGGGGGCTCCCCCGGGTCCGCACCCCTAGGGTCGCCCCTGGATGGGGGGCCTGCGGGCACGCGCCTGGCGACCCCGGCCCAGAGGGTGGGTGGCGGAGCCGGGTCAGGTGTGCGGGGAGCGGTGGCTCCTGTCCCCCTGCCGGTCGCATTGGCGTGGGGGCAGGGCGGCGGGGCGTGTCCGCCTCGCAGGCAGCAGGAGGGTGTCTCCCGGGGGCGGGGGGTGGGCTGCAGGCTGAGGCCCTGGCCCCCGGGTGGCATCTACCTGCTGAGTGCTATTCACCAGCTCCTCGGTCCCTCCACAGACAGCCCCTGGTCTAACCCCTTCCTGCGACCTCTGCTGCCGAGACAAGCCCCCTCGCGAAGGCTGGGTGCTCCCACCCTCAAAGTTCCCAGTTGCCCAGGCTGCGGTGCCCACCCACCTCCTCTGCTGTCTTCTCTTCCCAAAAGGCCTCTCCAAGAGTTGAGAACTCTGTACTTTACCCAAAGTCTAGAGGGGTCTGCCCCACCCCGGTCCCAGTCCTGCAGAACCTCCAAGGCCGGTAGTTTCACACGCCCGTGCTAGAAGCACCCACAGTGGGTGGGGGTGCCCATGGTGACTCACACCTTCAGGTGAGTGGCAAAGCGTGAGCTCCCTCCATCCGCTGGCCCACTGAGCTGTGGGTGGTTGCAAGTGTTAGCAGGCGTTTAGTCATGTGGGGTCCCTGTGCCCAGCCACAGTGGGAGAGTGGGCCTTAAAGGCCAGTCCCTGACCTCAGGGGGCCACAGCCTGCTTGGGAAACCAAACCTAACACACAGGGCGCATCAGGCATTAGTCAGCCCAGTGCCAACTCATGGCGCTGGGTAGATGGCGCTGGGCTTACCCAGGAGAGAAATATCCATGTACCCAAGTGGGACCAGGGAAGACTTCCTGGAGGAGGTGAGGCCTAAGCTGGGCTTTCAGGACGGATATGATCTGGATAGGCGGACCTGCCGTAGAGGGCATCCCAGGCCAAAGTATATCAGAGCAGAGGCTTAGAAATGGGAATGAGGGAGGCGTTCTGGAGATTAGTGAGTGGACAGACTGCAGCGATGACTTCCCCAGGTTGCCAGCATCCACCGCCACCTTTGTGGCCTATGACAACCACCCACCCATCCTCACCACCACCTCTGGGCCCAGTCTCTGTGCGTGTGGGTTCAGGGCGGGGGGTGGGGGTGGGGGAAGCCCAGGTAGAGATGTAGTAGGAAGGGGAGCTCTAGGTCCACTGCTAAGGTGAGGTAGAGGAGAGGCGTCCTGGACCACATGTCCTCTCTGGCCTTCCAGGAGCTTGCCAGTGGGCCCGTAAGTGGCCAGGGAGCACCCCAGGGCCCAGGGCAAACCAGGGTGCAGGCAGAGATGCCTCCCCAGGCAGAGCACCACCTCTGTTCTTTGTCCTGACCTCTGAAGGCATCCTGAAAGGTTGGGGCCGGGGACCCCTCCAGTGCAATGCTGGGCCTTTGGGGCCTGACTTCAAATAAGTTTTCCAACAGATTCCCCCAGGCACTGTACCCTCTCACCTGGATTCTGAGTGACAGGGTAGCCCCAGGAGGCCTGTAAACTTGACCCACTGTTGTCCCAGAAGGAGAAAGGGGTGTGGCCTTTGGGGGCATAGGCGGGGCCAGGACTCCTGCCTGGGATCTCAGGACTTGCCCTCCTGTTTCCTGTCCCTCCTTCATCTGGGACTGCCAACTCCTTCCATGCTGCCCTTCTGGGGCTCCCTCACGACCCCTCCCTACCCCGCTCTCTTTGGGGTCTGCCATACCCAGCAGCCCCAGCTCCTCTGGGCACCCACTCCACACCCCAGTCCAAAGCCATCATCAGGCTCTGCTTGATTCATTCTCTCCACCCATCCACGCAAGCACCCACCCCAGCTCCTTGCCTTCCCCCACGTTTTTCCCTTCCTGTTCTCATGAGCCTGATCCACCTCCCTCTTTCCAAAATACATCCCCTATTGCCCTCACTTTCTCACATAGAGACAAAGACCCACAGACCCAGAAATAGACTCACAGGGAGACACCGGACCCTGTCCGGCCACACAGGCCCCCGCACCCGCGGCTCCGGGTTGGGAGAGGCACACAGAGAAGGCACTTGTGTGTGCACGCACAGAAACGTCCACACCCCCGGCCGCCGCCGAGCCCACACAAGGGCGCAGACACACTCAGCGGGCGACACAAGGGCGCACACATCTGTGGACGCAGGGGGGACACCGCCTTCCCGGGCACACCCACCCACCCTGCCACGGGCGCGAGGGAGGCCTGTCCCAGCCGGGGCTCCCCCCATCCCTTCCAGCGAATGTTTCCCTACTTGGCCTGCCAGGTCTCCAGGGAAAGGGCCTGAGCCATGCAGCGGGAGCCACTTGGGGGAAAGTTGGAACTGACTGTTCCCTGCCTGGCCCTGCCGGCGGATTCCCTAACCGAGAAACTATTTGTGGAGAGAGAGAGAGAGAGGGAGAGAGAGAGAGAGAGAGAGAGAGAGAGAGAGAGAGAGAGAGAGAGAGAGAGAGAGAGAGAGAGAGAGAGAGAGAGAGAGAGAGAGAGAGAGAGAGAGAGAGGGGGGGGAGAGAGAGAGAGAGAGAGAGAGAGAGAGAGAGAGAGAAGAGAAGAGAGAGGGAGAGCCAGCCGGGGTGGCCGGCGAGCCCCCCCCCCGCCACCGCCCCACGCGGCCCCTCCCGGCGCCCCCCCCCCCGCCCTCCCCGCGGCCCTCGGCGGCCTGGGCTGCAGGGGCGCTGCCCAGCGCGCGGGAGCCACCGGGCCGGCCGGCGTGCCCCGCCGCTCATCGGCGCGGTTCGGCCCGCCGGGGAGGCCCGGGCAGGCCCCGCCGGCCCCGCCGCCGCGTCAACAGGCAGCCGGGCCGGCGCGCGCCGTCTTATCAGCGCAGGAATGCGGCAGGCGGCGCGGCGGCGCGGGCCGTGGGCCGTCAGGGCAGCCCTGAAGGGGCCCCCTCCCCACTCCGCACGCGGAGAAGTGTGAGAGAGCCCAGCAGGACTCAGAGGGGAGAGTTGGAGGAAAAAAAAAAGGCAGAAAAGGGAAAGAAAGAGGAAGAGGGAGAGAGTGAGAGGAGCCGCCGAGCCCACCCCGATGGCCGCGGACGAAGTTGCCGGAGGGGCGCGCAAAGCCACGAAGAGCAAACTTTTTGAGTTTCTGGTCCATGGGGTGGTGAGTGGGGGAAAGTTAGCGGGGGAGGGTGAGCGAGCTGGCTCGGGCTGAATGGAGGGATGAGCGGGAGGGGCCGGGAGGGGGCTCCCGCCCTCCCCCCGGCGGCAGCGGGGCCGCCCCGGCCCTCACGCCCGGCCCGGACCGCGGCCCGCGCCCGGTCGCCCCAACACGTCGCCAGGCGGCCGGCGGGGATGGGTGCCCGCCGGGGAAGGGAGGCGTTCGCGTGGACTCTCGTCAGGGGCTGTGGGTGGGACTTGGGGGCTGTGCCCCCCAAGTGGGGGGTCCCGTCTGGATCAGTCCTGCTTTGCTCGGTTCTTTCCCTGGTGGGCCGGGGTGTCGACCCCTGCCCTGGGGGTGGGGGTGGGGGACAGGCGTGGGCTGGGCTGTCTGTTCGTGGAGAGTGTCTCTCTGGTCGTGGCTGGGGAACAAGGAGCAGGTGACCCTGGAGGCACCGTGAGCAGGAAGCTCTCTGGCTGGACAACCTCTGCATTCCGTCAGTCAGCCCGGGATGTTGCGGATGGCCTCCGCCCTCAGGGTCAGAGGCAGGCCCTCTCCAGGGACAGACCCCAGATTAAGGGGTCTGAGGATCCCCCTGGCAGACTTGGCCACCAGAAACTGATGTCCTTAACGCCTCAAAGGTGTGAAGGAAGGGCTGGACTCAGGGACGTGCGGCCTAGCGATGGAAGGGGCCGGGCAGCGCCGTCACAGGCCGGGGAGGCGCACAGGGAGCCCAAGGGAGCCCAGGGCCATGTGAGGGCGCGGGAGCGTCAAGCTGGGACAGCAGGGGCCAGGTTGAGAAGGGTGTAGAGGGCAGTGGAATGGGAGATGCATAGGTTCCAGGACTTGGGGTGGGTGCCCGGTTTGGAGCCGGGTAGAGAGGACGCCGTCAGGTTTACTATGGCCAAATTTGGTTGTGACCCCAAAGAAGGCCCGTTCTCAAGGAGGCCAGAGTCCCTAGAATCTTGGCCCTTCACAGGGGTGGCCCTGGTGGCTGCCACAGCTCTCTGGGGCCTGTTCAGTGGATCAGTGAGTATCACTGGCCTTGATCAATAAGAGCACCCAATAGGGAAAATGGGCTTTCTCAGGGTAGGTCGCCTGTCCCCCAGCTCTGGGGATCTCTGGGTAACTTCCCAGGGGTTCCCACGTCAGTCAGCTGAATTACCAGTCCTAAGCTCGCTGCTTGGGGGATTCCTTCTAAGAAGGCCCACCTGGAGGGAGAGAGGCTATACACGTGGATTTCTCGTTTGGCCAACTTAGAGCTTCAGTTCTTGGGTAGCCCACCCTGGGGCATCGTCTGTGCTGGGGGGAATGGCTGGGCTTGGTCTCCATTCTGGGCCACCAACCTGGAGGTGTGAGTGACAGGGTCAGGTGGCAGGGGAGGCAGACACATGGACAGGCCAGTTTCGCTGTGGGAGCGATGGACAGAGACAGCTGGCTGGGGGTTAGGGTTAGGCACGGTGCCCCACAGGAGGGAGAGTTGGCAGTTGGAAGGGATTCAGCAATCTGGGTGGGGGCGAAGGGGGTTCCTCCCTGTGCCTGGGGGCAGCTGCACGCCTCGGGGTACAGTGGTAGTGTTTCACGATGCTGGGCACAGGGTCTGCATCCATTGCTCCCTAATCTCCTTCCTGCTGTCCTCGTCCCAGTCCGCATGCCACCCACCCTGTTCTGGCCCTCTCCCATCCCTCTTCCGGAAGCCAGACAAGCAGGGTTTAAAAAGCCTCTGGCGCAGTTCACGCCATGAGTATGCATCTCACCTGCATCCCGTCTGAGCACCTGGGCAGTGTCAAGGGCATACACCTGCCTCTCTCCTCTCCATGGCTCCCTTTGACCCCTGACTCGTGACCTCCCTGGGTGGGGTGGGAAGTAGAGGAGGTCTGCAGGATGGGACCACCTCTGGTGATCCAGGTGGACAGGAAGGGAGAGCTGGCTGTCAGAGGAAGTGCCGCTGCTTTTGACCTACCCCCCGCGGCCTCCAGCCAGAGAATCCTGGTGGCCTTTGACCTCAGCCCCTCTGGTGGCCTCCAGCCCCTCCTCCAGCCTTCACCAGGGGAGCAGAGCCTGGGGGTGGGCTGAGTCGGGGAAGCCCCCGGGGGTGGAGGCTTGGAACCGGCAGGAGGGGACAGAGGTGGAAAGCAGGGGCCGGGAGAGAAGAGCGGGGTGGGGTGAGGAGGGCGGGCGAGCGCGCGGCACGACGGCGCAGGCAGCGGCCTGGGGGCGCGGGGAGCCGGGCGAGCAGGTGCGGCCCGGGCCGGGCGGGCCGCGTGACCTTGGCTGGGCGGCCCCTCTCCTTGAGCCGCGGTTGCCTCATCTGTCAAGTGGGGCCGCGCGGCGCGGGAGGTGCGCGGGGAGGTGGGCACCCCGGGCGCGGGGCGCGGGGCGCGGCTTCCTGCGGCGCCTCGCGCAGCCCCCCCGCCCCCCGAGCCGCGCGGTTCCGGCGCCCCCGCCCCCGCCCCTCGCTCGCGCCGGCGGCTCCGGGGTCACGGCCGGCCGGGGGTGAGCCGCGGGGCGGGCGCCGGGCCCGGCTCTGACCCGCGGGCCCCGTCTCTGCCCCCCGCCCCCCACCCCAGCGCCCCGGGATGCCGTCTGGAGCCCGCATGCCCCACCAGGGGGCGCCCATGGGCCCCCCGGGCTCCCCGTACATGGGCAGCCCCGCCGTGCGACCCGGCCTGGCCCCCGCGGGCATGGAGCCCGCCCGCAAGCGAGCAGCGCCCCCGCCCGGCCAGAGCCAGGCCCAGAGCCAGGGCCAGCCGGTGCCCACCGCCCCCGCGCGGAGCCGCAGGTGAGTGGGGCCGCGCGCGGAGGGGGCGGGCCGGCGCCCCGCGGGGACGGGCGGGCGCGGGCGCGGGCGCGGGGGCGCGGCGGCGGGGGTGCCCTCGGGGGAGGGGGCCGGGGGCACCGCTCGGGCTCCTTTGTGTGCCCACCGCAGGCGGGCCCGGCCGTCGCGTCCTCCGCTCCTCGCCGCGCGTCCCTCTCTGCGCCCCGCGTGGCCCCAGCTGCTGGGGGATGCTTCGGCCTTGGGGGCGCGGGGGCTGGCGGAAGCACCGAGGGCAGAGCTTCGGGGCCGGGTTTCTCCAAGTGCGGTGGTCCAGGGCACCTGCCCCGGACTCCCCCGGCTCGACCGTGTCAAAGCCCCGCACCAGACCTTCCGGGGAGGGGGCCTGGGGATGCTCCCTGTGGGTGGGTGGGTGCTGGGGGGGTGTCTCTGGCCAGTCCTCCTCTCGCGTGGGTCTTAGGCACGCAAAGGTTGAAGAGCCGTCATAATCTACCCCCGACCAGGTCTGCCCCCAAGCCACCAGGGACCGGCCCACTCCTTGTCACAGCCAGCTGGTGGCACCCCCAAAGCGCCTGCTGGCACCTGGCAAGGGAGATGCCCCTTAGGGTTTCACTGTTTAGCCAAACACACACGCCTCCTTTTGCACACCAGATGGAATCCTATAAAACGTGTACCATGGATCTCACCTCGTTATTAAATATTTTTTACACATCAAGGAAATGCCCCTGTTTCGGGGCACACTAGAGTGCATGCCTCTGCGAAGCGAGCCATCTTGTCACGCAGCAAACGAGGCCCTGGTTTCCGTTGTATGAACCAGAGTGCCACCAGATGATCTGTCCCCGACAAATCAGACCTTTTGGTGAACGCGGCTTGCCTGGCCTGAGCCTGGCTTTGGGACCGGGAGGGGCAGTGGTTGAGAACACCACACGGGGGCAGCATGGGGCCGTCCTGGCGGCCGGGCTCTGCTCTCAACTCCCGAGGATTTTCCGGGGTGCTTCTGGAAGTGCGGAGCGGCCAGCAGGGCGAGAAGAGGCAAAGTCCAGCCTGCCGTCACCTCCCACCGGAGAGCATCGCACACACTCTCTGGCTCCCCTTGGGGGGTGTGTCCCGGGCCCTGCTGGCAGGTGGTCCGAGATAGAGCACCCCCTGCCTGTCGGTGTCTCCTTCCAAGCCCAGGGTGGCGGGGGTGCCGTCCTCCCCAGCTTCGTGCCATCACTTCTTGCTCCAGGAGCCAGAGTGGGGGGTGGTCATCTCCCCGCCCTCTGAGCTCTCAGGCCCCCTGGATGGTGCAACCCTGCTGAGCAGCAGCACAGGGAAGTCCTTAGAAGCCATCCTTCTCCTCTGTCCTCCCTCCTCCTCCTCCGCTTCTCCCCAACACTTCTGCCGCTCCCTCACCCCCAGCCCCTCCTCCGTCTGCATTTCTCTGGCCCCGAGGATGTGATGGGGCGGAAGGGGGCTCCCAGGCCAGAGGAGAGAAGGGGGTCACCCCTGCTCCCAGTGAGAGGACAGAGCGCCAGTGCCACACACCCCTGTCATAGCCCCTTGGGCAGGCAGACTAGCGGGCTGTGGGAACCCCAGCCAGGCGGGCGGAGATGTCGGGATAATTTAGCAGGTGGCCTCGTTACTCCCAGATCTGTCGCCATGGTAACCTGGTTTTTTCTTTAAAAAATGTACAGTGCCAAGAGGAGGAAGATGGCTGACAAAATCCTCCCTCAAAGGGTGAGTGCCTTTCACAGCAGCCCCCAGCCCACCCCCCATCCCTCGCTGCTCCGCCCTCCTCTCTCCCTACCCTGTTCACCTCCCCTCCCCCCTCAGGAGCAGAGCTTCAGCGTCACAGTCACTTTCACTTTTTGTTTAAAAAGCTAATTAAGAAGTGAGGCTTCTCGGGCCAGAGGAGGGGGTGGGGAGGAGGGAAGGAGCCTAGCCATACGGGCTTGGGGTGCAGGGGACTGAATTTCAGCCATCCAGAGACTCCGGAGCTGGGGCGGGGGCGGCCGAGCACGGCCGAGGCCAGTTGGAGTGACTGGGTGAGGTACCAGGGTAAAGGCGAGCAACCACACCCCCTAACTACCTCCGGGACCCCAAGGTCCTGGCCACTTGGCAGGCACCCAAGGCGAGCCCAGTGGCCGTGTGACAAGGGAAAGGACGAGATGAGGCGGTGAAGCCCTCAAGTGTGCTGGGCTCCACGGAGGCTCCGGCCTCCCCTAGTGACGAAGCGCGCGGGTCTCCCTAGAGGGAGAAGCAGCCTTTATCCCGACACCTCGAGGAAGCCACTGCCGGCTCCAGAGTCCTGGGGACAGGTCCCCTCCTCACGGCTCCCCCCCACCTCTGTGCACACCGGAGTCACGTGACACGCGCGCCTCCCCCTGCGACACTGGCTGAGTCCCTGGTTCCCCGCCCCGCTGCTGCTCTTCCAGATCCGGGAGCTGGTCCCCGAGTCCCAGGCCTACATGGACCTCCTGGCGTTTGAGAGGAAACTGGATCAAACCATCATGCGGAAGCGAGTGGACATCCAGGAGGCTCTGAAGAGGCCAATGAAGGTGCCTTGGTGTGGGGCAGGAAGAGGGCTGTGTCCTGGTCCCAGGAGGGAGAATCGGGGCTGCCCGGGGCAGGGGGGGCGCACAGTGTCCGCTCCGTGGGACACTCGTTATCTCCACAGCAAAAGCGGAAGCTGCGTCTTTACATCTCCAACACCTTTAACCCTGCCAAGCCGGACGCCGAGGATTCTGACGGCAGCATCGCCTCCTGGGAGCTGCGGGTGGAGGGGAAGCTC
This sequence comes from Cynopterus sphinx, assembly GCA_030015415.1. Lineage (NCBI taxonomy): Eukaryota > Metazoa > Chordata > Mammalia > Chiroptera > Pteropodidae > Cynopterus > Cynopterus sphinx. The sequence continues at coordinate 1,738,408 of CM057393.1, forward strand.
CTGGATGACGTACGTCCCGGCCCAGGTCTCTCCAGGTGTCCTGGGGTGGGCATGGGGCTGGGCTGAGGACGGAACTCGACGTTGGCAGCAGGGGTTGGGGGGTCAGCCCTGGCCGGGTGGGTGGCCTAGAGGGACATCTGGGTGCGGAGGCCTGCTTCTGACCTGCTGCCTGACCCCACCAGCCCCACCCACCCCCAACTCATTCTGCCCCCACGGTCCCTGTTCTGCCCCCACGGTCCCTGTTCCTCTCCCACAGCCCAGCAAGCAGAAGCGGAAGTTCTCTTCCTTCTTCAAGAGTTTGGTCATTGAGCTGGACAAAGACCTTTATGGCCCTGACAACCACCTCGTCGAGGTAAGACCCAGGCCCCTCGTCCTTGAATTGCTGCCCTTCCACAGGCCCGAGGCCCTGAAGAACCTAGACCATAGTCCCCTCAGCTGTGCAGACCTGGATCAGAACCGCCCTAGAGCCCCACGTGTGACCCCACTCTGCTCCCCGTACAGTGGCACCGAACGCCCACCACCCAGGAGACAGACGGGTTCCAGGTGAAGAGGCCCGGGGACCTGAGCGTGCGCTGCACGCTGCTCCTCATGCTGGACTACCAGGTCCGTGCCCGCCCCCCAGCCCCCGACGGCACGCGAGGCCCCCGCGCCCTTTCCCTTAGGGAAGGACAAGGGACCTCATTCTCCTCCCTACCCCCCTTTTTCCAGAAGCATGTTCCCAAGGAGCCCTGCCACCACACGCCCCACCCCCACCCGGGCCCCAGCCGCCTGGCCCCGAGCTCTTTCCATTCCCTCTTTTTCACGGTCACCTTTTCCCAGCCTCCCCAGTTCAAACTGGATCCCCGCCTGGCCCGGCTGCTGGGGCTGCACACGCAGAGCCGCTCGGCCATCGTCCAGGCCCTGTGGCAGTACGTGAAGACGAACAGGCTGCAGGACTCGCACGACAAGGAGTACATCAATGGGGACAAGTATTTCCAGCAGGTAGCCTGCACCCGGGGGCGCGGGCAGTTGCCGGCAGGGGCGTGCCTCCACCAAGGCCCCCACCCCCACCTCCCTACCTGGAGCCCCAGGTGGCAGCAACCGTACCTGGTTACGGCCTCGGCACCAGGGGCCGGGGACAGGCCCTGCCGTGGCAGAGCTGCGTGAGCCGCCCCGGGTTAGGGAGGTCTGGCTGGGCCAACGGCTTTGGGGACTGTCCTATTCTCGGCCCTCGGAGCCGGACGGATTCCTGGCTTCTGACTCTGGGTAAGCTACTCAGCTATTCTGAGCCTCATCTTTGCAGTGGGGCGACAACACCCGACCCCCGTCTAACCCACTGGGCAGTTGGGCAAATCCAACTGCTGCGAAAGGGAGCTGACGACGGGATCACTGTTAGTCAATTTTAAATAAATACAGATAAACTGAGGAAAGAGGACGCGATGTTTATTGAGCTCTTGCCACGGGCCGGCACTGCTTCACGCCTTTGTGTGCTGAGTCGCTGAATTCTCACAGTCCTGGGGCAGGGGTACTGCTCTTATCCCCGTTCTAGAGATGGAGAAACTGAGTCCGAGGGGCTAAGTGACTTGCTCAGGCTGCGCGGTAAGTGCTGGAAGCAGGACTTACACCCCGGCAGGCGGAGCCTGTTCTCAGCAGACCTGCAGCCACCCTCGTCCCTGTCCCATGCGCGCTGGGGAACTAGCCTTGCTCCTGGCTGCCCACGGCCTTTCCAGGACGGAAGGTTCTGGAATGTAGTCATGCTTATTCAAGCACGGAAGAGCGCCCTCTCTCTCCTCTAGATTTTCGATTGTCCCCGGCTGAAGTTTTCTGAGATTCCCCAGCGCCTCACAGCTCTGCTGTTGCCCCCTGACCCAATTGTCATCAACCACGTCATCAGGTGAGGCCCCAGCTTGCTCCCCAGACCAGAGAGCCACTGCGTCCTGGCCTCCCTGTCCCTCCCCGCTGCATCTGCCCCAGGCCCTTGGCCTCCGCGGGGCAGGTGAACACCGAGGGCTGGCCTTCCCGGCAGCGTGGACCCGTCGGACCAGAAGAAGACGGCGTGCTATGACATTGACGTGGAGGTGGAGGAGCCACTGAAGGGGCAGATGAGCAGCTTCCTCCTGTCCACGGCCAACCAGCAGGAGATCAGCGCTCTGGACAGTAAGGTGGGGCCAGAGCCCAGAACTGGAGTGGGACACGAACCCAGAAATGACAGAGCGCAGACAGACAGACACAGCGTGGGCCTGGGGAGAGGTGCAGGACAGGTGGCCCTTGCCCCTGCCCTGCTGCAGCGGCAATGGGGGATGGGCGAGGGTTGGCCTGTCACAGGACCGCGCAGCCCCCCCCAACACACACACACACCCCCCTCGCTCCCTCCAGCCCATGCTCCCCCGGCCAGGTGAAAGCCTGTCTTTCTACCTGCAGATCCATGAGACGATTGAGTCCATAAACCAGCTCAAGATCCAGAGGGACTTCATGCTAAGCTTCTCCAGGGACCCCAAAGGCTACATCCAAGACCTGCTCCGCTCCCAGAGCCGGGACCTCAAGGTGAAGGGGACTCCGGGAGCGCTGGATGGGAGACAAGCATATCGGGAAGACAGTGAGCGCTGTACCCGGGGGCTGGAGGGCGTCTGGGCTCGGGGCTGACCCCGCTGCTGCCGCCTCCCAGGTGATGACAGATGTGGCGGGCAACCCCGAGGAGGAGCGCCGGGCCGAGTTCTACCACCAGCCCTGGTCCCAGGAAGCCGTCAGCCGCTACTTCTACTGCAAGGTGGGGCGGGCCCGTGCACCTTAGCCCCCCTCCTCCAAGAGAAGCCACCCCTCACCTCGTGGGAGCCCTCCCTGCTCCCAGATGCTCTTCTGAGGGGGGGGAGGCGTCCTGTCACTCACCAGCAACGCCGCAACCCTGTTCCCGCTCTTATTTCTTAAAGATCCAGCAACGCAGGCAGGAGCTGGAGCAGTCACTGGTCGTGCGCAATACCTAGGAGCCCCGTGAGGGAGCACACGGGGCCCCCTGGGGCCGCGCCTGTCCCCAGGGGCTCTGCCATCACTCCTCTGCCGCCTGCCTTGCTCCCTTGGGGGTGAGGCGGGGAACTGGATTAAAGGTCATTCATCTGATGGCAGCCGCGTGGTCATTGGCAACCGGGAGGGAGGAGGAAGGGGGAGGCAGTGGGGGCCCCGTCCCCCGAGACAACGCCCCAGGCCCCTCCCTCAGATCCTCCTTGCCCGTTTTCCCTAGACCTAAGAACGCTTTGGCAGAAGACACTTTTAATGACATTTTCTTATTAAAAAAAATACAGCGACATGCTCTCCGTCGTCCGGCTCGCCCTGCCCTCCGCGAGCTAGGTGCTGTTGGCCTGCTCCTGCTCAAACAGGGCCATGGCCAGCTGGGCACGGCCCGCCAGCCCCTCCAGGTTGCTGAGGCGGCAGCGGTGGTACAGCTCCTCGCTGAGCCGCGGGCTGCAGTCCCGCAGGGAGAAGCGCTGCACCAGGCCTGGCTCCACGGCCCGGAAGAGATGGAGCCCTGAGAACCGGAGGAACACATCCATCACCTCCAGCCCCTCCAGGGCTTCCTCCTCTTCCTGGCCCGCCAGCTCGGCGGCCAGGCGCGCGCGGGCCGCCAGGTAGTCGGCGTTGTAGAAGCAGCCCTCGGCGGACGCGTGGCGGTCGAACCTGCCCCCCACGGGAGTCCCCCGGGAAGGGTCGGCACCGGGAGGGGACGGGGGGTCGGGGCCTGCGCCCGGGGGCCCTGGGGGCGACCTCTGTGGCACCAGGGTGGGGTTGAACTCCTGGAAGTGGACCGGGAAGAAGGCCTGCCAGCCGGAGATGGCGTTCATGCGGCAGCGGTTCAGGACCTCGGGCCCGGGCCGGGTCCACACGGTGGTCAGGAAGAACAGCGTGTCCACCGGGTGCTTCTTGGACACCACGTCCATGAGCCGCACCTGGGAAGGGGCCTCCGCGCGCACGGCGAGCCAGGCCAGCCTGGTCCCCGGGTACCGCTGCTCCAACTCGGCCGCCGCGGCCTTCACCCCGAGAAACGGGTCCAGGGCCCCTCGGCCCCCTTCCCGCGGCCCGTAGACCAGCAACAGGGTGAGCAGCGCGTGCTCTCGCGGCTCCAGCACGCCGGCGGCGAAGGCCTCGAGGAAGGCGGGGGCCGCGGCGGCCTCGGCCAGCAGGAGCGGCAGCACGAGCTGCACGCGGGTGGCCTCGGTGACGTAGGGCATGGGCAGGATCTCCACCCGACTGAGCGGCCGCAGCAGGCTGACCCTGCGCGCCAGCGCCCGCCGGTGCCCGCGCTGCGTCACGGCCTCCAGCAGCAGGTCCAGGGTGTACTCCATGCCCCGCGCCGGGTCGAAGCGCCGGTAGCCGTTGAGGAGCCGCCGCTTCTGGAAGCGCAGGCGGGGCTGGTAGCGCCGGTTCAGCTGCTCCAGAGCCGTGTCCACGGCGTCGCCCACGTCCGCCCGGCTGGCGCCCTGCAGCGGGCACTTGGGGGCCCCATCTGCGCAGGAGAAGATGTGCTGCTCGGTGAAGTAGTCCCAGCCCAGGACCTCGAACCGAGAGTGCGGGGTGAACGGGGCCGGGAGCCCCACGGGCCAGCTCAGCCCTGCCGCCCCCTCGGGGGTCAGCTCGGTCAGGTTCCGGATCTGAGCCTAGGGTGGGAGGGACACACGGTTAGCGGCCGTCTAGGTGGTCAGGACCCAACCGTCCTGGGCTCGGGCCTGTCCTGCCTCCGCCGCCACTTAGTGGGGTGCCCCCTGGCCAAGCCGATAGCCTCTGTCTGCTCTTTGCCAAAGGCGGGAGGCAGGCACGCAAATGCCACCGACCTCGCTCAGGTGCGGGAAATGCCTCGGCCAAGGTTACAGCTTCCCCAAAATGGGACCTTTGCTCTCGCTCTACCCCACCTCCCACAAGCCCACAACCACCGAGGCTTCTCCGTCCCACCCTTGGGGTTTTAAGGAGAGTACTAGAAGTTCAGGGACTTCTGGGGGGAGGAGCTGGGAGCGCTCTGAGCGCCCAGCAGCCGAGCCTCAGTCCCCCTGCAAACCTTCCAGCTGCATCCGAGTCACGCCGGGGCTTATCTTACGATTGACCCGCACCCCCAAGGGCCCCTTCTCCCTTTGAAACTTGGTAGGGTCGGCCTCTTTCCACCCTGCGCAGCCCCCCACCCCGCCCCCGGCCTGGCCCCGGCTCACCTGCAGCTGCTCTATCTCGCTGTACGTCTGCTCCAGCTCCAGGGCGCTGAAGCGCTTGTGGAGCCGGTACATGAGGGTCCCCTCGGAGACGGGGTGCACGGCGAAGGCGCTCAGGAAAGCTGCGCTCCCCTCCTTCTCGGGGTCTCTGTTTTTGGCCAGTTCAAATGAGCGATACTGCTGCCCCTAGAGGGACCGATGGGATCCATCAACACCACAGGGGGGCTACCGGCCCTGCACCCAACTGCCTGCCTGCCTGCCTGCCTGTTGCTGCCAGAAAGCGGGAAGGGAGCGGGAGCTCGTGCCAGTGTCCTCTTAACCGTGGCCTCCCTCTTACCGCTGGGGTTTGGAAAGAGGACGTTGAGTAGGTAACTAAGGATGCCCTCTTCCCCAGAGAACCCCACTGATTCTCAAGGGAATGAAAGCCACGGGCCAGCAAATAGTCCCCTCTTCTCCAGGCCCAAAGACAGGGCAGCTTTCCGAGGCAGCACCTCACCACTCCTGGAGAGGCCATCTCTAGGGCTGTCCCAGAGTCCAGAGAGTGTGGGGGCGGGGAGGGGTGAAAGGTAGGGGCAGGTGGAGGGAGGGGGAGGACTGGTGGATAGGGGCACCTTTCTGTCCTGCTCGCAGGGTTCCTGACAGGATGCCACTTTGACAGTCTCCGGGGGTCTGAGACCGCCTGAGGTGAGCAGAGGGGTGCTCAGTGGCTGGGGAGGGTAAAACAGGCCCCGAGGAGTGGCCGGGAATGAGCTGGCAGCACTCAGCCTGGAGGCCACACCCTCAGCCACACTAATGCGTCAGGGGCCGGGACTGACTTGAGGGGGCTGTCACCTGGTGCTGCGAGACACAGCCGATACCCAGAGAGTCGATGAGGCAGCGGCCAAGCCACTCGTCAGGACGGGCACTGAGAATGTCTCCCCGGCAGCCATCCAGGTGTGGCCGCAGTCGGAGCAGGAGACTCCGTGACAGCAGGTAGCCAAAGCCCCCGTGGCAGTACCGGGCCTGCTCGCCAGAGCCAATGAACTCCTCCGTCCGGCCCAGGTACAGGTCTTGGTTGATGCTGAGGTGGCCGGCGAGCGCGGCCAGGCGCGGGGCCTGCACGTAAGTGTCATCCTGCATGATGAAGAACCAGTCGTAGTCGCCTCCAAAGTGTGTGTGAAGATGGCGCAGGGTCTCTGACATGAGCCAGGCCGGCCGCTCGTCCCCGTGGGATATCACCTGCATCCCCGCCGGAGTCCGGGCCCCTCGCTGCCCGGTGAAGTAGAGTAACCGAGGGAAGTGGTGGGCCACTGTGCGGTTCACAGCCACGGCCAGCGTGGACAGCGTGGCCCGGGAAGTGAGGACAGCCACCAGCAGCCGCTCACGAGAGCCCAGCTCTGTCTGGATGTACCGAGTCCTGTGGAGAGACCAGCCCGCCAAGGTCAACCCCTCGTGTTGAGGGGCCCAGCCTGTCCAGCGTACACACCCCCCAGGGACGAGGGAGGTGGGTGAGAAAAGAGAAGGGAAAGATCCTCGTCACTACTAATTAGCTCCCAGAGGAGCCGAACCTGGCATTGATTCGGGGCGGGGGGGTCTAAAGAAGGATTTGATGCGTGAGATGCCATTCCGGCCCTATTCAAGAACATCCGACACTAACTGAACATCAGTGGGTGCGACTTTCCCGGACTGAGAAGGAGGGGAGCGAGCTGGACCATGACGGGGAGGAAGGCAAAGAACTGCTCCGGGGAGCCTAACACGGATTACAGGGAAGGCAGAGGCAGGGACTCGGAGCAGCCCTGAACTGAGACCTGGGGCCTGGGGCCAAGCACACGGGCAGCTCTCACCTGAGCACCTTCTTGTAGGGCTTGTTGGGATCCCTGTAGTAGGGAACAATCCGGGGCTTGAAGTCCTCGTCATTTTGGTCGAGCTGCGTCCTTGAGTCTGGATTCTGCAGCCCTCCCGGTTCCCTCACAGCCTCCACACAGGGATGTTCTCCCTCACCCTGGATCCAGGACACGCGCAACAGGCTCAGGCTGCATCCCAGAGACAGTCCTAGGATGAGGGGCAGTGCGGGTCGCAGCACAGCCAACAGGGAGCTCAGGCGCATGGTGGCAGGTCCTGCTGTGTACGTGCCCCAGGGGGCACAGCCTCAAGGACCGACCAGTGGGACGATGGGCACCAGGCCGGCAGGAGGCCTGCAGTTTTAGCTGGGACAGCTGGGGTCAATGAGGTCAGCAACAGAGCACGGCGTGTTTGCTCCCTGGCCCAGCATCCCCAGAAACTGGCCCGTCCCGTCTTCACGATCCTGATCCTGCCTGCCACCGGGTCTTCCGTCGTCAAGGTGCCAGCTCTACCCCTCAGTCCAAATGGTAACAAACGTCAGAACCAGTTTCACCCACTCATGGCTCGTGGCCTGTCTTCCAGTCGAAAGGGAAGGAAACGACACTCAATCGTGCCGAACCGAATCCAAACAGAACTACACAACTCCGGAGACTGGCTCCGAGCCGAGAGCCAGCCGCAACTGAGGCAGAGGTGGCGTCGGGGAAAGCACATGCTCCATCGGAACAGGGGCCCCAGCTGGAGGAGCCGGCCTCAGACGCCTCTCCCCGGAGCGCCCCTTTCTCACCCAGTTTACAAAAGGGGGTGCTGACCGGCCGGCCCAGGCAGGCACAGGGGACGGGACCAGGGCCTCTTTGCACTCCACTGAGTGTTGAGGGAACACAGGACTCGAGTCACCCCTCCGCGGGTCAGGGGTGCGGGGGAGCCACCGGCATGGCCGCAGGACGTCCTGCCCGTCCAAATGAGGTGGACAGAGAGGCCTGGGCCGGGCCTCTCAGAGGAGCGGGCTGATGGGACCCCTTCCCCGCGCACTCTTCTCCTGGTCCCAGTGGTCCGGAGGCCGGTGCAGGCCGCCTCCCTCTGAGAGACAGGAGGCGAACGACAGCAAGTCTGGCTACGTAAGAGCGGTTCGGGGTCTGGGTTTACCAGGGCCCCAGGTGCCCGACCCGACCCGACCCGACCCGAGAGGACGAGCAGCAGCTAGAGGAACGCGGGCGGGCGGGGGCGTCCAGGGAAGAAAACCGGAGGCGCGGCTGGCTGCCGACGCGACCGTCGCCGGGCCGGCTCCCCGGCTCTCCACCCCCTAAGGACCAGTTCGAGTCCCGGGAAGGAGGCTCGAAAAGCAGAAATGAACCGGCCGCGCCACGGAGCCGCGGGGAGGGGCGGGGGGGTGAGGGGTGGGGAGGGAGGCTCCCGCGTGCGGCGGCAGCCCGGCCTGCGCCAGCGGGCGCGGGGCGGCGAGGGGCGCCCGAGCCCCGCAGGGAGAGGCCCCCGCGCTTGGGTCAGAGGCGGACGGAGGGAGGATGCGCCGAGGCGGCCAGCGACGCGACCCCTGCCGAGCCGGGGGCGGGGGCCGGGACCTGCGCCTGTCGCCCCTGGCAGGGCTGAGGGCGGGGGAGGGGGACAGACCCTGGTGCCCGGCGAGGCGCCCGCTCCGCCGCTGCGGCCGCTGCCACCTCACAGCCCGGCCGGCTCCTTCCTCTTCCGCCCGCTGTCAGTCTCCGTCTCTATGGTGACCGCTTCCGGCCGCTCGCCGGCCGCCTCCGTCTCTATGGTGACCGCTTCCGGCCGCTCCCTCCGCCGCCGCGCGCGCTCTCTATGGCCTGCCCGCCCCTTCCCTGCGAGGCCAGCCTCTCGGAGGGTGTCGTGGGTTTGCCCCCGGCCAGCCAGCCACCCGACCCCCGACAACAAGCGTGCTCCCACACACTTTAATAAGGTTGGGAGAGGGAGGCGCATTGTAGACAGGTCTCCCAGGAGGCTGGGTGCTTGGAAGAGTGGTTTTTTGTCATCCACACCATATATAACTCCTTCGCTTCATTAGGAAAGGCTTTGCAGTCAGCCATGGCCTATATTCTTTACCTAAAACGATGCTTTTGCCCAGACAGGTGCTTAATACTTAAATGTAGTTTATATCTATCTATCATCTATCTATCTATCTATCTATAGATATAGATAGATAGATATATAGATATATCTAGTACCTACTTAGGTAAGGATCCCACTAGTGGCAGAGAAGGCAATAATTAGCCAATTAACAAGAATTAAATTCTAGTCTTTAACAATCAAGGTAAGTACTATCATTCCCATTTTACAGAAGAGTGTGTATTTTGTCCAAGGTCACACGCTAAATGTTAGCGCTGGGGTCTGCATGCAGGCAGTCTGCCCCCAGAATTCGTATTTAGTTAGGCTGTCAAGGGAGATCGCCACCTAGGAACGCCAGCAGCGCGGAGTCGCTTTCAAGGAGGCACTTATCACCTGAATGTCACAGTCTGTTTACCTTTTTACTGTTCCTTCTTCCTTGTCAGCTCCCTGAGGTCACGGAATGGCTTGTCACCATTACCACTCCAGCATCTAGCTCTGAGACTGACATACAGTGGGCACGTAATTGGTGAAGGGTATCCTAAAAAAGGTGTGTTCAAAGGCATGAAGGTGTGAAATAGCACGGACTACCTGAAACACAAGTAGTTAGATTCTACTGGGGCTTCAGGTTTGAGAAAGAAAACTAGTTCTGTGGGGGGAAGAAAGCTCATTTTTTAAAAGCGTCAAGGGGGCCACTTTTGGAGAATGTGCTCAGAGGGAGTAAGTTTCCTTTGCTTCTCCCCAGCTGTGTCACTCACTGATGGTGACGCACCCCTGGTCAGGGGCCAGGACAAGTTAAGAGATCACAAAGGGCGTGCCTTGTACTTGGGGCTTCGAATGTGAGGTTTACGGTGTAGATGATGGGAAGTCTGTGCGAGATTTTCAACAGTGAGAATCAAAGGAAAAGTAATGGCAAGGTCTCATGACAAACTGATAATAAACAGAAAAAGGGCCTTGTTCTTTCACCTGTGGGCTCTTCCCACCAAACCTGCATGGATGGCTTTCACGGACACCTGACAGTTCTGGAGTGGGCAGGCTACGCGGCCAAGGTTTAGGAACCACGTTCCGCACCTCTAAAAGTTTGGACCCGCCTCTAAAATCTCGGCTTCGTGAAATGAGGAAGCCTTCCTGCCAGCCGCCTCACTTTTCCCTCCACCTCCCTCCTCTCATCTGCCCATTGTCTCGACCTTTGCCGCCTGATGCACGCCGGGAAGTGTAGTCGCAGCTCTCGCAGCCTGAGCCAGCAGCTCGGCCCCACGAACTCGGTGTCTCCACATAAGAGATCTTTCGAGAGGCGGGGTGAAGCCTGGAAGGCCCAGCCCGCTGCCCCGAGGGGCGACCTGGGATTTGCAGTTTCCGGCGCCCGGAGCCGTCCTGCAGGCTGGAGGCTGTGGGACTCTAACGCCCCTAGCCTCGCGCGGCCTGATGACGTCGCAGGGCCCCGCGAGGCCGCCGGGATACGCAGTAGTTCTCCGAGCTCCATCTCGCAGAGCCGCCGCGACTAGAGGACTACTTTTCCCAGCAGGCTGTGCGGCGGCGCGCCGGGAGCCGCGCGAGGCCGTGATTGGCTGCCGAGCCGGCCGCACGCGGGGGAGCCCAAAGAGCAGCTCTGTTGCGACAGAGGCCGAGCGGCGAGGCCCAGTGAGTTGAGGGAAGGGGCGCCGGGGGGAGGGCGCCGGCCGGGGATGGGGAGGGAAGGCGAGGCGAGGGGCAAGGGCCGGGGCCGTGGTGGATGGAGCAGGCCTCCCGCGAGGAGAGGAGGCCGAGGCGGAGGAGCTGGCGGCTGGGGGTTGGGGTCGGGGCCAGGGCTGGCAAGTGAGGAGACCCCGAGGGAGCCCGCCCCGGGGAGGACCGCTGCGCCCCGGGAAGGAGCCGGACCCCGCGGCTGGGGGGTGTGCAGGGGTCCCCCGGGCGGAGGCCCCGGGGGGCGGCGGGAGCAGGAAGCCCGGCCGAGCGAGGCGGCGAGCTGGGGCGCTGCGCGCCGAGGCGTGGGGGCACGGAGACGGGACCCGGGCCCTAAGCGGCGGCCCTGACAGGAGGGGCGGCTCCAGAGTGGGGCGGGCCGCGGGCGTCGGTGGACAGAGCCCGAGGGCAGGGGTGTCGAGATGGGAGCAGCGGCTAAGGGTCAGAGCGGGCAGGGAGACCCGGACCGACTGGGAGCGACCCGGCGGGCAGGGGCGGAGCTGCGGCTGGGCGGGCACAGCCCCCAGGGACGCAGCGGGGCCCGGCGCTCCTCCTCCGGGAGGTTAGCCTTTGGGGGTGTGTGTTTGCCCTCCTCCAGGCTCCCTGAAAGGACGGTAACCTGCGCCTGGGGTTCATCACCATGCCCTCCGACCTGGCCAAGAAGAAGGCAGCCAAGAAGAAGGAAGCTGCCAAAGCACGGCAGCGGCCCAGAAAGGGACACGAGGAAAACGGAGATGCAGCCACAGAACCACAGGTGGCAGAGGAGAGGAATGACGAGGTCAATGGCGAAGAGACCACAGGTGAATTGAGGGAGAGGTGGGTTCTGGGGTGGTGGCTGCGACTTGGTGGATGCCCCAGCCGGGGTCGGGATCCTGATCCTAGGGCACTGGAGACGGTATCTGGTGCCCTGAAACTTCATGAACCGAAACAGTAGGATTAGAGCTTGTAGCATCCTGTTATTGTTCAGGGAAACAGCACAGGTTCTCACATACCCAGTGGCAAGCCGCCTTGTCGCTCTGTCTGCCAGGCCGCGAGGAGGTCAGTGTGCCGAGCTCTTTGCCACATTGTACCTTGTCCTCCCAGGGGTAGTAGTGATACCAATAAGAGAAACTTATCAACTGTTTCATGGGCTTTTCCTGGGGAAGAGATGCCTTTCTATTCATTGTATTTTGGAAAATATTTTTGAGTACTTCTCAAATGCTGGACACTGCTACATACCAAGGTATTGTAAATATAGTCTGCCCTCTGGTGACTCACACTCTAGATGAGGAAACATGGCAGTGTGTGGTAAAGAACATTCTATGCTCTTGGCAGTCTATTCCTAGCCGCCTTTCCTCCCCCTGAAAACTCCCTAAACAGGATTCTGCTCCATCCAGTCTATTGTTGTCCCTTGAATAGTCACCACTTTTATGTCCTTTTACACACTAAATTCCAATACCACAATTTCTGTGCTATTTACCTGACGTTTTTCTCAGGGCCCAGCTCAAGATAGCAAAGCCTTTCACAGTCAAACCTGATCTTAACATTTCCATTTACTGTTGCTTTTCGTCAACTTATAGTGTTACAATTTTACTTTGTATCTTCTGTTTATCTAAATTGCTTGGTCTTTAAGTGCAGGGACCTGTCTTGGCATAACTTTCTGCATGACCCGCCTTGTAGATAGAGATACTAAGTAAATGTTTGAAGAGGAGAGGAGATACACTAATGTGGATTGTGACAGACAGGAATTCAGAAAAAGGGGAGTTAAAAATGGTTGTGAGGAGAGAATCGGGTGGTAAGAATTGTCTGCAGAATAGGAATTATAGGAGAAAACTGGTGCATTAAAATCCAGCAATGAGGAAGTTTTATTCCTGGCCAGAGTGGCTGAGGGGTGGGAAGTGAAGAATGATGGGAGTGAACGATCAGGCTAAGTTGTGATCTCTAATGTGGAGAGGTGGGGTCCCCTCCTGGCCCGCAGGAACCATGGTTAAGCATTAGCTATCAATAGTTACTTTCTGGGTGAATTGGAAAGGTCGAAAACTGCATTCCACTTTGAGACTGTTATCCACTGTTCCCATTACAAATTTCTTGTTCACCTATCTCCCTAGGGAAATAGAATTCCTCATCTCAATAGTATGGGAGCTAAGGTTCTCACCCTGCATCCTCAAGGAGCTACTGTTCTGAAATATGAAATCTGTTCTCTTTCCACCTCTCAAAGCATTTCTTACTGCCAGGGACCAGGGTCCTTTCTGCTTTCATAATTGATGGGTCATTTTTTCTCCCTGGGTGTGGGATTACTTGATGCTACAGGTCACCATTCTCCAACCTTTACCAATTATTGCCACGTGGCCTTCCTTGGGTAGTAAAGTCTGGAAAGATCAAGATAAATATCAAAGAAAGGGATCTCTCACCAACAGTTCAGCCTTCTTTAGAATGTGAGACTTTTTAGGATAGGCACTGGAGTTAAGCTGGTCCCCTTGTTTGCAGAGTGAGTAGAAGGGACAATGTTCTCTCGGATGAGGTTTATTTCAAAATCCGTTTTCCATTTATTCAGTGCTATTCGCTTGTCTTTTAAACCTGGTTTCTGGGATGCTCGCTATGGGCTAGACAATGAGGTCTGTTTAAGGCTCTTGCTTTTGAAGCTCAGGCGATGGCTTAGGTCGTAGATTTTTTAACTGGAAGAGATAAAGAGAAAATGTTGTATAGCTTTCCCTTAATTTTGATCTTTCCCTGAGCAGATAGAGATTTTAACTAGGGATCAGCAAACTTTTTCTGTAAAGATCCAAATAGTAAATATTTGTGGCTTTGTGGGCCATACGAATGGTCTCCGAAACTTTTATTTACAAAAAGAGGCAGCTGGCCAGCCTTTTTTTAAAGCCACCCCCTCTCCTCATCTTTTTAAATGGTTACATTTCAAATGGCAATATATACACCTACGTAATAGTGTTGACTTTGCCATTTGGCCTGTAAACTCTGAAATATTTACTGTCAGTAGCTACCAGTCAGTAGCAACTACTGATCTAGATCGTAAACTTCTCACCATCTAGAATTGTGATTGGTACAAACCATGGCTGTGGGAAGTCTAGTAACAACTGTATTGAAAAGAGACTAAAAATTCCCCCCTTCAGTCAAAACTGAAAAATTTGGCCTCCATTCAAAAAGTATTCAATGAGAACTTATTTGTGTAACACGCTGCTGGGGGCGGAGGTAGATACAGAATGGCTGTCATCTGTCGGTCGGGCGGTCTCTGCTCTCAGCGCTGGTTCCTTGCAGGCAGAGCAGGTGTAGCAGTAGGGTGGGTGGTGTCACCCGCACTGGTGATCTCCTGACGGGACGGGGTGTTTGGAGAGTGGCCCAAGACTAACCACCACAACTCCTGTCGGAGTTGGTCTCCCCAGACCTGCCTGTCCAAGGAGGGCCCCGAGCTCTCTTCCCTCCTCTACCCTGTCTTCACCTTTCTGAGGACAAGCACATGGCTTTTCTCATTTCACGGGCTCTGCTGTAAAAGCACTAAGGGAACAAAGGCGGGGGTGACAAAGACTAAAATTTAGAACATTCTTATGATAATGGGAACTTGTGTATCGTCTCTGACTCCTTTCTGAAAAGGTAAATAGATCACCTCTACTCTTCTGGAAGAAGTTTGCCAAGACTTCCTCTCCCCGTTTCTATCCCATTTCAACAATACTTTGTGGGTAGTTTTTTCTATGGAAAGTTAATATAGTGAAACAGTTGAGGGTCATGGGTTTTAGGGTCAGACAGACCCTGGTCCAGATTCTGACTCGTTCTAACCTTTTTGGCCTAGGCTTTGTAATCTAACCTCTTACAAAATGGGGATGGTTTTAAGTGTATATGTCAGAAGGGTTATGGGGGTTCAGTTATTTGGGGAGTGATGATACAGCAGAATCCCAGGCACAGAATATACTCAACAAATGTCATCCGGTTAATATTAGCCAGTAATAGAAATACTTCTTCCCAACCTAACAGTGTAGACATGCCTGAGGAACCACAGAGGCAGAACAGCTAGTCTCTTGTGTCATGATCAGTTTGCATCTCTGAAGCCCGCCGGACTTGGGAACTCTGGTTTCCCAGCCTTGGCCCTGCCCACGCTGATCCCCCTGCATCCTCTCACTCTGGCCCCTTCTGGGCAACATAGCTTCCCGGAAGCACCATCTGGAAGCTGTCTAGGTCATGGAACAAGAGGATTGCACCTCTACGGTGTCATCTTTGGGGCAGGGGTGGGGTGGGCATTAGGTCTAATTATTTAACATATACTCACGGAGGATAACTTGGAGTTCTAGCCATTCTTCCGTGCATCTGTATCATCTAAGATCAAGAGAAGTTAGAATTATGAGAACATGTTTGAAGTAAGAGATTTCTAAGAAAGCAGATTGTTAGGGCAGATCCACATGTTGTGTCCACTCTGTTTAAAACCTGTGAAATAGCTGAGTCTGCTCAACTTGATCTTGAGCCCCAGGCCTTTAGGTCAGGCCTTTCTGAGTCTGCTCAACTTGATTCTGAGCACAGGTCCTTTAGGACATGCATCCCTTTTCAGTATTCAGCTCTTTGGTAATATTTGGTAATGTGAGGAAGGAGCAGAAGCCGCAAACCCTGGACCCTCGGGCTAACTAAGCTCGCAGGCACTCTGGGACAGGCTTTTGTGGGAGCCGAGTCTGTCTGACAGCCCTCTTCTCAAACTCTTTATCTTCATCCTCCTCAGAAGTGGATTTGCTGACCAAGGAGCTGGAGGACTTTGAGATGAAGAAAGCTGCTGCCCGAGCCGTCACGGGCGTCCTTGCCTCTCATCCCAACAGTACCGACGTCCACATTATCAACCTCTCCCTCACCTTTCACGGTCAAGAACTGCTCAGTGACACCAAGCTGGAATTAAACTCAGGCCGTCGTTATGGCCTCATTGGCCTAAATGGAATTGGTGAGACCCTTGGAAGGCGAGGTGGGGGTGTCTCTCCTTGGCTCATCTGTCACCCCACAAGTGTTTACTTAGCGCCAGCTATGTACAAAGCCAGGAGTTTACGGTATGGGTGGGAGAGCAGATATGCCCAGGGAAAAGGGACTAGCCATGCAGAGCAGTATGTGGTAAGTACCACATGAGAAGCGACAGACAGCAGGTGCTGCAGGGGGGCGGGGGGCGGTGTGTGCAGCCTCTGTAGACGAGCAGGCTTCTCAGGCGGGGCGGGGCAGGAATGGGAGGAGGGCATTCAAAGATGGGGGTGTGTATAGGGGGTAACAGCAGGGCTCCAATGAAAGGAAGGAAGGTACTCAAAAACCTGGTGGGGTCATGGTTCGGCCGGAGCAGAGGAACCGGTGTGCAGGAGTGACAGGCACAGCTGTGCCGCGTGTCCTCTTGCCATTCTCTGCCTGCCCCTCTCAGGAAAATCCATGCTGCTCTCCGCTATTGGGAAGCGTGAGGTGCCCATCCCTGAGCACATCGACATCTACCATCTGACCCGGGAGATGCCCCCGAGTGACAAGACCCCCTTGCAGTGTGTGATGGAAGTCGACACGGAGCGGGCCATGCTAGAGAGAGAGGCCGAGCGGCTGGCTCACGAGGACGGTAGGGCTCCAGACCCAGGGGGTGGGGGTGGCCTCCCCCCAGGAAGGCCCAGGGAGCCTCACGGCCGTGCACTGCCTGCAGCGGAGTGTGAGAAGCTCATGGAGCTCTACGAGCGTCTGGAGGAGCTGGATGCTGACAAGGCGGAGATGAGGGCCTCGCGGATCCTACACGGCCTGGGGTTCACCCCTGCCATGCAGCGCAAGAAACTAAAAGACTTCAGTGGGGGCTGGAGGATGAGGGTCGCCCTCGCCAGGTGAGCGCCTCCCTCCCACAGCCTTTGTAGTTCCCCATCTCAGAGTTGAACGCTCACCCCATGTTTCACCTGGGGTCAATGGTCAGTAAGTGCCGGGCAGGACACAGACAGCGACGACGTGGAGGTGGGTGGGATGCATGGGCTAAGGATTGAACCTCTGCCTGAAGTGGTCGTTATCGGGTTTCTGGCACAGTGTGTAGGAAGCCGAGGACCAGCCCGGGTGAAGGGGTGGGAAGGGTGTGTTTCTCTCTCACCTCCTGGTCCCTGTCACCCTGTTCGTTTGCTGTGTAAAGTTGAAATGTTAGACAGCTATACCTGCTCTTCTCGCCCTCCTGTGACCTGGACCCAGGGCGAGTCTCCGTGACCATCATTCCTCCAGCAGCACCCCCAGAAAGTCCCCAGCTAAACAGGTGGTTCCACCGTTGCCAGGTGAGCCTGGGCGAGCCTGGACGCCGCGGCAGCAGGGCTGCCACGTGCGCCTGCGAACACGGGCGCAGCAGTGCCGCGTGCTGGCAAGGTTAGCCCCCTCAGGACCACTTAGCCTTCAAAAATACAGACTCCCCAGCCTGTCCTTCAGACCTGTGCAGTCAGGATGCTGGGGTTGGGTGTCCAGAAGTCCCGGTTCTGAAAGGCTCTGCAGATGTGGGAACCAGAGCTGTCGCCTTGCTTCTGCTCTCTGGAGATTCCGTCTAAGAAAAAAACATCTGTCGGCCTCCTTGCCAGTCTGCAGCCCTTCCAGATGGGCCTCTCCTGAATGCTTTCCTCCGTAGTGGTTTGTTTCCTTTGTACCCTCTCGTCTGCCCTGTGGTCACCAGCCTCCATAAAAGACTTGGAGGCTCACAGGACTCGGGACTCTGACAGCCGCGTCTCCGAGCTGCGTCCTCCCTCCGCTGCTCAGACGTTTTCTGCCCTTTAATCTCCACTCTTCATCTCTGGCTTCTCTCCTAGTTCTCCCCTTCCCTCTGCGGTGCAGAACCTAGGCTTGACTTCAGGACTTAGTCCAGGCCAGACCAGGATCGCAGGTGGCAGGCACGGCAGTCCCCTTCTGTGTAGCACCCGTTAGACTGAGGTGGCTCTGTCTCCTTCCTGTCCTTCAGAGCCCTCTTCATTCGGCCCTTCATGCTGCTGCTGGACGAGCCCACCAACCACCTGGACCTCGATGCTTGTGTGTGGTTGGAAGAGGAACTGAAGACGTAAGGGGATGGGCTGGGGGTGTGGGGAGGGGCACGTCCTCGGGGGCATCGAGCAGAGTCCAGAGGAAGTGGACACCCAGAAATAAAGACTGTTCCCCCACTGTGTTTACATCGTATAGAAGGGACCTGTCAGTTAAGATTTAAGACCAGGATGTAGTGACAGAGGGAAGGTAGCTGAGTGATGGTCCTTTTGTGGCTAAGAACCCAGAATGTTGTACCAACTCTGAAGGAGGCTTTCAGTGGTCTCCGCCGTGACGCGGCACCTTCTTTCAAAAAGAAGAGGGCGGCGATTTTGACCAGGCCTCTTCCAGCTCTCCCCGCCGGTGGTCTCGGATGCATTTGTGGGTGTGTTCGTGTACGTCACTGTCACTGCCATCTCCACTCAGTTCTGTTGAAGATTAGAATAGAAGTCTACGGCCAGGCCACCCTGGCGTGCCCGATCTCCTCTGACCTCGGAGCTAAGCAGGGTCGGGCCTGGTTAGTACTTGGATGGGAGACCGCCTAGGAAGACCAGGTGCTGTAGGCGTAAAAAAAAAAAAATAGAACAGAAGATGGAGGAAACTCGGACTGTCCCACCACACCTCAAAGTGTCCCTGCAGGTAGATCGTGCACCGGCGGCTTAGGGGCTTGCCGAGAGCCAGGAATTGGCCAGTAACTCTGAAGGGCGCTCAGGCGTAAGGACGGGAAGTGAGGAAGGTTTTCGGGGTCTGCCTCTCAGCAATCCTGCCGTGGACTGTCTTCGGTTTTGAGCACCTCCCTGACTGGTTCTTTGGCTTTGCAGTTTCAAGCGCATCCTGGTCCTCGTCTCCCATTCCCAGGACTTTCTGAACGGCGTCTGTACCAACATCATTCACATGCACAACAAGAAACTGAAGTATTATACGGTGAGTGGGCCCGGCTCCTCCACAGGAACCTCTGTGCTTACCAGTCCCTGACGTTCTCGTTTAAAAAAAACCAGACGGAGCAGCCCGTTTCTACCTGTTGCTATAAAAAGATGTGGGCAAGGAGTCCTGCAGCCTGTTTCAGTTTAGTCCCAAAGTAATTGCTTTCAGGCCATAAGCCATGAATTGGCAGCCTGTGCGCATGGTGTGTGTGTGCCTTATGGCAGAGGAGGTGACCTTTCACGGAACCCAGGCTGACCCTGCTGCCCTCTGCCCTCCTGAGTGACTACCCGACTCTGCTTCGTGGCGGGAGCACGCTTACCCCTCCCTCCACGAGGGAGGAAGTCGGGATGTCAGCGGCCGACTTTGTGCCTCACCTTTTCATGTTCTGCAGTTCAAAAAATATATCAAGTAAAAAATGAAAAATAGAAGTCCTCTTCATTTATAATTATATTCGTCACAGGAGTACTAATACTTCTCACATAGCCCTAAATTTCCAGAAACTTCCTTTGTACTTGCAAGCATCTTAGGGAATTTTTTACGTACGCATCACAGTCGTAATCTCAGTCATCATCTTCTGTGGGTTTTTTAACTTTTTTTTAATGCCTGCAGCACCTGGTCTCCTAGGTGGTCTCCCACCCGAGTGCTAACCAGGCCCGACCCTGCTTAGCTTCTGAGACCCGACGAGATCGGGCACGTTCAGGGTGGCGTGGCCGCAGACTTCTGTGGGTTTTTAAAATTTAACATAATCTTGCATTGTTTTCCATGAGTACACGTAAACAGCCTCGTTTATTTTCATGGCTCCGTGGTGTATCGATGTGTGGCCATCCCGTACCTTGTCAGACTCTTGCTATTGAGACTGAGTCCAGTATTTTGCAGATAGGAAACGTGGTAGTCCAGTTGTGCAGGGTTTGCCAGGTCCTAAGTCTCATAGGTCTGATATCTTCCCTCCCGGGGGCAGTTCTTGTCATCCACGTGGGGCTCCAGCCTGGAGGGGTGGGGAGTAGTAGGAGGTGCTCTTGGAAAGCTGTGAGCCCTGCGACGTCCGTGTGACGGCGGTTTTCAGCGCTGCTCCCAGCGCCGTGGCTGACTTTATGGCTAACGTGAGGGTTGGGTTTGGAGTCCTGCTCTGTCTGAGCCAACAGGACACAGTTGGAAAGACCTCCGATTCCAGGTCGGATACGCTTTTTCCTCTTTCCCTACTGCAGTCTGATAGCCAGGGACCCGGGCGGGTGCCGTCCTGCATCCCCCAGACCCAGGGCTGAGGCGCAGGCTGCCTGCCTCACCCGGTGCATTTCCCTGCAGGGTAATTACGATCAGTATGTGAAGACTCGGCTGGAGCTGGAGGAGAACCAGATGAAGCGGTTTCACTGGGAGCAGGACCAGATCGCACACATGAAGGTGGGGCGAGTGGTGGTAGAGCTGGGCTCCCGTTCTCCAAGAGTTGGATGGGGTTCAGGGGAGTTTTGGGGGTGCGGAGGAGGTCAGGAGGAAGTGACTTTTTGTCCCCGTCTCTTTCAGAACTACATCGCCAGGTTCGGTCATGGCAGTGCTAAGCTGGCCCGGCAGGCCCAGAGCAAGGAGAAGACACTACAGAAAATGATGGCGTCGGGATTGACAGAGAGGGTCGTGAGCGACAAGGTGGGGTCCGACGGGGTGCAGTTGGGTGGCCTAAAAGCGAGGTGATTGCGAAAGGACCCGACTCGATAATCGCCCTCTCCTCTTCCTAGACGCTGTCGTTTTACTTCCCGCCGTGTGGCAAGATCCCCCCACCCGTCATCATGGTGCAGAACGTGAGCTTCAAGTACACGGAAGATGCAGTGAGTGCTCGCGTGGGCTCGGGAGGCCGGGTGCACTTTACAGGGTGACGTCCACTGGCTGGGGGAGTCTTCTGCGCTGAGCTCCCTACTGCACCATGAGTTGTGGGGGATTTTCAGGCGTGGCAGCTGGGGTGCCTCATCCAGGGCCTCAGAGTGGCCCCTTTTCAAGGAGCTGGAAGGAAGAGCGCTTGGCCGGGCTGGCGGGTGGAGGCAGTGGGCTGGAGCCTGCCCGCAGAGCTGCCCCCCTCCACAGTCCCGTGTCCTCCAGTGGTGACTGGGGACCTGGCAGGGTTGGCCTGCCAGCCTGATGGACCAGTACCCTGGCCTCACGTCCACCTCTCACACCCCCCAGCCCTGCATCTACAACAACCTAGAGTTTGGTATCGATCTCGACACCCGAGTGGCTCTGGTGGGGCCCAACGGAGCAGGGAAGTCGACTCTCCTGAAGCTGCTGACGGGAGAGGTACGGCGTCCGATGGGGCGTGGGCCGTCCGAGGGAGAGGGAAGGGGTGCCTGGGGGAGCCTGAGTGCCCTGGCTGCGGGGAGCCGTCTTCTGCGCGTGGGGGTGTCGTCGCTGAGCCGTGCTGAGGCTCAGGGCTCTTTTCTCAGAGGAGGGACGGGGAGTCTGAGTGAGACTGGGAGAGCGTGCACGCACACGTCTCCGCGACTTTCTGTGTCCAGGCAGAGCTGTTAGAGTGTGGGGACGTTGTGCGTTCAGAGGTCTCCGTGTTTTAGAAAACGTGTGTTGTGCTTGCATCCAAGTCCTTTGTTACGCCGCGTGGTGCTTTCTGTGGTGGACGCTTGGCAACCCCTGGATAGGTGTGCTGAGAACATCGTTTCAGGACACCCGCCTCAGGGTTTCGGGACCAGAGTAGCAGTCTGCGAGGCGGCGGCGGCGGCTCTGTTTAGGGGCTGTGTCGGTCTCGTTCGTCCTCCTGCCCTTCCTCCTGTCTTTCCCTGCGTGCTCGTATATCCATTCACTACTCTCTCTCTCTAGCTACTGCCCACGGACGGGATGATCCGAAAACACTCTCACGTCAAGATAGGGCGCTACCATCAGGTACAGGCCCGGGTCGAGGTGTGGGAGCCCGTGGGGCTGCCTGGGACCCAGTCGCAGGAACCAGTTCCTACCTGACTCTTGAACAGGCCTGGGCAGAGTGCGGAGTCACTCGGCTGGCCGCTTCGCAGGGTTCCTTAACGAAATGGGGCCCTGGCCGCACCTGGGGGGCCCTTTTTCCTGCAGCATTTGCAAGAGCAGCTGGACCTGGACCTCTCGCCTCTGGAGTACATGATGAAGTGCTACCCGGAGATCAAGGAGAAGGAAGAAATGAGGAAGATCATTGGGCGCTACGGCCTCACTGGAAAGCAGCAGGTCAGTGGAGGGGTGCGTGTGCAGGATCCCCGAGGACTGAGGGACTGGCTGGATGGATGGTCGGGCCTCGCCGTCCTGGCCACCCAGGTTTGGGAGCTCACCCCCATGTCTCCTCCTTTGATTCTAGCCCCCGAGAGAGCCCGCTTCCTCTCCCTTGCCCTGGGCTGTCACATAGTAGAGTGTTTAGGTCTTTTCGTGAGGGGTCAGGTACAGCACGCCAGTCTCCGACATGTCCTTGCACCCAGACGTTGTGCTTGAGGGCGAAGGAACTTGAACCTAGGAGACAGGATTCTGGACCAAGATCCAGAGAGGGGGTCCACCGGGTCGCCCCAGTGCCTTAGGGTTTATGTGCCGAGAGCGTGCAGGAGGCTTGGCCTTGGTAATGGCAAGGGCTTCTGGCTCCCGGATGCATCCCTTTCAGGCCTGAGAGCCCTATGGCTGTGTCACCGTCTCGCTCTGTGATCTTGGGTCTCCCTGACCCCACTTTTTGTAAAATGGCAGTAATATTAACAGAAGAGCCAGGGGAGAAGTGAATCATGCTGTGTGGTGGGGGTGACACCAAGTTATGTGAATGTCACGGTTGCACTCAGGTGAGCCCAATCCGGAACCTGTCTGATGGGCAGAAGTGCCGAGTGTGCCTGGCCTGGCTGGCCTGGCAGAACCCCCACATGCTCTTCCTGGACGAGCCCACCAACCACCTGGACATTGAGACCATCGATGCCCTGGCAGATGCCATCAATGAGTTCGAGGGCGGGATGATGCTGGTCAGCCACGACTTCAGACTCATCCAGCAGGTGGGGGCCTGGCCCGGCTGGGAGGCCTGGCGGGGGCCATCCAGAAGGAGGCTTTGTGGAGCACAGTGTGGCACGTCACGGGCACCTCACACGTGTTTATTGGATTTGGGAAAAGGGGCTCAGGGCACAGATGGAGAGGTGAGGACCAGACCTTAGAAAGCCTGAACAGGGATGAATGCTTCACTCCTTCAGCAGCTGTTTGGGGATGTTAGTCTACTTGGCCTTGGTGGCCAGAGTCGGGAGGGGACAGACTGCTCTTACTGCCATCCCAAGATTCTTCAGGCTAGAATTGGTATTGTACTAAAGAGGATAGACGGGGGGCTACCGCCAGTCTTCGGTAGAAAGCTGCTGATCATTTGTCTGCAGCGTGAGGGAGGACGGGGTGGAGCTGAGAGAAGCCTCTGAACAGGTCTCGGCCTCGCTAGGAAACTGGGGCTTGGACAACACGGCAGGTCCCAGCCTGGGAGGCTCCAGAGCCGCTGGTTACAGTACCTTGGGTTAAGCCATGCCAAAGAACGCAGGGGTAGTGAAACCACCGCGAGCCGGATAGGGGCAGGTGAGGGCCGGGGAGGCTGTGGAGTCTCCGAAGTCCCCGGGAACAGTCTGGGCAGGGATGGGAGTGCTGGCCGGGACCGCTAAATCCAGGCTTCGCTTTCTAGGTTGCGCAAGAAATCTGGGTCTGTGAGAAGCAGACAATCACCAAGTGGCCTGGGGACATCCTGGCCTATAAGGAGCACCTCAAGTCCAAGCTGGTGGGCGAGGAGCCTCAGCCCACCAGGAGGACCCACAACGTGTGAGCCCCTGGGGCCGCACTCCTGCACTGCTGCAATGCCGCGCCCCAGCCCCTCCCTGCCCCCACCTGCCTTAGCTGCTCTCTGCCATCCTACCCACCGCCGGACAGCACCTGTCCGCTTCCCGTCCTTCCAACGATGTTCGTCCATGTCCGGACTCAGCTGGCTGTTCCCGCCAGCCCTTGCTGGTTCCTGACCCCGAGCGAGTGGCCAGAGGCACTTGAGGGTTAGCCCAGGGGCCCACACCCTGGTTGGCCCGGAAAGGAGCTTCGGATCCTGGTTTCTGGGTTTTGGTGATGTTGGAGGAACACCCCCAGCCCACCGTCCCCATTCCTTTCTGCTTCTGGTTTGGAGCTCCGGATCAGGGCCTTAGTCCTGGTCGGTTTTAAATAATTATTTAACAGTGTAACTTTTAGACCTGCCGGACGGCTACAAAGCGTCCAATAAAGAAAGAAGAAGCCATGGTCCCTCTCTTCCTTCACGGTCTCTGGGCCTCTGCCGCCCCGCCCCGCAGTGCCAGCATTCACTCCCGTCCTCAAGAGCGTGGGCGGGGTGGGCGTGGACTGAAGGCCGGTCCAGGACCCGGAGGAACTCTCAGTCCCTTTTGCCAGTTCAAAATTGTGCCTTTTCTTAGGCCGTGGGTTCCCAAACCTCAACATGCATCACAGTCCCCCGGGGGGCTCCTGAGAGCGCAGGTCGCCGGGCCCTGCCTCAGCTTCTGGTTCAGTAGGTCTGGGGTGAGGCCAGGAATTGACGTTTCTGACAAGTTTCCAGCTGATGCCGCTGGCCCGGGGCCACACTTTGGGAACCCGTCTCCCAGGGCATGTTTTCACAGTGGTCCGAGGCGCTCCTGTCGTGTGTGACCTGTATCACGAGACTTGGGTCACTCGTTAAAAATGCGTCCTGTCGACCCCCAGGCCCGTCGATTCCAGTTGGGGGAAGGGGGGGGTGCAGAAATGGTCCGCCGTCTGCTCTTCACACCGAAATTTGCAAACCACTGTCCCAGGCAGGATACGGCGAGTTTTATCATCTTCCCTGTCCGTAGCCTTGACTCTCACTAGCGCTGTCTCACTCACTGGCAGCCCGGGGCTCTGCGTAGCCCGGCTGAACGTGGACAGCACTTCCACCTCTGGGCCACCTGTGCCATCCTTAGCCGCATGGGTTCCTCGCTTGACCTCTGAAACCTTGGCAGCCATCCTTGTGGGGAAACACGGCCATCTTTCGGTGCTCATGGTACATCTAGGACCGAAAGTCCCAGACGCCGTCTCAAGCCCCAAGAAGCTCCCGATCGAACGGGAAAGCCAACAGCCTTGAGAACAAGATGGCACAAGTCGGGTGCTAAATTGTGACACAGTAGGGTACACAGAAGGTTCGAAAGGGAGGGGAGTTTCCAGAAAAGCGGGACTGGTGAGGAGGACCTTCTCAGGCGGCCATGACGTCCAAGCGGTGCCCTGGGCAGGGGGACAGTAAGACCGTCAGGTGAGAAGCCGCAGCTGAGCCTGAGGCCGGACGAGGGGCTGGGGCTCCTACTGCACCCGCCGACTCCAAGGGGCCTGGCCTTGTTGCCTTGCGTCCTAAGAGGGGTCCGGAGCAAGATGGCCCCAGTCTGTCTGGAGTTTCTGGACACCCGGGCTGGGGACGCGTGGTCTGGAGAGTGAGCTGTGGGACAATGAGGACAGAGTCCGGCGCCCCTGCTTCAGCCAAGGGAGGCCGAGGCTACCTCAGGGCTCCCCTAGTTACTTGGGTCCCTGAGCAGCGCGCCGGAGGCGCCCGGGGGTGGGATGGCTTCAGGACTGGACGAATGGGAGTGGTAGGCTGGCCGGCTTGTCTACCCCCAAAACCAATCTCGAAAATTTTAAGAATGCTTAAAAAGCCCCCAAAATACATCTACAAATGCCTAAACTCAGAGTGTCCTCCTGGTCCCCTGAAACCTCAGCCTGCGAGGCGGGGCGGGACGCGGGGAACTCGAGGGGGCGAGTCCGGTGCGGGGCGATGGCTCGGGCCTCCCAGCCCCCGACAGGTGATGCTGGTCTTCGCGGTTCTTCCCACCTCCGGAGTCGGAAAACCCTCCTTCCCCGCCTCCCCACCTACGCTTTCGTGTCGTTCCGATCGCATTCGAGACCCTGAGACACCTAACACCCACCTTAACATTTAACTCTCTGTTTGACAGCCGCCTCCTTCCCTTGCTTTGCGGCCAACATCCACAGGGCCCCCGCGAGCACTGTTATGGGAGCATCTTAGTTTCCACACCATTTGTCTTTCTCTTTTTCTTCCCAAATTGTATCCCTCCTCCTCACATCGTACCCATCCTACAAACCGGCTCCAAATCCCCGCTCGTTCCATGAAGCTGTCTCTGGCTGGTACAGGCCTCGCTCGTTTTTCCTTCCTGAGCTCTGTCCCCATCACACACACAGCCCTTCGACAGTCCCCGATTGTCTCGTGTGGACCCGTCTTGCCCCTTCAGCGGTGTTGCAGGCCTGTGTGGGGAGCGAGCCTGCGTCCCCTGCAACCGTCCCCAGCAGAGCCATGGGAAGCGCAGTGGGTGCTGGGTGGTTGCATGGCCCGGCGTGAAGTCTAACACCTGTGTGATTCCTGGGGCGATGATCAGGTCGGGCTTGGGGGGGCGGGGGGGTCTGGGAGTTTCTTATTCAGAGACAGGAAATCGCTTGTGGGAGAGGAAAGAGCAATTAGTCTCAAGATTACCCCAGAGCACGTTCTGGAGAGGTTTGGGCGAGCCCCGCCCCTCCATCCCAGGTGCTGGTCCCCGGCCCCACCTGGCCGCTGCCGCTAACTTCATAAAAGTGGCCGCGAGGAGCGGGAAGCAGCCGGGAGGAGGAGGAGGAGGAGGAGGATGAGCACGGAGCATGGGCAGCAGCCGCAGTCGGGGGGCCGAAGGGGCCGTGGCCCCGGGGACAAGAAGCCCAGGAGGCGTAGCCGGCGCAAGGAAACCTACTCCATGTACATCTACAAGGTGCTGAAGCAGGTGAGGGGGGCCAGCGCGTGGAGCGAGTGCACTGGCCTCGGACACTCGCTGGACCCATGGGAGCGGGGACTGGGCTTAGCCCCGGCACTGGGGCGAGTGGCCTCACGCAGGCTGTGCGCGCGCTCGGTCTCAGCGGCCCCTTCCCCCCTCGGGAGCTGTCACACACCTGTGCCGGGCGGGGGCCATGTGAAGCCTGCCCCCACCACAGTGGAGAAGCCATAGGGCTTTAGGACAGACGAGACGATTAGGAGGAACGTTAGGTGGGACACAACAAAAGGGGAGACCGCAGGAAGGTGCGGGGCTGGAGGGGACCAGGCGCCCAACACGCAACCGTACAGACAAGTGCCGCTCAGAGGAGGCTCGAGCGAGGAGCGAGTCCCTGGACTGGAGCCTCCCAGACGAGTGGCACTCGGTCCGCCAGGGGCTGGTTTCCCTTATAGACAGGAATCTGAGGTCCACAAAGGCTCCGCGAGTTGCTGAGTCACATGACCTGACAGCGGCAGAGGTCAGGCCCCCCAGCTCCGGGCGAGCCCCTTGAGTACTCCTGCGGGTCCCTCCCCCACCCCACAGGTGCCCTCTCCATTCCGGCAGCTACCAGCGCTCCCCCGAGCTGCACCTCCTCCTGGTCCCCACCTGGAGCCCTGCCGGGCACCCACCCACCAGTGTGTCTGGAGGACCAGAGCCCAGCTGGGAGGGGGCGGGGTCGCTCGGAGCCTGCCAGGTCCCTCCAATCTGCCTGAGCCTCTCACCCCCATCAGGTTGGACGAGGGGTGGAGCCTGCCTCCAGTCTGAATCCCATTAGCCGTCCTAATGACCAGACGACCTGGGCTCGGGGGTGCGTGGTGGTGGGGGACAGGCTGCCCAACAGGGCAATGTCCTGGAGAAAGTGGGGTGAGCGTGGGCGTCAGTGAGCCCTGCGGCTCAGCCTGACTCGGGGCTCGGGACTCCTAAGGCTTGGACCAGGACAGGCCCTGAAGGGGAGAGCGAGTTAGCCACACGGAGAGCCACCTTCCCCCCGACAGCCCTGAGGACAGCAGGATGTGGTGACAGCACAAGGGCTTTAGGTTACACCGACCTCCCCCGTTTGGGCTCGCATTTCCTGCGGCCAGTAGCCACCAGAGGCGTCTAGTTCTGTCTCCACCTCCGGCTTGACGTATGTCACCAGGGAGTCACTCATCCTTCACTTTGACAGGGAAACACGTCGCGCCTGCCTGCTCACATTTTGGGATCGTTATCGGGTCCCGGCCGTTTGTTTCACTGGAGTGATATCACCTAGTTCCAGGGCTGGTGCCCGAAGGGGACACGGAGGCTGAGGAGAGTGCCTGACCGGAGGTGACAGAGATTCCCGGTCCGGGCCCGGGCTCAGGTCTCCCGGCTCCTCGCCTGGTGCTGACGCTGTGTCTCTGAGCGTGTGCCCTGAGCACGTGCCCTCTGGCTAGTATCTACCAGGCTAAGCACCCTCTGACCCGGCAGACCCCCCCCAGGGAAAACCCCCCTTACGCTCGCTCGTGCAGCGTCCAAAGGTGTACATTGGCGATAAAACACACTCTAATAGCAAAGCACGACCCTCAATGTCCTTTAAGGGGGGGACCGATGGCTCCACACTCTGGAACACTGGGCAAACACACTCCACGCACCAGGTGTCGCGATTCCCCGTGTCAGAGACGGACGCCCACACGGGCTGGTATGTGAACTTGATGGCGTTTACCTCTTGCCATCGGGAGAAGCTTTTTCTTTTCTAACCTGGATCTAGGAGCATAGAAACGCATCCCCATTTCCACGTCTCCTGGCCTCTGGGAAGAGGCTGGCGGGGTGGCCTCACGGTCCTGCCTCTAGCTTCCTGCGTGCCCAGGCCGGGGCCTGCAGAGCCCCCCCGTCCCGCCCCCACGAACGGCGCTGTCCTGCTGTTTCTCCAGGTGCACCCCGACATCGGCATCTCGTCCAGGGCCATGAGCATCATGAACTCCTTTGTGAACGACGTGTTCGAGCGGCTGGCCAGCGAGGCGGCCCAGCTGGCCCAGTACTCGGGCCGGACCACACTGACGTCCCGCGAGGTCCAGACGGCCGTGCGCCTGCTGCTGCCCGGCGAGCTGGCCAAGCACGCCGTGTCGGAGGGCACCAAGGCCGTCACCAAGTACACCAGCTCCAAGTGACCCGGGGCCTGACTTAAATAAAGGGTGACCTTGTTCCTGCACACGGCTGATGTGAAAGATGGAGGTGTGGGGGGAGGCGCGATCTGGGGCGGGGGGGTGTCGTCACGCTCCGGCCACCGCGGCGGAATAGTGACCCTTATTCACGCGTCTGGAAAACTGCTTCCCAGGTCTGCCCCATCAGTGAGTGACACGTGACACACGATGGGACAGGTAGGGAGCTGAGGCAGGACGCGGGCCGGATCAGCATCCCGGAGCTGCCGCCGGCTCTTTCCACCACACCTTCCTCGGGCCTGAAACTCCTCGCGTTTGTTACGCTTCCAGGCCACGGTTTTGTGGTGCCACGTCCGGCAAACTAGCCTTTCCGTCCTGCGCTGGGCGCGGGGGCCGCACCGTCTATTCTCCAAATGTTTAGTATTTTTTCGACAAATGGTCTCCTGAGCGTCCAGGACAGTCATCTGCCCGAGTGAAGGAGGCTGGGTCTGAACTCTCCGGCTGCGAAGAGCAGTGGGAGTGATGCCTTTAGGACAAATGCGCACCCTGAGCCCCACAGTTATGGGGTGACTTCAAATAGGGACCGCTCTTGAGTTGATCCTCGGAAGAAAAGCAGCCACACTCTGCCCTACCCCTCTAAGGCTCGCTCTGAGGGAGGCTGCCCTCCTCCAGCTGCTTCCAGAATGTTCTCTGAGACAAGTGTCCCCAGTCCTGCGCCCACAGCCTTAGAACGCTGAGACAAGGGGGCAGAACTCCGGAACCTGGGCGGTTCTGGCTTCGCGGGGCGCAGTCAGGATAGAACGACGGGTTCTGTGGATTCCGCGACCAGGTCACGAGGACTGGGCACCATGTCTGAGGGGTGAGAGAGGGGCTCGAGCAGCGCCCCCAGGGCTGAGTGAGCAAAGGGCAAAGTGCGCCCGGGGTCCCGTCAGGCTGGGGCCGCCGGTGGGGAGGGGTTCCGTGCTGGGCCAGCCCCGGCCGGCTCTGACTTTCCCGCGGCCCCTGCCTGGGGTCAGCTTTTGCTCCTCAGACTTCCCTTGGACTATTCCAGAAGCAGGGCTCTGCTCTGGGGAAGGGACCGTTCTGCAGAGCCACCCCGCCCCCCACTCACGCCCGCCACCCTGGACCACTGCAGCACCCCTGGGCGTCACCCTCACCCTGTCCGCCGACTCCAAAAGGCCGTGTCCAGCCTGCGTGCCCCTAGTGGCACCCCCCACACACACACCTCTCATCCCCCCGAGGACCCCACTGGTGCCGCGGGTCACCCTGACATCGCACCTTCTGGAGCCCCCAGTTCCCGCTCCTGGAAAGGCTCAGCAGCACCCGCCCCCCCGTTCCCCCTGCCGAGTCGGAGCAGCCCGCGCTCTGTCCCCTCTGCAGAGCTTACCAACGCCTCTGGGACTCCTCCCACGTGACGCTGCAGGAGCTGCTGGACCAGGAGCAGCCGCTGCTCGAACCCGTGCCCAACCGGGAGCGGGAGCGGCAGTCCCTGCAGCAGCGGCTCTGCTCGCTCTACCTGTACTACCTGGGGCTGCTCCGCCGCTTCGACACCCTGTACGACCAGATGGCGCAGCCCCAGAAGCGGCGGCTGCTGCGGCGCCTGCTGGACGGGGTGGCGGGCCGCGTGCTGGAGCTCAAGGACGAGCTGGTGCGCGCGGACCTGAGCGAGACCCACCACCTGGACCAAGTGCTGCACGACCTCAAGCTCACCCCGGTGGGCGGCGGCCGGAGGGTGGGGCGTGGGGGGCCTCGACCCCCCGGGTCAGGATCGGGACCACTGCCCTCGAGCCGCCGCGATCCTCCAGAATTCAACGCGGCCCCAGGGCCGGGACGGGGGAGAGGGGGTGACCGCCGGTTGGTGGATTCGCTCAGGAAGGAGGAAAGCAGCGCCGGGGTCTGCGTCAGCGGCTGGAAATGCTGGCGCCTGGGCCGCGGGGCCGGCGGCTTTTGATTCCTGACCCTCCTTCCCCCGTGTCACCCCAAAGGCAGACCTGGAGGTCCCGATCCCCAAATACTTCCAGCTGGAGCAGTCCAGCGTTCTGAGGGAGCGGGGGCTGATGCTGGCAGAGATCCTGTCCAAAATGGAAACGCTGTCCCTCAAGGAGGCAAGTCAAGGAGACACCCTCGCAGGCCCCGGCGTCCGGGACACAGACGTGGGCCCCGTCCTGCCTGTACCCACCTCTGCGTGCTCCTCGGGGAGCCCCTGGCCTCCGCCAAGGATGCTCTTCTGTCCCACATCAAGAGAGGCCAGACTTGGGCATCGAGGTGCCCTGGCAGGACCGTGCGCCCAGTGTCCTTCGGTGGCTGACCGCCCAGCCGCCGGCACGATGCAAGGCCTCCCACATCGTCTTCTGTTCCTTTGCCTCTGCCCACCAGAGCCTTCCAGAAATGCACCGGACGGACGCCATAATCCTCCTGCAGTCGGCCGAGCGGGCCAGGCAAGGCCGGCTCCGAGCCACCTTCATGCGAGAGATCCGGAGAGAGGAAGAGCGGGATCAGAGGATGAGGGAGGACGGGCGGCACAAGTTCAGCCAGGACCAAGCAGCTATCACCATACAGAAGGTAACGCCCCGGCGCCCAGGAAGAAGGGCAGGGCAGCCACCTCCTCCAGGAAGCCCGCCTGGAGCAGCAACTGATGACAGAAGGGCAGGTGCTTAGACTCGATCGCCCCACAACTAGATCCTAGACTGAGAACCTCTATCAGTCGATGACTATATCTCATTCGTTATTATTTATTCGGCATCTCTATCCCCAAAAGGACTTACACGGGAGACCATAAAACCCCTAGAAACAGAAGGATCGGGAAAACCGGGGGAGCGAGATCTATAATAAGGCAGCAGGACAGAGTAGAGGGCCACTCCGGCTGTTAAAAATGGGTCACCAAAGTCTACCCTGAGCCCCCTGGCAGCTGAGACAGAAGGAACCATGGCGAAGAGGCCGGATGCGACCCAGGCGCCCTCGGGATCTGTGCCCCCTGGGGCCTCCCTCACTTTGCCATGGACGTGACACGCCCTCGCACCCCCTCCTGCCTCACTGCAGAGCACACAGCCCCATCCCTAGTTTTCGCCGTCCCTTCCGACTGTCCTGGTGGTCACTCCACACCCCTCAGTCCCTAATGTCCCCGAGTGTGTGGGCCGGGCCCCTCCCTCGTGGAAGGGCGCGAAATGAAGAGCGCTTAGTGACTAGTCCCAGAGGCAGGACTAAAACCCAGAAGCCAGGGCAAGAACCTGCTCGCTGGGGCCTCGTCAGAGACAGGATGCTGCCTGGCGCCTGCTGTCCCTGCCTCGCTCTGCCCGGGGCCCTGCCCTCCACGGGCTGGCACCAGGCCGGCCCGGGGCTGAGAGTGGCCAGCCGCCTGGGAGAAGAGCACCGGGCAAGGGCCCGGAGAGCTGGCCCCGGTCTCAGCTCTGCGGGGACCGTCTCCGGGCCCCGGTGAGGTCGTGTCCCGTCTCCAGCCTCAGCTTCCTCAGGTCACAAATGTAGGAGTTAATCGGGGGAGCTCCACGGTCCCTGCGGCGCTGACGACGGGTGGAATCAAGTATGATTCCAAGTGCTGTGGGGATTCAGAGATGGGAGAGAAGATGCTACTCGAACTCTGGGCCTCAGAAGGCACTGCAGGGTCGAGGGTGGTGAGGAGGAGGGAGTCCCTGGGCTGTGCTGGTGCACCCCAGCCCCACCCTGTCCCAGCCGTTCCTGCTCAGGTGTCCATGAGCTGCTCCCCACCCCCACAGGCCAGCCCAGCACTCCTACCCCCACCCCCGCGCCCAAACCTCCCCTGGCCAGACCTTCCAGGGCGCGGACACCTGGGCCGTGTGTCCCCCAGGTGTGGAGAGGTTACCTGCAGAGGAAGCGCACTGTGCAGGACCGGCGCACGGAGATGGAATTCATTGGCATGGTGCGTCCCTCCCTGGCCACTGCGGGGGCACGGGGCTGGCCAGCGCATGGGGCCTCTCCCCTCGTCTTTGTCCCTCCGTGCCCCCACCCCAGAGCGCAGCCTCGTACAGCTGCTCACTGTCCACGCCACCCACTGCTCGACGGTGGGGGGTGTGACAGGGGTGCAGGCCGGTGCGGGGGTGGGGGGCGAGGGACCCTTCAGGCTTTAGTTGAGAAAGGGGGGGAAGGACCAGCAAGCCGCTGTCTAGCCGGGCCCCCCTGCCCGCTCTCTCTCCTATGCAGCCTTTAGAGGGGCCTCAGATACGGGTGTGGGGTGAGGATAGGAGCACAGAGCGTCCTGCACCCCGAGTCCAAGCCCCTGGCTGGAGGAGAGGCTGCCAGGGTGGCCCGGCCTGCAGAGGGAGGAGGCCGAAAGGCCAGGGGGAGGCTCCTGCAGCCTCTGGGAGAACCACAGGGTACCCCATCACCCCAGAGCATTTTAGAAGGTCGTGTTTGCTCTGGGGGCCCCAGGCTCTCTTCCCCGCTGTGTCGGAGAGCAGGGATGGTGTGGACGGCAGACGTGAGGGGAGTGTGGGTGCTGGGCCCACGCCCTGAATGTGTGTGTCCTCTGCTGTCTGCCGCCTCCTTCACCCGGCCGGGCTCCACGGCCTTGGGAAAGGAAGGGTGACAGGGGCGAGGGACGTGATCCCTGGGAGGGGCCCGGCCGGGAGGCCGGGGGACCAGAGGGGGTTCCGGGAGGCTGGGGGGCTTCGGAGGGGAGCAGGGCCCGAGGCCACCCCAGGAGTGGGGTGAGCGGCTGGCGGGGCTGGGGAGCCGGAGCCCCAGGAGGCCGCGGCGGGCCTGGCGGGGAGGAGGCCGGGGTTGCGGGGCGCGGGGCGCGGGCGGCGGGGGAGGACCGAGCCGGGCCGGCCCGCAGCAGTGTGAGCTCAGCGTTTTCAGTAATTGTCTCTGCGCCGAGCGATATTTAAAATACATTTGGGAGCCAATGAGGCGGGAAAGTGGCTGCGAGAGCGGCTGCCGAGGCGGGTGCGGTGGGGGCTGGGCCCGCGGCCGGCGGGGGAGGCCGCGCGGGGGGGCCCGGCCCGACGCTTCTCGCAAACTCATTATGGGAGTAATTTACGCAGCCGAGGTCGCTCCCAGCGCCATCTCTCCCGATGCAGGCAGGCAGGCCCGCCGATCCGTGGGCGCCCTGCCTGGGGGGTGCGCGGGGGCCCGGGGCGCCCTGCCTGGGGGGTGCGCGGGGCCGTGTCTGTGCCCCCGGCTGGGTCCTCCCCGCTCCCACCCCTGAGTCCCTCGGCCTCCTTCCCGCTTGCCCAGCTCCCCTCGCCCAACCCGGGCGCACCCTCGGGCGCCAAGGCCATGGCCCGCCTCGGGGACGATGTCAGGAGGCTGCTCCAGGTGGAGAAGGAGGAGGAGTACCAGCTGGCCGTGGCCAAGACCCAGGACACTCTCAGGGAGACTGAGGGGCCGGACATGAAGGAGAAGATGAAGGAGCAGATCCGACAGTGGTTCATCGAGTGCCAGTCAGTGTCCCCAACCCTCCGCCCCTTCCCCTCCTCACTCCAGCGTCCCCACACCTGTTCTGCCCCTGGTCCAGACTGGGCCCCCTTTTCCCCCCATTGACCCCCGTCCTTCCCGACACACTGCTGACACACTCGGCTTAAACCTGGGCTGCCCCGCAACCTGCAGGACCATCTCCACACGTGACTTCCCGCTCCCCGCCTAGGAGAGAAAATGCCAGAATAAGACAGGAAAAGCATCCTGGGATGCCCCCTGAGTAGCCCGTCCTTTCTACTCTGACACAATCTGTTCCTCCCCTCTCTCCCTCAGCCTCCCTGGTCCTTCATCTTTTCCCATCTTCCTCTCCATCCACGTATTCACCCATCCGCCCACCCTTCTACCGCCTCCCACCTGCCCACCCACCTGGCCACCTCTCTGACCGTCTTCTGTTCACTTAGCGCCCTTACGGGCCGATTCCCTGATTATCCAGATGAGTCTCTGGGTGGATCCTACTTGATCTTCGCAGACAAGACTCCAGAACAGGTAACCCTGGAGGCGGGGGCAGGAGACCTCTGTGGCCGGTGGAGTCTGAGGTTTCGGAGGATCCTGGGTGTACGCGGAGGGGGGCGGTGGGGCGGGGGCGGAGCTCAGCCTCCGTGGAGGGCAGAGGTGGCTGGGGGAAGCATGTGTGTTTAGCAAACGTGCCTGCCTGGGGAGTGGGGGTACCTGCTTCTGGAGAAGGCTTCCTGGGCCCTGGAGACGGCTGTGGCTCTAGAAGCCCCCGGGCCAGGGGAGAGCAGCAGCTCTGATGAGGACACCGCGTCCCCTGGTGCCCCTCGTGCTGGACCCGACCAAAGTCTCTGACTGTCGGCCCCCTGGACACCCCCCTCTGTTCCCCTGGGCGTCTGGGCCCCTGAGTCCGCCCCCAGCCACAGGCCCTGGGTTCTCTCGCTCCTATACACTCCCCTTGGTCTTCTCTGAAACGCCTCGTATCCTCGGTCTCAGGTGAAGATGGAGCTGGAGATGCAGGCCCAGGAGGGGAAAAAAAAGGACCAAGAGAAAACTAAGGAGAAGGAAAAGGAGAAAAAAGAGAAGAAAAAGAAGAAAGGGAAGGAAGACAAGACCAAGGGAGGGGTGAGCAAAGGCCCGAACGCGAGGGCCGAGCGGCCGGGGAAGGCTCGTCTGCGTGAGCTTTGGGGTCGGAGCTGGAGATGGGTGGAGGCGAGGAAGTCAGGGTCAAAGGACGTTTCTCTTCTAGGAAGCTGATTCGACGCTGCAAGTCATGCCCTCCAAGTTCGTCCCCATGATCAATGCCGGGCACGCGGAGTACATGAGTAAGAGGGGAGGCGCCTGGGAAGATGCCCAGGCCTTGCGGGGCCTCAGGGGGACCCTCGGGCGTGGGGGGAGCGGGCCCAGGCCGTGTGGGTCACGAGGCGGCGGCTTGGATGTCTGGCCGAAGGGAAAGCAAGCAAAGGGGAGGGGAGTGGGCAGCATCACGGGTCTGGGTCTGGATCCTGGGGTCCTGGGCCATGGGTCCCGGTATCCACCGCGTGAGGGGAGGGGGCGCAGCCTGGGCCCCGCTCCCGGGCCACATGTGTGGGCGTGTGTGTGGGTGTGCGTGGGGCCGCGGAGCTCCACTCGTCCGTCCGCCTGTCCACGCTCAGGTCTCTGGAAGAACCGGCATGACAGTGCCCACCCGAACCCGAGTTTCGACCCCGAGACCCTCCGGGAGGAGAAGAGGAAGGAGATGGAGCAGGAGATCCGGATACAGGTGGGTGCGCAGGCTCGGGGCTCCCTCCTCCCGCCGGGGCCTGCAGCTGCTCAGGCCCTGTCCCCTCCGTCCTCTCTCCTCGTGCCCCGGGTGTGGCCATTCCCTGAAGCATCCTCTAGGCACTGCCTCCCCTGTGTGGTCCATCGCGGTCCATCTCGGTCCCCGCTGTCCTCTGCCTCCCCTTGGTCCCTCTCGCTCCCTGGGGTGCAGGCTCAGCCGGAGGTGGGGGGATGGGAGGGGCTCCGAGCCGAGGTCGCACCCACCACCATCCTCACCAACCCTTAAAGAACTCCCGTGACAGCGTGCCCCGCCCCGTGCCAGAAGCGTCAGGTCGCACGACCTTTCCCAAAGCCCCCAAAGTGGGCGCCGTGACTTCCCGGCCCTTACACGTGAGCATCCCGAGGCCGAGGCCGCGGCTGCTCAGGGTCACACAGACTCTCAAGGGTGGGTCCTGGACTTCAGCTGGAAGCCTCCTGACTCCGCCGTGGGTGCTTCTCCCCACGCTGACGCTGGTTGAGAGCAAGGCCCACGCGGGAGCAGAATGTGCGTTAGGCTTGAGCCTGGACAGCCTCAGGGACCAGGGAGGGACAGACACCAAGGCTGAGGGTGCCAAGAAGGTTCCTGGGAAGGTTGGTGGCCGCCTGCCACCTTGGCTGGGCTCGTCGGGCTCTGCTCCGAGGCGCCTGTCCTCCTCTTGCCCTCTGCCCCCGCCCTCGCCTCTCCCGCCTGTCCCCCCCCCGTCCCCGGCTGCCCCCACACTCTGCTGTCTCCCCAGGTAGACGAGCTGATGCGACAGGAGCTGAAGGCCTTGCGTCTGGCTGTGGACAGGGAGGAGGGGAGGCCCTTGAAGGTTCCGAAGGCAAGACGAGGGGCTCGCCCCGGCACGGGGAGGGCCCGCGGCGGGGGAGGCAAGGAGCAGAGGACAGTGTCGTGTGTGCTTGTCCCCAATCAGAGCAAAACCGGGAAGAAGGCCGGGAAGAAGAAGAAGGAAAAGGATCTGACCTTGGGCAGGTAGTGGACCCCCCACCTCTCGGGCTGGCGGAGGGAGCCTCGCCCGGGCCGGAGCCCACTGCGCTCCTGGTTGTTGGCCTGGGGCCCCGGGAGCCACGCGGCCTCTCTGACCCCCCCCGCCCCCATCCAAGCACTCCCTCCCCCCGCCGAACTCACAAGGCGGCCGTGACCCCACGAAGCCTAAGAGGGGGAGTTGGAAATGTGAGGCCGAGTCCCGAGAGCGGAGCAAATGCTCCCTCGTTGCCGTCCCTCCCTCCAGGCCTTGCCTCAGGCAGCTCTGTCCCCTCCAGAGCCATCTCCCCCGCCTTCCCACTGTGGGGCTCTGGGGGACTGGCCAGTCCCTTCCCGCCCGCTCTCTGGCAACGCGAGTCACCGGCTGCGGTGGGGCCATCACTGCCGAGCGCGCACAGCCTAGTTGCGGTTTCTAGGAAGCGGGCGACGTGTCCCCCGAACGACTGGCTTTCTGATGCCTCCGGCCCGTGGGTCGGTGCCGCGTCCGGCGCCGCTGGCTGTCCCGTGGCCCCGTGGACGTCTTTAGCCACAGGGTGCAGGGCAGGAGGGCCCCTTAGCCCCCTCTCCGCACGCCCGTCCCCACTCATCTCTGTCTCCGCGTCCCTTTGTCCTCGGGGGACCCGCTGCACCATCCTCGCCAGACCCGCGGACTCTCTGTTTAAAGAGCTGGTCATGTTTGGCTTCCTCAAGAAGAGCGAGACGGTGGCCTTGAAAGACTACATCGGTGAGACCCCGCCTCGGCCCCCGCTCCCAGGCTGGGGACGGCCCCCGGCCCCGGCCACAGCCTCCCTGGCGGCGGCTAGCACCCTCCTCTGACGTGAACCTCCCCCTCCTCGCACGGTCCCCTCTCGGCCCTGCCCGAACGCGAGCCGCTCACCAGGTGGCCGCCCGTCCCCAGGTGACTGCCTCTACCTTGGATCTACCCTGAATTTGGCCAAGAAGCTGCCCATGCCTTCCCTGTTCGACATCCGGCAGAACATAGCCTTGTATGGGGTCCTTCGGCTTGGTGAGAGGCCCCGGGGGGGGGAAACCTGGGTGGGTGCAGGACAGGGCGGCTGAGGGGGGCCTGTCTAGCCTGCGCCTCCAATCCCCGGTGCCAGGGACCCTGCTGGAGGTCACACCCAGACTGGACCACTCCAGAAGCCATGTCCCATCACCTGTCCCAGTCCCGGAGGGCTGGGCTCTTACCGACGTGGCTGGCCCCACGCCCCTTAATTGCACCCCTTCATGCTGCAGGGGTGGAGTCAGACGGCGTGGGGACTAGAAGGGACAGAGGGCCCCCTCCTGACACCCACGTGTGGCGCCAGCATTTGCTGAGCCATCGGAAGTCCTCCGGGCTGCTCAGGTGTTGGGGAAAGACGGTGGCGCCAGGAGCTGAACCTCATCCCACCCAGCCCCCGCCCTTTGGCCTCACCTCACACAGTGTCCACCCCCGGCCCCCTGCAGGCCCACTGCTTCCTCCCTCAGGCTCCCCAGATATACACGCCA
Source organism: Cynopterus sphinx (assembly GCA_030015415.1). Taxonomy (NCBI): domain Eukaryota; kingdom Metazoa; phylum Chordata; class Mammalia; order Chiroptera; family Pteropodidae; genus Cynopterus; species Cynopterus sphinx. Next base: position 1,776,611 of record CM057393.1, read on the forward strand.
TGGCTCCCCTCATCCGCTCCATCCTCCTGGTGGGCCCCCCCGGCATGGGGAAGAGGATGCTGGTCAAGGCCGTGTGCACGGAAACCGGTGCCAACCTGTTCGACCTGTCCCCTGACAACCTGCAGGGCAAATACCCCGGCAAGGCCGGGATGCAGATGCTGGTGCATATGGTCTTTAAGGTTTGGCCTTCCTAGTTCTAGGCTGGGGACACCTGAAGCCCTGGGGGTGGGTGGAAGTGGGGAGGGAAAATCGGGCTTCGGGCGGAGCCCCCCCAAACTGGGCAGTGGGCGGGTGCGCCCAGGCCTGGCAGGCGAGGTCCACGGGATGCGGGACGCTGAGGCTGGAGCTCGGAGGCCACCGAGGCCACCGTGGCCTGAGGCCCGGCCTGCCCCCGGGTCGGACCAGGTGGGGAGGTGCGCCTCGCCCGGGGACGTCACCTCAGGTTCCTGTCCTCTGACCCGCTCAGGTGGCGCGACTCTTCCAGCCCTCTGTGATCTGGATTGGGAACGCCGAGAAGAACTTCTATAAGAAGGTCCCGAAGGAAGAGAAGGAGGTGAGGGCGTGTGGGCGGGCGTCAGGAGCCCGAGGCACGCCACCCAGACCTGCAGCAAGTGCCCCGTCCTCCCCTGCCTCATCTCCTCACCCTCGAGGCGGGACTGACAGCCGCCCCATCTGCCCCTCAGAGTCAGGCCATGCGAGGCCCAGCAGGGGCCCCGGGAACTCAGAAGCCCACGCGATCGGGAGGGCGCTGTGTCCCCACCCCGGCACCTCTCCGTCCGCAGAGCAGATGGACCCGAAGCGAATCAAGAAGGACCTCACCAAGGCTCTGCGACTGCTCAGTCCCGGAGACCGCGTGATGCTCATCGGGACCACGGACCGGCCCCAGCTGGCCGAGACGAAGGGGCTGTGCCGCGCCTACGAGCGCATCCTCCTCATGCCGAGGCCCGATTACGCTTCTCGCTACGGTGAGGCCCGGGGCCTGGGTTTCCTCGTGTCCCGGGGGGATGATCCCCACCTTCCCGGGGGGAGAGGTGCTGTCGGCCGTAGCGATGCTCACTCTCCGGAGCCCGGCAGAAGTGCCCACGGCCTCTCCCTGCCCCGTGTCCCCCCCTGCAGTGCTCTGGAAGCATATGCTGGAGGCCCAGGTAGGCCCGGCCACTCAGAGCCTGGACGTCAGCGCCCTGGCCAAGGTGTCCGACGGCTACACGCCCGGCCACATCGTCCAAGCCATCCAGTCAGTGCTGACCGAGCGGCGGCTCCTGCAGTTGTCCAAGCGGCCCCTGGTGGCCTCAGAGTTCCTGGGCCACCTGGCGAAGCTGGAGCCGGTGTACAGGGAGGAAGAGGAGGCCCTGAAGGTGAGGCTGGGGTGGGCAGCGGGGAGGGCAGGGAGTCGGCTGCCTGAACCCCCAGGCGCACAGCATGCCTTGGCCCCTCTCTCAGCTCCCCCATGGGGTTCAGCCTGGAGGGGGGACGAGAAGTCGCAGGGAAGGACACGTGGGCAGGACCGGCGCACCTCGAGTTTCCTCGAGGGTGGGAGCCTGAAAATGCCACCTGCGTACTAGGAGCCCGAGCTTTGTTCTGGGACCAGCTGTCGTTCACTCGGCCGCCCCCTCTGAGTCAGCGGCCAGCCCCAGGGCGGTGCGATGGCTGCGGGAGCTCAGGGGACAGGGCCGCAGGGCGGCGGGGTGGGGAGGGCTTGCCGGACAGCGGCTGACGCTGTGGCCGGGAGCATCTGGGGGGACATAGAAACCTTGCAGGACGCTGGCCCGGGGGGAGAGCAGGAAAGGCTACGGCAGACACGGATCCATGAACACGGAGGGGTGAGGCCAGGAGGCAGGGCCCAGGGCCAGGTCCAGAGCCTTCACCCTCCTCCCCCTGCTCCTCCTCTCCCCCAGGACTGGTACTTCAAGACCCCGCTGGGCAAGAAGATGATGAAGCTGAGCAAGGACCAGGATGCCGAGGAGGCCAAGCTGACCAAGGAGAAGAAAAAACGGAAGTGACGGCTGAGGCCGGGCGCCCAGCAGGGGCGGTGGCCGCGGACAGCGCCCCGCGGCACTGGGCGCAGGGACCGGGGCGGAGGCATAAACGCTCCGATGGCTCAGGGACCAGCTCTCCTTGTCCATCTCTGTGCTTCTGCCCCTTTTCTGTGTCCCCTGCCCCGTGCCCAGCCTCCACCTCTCACCCCACCCCTTCCCGGCCCTCTGATCCCCATCCCTGACCTCTGACCCGACCCGTGTTTCCTCTCCTGTCACTCTCCTGGCCTGGCTCCCCCACTCCCTTTCCTCCTCCAGGTCTGTAGGGGAGGAAAATGGGAAAGGAGGAGAGAGGGAGAGAGGAGGGAGGGGGAGGAAGGTCTGGGTGAGGAGAGAAAGCCTGGAAAGCAGGAGCCTGGAGGCCCGCACGCAGGCGAGGCCCACCCGGCACGGACGCCCCCGTGGTCTGCACAGTTCGCTCCTGTCTCTGGCCCTCGCCGTCCTCGCCTGTAAAGTGGGGGGAGGTGGACCCGGCCGATCTGCAAGGTCCCTCCTGCTCTCGAGTGGGATTATTCCTGTCTGGGAAGTTGGGGAGGTGGAGGGCTACCGAGGAGAACGAAAGAGAGTGGGGAGACGGCGGTGTCCGTCTGTGGGTCCCCCCGTGGAACCCGGGGGGTTCGGGGTCAGGAAACTCTGGGAATGAGGACAGCCACGCCACTGAGAGCTGGGAGCCCTGGGGCTCCCCCAGAAGAAGCAATGCCAAGGTCGAGGTATGTCCCAGAGGTCACGCAGGCACCGAGAGCCGGGCGTGGGGGGCCGCAGGGCGGGAGCAAGCCTGGCGCCTACGGTGGGCAGCAGCGGCTCGGCTGAGCCAAGGGCCGGGGTTTGAGTTGTTTTCCTTCCCCCCCCTTTCATTTTATCTCCCCAAACGAAGCGGCCTCATTCTCCTAATGGGCCTGCGTGGGCAGAGCCGCCTCCTCTCTCTCACCCTCCAGCTGAGACCCCCTCTGCTGTGGCAGGTACGGAGGCCATGGGAGGTCCAGGGGGCATCCAGGGTGACGGGGATCAGCGGTCGGATGGGTGTGGGGGTTTGGCCCCAGGAAGGGCGGGGGGCTCTATTGCTTCCTGTGGACACAGACCCCTAGTCCCCTGGGTACAGACTGTCTTCCTAAGGACTCCTGGAGGGGACACGTCCCGGAGGGGGCCTCCTCTGTCGTCTGTCCCTACTGCGAGCTCCCTTAGGTTTCAGAGGGTGAAGGTGCAGGCTAACTGGTGACATTTGGGAGGACGGGAAAAGTTCTGAGCAGCCTCCTGCCCTCCCCTGGGATCGAAGCCCAGGCTGCAGGACGCGCCTCGGTGGAGGACACGCTAGACGAAAGGGACTCAGAAGTGGCGGCTCCAGAGCCCCACCCCCCTCTAGTCCCCGTCCTGCAACGAGTTGTCCCGCCTGGGGCCAGTCACCTGCACCTCTGGGCTCCGCTTCCCTTTACCTGTGACACCGCAGTGGATGCGCCCAGCGGCGTGGACAGCTTGGGGTGAAGCTGGGGTTGAAGGGCCCCATCCTCCCTCCGGCTCCGGCTCCTCCCTGCTTCCCACTGCCAGCCAGAGGCCTCATTCCCAGGGCTGACAGCTAGAACAGTCCGGGCTATTTGCGGCTTGGCTCCCCGCCCCTCTCACACTGGGCCCCGCCAGGCCAGGGCCCAGCACCCAGCACCCAGCACCCACCTGCCGGCATCGCCCTGAGGCCTGCTTCTTTGGCTCTGTCTCCCAGAAACGGGCCATGCCTGTGCGAAGGAGCTCCCCTTCCCCCTGGGGATGCCGTCTGGGGTGCTTCCCCTCGGTCCCTGCCCGTCAGGTCTGGGGGCCCCCTCAGCCGCTGCTGTGCCGTGACATGGCCCTGCAGAACGCCCTGTACACCGGAGACCTGGCGAGGTTGCGGGAGTTGTTCCCCCCGCACAGCACGGCCGACCTGCTGCTGGAGACCCGGGCCGGGGAGCCTCGCTGGGTCAGCCACCAGAGGGGTGAGGGGCCGGGGCCGGGGGCGGGGGATGGCCGGGGGGGGGCGATGACCGGGGTGGGGGCGCTGGGACCTGGGGGTTGGGCTGACCGCATCGGGCGTGGAGGTAGCAGTGTGGAGGGTGAGAAGAAGCCCCTGACAGTTGCTCCTTCACCAGAAAGCTGGCCTGAACCTTGGCCCAGGGGCAAGTCATGCGGAGCCCAGAATAGCTCCTGCCGAACCTCGTGGCTGGGTCAGGCTCAGCTCGGGCTCAACTCGGGGACGCAGAGACGCTTCCCGTCCTCCTGTCTGTGTTTCCCTCCTTCTTTTTCTTTCTTTGCTTTGGCCCCCACACCCCTCCTCCTCCCCTCCACCCCCTGACTTCATGAGCTGGTCCCCAGAAGGGTGCAGGGCGCAGAGAGAGCCCCTGGGTGACAAGCATGCCCTCTGTGCCAGGCTGGTGGAGGAGCCCAGCATGGGGTCCGCAGAGCGCCCGGAGTCCGGCCAGGGACCCATCGTCACCCGCACGGCCTCGGGACCCGCCCTGGCCTTCTGGCGGGCGGTGCTGGCTGGGGACGTGGGCTCCGTCTCCCACCTCCTCGCCGACCCCAGCACTGGCCTGGCCCCGGACTCCGTGTTTGATACCAGCGACCCAGAGCGATGGAGGGATTTCCGCTTCAACATCCGCGCTCTGAGTACGGGCCGGGGCCCCGGGGGTCTGAGCGGGATGGGGGCTGGGCGTGGAGCCCGCCTCCCGCGGGGCCCAGCAGCTCCCTGCCGCCCTCCAGGGTCTGAGGCCCACGTCCCCTCTCTCCCTAGGACTCTGGTCTCTGACGTACGAGGAGGAGCTGACCACCCCACTGCACGTGGCAGCCAGTCGGGGCCACACAGACATTCTGCGGCTACTGCTGAGGCGGCGGGCCAGACCCGACAGTGCCCCTGGGGGCCGCACCGCCCTGCACGAGGCCTGTGCCGCCGGCCACGCCGACTGTGTCCACGAGCTGCTGGTGGCAGGAGCCGACCCCAACATCCTTGACCAGGACGGGAAACGCCCCTTGCACCTCTGCAGGGGGGCCGGGACCCTTGAGTGAGTGACTCCTCACCCCACCCCCATTCCACTCCAGGGGAGACCGAGCGATGATGTCAGGGCTGGCAGGTGGACGGGCCAGATGGAGGAGGAGTCAGGGCTCAGAGAGGGGGTCAGGATGCCATCGCTCCCCAAACCGTCCAACCACCGGCCCCAGGAACTCGGGAATGACCTGGACCTGGGACAGTCCCTGCTTCCGCAGAGCTGGAGGAGGGTGCCGTAGCGCCCAGCGGCATGGCCTCTGGGTCCGTCACGGGATCCACACTGCGCCGGAAAGGGTCACCGCTTGTTCGAGCTTATCCTCTGTTCCAGGCGCGCCACCCACCAAGGCACAGCCCGGCCCCCGGCGCTGACTGTCCGGCGATCCGGACCGGCTGGACAGAATCGCAGCCCCCAGCTGGGGCCTGCGGTGGTCCCTGTGGGCGGGTCCGGCTCTCGCCCTGGCAGGTCTGGCCTTTCCAGACTGGCAGGCACCCTCAGACACGTGGGCGCGGGGCCAAGTGCAACCAGCCAGACTCACAGGAGACTGATGGCTGTGCCCACACAGGGCCACACGGCGTTTGCTGTGGGGCCTACTCCTTTCCGGTGCCCTGCGTGTAGGGAGCTTCGGGGGATGAGTCCTCCCAAGTGTTCCGTGAGCATGGAATCCCGCAAAGGGGGCCTTGGGAAAGCTGTAAACTAACTGCACGCCCGATGGAGGCTTCCTCTCTTCTGGCTTCGCACCTGCCGCATGTCACATCTTGCCCCTGATGGAGGCCGGGTTTTCGATCCTTTCGTGGACCTTCTCCCGCCTGTTAAGCTCGTCAGCCTTCAGGGTGGCTGTGAAGAGACTCCAGGTGCTTGTCATGTAATGGCTAAGCTGCGTCCTGCGCCGGCGTGGCCCATGGAAGTAACTTAACGTGAGCCACGTAGGTAAATTAAAATTTTTCTGTAGCCTTAGCCCAAAACGAAAAAGAAAACCGGTGAAATTAAGGCTTAAAATACTGGTAAAGCGTGCATGGCATAAAATGTGCCGTCGTACCCATTTTTAAGTACGTGCAGTGCAGCCACGTTGTTGTGCCACCATCGCCACCGGCCACCCCTCTCCTGCACTTATTCGTTTTCCAAACTGGAATTCCCACTCGTCGAACAGTAGCTTCCCGTTCCTCCCCCCGGCCCGCGGCAAGCCGCCCGCCTTCTGTCTCTGTGAACGTCACTGTTGTAGGTGTCTCTTGGGAGCGGGGTCACACAGGGTTTGTTCTTTGGCGACAGCTCACGTCATTTAGCGTCATGTCCTCAGGGTTCACCCATGTTGTCAGAGGTTTCTCCTTTTCGAAGGCTCCCCCGTGTTTGCTTTGCTCAGACTGGCGGGATGCGGGGGCGCAGGTCTGTGCCCCATTTTCCTCCCACCACCGTCTCGCCCGCACTAGGTGTGCGAAGCTGCTGCTGAGGTTTGGGGCAGGAGTGGATGGCCGGTCTGAGGACGAAGAGGAGACGCCCTTGCACGTGGCCGCCCGGCTTGGCCACGTGGAGCTGGCAGGCTTGCTTCTAGAGCGGGGGGCGTGCCCCGATGCCCGCGACGCAGAAGGCTGGACCCCGCTGCTGGCTGCCTGCGACACCCGCTGCACGTCCCCCGCCGACGCCGAAGCCACCACGGCCCGCTGCCTCCAGCTGTGCCGCCTGCTGCTGTCCGCCGGGGCCGACGCTGACGCTGCCGACCAGGACAAGCGGCGGCCCCTGCACCTGGCCTGTCGCCGTGGCCACGCGGCCGTCGTCGAGCTGCTCCTGTCCTGCGGCGTCAGCGTCAACGCCATGGACTACGGGGGACACACGGCCCTGCACTGCGCCCTGCAGGGCCCCCCGTCGGCGCTGGCCCAGAGCCCGGAGCGTGCGGTGCGGGCTCTGCTCAACCACGGCGCTGTCCGGGTCTGGCCCGGGGCCCTTCCCAAGGTATGGGGCTGGGGGCACGGGGAGGGCAGCGGAGGTGAGGCGACAGGAGCCTCAGCGCTCCTGCGTGCTCCGGATGCAGCCCGGACCTCAGGCGTGGGACAGGTCAGCTCAGTCTGCCTTTCGCTCCACAAGTCAGCACGGCCCAGCAGGGGCAAAGGTGAGGACACGGACCAGGAGGAGGGGTGAGTGAGTGTGTGCGTGTGCACGCATGTGCATGTGCAGGGAAGGCAGACCGAGGGCAGCGCGGCCGGGTCACGCAGGATGGGCAGAGTCTGCGAGGAGGAGTAGTTTCTTCACCAGGGAGCTCCGCCTGGCAGTGGGACCCATCGGTGAGAACCTCGGGGTACAGGAGAGGCCGCCCTAGGGCAGGGCGGTGAGGCCAGGTCAGGAGGTTCAAGCTCCCTGGCCGTCCGCAGACAGAGGTGCTCCCAGTTTCCGAGGTCCTAGGAGGACGGCATCACGCAGCCCAGCCACTGCCGCCTTGGCACCTGCAGGAAAGACTTCCACCGTCCCTGTCCAGTCTGTCCCTTACGCCGATTCCCCCAAAGCGAGTTCCACTGGAAGACCTGTGCTCCGGGTGCCCTCGTCTCGTGCCGTGTCGGGTCTGGAAGGGGCCGGATGACAGCATGGAGGGCACTGGGACTGGGCTGGGGACCAGGCCCGGCATGGCTGTGGGCAGTGTCCTCTGCCCCGCGCCTCAGCCCGCTCCGCCCACGCCACCCCGTCCTGGCTGCTGCTCTGCTGTCCCCGCCTCTCCCCTTCACTCACAAACCTGGCAGCATCTGTCTAGATTCCTAAGCAAGACCAAGTAATTAAACAGCCCGAGAGTTCGGCAGATTGGTCTCCCCTTTGGGAAAATACAAGAAAATCAACAATTAACACTAATTAATCTCCTATTAACACCAGATAATTAGGAGACGAGCAATTCCCTGTAATCTGATGGTGGCTCTGACAGCTAATGATTTCCCATAGTCGGGGACAGGGCGGGGGAGGAGGCGGAGCAGCAAATGGGCTTCCGGGGGCCTCCCTGCCCACCTTTCTGACCCCTCCGCCTCCGGGACCAAGAGGGCTGGCACCGCCAAGTGCCCCGTTCGTCCCTTCGTTTGGGCACCACGATCGGAACGAGCAGGCAGGAGTCCGCGTCCGCTTCCCACCGCGGCAGCTGTCCCAGGCTCGGCTGGGATCCTGTCCTCCCTGCAAGGAGGCCTCCACGGCCCACCTGGGACCACGGGCAGCCCCAGCCGTCTCTCCAGGAGCCTCCATACCCGGGCGGGCGCTCGGGAGACCTGGCTTTGAGGCTCGTTCAAGCAACTGGAGGCAAATCGCTGGGATTCTTTGAACCCGAGTCCCCTGCATGTATAGCCTCGACCTAAGAGTGATGAAAAGCAAGGGGAGCACAGTGGGTAGCGGGGAGCCAGCACAGCCCTGAGCCAGGTGCACCGCCTCTGTGACCCGCTGCGAGTTGCTCAATCTCTCTGGTCCTTAGTTTCCTCGTCTGTAAAACAGGGACACAACAGTACACCTGCTGCTTAGGGTTAGTGTGAGAACTAAATGGCTTCACCCGAGTAAAGCCCTCCGGACAGTGACTAACCTGGAATTAGTGCTCAGTAGCTGTTGGCCAACGCGGTCCTGAAGTTCAGTGATGTACGGGAGAGCCTCGAAAGCTGCCAGGCGGTACCCCAGCGCAGGGCATCCATCCGCAGACAAGGAGAGCGCGATGCAGGTTGGGAGGCTTCCTGGAGGGGGTGGGACTTGGAATGGGACAAGGAGCTGGAGGAGGAAGGCACAGGCGCCCAGGTGGAGCGCGCAGGCAGAGAGCGGCGTGGGCTGGGAAGGACAGAGAGACCGGCCCGGAGGAGCAGGTAAAGCAGGAAAGCTGGATGTAGCCTGCCTGTTTTCCTAGCTCCAAGGCGTGAGGCAAAGACAGGCTGGGGCAACTCCGGGGAGCTCTGCCCGGATGCGGGGCCAGAAGCAGAGGGCCCCCGTGGGGCGAGATGCTTTCTCCAGGTTCCCTGCGCACGGCCTTCACTCTCTCCCACCACCGGCAGCGCCCAGCACGTGCAGACTCCAGCCCCCCACGCAGAGGGCGTGAAAGCCCTTAGTGCCCTGTGCCAGTGGTTCGGGGGAGGGGCTGTGTACAGGAACGCTGCCTAGGAGGTGGCACTCAGCCGTTCTCGGACTTTACAGGGGTCTGTGGCCACTGCCTGTAGCTTGAGATAGGTGGACTGTGTGACGCACGGATCTGCCTGTGGGTACCACGTGTGTCCAAGCCCTGCGTGGCTGCCTTTCGGGCCATGTGGAAGGTCCCCCAGCACGGGCAGCTCCCCTGGCCCGGCTCGCCCCTCACTGATCAGGTGACCACCTCAGAGAGGCCTCTCTCACCCACCCATCTAGGACAGTGCCCGTGCCACGTTCCGTCCCCGGGCCTGTCTACTTTTCTTTTTGCGGCCTATCTGTGAGCTGCTTTTTTCTTCGGAAACAGAAGCTCCCAGATGACAAGGCCCTGCCTCACTGCCGGGTCCCCAGTGTGTGGCCCCTGTGGCCCTCAGTAAAATCTGCTGCATGGAGCAATCGAAGAATGAATCTGCCTCCACCTTGTCCCCACCCCGGCTCCTACTTTGGGCCTCCGATGGCCTCTTCTCTTCTCCCCGAATGCCCTCTGGCATCTGAGTCCTCCCGCCTTCATGGCCCACGTCCCCACCTGCCCACCCTGCCCCCCTCTGGTAGCCGTCTCTATCCCTCCCCTGCCACCCAGAAGAGTCTGCCTTATACAGTGATTAATCGTTTTATCCTCTCAGGAGCTCCGACCTCAGGTCAAGACCCCCTTCCCATCTAGAAACATCCGGCAGAGAGCCTTGCAGAGGCAGATGGTAGAGCAGGAGGCTCAGGGCCAGGAGCCACAGCGCCGAGCTTAGATTGCTGCAACTACAGCTTGGGCAAGCTACTTCTGCGTGCCTCAGTTCCCCTTGTCTGTAAAATGGGGGTAACAGTTCGCACCCTGCAGGGACAAAGGGCTAAGAGAGTTAACACACGTAAAGTGCTGAGAACTGTATCCGGCTTAATTACTCAGGATGGAAACGTTAGCTGTCACACTGGTTTTCTGTCGCGGCCATAACGGAGTGCCACAAACTGGGTTGGGTGGCCTTGAACGGTGGAAATGTGTTCCCTCACAGTTCTGGAGGCTGAAACCCAGGTGGCTCCTCCTGGAGACTCTGCGGGTGAGTCTGTTCCGTGCCAGTGTCCCAGCTGCTGGTGCTGCTCACAAGCCCTGGCGTTCCTTGGCTCGTAGGTGCATCACTCCAATCTCTGACTCTGTCGCATGGCATTGTCCCCATGTCTGTTTTCTCTTCTTGTAAAGACAGCAATCATGTTGGATTAGGCCCCACCCGAATGACCTCATTTTAACTTGATTACATCTGAAAAGACTCTATTTCTAAATAGGTCGCATTTATAGGTGTAGGATTAGGAAGTCGGCGTGTCTTTTCGGAGACCCACGGCAGCTGTCCCAGTGCTGTCTGGCCGTCCTGTGTGGCCCGCCGGGGACCCTGGGAACGCTGACGCCTCTCTGCCTCCTGCAGGTGCTAGAGCGCTGGTGCGCGTGCCCGCGGACCATCGAGGTTCTGATGAACAGCTACAGTGTCATGCAGCTTCCCGAGGAGGCCGTGGACCTCGTGCCTCCTGAAACTCTGCAGGTTAGATTCCAGGACACAGTCGCTCGGCCAGCCCCGAAAATTCCCACCTAAAAAGGAAGCCCTGTCGACCCTGTGCCAACCCCCAACCCCGCACCCCCGCCTCACAGAGATCACCCAGAGACCCTCTCATGTCCCGAGGGAAACTCACAGAGTGGAACTCCAGACAGATGCACTCCTTACTCCTGGGTCTCCTGAAGACACCCACCAGCCACCAGCCTTACCCCGTGGGTGCCACTTTCTTAAGGCTGCCTCGCTGAGCCCCTTGTTCTGTCCCCAGAAGCATCACCGTTTCTACTCCTCCCTCTTCGCCTTGGCAAGGCAGCCCAGGTCGCTGCAGCATCTGAGCCGCTGTGTGCTCCGTGCTCACCTGGAGGGCTGCCTGCCCTCTGCCCTGCCCCGCCTTCCCCTGCCACCCCGCCTGCTCCGCTACCTGCAGCTGGACTTCGAGGACATGCTCTACTAGGTGAGCTCTGTGGACAGTCCTAGCTAGGAAGAGGGAGGGTTGGGGGGAGGGGACATAGGCAAGAGAGGAGCTAGGGGCAGGGCCCGGCCAGAACCAGCTAGCCCCCAGACCACTGGACGTCTCTAAATGCAAGCATCTCCTTCCAGATGTCCACTGCCTTTTGAGAGAGCCTACCAGCAGATGCTCCAGGCCCCAGGGATACTGGCCCACTTCTCGCCGTGCCCCACACCCAAGACTGAAGTGAACCGACTCAGGCCAGGGTGGCCCTCTCAGCAGGATGTCCATCTCCACTGGCATAGCAGATGCTGACAGTCCCACCAACGCAAGGCGGACAGGCCATGTTTGATGCAGAGAGAGCTAGGACTATGGCATGTGACAACACACTTCTCTTGGGGGTCTCCTGAGGTCTCCGGCCCATCTAAACCCTGTCCGTGCATTAAATTCTCCACGCTCATGTTGTTCAGTGCTCTCTCCAACAGGCCCGCCTCTGAGCTGGCCCACTCGCAGTGGACTCAGGATGAGCAGACATGTGGGGTCCCCCTGGATCCGCCCCATCTGTATCTCCTTCTCCCTTTGCCATTCACCAGCTGTTGAGGGGTTCCAGGCAGATCCCTCTTCCTCTGGCCCATGATGTGGCAGAATGGCTGCCAGGTGACTGTCTAGAAAGGTCTAAAGGTCAGCCAGCCAGTGGCTGGCTTGGGTCGGGCCAGAGCCTCAGTGGAACCGGCTGTGCAGAAGGTGGGACAGAGCAGCAAAGGCAGCCCAGGAGGGGTGTGTGGGCGTGAAGGGCAGAAAGGCCATCGGGAAAGTGCGTGCAAGCATGGAGGGGTACCCGTGGTTCGGGAGAGAGTGGAAGACCCAGGTTTAGAAAAGACAAAACCCCAACAGCTCTCCTCCCTGCCTGTGCCACGGGTCGGAGGGCATCGATGCGCACCTCGTCCCCGCCCCTCCCCATTGGTGGTGTCAGGAGCCGAGCTGAGAGTACGCCCCGGGCTTGGCCATTAACCTGTGGAACCGAACTCCCTTCCCCGCTCTGTACAACGCGGCGGGACAGAGTCCCCGAGGGGCTTTGCAGCACCAGAACTTTAAGGACCTGCGGGGGGGGGGTGGACCGGAGCCGCGGAGCAGCCAATCAGATGCACTGAAGTCCGTGACGACAACGGTTGCCGGGCAGATTTCCCAGGGCCGCGGAGTGCGCACGCGCTGGAGTTCCCGCGTTTCCCGCCAACCGCAGGCGGGGTACCGGGCGCCAAGCCGGACCCCGCGTCGAGCGAGGACCCCAGGCGGAGCGGGGCGCAGGTGAGCGGGCCTCGCCAGGTTTGGGGAACGGCCCGGGAGGGCCACCCTGTTCGGGGCCCGGCGGTCCCGTCGGGGCGCGCCGAGCGGACGGCGGGAAGGATGAGCAGGTGACATCTCACCTGGGGCCGGAACGACGGAGAGGGGCCAGGCCGCGGGGACGAGCCGGGGTGACATGCACTGACTGCGGGTTTAGGCGGTTGCTCTGGCCGCCGGGTGACCTAGGGGTGGAGGGAGAACCCGACACCCTGGGGGGCTCCTGCAGGGGTGGGGTGCGGTCAGGGGGGGCGGGGGGCCAGACCCGTGGGGCCGGCGGTGGGCGGCCCTGGGGCTGCAGGAAGGCCCAGCCCAGGACGACCCCCTCCTTCTGGGTGAACCCGGGCTGCGAGGTGTTGCTAACCACTCAGGTGTGTGTGTGGGGGGGCGAGGGTGGGGCCGGGGCAGGGGACATCAGGAGTTCCGTGGGAGCCGCCTGCTGGACGCCTCGGAGGCTGTGTTCCGAGGTCACCTGGATCCGTGCGTCCGGAATCCGGGGCGAGGGCGGGTCCGCGGAAACCGGCGTGGGATTGCGACAGGTGTTTCAAGCTCTGTTCCAGGACATTCCTGACTCCCAGTGCGGTGCCTGTCCCGCGGGAGTCCTGCCGGTGCATTTGGTGGCCGTTCTGCCCCCATCCACGGCACTTCCTGCCGCCCGGGACCCAGCCAGGTTGTAGGCGCTGGGTATGCAGCCGTGCAGGAGCCCCGTTTGTGTCCTCGGTGAATTTCCCGTCGGGTCTGAGAAACGAGTGCGTGAACACTCAGCTCAAACACAGGGGCGAGTGCAGAAGGCGTGGGAGCAGGCGGGGGGTGCGGCGGGCACCTGGGAGCTGTTGGGGGGGAGGGGCGGGGAGGGACGCGGTGCGGGGTCACCATCCGTCAGTTCCAGCGGCGCCGCCCACCCGGACGCGTCCTCCCCCGAGGGGGACAGCCTTCTCGGGTCACACACCCAGAGACTCGAGCCAGAGCCGGGGAGCTCCCCCCCCAGCCTCCCGGCTGCGGGTCCCGCGGGCCCAGAACCTCTCCCCGGTAATTGCTTCCCGTAATGTGTTTGCTCCAAACCAATTTCACGCCTCCGTGAGGACTCCGCCCCGCACCGGAGGCGCGGACCTCCCCGCCGCCGAGCCTCCCGCGTGTGGCACGTGCGCGCGCACAAGCGGCACGCGTGCCGCGCTCGGGGTACGGGGCCCGAGCGCCCGCGCACTGCGAGTCCACGTGGAGCCACGCGCGTGCGGACTGCAAGGAGGCCGGGTGCCGTCCCCGCGCCCACGCGGGGCGCTCACAGGTGGGGACGCGGCGGCGTCCGGCGCGCGGGTCCTTGGACCGCTCACCGGGTGCCCCTGGTCCTCGGCGCGTCTCCCGCGCATCGCCAGGGGGCGCGGGCTGTCTCCGCGCCTCCCGCACGGCGACGCAGCTGCGCCCTGCTGCCACCAGAGGGTGCCCGCGGCCGGCGGACTCGCTCCCGCCAAGGAGCGGATTTGTCGTCGGCTTTGACTTCAGCATCCTCCGTTGTTGGTTCGCAGCATCCTAGGTTCCAGCCCATGGAGGGGAGGCCAGAGGACGGGGCCCAACACAGGCACCGGCAGAGCGGGCGGGTCCCAGAGAAAAATCCTTCGTAGGAGCGCTTCCCCGACGGCGCCATGGTGGAGGTGGGACACGGCGGAGCGCGTGGACACCTAAGCACTCCTGGAATTCCACTTTGGACAGTGAAGGGAGGTGCCCTCCCCCGATTCGGCCCCCGTTCAGGCATTCCGCAGGAGAGTCACAGAGCTTTCTCTTGGGTAAAAAAAGAGCCACCTCTGTTCCCGTTTGACAGCGGCAGTTTCTGTCCTTGGTACTGATAAGAGAGCGAGAAGCTTTTGGAGAGCCACAGATTTGGGGGACTCCCGTGCTGCCCGCTCTGCTCCTCTTGGTTCATTTAAGGCAGGAGGAACTCATTTCGAAGTGGTTTTCCTCATACTCCCGTGGTCCTTGCACCAGCTCTTTGACTAAGTGGAGTCGATATCAATCGTTCTTTCTCGCAGATGGAGGACTTAAGTCAAGAGGGGCCACATGGCCGAGTGAGGGCTCAGAAGAGGAACTTACCTCCAGGTCTTTTTACTCCAGCCAGCACTGATTTCTGTTTGCCGCATGGCCTCAGTTCCAGGCAGAGAAGGAAATGGGCTGCTTCAGTCACCACCATGTATGTTGGGGCTTTTATCCTAGTTCAGCTACTGAATGGCAAGGACTAGGCAGAAGTCACACTTCATGACCCCACTGTGGCAAGGGGATGGATCAAGGATATAATTGCACATCAAATACAGAGTCTAGCAAACAGGCACCACACCAGGGCAATAGAAAGTCCCTGGGGTCTCACTTGCTTCATTTAGGAGTTGGTGGCCCACTGGGATTTGCTGGCAACAAGCTTTATGCCTGTGCTCTCTGAGCCAGCGTGAGCAGGGGATCCCACTTTACTGAGTATAGTTCCGGGCAATGAGCTCTTGACTCGAGCTGGGTGACATACATCTTCAAGATCAGGTCTTTAACCTTGAGTCGTTGACAATGCATGATCCATCCCGTCCCAACAGAGAGGGGCAGGCTTGTTGAAGTGGCCTTTGAATGAAGGGACTGGTGGGAGGGAGATGTCTCAATGAGTATGTCCTTTGAGCTTTGGGAATTTTGTGCTATCTGATTTTATCCCCTATACAAAAAAAATATGAAATGGCTCTTCCTTCACACTTTGATTGTTGTTACTGCTCGCACAGCTTTAATTTCAGTGATTGTAACCCAAAGTTCTCAATAATTTATCAGGTCAGTAAGCCTCTATTGTGTATCCACCCCTGTAAAGCCATCAAACCAAGCACTGACCTCTCTCTAGGTACAATGCACTTTGAAGTCTGGTCTCCGTATCGGTACCGTGAAGTGCTTGGTTAATTTAATAAAAGGTTCTGAAAAATATCTTTACCAGGATGTACAAGGATTATCCTCAGACTTTAGCAGTGAGTTGGGTCCCCAGACCTAAGTTAAGCCACCTCTTTTCTTCTCCATGGTGATACTGCCCACCAGACTCATCTCTCGGAAGTTTCACCAAGTTTAGGGTAGAGCCCAAGACAGATGAGGACTGAGCGGAAACTCCTCTTCTCCCTTCGCCCCGATGAAGTGCCAGTCAAGTGTAACTGAAGAAAGCTGCCTTCCTGGGTCTCACCTGCTTCTGTCCCACTCTGGTGACAGTGTCTTTCAGGGCGCGAGTTTTAATGCGATAGCCTGACATTAGTGGCGTTCACTAGACCAACACAGCACTCCTGATTTGAACAAATGTCACCGAGACCGAGAGATCCCTCCTCTGTCTTGGCTCAGAAACGTTGAGACTCTCTGGCATGGGTTTTCCTCCTCACCTGAGCCAAATCATCCTCCTAAACGTGCCTGGCTGTGCTTCTATTTAAAAAATCTTGGCTCCCCCGGCCCCACCTGCATAACAGTTTCCCAGTGACCAGATGGCCCCCATTTTAGTGGGCCAAGCTTGTTCCATGTCCTGGGTTCGGGTCAGTCTCCCTCTGTTGACTTGCCTGGCTTGGCTCTTTCTTGACCAACGACCTAAGGCTCCTATCAAGCGAAAGTGCCCATGACTTTTGCCTCTAGATTGACAACTCTACTGCTGGGAATCAGAAGGAGGGGAAAGGGTAAAAGGCGCCACCGTTTCAACGTCTGAGGATGGGGGAGGTGAGCGGAGTCATCGGCAATTAGCTGATAATTAGCGCTGCTGACCCTTGGGGCTCGTCAGCGCTCCTGGGGCCAGCCCCCAGCAATCAGCCAGGGCAGGTCGAGAGTGTCAGGCCGGGGAATGAATAGGGCTCATCAGCAGCGCTGGAGCCGGGGAGCCAATCAGGGAAATTAATAGCAGAAGAGAGGGAGAGAGAGCGCGAGCGAGACAGAGACAGACAGACAGACAAGAGATACGCACACAGGCGAGAAATGGGGCGTGGGGGGATAGAATGAGGCGCACTGGGAAAGGGAATGAGAAATAGGAATAATCAAATAGGAACAGGGAGAGGAAGGAGGGCAGGGAAGGGGAGAGCGGGAGGAAGGAAGGATGGGAGAGAGGGGAGGCATGGCGAGGAGGGGAGAGAGTTGGAGGGAAGGAAAGGGGTGAGGGGCGTGGTAAGTACCGGGCGCAGTGCGGGCCCTCGAGGGAGCTCCCCGAGAGGCCGGAGCGAGGGACTAAAGGCGCCCGGGACTGAGGCGGGACCGAGGATGGGAGGGGCGGGCCGGTGCCGCCGGGAGGGAGAGACCGGGGGCGGGAGTGTGAACGGGGCCGGAGGGACACGCCCGGGGGGAGGAGGGCCCTGCGACCAGGGGCCCCCGGGGTGCTGTCCCGCCCGCGCTGCTCGGCGTCAGGGGCGGGGACGTCGGGGGCCAGCACACACGCCTGGGGACCGGCTCGGGGTCCGCCGGGGTCGGGGCTCGTCCGTCCCGCGTGCGTCCCGCTCGCGCGCGGCCCGGTGCACCCCTGGGGCCGCGGGGGGCGGGGCCCCGGGGCCTCGGGACCCCGGGCGGGCATCCCCCCGCCCCCGCGCCCGCGCCCGCCGGGGCCGCCAAGTCCCACAAAGCGGCGCGCCCGGCCTCATCCATCTGCATTACTGACGGTCGGCCGGGCGCGGGGCGGGGGCCCGGCCGGGCCCCGCGCG
The DNA here is from genome assembly GCA_030015415.1 of Cynopterus sphinx. Classification (NCBI taxonomy): domain Eukaryota; kingdom Metazoa; phylum Chordata; class Mammalia; order Chiroptera; family Pteropodidae; genus Cynopterus; species Cynopterus sphinx. The sequence continues at coordinate 1,793,747 of CM057393.1, forward strand.
GGGAGCGCGGAGCGGGCGCGGCGGCGGCGGCGGCGGGAGGAGGAGGAGGAGGAGGAGGAGGAGGGACGGAGCGAGGCGTAATTTGAGGAAGATGGATGAGTCCGGAGGGCGACACCCCCAGCGCGCCCGCCCGCCCCCGCCCTCCTTATGAGCGAGCCGCGCGGCGCGCCCGAGCCACAGCGCGCCCGGCCCGCCCGCCCGCCCGCAGCCGGCCCCGCGCGTCCGCGGCCCCGGGGGCGTGGGGGGCTCCGGGATGCAGCGAGCCGGCGGCGGGGGCGCCCCCGGGGGCGCGGGCGGCGCCGCCTTCTCCATCGACGCCCTGATCGCGGCCCCCGCGCCCGCCGCGCCCGCCGCGCCCGCGCCCGCGGCGGCGCCCTCCGCGCTGCTGTGCGCCGGGTGCCCGCTGCTCGTGCCCTGCCGCCCGCTGGCGCTGCCCCCCGCGCCGCTGCCCGCGCCGCTGCCCGCCGGCCTGGCCGCGCTCGGCGCGCTCGGCCCGTTCGCCGGGCGCCTGGGCGGCGGCTTCTGCGCGGGGCTGGGCCGGGCCGTGCCCTCGGTGCTGGCGCTGGGCGCCGCGCTGCCCGCCTTCGCGCCGCCGCCGCCGCCGCCCGACGCCTTCTTCGGGCCCCCGGAGCTCGCCGCCGCCGCCGCCGCCGCCAACGCCGCCGCCCGAGGGGACCCCGAGGCCGGCGCCCGGCGCCCCGGGGCCGCGCTGGGGGCCGACGCGCCGCCGGCCGCGCGGGGGGACGCGGCGGAGCCGCCGCCGCCGCCGCCGGCCGCGCACTTCGCCGACACTTTCCCGAGTCTGCCGGGTGAGTGCGCGCGCCCGGGCGCCGGGACCCCGACAGCTCCGGCCCGGAGCCCGGGACCCCCGACGGAGCCCGGGCGCGCTCTGCGGGGCCGCCTCCCGCTCCGGCCCGCCGCCGCGCCAGAGACCCCCTCCCCGCACTCCCCTCCCACCCCCCGCAGGCCGGGCCCGTCCCTTCCAGAGCCCCTTCGCGCCCCTCCTCTCCCGGGAACAGAAAAGCCGCAGGTGTGCGATGGATTCCTGGGGGCAGCCCCGGGACCTCAGGGCGAGGGCGCCCTGGGGCGCCTGGCAGTGCAGTCAGCGACCGCGCCTTCCGGCCTCTGAGAAGGGCGTCCCGACCCCCTAGATGGGCCCTGTTCGTGCCGGCGGCAAAGGGAGGGTCTTACGACGTGGTGACCATGTGGGTGGCCTGACTCCGTCTTAGTGGCAGGGGTCACTCTGAGTTGGCAGGTTGAGAGCTGCGCCTTGGAGAACCGAGTAGCGGTCTGAGGACACCTTAGCTAGCAGGGGGCCTAGCACCTGCTGGTCCCAGGCTCACTGGGAGGCCAGGAAAGGGGTCATGCCTGGGCTGGGTGCGGCCCAGAGAAAGGCCTGCAGCCAAGAATTCAGCTAAGATGCTGGAACCAGTGAGATTCAGCTGGGAGCTAAGGCAGGACCCCCAATCCTCCCGGCCAGGGTGCCCTCTGGGTAGAGGCAGGGCGCATTAAACTGCACCCGGCTTAGAAGCAACCTACGCAGAGCCCTCTGGCTTCCCTTTTTATTGGTCCTTCCCTCCTGGAAGCCGGGAAAGCTTTTCCCTGTCCAGGGGCAGATTCAGGTGTGCTGACCCCCAAAGCTTATACAATTTGGTGGGTCTCATTTGAGAAAAAGGGGCCGCGTGCAAGTGTGGGATTCCTGAAGCTTCAACTTTTCTAGCATTGGCATGGATCTTTTTCTGCTGAACTGTTCATTGCATCCAGCTTAGCAGGTGGAAGTGACCCCAGGAGACCTGGGGGCTGACTCTAGTGGAGACAAGGAGGAGAGTCAATAGTCTTTTTGTCCTTTGCCAGGAGAAGGCAATTCCTGATGATAGGTTTCCGGGCCTTTCCTTGAAAGTGACCAAAGGGCTATCACTCTTCCAGACCCCAAGGACTCTCACAGAGCCTGTCTTCCTCTCCTATTCCCCTTTAGTTTCATGCATTTTGGTTTGGGTATTCAGCTGTTGGTTTGGGGGTTTTTTTTGTTTTGTTTTTTTGGGTTTTTTATTTTGTTGTTGTTGTTTTTGTACCTGGTTGGACCAGAAAGATCCAGCAACCGAAGTCCGAGCAACATCTCCTAAGGGGGATCAAAAGGAAGTGATAGAGCAGCAACTGGAAGGCAGGAGGAAGTGTCCACAAGATAAGAGGGCCCAAGGTGGGGGGAAGGGGCGAGCAGCCAGCAGGATGATTGGAAGGAGAAAAGATCAGAAGGATTTTTGGAATAGGATAGTCCTAAGGCAGAAAAGAGCATACAGTAGGTCATCAGAGGGATGGCTTTTGGCAGTAATAGGAGCTGGAAGAAGAAGCAGGCACACCTGAGGAAGAGGTGAGCCGAGCGGGAGGACAGAGGAAGATATCCCAGTGGAGGGAGCCCAAACCATGGAAAAACGAGCGACTTGTCCTATTCCTTCAGGTTGCCCCGTTCTAATTTTAACCCATTTGTAAAATGGGGGCTCTTTTCTGAAGCAGAGAGAATATTGGCTGTCAAACCTGATGCTGAGAGAGAAAGGAATAAGCAGAGGAAAAGAACAGGAGAGAAATACTGAGGAAAGAAAAATAAAGGAAAGGATCAACAAATGAGCTGTGTGTCCAGATTATCCAGAGAGAGACTGCGAGAAAGGAGAGAGCTGTCTGTTGGAGGAGATCGTGCAAGGGAGTTTTAGCCTAAGCTAAACGAAAAGGGAACACACCTCTGGATCAGACGTGTGTGTGTGTGTGTGTGAAGGAGAGGACTGGGAGGGAGCTAAATAAATATGCTAGTAGGAAATGGAAAAGTTCCAACCCCAGCAGTGATTTTTTAAAAGGTTTTTCGGTACTGGGAGTGATGGGAGTTTATGTATGTAGAATGACGAAGGAAAGGTCATCTGAGGAGATTCTTGGAAGCAGGAAAAAAAAGCATGCTTGGAGTAAAGACAAGGAATGCCTTTGCCGAGAATGATGGGAAGGAGACCGTCCAGAGGAAGAGCTGGGAGAGGTGCTGGAGTGAAGGTGACCGTTCGTGCTGGGAAGGACACACAGAAAGAGTTGATAGCGGGGCTTCTGGTGCAGAGCAGTTAAGAGGTTTCAGAAGAACATGCCCAGAGCACAGGAATGAGAGATCTTCTCTGTGGCTGCTCCTCCTCACTCTCAGTACACGCTCTCCCAGCTCTTCCTCACCATGCCATCCACGTCCACCTTCCCAGGCTTGATTTTTCCCCCCAGCCTAAAGTAGGTAAAAGGAAAGGAAATTCCCAAAATGTTGGACATAAAACCAGTGTGGGGAGTGGTGACTCATGGCCTGTGCTGAAAATGGTGGGAAAATGGATGCTCCACTTTGACAATCATATTAGAACATTTGGCGTGAAATAAGAGAGTTCTTTGCTCAAACAATGGGATGGAAACCTCGGCGCTGGAAGAAAGAATGCTGCCTTTAAGAGGACAGAGGAAGTGCTGTTCTGTATGGATGGGTGGCTTTGGTCTGGGATGGTTTGCACTTGCTTCGTGCTTTACAGCCACTGGCCCCTTTAAATGAAATTATAGTGTCGCTAGGCCAATGTGGAGAATGATGAGTGAAGTGCTTTTTCTTGGGAATGATAAGGACGATTTTTTAAAATTTTGCTGAGAGTTAAGACAGATGCCGCCCCTACTAGAACTGGTGACGAAAAAGCCAGAACTTTATTACGATTTGATTGCAGGGGTAGAAGCTACGTGAGTGGGCACGAAGACATACTGTGTACAGAGACAACGGGGTAGAGGAGGTATTGAGAGTGGTGGGCTGAGAATAATTCTAGGTTTGGGGTGGGGGGCAGTAAGAATAATTGGGAAAGCTATCTCAGTAGGAGCGCTGGAGAATTTTGCATTAGAGAAGAGTTAAAGGTATGGATCCGCAGAAGAGTCCAGAGTAGCTGTCTAGCAAGGCGTTTCTGTGATTAAAAATTTTAATAGCCACACTGAAAAGTAGAAAGAAATAGGTGAGGTTAACTATGTTGTTTAACCCAACGTGTCCGAAATGTCGTTTCGGCAGTAATCAGTATAAAAGCGTTTATATTTTCTTTTCATACCAAGTCTTTGCAATTCAGTGCGCCTTTTACGCTTCCAGCACAGCTCCGCTCAGACCCGCCGTCTCGGGGGTGTTCAGGAGCCTGATGTGGCCGGTGGTGACCACGTGCAACATGACAGGTCTAGAGAGTTGGAAGGACAGAGTCATGTGGAAGCGATGGGGAGGGGGGGGAGCTTTGCATGGGGCCGGGTAGTGAAATCCTCAGGGGGAGGGAGGATGGAGCGAGGAGAGCAGGAAGCTGGGTGTCAGGGGGAAGAGAATTCTGCCTGCGGGGGGATGTGCAGGGGCGATCTTGGGCGTGCAGGTGCGTGTGAGCCCCGAGAGTGGTGGGAGCTAACTTGAAGATGGGGTGCGAATACGCGTCCCACGGACCGAGGGGGAAGAGGATGCTGTGTGCTGGGGGGAGGGCGACAGCGCCGTCTGTCCGGAGAAACGCGGGAGAAAACTGTACGTGGGGGGGGGGTGTCCGGAGCAGTGGCTCGTTCAGGGAGGAGGGGCCGGCTGGCCTGAAAACAAATGTTCGAGACGCGACGGAGGAGAGATGGCTCCCTGTGTCACTGCTGAGTGATGAAAATGTCGTGGGGGGTTGACAGGAAAGATAACGCCGCTTCAGTGAGGCGGAGGAAAGAAGGCCTGTGTCGCTGAGACGGCAGAAGAGGAGACTCCGAGGGGACAGAGCCGGGAGGGGCAGCGCAGCGAACGTCAGCTTGCAACACAGACAGGTTGGCCAGGGTCTGGCGATGATGAGGAGAACCATGCCAGAGGCCAGGGGAGGTCCTGGGAGCACGGGTGCGGACCTGCGGCTAGAGGCTGAGCACCGGTCGCGGCGGGGACCAGCTTGGAGGACCGCCGGGGCGTCCCCGACTCGGTGTCTCTGTGGCCGTCGGGATGCGCTTCCTCGTGAGGGAAAGGCAGGGAGCGGCCGCGTGAGGTGGGATCGGAGGGACCAGGAGCAGGAGACTTTTCCTGGCAGTGACGGAGGCGCGGGGGGTGTCCTTCCGAACACTTTGAGGACGAGCACGCGGTGAGAGTGGCTTTCGTAACGGGCGAACGTCGCACCTGCTCAGCGAGTGAAGCGACATCTCTCCAGGAGTCACGACGCCCGGGGTCAGGTCTCAGCTGCAGGGGCCGGGCCGCCACGCGCTTCGATCCAGGGAGCGTTTATGGTGTCCCTCGTGGCTTCAGCACGCTCTGTGGGCGACCCAAAGTCTCGAAACTTCTCTCGGCTCCGGCTTCCTCACTGGCCGGCAGCATGAAAGTTTTGGTTTTTTCAATCCCACTGCATGAAGGCTGATGTTCACAGCCTCCGTGGTGAAAGGAGGGTTTTCAGTGCGGACTCCACCCACCTCCCGTGAGGGGTCTGTTCACTCTGGGGGGGGACGACATCTTTATTAAGTCCTTACTAAAATGTGGCACTTTCTCCTGTAATTGTAAACGCAGGCGCTGAAACTGCCGTGGTCTCTGCTCACCTGAGATTTTTTTTGTCCCTAATGATACTTTCACGTAAGTTTCCAGTCTCTAGGGGCATAAAGCATCTTTTCGTTTAATGAATTAATAAAGGAACATAGTCACATCACAAATCATTTTTCATAGCTGATCCCTATATTTGTGTACAATTGGCTCCCACTGTTTTAAGTTAAACACCTAAAAGCCTTGTTCCGAGAGGGGTTTGCAGGCTTCAGATCGCCAAGGAGTTCATGGCACCGAAAAGGTTAAAGACCCCTGGTTGAGAGAGAGAGGGAGAGGGAGAGATCTCAGAAGTGAAAAGAGGAAACAGGTATTAGGAGGATGGAGCTGGAGTTCTGAGGTGCCTTTTACAGTAGAGAAGGTGGGGGCGGGCGGGGGCCCGTGTCCGCATGGAGACATGGATTCTGAACGACCAGGACTGTGCTGGAGTCACGGGTGTGAACAGTCTCCACCGGGAATAATGGGGGGGATGTTTAATGGGGAGGAAGGAAGAACACAACATGAGCAGCGCCTCGTCCCGAGAGTGAAGTGACCAGGGCAGGCGACAGGCAAGAGCTTCGCCTTGGAGGGGACGGGGAAAGAGGCATCTCGGCGGTGGAACTGGGAATTAGGAAACGGAAAGGAGAGGAGGGATGCGGGCGACGTGCAGAGAGGGAGACGCTGGGGTAGGGCTGGTGAGCGGGGGTTTGGGGGGAGCTCGGTTATCTAGAGCGGGGGTCCCGATCCTGGGCCGTGGTCCGGTACCGGTCCTTGGCCTGTTAGAAACAGGATGAGGCGTCCCCACCCCGGGCCGCGCAGCAGGAGGCGGCGGAGCAAGCCAGCCGGTCCCTGGTGCCCAAAAGCTTGGGGACCACTGGTCTAGCGGGATGGGGGCGGTGCCCCCTGCTGGGGTCGGGGAGCCGGGCGCCTGGATGAGACCCTCGGAGAGGGCAGAGCGCCCCGTGAAGCTGGTGGCGCCACCTGCAGCGGCCGGGATGGGGACGAGAGAGGCCTGGACCGGGGGTGATGGAGAGGTTGGGCTGTCCCCGTGGGACTGTGGTCACACTGGGGGGAGCCATCAGCTTTGAGTGACGCGCAGGCAGCACCGACATGCTAGCTGGGAGACAGGGGTGGGGGGGCAGAGATGCTTGACCCTGGCGCGACAGAAGAGCGACCTGCAAGTCGCAGTCGGCAGAGCCCCGGCCGTCCTCCTGCAGGTGCTCACGAAGGGGGGGCTTCGCTCCCTTCCCCTCCTCACGGGAGAGAAAGGAACAAGCTGCAAGTGACGAGCCCGGGAATGCGTGTTAGAAGCCAGGGGGGCTGCAGGGCAGAGCCCGGGGTGTAGGGCAGACACCGTGAGAAACGGGCACGGGCACGCGGGGCACGGCTGGACCGGGTGGGGGCCGTGGGAGATGGAGCCCTCGCCTGGATGCTGGAGGGAAGGGCGTCGTGAGGGACGGAATGGGGAGGATGGCGCTGCCCTGGGGGCGGCGGGAGAGGTGATGGGGGGGTACCGGGGTGCCCGGGGAGGAGGAGGAGGGAGGTGGCGGAGGGGACGGATGGGGAGCGCCCTGCGCTGGCTGGGGCGAGTCTGTGCATCAGGCAGAGAGGCTGGGAGCCCGGGCGAGTGGCCTTGGCCGTGCCACGCCCCTCTGCGTCTCAGCGGCCTCAGGCCTCCCGGGGAAATCAGGGCCTGGAGTCGGGTGCTCCCCAAGCCTGCGCCCAGCTCTGCGGTTCTGCTTCCATCTGTCAGGACGGACGCCTTTACTCATGAATTCTTTCTTTTCCTTTTTCTCTTTTAAGAAAAGGGCTTCCCGAGGCAGGGATTGGGGCACATTCTGCACTTTTCAGTGCCGGGGGTGGTGGTAGCTGACGAGGAAGAGGCGGGCTGGGATGTGCGTGTCGAGGCGACATCAGGCTTTAGGATAGAAGGGGCTTTGTCGTCGGGACCGGGGCGCTGTTCCCTGGGCTACGGCTGTGTGCAGCCCCCGTTAAATGACAGATGGTGGTGCAGGTGGGTCCTGCCCAGGACAGAAAGGTCGGGGACTCTGGGGGTGGACTCTGCCCGGTGAGGAAGAAAGCAAAGTCGTGTTACGGAATCAGGTCTTGGCTTCTGTGTGATTTCTCCAACCGACACGATGCCGGTGGCAGGGCGACACGAGAATTCAGTCTCTGTCTTCCGTCGGTGCTCACAGAGACGCTACCCTCCCGGCCTCAGTTTCCTCAGCAGGAGAATCAGGGCGGCCGCACCCACAGGGGTGAGGGTTGAACGAGAAGGTGCTGGTCCAGCGTCCTGAAGGAGCAGGTGTGCAGGACGAGCAGGTGTGCAGGACGAGCAGGTGTGCAGGACGAGCAGGTGTGCAGGACGGGCTGGGTACTGTCCTTGGTCTGGGTGGGGGCGGGGAGCTTTCCTGGGAAGTCCGTCGGGAGAGACCTCTTCCCTGGGAACTGTGTGGGGTGAGCGACAGTCTCTGCACTGATGAGGACGGATGTTTCTGGAAGCAGCAGGAGCAGCGCTGTGTTCTGAGGACCGGCCGCAGGGGGAAGGGCAGGAGGGAGCGTGTCTGGATCTACGAAGGGCAGATTTCGGATTTTGTCTCTGGCTCTTGCCCTCCGTTCGGTCACCCCATCTCGTTGGGCCTTTGTTTCTCGCTCTCAGCCTGGCTCCTCTGTCTGTCTTCACCTCGTTCTCTCCTTAAGCGGGGCTGGAGCAGGCGGGGGGCACACGCACGAGCAGCTCTACAATTGTCTAACCCCGGGTGGGGACCCCAGTGGGTCCTAGGATGGCCGACCGACTAGCTTGAGTCGGGCCCCCTGAAAGACAGGGTGTCGGGGTGGGTCAGGTCCAGGCCCCATGCCCACCTGGTCATGAAGGAGGAGAGAGGGGACCGCCAGGCCGGCTGCCCGCTGCGCTGGGTGGAGGTGAGGAGCAGTGCCCAAGGGAGGGGGTGCCGGGCAGGCCAACCCCCAAGAGGCATCTAGCTCAACCAGAAGGAATGAGGAGAACCCACCGTCCACTCCCTCGCAGTGTTAGGGAGGGGAAAGCCTCCCTGGCGAGATGAGGAGCCCCGGGGGGAGGCCGGAGAGCTCCGCGAGGAGGAAGGTGGGGGGGGCAGCAGGACGCTGCTGTTCCCCACGAGGCTGACTCCTGCACGGGGAGGAGCCACACCTGGGCGACGGGGAGGCGGTCGCGAACCCAAAGCTGGAGGAGATGGGAATTAAAACCAAGCCGGCTCCCCGGCGTGGCAGCGTCACTGAGTGTGCACACACGCTCCTAAACGAAGGGTGCCGACTGCTAAAACCAGCATGACGGCGGAGGTACGGGAGGGTCTGATGGGAGAGAAGGAGGGAAGTGGCCAGTTGAAGGGCAAAGGTGGAGTCTGGAGACGGAGGCCTCTCCTCGGCCGTTTAGAGAACCCCCGAGAACGGCAAGGGGCGGTGCTGCGACCCCCGGGGCTGGGATCCGGGACGGTTCTCCACTCCCTGGGCGGTTGTCCGGGCAGGACCCAGGCCCGCCGCCCCTGGTGACCGCGGCTGTGGGTCCCCCTTCCACACGGCAGGAGCCGGGGCTGTTGATTCTTTCCACGGGCCTTACCGGCCGCGGGTTCTCTGGCCCTTGGTTCCTTCTCCAGCCTGAGGGCTCATTACCAGGTTAGGGGCTGTGTCTCTGGAGGGCCCCACGCGGGCGAGTCCCCGGGGCCTGAGCGCAGCTCTCGTGGGGACGTCGATGCTCGGGCGTGGACTTCACAAGGAATCGTGGTTCAAACGTCGGGATTTCTGGGTCTCGGGTAGCAGCGTCCGCTGGGAGACTTCGCGGCGAACTCCGAATGTCCCCTAGTGACCAGCCTGCCCCACGGGTGTTCCCGCCGGACGGACACCAAACCTTGGTCGCTGGCCCTAGACTTCCCTGGGCAGGGAACGAGATGAAAGCTCGGTAACCGCTTCCATTCCCAGCCACAACGTCCCGTGCGCAAAGGACAGAACCTTTCCACCCGGCTCCCCGCTTGGCGCGGCCAGGTATTTCCAGCTTAAAGTTTCCTTTCGCTGGAACGATCCTCTTCAGAGTCATTTCCCATGCAAATTTTCAGCGAAGTCTGGTGTTTTCGTTGTTCATCTCAGCCACGCAGAGCAGCTGCCGCTGGAGATGCACTTTTCTGCGCGTCCCATCTACTCAATCCCATTCCTCTAAATCAGATGTTGCAAACGGAAATGGTCCCAAAAAGAAGGCTTCCGTCCGTTTTCAGCCAATAATACCTTTTCTAGGTGCAATCTGAATGTCTGCTTATATTCACCGTGAATAGTCGTTGTGAACGGATAAAAGATCGTGGGCGCTTACGTTTTTAGCTGATTCAGGAGGAAGTCGTCGTCTCGGGGTCGCTGGAAGGACTGGGCTGCTGTCCTGACCCTGCTTCCGTCCCTCTGGGGGTTGCTTTCGGGCGGGGCAGCGAGTGAATGGCGGGGCCAGAGTGGCTTCGTTTACTCCTGGTGCATGACGTTTGGGTCTGAAAGGTGGGGGGAGGGCAGTGTTTTTTTTTAAAACTTTTTGTTCTTTTTTCCCCTGATTTTCTCTCTCCCTCCCTTCTCTAAACTTTCCAGCCCTCTCGGTTCCTCTGGCTCATCACTTAGTCCTCCTGCCACCCCCGCGCCTACCTTACTCCTGTCTTGCCTCGCTCCTCTCCCCGCGGCCTTCCTTTTCTCCCCCACTCCTCCTCGGTCTCACTCACTGTCCCAGACTCTCCCGTGGCTGTTGTTTTTTTCCCCCTCTGGGTCCCTTTCTTTGCTCCACCCTCATCTCCCTCCAAGAACTGCTTATCAGAGTCCTCCGTGTCACCATCATAAAGGCTCGGAGAGAAACTCTCGCCCCTGCCAGCTCAGCATCCCACTGGGATCAAGGGACCGGGAGGGGTTGTGAACCTGTGCTGCTTGTTTAGCTTCAAAAGCAGCACGGAGGGCGCCCGCCCCCGCGAGCAGGAATCCGTCTGAAGACAGGGGGATGGATGAGGTGCTCTCGGGAGGGCCCCGCCAGATCAAGGAACCTGGGAGCCTCATTTCAGTCGTCATCAGTTTAGATTTATGGGACGCCCCTTGGGTCCTCGGGGCTGTGCTAGACGATTCCATCCTGCAAGCCCTAAGATCCAGCTTCTCTGCCTTCTTAGCAGCTGTTGGAAATCCTGTAATATTGGGCTGGGTTTTTACGCGATTTTGTTGGTTTGGCTGTTATTATTCATCACAAACCGTGCTTTAAAAATGAAAAGTTAGGAGATTTAGCAATGTTGGAGAGTGTCCACTTCTTTCAGCGTAAGATCCTACAGATTTCCCACTAACGGGCTCCTCTGCAGCCACTGTGGGGTCGGAAGGCATCCTGGCAGGTGGGCCGGATGATGTTCCTGGAGAGAATGTCTTACGGGCACTGGAGCCGAGATGGGGTGGGGGTCTGGGGGGATGTCTGAGGAGAGGCTTAGCAAAGGAAGGACAGAGACGGAGAGACAGAGGGCAGGCGTGGGAACAGTTTCTTTTATTTCGTCAACACGTGTTTGCCGAGCGCTTACTCTGTGCAGGTGATTTTCTAGATGCTGAAGACACAGCAGCAAAAGAAACCGAAAAAGCTATATTAGAAATCCCTGCCTTCGTGGCGTTTATATTCCAACAGGAAGAGAAAGCCAATAAAATGAATGAATGAAGTCGGCCACAGGTACTACAGGAACGAACAAAGCAGCGGTAGGAATATTGGGAGTTTTGATTTGCAAAGAGCGGTACGGCAAAGGCCTACGGGGATGGGGCGTGAGCCAGGGGCAGGGGAGAATGTCCATGGGCCGGGGGAGAGGCCGTGGTGGCTCGGAGGGTGCCTGGGACTAACTAGTCCGCTGCAGGGGGAGTAGTGAGGAGGAGCCAGAGCCTGGGGCATTTTGAAGGCAGCGGCTCTGCCGGGACGTGTGGTGGGTTGGGCGCGGGTTAGGAGGGGGAAGGTTCGCTTCAAACGACAGGGAGGACGGAATTGCCCTTGACCAAGATGGGAAAGACACGAGCACCACGGGGGGTGGGAAGGGCCGGCTTGGGGGAAAGGTCACGCGCTGAGTTTGGGACACGTCGAGCCCGCACTCTGGGCAAGTGGGGAACAGTGTGGGGAAGGGCCCTGCGTGACGTGCAGGGGACCGAGGATGGGAATCGTGCAGGACATAAGAGGGATCTGGCCAGGGACGGGAGGGGAGAAAGCGTGGGGCGATGAGCGAGTGTCGGGAGGGTCGCAGCACCAGGCGCGGCGCCTGAAGCCGGGGCCATGTGCAGGGAGAGATGACGCCCACTCGCTGGTGAGAGGCGGGAGCCAGGCAGCGGCAGAGGCCGGGGGAGCCGGGCCGCAGCGCACGCGGGTTTGAGGCCGGATGCAGAACGAAGGAGCAAAGGTGGAGGGGCCAGGGGCAGAGACACCTTCCAGGCGAGGTGCAGAAGCGGGCTGAGGTGGGCCATCTGGACCTGGGCCGAGAACTCCGGCCTCTAGGGAGAACGTTGAGGCGGCGCTGGAGGAAACGGCGCAGGCAGATGGCCTCACCTACAGGGGAGGGGAAGGGGCCGAGTCTGGTGCTTTCTCTCCTTGTTCCCGTCCCCGAGTGTCGCACTCGGCCTCCGTGTGTGCGCGCGGGACACCTGGCGGGCACAGGCGCCCCCACCTCTGTGAGGTCCGCCCCTTGCACAGTGAGCTCCATTCCTGAGGAGCTGGCCTTCCAGGGCGCGGATTAGCCGTCTTCTCTTTCCCGGTTGCCTGGCTTTCTTCTGACCTTTCGTCGTTTCGCTGCTGCTCGTCGGTCCTTTGGGCCGGAAACAGGGGGTTTTGTAAAACTCGAACACCGAGGCCGTTCGTCGTGATGCGTGATTTGCAGTTCAGGCAAAAACATCCGCGGACAAGAACGAAGCCGATGGCTGGATTCGGTTTCAGACGCGTGTGTGGATTAGGAGAGAGTTTCTGAGGCTGTGACTGCAGATCGTCGGAGACCCTCGGACGAGCCGCGTTTTCCTTCTCGCGTCTACATCTTCCCTTGCGGCATTCCTGGTCCTTCGCATCCCCCCCCCACCCGTGCGCAGCTGTCGGTGCTGCTCAGCAGCCTGGACTCGGGAGGGAAGGTGGGAAGCGACGGCATCATCTACCCCGAGAAGGCGTGACAGGGCCTAGCGGGGCTGTGTCAGCGAGGAAAAGCCTGGCCCCTGACGAGGTGGCACGTGGCTGGGAGGGGTCTCCACGCTGGCTGGCCCGGCGGGTCAAGGACAGTCGGGAAGGGGGTGCAGTAAGGAAGCCTCCTGGCTCCCGGGTCCTTGGATAACGTTCCTTGGGCGATTTGGGGGGTTGGGGTGAGGATGGGGACCCGCTGATGGACGCGTACTGCCCGCCCCACTTAGCCATAGTGAAATCCGTGCTGGTTAATACGTTTCTTCCTATTTCTTTGTCTTCCCTGAACCCCTTTCCCACCCGTCACCCTGGACGTGCCATCCCTGTTTCCCCTCCCGTCCCCTGCTGTCCCCCGCAAACCCCGGCCGTGGTTCCACGTGCCTCTTCCAACCTGTCTGTCCGTCCCTGCCTCTCCCTCCCTCCCTCCCCGTCTGTCCCATCTTCGCTCCGCACAGAGGGGAAGGCGTACAGCTCCGACGAGGAGAAGCTGGAGGCAGCTGCGAGGGACCCCGCGGGCAGCGAGCAGGAGGAAGAGGGCTCGGGCGGTGACAGTGAGGACGACGGGTTCCTGGACGGCTCTGGAGGGGGCCCGGGGGCTCTCCTGGGACCCAAAGCGAAGCTCAAGGGGAGCCTGGGGACCGGAGCCGAGGAGGCCGCCCCGCTGGCGGCGGGGGGCCCGGCCCCCGGGGGCAAGAGCCGCCGGCGGCGCACGGCCTTCACGAGCGAGCAGCTGCTGGAGCTGGAGAAGGAGTTCCACTGCAAGAAGTACCTGTCGCTGACCGAGCGCTCGCAGATCGCGCACGCCCTCAAGCTCAGCGAGGTGCAGGTCAAGATCTGGTTCCAGAACCGCCGCGCCAAGTGGAAGCGCATCAAAGCCGGCAACGTGAGCAGCCGGTCCGGGGAGCCCGTGCGGAACCCCAAGATCGTCGTGCCCATCCCCGTGCACGTCAACAGGTTCGCCGTCCGGAGCCAGCACCAGCAGCTGGAGCAGGGGGCCCGGCCCTGAGGGCTCCCGGGGACTCGGGGAGGCCGAGCATCGCTCCCGAGCCTGCGGAGACCAGACAGGGGGGCGGCCACTGGGGTCCTGCCCCGGGGTGCGGGCGCTTGGCCCCGAGCCGAAGGGGACGTGTGGGTCGTCCCTGTCCCGGGATGCTGGGCCTGAGGTGGGCTCCCGGGGAGGGTGGGTTCGGACGCCGAGGGCCTGATGGGTTGGTTCCTGGACTCGCTCCTCACGACAGGGGGGATCCCGGCGAGGCCCGGCCACGCTGCTCACAGCTCCTTATTTATTTTGTGTAAAGTTTGTACATACGGATCCGTCTGCCTCTGTGTGTCTGTCTGCACCTGGCCGTGTGGGCTGCTTCCCGGGCTCTCAGGAGGGGGCGATGCTGACGCCCGCCCTTGGGTGAGCTCTGGCCAGGCCTGGGCACGGCGGGGGGAGGGGCACGAGTGGGGGAGCAGCTTGCAGAGCTCTGGATCTCCCCGCGGGGTTCCCTGCCCGTGCTGCTGAGACCGGACTACACCCCTGGCCGGAGGAGGCCGGAACGCACTGGGGCGTGGTGCTGGGGGGACGGCGGGGCCCCAGGCCGAGGGGCGGGAGCCCCAGTGCTCTGACCGAGCCGAGGAGAAGACAGGGACGGAGCAGAGAGGGAGAAGGGGGAGCCCGGGCCACACACACGGTCTGGTTTATTGGCTCGTCGTACACGCACACCAGGTATGTACACAAACATAAATACTCCAATGTACACATTTACACGGGACGCGCGGCGCGCCCCCTCGCCTCCCAGCGGCGCCCCCCGCCGGCCCTCGCGGGCTCCAGGAGGACCAAGGCTGGCGGGGGCTGGCGCCAGGGGGCAGGAGTCCAGAGGAGGGAGAGGTCCTGCTCCCCTCTCCTCACAGGCACCTCCAAAGGGTCCTGTCCCTTCTCAACGGCACCACAGGACAGGAGGCGGACGCCACGGCTCTGCTGCGGGCTCCGCTCTCCTCCGCCGCTCCCCCTCCTCGCTCTCTGCCTGTCCCCGCGTCTCAGTCCACTTCCCGCAGCGCCTCTGGGGAGGCGGGTCCCCAGGCTGCGGCGTCGTCGTCTGGCCCCCTGCCTGGGCCTCACAGGAGGCTAGGGCTCCGGTGTAGCTCGGCGGAGGCGCTGCTGCCGTTGGCGGGCTCTCTGCTGGGGGTGGGCGCCAGGCCGCAGCCCTCGCCGGGGCAGCCGTGCTGGAGGAGGATGTCCGCGCACTCCTGGCTGCCGGCCCGGCGCGCGTAGGCCAGCGGGGTCAGGCCCCGGGCGTCGCGGCTCCTCACGTCCACCCCGTACTGCAGAAGAGAGCGCGTGTTCACGCCCGGCGTGACGTGGCCGGGAGGCGCGGTCTTGGGGACGGGAGGGACAGGGAGGTGGCTCTGGAGGGGCGGGGTGGGGAGGTGGAAAGGACGTCGGTCGGGGCAGGTGCGAGGCGCCGGCGAGGCGGGAGCCCCGCGACTCACCCAGATGAGCAGCTGCGTGAAGACCACGTTGGCCATGGCGCTGGACAGGTGCAGGGCCGTGCGGCCGTCCCCGTCCCCGTAGGTCTCGTTCACCTCCTCCTTGGACCCGTGCGCCAGGAGCGTCACCAGCAGCCGCAGGTCGTCCTCCACCACGGCCCGCAGCAGCTGCTGGCCCAGCGGCACGTCCGAGCTGGGCAGCGGGGCCAGGAAGAGCTTCTGCTCGTACTTGGCCCGAATCCAGCGCTCCTTCTCCTCCCTGCAACCGCGGGGCCATCAGGGCAGGGGCCGGGAAGAGGCACGAAAGGCCGAAGGGGAAAGAGGAAGAAACAGAGTCAGAGCGAAGAGAAAAGCCGAAGAAGTCGAGGGGGCACGGGGGGGGACGTGGGGGCTGAGGGGGGACGGTGCGGCCGGGGGCCCCCGGGACAGCGGGGACGCGGGGCTGGGCGCCGGCCGCTGCCACGCAGGCCCCCTGGGGCGGCTTATCTGGCCCGGCTGGACAAAGCGGCCGGGAGCCCGCACCCGGGCCCTCGGCCACCTATCTGCCGGCCATTCTCCCCATCTCCGAGCTCGGGCTCCCGCCTTCGCACCCCCGGGCTGATAGGGCCCCGCGCATGCGCCGCCCCGGGCCCCCTGACCTGCTGATAACGACTGAGAAAGGGCCTGTTGTTGTGCGGCGCCTGAGTGACAGGCAGAGGGGGGCGGGGAACCCCACGGGGCCAACTGCCAAGCTGAGCAACGGCCGGTTTTAACCCTTCCGGCGCCGTCACAGCCCCTCGGCGCCGGCCCGTCATCCCCCCACGCAATGCGGTCCCCTCCCCGCAATGGGGTCCCAGGCACTCACCTGCAGGCATCCGGCCCCGGCTTCGCGTAGCCGTCCAGGGCCCCCTCCCAGACACTGTTGGCCAGGGCGTTGCCCATCGCCGTCATGACGGCCAGCAGCTCGGGCGGCCAGTCGTCGAGGTCCAGGGAGCGGACCCGGGACAGGTGAGCCCCCAGGTGGCGGTGGGTCCCCGAGCATTCGATGCACATGAGGGCGCCCAGGTTCAGGCTGGCCCAGTCCGGATCTGGGCGAGGAGAAGCGGCACGATGAAGCGTGTCGCGGGGCTTTCTGCGTCACCCCCAACCCTGGCCCCGGCACTCACTGGGGGCGTCACAGTCGATACAGAAGCTGTTGCCACGAACGGTGCGGACGGCCTGCACGGCCAGCGCCGTGTTCTGGCTCCCCAGCCGCGTCTGCCGGGGCGGGAGAGACGGGGCCGCCGGTCAGCCACGAGGCCGCCGCTGGCCTGGGCCCCGCCCCGCTCGGGCCCGCCTGCCCACCTTGTCCTTGGCGCTGCGGCAGCCCTGCAGGCTGGCGAGGATCTGGGCCTGCACGCTCTGCACCCACAGCTCCCGCTCCTCTGCCGTCGAGGCCTCGAAGTGCCACGTCTGCCCGGTGAGGGACACCACCACAAACTCGAACGACTCCTCGGCCTCTGCGGGGGACGGGAGCGGTCACCGCCGTCACGGGGGGCGCCTCGTGGGAGCGCACGCCCGGAGACACGCCGCTGCCCCGCCTGCGCCCACCCCCGCTGTCCTGACGCTCGTCCACCTCTCCCAACCACCTGTGGAGCCCGGGCGGAAAAGACCGGGCTTCGGCGTCGCTGGCGCTGCCAGGGATGGCTCTGGGGATCAGGGCGGGGTGCGGGGAGAGCTGGGTTTCTGGAGGATGCGATGGGGTGCTCGGAGGCAGCGCTGGCAGGGTGGGGGGAGGCGGGCGCGGGCACCATCCGTACATGTCAGCTGCAGCCGCCTCATTTTGCAGCTCATTAAACCCAATATTCCTGACGGCGTCAGCGTGGGGCTCCTGGGAGCCGGGCCCCTCCCCCACCAGGCTGGCACCGGCAGGCAGGAAGGGCAGGCGGATGGGGAGACGCAAGCTTCTCTCCCCGGACGAGGATGCGTCCGCGGACGGGCACCCGAGGACGTCCGCGGTGACCAGCCGTGCGGGCTGGACCGCAGTGACCCCGAGCAACGTGGCCAAGCTGTGCTCCCCGGGCCCCGGCGACAGCCCCACGAATCCCATTCCCAGCGGTCACCGCCCCACAGGTGAACGGTTCCTAACGAGCAGCGAGCACACGTCGTGGGGCTGGAGTGACAGCTCGGGTACCTGTGGGAGGCCCAAGGCGGAGCCGGAGGCAAAGGCCTGGGCCGCGCTGCGCCCCGGGCAGCCTCTCAGCTCCACGGCGCTGCCACCCACCCCCTCCCTGAGGGTGCCCTGACGGAACCGCCTGCCCGGAAGAAGCCAGCCGGCCCGGCCCCTTCCCCGGGCTCCACCGTTCCACCTCGCCTCGCTTTCCACTCAGCCCTCGAAGTCCGTCGTCTCCACGACTGGGGGCTCAGTCCCCTGGGACAGACAGGTGGAGCCCGCGCCAAGCCCACTAGGCATCACCGCGTCACAGGCGGGCTGGGAGAGGTGGCTCCTGCCCACAGCAGAGGAGGGCCCTGCCCACCTGCCCGCACCCCGAGGCCTGACAGCCGGAGCAGCCTGAGAAACTAGGCGTCGACAGGTCGCTCACTGGGGCGCAGAGACTCCGACCACGGAGCAGAGGGGGACGCTCTGAAGGAGCTTCAGAGATACCCAGACGAGCATCGCCGAGACGGACAGCGGATCGGGCACGAGGAGGGCCTATCGGGCGCGAGGAGCGGGAACCCCGCAGCCTGCGGACGAGGCGCTCAGCCCGTCGGCACACGCACGTGGGAGGCCCCTAGCACGCGCCCAGCACGCGCGACACTCCGTGGGCGATACGAGAGACACAGCAGACAGGTGTCGCCTCTCCCCGCGGAGTGGCCTTGTCCTCCCGCAGTGGCCCTGTCCTCCCACGGCGCGCGATTCAGCAGGGAGGGCTTACGGGAGGCAGGAGAAAGCTCCCCTCAGGCCCTAGGTCTGGGCTGCACAACCGGGGGGCGGGGGGGACCGCTTTACTGGGAATTACTGGTAAGTGCTTCACCTAATACGGGAAGGAGTGTCACTCCTGGGCCCGAACCCCAGGCCCCACTGCCCACCGCCTGGGCCCCCTAACCTTCGGCAGCACTGCTGGGGCCATCTGGTCGGGGGGTCCCGGTGCTCTTTTTCCTCCGGTGCTTCTTCCGGTTGGAGTGGGGAGATGGGGGAGGCTCCAGCTTGGGGCTGGAACTGAGCACCTCAGCCGGGCCACTGGCTGGGGAGGGGAGACGGGAGAAGTGTGGGCGGGAGGGAGGCTGCGGCAGCGCACGCACGAGTCCTGCCCAGGGCCGGGGCTGCGCCCCGAGCTAGGCTGGGCCCCGGGGACAGCCGGCCTTGCACCCTCTGCCCGGCCCGAGCCCCGGGGGAGGCGGCGGCGGCGGGGGTGGGGGCAGAGGGTGCAGGAGGCGCAGAGCAGGATGGAGGCGGGAGGTACGTGGGCTCTGCAGCCTGGCGGGTGGAAGGCGGCCCGGGGAACTCACAGGGAGCTGAAACCCCAGCAGCTCCGCACCAAATTTATCCTCAATCACACTCCCCGCTCCTCACAATTAATAGCAGAATTAGAAACAATCAGGGAGCTGCCTAATTACTGTCAATTAGAGCGCACTAATCAAGCTCCCGTCTCCCACACCCCGCCCGGCGCTCACCACTAAATGTCAAACTTCATTAGAGGCAGACACGCTCCCGCCCTCCCCGCCTTCCACCTTCCAGACTCAACAGAGGGGCCGCACCGCGGCCGGCCGGCCGGCCCTGGGGACCCTGGGGACGCGGCCCGGGAAGGGCCCTGCGCGCTCGCTGTCCCCGGGGGGCTTGGACGGGGGTCAGGAGCCGGGGAGGACTCCCCGTGCTGGGAGGGCCGGGTGCCCGGTGCCGATGGGGCAGCAGGGGGACAGGGCTGTCTAGGGGCGGGGTGGGCCTGGAGGCCCGTGAAAGGTCTTTGGGGGGCAAATGGGGCAGCCCAGTCCCCGTGCCTCGGGCCTGGCGCTCTTCCCAGCCAGCAGGGAGCAATGCGAGGTCTGGGGGTGCCGGGGCAGGCCCAGCCCCCTCCGGGGACCCTGGGGTCTCCTCCGTCTTACACCCTCGCGGAGGAAGAGGGCAGAGCGGCTCCCACTTCCCTCTAGCCTCGGGACCACTGACGGGATGTGCGGCCCGGATCCCGGCCGGCGGGAGGGGTGGGAGAAAGGGGGGGCAGACGGGTGGGCGCGTGGGGAGACGCTCGCTAAGGACACGGGAGGAGGCGACGAGAGGGACGAGCTGGGGTGCCAGCCGGGCACAAACACGGACAAAGGGTGCGAAACTGAAGACGGGCCAAGGAGAGGGGGTGGCACGGGAGGGAGGAGGAGGGGGTTTCAGCCTGAGACAGGTGGGCCTCAGCCCGGCCCCGGGTGGCAGGCGGGGAGGCCCCCCCCCTTCCGGACTGCCCCGTGGGTCCCGTCTGCACGGGACCCTCCCCCGCCCCTGCCGGCAAGGTGCCGCCCCCAGCACGTGGTCCAAGGCCCCAGCCTCCGGCCTCCCCCCTCAGCCCGCTCCCCTGCCCCCCCGCGGCGAGGCTGATGAGCTGGCTGCGCGGGGGGCTGATGGGGATGTCGGAGCAGCCACCAGCGCCGCCTGGGGACAGCGGCGGGCGGCGGAGACGCTGCAGAGGGAGGGTCTCTGGCGTCAGCCCCGGGCAAGGGCCTGGGAGAGCCAAGGGGTCGGTGGGCAGGGAGCACACGGGGAGGCGGGGGAGCGTGAGAGCCTCTGCTCCTTTCCCAGGGGGCTCCACCGGGCCCCTCGCCGCCACAGCGCCTCGGCCGCCGTCCTCTGTCCCTTCACGGGGTCCTGCATACCTGGGGACAGGGCAGAGGCCTCACTCCACTGGTCGGCGCTGGAGACGGAGCAGGAGCGCTGGCCAGCCCAGGCTGGGTTGCTGGCCGCGTGGGGGGCACCTGGGGAGGGGGGAAGGGTCAGACTGGGGGCAGGCTGGGGCGGCGCATGCAGAGGCTTTCCTGAAAACGGGGTCGTGGGCGGAGCGGGGCTTGAGAAATGGCGACAGGGGGCCGCCCAGAAGTGGGGCGCTGGGCCACAGGGTCGGGCCGGGCTGGCTGGAGGACCGGGGGCCTCGCACCGCCCTGCACCCCTCAGGAGGCAGCCAGTGCCACGGCAGGTCCCTCTCCACGAAGGCAGAGGCGCACGCACGGCTCTGCCCCTCCCCGGATCCGGGAGGCGGCCGTGCGGGGGGCAGTAGTGCTGACACCCCCCCAGCACCGCCCCTCCTCCAGCCAGGGTCCCCGGCCCCGGCCCCTCCTGCTCCGAGGTCTGCACCCCGTCTCCCAGGCCACATATGCCGCTCGCTCTGCCTCGGCTCTGCTGCCATTCTGGCGAGAAATAAGTGTATCAAATTCAAGTAATTATGTCTAATTAGTATTAGTAATTATCCTGTTGGGCTGGAGAAAATTAATCTTTCGTTTCCCATCAGGCAAGAACGGCGGAGCCAAGGGGAACCGCGGGCTCCAGGAGGGCCCGGGCCGGGCAGCAGGGCCGCGGGCACCCCTGCCCCCTCCAGCCCTCCTGCCTCCACCCAGGCGCCGCGTCACGAGTGCGGACACCGTGGGTCCGGCCACGGGGCCGCCCTCTCACCTCAGTCCCCCTAAGACAGGGGCGGGGGGGCCGAGGCCGGAGGGCAGTGGCCGCGGGAGGGCTGGGGAGGCCTGGGCCCTGCCTGCGGTGTCAGAACCAAAGCGGAGGACCTGGCCAGGGGTGGAGGTTAGCGAGGAGGCAGAGGTGGCCCGCGAGCCGGACGGAGCCGGACAGAGCAAGCAGCAGCACGCACGGCCTCCCGCGAGCCCCGCAGACGCGCGGCTGGGCTGCGGGAGCCTAGAGGTGGCGAGCTCCGAGCTGAAGCCGCCAGAAGCTAAAGGAACAGGCCGGACGTCGCTACCGCTGCGGGGACAGGACGACACGGGAAGGCGGAGGGCGGCGCGTGCCTCCTGTAGCTGTCGTAGCACCCAGGCAGGACCAGGCACACAGTAGGTGCTCGTTCACACACGTGCGGCGCTGAGCCTACGCCCAGGCCACGAGCTGACGCCGCCGCCTCGTCCCGACGCTGCGCCCTTCCCGCTCCGACCCCACGGGTCCCCGCAAACATAACCTCGCCTCGCCCCACTCCTGCTTCCAGACCCCACGCCCCTCGTCCCTGCCGACCCACGATCGCGGGCCCGACTTCCTCCCCGAACCCCCAACCCAAACCCCACGGGAGGGAAAGTGCTCTCCCTTTTCTTTGTTAATTCTCCCCTCATTACGCCTGCAATCCCACAATCAGTGTGCACTGTAATTGTCGAATTTGATGCTAATGATTAATGAATTAAACATGGAGCCATCAATTAGTCCTCGGAGGATAATTCTGCATAAAGCAGCGGATAATGTAATTACAGTAACAAAGATAATGAGATGTTAACATCGCCCGGTGAGCAGGAGACATGTGAGTGTGCGCGAGGTCGGCGTCGGCGCGCCCGCCCGTGTGCGGCGGGGCTGGCGGCCCGGCGAGGCTCTGGGCCAGCGCGCCGCGTGCCCCAGGCCGTCAAGGCCCGGAGCGTGCCCGACGTGTCTCCGTTTCCCTCCTTTCGGGGTCAGAGCCCGGCTTTCCCCGTAGGGCACGCACGTGTCCTCCTCCTCCTCCTGGACGAGGTGAGGAGCCCCCGCCCGGCTGGAGGCCGCCACCTGCCGCCTGCGAGCAGCTCTGGGGAGCCCCCGGGGCCTGGGCTGGTCCCCAGCCCCCTCCACGGCCCGCCGGCTCTGCCCCGAGCACGGGGTCTGCCCATGGCCCCCACCCCCGCCGCGGAGCCAGGCCGGGGGCCGTCCTCCTCGCCTTGGCTGCCTTCCCTCCCCAAGCCCTTCTTCCTGAGCCCAGCGGGGCTGGGGGGCCAGGACGCGGCTTTCGAGGCAGGCACACCGAGGTTCAAAGCCCAGCTCGACCCCTGACCGCGGGGTTCTGCGGACGAGTCAGCAAACCTCTCGGTTCCTCCTCCACGAAATGGGGCGACGCTCTGGACTCCGCAGAGCTGGGGAACAGGCCCTGCGCATGCCACTCTGCGGGCGACAGCGTCCCCCACCCCTGCCTCTCCCAGCGCCTCCGGCCCAACGCACGCCCCGGGGCCGCGGCCGAGGGCACGGGGCCCGTCCCCGAACAGGAGCACACGCAGGGGCTGTCGCCGCCCCCCTTCTCAGCCCCGAGCTTCTCCGTGCAGGTCCGTCCCGTCCACGCCGGGACGCAGTGCCCAGCCCTGTCCCCCGAGTGTCCGCCGCAGCCGCCCACCATCGTGGCCAGCGGAAGCAGCGCTGCATCTCCACGCCCTCTGGGGACGGCGCACACCTGTGCTGCCCCGGGGCAGGGACAGAGGGGCAGCCCCCAGGAGGGGACCACGGTGCCCTGAGCAGCCGTTTCTGGGCCAGAAAAGAACACGATCCAATGACCAAGGACGACGTCAGGGGTCCTGAGGTCTCGGGGACCAGGGTCCAGAAGCCAAGGGGACTGGGCACGGGAGGAACAGGAAAGACGTGGCTGAGGAGCCGGAGAGGCCCAGGGGTGTGGGGTGTGGCCCGAGCCGGGGCCAGGAGGGAGCACAGCGTCTGTCCCTCGAACCCACAGTCCCACCCGGGAGGGAAGAACTGGCCGAAGGGGAGCTGCCCGCCCCAGGCTCACTCTCTGGGCTCCAGCTCGTCTCCCCAGACGCCGGGCACACGGCCGCGTCGGCGGGGCCTCCTGCGTCCCCCTAAACTCAGTCCTCCCCGAGCAGAGACCCCACTGCTCACTGCGGGCGTCTGCCAGGTGGGCCCCGGGCAGCTCCGCGCCCTTCCAGCCCCTCCCTTCCCACACGGTCAGCTGGGCCGAGGCACTGGCCACGCACGTCGAGGATCCTGTCCCCACCGTCACCTTCCCCGGTGCAGGCGGGGGGCCCAGGACCTCCGATGATGCCACCGTCCGCATGAGGCTCCCTGGCCCCGCCCGGCCCCGCAGCGAAGCCCCTGCCCACCGCCTCCCCGGGCCCCCACCGCGGCGGCCAGCTCACCTGGGCCCGCGGCCAGCTGCGTGCTGCTCCGCTCCAGGGCCAGCCCGTTGGCCCGGGGGCTGGTGCCCGGGGCGGTGCTGGGCGTGGCGCGGGGCAGGCGCTTGCCGGGCACCTTCACCGTCGTCCGCAGCAGGTCGATCTCCTTGCCGTGGACGTTCTGCATGTAGTCCTGCGGACAGACGGGGCGTCAGGGCGGTCCCCCGGCGCGGGCCCTCTCCCCGCTCTGCTGCCGGGCGGCCGCGGACGGCGGGGCCCGGACAGTCTCCCCGCGTCCGGGTCATGCCTAGACCTACAGGGTGTCACACGCGGCCCCGGGGACTCGGAGGGGGGGTCAGGGGCCGGGAGCCGAGGCTCGGGCCTCCTCTGGGGAGGACGGCTCAGGGGGCAGCGCGAAGGCGGCCAGTTACTGGGCCACGACGGAATTCGGGGGGAGAGAGGCCCACGTGGCCGAGGACAGGAACGGGCAGGCGCCCCGGCTGCGGGCGACCGGGCTCCCCGGCGCTGGGCGGCCGCACGGAGCTCCGCGCCCTGTTTTCAGAAGTTCCCACGGCCACGTGGGGCGTCGAGAAAGTTCACAGCCTAGACCGGCACCTGGCAGCCCTGCCGGGCAGGCACGGGGCACCCCGATCCCTCTCGCTGTCCTTAGGGACCACGAGACGGGCCCCAGCCTCACAGACGCCAGGGGCTGTCTGCTCTCTCGCGGTGACAGTCACCACCATGACCGGCCCACCCCCTGCCCGTCCGGGCGCCCGCTGGTCCCTGCCCTGGGCTGTGTCTCGAGTTCACGTGTTACCTCAGCCTCCACGCCACCCGGAAGGGGGTGTCACTACGCCCACTCTCCAGGTGGAGAAACTGAGGCGCACAGAGGTGGCAGCGAGGACACCGGGCACAGAATCCCGCTGACTGGACTCCTCTGGGACATTTTACATCCAGGGAGCAACCCTCAGTGGCATGGCGCGGTCTCAGACACGGACTCTGTGTCCTCGGGGGCCTCCTGCCTCACCCGCTTGGGGGCGTCAGGCTTCCTGTCACCCACCCAGGGGAGGAGCCGCCCCCAAAGTGTGCCCCAGGAGCACGCCCCTTCCCTGCGGCCCAGGCTGCGTCCACGGCCTCCTGCCACCCCCTGTCCCGTGAGGGGTGGTACTGGGTGCCTGGCCTCAGGCGCACCCTGCTGCGAGGGTGTCTGCTTCGCGGGTCAGAACCAGCGTCACCGAGACCACCGGGCACGCGGTCTCCGCCCACAGGAACACCCCTACCCTGCCGAGCCTGCCCTGGCGCCCACTGTCCCTCCTCCAGCAAACCCGGCCCGCCTCGCCCAGTCGCCGTGGCCCTCTGGTCCTGCATTCGGCCCAGCACCCAGTATGTGACCCCGCTCCCTCAGCCTTCCGACTCCAAGCCCCAACATCCTCGGCATCTGCATCTTCTTGCCCCAGGCCCTGCACACTTGTCCCGGGTCCCTGCGCATACCCATCCTGGGTCCCTGCCTCCTTGCCCCGGGTCCCGCACGCAACCCCATCTTGGATCGCCGGCTCCAGACAACCCTCAACAGCTGGCTGGGCCAAAGCCACAGATGCCGTCCCTCTCCTGGGGGAGGAGCTTCGGCTGCTCTAGTTCACAAGGAGGTCACAGCAGCTGCGACAGTTTTCGGGCCCCACGACGGAGCTGGGACGCCGGGCTGGGACCTGGCGGGGGAAGCTGACCCTACGCCAGCACTAAGAGCCGCACGGGGTCAAGAAGCCAGACAGCGACAGCGGGGAGGGGACCAGCCCCGACGGCGCGTCCGGCCACGCGGACGGGCGCTCTCGGCGGGCGCCCTGCGCCACTCCGGCTCCAGGCCGGGCCCAGAAGGAGCCCGGCCCGGAGGGGAGCGGCCGGGCCCTCGGCGGGGACGGGAGCGCCGGGGGCAGAGCGCGGCGTTTCCCTCCGTCAGCAGAACGGGGAGCGGCGCTGGCGGCGGCGGCGGCGGCTCGGGAGAGCGGTCACCGCGGCTGCCTTTATTACCCACCATCAAACAGCAATTTCTTCCCCAGCCTCCTCGCTAATTACCCAGCCCGCGTTCTCATCTCGTTTTATTACTGGAATTAACAACGAGTTCAGCGCGTGGAAAGCTATTAAGATGTGTGATTAAGCCACATTCAATTAGTTTCTACAAACAATTTAATTGATGTTGCAGATAGAATTAACAGAAGGTGATTGTGTGAATGGCTCCGCTGGCTGCGAACTGGGGGAGGCTGCGGCGGGCGCTCGGGCCGGGCGAGGATCGGCGGAGGCCTGCCCGCCGGCCCTTCCCTGCGGCCCGGGCGGCCGCCACGTGCAGCTGAGTCACCGGCGCGGCTGCCCTCGGGTCGCACACACCAGCGGGCCCCAGGAGGGGCTGGGCCAGCGCTCTGCGCCTGCCGCTGGGGCTCCCCAGGGTCCTCCTCTGCGGGGCGCCCCCCCAGGCTGGCTCACGCGGACGCCGGGCACCTGCTCGCCGCTGCCACCCGGCTTGCTCAGGTCAGAAAACACGGCGAAGGGGAGACGAGGCTGGACACCGGAGGCACGAGAGCAGTGGCCAGCCGAGGAAGGGAACCAAGGAGCCTCGGGGGCGGTGGGGGTGGGGCGGGGCGGCCCCCGCCAGGGGCAAACTCGGGCCGCATGGCGCGGTGGCCCGCGGCCACACTCGGCTCGGCCTTCGCGCGCGTCCCCACGCAGCTCTGAAGGGGGTTCGTGTCTCCTGAGCGGGGCGAGGAGCGCCTACAGGGCGCGATGCGCCACGTGCACGTGCCCGTTCCTCCTGGCGGCCCGCGTGGGGCGGGGACATGCAGTTTGACCCTGGAGCCAAAGGGCAGCTGGGGAACAGGTGACAGACTGGGAGCCCGGGCTCTCAGGCGGTGCTCACCGCAGCTCTTTGCGGCGCCCTGCGGCCGGCAGACCCAGGGCCGGCCCGGCTGGGGCCCGGCGCGCTCGCTGGCCAGCAGAAGCGCCTGCCGCTGAGGCCCACCCTGCGAGGCCAGGGGCCTCTGCCACTGTGATCCCGTCCCAGACACACGAAGCTGCAAAGTCCGCCAAGCTCGGTGCCGGAGGGGCTCTGGGGAGCTCCGACGCCCGGCCCGGCCCCCCTCCTACGCGACAGTAAGTCTGGGGATGCCCGCCCGATGCTAACTCTCCAGAGACGTTCTCCGCCAGCCCCGAGGGGGCTGCTCTTGGAACGTGCAGAACAATCTGGATGATGCTTAAGAGACAAAGCCACGGGCCCAAGCCTCAGCTCCGACTCTGGCTGGGTGACCTTGACGATCCAACACGCCTGCCGCCCCGGCTCCGCAGTCTGTAAAGTGGTGGAAAAGCAACTCTCCCCCAGTCTTCGCCCGCCCTTCCTGCACCCACGCCGACACCGCACCCTGCCCGACCTGCCGCCACCACTCCCCTCGCCCCGGGGCCTGGGGCCGAGCAGAGGGGACAGAGCGCAGCGCCCAGCGAGGGCAGCAGGGAGCAGAAGGAACAGATAAGAAGGCAACAAAGGCGAAAGGTGAAGGCCCCACACACAGGTGGGGGAACCTGGATGCTTCCGACAGGGCGGCTCCCAGCCCGGCTGGCAAGACGGCGCCCAAGCAGCGGGCACACTCGTCCCGCCGCGGGCGGGGACAACCAGCCCGGCCAGGAGGCACCAGTGTGGCTCCACCTCGGGCTGTGAGTGGCAGCCCCTCGGCCCCTCTCCGCCGGGCACTACTGCGGTTCTGCTGTCTCAGGCACAGGGACCCCACCCCACAGGCTGACCCTCGACTTCCTAAGACACCTGTGCCTCGGTGTCACTGCTTGCCCTAGTAACCCTGCTGCCCCTCATGGTGTCATCGACTCGGCAGTAGGACCAGGTCTGAGTGTGAGGACGAGGCAGGAGCAGGGGGCGGGTGGCACCGAGGAGCCTGTGCACTAAATAGCCGATGCCACCCAGGTGTGACCCCCCCATACTCTGCGGAGTAGAGGAGGCCGGAGCGGACAGGCTAACAGTGCTGTCCCCTGGGCCAGAGGAAGGGCCGATGCCCGAGGAACAGCCACGGGCCAGGCTGGGCTCTGGCGGGACCGGGAAGGGACCGCTGCCTGCTCTCGGCAGGGCTGTCCACGCAGTGCCCTCGGGACGTGGCTACGGCCAGCGCCGCGGCCCGCACGCCTCTGGGCCGAGCCTCCCTGACGCCTGGTGCGGACTCGCAGGCAGGCGAGGGACCCTCTGAGGCAGGCCCTGGGCCTCTGGACCGGGGGTGGGGCCGGCCCTCGTGCTGTGCTCGAGGGGCTTCGCAGGAGAACTCATTAGCCCCACAGTGGGGTGGTGACAGAGATGGATTCTCGTGACAGCTGTGTGCTGGAGCCACGCGGCGAGGGGCGGGTGAGGAAGGAAGGGTGGGGGAGCCGCTCTCCAGTCACTGGCACCCCCGCCCGGCCACGGGCCGCACACCTTCCCAACCTCTCTACGCACGGGCAACGCCACCCCACTCTCCTCCTCCCAAGGTGGCCTGGACGAGCCCCCGCCGCCCTCCACGGCCTCGCCTGACCGCCCTCCCGCTCTCCATCGTCCCAGGCCTGGGGGCCCCCCACCGGTATGGCTCCCTGAAGACAACGAGCTGGCAAGGCCGGCACCCCGACTCCAGCCGTTCTGCGCAAACGGGCCCAAGGCAGCTCTTAAACCAACTAGAACGTAAGCTGCAGCCACTGCTCGCAGCAGCCCAGCCGAGCTGGCCATCCCCGGGGACGTCCCTCAGACGGGCTCAGCCCACAGCTCAGAGCCGCAGCGTAAGCGCTGGGCCCGGGCCCGCGGCCTTGGGGCTGGCCAGTTCCCAAGCCCCCCAAGCGAGGTCCTTGCTCAACTCAGGGAGCGTCCATTTGAACTCGCGAAGGTCCCGGAGCCAGGCCGCCACACGCTGTCCCTGTCCCTCTGCCCCGGCCTCCCCAGGGCCGGCCTCCCCGACTCACGTGCAGGCTGGGGTGGTAGGTGAGCAGCCCGTTGTCGCAGAGTGTCACGTACTTCTTCTTCCACTCCTTGTTCAGGGACTTGCCACTCCGCTTGAGCAGGATGCCCTGAGGACAGAGACCAGATCAGAGACAGGCGCCAGCCCCTAGGGGCCACCTCTCCAGGAGGCATCTTCCCTCCCGGGGCTGTGCAGCTGCGCCAGTGACAGGAGGTGGGGTGCAGATGACAGCAGTGGTCACAGAGACCTCAGGGGGGCCCTGGCCTTCTACCCCTGTGCTGGCCCCAGAATAGGGCAGAAAATCCCCAAACCATGCCCAGAATGCCCGACTCCCCGAGGCAGGCAGAGGGGACACCCAGCCATCGAGCCCAGCACCCAGATTTCCCACGAGCAGATGAGGCACTCCGAGTGTGGAGGTGACGCGGAGGACGTAAGAGCTCACGAGAGCCGGGACTGCTGACACGCTCAGCATGTGCCAACGCCCGGACACAGCAGCCAGCCAGGAAACGTCTTGTGGTCGGGCTGGGGAGAAGCCGGCCAAGACCGTGGGGCTGTCAGCGATGCTGAGCGTGGGGCCATACCCAGGGACGGCCTTTGCTGCCCGCCTCCAAGGACAACCCCCGAAGACGCCCTCACCTGCCTCTGGTCTCTACCTGCAACACCAGTCTGCACGACAGAGTGGGGACGGGAGCCAGCGTGGGGAGAGGACAAGGACGGCCATGAACGCGTACCAGCGGCAGAGTCCCCGGGACCAGCATCGCCCCTGGGGCCCTCCTCCCAAACTCAGGGGAGCCGAGAAGAGGCCACGCTCCCCGAAGACGCCTGGACGAAACTCTCACAGGGAGACAGCCACACTGAGCCACAGACAGGGGCCGAGCAGGGACGAGTCGGGGCAGAGAGAAAGACAGAGACGGAGAGAGGCGGAGAAAGGCCTCCCTTAGGAAGGGAGGGCCCGGCCCTAAGACGGGCGGGAAAGCTGGGGCCGGGAGATTCAGGTGTGATGATCTTGCTGGGATGTGAGATCTAAGAAACAGGATAAACGAACAAACAAAGGCAAACGCAGAGACAGAACTGATGGTCACCGACGGGCGGGGGGTTGCAGGCCGGGTCAGAAAGGTGAGGGGACAGGAGTGCACGTCGGCAGTTCCGTTCCGATAACGGCCACACGGCTGTGCAGCCAGCGCAGGGAGCAGGGGCACTGCCTCCGTGCCAGGCGGGGATCGGATCTACTGGGGGATCGCCTCAAAAACGGTTGTGTAAACGGGGAAACACGACACCGCACACTCGAAACCACTGAAATACTGAATGAACAGAAACCGAAAAACAGGTTTTAAAGAAGAGATGACGGGAGAAAGTGGGCATCCGCCGCGGTGCGAGGCCCGAGGGTGGGGCTCGCCCCACTCCCATCCCACCCGCCCCGAGTTCTGCCCAAGACACAGAGACGGGGCCGGGCCCAGAGGGAGGTGAGCCAACAGCGACCCGGGGGCTCCTGCCTGGTCACCCCGGAGGGCCAGGTGGAGGCTGGGGCCCTATCTTCCAGCCCCCGCTTTCCCAGGGCTAGTTCACACCCTTGCGGCCTGTCCCCCCTGGTCCTGCCGCCCCCACCTGGGCTGCAGGTGGACCCAGGCCTCTGAGGACGTCCTGCTTCCTGGGCCCCAGCCGCCTGGGGGACCCTCTGCGCACGGGGCGGCGTCTGAAGACACCTGGTGTCACCGCCCGGTCAGGGCAGGGGGGCTGGGACATGGCATCGCCCCCCTGCCCCCCAACCTCACCCCCACCCCCGCCCAGGAAGGGCAGGCCCCCCTGAAGCTCCCGCCTCAGCCCTCCCTTTCCCAGGCGGCCCTCCCAGCTCCCTCGGGACAGTCACCCGGGCCCCTCCCCTCCCCTCCTGGGCACAGCCCTGGCTCCGCAAGGGGAAGAGGCCCCCCACCTCCGGGGGCCCCCCACCTCCGGGGCTCGGCCGCCAGCCCACCCTCAGGGTCCCCGGGGCCGGGGGCGGGGCGCAGGCCTCAGTGCGGAGGGGGGGGCTCCCTGCTTGGGGCAGGGGCTGGCCCCACCCCGTCGGCGGCCTCGTGGTGGGGGGCCCCGCCCCCCACCGCGCCCTGCTGCGCCCCGCGGGGGGTGCAGGTGCTCTGGGGCCCCGCCCCCGCCCCGGGGTCCCCCCTCCCCGGTCCGCCCGCGCACGGCGGAGCAGGACCAGGACGACGATCCGGGCGGCGGGGACAGGCGGCGGGGACCGGCCCCCAGAGGACCCATCGTTCCCGCCGCCTCCGCCCCCCGCCCCGCTCCTCGCTGGCGGCTTAATTGCGAGTCCGCTGATTGGGATGCAAATGGCACCGCGACGCGGCGCCGCTCCCAGCAGGGACTGGGGGGGGGGGGACGGGCACGGGGTGGGCAAGGGCCTGGGCCCGGCCCAGGGAGTGGGGGGTGGGGGGTGGTATAGCCCCGCCCGAGGGCCGCGCTCCGCCCCATGGGCCAGGCCCCATCCTGCTCATGGACCCGCGGCCGAGGGGCCCGCAATACCCCCCCAGCGACCTGCTGACCCCCCCCACAGACACACACACCTGCAGGGACCAGAGCCCAGATGCCACTGCGCAGGGCTCGGCCCCCACCCCACGCGCCTGCCTCCCCTGCACGTGGGACACGTCAGCTGGCCGCCTCCACCCTGTACAGGAAGGGGGGTACAGGAAGGGGGCATTGGGGCTCCCCTTTCTCACAGGGAGCACCCAGAAAAGACGTTTACTAAAGGCGCACACGCTCAGAGCACCTGTCCCCCAGACGGGGCGTGACAGTCCTCTGGGAGCACTTCCCCATCACCTGGGAAGAGCCTGCCAAGGAGGCGCTCGCGTGACAGTCCCAGAGACAGGCAGTCGCACCTCGACAGGTTTGTGGGGGCTGATTCCGCACCCAGAGCCACACTGCACGGGGAGGGGGACGGCTGCCGCCCCTCCACTCACTCGGCCTTTCCCTGGCACCCCATGCGTGGACCCAGCAGAGCCCGCCCTGCCAGTCACGAGGGCAGTGATGTCTCAGGAGAGGACTGAAGCAGAAACACAGGACGTGGAGCCCCAGGATGTCCCCATCCTGCCCCCTGGGACCCTGACACACTCCCCAGGCCCTCACTGCGGAACCCTCAACCTCTAGCACGTGAACCTGGTCACGCTGCCCAAGGGTCCCAGAGCCCTGCTGGGAGGGCCGCCTGACCACAGGGCCCTGGCCTAGCGGAGCTCTGGCGCTCTGGCCCCAGTCTGCCCTTGGCCAACGCCTGGCAACACGGCCCCTGTACACGCTGCGTCTCTAACCACCGGCTCCCAGAGGTCTCTGCCAAGCCCAGCATCCCGTGGGTACAGCAGACAGACCACTGGGCCACTGTCCCCACCCTCGTGGGCACCTAAGCCTGCAAGCTCTTGCCCAAGCTCTAGCGAGCCACCTCCTCGCTCTACCCCTGTCCACCCTGCCCAGCACACGGCCATCTCTACACAAGGGCCCCCTCTGTCAGTCATGCCTTCCAGCACGGGAACCCACGGGCACCCACAGACGAGCTCTGGGGAGATCCGCACCTCTGGCAGCCCAGCCCCGTGGGGCAGTGACTCAGAAAGTTGGGAGGGCCTGGGAGGTAGCACCTCCACCAGGTTCCTCCTTTACAAACGAATGGAGGCTCAGGTGGGCAAGACCAGCCCTCAGCACGCCTTTCAACTCAAACTCGGGGTTCTCTTAACTCTTCCTTTTTTTCTTTTTCATCGTTTATTATTACTTATGCCTGCAGCACCTGGTCTTCCTAGGTGGTCTCCCAGCCAAGTTCTACCCAGGCCCGACCCGGTTTAGCTTCCGAGACCAGGCATCGGGCCTGTTCAGGGCGGCAGGGCCGCAGACCATGGACCGTGGCTCGGCTGGGGCGCGAGCCCAGGACCTTCTGCGGGTAAAGCGGCCGTGCTGACCGCTACACTATGGAAGCGCGCCCGCTGTCTCCCCTTCCTGAGGGAGGCGCGGGTGGGCCAGGCTCAGCCCTCGGGCGGACACACAGGTGTCCCCTCCGGGTCGCCCGGCTCCAGGCCAGCAGCGGCAGAGCCAGCGAGGACGGCGGCGGCTCTCTGCTGCCCCCCGGTGGCGGCGAGCCGGTACGGGCGGAGCCCCGGGCCGATGCCGGGCGGCAGGTCCCGGGCCTGAGGCCGGGGCCACCTTCCAGGGGTCCGTCCTCGTTAGCAGGGCCTCCGGCCTCCTGCACCACACCCCCGTCACGGACGCCCGGAAAAGAACGCTCCTCCAGCGTCTCCTCGGCTCCCCTCGGGGCGCAGAGGGAGGGAGGGAGTGCTGACCTGTTTAATGGGGATGGCCCGGCCGCTCCCGATGCTGTCCACCTTGCAGTCCGCGGCCTTCTTCTCCCGGTCCAAGTCGGCACCCTTCCGAGACTAGAAGAGAAAAAAGAGGGGCAGGTTAAACGGGCCCAGAGCGGGAGGGGGACAGCTGCCCACCTGGAGCCCAGCCTCCCGCCCTCCCTCGGCCTGGGCAGGCCCTAGTGGTGGGGCGGGACCGGGCCGGGGCCGGGGCCGGGGCGGCGGGGCCGGGAAGGAACTGAGACCACGCGTATTCCAACGGGTTTATTCTTACACACGGCACCATACAGAGCAGCACAGGTCACTGAGCGGGCCGCCCCTCACAAAAGAGCAAGGACACGAAATACCGAGGGCGCGAGAGGCGCGCAGCCCAGGGGGCCGGGGCGTAAGAGAAGGGACGGGGCCAGGAGAGGGGGCCGGGGGGCTGAGGGATGGCCGGGAGCACAGGGCACGACAACCGGGGACAGCCGAGTCCGGAAGCGAGCGGGCAGCGGCCCGTCGCGCACAGACACCACACAGCACGTTGCACCGACCGCGTCGGCGTGGCCCGCGGGGCACAGTGGATGGAGAGAGAGAGGAGAGAGGCCAGAGAGGCCCTGCGCCCCTGCCAGGCTCCTGGGGCCGAGCGCGCCCCAAAGCGGATCCTAGGAAACGGGGAGGCCAAGAGGGGGGAAGGCAAGCGGCGGTGCTGGCGTCCAGAGCTGAGCAGGAACGCGGAGTCCATGCAGGAAGGAGCAGAGGGGAGGGGCGGGAAGGCGCCCCCCGGGCCGGGAGCCGCGGGGCCGGGCCGGGCGCTCGGGCGCCCCCGCCCCTCGGGGCCTCGTCGCGCTGGCCCGGCCTGGGCGTGGGGCCGAGCTGCCTTCTTCTCCACGCAGCGAGCCTGGCGCAGTGCGTCCAGCCGGGCCTGGTCCCCGGCAGCCCCCAGCCGCGCGCGGGCTCCAGCTTCCTAGCCTTCCCTGGGGGTGGGGGTTAGTTACAAAGGTTCCTGTGGGTCTCTGGAGTGGGGAGCACGGCGGCCGCTTCTCATCTGAGAGCAGTCCCAGGGCCCGGCCCGCCTCCGGCCCCGCACAGGGGGGAATGTCCAGAGGTGCTGTGTCACCACCTGGTCTTCTAATTTGGAAGGAGTTGGAAAGGCCTTTTTGTTGATGAAAAGTTGGAAACAGTGGCACATATCTGCAAATATCGAAAGAATAAAGATTTTGGCAAGTTATACTCAAGCCCCGCATAAGCTGGTCAGCACTGGTGAGGGCAGAGACCCAGGCGCCTGGGCAGAGGCGGCAGCGGGTGAAGACAGGAGAGGAGGAGGAGGAGGAGGAGGAGGAGGAGGAGGAGGAGGAGGAGGGGTGGCTGCATGTCCGGCTTCGCCCACACCCCTCCTGTTCTCCCAGGCTGCCAGGAGCCCAGGGCGCAGGGAGGGGACACGGGACTGCGGCACAGGGAAAGCACAGCCAGAGGAGCAGGAAAACTCCACCATCAGCGCCTGCTGGGGCCTCTCCTGGGCGCCATGGCCTCTGCCCCTCTGGCCCAGGGAGGTGGGAGGTGGGAGGTGGATGGACCGCTGCCGCCGGGTCTCCAGATGGAGGCGCCGGTCAGGGGGAGTGGGGTGCAGTCTGCTCCTGCTGGGCCGGTGAGCCAGGAGGCCCCCAACCACCAGAGGACGCCCGGGAGCCCATAGGGGCACACCCCCACAACAGGAGCCGGGCCAAGAGTGGCAACAAAACACGTTATGTGAGGTCACGGGGGAGACTGGGGATCTCAACGGCCATGTCTAGCATGGGGGTCACGGGGGCACCAGCCACAGAACGGGCGTGGTCCTGCTGGGGAGGATGATGAGGGAGAGGGGTGGTCCCAAGTGCAACAAGAGGGAGGGCCCGAGACGCACCCCTCGGGGGTCTGGAGGCCACCTTGGGGGCAATGGCGCAAGTGAAGTCACCATGGAAAATGGAGAGAAAAAATCAGGCCGCCACCGTGAAGATGGAGAGAATGGAGGGCCCCCGGGAGGGTGACAGGCAGAGGCAGCGCGGTGCAGCAGGCAGCAGAGGGCGCAGGGCAGGGGCGCGAAGGGGCCGCAGGCGAGGCGGCCGGCCAGAGGGAGGGGGGCCCCCCGGGGGGTGCAGGACCAGCGGTGGAGGAAGTGGGAGGTCAAGAATGGTGCTGAGGGAGCAGGTGACTGAGGCGGAGTGTCTGGGAGCAGGTGCCCAGGGCACGGATGGTGGTCACCGCAAACACAGACACCCGAGGGCTTGGCAGCGGCGGCAGCAGTGGCAGCAGCAGGTGTGGACACAAGCAGGCAGCCCGAGGCCCTGTGAGTCTCAATGGGCGTGAACAGAAACAAGAAGCTTCGAGTCTAGGCAGGGTCAGGGCTGGGGAGTGCAAGGCGTGGCAGCAGCTGTCAGCAGAGAGAGGGTCGGTCAGCATGGACAGGGAGAGGGGCGCGGCAGGCACAGGATGGAGGCAGGCAGACCAGGCAGCAGTGTGCTGGGCAGGGCGGAGGCGAGGATGAATGGGCGAGGCCTGGGAGCACTGGCTCTGCTGGGCAGGGTTCCGGAGAGCCTGGCCGGGGCTTGGCCTGGTGGGCAGGACACAAGGCCGGGCTGAGAGCCGGCTCTGATGCTCGGAAAGAGGCACATGGAGTGACACGGAAGGAAGGAGAAGGCGATCTGAGAATCCACACGGCAGCTCACCTGCGTCTGACCCAAGATCCCGGAAGGGTCCAGCCAAGCCCCGGCTGGGGGGTGAGCATTTGGGGGTGTGTCAGGTGCTGGTGTGCACAGACAGCGGGCTCGGGGCAGCTAAGAGCTCAGGGGCTGGGCCCCGACCAGTGGGAGGCACATGGGACCCCGGTGTGAGGTCTGCAGGGAGGGAGAGGGAGGACCGGCCTGTGAGGATCGGAGGGACGGTGGCCAGGCACAGGCTGGAGGCCTGGGGAAGACGTCTGAGGCTTTGGGGGACCGACCGCAGCGGCGGCAGAAAGCGTGGGGTAACGGTTAAGAGCGGAGGGTGGACGGGGAGGCCTCGGCCCTGGCTCCCGCTCGCCTTTCAGTGCAGCCTCTGCACAAACACGGACTCCAAGATGTCGGGGGGTGAGAGCGGACACCTCCAAAGATCCCTCAAGCTGGACAAGAAGCCCTACGGGGTCAGGAGGACGGTGGGTGTACATGGCGGGCGGGCGGCAGATGTGCTGAGGGCAGCCCGCTGCGGGCTCAGGAGCCGCCTGGAAGAGCCTGGGTGTGGATGAGGGTGCCGGGAAGGCCCTGCAGAGCTGCGTGTGTGTGTCCGTGTGGAGGGAGAGGCTGCAGGGCGCCTCCCTGGCTCCGTGGCCCCTGCCTGCCCCGTCCTAGCTGGGCCCTGCCTGCGGAGGAGGCCGCGGGGCAGGCGGGAGGGGCGGAGCACGGGCACGTACCGTGAAGATGTTGGAACGCCGCTTGGACTGCTTGCGGATGGGTGTGGGGGTGGAGGAGGCAGCGATGGTCTCGATGCGCAGCTCCCGCTGGCTGATGCTGGGGGTGGAGGGGACTGAGGACGAGTAGTCGCTGAAGGCGCTGCTGCCGCCATTCGTGGCCTAAGGACAGAGAGGGCTGCTGACGGCGGCTCTGGGTGGAGGGCAGGGGCTGGGAAGCCCTGCAGTGTGGTGGGGGGCCTGGCCGGAGGCTCGTGGGGCAGCAGAGCGGCCACTAGCTCAAGACGGTACTGGCGGGAGAGGCGGCACGGCCCGGAGGCCAGCAGGACCCAGTGGTCACTGCCTAGGTGGCCAGCTATGCCGAGCAGGGAGCTCAATCAGAGGCAGAGGCTGGAAGTGAACTGGGGTCTCGGCTCACAGGTGGGTCTGGCACGAGGTAGCAGGTCACCTTGGATGAACTCGCCAAGGTCAGTGACGTATGTTGAGGATTCGGGAAGATGGGATAGCGCTCAGGGGCCAGGGAAGATGAGGTTCGCTCGTAGGCAGTGTGCGTGACAGGGACACCGGCGAGCCAAGGCCGAGAATACCTGACTGGTGTCGGAAGAGGTGGCAGAGAAGAGAGAGAGCCAGGAAAGGAAGACAGAAAGGATGACAGGATGGGGACAGCCAAGTGCGCGGCAATGTCTGCTCCACGGCTCAGGAACACACACAGGGCAAGGCCTGCTCCCTAAGTGCCCACGCGACGTCACTGGGTAGAGCCTGTGTCCTGCCCTGGCAGCCCCTCGACTCCTGGTCAGCGCCGAAGGAGCAGAGGCCAAGGGGCCCCGCGCCGGCAGGGCCCCCGTGCGGAGCTGAGGTGCTTGGTCCCGTGTTCTGTCGGCTGAGGAGGGGGCAGCGAAGGAAGCCCTACGTTCCTCCTCCTCCCCACGCGGGGAAGGCCATCTACCTTCTAAAGAGCTATGGGGGCGTCTCTGCAAAAGCAACCAGGCCGTCATCGGAAACGAGTGGGCCAGGGTGGGGACTCGGAGTGACAGTGGCCCTTGGCGGGAGTGAAGCAGCGGCTGTCTGCTCGACGCCAGGGCACCTGTGGTGGCCCACGGGGCTCCACAGAGCCGGGGACGGAGCAGGTAATGCACCCGCAGGAGGACGCTCTGACCCGTACACAAGGGGCCGAAGAGTACCAGGCCGCAGGCCAGGAAACGGTCAGGCGTCCAAGTGCCGTTCCTGGAGGGACACTGGCAGGACCTGGCTCATAAGCACTCCCGACACCCCACAGGGCACGACAGCCAGACGTCCCTGTGGGGCAAGCACTACCCTTCCGAGTGCACTCAGCGACAGGGCCGACCGGTGAGGGAGCAGCGACTCTCCCGGGCTTTGTCAGGGGCCGGTCCCCAGCAGGCCGGCAAGAAGGCCCGTGCCTCCCAGGTCAGCCTCCCGCGCTGACAGCGCTGGCCGGAGCCGACACTCGTCGCCTTAGCTGAAGTGGCCGCGGGGCGCGTAGGGATGGGACGCTAGCAGGAAGGCAGTCGCCACGGGGGTGCTGAAGGGGCCAGGGCCAGCCGTGCAGGCAGCACGGAACGCGAGCCAGTGCTCTCAAACCGTCCGCAAGGCAGGAGGCGAGACGAGGTGGGGGCGCGCAGGCAGACAGACAGACAGACGGAGTGGCGAGGCGGGCCGCGGCGGGCGGACGCGGGGCTGCGGGGAGGCTGGCCGCACCTGGTTGATGTGCACGGCCGGGATGGACGCAGCGGACACAGCTGAGTGGCTGGGGGAGTTGGGCAGTGACTTGCAGGGCCCGATGGCCAGCTGCTGCTTCTTCCGCAAGGCCACTACCTTCTGGGCCACTGCAGGGGACAGCAGAGTCAGTTACCCCTCTGGGGAGAAGGGAGACGCCCGGCTGACAGCCGCCCCCAGCGCGCGAGCCCCGCCGGCCGGCGGGCCCCCGCCGCGTCCTGCCCTGCCTGGCGCCCGAGTTACCGTCCTGGAAGACGCGCTCCACGTTGAGCCCGTAGGTCGCACACGTCTCATAGTACGTGCAGCGCTTCAGGTCGGTGGACAGTTTGCGGGCCCTGC
This sequence comes from Cynopterus sphinx, assembly GCA_030015415.1. Classification (NCBI taxonomy): domain Eukaryota; kingdom Metazoa; phylum Chordata; class Mammalia; order Chiroptera; family Pteropodidae; genus Cynopterus; species Cynopterus sphinx. The sequence continues at coordinate 1,831,686 of CM057393.1, forward strand.
TGTCGTCGATGACCCGGGGGTTCGCGGCACTGATGGCATCTGTGGGGGCGGGAGGGCGGGGGCTGACTCAGCCTGCCCGAGTGGGGGGCCGCCGACCGGGAGGGCCGTTGGGTCAGAGCGGGGTGGGCGAGAAGGCCCGGGCAGCATGTGACAGGGAGCATGAGAACACAGGTGTCCCGGGGCCTGGTTCTGGCTCTGCCACCGACTCGCTGGGTGAGAACAAGCCCGCCGCTCCGTTTGCTCATCTCAGAAACCGCACAAAGGACTGTCACACGGATGACAGAGCCAGCTGGGGAAGGTCCTACACGAAGCGAGAAGGGGGCGCCCGTCCTGGGGCCACGCGACGGGGCACGGGGGCTGGACTGGCACGCGCCCGCCTGCCTGCCCCGGGACCCAGCCCCGCAGGCCCGCTCACCCTGCGTGCCCACCAGCACCATGGGCACCTCGCTGGCGTTGCGGAAGCTGCAAAGCCGCAGGAAGTAGTTGTACACCGTCTGGAAGCTGATTTCATCCTCCAGGCTGAACACGAACACCACCGCGTCCACCCAGGCAGCAAACTAGGGGGCACCGAGCAGGATTACCAGCCTCGCCTGGTCACCGGCGAACTCCGCGCCCTCTCCCCACACGCGACGAGCCAGCGCTGGGCAGGGGCCTCACCTGGAGCTCAGGGGGGCCTCCTTCATCTCGGATCAGCAGCAGGTAGCTCTGGCCATCCACCACAATCTCCTTCTTAAACCGACCCCCTAGGACAGAGCGCACGGTCAGGCGCGAAGCCGGGAGGAAGGCTCGAGTGGGCCACGCGGAACGAAACCCACGGCTTCCAGCAGAGGCGGCAGGAGGACTGAGAAGGGCAAGGGGCTGCGGCCCCCTAGAGACTCCAGGAAGGAGGGAGAGGGCAGCACGGCCGGCCACACAGCCCAGGCCAGCCTAGGACGCTCACCTTCGGGGGACTCCTCCTGGACATAGGTCCCCGTCAGGTAGCGGTGCACCAGGGCCGACTTCCCACTGGACAGGTTCCCCACAATGCCCTGCGGGAGAGGAAGGGGTGAGAGCAGCGGTCAGAGGGCACCCCAGTGAGGGCAAGGCAAAAGCCACGAGGACGGAGAAGGGCCAGGGCTGAGGGGGGGAAGAGGGCCAGAGGAGGGGCTGCAGGGAGAGGCCTGGTGGGGAGAGGGGGGACAGGAAGTGGGGGAGCAGTGCCCAGGCCCACCACTGCAAGGCCGAGCCCACCCAGGCCCAGGGACGCCTGGGCCTCCCCCGGCCTCACTCACCACTTTAAGCTCTGGCACCGAGCGGCTCAGGGTCCACTCCTGGCTGTTCACAAAGGAGTCTGTGGGAGAGAAGGCCACCTGTCAGGACTGGGGTGGCACACACACCTGTGCTATCCGCCACCAGCTGGCACCTATGCTGCCCCTTCCCAGACCCAGGCCAGGGGACAGCGCCATCCAGATGGGACCCCACCCTCACCCCTAGCTCCCCGAGGAACAGCAGGAAAGTGAAACAGAGGGGCAACAGTCCTCAGGGAGGGGACTGAGAGGTGTGGGCTCGCTTCCCCTGGCTTCCCCTGGCCTGGGTCCTTCCTCGTCTTACTGCTCCAGCAAGGGAAGTCGCTCCCACCTTGAGCCACACCTGGCCTGCTATCCCCGGGGCCCAGACACCAGACCCAAGTGCTTGGCCACTCTGGCAGGTGTCAGTCCAGACCCAAGCCAGGCGGACTGCTTGGCAGCTGGACAGGGGGCCTGCAGCGAGTAGGAACAGTTCCTCCATGCAGGGTGGGGCCACCCACCACATTCCTCACCTGGGTGAAGAGGGAGGAGCCCTCACCACGAAGGGGCAGGCCCCAAAGGGGAGCTCCCTGCCCCACCCAGTGGCCACGCCCCCGCGGCTCCTCCTCGCGGGGAGGCCACCGCCCCTTCTTCCCCAGAGACCAGCTTCCTGGGCGCCCTCCTGGAGCCCATCCGACCCCGGCAGCGCCAGCGGATGTGGGCACTTTCCCGGGAAAGGGGAGCCCCCTGCTGCCCAGAGCCCTGCAGGGGCCCGCCCCACCTCCCTGTCCTCTAGGTGGTCATGGGCATCCTTCAGCCACTTCGGATAGCCCCGGCCTGGGCCGTGCCCGGGTCCCTGCCCCAGGTTGTCTCAAAGAGCAGTTGTCGCGATCAGGGCCACAATCCGCCCCTCAGCCCCCCTGCACAGGCGGCTGGAAGGGAGGGCAGGGGCCCCCCGCCTGCCTGCGAGCTGAGCTGGGGATGCTCAGGCCCCGCCTAGACCCAGCTGACTCCCCCCGGCCCGATCCTGCACGTGCCCAAAGCCAGGACGGGGCCCTGCGGCCCTGGCCCCCCTGTGCGCCGCGCCACAGGCCGCGCCAGGACCCGGAGCTTTGGGGCGTCCTCCCGGCTGTCTGTCCGTGACCCCGGCGCCCCCCGCCCCGGCCCCCACGGCGCATCGGTCCGCGTCTTCCAGGTGAGGTCGAGGTTTCCCACCCGCCTCGGCCCGGAGAGCCCCCGTCCCCCGGCCGGGCGGTCCCCCTTACCGCGGGGCGCGCCCAGGGGCGCGGGGGCGGCGGCCGCGCGGCGGCTCCAGAGCGGCGGGGCGCGCGCGGGGCCCGGAGCTGGGGCCGGGGCGGGGGCGGGCGCCCCGCGGCGCAGGCGGCCGGCGAGCAGCGCCCACAGGCCGGCGGCGCGGGGCCGCGCGGGCCCGGGGCGGGGGTCCGGCGGGGCGCCCAGGGCGGCGCGGGCGGCGTCGCCGTGGCTGCGGGTGCGCGCGCGGGGCAGCGGCCCGGCCTCGGAGTCGGCGCGCCGCACCGGGGCGCCGCGGCGCAGGCGGAAGCTGAAGCTCTTCCTCAGCGCGGCCAGGCCGCGCGGGGCGCCGTCCGCGTCGCCCCCGTCCCCGTCCCCGCCGCCGCCGCCGCGCAGCACCTGCCAGCGCCGGCTGCCCCAGAGCGCCGCGCCCCGCAGCGCGCCGGCGCTGCCCGCGCGGCCCAGCCCCGCGCCCCCGGGCCCCGCCGCGTCCCCGGCCGCGGCCCCGTCCAGGCGGCCGGCGTCCAGGCACGTCATGCTGGCCGGCCGGGGCCGCGCCGCCGCCGGGGCCGCGCCGTGGGGGCCGCGCCGGAGGGGCGCGGGGCCGGGCGCGGGGCGCGGGCGCAGCAGGCCGAGCAGCAGGCTGCGGGCGCCGCCGGCCGGGGCCGGGGCCGGGGCCGGGATGGGGGGCGGCGGCCCCGGGCCCCCCGCGCACACGCTCCGCGGCCGCGGCGGCTGCTCGCGCGCGGCGCCCAGCGCGGCCCGCACGGCGGGGGCGGCGCGGCCGGCCGGGGCGCCGGGCAGGGCCCGCGCGGCGTCGCCGTCGTCAGTGTCGCCGTCGTCGTCGCCGCACGCGCCCCGGGCGCCGGCCCCCGGCGGGGAAGGCCGGGCCCGCTCCATGGTCAGGGCCGGCGCGCGGGGGCCAGGCCCATGGCGGGCCGGGCCGGGGCCGCGGCCTCGGCCTCCTGCGCGCACCGGGCGTCGGCCCCACCGACTCCCCGACTCGCCCGTCCGCGGGGGCAGGGGGGAGGAGGGAGGCGCGGCCGGCAAGCCCAGACCTGGGGCGGCCCGGAGCCGGCCCGGCGAGCAGGGAGAGGCGGCAAGCCCGGCCTGGAGCGAGCGCCCGGAGCACGGGAGCCGCCGGCCTGCCGGGGCAGCCCCCGGAGCCCCGGAGAACAGGAAATTCCAGCCCGGGCGCCTCCCGGGGCTGGGACAGGGCGCCGGGCGCCTCCCCGGGCTGAGACAGGGCGCCGGGCGCCGTCCCGGGGGCAGGCGGGCCACGTCAGTAACAGTCCCCGCACCGCACTGCACGGGTGGCCCGTGGGGTTGGACAGGGGGGAGGCATGGCAGGTGACACGCCAGGGCCCGGATGAATGGCAGCGTAAAGGAAGGGTCAGGGACCCCAATCGCGTGGCCCCTCTGGGCCTCAGTCTCCTCATCTGTACAACGGGGAGCCCGGACGAGGCCGCCCTATCTGGGTGTCTGGCTCAGACATTCTGACGCTGGGAAACTGGAGAATCGGAGCCGCTGGACGCTGCCAGCAAGTCCGCTGTCCACTAATGACTGAAGCCATCGTCTTCTTTAGGATTCTAGAATCGTCTGGACTGTGTTCCATGCTGTCCTGCCCAAGGGCCGTGGAAAATCAAAACCTCTGGACTGGGACCATACAGTTGTGGACAGGAGACTCACTCCTTGGGGATCTGGTCTCCAGCCTGTCCTGGGTCTCACCTCCTGTCCAGAGGTGGTCCAGAGGTCGGTGGGCTGAGCAGAGGTGGAGCGTGAGGCTGCAGTATTTGCAGGAACATCGACGCCCTGTGATTATCACACGTGTGGGCTGCGCCACCAGACACTCACTGAACACAGGGCTCTCTCCCCAGTCCTCCCCCAAGGCCCTGGAGATGAGCCAGTCTGCCATAATCCACAGGGACCCCAAGCAGATCAGGAGAAACCAGTTCAGGTGGTGGCAAGGATGAGGGGGGCTCGCGTTTCCCTTAAAGAGATAACGCTCTCCCAGGTTTCCTCCAGCCCTGGTCCAAACCAATTCCCGACTCCTCTCTCGGCTTTAGAATCCCAAGTCCTGGGCAGAAGCAAAGTACAAGATAAAAGTGGCACATTCCAGAGCGGGCTGGAGTGGGGGAATGCCTGAGGAAGGCAGGGCCTCTCCATCCTAGGTGCTCCTGCAGGAAAGTGGGAGACTGCCAAGTCCCGGGCTGGATCACCTGGAGGTGCCCGGGGGGAAACCCGTCTTTGCTGCAGACTGGTTATTAAACCGCGATGAGGCCGCGCAGTCCCCGCATAACAGATGGCTCAGCCAAAGGGTCTTTCCCAGGATCCTTCAGGCACGGAGACGAGAACTCGACCTGGGAATCCTGACTCACATTTCCAAGTCCGAGATTCCCACACTCAACTTCCCTATCTGCACGTCCGCCTGCCTGTGTCTCTCTCTCCCACGGAATTACCCCCTCCAAAAGAAGAAGGCTGCTCACCGCAGGCCCTCCCGCCAAGCCAGCGAAGATGCAAGCACAGGGCAGCACGCCTGGGGCTGTCTGGGGACCGAGGACGGACAGAGGACAAGGTGCCCAAGAAGGCATGGGCTGCTCTGGGTGAGAGGGGAGCAGGATGGGACGGGATGGGGAAAGACCCCCCCACCCCAACTATCTATACACACACACACACACACACACACACACACGGGCTCAGGGAAGGCAGGCAGCAGTGCCCGACCCCAGAAGCACGCGGACACTGCACGTTCTCAGAGGACACACCAGCTCCCCACTGCCACCGCGCGTGCAGAATCAGCCTGGGCACAATGGTCAGTCCCCAAGCCAGCTTCCTCGTCCTCAGCGGGCTGCCTCCTTCCTCGCCTTTCTTCCCGGAAACCACTCCTGACTGGAAGACACTAGGCGGAGGAGACACCCGCCTACACATAAAGTACCAGGGCATCGAGCCATTCGAAGGCCCCAGGAAGGAGAACAGCGTGGGCACACGCCTCTCCTCCTCACTGGCACCGGCCCCCGGCAGGGACAAGGTCTCTGCATTTGTCACATGAGACTCTGCTCATAAAAGAAGCGGTAAAACACGGCTCTGCTCGACGCAGCCCGAAGGGAATCAGGACAGGCCACGAAGCCCCAGGCGGGGACCACACGAACAGCACAGAAAGCCCATAAAACCAGCCCTCGTGCCAGCGCTGGTGTTTGGTCGGCACAACACCAGGCTAAACCCGTCCCTTGGGGGTGAGAGGTCCCCGTGGAAGTTTATGGGGGAATCAGAGACGCGATGTCCCGCGACACTGGTAGTGAGCACCTGTGGTCAGACTGGACACGCGCTCCCCTGGACGCAGGGTCCGAGCACCTACGGCAGGATGAGCAGACGGGCCTCGGGCGTTCTGCCCTGGGCATGCAGTCGTGTGTCTGGGGACAGTGGGGACACACTATGGACAGCACCAGGACAGCCAGGGTGAAAGAGAAAGAACCGGTGCCGGCGTGACCCGTGAGGTGCTGCCGAAGCTGGATGCTGGTCCTGAGCGAGGGCAAAGCGTGGCCTTGGCCCAGGAATCCCACAGAACCTGTACCTCGTCCCCACTCACATATTTGCTGGGTGATCCGCTGATAAGCGTTGAGGTGTGCCCAGCAGAGGCCACGCAACCCTCAAGGAGCCTGCGATGGCCCTTGGAGGTGGGAAGGGCCACCTGTCCACCGAAACCAAGGGTACGTGCGGGCGGGCCAGGGAAAGGCTCCGGCCACTCTGCCAGCCGGGATGGTCCTGGAACCACAGGGCCCCGGTGTCACCCGAGCTCCTCTTGCCCACAAGGTGGCAGCAGAACATCTTCCCGCAGCCCTGGCCGCTGAGTGGCAGGCAGCAGGGGGCCTCGGGGGACACTGTGCTGCCCACCCTGCCCCTCTGGCCCAAGGCCTCCCCAACAACCTGCCACGCACACTGGAGGCCTGCAGGGCTCCTGACGGTCCAGGTGTCCGGGGCTGGCCCCGAGGCACCTCGATGCATCAACAGCAACTGAACCTCCACATCCCATCCCCAAGCGGCTCACCCCCATGTTCTCCACGCCCCACCCCAACTGGTGACGGCCAAGGACCTCCCAGGCGCCACCCTCCGCTCCCTCCATTCACCCACGTCCCTTCGGAGGTCAAACCTGTTGGCTCCACCTCCTCAGGGAGTCCTAAGTCCACTTCTCACCAGCTCCTCAGTACAGCCCAAGGCAAGCCGCACCCCGTCCGCCCAAACCCCCACTACCAATCCAGACGTGGCCTGGCCACGTCCCAGCCACCGCCCCCTGGTGGCTTTCCACTCGGTGCAGAGTGACACCACCCCCTTTATCACCATCTCTCAGTGAATGCTCCCCGTGCCCCTCTGACCTCACCCCGCTAACTCTCCCCGCTCCCCACATCCACCAGCCACACAGCTCAGGACCACCAGGCCTCTGCCGCTCGTGCTCCCCGCCCTCACCGGCCGAGCGTCAGCCGTGACGACGGCTGACACTACCTTCTGGTGTGTTTAACACCAGAACTCAGCCAGGCACACAGGGGTGTGTGCTGACTCTCTGTGGACGAATGAATGGATGAATGAATGAATGGATTCTTGGCTGAGCGTGAACTGTGCACCCAGGCTTCTGTTCCTGTGCGGAGGGAGGCAGGCTCACGAGACACGGTCCCTGGCGGGGACGGTCTGTTGAGGAGACAAAGCCACAGGCAAAAGCGTCCTCACAGACCCCGCGTGGAGAGGTGCACCGGTGCTTCGGCCTCCGTCACCTGTTAGCTGGGTGCTGTCACCTGCACCTCAGTGGGCCTCAGGTATCACTCCACGTATTAGGGACAAGCCACCTCTCGGGAAGCAGGCACCGGGTCCAGCACGGCGCCTGGCTCACAGCAGGTGATCGACCAAAGCAGCCATCGCTGCTGGACAAGGGCGTGACAGAATGACCTACACCAGGGCCAGCTCTCTGCACACCAGACATCCAGCCGGACATCCAGCCAGTCCGCGTCTACTCATGCCAGATGGTTACTGGGCCCTCTGTCTCTTCCCCGAGAGGCCACAGAGCCGGAGCCCAGAGTCCCCGGCCCATCGGGCCCACGTCTTCCTCTGAAAATGGATGAAAGCTGCCGTGGGTTGACCCATGTCACCCCAACGTTCACGTTCTAAGGTCCTGACCCCCAGTCCCTTCCAACATGGCCTTCTTTGGAAACGGGGTGGTTGCATGTGTAATTAGCTAACGTGAGGTCACGCTGGGGCAGGGCGGGCCCCTAATCCCCTGTGACCGGTGTCCTCATAGAAAGGGGAGAATTGGACACAGAGACAGTCTCCCACAGAGGGAAAACGACACGAAGAGACGCAGGAAGAAGATGGCCACCTGCAAGACGAGGAGAGAGGCAGGGGCAGGGCCACCCCCCACGACACCTGACGTCAGGCTTCCTTCCAGCCTCCAGGACTGCGGGAGAACAAATCCCTGTTTCAAGCCCCCGGTTTGTGGCCCTGAAACAGCAGCCCCAGGCAGCAGCTACAGACCCAAGGGGTAGGCTAGGGGTCCCGGCAGGTGTGACGACGCAGAAACCAGCCCACTCCCCACCCCCATCCCCAGATCACCCCAGGGCGGTCAGAGGAGCCAGGCAACTGCCCCCATCGCTCAAGCTCAGGGTGTCAGAGAACTCCCCAGTGGCTGCGTTCCCCACCTCCCCACGGGAAAGCGGAGGGGACCAAAGGGGCCGGGGTGGACGAGAGGACAAAGGGAGGAAACCAAGACCACGCTGGGGAGCAGAGCCTTCTAGCCACACTAGCTCCATGGCAACGTCTTCGTTTTTCTTTCTGCCCACAAACTGCTCGGCTTGACAGCGGACAGGACGAGGCCCGGCCTTGGAAATCTCAGTCCCCCTGTGCGTCCCCACGGGCCCCCGACCTCACCCCGCACCCTGCCATTTTTACACCCCGAGCAGGACCCAGACGCAGAGGCCGAGGGCCTGTGCGCAGCGGGGTCTGCCGGAAGGTCACCGCTCTTCCGAGGCGGAAGGGGAACCGGCGAGCGCACATCCTCCAGGTGACCCCGGTGGAACACAGCCCCGCGGCTGACACGCTTCCTGCGTCTCACACGTTCGTCGACGTCCTCTGCCTTCAGAGCTGAACACAGTCGGGCTCGCACCCCACGAGCCCGGACCCCGCCTCCGACAGGCCCCTGCGGGGCATTCGGGTCACGAGAGGGTCGCTCCTCACCGGCCGTGCCCCGCCGGCGCGTTTTCAGGAAAGGAAAACGTTTGAATCAAGGGAAGGTGCCGTCGGTCTGCAAATCATCGCGCTGCATCTGCTCCGAGACGGACAGCTGCAGAAACAGAGCTGTCACCGCCGGGGAGCCCCGACCTCAGCTCAAGGTCAGAGGTGCAAGTTCAGGGCCTCCAGGAAAGGCGGGCGAAGGGTCTGCGTACAGTTTTTAACAGACTCAGGTGGCTGGAGGGTCTAATGGACGAAAGTTATAAACGTTTGCATCCCTGTCACAGCTTTTGAAAGCGGCTAGCAACCTCCCCAGGGGGAGGGGGCTGCACTGAGCCCACGCCCCCCCACTGTCCCCAGCATCCCACACACAGGCCCAGGGAGGCCTCGGGTTGGGCCCCAAATTCAAGGAAGCTGCAGGGTGGGGCTCAGGTTGACACCAGCGGGACCTGGCTGTGAAGGCCACCCCCCTCCACCCCTGCCAACTCGGCAGCAGCTGTCGGGCAACCCTCGGCTCGTGCCTGCTTGCCCTCGAGAGCACCGAGGGGTCTCCGGACCTGGTGACCTCCTCTCAGTGTCCTCAGCTCATCTGGTCTCTGCTGTAGAAGCTAAGATTGCATCTGCTCTCACTGTCTGGTGCTCCTGGGCACACAAAGGGTGACACACAGCTGCCCCTGCAGCTCAGAGCCCACCTCCGGCCCGCCCGCAGGGCAGCAGGGCCAGCTCTGGTGCCCCATTCAACCAAGGCAGCGGCCACACGGGACAGTACTGGTCACTGGATTTTAACAGCCTCTTGTAGGACACCAGAGGCCACACTCCGGGCACTTTACACATATTAAACTGTTCGACCCTGACAATGACCCGCTGAGAAAGGCACCGTAAATCTCCCCATTTTACAGACGGGGAATCCGAGGCGCGGGTGCCAGCTAACCTGCCTCGGGTCACCAGCGAGCACTGGCTGGCCCTGAGCCCTCGGGCCTCCCTGGCCTGGCGAGATCTCTGCTGATACGGGGCCACCTTCAGCCCAAACTCCATCGTACAGGCAGTCCCCACCTGTCTGCCTCTCCTCCCACCCTGATGCCCACACCGGGCGGCCCAGTCAGCCTTCCTAGCAGAGCTCTCCTTCTAAAAAGACCCTCCCGAGGTGCCCCCTCACCCACCTCGCACACCCCGGCCCCCACTCCCATGCCCCCTGGTGCAGGGCTGGTACAGACAGGTCTGGGGCTATCCTCCCTGGGACCTGCGTCACTCGCAAAGGAGAAAGCCAACTTGAATGACTGCCAATGGTCCTATCTGAGGGGACCTTGGCATGCCTCAGGTTCATGCCACGTAGACAGTCACAGAGCGGCCAGGGCAGGCCTGCCGGTCAGGGAGGGGGGGGTACGACAGACTGCCCACCTGAACCGAAGCCTTGAAGGCCTGGGGCAGGGTGGGCCAGCAGCCAGCTCTCCAGGGCTGCCCCAGACACGGCCCGTCCGCCTGCACGGTCCTGCTGCCCACCGCCCCGCGCTCCGGCCCCACTGGTTCTCCGCATCCCAGAGCGGCTGGGAATCGGATCAGAACCTCGGCGCATCTGGCGGTCGGGTTTAGACTCTCACCTTGTCTACTCTCGTGTGCCTTCAGCCTGACACCTGCTGCCGGGCCAGCCCATCGGCCCCCAGGCCTGGGCCCCGGGGCCATGTGGCGGCCCACGGGAGGACGTGACGGAAGGAGCTGTGGCTGACGGCGGCCTTTCCCTCCCTGGGCCACCAGGCCCTGAGCTGTGACACGTGAAGGGCCAGGAGGTGTCCAGGCCGTCTGCAGAGCTACTGCCCTCCAGGGCCGGCCAACCAAGACCAGGCCCCTGGCAGGACCCCTCCCCGGAGAGCAGACTGGGCCCTTGGCCTGTCAGCAGCAACCGTGTGTGGCCAGGCTCAGGGCTGCCAGCCACGGCCGGCAGCAACAGAGGTGGCGGGGTCCCTGGTAACCTGGTGACCGTCTGCAAACCACAGCCTGGCGACCCCAGCAGACAAGTCTCTTCGTCCTGTGTGCCCCCCTTATACCCACCGTGCAGAAGTCCCTGCTCTCTGCTGCCCACCTCTTCCCTGAGGCCTCTGACTGCCCCAGGCCCTGCTGAGTGGGCACCGTGCAGGGCAGAGCTGCCTAGGAGCGAACCGAGAGGAAGCTGTGCAGGGCTGGGGGCGGGGGGCGGCACGGCTTACTGTAGTTACAGGACGGGAGGGAGATCAACAGATTCAACTGCAGAAAAATTAAAAATCCCGAATGATTAAAAGCCTGGAATGGGGGGATCTGGCAGTTGCCAGCAGGGCCCGATGTGACACAGGAGGAGGTGGGCAGTCTTGTCACGGGGTTTAATTGGAGCCGCCGGACCTCACCTGGGGTCATGGGCGGCACTGGGGATGGAGGGACAAGTTAAACACCGCCGAGTGGCAGCAGCCTCCGAATCCCGACCTTGGGCATCACGTCCGGCCCGGACTCTTCAAGACTGTGCGATGGATGGGGAAGTGTCAGGAGGGTCCCTGTTCCACCCTGATCCTGTCGGGACTGGGAAAGACAGAGAGGTTATCTCGGACGTTGCGGGGATGATGGATGCGATGTGGTTACGGATGAGCTATCAGGTGTTAGAGAGCTCTAGGTAGTTTCCCCAGGCGTGACGCCGGTGCAGGGAAACGCGCCTGTCCTTAGGACACGCCTGCTGCGGTGCTTCGGGGGGGGGGACCGGCACCGTGCCACCATGCCATCATCAGGCCACCATCGCTACCCAACAAGAGAGTGTGTGAGACGGAGGGAAAGCAAATGGGGCGAAAGGCTAACGAGTCTCTAACAAGCCTTTCCAGGTGGTCGTTTGCAGAACAAAAGGCGGGGGGGGGGAGCAAAAACCTCCCCGTTTTTTTCTATCAAGTCCCTGCTTTGTCTGGCTTGAGGGATGATCCCTCTTTCCGCAAGATGAGCGGATACCCTCCTAATTTCCTCCTGCACAATTAAAAGTTTTATCTTTCTCGGGGTGCCACAGCACGTGCCGGCTGGGAGCACAGGCCCCGGGACCAGACTCCCTGGGCCCGGATCCTGCATCTGCCATTCGTAGTGAGAAAACCGGGCGGTTCCTTTACACCGCCGCGCCCCGGTTTCCTGGTCTGCAGCAGGGATGACAACGCCGACCCTGTGGGGACGTCCCGAGAGCGACGAGCAGTCACCCAGGGCAGGGCCTGGCCCGCGAGGAGCTGTTCTCCGAGACGAGACGCCACCTCTGATCCCGCCCCCCTCGGCTGGGATCCGCGGCTCCCGGCACCGCTGTCAATCTTCCCACACTTGCAGCACAAACACGACGCGCCGAGTGCAGGGCGGCACATGGCAAGAGTGGAGACACACACGCCGGCAATTTCCACACAGGGATCGCTGCTCCGCTGCGCCAGCGCCGGCCCCCCTGTCGCCACCAGACGACGGCCCCCAGCGCCTGGCGTGCCCTTTAGTAAATGCGGTGCTTTTCCGGTGCCAACTCAGCATTACCCAGGCCCTGGCTGCTCTGCTCAGAACAGAGGCGCCGTGTGCCTCGGCCCTCACGCTCGGCCCACCCCGGGCTCGGCTGCCTGTGACCTCGGCCCCACTTGTCGCAGAAATAACTTCTATCCTTGATCGAGTTTGGGGGGCACCCTAGGAAGGAAGCTGCGGCCTCCTGAGCCAGGCCTGGTTGTGACCCCTGACCCCAGGATCAGATTTTAGAAGGACCTCACCCCTACCCCCTGGACAGCACCTAGTCAGGCAGGGTCTCACCTGTCCGTCCCCACCCCACACAGAGGCCACCCCGCTGTAGGGACGGGCTTCCTCCCCTCAGAGGCGGGAAGGCCTCACTCAGGGCCTTGCATCCACTGTCACCCTATCGCTCCACCACAGTGGCAAGGAGTCCGGGCCAACTCACGACTGCCTCCCCAGCCATGTCCACCTCCCTAGGGGCCTGGCGGAGGGAGTGCCACGTCCACTCTCCAGGCAAGCCTGCTCACCAGACAGGTGGCCAGGGAGACAGGGACCCAGGGAGGGATGAGAGCCTGGTAGCACGGGTTCAGGATGGCGTCCCCCTTCCCAACAGCGACAAAGCCGGGGGAGAAGGAGAGACCCAAGGCCTGAGACCTCTGTCTCCTCTGGGTTAGCTAGAGGGGCCTCAAGACGTCCCGGCTGAGACGTCACGAAGGGCACACTACAGGCAGAGGGCCGCCTGGCCCAGCCCCTCTGCAGGTCCCCTGCAGGCTCCCTGGACAAAGGTTAACATGAGAGGGATGACAAGAGGGACCGGCATTTATTGCTGCCATACAGGGGGACGCTCCTGCCCGGACAGGTCCACGCTTACCTCATCCGCAAGCCCCAGGGAGGCGGGGGGTGGGGGTGGGCAGAGACAGAGCAAGGAGGCCAGCCTCGGGCTGCTGGCTAAGGGGGCTCTGCCTGCCGTGCCACTGGTGTCAGACTGTGTGTGTGTTCTCAGAGTTCCTCTGTGTGTGTGTGTGTACATGTATGCGTGTGTGTGTGCACACACACACACACACACACACGTGTGTAACAGCATAAATGAAAGACAAAACACAAGAATACCTAGAAAACCAGCCCCTGCCTAAAATGCCAGGCTGGGGCGGGCGGAACATTGTGACACCTGCCAGTGACAGGCAGCGTTTTAGCACCAGTGCCAGGGGTCGTGGCTGACGGGTCGGTGGCTAGCAGCACGGCCCAGCCCACCTCTCCTCGGGGAGCGGGAAAGGGATCACCAGGATGCAGAAGGCCCGGGGCCTGGCCTCGCCTGGCTGCCAAACAGGGCCAGCCGCTTCCCCCCTCTCCTGCGGGGAAGGGAGGGCTGGGCTGGGCCTGCCCCATCAGCACCCTACTCCCTCGCTGTCTGCACCTCACAGGCCGGCGGTGTGCGAAGCTGACACCCAGAAGGCCAGCCAGTCCACGGATCGTGCCGGGCACGTGAGTCTGTCCTGCGGCCGGCTCGTGGGCCAGCACGCCCACCCTGGGCCGAGCCCGCAGCGGACAGAAGGAACTGGCGGAACTGGCATGGCCTTTGCCTGCCTGCCCTGCTTCCCCTCGCTGATCCAGGATTCCTCCAGGGGAGGGGAGGGGAGAAGGGACATAGGTATAGGAGCAGCCACGCGGGATGAAACCGCCACACTGAAGTGACCTGAGCCACACCGAGGCCTGTGGCCATCCCATCCGTAACCAAGAAGCTGACGGGGCCCGCGACACAGTCCCTGAGATGTGCAGCCTCCCCTGCACCTTCCTGCAAGAGGAGGGCCTGGGCCCGCTCCCCGCCTTGCCCCCTGGAGCACAATGGTCTGAATTATGTTCCCCAAACTGGAGTGAGGACCCGCTGACACCGACAACTTCTGTGGCACTCCCGGGTTGCAAGAAAACCCACAGTGACAACAAGCTGCTGCGAATCCAGAACGTTTCGATGGACTTGCCTGCGATCAATCACCGCGGCCGTCACGGGCGCTTGAGAAGTGGGTGTTTGCTGAGTGACTGAATGGCCGGCACGGACGTGAAAGGCGCATTGTCCTGACGTTTGAAGTGCGGCGGTTTAGAAAGCTGAGTCCGACAGGACACACCTCGCCGTTCAAGTTTTAGGCCAAACTGGGATTCTCCCGTTACAGACTAAAACGAGAGCAGTTCTCCCCAGCCCGCGGCCACCGGCCACGTGCGGCCACCGAGCGCCCGGAACGCCACCAGCGCAAACGGAGGGCGGCCGCGCGCCTGAAGCACGGAGCGGAAGCCGAAAACTTAATGAGAAAAACTTTACATGAAACGTCTCAATATGACATTCCCATCGATCGCACGTGGAGACGCTAACACTTCGGACACCCCGGGTGAAACAAAACACGATCACAGGGGGTGGGGGGCCTCAGAGCCACCCCATCTTCACAGCTTCTTGTCAGAGGTTTCTAGGCCTTCATTTACCGACGATTGAACCAAAAAATGTATATATGTATGTATATGTGCATGTGTAGGTATATGCACACATGTAAATGTTCAAAATGCACACACACATCCATTCTCTGGGCAAGGAAGCGCAGGGGCCCCTCCCTGGAGGAGACCAGGCAGAGCAAGGGCAGGAGTGGGGTCCAGTCTCCAGCCCCCCCGCCCCCCCCCCACGCAGACACGGACACACACAGAGAGGCTGGGGCTGGCTCCCGTCCCACTCTACCAGCTTGGGCTCCGGGGTTGCGAGCCATCAAAACGTCAAATTAAAGGGCAAAAGAGACCGCTGGAGGGAGGCACACCGACGGCGGCAACGAGGGCTCCGACAGAAAAGAGAGAGAAAGAAAAACACGCACCATCGACAGGCACGAAACCCGCACGCGGGCCTACCACACGCGCGGTGCACCCCGTGCTGCCCACCGAAGGGAGAGGCGCGGCTCCGAGGACCACTGTCAGTGGGGGGACTCACGACATCAGAAGCCAGTCGTGGAAGGGACAGAGAACCCTAAGTCGCCCTGAAGTCCCGAGGTTAAACTTGAGGTCAAAGGCGGCCCTGAGCGCCACCTTAGTAGAAGGGCTGGTCCGTCTGCAAAGGGGAAACGCGTGAGATCGCGGGCCCTGGTTCTGTGCCTCCTGGGTGGCCTGGGGGAGCCCCTCCGTCTAAGTCCTAGGCTATTCCAGCTGCCCAGTGGAGATGGCCCGTCCACGCCTCAAAAGAGCCCGCGGGGAAACACACGGCGAGCTGCAGAGCTGCGAAGGCCTCGTGACAGCCCCAGCAGGCAGCCAGGCAGAGGAGAGCGAATCGGGGGATGCCACACGCAGGTGTCCCAGGTCACCTCCCTTTCCCACTCCCGCGGCCTCCAAGAGCTCGGCCTCCTGCCCCTTCCCGCTGGCCTGCACGGTGGGAGTCGGCCCCGGGTCAGGGGGAATGCGACCTGGTCAGACTGATTTCGAGCTACCTGCGTGTTAAAGAGAGACTAAGGACAAGCCAGAGGGTCCAGGTGGGCGTTCAGGGCGCTCTGAGGGCCCTGTCTGCCTCGCCCAGGCCTCCGCTCCGCCAGGCTAACCCCACTTTCCGAACAAGCGTTCCCCGATGCGACCCGCACATCACCCCTGCCTCACCCGCCGGTGGCAGCCCGTTCCCTGCAGGATGCAGCGCCATCGCCAGTGCACGTGGCGAGGTACAAGCGAACGGAGCAAGCAGCAGCAGGAGGACTCCCGGACCAGGGGCCTCCTGCCCATCCGCGGACTGGACGCCCCAGCCTGCTGCTCCCTGAGCACGCGACGCTTTCACGCGCCTCTGCGCCTCTGCGAGGCCTTCCCTCTCGGGCACCCCCACGCCTGGCACTCACACTCGTTAAAGAAATGAACGGAAAAGTAAAAGGTTGGTGCTGGCCAGCCGTGGGGTATCGAGGAGCAAGGACTGTCTTATTTTTGTGCAGTGTCTCCCACCTGGCAGTCAGTGAGGGCTGAATTGGGGGTTAAGGGGGTGGGTTCCTCCCTGCTGCCTGAGGTCCTGCAGCCTGAGGTCCGGCTGGGGTGGGTCTTTCCGCCCCTCTCCTCTGACCTTAAGTAAAGGGTCTTGATAAGTCCTCCCGTCCCTAACCTTTGCCCTGATTTTCCTAAAGTCGGGGTTTATTCCTGCCACTTCCAAGCCTGCTCTGGCACCTCCTACAGGCCGATCCATCACCTCTGGGGTCCAGTGCCCCTCCTCCCCCTTCCTTCCTGCCTTCCACTGTACTACATGCAACTGGGCCACACAGCAAGAGCTAAATGAATGTATCTGGAACAAAAGTGGCTCTCCCTGGCCACTGGCGCCCGCTTGGATATCCTTTTTCAGAATTCCTAGAGCTCCTTTGTGCAAAGTCCTATATAGGCAACCAGCCCCCACCTACCCCCAGACACTCATCCCCTAAACTGACTAATTACCCCAGGGAAGTTATGAACGTGGATTGTAATCGGACTCCTTGGAGGGAGCCTCAGAAATGCACACTTCCGGCAGGTGAGTGTCACCACCGGGCCGGGGAATGCCCCACCACCTGAGGGCAGATTAGCTCAGGAGAGAGCAGCCCTGTCTCCAAAACGGATACAGCTCTCCACTCTGCATCTGCATCGCAGGGCTGTTACCAGGATCCGGCCACAGGACACACAGGAAACAGGGACAAACTCCAAAGCGCCAGGCAGGCCTGCCAGGAAGAGTGTGGCTGCTGAGTCCCATTGAGCCCCCACCCCAACACCCCCACCCACAGCTCAGTGCCCCACTCCCTGGATCTGATCCCACAGGAAAAAGTGCCTGGATGGGTGCATGGGGAGTGAGGTTAGGGTGGGGACAAGCCAGACGCAGCTGAAATGCTCAAAGGAACTCCAATGTTGGAAAAAAAAAAAAACCCAGGAGAAAACAAGGGACAGGTACAAAGCTGGCAAAGCCTGGTTCCTGCATGCAGCTGTGTGGTACGCCCACTGCCACCGTCCACTTCTGGGCCCTCCCTTGGGGTGCACCCTCTCAGGGACATGCCAGCCTTCCCAAGCCACCTGCCAGGACCCCACGGGCTACTTCTACCCACAGCTCACAGGCTCCTGCTCAGCTGGTCCAGCTGCCCGCATTCCCCATACCCAGACTGTCCCCCACCTGGCCTGAGGCCCAGTTCCTCTGCCACCCTCTTTCTAGGACACAGCAGGAGACCCAAGTTAAGTGGCTCAGGTCCCTACAAGCTCCTGCCCGAGGCCCCGCCAATCCTGGGCAGATCAGCTTAGATCCCTCGGTTCTCTGAGCCTCAGCTTCCCCACTAGGGAGGTGAGAGCGGCTGAGAGGCTCTGCGCGTGGCGAGCCTCTTGTCTCTCTGTCCCAGGCCCTCATTACGCGTCTTTCACTCCTAGGACCCCAGAGTGAACACATTTTCTTCTTCCTTGGCCTTTGGTGGGAAAAGGAACTTTTCAAAACAGCCCGCCTCCCCTCGGGTCCTGTCCTGAGGTCCCAGAAAGCTGAATGCTCCCCGGCTTCCTCCTGCCCTGGGCAAGGAGTCAGAGAAGAGGGAGAGGGCAGGAGGACAAGGTGCCACTGTGCTTCCTGGGTCCCAGACGGATCCCGACGGCACCTTCTAGGTCACCTTCAGAGCCGGGACAAATAAACCCTTCACCCGAGTATTACCAGAGTGAGGCGGAGGCTTATTATACACCAGGAAAATGTCATCCCTTCCCACTAAGAAGCTCATCCCTAGTAAACACACATGGGCCTCCCAAGCGACGGGTGTTTATGTAACAGCCGCAACCCGGGTCTGCTGGGCCCTGGCAGGGGGGGCTCGGTCAGGCTCCGAGTGAGCAGGGAAACGCCCGAGACGCTGCTCCCCTCCCTCTGCCAAGAAAGAAAGTGGGGATGCTGCTTTGCAGGACAGCGGCAATATGGATGCGCAGATGGAGAGAGAAAGGATATAGGGCAGAAATTGGAAAAGGAGTTTTCTGGGTTTTTTTTTTTTTTTCGATGCCTGCCTACAGCAGAAAAGCTGGGCGACAGAAGTGGGAAAGCAGGGGTGAGGTGGGTAATAAAAATGGGTTCCGGGAGAGCGGCTGGAAGTAAAGGGGGAGAAGGAAGAAAGAGGTGGGAGGCCTTGCCAAGAAAGAACAGGGAAGCAGGGATCAGGAGAGCTGAGAACGGATGTGTGAGGAGCAGCTGGGCCTGGTGACAATGAGGCATTAGGTCCCGGGATTCACAAGGGTGACACCAAGCTCCCAGGCTAAACAGACGGAACATGGGGTAATTCCAAACCGCAGTGGGGAAGTTGGTCACAGGGAAGGGCTCTGAGAAGGGAAATCTGACTGCCTCGTCAAATTTAAGCTGGGGGGGAGGGGCAGGGATAATGGGGACCCAAGTGTGTCTGGTAATCACGGCCTTCACATCACAGGTGATGCGTGGCCACAGATGCCCTGAGCTGGGGCTGCAGTGGGGGGAGGGGAGTGCTCACTGATAAAGAAAGTGGGAGTTAGATGTGGGCACCTCCAATTCTTGCCTCTCCCTGCTCTGGGAAGGGCTCTGTGACACGTCTTCTCTCACTCCTGTTGTGGCTGTCCCACCAAGTCTCTACACGAAAAGGTCCACGTGGGGTGTGTGTGTTTGGGGGGTGGGGGGAATCTTGGAGCTTACTGGGAAGTTCTCTTACTTCCTCCAAAGGACAGGGAAGCTGCAGGGAATGGCGGCTCTCTCCCCTCCCCCCTTCAGCTCTAGGAAGAAAAATTGGTCATCTCTCTTTGGGGCGCACACAAACGCCATCTCCAGGTCCCCAGCCACAATGGTGATTCAGGCCATTTACTCAGATCCATGTTAATGAGTTTTTTTCTGTCACCTAATTAGTTCACGGTGAACTCAGCCTTAAGAGGGGAGATGAGAGAGAAGAGCTGGGAAATAACGCAGGGAGCCAGACAGGGGTGTCACAACAAAACGCAGGACCCCAACTCTCATGGGGTCTCGTACTCCCCAAAGACCCAAGCCTCCTTCCCCAGCCATGGGGACCTCTGAAAGCAGAAAGGGGGTGTGCTTAGTGAAGGAGCCCCAGAGCCTCACACAGGGAGATGAAGACGGGAGTGGGGCCCTAACTGTGAGGCCCAAGTAGTGGACAGACGCGTGCTCCCCTGATTCCACGTCATCCGCCAAAGGCCTTGCACTGTCCCTACATTTCTACTGAGGCGAAACCCGCTGCCTGCTGGTGGGCGTCCCCCCTTCACAGGGAACCGAGGAGGAAGCAGATGGCCCAGGGCGAGGCCCATCTGCCCACTGGGCACTCAAAGGTCACCACGCCACTGGGGCGCCTGTGGGTGGTGCGGGCCCCAGCAGTGTCCTGCACCCACTTCCTCTGCCTGTTGGGAGCGCAGGTCCAGGGCCCAGGAAGCGCCTGGAGAAGAGCGCGCTGGGAAGCGCAGTGGCCCGGGGCCTGGTCTCTGAGGTCTGGCCCCGTGTCCCTGGAAGTTGGTCCGCGCCCCACAGTCCGGTTCCCGCCCCCGGGAGGCCCCCTGGCCAGCCGCGGCGGGTGCCCGGCGCGCGTGGGACCGCGACGGCGCGGACGCACGGACCGGCGCCTCCCAGGCCCCGGGCCCGCCCCGGTGTGAGCGTGGAGAGGGCCCCGCGGGGCAGCGCCCGGGCCGCCGGGGCCTCCGCCGCGCCCCCCGCCCCCCGCCCCGGCACAGCGGCGGCTCCAGGCGACGCCGCCTTCGAGCCCCGGGGCATCGAGCGCAGGAAACGTGTCCCCGGGCGCGGGCCTCGGGCCCCGCAGTGTCCGCGGGCGGGAGGCGGCGCGGCCCGGACGCTGGCCCCGCGGGGACCCCCGACCCCCGGCGGCGCGGCGCGTGGCCGGGCCGGCCCCGACCCCCCCCCCCGCTCGCTCACCCTCGATGGAGATGACGTGCTCCCGGATCTGGTTCTGCAGCGCCAGGTCCTCCACGCGCTCGATCAGGTCGTAGATGGCGTAGATGTTGGGGTGCACCGACTCGAAGCGCTGGATCTCGGCGCGGATGGCCGCCGAGTTGGAGAGCGCGAAGGGCGGCGGCGGCCCGCCGGCCAGCTGCTGCGGGGGGCCGCCGCCGCCGCCGCCGGCGCCCGGGCCCGCGCCGCCGAACTGCCCGCCGCCCCCCGCGCCGCCGCCGCCGCCGCCGCCGCCGCCGCCGCCCCCCGGCGCCGCCAGGCTCGGCTGCTGCTGCGGGCTCTGCCCCCCGCCCGCCTGGAAGTTCATGGCTCCGGGGCCGCGGGCCGGCGCGGGCCCGGCCGGGGCCCGGGGCTGGGGCGGCGGCGGCGGCGGCGGGGCGGGCGCGCGGGGCCTGCGGGGCGGGCGCGCGGGGCTAGTGCATGGGCCCGGGGCCCGGGGCCGCCGCGGGCCGAGGCCGGGGGGCGCCGCCGCCGCCGCCGCCGCCGCGCTGGGGCCGCCGCTGCCGCCGGGCGCTTCCCGGCGCCGCGATCCCGCCGCCTCCGAGCCGCTTCCAGCGGCGACAACAACGGGCCCGGGAGCGCGCGGCCGGGCCCTCCCCCCGCGTCACGCGCACGCACCGCCGCCCCCGCCGGCTCCGGCACGCGCAGCCCGCGCCCCCGCCCCGCCGCCCCCGCCCCTCGCCGGCGCCTCCGCAGCCTCCGCCCCCGGCCGCGCGCTCCGGCCGCGGCGCCCGCCCCGCCCACCCGGCCTCGGCCCTTCCGCCCGCTCTCCCGCCGCCGCGCGGCCCCAGCTCCGGCGACGGCCGCCCCGACCCCCTCCGGCCCCGCTGCCACTTGAGCCTCCCCGCCCGCGCTAGTCTCGGGGTGGGGTGCGGTGGGGTGGGGTCGGGTGCTGTCCGATCTCGGGGCAGCGCCCGGACAGCGCCCTGCGCCCGAGGGTGCCGGTGAACGCGGCTGATGGCGGAGGCGGGGCCGCCGGCCCGGGCCCAGCTGCGCCTCCGTTACAGCGTCCTGACTCGAGTGCGGCCCAGGCTCCCCGGTCCCCCGCCCCAGGTCATCCCTGGAGACTCCCGCGTCCCCGGGGTTCTCTCTAGCTCCCCCCCGACGCTCCACTAATGGCTGCAGCGCGGAGACGGGGAATCTGGGTCCCTGGCTTCTATTTTCAGTTCTCTCTCCGAGCTTCATTGGTGGGGCTCTTGGAAATGACACTTGGAACAACTTCCCCACTCCTATCTTCCGGTCTCTCCTCAAAGGTTCCCTGCAGAACTGGGGAGGGGTCGCTGACCACCGGGGGACCCCACTGGTGCGCAGAAGGGAGAGAGGAATCAAATATGAGGTCTCGCGTCCCCTTCAAGAGACACCAGAGCCCCCATGACTTTTAATTTTCTCTGTCTCCACCCCTTTGTCCATCCTGTGTTCCTACCCACTCCCTTCTGGGGCCAGGGAGCTCCCTTCACTGGCCCAGTCCCCTGCATTCGCATGGCCAAAGCTGTATGCAGCTCTGCTAGCACCGCCACCCCCACACCCTTTCCTAAAAACCACAAGAGGCCACACGTGCTGGGCACTGACCCAGCCAGTCAGCCTGCCAGTGCTGCCTCCACCTTGTCTTTTGGCACAGTTGACACGTCATCCTTTTTACACAAATTTCCACTTCCCAGGCCAAGCTAGTTCACAGTGAACATTTTTTTCCCAGCGTAAAAGTGCCCCCCTCACCCCCTGCTTGACTACCCACAGGGCTCTGCCCCAGTACGGACCCAGTCACCATTCCTAAGTTTCCTGTCCCTTCCAAAGAACTCACTGCAGCCCATCAACACAGGCTTCCCCAACTCCTGAGAAATGCGGGTTCTATCTACCTGTTTGCCCTTAAGGATGTCTTATACCCTTCTCGGGATTCATCTGCAAAATACGGTGCTTTAACAGAACACTGAGCTCTGACATTCTGTAACTCTGAAAGCAATGCCCTACAGCAAGATGTCACACCAGGTACCTCCCGGGACAGATGCTGAGGGTTAAAAGCTTCTCAAATGTGTTGCCCCAGCAGCCAGCACGCACCTGCAGTAGCACAGGTGGGCTGTCTACTTGTCTATCTCTAGTAGGATATGGGCCCCATCAAGGCAGGGGCTGGGTCTGATTCACCACTGTATTCCCAGCATCTTACACAACACCTGGCATGTGGTATCCATTTAATACATGTTTCTCGAGTAAATGAATAATGGAAAGGAAGGAACTAGAGGTAGGTTAGTTTTTTATGTTATAAATCTAAACTGACATTCCCAAGGCAACACTTGGAGTACTTGCTCCCACAGGTAGGCATGTGCTATAAGAACATGAGGGTACATGCCTTTTAATCAAGACTGTCCCAGAAAATCCAGGATGTGGGATCCCTGTGGCTATAGGGGCTCAGAGGAAGGAGGGAAAACCCGCAGAAATTAGCTGGTCTAGGCCAGGCTGAGGCTCAAATCGACTTCTCCTGTGTAGTCTACACAGTAACATGCTAAAGACCCAACTTCCAAGCCCAGGTTCTAGCGGAGGGAGTGTAGTAATTCCAGGTGAGCAAACAAAATATCTCCTGTGTGACAGGTTCCTTACACAGTGTTCACACTTAGGTAACAGAACACCTGCTTTCTTCCTTACAATTGCCTTACGGGGTAGATCTTAGGAACGAAAAACTTCACGTTCAGAAAGATGCAATAAATGCACCAAAAGCCATCGAGGGAGAAGGGATCCGCGTTTGTGTCCAGCTCCACAGCCCATGCTTCTTCACGGGCTTGCAGGGCTAAGGAGAGAGACGGACCTAGGGGAGCAGGCCAGCCCTGGGGACAGCTGTGTTCGGCCAGACTGGTGGGGCAGCCCGTGGTGACTCGGGTCTGGGCTGGAGGGTGCACTGGGGGCTCCAAGGGGCCGTCTGACGTCCGCGCTGACATAAGTAAGAGCGAGTAGGGGCGCTGGAGCTCCCCGGAGCCTGCACCCAGCGACACGGCGCTCTGACGCGCGCCCGCTGACGTGCGTGTCTGCAGTCACAGATGCGCTGGCTCCCGGCAGGGACGGGGAGGATCTCGCCTCCGCCCAGACCTTCGGGAGCCGCCGCACCTCCCGACCCCGCCCGCGCCCGCCGGCTCCCCGGTGTCCTGTGGGCACCTGGACTCGCCCGCCGGGCCGGCACGTGGGTCCGCAGAGCGCGGGGCGGGGACTGCGCTCGGCCAGGACTACAAGTCCCACAATGCTCCGGGCGGCGGCGGCGGCGAGGGAGGGGGTACCTTCAGGTGTCTGCGACCTCGGCGCCTCCCGCCCGGAAGTGCCCGAGGGTCCGCTATGGAGCTGGCGGAGCCCGGCGGTGAGTCCCCGCGCCGTGGCCGCGCCCTCCCCGTCGCCCCGGGTCCAGCCGGCAGCCGCTCGCCCCGTCCCTGGATCGCCCGTGCGGTCCCGAGGCTCGGGGGTCGGGAAGATGGGAGGGGTGGGTGATGGAGCAGTGGGGGTGGGGAGGGCGAAGCCTCGGGTTCCCGGGCGGGATCTGGGGTCCGGCAGGGGACTGGGCTGGGGGAGGCTTCCGGAGGAGGCGTGGAGTCGGCCGCCGCGGGGTGGGACTTCGCGTGGGACGGGAGGCGCTGCTAGGTGGGCGGTGGCCACCCTCGGGCGCTCCAGATTGCCGAAGGGCGGAGTTCGACGTTTGGTGTGGGGAGGCCTCGGGAAAGCAGTCCCGTGCGAGCGGGTGGGGTTTGGGTGAATGGCAGCGGGCGTGGGGGTGGGGTGTGTGGCCGGAGGCCCTTTTCCTTCCACCTTGGAGAAACTTCTGGGATGGAGTCGACAAGCTTTCGGGTAGATAAGTAGCTTTGGGGTGAAAGAGGCGAAGGCGTAGATGAACTTTGAGATGAAGTAGACGGAAAACTAGGTAAGCTTTGGGGTAAAGTTTGGTGGGGGGGTCAATTTAGGGGAGAGGTTGCGTCGGAGATCAAGGCTCTTATATCGGGATACGGTTTAGAGAATTCGGGAGCTGGTGAAAGACCTAAAACTCGGGTTACAAAAAGTTAGGACTTGAAATTTGGTGATAGAAAGGGGCACACGAGGTTAAGTCTGGGGCCACGAGGAGTCAGAGCAGTCTGTGCCCAGGGGTGGGGCCTGGGTAAGGGGGCAGAGAAGCTTGGACTGTGGGACAGTTGAGGAGGGGTGGCCTGGAACCTGTTGGAGTTCAGAGAACTTGGCCAGTGAGCCAACCCCTCAACTCCTCATGGGTTCTTTGTGCCTCTCCAGCTTGGTAGCGCCGCGGGCAAGGCGGGTGCCATGGCCCTGATTGAAGGGGTGGGTGATGAGGTGACCATCCTTTTCGCGGTACTTGCCTGCCTTGTGGTGCTGGCTCTCGCCTGGGTCTCAACACACACCTCGGAGGGCACCGATCCACTGGCCCAGCCATCAGGGACCCCAACACCAGCACAGCCTAGCGAAGCCATGGCGGTCATCGATAACATCAGAGGGGAGGCCCCAGGAGCCGAGACCCCCAGCCTGAGACACAGAGGTCAGGCTGCACAACCAGAGCCTGGCACCGGGCTCCCTGCGACGCCACCACCCCCGGACTCCCCCCAGGAGCCCCTAGTACTGCGGCTGAAATTCCTCAACGATTCGGAGCAGGTGGCCAGGGCCTGGCCCCATGAGACCATCGGCTCCCTGAAAAGGTAAGCTGGGACAAGGACAGGAATGAAATGCTGGCGTGTGAGGGAGATCACACACCTGGAAGGGCCACCAGAGACACATGACACTTCCCCCTCATTTTATGGACGAGGGAACTTAGTCACCCCACCCACACACTGTAACCGCCCCTTCTAGCAGTAGGGTACCCCAGCGGAGGCCCTGGCCTGGATGGTGGGTGGATGGATGGAGGGCAGAGGTGAAGGGTGAGAGTGTTGTCTCCGCAAGGGACTAGGGTTGCCTGAGGCCTACTCTATTACCCAGGTCCCTCTCTCCTCAGGACCCAGTTTCCGGGCCGGGAGCAGCAGGTGCGACTCATCTACCAAGGGCAACTGCTGGGAGACGACAGCCAGACCCTGGGCAGCCTTCACCTGCCTCCCAACTGCGTTCTGCACTGCCACGTGTCCACCCGGGCCGGTCCCCCGCACGCCCCGTGCCCGCCGGGGTCGGAGCCAGGCCCCTCGGGGCTGGAGATCGGCAGCCTGCTGCTGCCCCTGCTGCTGCTGCTGCTGCTGCTGCTCTGGTACTGCCAGATCCAGTACCGGCCCTTCTTCCCGCTGACCGCCACTCTGGGTCTGGCCGGCTTCACCCTGCTCCTCAGCCTCCTGGCCTTTGCCATGTACCGCCCGTAGTGCCTGCGCGGGCGCTCAGCCGTGTGGCTGGCCCCGCGGGACCTGGCGGCCCTCGGCGCGGCGGCAGCTGCTGCCTGCCCGCGCCCGCCGCTCCGGCCCGCGCCTTCCCGCTGCCCCGGAGCCCAGCGGTGCGTCGCAGGGCGGCCCCGGGGAAGGGGAAGGCTCCTGCTGCCCGTGACCTCCGCGGCTCCGAGCCACCTGCCGCGGCCGGGGCAGGCGGCTGCTGTGGCTGCCTGGGCCCCGGGCCGAGCGGGGCCGCCGCCCCGGCCGGCTTGGTGCTCTGCCCGAGGGAGGAGCCGGCCGCCTCCGGGCCCCAACGGCCCCGCGTGCCGAGGTGGGGACGCGAGGACCTGGCGGGGGCGGCGGGGGCGGAGGAAAGCCCCGGGACCCGTGCAGATTAAAGACTGTGAAGTTCCCCCCGCGTGCGCCTGAGTGTGTGGGGGCGGGGCGCGCCCCGCGGCCCCACCCCCGGGCGCCCCGCCCCGCCTCGCGCGCGTCTCCCGGAAGCGGGGGGCGGGGCTTGCGCGGGGCCCGACGGGAGCCACGTCCTGCGGGCCGGGCCCGCGCGGCGATTGGCGTGCGGGGGCTGCCGGGAAGATGGCGGACTCGGCGGCCCGCCGATGAGGAGGCCGCGGGGGGAGCCCGGCCCCCGGGCCCCGAGACCGGCCGAGGGAGCGACCTGCGCGGGGCCCGGGGAGCCATGTAGGGGGGGCGCCTGCGGGGCGGGCCGCGGGCGGGCGGGGGGCGGCCGCGACCACGGCCTCTCGGCGTCCCCGGGCTGGGGGGTGTGGGGCCCCCGACCGCGCCGAGGGCGCGCCATCGCCCGCCGCGCCCTGGGCCCCCGGCCCCCACGCCCTCCCCCGAGGTGGGCGCCGTGGCCCCGTCTCACAGGCGGGAGGCTTCGCCAGAGAGACGAAGCCACCTGTCCAAGGTCACGCGGCTGGTGAGGGAGCGCCCGGCACGGAGCCCGGACCGCGTCCCCCCCCACCCCGCGCCGCCGCCTCCTGCGGGGAGGGGTGGTCGGGGCGCGGGGGGCGCCGCGTGTGCCCCGCGGGCCCGGCTCCTGGCCGGGCGCGACCACTCTGCAGCCGCGTGACCTCGGGGGCTCGGCTGGACCCTGCGTCCCTCTGGGCCTTGGTCTCCGCCTGTGAAGCCGAGGTGCAGCCCCCCACAGGCGTGTGGGGGGGACCGGAGGACGACACGAAAGCATTCTCCCACAGGATGGAAGAGACGGGGCCGGGTGGGGTGAGGACCAGGGCAGCCACAGAGGGGCGGGCAGGAGTCGGGGTCGCGCCGACCCCGCTCCCTCTGGATGGGGAGTGAGTGAGGCGAGGAGTGGACAGCCGGCTCTTCTCCTGTCCGGAGAAAACCTCACCCCCTCTTCTGGGCCACCCCTCAGGGTCTCCATCACCCAACTCCATGCTTCGAGTCCTGCTCTCTGCCCAGGCCTCTGCTGCTCGGCTGTCCGGCCTGCTGCTGCTCCCGCCCATCCAGACCTGTTGTCTGGGGCCCGGCAAGTGGGGGGACCGGCCTTCTAGAGCCGGCCCCCACGCAGGCCCTGTGCAGGGGCTGCAGCGGCTTCTGGAGCAGGCGAAGAGCCCTGGGGAGCTGCTGCGCTGGCTGGGCCAGAACCCTACCAAGGTGCGCGCCCACCACTACCCTGTGGCGCTTCGTCGTCTGGGCCAGCTCTTGGGGACTCGGCCACAACCCCCTCCTGTGGAGCAGGCCACACTACAGGACTTGAGTCAGCTCATCATCCGAAACTGCCCCTCCTTTGACATTCACACCATCCACGTGTGTCTGCACCTAGCAGCCTTACTTGGTGAGGAGGGTGTGTGTGGGGTGGGGGGGTGTTAATAGAAGGATAAAGGAAGCAGTAGAAGACCCAAGACCACTGGCAGAGTCCCCCTCTCAGGCCTTGCCAGAATGGCCTGTACCCAGCACACTGACTGCCGCTCCCCCACGTCCACAGCAGACGTCAGGAGTTAAGCAGCGCTGGTTTCAGCCTAGCTGGGGTGCTACCCCCGATTCGTTCTGCTACAGTGCTCTAGGAGCCACTGTGATTTGTCACCATTAGCACTAGGTGGGAACTTACTTGCCGTCTTTGCGTGAGGCGTTTCCCACCTGGCAGTCCTGGTCCCGTAGTTCACACGGCATTTCACGTTTTCTCCAGTGTTTCCACTTACGTTATAGCAAACGTTTTGGCCCAGAAAACAGATGAGAGAGGTTGGGAATCCACTAACAACCCCAAGACCGGAGCAGAGCAGAGCAGCTCCCTGTTACCAGGACCACCTCCTCTGACCTTCTTCCTCCCAGGATTCCCGTCAGATGGGCCCCTCGTGTGTGCCCTGGAGCGGGAGCGAAGGTTCCGCCTCCCTCCGAAGCCACCTCCCCCTCTGCAACCTGTCCTTCGAGGTGGGCAAAGGTTGGAAGCTGCTCTGAGCTGCCCCCACTTCCTGCGGCACCCACAGCAGCACCTCATCCGAAGCCTGGCAGGTGGTTAAAGGGGGTTAAAGGCAGGTTGGGGGGCAGGGACTGAGGAGGAGGCAGGTGGTGGTATCTGGGCTAAGGTGGGCTCCAGTCTGGAGGTCTAGCCCGGCTGCTCTTCACAGAGGCCAGGCCAGAGGAACTGACCCCCCACGTGATGGTGCTCCTGGCCCAGCACCTAGCAAGGCATCGGTTGCGGGAGCCCCAGCTTCTGGAAGCCATTGCCCACTTCCTGGTGGTCCAGGAAGCCCAGCTCAGCAGCAAGGTGGGGTTGCTTCCTGCCCCCCACCCCATCCATGATCCTCAGCCACCCTGTCCGGCCCGGCCCCCTGTCCAGTGTGGCTGGCTGCTGCGTCCTACCACCCAGCTCAGCTGTTCCCCAGGGTCCCGTCTTTGCCTCACCCTCTTCAGCTTGCCCACCTCCCACTCACGGGGCTGGCTTTCTGTAGCCCTCCAAGCCCTCTTGGCACTGTCCTAGCTTCACTGATGCCACGCCTCTGAGCCTTCAGGGCCCGGTCTCACAGTGACGTCTCCGCTCACTTGGTGATTAACTGCATGGGGCCCAAGACACGGCTTGTGCCATGCCATGCCGTGCCATTCTGGCGTGTGCGCGGGTAGAGGGGTGGTTCTGCCTTTGCAGTGACGTAAGCTTGCAGGCCAAGCCTCTCTGAGGCTCAGCTTGTCAGACGTTTTGGAGAACTGTTCTGCGCCCGGTGATGGCTGCTCTCCCTCCGCAGGTGGTACAGAAGTTGGTCCTGCCCTTTGGGCGGCTGAACTACTTGCCCCTGGAACAGCAGTTCATGCCCTGCCTTGAGAGGATCCTGGCTCGGGAAGCAGGGGTGGCCCCGCTGGCCACTGTCAACATCTTGATGTCACTGTGCCAGCTGCGGTGTCTGCCCTTCCGGGCTCTGCACTTTGTCTTTTCCCCAGGTTTCATCAACCACGTCAGTGGTGCGCAGACAGGAAGGGCTGGCTGCGGGACCCTGGGGGCGGCGGGCAGGGGAGAGTGGGCTGGGCTCCACAGCCCAGCGAGCCTCAGCCTCGCTCGCCCACAGGCACCCCTCACGCCCTGATCGTGCGGCGCTACCTCTCACTGCTGGACACGGCTGTGGAGCTGGAGCTCCCGGGATACCGGGGTCCCCGCCTCCCCCGAAGGCAGCAAGTGCCCATCTTCCCCCAGCCACTCATCACCGACCGTGCCCGCTGCAAGTACAGGTGGATGGGGCGGCTTGGGGAGGGGAGAGGACCAGCCCCGAAGCAGCAGAGCAGAGAAGCCAGGGAAGCGTGAGCGTCCCCGTCGAGGCTCTGTGGAGTCTTATGGAAACGGGCCTTGAGGCAACTTAGGCATGAGCCCAGGCTTAGGGAGCCGCAGGGGACGCAGCTAGGAGGAGACTCCCGAGGCCTTCCTGCCGTCAGTGTTCCCCTCCCTTCTCAGCCACAAGGATATGGTCGCGGAGGGGCTGCGCCAGCTGCTCGGGGAAGAGAAGTACCGCCAGGACCTGACGGTGCCGCCAGGCTACTGCACAGGTGAGCCCCCACAGGTGCGCTCCGGCGGGGCAGGCGTCGGGCTGGGGCTGCGGAGCCTCGGCCAACAGCCGGTGGCCTTTCTCTTGCCCGCTCCAGACTTCCTGCTGTGTGTCAGCAGCTCTGGCGCTGTGCTTCCCGTGAGGACCCAGGACCCCTTCCTCCCGTACCCTCCCAGGGCCCGTCCCCAGGGCCAGGCTGCATCTCAGCCCACTACCCGAGACCCTGCCCAAAGGTAAGGGGGGGTGGGAGAGCCCCCGGCCTTCAGGGACGAGGCCCTGAGCCACAGCCCGCTCTCTCTCCAGGGTGGTGCTGATGCTGCGGGAGCGCTGGCACTTCTGCCGAGACGGCAGGGTGCTGCTGGGCTCTCGGGCCCTGCGGGAGCGGCACCTGGGCCTGATGGGCTACCAGCTCCTGCCGGTGAGAGCCGCCCCTGCCCTGCCCCTTGTGAGGCTGTGTGTCCCCACCCACACCCCCACCCCAAGGGTAACCCGCTGCCCTCTCCCTGCAGCTGCCCTTCGAGGAACTGGAGTCACAGAGAGGCCTGCCCCAGCTCAAGAGCTACCTGAGGCAGAAGCTACAAGCCTTGGGCCTCCGCTGGGGGCCTGAAGGGGGGTGAGGGATGCACATGGGGTTCAGGATGACCCCCCTATGGGGGGTGGACAATTTGCACTTTGGCTCCCTCTGTTTCGGTTTCTCATTAAAGTCCCTTTCCTTCCCCATTGCACATCTCGTTTCTGGGACGGGAGTGGGCTGGGTCCCCCCCTCTTTTCCATTCCTGCCGCCCATACAGAGACAGACCAGGGTTAGAAGGGGGTTGAAGCACTTTACTGCGGTGGGGAGAGGGGGGCGGGGTTGGGGGACTTTAAATTATTCACTTAAATAAAAATGAGGAAGGGGTTGGGGCGAGCACCCCCAGCCCTGGTTCCCTCTGTCCGTCAGTCCCTCGCCGTCTGTCCAGGCAGCAGCTACACGGGCATGGGCATCTCGTTGTACTCATCCACACCCTCCCGCTCATCAAACACCGGCTCCGCCTCGTTAGCGTCCAGCTGTGGAGCAGGATGGAGTCAGGAGGGGTGACCCCAATGACGACCTTGGCAGGGACTGCGGGGAGGGCTGGGGGAAGCAGGGAGGGAGGCCTTACGCATTTCATCTCTCGCTCGGTGAAGATGCGGGTGAGCACCACCATGCGGAGCGGCACTGTGAGGATGAGGATGAAGGGGAAGGCCAGGGAGGCAGCTGTGGACATGACCGCCCAGAGCAGGGCCAGGCAGAGCAGCTGCAGGGCTGTGAACAGGTGCATACGGAGGGTCCGGACCTGGGGGTGGGCGGGGTGGAATGAGACAGGTGAGCCCAGGCTTCTCCCCAGCTGCCGAGGGCCCTGGTCCCCAGAGGGCCATCTGGCTCTGCCACATCCAGAGGACAGATGGCCCCTTTCGCCTCCACAGGGCCGGGGCTAGAAGGGCCCTCTTGGGCGCTCGCCAGAGCTGGGTCTGCAGAGACTGGAGGCGGGCCACCCCCAGTGGGCAGACGGGGGGCTGGAGGATGACCCGCACAGCCCAGGAGGGGGCAGAGGCACGGAGCGCTTCGCAGTGGGGCCTCACCTTCTTGACATAGGTGACATCTGGGTGGTGTTTGGGCGGCATGAGCAGCAGGTGCAGCCGCTCATAGAACTGGATCCCGTTGAGGGAGGTAACGCCCATGTACAGGAAGATCCCGAAGAGCACGGCCAGGGGTATCTGCCGGAGCAGGTCCCCGATGACCATGGAGAGGCCTGGGGAGGAGGGGAGAGACAGTCAGCCCCGGGGCTCCCCGCCCCAGTGGACCCTGGGCCCCTCTGGGACGGGCGGGGGCGCGAGGTGAACATACCCACAAGCAGGGCGACCAGCAGCCCCGTCACCCGCTGCTCCTTCACCTCCTGGATCTTGGGCTTGTCCCCAGGCGCCACAGCCTTGCTCATGACGGTGAGCGCGTTGGCGTGAGTGACGGAGCGGACGGTGGCAGCAGCCAACCAGGGCAGGCCAAAGAGGGCACAGATGCCGCCCATGGCCACGATGAGCAGCAGGTCCAGGTGGAAGCCGGAGCCCTTCTGCAGCATGCGCTCCTTCTTGGAGATGATGAGCCTGAGCGGGACGGGTGGACAGCCGCGTCTTGCCAGCGCGCCCGGCCGGCGGCCGCCGTTTCCGGAACCTGGCGGTCCCCGACCGACCCGTCCAGAGGAAAGTTCCACCACGGAGCTCAGCCCTCTCGGTGCTGCCCTCCCGCCCCGGGGGCAGCTCCCAGCCTGAACTGGGCCCATCCCAGCAAACGCCACTGGGACTGTCGCCGTCCACAAAATACTGGCCGCCCGCCTGGCATCCTGGGCTCCCCTCACCCACCAGGTGGTCCCTGTCTGCACAGCATGCCCCCGTCGGCTAGGACCACTCACGTGGTGATTTGCGTCTCCATGAAGATGAGGATGAAGACCAGGATGGCGGGGAGCAGGCTCGCCACCATCATCCACACAGGGAAGGAGCTGTTCTCGCCCAGGGGGTTGATGACCCAGCCCCGCTTTTCGGGGGCTGTCACCGAGAATCCACTGGGCACGCTCAGCTTCTGCAGGGCAGAGGGCGGGGCCGGGGAGGGGTGAGCCCTGGCGGAGGAGAGCCCCAAGCCATGCTGGGCAGGGTGAGCACTGAGTGCTGTGGAAGAGGTCAGGGTCTGCCCAGTTAAGAGGCGGCTCTGGGGTCGGGGGCCAGGTGGCACCTCCTCACTGCTACGTGTGCTGCACCTTACCTGGGTGTAGGTGTCCTCGATACTGTAATCCACAAGCACCATGATGAGGATCGCGATGGGCACCCCAAAGTCCCCAATCACCCGCCGTACCTGTGGGCGAGTACCATGCTCAGAGGCCCCTTGCCCTGCTCCAGCCTTGACCTTCCGCCACCCCCTGCTGCCCCCAGCTCCCGTTTCCCTCCGGCCTCTAGCCCACACACCCGGCCAGGGAAGAACCGGCTGTTCTTGAATTTGCGCAGGAAGAAGGCGATGAAGAAAGTGCCCGCCATGAGCACCAGAGACAGGAGGGCCGTGTTGGGCTGGCCCCGGGGCCTCCCCTGCCCAGACGGCCCTGCTGCGCTCCCATTCCCCGGCCCCAGCGTGGCTCCTGCCCCAGCCCACGTGGTATTATCGCCGCCGTCTGCTTCACCGCCTCTGTCTGCCTCGGAGCTGTTGGAGACCGAACAGCCGTGGAGGGGGTGTTCCTGGAAGATCTGGAAAAGCATAAAGGGCTCCGTCGGCTACCCGGGCAAGGTTTCTGGCCTTAGCTGTACGCTGAGTGGAAAAGGCGGCGTGGGGATGGCCAGCCTGCCCTCAGGGTACTTGTCGATGAAGAAAACGACCCAGAAAACCAGACGTGAGTACGGGGCAGCTAGGGATTGAGAGGCCGGTCTGCTTTAGGAAGGCGGCTGGGGAATGCGCTCAGGCCAGGACTGGAAGAGCAGGATGTGGCGTGGAGAGCGGAGGACCCTGGGGGCACGCACGTCTGCTCCGGGCCTGCGACAGGCGTGGGCCCGGTGTGCTGGGGCCGCGTTTGTCCTCGCAGGGGCCTTTGTATCACCACACTTCTGGATTGTTTGCTATTTTAACAAAAGTGTGTTATCTTTGTGATTAAAAATGTGTTTTTAAGATTGAAGTCCTGATGTGTGTTGGTGACCTGGTGGGGGGTGGGGCAGGAAGACGAACCAGCCCGTCCATGTTCTGTGGGCTCCGTGGACTGCGGCCAGGGCCTCTCGAGGCCAGCCTGGCCTCACACCCAGGAGAGAGAACGAGAGAGGGGCAGGACACCCCTGGCGCCCTCCAGTCCCAAAGCCTCGCCCGGCCCGGCCCAGATTCTGCCGGGTCTACCCACCTTAATCAGCTTGTAGAAGGTCTCGTAGATGAAGATGAGGGAGATGAGGAAGGCAAAGATCTCCTGGGTGAAACGGGAGACAAAGCGCACCAGGAAGCTGCCCTCCAGGGCCACCATGAGCAGAGCAAGAAACACCAGCCAGAAGCCGATCCACACGCGGCCCACCAGGTACTCCAGGTCGTTGCTGCTGCAGAACTGCGGGGCGCAGGGGGACACGGCCCGTCAGGTCCAGAGACGGGGGACCACCTGGGCGGGAGTGTTCGGGGAAGAGGAAGGACAGCCCCGCGGGGCCTGTGGACGCTCACCGAGAAGAAGGCCTCCTCGAAGACCAGCAGGGGCCCCGAGAAGCCGATCACCAGCAGCGGCTGGGCGCCCAGCAGGCAGAAGACCACGCCCTGGAGCGCCGTGGACATGATCAGCTCCGACACCCCGATCAGGTCCTGCGTCTTCTCTCCTGGGGTGGCAGGAAGCCGCTCAGGAGCGGGCAGCCCGGGACCCCGTGGGCTCCCCACCCTCACCCGAACGAGGCCTCGCTTACCCAGCAGCCCCCCGAAGGTGATGGCGGGAGACAGGGCCGCGAAGTAGATGAAGATGACGGCGGCCAGGCACTGGGGGTCCAGCGCATCCCGGAAGTCACTCAGGTAGTGGGGATAGCGGCGCCGCACATCCCGGATCAGCCCCCCGAAGGGCCGGCCTGTCCGCCGGAGGGGATCGTCTTCCACTGCGCCGGCCACCTCTACCATCTGCAGGAGCGCTGCAACCCAGGCCTCCATCAGGGCGCCCGCCGCGGCCCCGCCCACCCCGCGCCCCTCCACACCCCCGCGGCCGCCCCCCACACGGGCTGCGCTGGCCCGTACCCTTATCTTGGGGTGACTTGGGCTCCAGCCCGGCCCCCGGGGGCAGCAGCCGCCCCTGCTCCTCCCGTTTCTTGAGCATCTGGCGCTGGAAGTGGGCGACGGATCGCAGCAGCTCCTCGCCCTGCACCTCCGAGGGCGGCAGCACCACGCTGCAGTCCAGGAAGGCGTTGATGGCGGTCAGCAGGTCCTCCCGCTCGTCGGCCAGGTAGGCCGCCTCGTGGAATTGCTGCCAAAGCAGGACCGGGGCTGGTGAGGGCCGGGGCAGCGCCGGGGGCCTGCGGCAGGGCGGGGGACGGGGCTGGGGGCGACCCGGCCGGGCTCCGGGGCGGGGCTGACCTTGTCGGACATGAGGGTGGAGATGGAGCGGCCGATCTCGTGGTAGTCCATGTTGGCGCTGCTCGGGCCCAGCAACAGGAAGAGGAAGCGCACGGGCACGGGCACCTCCAGCACCGCGTCCAGCTCCACCGCCTCCCGCAACCGCACGAAGGCCATGGTGGGCCGGGCGAGGAACTCCACGCAGCCTGGGGGCGAGGGGCCGTGGTGGGCAAGAGCAGGGCGCACCTCCCAGCCCCCGGCCCTGGGGTGACACCGAGGCCGGCCACTGGGACCCCCGCCCCCAGGGTTCACCCCACATACCCACGAGGACCACGGTAGCCTCGGCGTTCTCGGGGATCTTCTCCAGCAGCTTCAGCTCGTGCTTGGACTTGGAGCGAGTGATGCCGGCCGGGGGCACCGGAGGCGGCGGCTCGCGCTGGGGGGGCGGGAGAACGGAGCTCAGGCTGGCCGGCTCGCAGCCCTGCAGCCCTCAATGTACCCCACCCAGGCAGGGCCCCCCGCTCCCCTCACCTCTCGCTCCACCTCCAGCCGGGTCTCAGGAACACCTCCGATGAGAGGCTCGGTGACGTGGGGGTCGCTCTCGGCCCCCTGACCGTGGTGATGCCCCAGCAGGGAGCCCAGGGAGCCGGCAGAGATGTTTCGGGGGAAGGAGAATTCCTTCTCATCGCTGGGGTGGCTGGTGGGGCAGAGAACAGCGAGGTAAGGAGGGTGATGACTGGGGTTGGGGACAGGGGGACCAGGTGCAGTGGGCACGGCCTCACCTGTGTTTCAGCAGCAGAGCCCGCAGCACGTTGGCTCTGTCCTCGGCCTTGATCTGGTCAGAGATGACCATCTGCTCCACCACCTGGTGGGCCACTCCGGGCAGGGTCTGCTGGTCCAGGTCCAAGAGCACGGCCCCTGGAAGGACAGCATGGGGGGTCCTCATCCCCAGCCAAGAAAGTGCAGGGCCAGAGGGAGAGCCGGGGACAAGGGGGCAGTCAGCTGAGCATGGTTCAGCTGGGCAGTCAGCTGAGCAGGGCCTGAGCCCCAGGTCCCGTCACCTCTCTGACCTGTCCCTTCCCGTCTCCTCTCCCCACAGGAAATGCTGTGGGGCTCGGCAGAGGCTTCGGAGCCCCAGCGGTCAGCGAGGCCACCTGGGCCGGGCCCTGCCTGGCCACCCCATCCAGGGAGCACGCAGCCTCCGCCATGGGCCCCGGGCTGCCCGCTCCGCACCATCAGAAAGCTCCCCTTGGGAAGCCAACGCTGCCGCCCCCGACACGCTCTGGGGTCCGACCTCTGCCCTCTGGAGCAGCGCGCGGCCGGCCTGGGGCCTTGTCCACACGGCAGCCTAGAGCCATCGAGGACACCCCCTCTACCCAGCTCAGCTCCCCCACATCCAGCAGCTGCTCACGAGACGCTCTCTAGGCCTCTCCCCCCACCCTCCCGTCAGTGCTCTGAGCTTAGAAGCGAAAGTCCCTTCAGAAGTCCCCAGGTCACTGTTCTGTCAAGGGCAACTTCCAGAACGCAAAACTGAAGAACAAACAGCAGCAAAGGCCCCTGAGCAGCCGACACGGGGCCGGCGAAGCCTGGCGACACGGCACCTGCGCTCCGGCCCCTGGCCCGACGCACGAGCCTCACCCGGAGCCCGCCTCCTAGTGTGGACACAGCTCTGACACCGGGTTTGTCCAGACGACCGGGAGTGACCCCCCGCCCTCCAGCGGGAAGGGGGAGACGCAAAGAGCAGAAACGACAGGCACGGGGCTTGAGAGCCTGGCACCCGTGCTCATGCGGGAAGGTTTACGCAGCCCCACAGGCGGGGCCTCTCCGGAAAGCGTCCCGTCCGATGTGTCTAAGCCACGTTAGGACCCCAACGTAGCAGCTTTAGTAACCTGAAAAGGTCACTTAGAAGAGCTGCCGGAGAAGAAAGAGTGGTCAGGCCCCGGCTGCCGTCACCCACGGACGGACAGGCGAGCCCGAGGAGTGGCAGGCTGCCATCCCGAGGAGGCCCCCCCCCGGGCGCTGGTGACACGACACGCTGTTGCTCAAGGAAAGGCGGGGGCTGCTTGGTCCTCGGAGAGCGGGCTGGGGGGAAGGGTGTTTCCTGGGGCGAGGGTGGCGGGGAGGGCGGCAGGGCAGGCTACCGTGGGCCAGGGTCCGGCGGAGCTCCAGGAGGCTGCGGAAGGACAGGGAGGCCACGTGGGGCTTGCCCCAGCGCTCCGTCTCCTCCTCCACGTCCTCTTCGAACTTGATCCAGCGCGCCGTCTCCCGCCACTGAGGCTCCTGGTTTTTGTCCAGCAGCAACTCGTTCAGCTCCACAAACACCTGGTGTGTGTGGAACGAGAAGGCACGGCAGGGTCAGGGCCAGGGCCAGGGGGGCGCCCGGGGACCGCTCCCCGACGAGCAGCGGCAGGATGGAGGCCCGTGACTCGGGGCGGCATGGGCACAGAGTCTGGGCGAGCTTCTCTCCGACCTGAGACTCTCTTTCCCTCGTCTGTCAAATGGGAGCGATGCCACCCACCTCAAAGGGCCCTTACGGGGATTAAAAGAAAAACCACAGGACGCACTGAGCACAACGCGTGACTCACAGGAAGTGCCCGGATGGTGCCGCGCAGGGCTGTGCACCACTCCATCTAGGCGCTCAGGACCTGGCCGAACTAAATGCAAATGACAGAGGAGTGGTGGCCCCTGAGGGCGGAGGCATGCAGGAACCTTCCGCGGGAGGAATGGCCCCTATCTAGTAGGCGGCCAGGCGTCTAAGGGTGCCCAGTCAGTGAGCACTCAGACCAAGTGCCCTTTACTGTCGTCTGTTAGGCCCCAATAAAAGGTTTAAAAATATCCAAGGAGGGTCAAGGTTCAGGACTGGAGCCTAAGACGGGCAGTGCCAGTAAGTCCCCGAGTGATCCTGGCCAACCACTGACCCTGACTTATGGCCGACACTACCTGGGCCATCATCCTCACCGGCTGTGAGGGGATCAAATGAGCACACAGGCGACGGGATTCTGGAAGATGAACTGCATGGCTCCACAGTCACCTCTGCCCGAAGGGCCCGCAGTCACCTCCCTGCCAGCCACTGACAAACGAGCGTAACACAGATAGCGGCAAGCGGTGTGCCAGGCGGGAAGGGGACTCCGAACGCCCAAATCGACAGTGTGGAAGGCGGTCACAGCCACGAGTGGCATCTCGGGGCTGGGGGAGGTCACTGCTGGTCCGAGAGGCGGGGAGGGGGGCCGTGGGGGGCTGGAAGCGCGTGACACGAAGAACGTACCTCGTGGGGCTTATGGGGCGGCCGGGGCCGGGCCCGAGGCGTGGGGCCAGGCTCACGCCCTTCCCGGCCACTCGGCACGGACCCTTTGGCATTCTTCCTGACCAAGTGCCGCCGCACCCCGGGGACGTCCTCGAACCGGTGACCTGGGAGGGTGGAAGGGCAGGCTCAGGCCCCGGCCGCAGCCCCGTTCGCAGCCGCCCGGGCCCGCACTCACTCTTCATGAGGTCCAGGTCGGCAGTGGCCAGCGTCTGGGCCTCGCTCTCGTCCGTGGGCACCCGCGGCAGCAGCGCCTGCTCGGCCCCCGTCATGCTCCCGATGCGCCGCCGCTCCTGCAGGCTGTAGCTGCGGTGCCCAGGCTGCGCCTTGGCCAGGGGGCGGCCGGCGGCACCGCCATCGTCGCCTCCTGCTGTGCCGCTGGCCACGGCCACCGCCTCTTCCACTGTAGCTCTGGACAGACAAAGCAGCCGTGAGCCGGGAAGGCTGGTCCCCTCCCCTCGGCCAGGCGCCACGAAGGAAGGGGACCCCGCGGGACCCCCGTCCCCCAGCATTCAATCCGGCTCTCCCCTTTACGGGCTGTGCCACCCGACGACCACGTAAGTCACCTCGGAACAAAGTCCTCAGCAGCAAACGGAGCCGAGGCCAGGCACCCTGCCGGCCTCTCAGCCACTCAGACACTGCTCGCTCCCTCCTCCCCTCCGAGGCGCACCCCTAACCACGGGCTCAAGAGGGTCACAGGGCCCCACATTTCTGACCGAACCAGGCAAAGTGCATGGAATGGGTCTCTGAGACCACGCAGTCCCCACGGTCAGGAGGAAGGTATAACTCCTCGTCCTTAGCAGACTCCGGCGTCCACTCCTGTCCCCCACATCAGACGTTTCCTTTCTGCCATTGGCAGTGTCCTGGTCCCTGCCACAGCTGAACCACTGTCCTGGTATCAGGCGCCTCCCACAGGTTCGAGCCCATGACCAGAACCCCCACCGCCAGGCTTTCTCTGCCTATGCCCACCCTCAGAGCCCTCGGCTCTGCCCACAAATCTGATCCACTTGGGCAATGCCAGGCGTCCTCCGAGGCTCCCCACCTCTCCTCGGCCATCCAGCCGCCGTGCGCAACCTGTCTCCCCGGCGAGCCTGCACACACACCCTGGAGGGGCACTGCGCCCTTCACTTCCCCGCAGCCCTTCACGCTGCCTGGCACCCGGGACACAGGTCCCTGATAGCGGCGACCTTGAGACTCAAAGTGATTTCAAAGTGATTTCCTCCAGGCGGCCTCCCCTGGCTAACATCCCCAACTCCAATCACCCGCTGGTACCGACACTGTTTGGTGCCGTTTTGTGAGATGACAGAGTGGACTGGCAGCTCCCCAAGGGCAAGTGGGGGAGTCTGATTATCTCTCTCGTGCCCTTAGGGCCTCAAGGGGTACTTGGAAGTCACCAGACCAGTCACTGAAGCCTTGGGCAGGGGGATGACAGCGGGGTGGACAGCTCAGATGCACATCTGCTCTGTGCCAGGCCAAACCAGTCCTAAACCTTAACTTGTTGCACCCTTTGACTCCCTACAGCTACTTTGGGTGAAAGTCCTATTATTCTTGGTTTACAGGTGGGGAAAGGGGCTTAGAGAGGTTGTTACTCGCCGAAGTGGCTGGTGAGGGGCAGGACTGGGATCTGAACCCCAGTCTGATGACCCCGAGGTCCTTGCTTCTTTTCCGGCATTATCTCACTGACACCTGCAGGGGAGGTCTCTGTTTGGGGACACTTACCCAGTCGGAGCCCCTTTGATGGCCCGGGGAGCTGCCTCCTGGTGGGGCAGTGGTGGAGGGGGAGAGGGGCTGGTCCTTTCTGCCTTGCGGTCAGTGCCTTCATCCTCTTGGAGAAAGAACTGGAAAAGGGACCCATTTGAGCAGGTGAGGCCAGGCCAGGGCTCTCACAGATGTCCCCCAAGAGTCCTGCCTCTTCCTGCTCACCTGTACTGAAGAGGGTGTGGAGGCAGGGGACGGCTGGGTGAGTGCCCGGGGGCCCTCAGCCTCACTGGTTTCATCCTCGTCTTCCTCCCCCTCCTCAATGGTAGGCGTCTCCCCAGTGGGGGAGGGTCCGGGGCGCCTTCGCGGCTTCCGTCCTGGGCCCTGGGGTGTCTTGCGGCGGCGGGTGTCCGGAGGCAGGTGGGTGGACAGCGGGTGATGGATGTGGTGGGAGGACTGGCGGTGGTCTGCAGGGAGCAGGGGACGCGCTGCTGGCAGACGCAGCCCCCCACCCAGGCCATGCCAGTCCCCCATGGGCCCCTCCCACTAGGCCCCTAGCCCCTGCTTGCTGGGCAGTCAAGTCTCAGGGACCCCCACCCACGGTCGGGGTGCCCCCTCACATTCAAAGTCTTCCTCCCCATAGCTGCGGCCTGGTTCCTCCCCTCCTCGAGACCCAGCCTCCTGGAGGATCTCCTCGAACCGCTCCACGCCCAGGGTGCGGTGAAGTTCATCCTCGTCTGGCTCCGGGAACCGGGGCGCCACGGAACCCGAGCTCTCTGGCTCCGGCTGTGAGGAAGAGGGGCAGAGAGAAGACGCGGGGGCTCGCCAGGCTGTGCACCCTGAATCCCCACCCTGCCCAGTGCTGGGACCTCGCAGCTGCCTGTCCCCTCAAATGCTGGGGACTCAGCCCCGCCCCCCCAACCTAGGGCCGGGCTGTCTGGACCCTGGCTGAGCCCATCCCAGTCGGCTCCAAGGCGGGAGGCAAGGGTCTGCCCTGAGGTCTCAGCAGAAGCCCTGCGCGGCCGGCCCCTGGGCCGGGGGGTGTGAACTGGGCAGTTCACGTGGCCGAGAGTGGACACAGTCCCTCCGGCCACAGGCGGAGCCTGAAAAGTCACTTTGGAAGGCACCAGGCTCGCTGCTGACCGCGCGTCTGAGTCAGACTGAAACCGGACCCCTGGCCGGGAGGAATGCGGCTGCAGGTGCAGGAAAGCCCCCGGCCCCGCAGGTCCCCACGCGGCCGGGCCGCGGGGTCCCCGAGCTCCGGCCCCGCCCCGCCCCCGCTCCCCCCACCTGAGTCATGCTGCGGGCGCCGGGCTGCGGCGGGTGGCGGCTTCGGGGAGCTCAGCCCGGCTGGGCGGCCCGCGGCCCCCCAGGTCCTGCCCCCCGCCCGCCCGCCGCCGGCCTCGGCTCCGGGCGCCAGTATTTGCTCAAGCGCTTCGGGACCCGAAGAGCATCCAGACCTCGGGGGCGGGGTTCGGGGCCCCCTCCGCGGCGGTGCCAGGGCCCGGCTGCAGCCAGGAAGGTGGGGGGTGCGGGGCGGGCCTTGGGGAGACACTGGGGCGGGGACAGGAGCGGCCGGGCGCCGGGGGCACGGGGTGCACGAAGGCGCCGGGGGCAGGGGCGGCGGCTCCCGGGCCATCTCTGCGGCGCTCGCCCCACTCTCCCCAGACGGCGCCGGCGGGCGGAGGAGGAGGAGGGCGGGGGGACGAGCTGAGGCGACACGCCGGGGAGCGAGCGGGACGGGCAGGGAGGCCTGAGCCCGCGCACCTGAGGGCGCAGGAGGAAGTCCATGGCCGCCAGGGGCGAACTGGAGGGGGGGAGGGGACCGGCCCGCGCCCCTTCGCGGTCACGTGACGCCGGGCCACCGTGACCGAGGACCGAGGCGGGGCTGATCCCGGCCCTGGGGTTAATCATTAGACTTCCCAGGAAAATCCGGAGGGGGCCGTGGGGCGGGGCCCACGTGGGCGCCGGGGGCGGGCCTGTGGGGCACGTGGGGCGGGGGCGGGGCCAGGCGCCGGACACCGCCCCAACCACCGTGCAGGCTGCCGGTCCCTAAGGCCGTCCCTAAGGCGGGGGGGGGGCATTTGTGCATCATCCACGGGTTAGGGACCCAGGAGCCCCCCCAAGTTGCTCTCTCACTTAGGCTACCAGCCGGGTCTTCGGGAAACAGCCTCGACTCCCTTCCCAGGGCTGGAGGCCTCCTAGCCCCCGCCCCCCAATACCCATCCCAGACTCCTAACCCCAAGCAGGTCCCGGGCAGCAGCATCCCTCAGGACTCCATCGCAGGTTCCCCGGGCTCCCGAGCCTCTCTCTC
This sequence comes from Cynopterus sphinx, assembly GCA_030015415.1. Classification (NCBI taxonomy): domain Eukaryota; kingdom Metazoa; phylum Chordata; class Mammalia; order Chiroptera; family Pteropodidae; genus Cynopterus; species Cynopterus sphinx. The sequence goes on from CM057393.1 coordinate 1,873,477, forward strand.
TCTCTCTCTCACACACACACTCACACTCACTCACTCACTCACACTCACACTCACACCTGATGGGGATCCGCAGCCCGAGCACCTGTGGCCTGAGGACGGACGGTGGGGGGGGGGCCCACCCAGCCCGCGATACTCACAGTGCGGAAAGCGCCCGAGGCGGGGCGCCGGGGGGCACTGCTCATGGCCAAATCTTAGCCCTTTTCACTGTCGCTGCGGCTTTCAGGGCGACAAGGCGGCGGCATAACCTGGGCCGGGGAGAGGACCGGTCGCCGCGTGAGCGCTGGGCCGGGCCGGCGGGGGGCGCCCTGGCATCGCGCAGCCCCCGGCCCGCTCGCTCGGCCCGGGGGAGGACAGGACGCGGGGCCTTCCCGGGAGCGGGCTACAAGGGTCTCCAGGCTGTGCGGGGTCCTCTCGGGCTGCGACGGGCCTTAGGGTGGCCTTAGAGGCAGGGAGAGCAAAGACGACTGCTATTCACAGGGGAAAAGGAGAACAGAGAGAGACAGAGGCGAGGACCGGGGCCAAAAAGGGCCGAGACTAAGGAGGGAGAGGTGGAGGGGAGGTGGGAGAAGCCACAAAAAAAAAAAAAAAAAAGGAGAGGGCAGGAAAGGAGTCAAGGCCCAGGCCCAGACCTGGGGAGCAAGCGGGACAGATGGGGCGGAGGGGGGCAGTGAGATAGAGCAGGGAGGGAGGGAAGGGACAAGCTGAGCCAGAAACAGGAGCGGTGACCCAGCGGTGGCATGCGGAGGTGGGCTGAGGTCGGGGAGGGGTGTGCTGGGCAGAGTGATACCCCATGGAGCAGGGAGTGGGGAGGAAGGAAGGGGGAGAAAGAGCTCTGGCGAGAGTCCAAAAGGGCAAGCAAGGGGGTCCTCGAGGTAGCTCAAGGCAGAGACGGGAGCATGACCATGCCCCCTCCCCTGATGAAGGCCAGAAAGGCAGGGGTGCAGGCTTCCTGGGGGGGGCAGGCGCCCCACTCCACTCACTCTGTGGGAGGGAGGAAGGGAAGACAGCGTGCACAGGCTGGGCAGAGCTTTATAATGGGGGAGGGGCACGTGACAAACTTGAACTTGGAAGAGGGTGGCAGAAACCCTGAGGTTTTGCCTTGAGGGACAGTCCTGATCCCTCCCCTCCCCTCCCACTCCTCGGGCCAGGAAAATCTGAGTGGCAGGGCTGGCGCCCTCCTGACTGTGACTGTAGGGGTGTCTGGGGAGAACACTGTGTGGTGGGGGAGGAGAGTGGCATGTGGGGGAACCCGACCAGTGCAAATCGGTGCCCCCAGTCACAGTGGGGGACGTGCAGGGGGGCATCCAAAGCTCTCCATACTGAAAGTCCCCAGCGTGTGGTTGAGGGGCCAGGGCTGCCTTAGGGCTACTGGGGACAGGGAGAGGGAAGACAGGTCCCCGGAAGGTCAAACAACATAGGTCTGGGGGTTCAGGACAGGATGGGGAGCCTGAAGCGACACATTCCTGGCAAGCACTTCAACTCAGCTGACGGCTCTCCTCACCTCCCCCGCAGGCTTTCCGCCAGGGCACTGGGGGGAGGGACCCTGGTCTGGGAAGGGCGTGGTGTGTCCTGAGCACCTGCAGGTGCCCCCACCCCCACCTCCAGGTCGTGCCTTCGATGAGCTCCATCCTCCCTCCCCCCTTAACACCCCTTCCTGCCCCCTCCCCCGCCATCCTAGAACACAAAGCAGCTTCTGTCCAGAGCATCGGTGCCCATAATCCCGGGTGGGGGCACATTCCGGGGACCAGCCCCGACCGGCCCGGAGGATTAGCATCTTTACCCCAGCCCAAGGGATTAGCACCTTGGACCCCCGCTTGGGCATTAACCACCCCACAATTGAATTCGCACATTCCACAGCTCTTCGATGTGGGGTTGGCGGGGGTGGGGGGTGGGAGCGGGACTCCAGGCAGCACCGCCCCCGGCACCCAGCCTCCCAGGGGTCAGGGCCAGCTCTTCGGGGCCCGTCGCTCCCGTCCCCACCCAGCTGCTCCCACTTCGGCCTGACCCCTTGCCCTGACCTGACTCGCCACCCCGCACCCCCTTCGCGGCTCTTCCCTTTCGCCCTGAGGTTGCGGGCCAGGCCCCGGGCGAGCCCCCGGGGGGCGCGCTGGGCGGGCTCGAGGAGATCGGGGCGGGGGGCGTCCGGGATGGGTGTCGCCCGGAGCCCGCCGGGGCGCTGCGAGGGCCGGCCGCGCCTTCCTGCGACTACCCCCTCCTGGTGGCAGGGGGCGCGGCACCTCGCCTCGGGGAACCCTCAGGAGCGGACCCCGGACCCCGCTTCCGACCAGCGCTTCGATCGCCTCCGCATCCTCCCCCGCCCCGAGATCTCGCCTCCCCGCGCCCCAGTCCCCGCCCTTCCCTCCTCTCCCACCCCTCCCGGCTCGGAGTCCCGAGTTCCCCGCTCTCCTTCCCCCTCCCTTCCTCCCCGCACGGCCCCGGCCCTGCCCCGCCGCCTCCCCCCCGCTTACCCGCTGGCTCTGGATTTCGTGCCCCGGGGGTCTCGGGGTCTCCCCCGGCTCTCCGGCGCCCTCGCGCGCTCCCGACGACTCCCCCGTGCCCTCCTCGGGGCGCGCCCCCGCCGCTCCCAACTTCTCCCAACTCAACTTTCCCCCGCGCCGCGGGCAGGCCAGCCCCCTGCGTGCGCGCCCCCCGGCGCGCCGTGCGCGGCCCCGCAGCGGCGGGGGCAGGCGGGGGGCGGGGGCCCCGACCCGCGGGCGGAAGCGCGCGTCCAGGCACCACCAGGCGCCCGGGCCCGGCCTCCGGAAGGCCTCCCCGCGAGGGCCTCGCGCTCCCCGGAGGCGCCGTCTCCTGGCCCCATTAGGCACCTCCGGGCGGGAGGGAGCCGCTTCTCGCGGGGGAGCCCAGACCCAGAGACGATCAGGAGGTGCGGTGGGTGCGGAGGGAGCCGAGGCAGAAAGGCGGGGGGGGGGGTCAGGACTCCCTCGCGCCCTCCTCCCCCACCACGCACCAATGCCCAGTTCCTCCGGGAAAACGCCTGCCTCCGCCTGGAGGCCAGGACGGAGCGGAGGGCGGGCGCCGCGAGGGGCGATGCGCACCGGCAGCCGCACGCCCGCTACCACCCTGGGCGACCCAGGCTCGCGAGAGCGGAGGACCTTCGGCCTCGGGGACAGCCCCTGTCGCCACCCCCCCCCCCGAACCCTGGTCATAGTCACCACCTGCCACTTAAAACCTTTGTTTTAATAAATGATAAGTCCTTCCCGACGAGAAACACCCTTTTCGCTTCCACTCCGTGGCCCGCCGCTGGGGGACACCGCGTGCGCGGAAACCGGCCGGAGAGAAGCGAGCGAGTCAGCGTGTTGGCCCCGACCCCGGCTCCCACGCCGGGGAGTGCGGTTGGGGTTGTTTTCGTCCAGTGCGCAGCCCTCAAAAATGCGACCCGGAGACAATTAGAGAGCAGCACAAGGCAATCTGTAATCAGCGCCTTAGGGATGAGGTCAAGGCGGCTGCCAGGGCTGCCTTCCGTCGGGGCCGCTGGCTGGGGAGGGCAGGGGCCAACCTGCCAGGCTCCGCCACGCCCCCACTGACCCCGGTGGGCGCGGGCTCTGGGGTCTGGCGTGGGGGCGGGGCGGTTCCCCCAGGGCTCCGGCCAGCGTGCAGCCCGCGACGGGGGTCGGGTGGGCTCCACGCTGACAGGCAGGGGCCAGGGCAAAACCCGGTCTGATGCACGTTCAGTCCCAGCCCTGGGGTCCGCCGGTCCCTGTAAAGCCATTATCAGAAGGACATGGCCCGATCAACCCTGGGGTCACCAGATGGCCTGAGGCGAGGTGGAACCCCGTGCTGAGATGGCCCGGAGGTGGCTGCGGCCTCAACCCGCTCAGAGCGGGGCCGCCAGACCCCAGACGCCACAGGGCGCCCCGCCCCCGCGTCGGCTGCATTCTGGAACGTGTAGTCGCAGAGAGGCCCTTTGCCCAAGAAGCCTGTGATCGCAGAAAAAAATAATTATAACAACAAGTGCGGGGCACCCTGGGAGCCGCAGCGCTACGCCCGGCGTCGGGAGGGCGGACACGTGATGCTTGCTGGGATTTGAAGTCCAGGGTCGGCCTGGGCGGTCGGACCCGGGTCCCGGGAGGCGAGCGCTGCAGAGAGCCCGAGCGCGGCCTGCTGGGGCTTGTAGTTTCGCTGGCTAAAGCCCAGGGCGCTGCTGGGAAACTTGGCCGTCCCAGGACTACACGTCCCAGAAGGCCGCGCGCAGGCAGGTGGGCGGGGCGGGCCGGAGGCGCGGGTGCCGCCTCCTCTGCAACGCCGGCGCCGGAGAGTTCGCACCCCCGGCCCGCAGGGGTCCTCGCGGCTGCCGCGATGCAGAAATACGAGAAGCTGGAGAAGATTGGGGAAGGTAACGGGGCCGCGAGATGCTCCTGCAAGACCGCCTGCAGCCCGCGCAGCCTGGCGCCTCTGCCGGCAGCGGCGGCGCCTGCAGACCCCGGCCGCGGCGCTGGCCCCGCGCCCCGCGCCCCGCGCCCCGTGCAGTCAGTCACAAGTCCTCCCGGTAGCATTCCCGCAGACGCCCCCTCCCAGCCTGGGGGCTCCCTGCAGGCCCGACCCCCGGGCGCAGCACTTCCTGCGTGCCCGGACGCCCAGCCCGGTCCCGCAGCTGAGCCCCGACCCGGCACACCTGCCGCCCTCGTTCCTACCCCGGCCCCTGCCCGCCGTTTCCAGACCCTCCCGCGGCAGCGCCTCAACCACTGACCTCCTGCCCGGGCGGCCACAGCCGCTCCCTGCCGCGGATCCCTCGGAGCCTCCGCAGGCCCCTCTCTCTGCCACCCACGTCCCCACTTCACAGAGCTCTGCCACGCCCGGCCTTCACCCTGACCCTCACTCCAGGCGTCAGAAACGGCACATTCCCGGGATGCCTCCCCCTCCCGGGACGGACGTCCTGGAGTGGAGAAGGGGGCCCCATCCTTCCCCCACACACCCCTGACCTCCCTCCTCTAGGCACCTACGGAACGGTGTTCAAGGCCAAAAACCGGGAGACTCATGAGATCGTGGCCCTGAAACGAGTGAGGCTGGATGACGATGATGAGGTAGGACTTGGGGCATCTTGGGGGGGGGGGCTGAGCACCTGGGCTGGGTGGGATGTGACTCTTGCCCATCCCGTCCCCTCCCGAGGGTAGGGAGTGCCGAGTTCTGCCCTTCGGGAAATCTGCCTGCTTAAAGAGCTGAAGCACAAGAACATCGTCAGGTATGCAGAGCAGCAGCACCCTCCTTGCCTGGGTGGCCAGGCGGAGGAGGTGGGGGCTCCAGAGATGCGCTGGGCTGATCGCTCTGCTCGTGTCTAGCCAAGCCCTTCCTTGTCCCTAGGCTTCATGACGTCCTGCATAGCGACAAGAAGCTGACTTTGGTTTTTGAGTTCTGTGATCAGGTGAGACAGGGAGTCGGGGAACAGTTACCTTGGGAGGGTCTCGGGAGCCAGACCGAGGTTAAACTCTGTCCCTTTCCCCCACCCCCATCCCTTTTAGGACCTTAAGAAATATTTTGACAGCTGCAATGGTGACCTGGATCCTGAAATTGTGAAGGTGAGAGGGGACCGGTGTTGGGGGACTCGTCGAGGCTGGGGCTGGAGTCTGTGTTCGCGGTACCTACTCTTTGAGCACCAAGTTCAGGCCCAAGCAGCGGGGTGTCAGGGACGGAGAACACCCTGTTTCTGCTCTCCAGGGGCCTCTACCTTAGCAAGCGTTTTCACACGAACGCTTCGACCTGACGGCGATGCTCTGACCTCAGTGTTACTTTACACTTGAGAGATGAGAAAATCAGGTCCAAAGAGATACTTCGTCCATTCAGCAGATCCTTACTGCATGCTTTGCTGTGCACCAGGCACTGTTCTAGGTCCAAGGCCAAGTGCCCTGTCCCAGGTTCCAGGAGCGACAAGTGCTGAGTGATGATGCAGTCGGTGTATGTGTTGACAGTCACCACATGCACGTGATGGGGAGAGATCAGGGGGGCTGGGAAGGTAGGGAGGCCCACCGGGCTCTAAGAGCCAGAAAGGCGGGGACCAAGGCCCCGTTCACTGTCCACTTCTGATGTCTAGCATGACGCAAAGTGGGTCTTCGATGGTACACGAATGACGTCCTGCTGAGCTCGGCGCTGAAAGACAGGCGGGTTGGAGGCAAAGCAGAGGGTGGGGAGGGGAGCGTGAGCCATTGCTGGCCCAGCTTCCTGTCCGGAGGGTCTGATGCCCCCTTTCCCGCCCCTCCCCCAGTCATTCCTCTTCCAGCTCCTAAAAGGCCTGGGATTTTGTCACAGTCGCAACGTGCTGCACAGGGACCTGAAGCCCCAGAACCTGCTCATAAACAGGGTAGCCGTCAGGGAGAGGATGGGAGACTGGGGAGGCTGGAGCCAAGGGCCCAGTGAGGAGGGGGCCGGCCTTGACACTATTAAGCAGCCCCTGTCCTGTTCCTCCCATCGCCCTCAGAATGGGGAGCTGAAACTGGCCGATTTCGGGTTGGCTCGAGCCTTTGGGATCCCCGTGCGCTGTTACTCGGCTGAGGTGAGCTGGGGGTGTGGGATACGGGGGTGCGGGAGGGTGTCCCCAGTAAGCATGTCTCCGCCCCTCCTCCAGGACCCAAATCATTTTCCCCTCTTCTCTGAGCCTCCTCCTCCCAGCCCTCTAAGTAGGGGGCGTCCCTGTTGGTGGGGTCTTCTCCAGGTGGTCACGCTGTGGTACCGCCCACCCGATGTCCTCTTTGGGGCCAAGCTGTACTCCACGTCCATCGACATGTGGTCAGCCGGCTGCATCTTTGCAGGTGACACACCGGGGGTCTGCAGAGGCACTTTCCCTCCCGTTTGAGTTAACAAATAGGGTTTGGAGGGTCCCCTCTGGGGCAGGGCGCGGGGCCCTTGGGCACAGAAGAAGGTGCTGTGGGAATGAGGGGTTCTGCGTGCTGGCAGCCCCTCCACCGCCCCCTTTCTCCCAGAGCTGGCCAACGCGGGGCGGCCCCTCTTCCCCGGCAACGACGTGGACGACCAGCTGAAGAGGATCTTCCGATATCCTCCCGTTTCCCTTCGCCTCCGGCCTTTGGAAGGGAGGAACCAGCCGCGGGTTCGGAGTGCAGGACGTGAGGGTGCCGCTGGGCCGGGCGGGACGGGATGGGGAGGGGCTGCGCGGCTCCTGAGTGTGAAGGGACGGGGCAGAGGGTGGCGGACACCCCTGGGTGTCACAGCGCGACCGCGTGCTTCCAGCTGGAGAATGTGTGACGTGAGGACAAGGAGGGCTCCCTGGGGAAGAAGCCAAGAGGATGCTCATCCAGCCGAGAGGTGACTCCTTCGGACCAAGGAGCCGGAAGGAGCAGGAGGAGGGTCCGTGGGAGTCGGGGAAGGCTGGCTGGTCGGGGCGCAGGCCAAAGCACTTGACGTTTGCAGCCGTGGCACCCGGCTCGCGGTGGCACTGGAAATGAGTCGCGTGTTGGGGCCACTTCTGCCGTGATCAGGGGGATAAAGTGGGGAGGCCGGGCATGGGTGCGAGGAGTCCCCCCTGGGAGGGGAAGAGCCGCTCGCCCTGCCCCTTTGCACTGAGTGATCCTTGACCCTGTGGACACACTGCTGGGGACACCGACCGAGGAGCAATGGCCTGCCATGACCAAGCTGCCAGACTACAAGGTGTGACGGGGATGGGCTCATCGGGGACATCCTCCCTTCTCAGCCCTCGCGGCCTCCACGCCCTCCATCCGAGGTCTGACTCTCCCTGTCCCCCCGCAGCCCTACCCGATGTACCCAGCCACGACGTCCCTGGTGAACGTTGTACCCAAGCTCAATGCCACAGGGAGGGACCTGCTGCAGGTGACCGAGGGCAGGGGTGGAGGGCGGTCAGGACACTTGGCCGTGGGACTGGGGGAGGGCGGGGCTCCGGCTGCTGTCCCGGCCTGACCCCGCCGCCCGCGCCTCCCCTCCAGAACCTCCTGAAGTGTAACCCCGTCCAGCGCATCTCGGCGGAGGAGGCCCTGCAGCACCCCTACTTCTCCGACTTCTGCCCCCCCTAGTCTCCCGGCCCCTGGCCGCCGGGCTGCTCTGGTGCCCTCCCGGGAGGGCAGGAAACGGATGCACGCTGTGCTGCCCCCAGCTGGCTGGGCCCGCCAGGGTGGAGGCGCCCTCGCCGGGGTCTCTGTCCCCCCACGGACTTTATTTAATTTCATAAACTGGCTCCTTTCCCACCGTCTGGCTGATGTGGTGGAGGGGCCCTGCGGGGGGGCCTGGGGTGTCCCTGCGCCGCGCGCCCTGGACCCAGCTGGCCCGCCCTTCTGTGCTCCTCTAAGCGGCCTGAGGCTGGGGGCTGGAGGCTTGTGTCCGGGCTCAGGGGCAGCGCTGCGCCCACACATCCTCAGGCACTCGTGTGACCCCCTTTGTCCCCCTGCCTGGGACAGCCCCAGGGGCTAGGCACCCGGTGCCTGAGCAAGGGCGGCTTCCGCGGAGAGGAGGTCCGAGCCTTTCCTGTGGTTCTCCGTACCCCACGGTTCCCGCCCTGTCCCTCCTCCCCCATCCCCCGTACCTAGGCCTGCAGGCTGCCATAGGTCAGACCGAAGGGTGTGGTCGGATCAGGAATCCCCCCGCCCTGCCCCCTCACGTGTCGCTTTTCTAACATTTGCGGGGCAGAGAAAGAGGACGGGAGAGGCGTGGCTGGGGCCTGGCTGTGTCCTCACTGGCACGGGTGGGGAGCGAGGCCTCCCTGCCCATCAAGCTGGGGCCTCTGCTGTTGGGGGGGTGGGGGGGACGAGGCCTGTTCCCCTGGGATGGAGCGAGCGAGCCGGAACTTGGTTCCAGGTGTGAGAGAGAGTCGTGATCTCGGGCAGGACAGCACCCCGCGTTCTCGCCGCTGCTCCCTGCCTGCGACCCCTTCGCCAGGCTCTGGGCAGAGCCTCCTTCCAGCCGCTCCCTTCCTGTCCCCCGAGCGGGACCGGCCGCCACTGACTCCTCTGCCTGCACACCGGCCGTGGGCTCCCTTCCCCGAGACGTTCGCCTGATGACCTCGTTCCCTCACGCGACTCCTCTCCCCGAGACTTCTGGGGGTCCTGAGCACCCCGCCCACATTTCAGGCACCACGTGCCCTGGGTGACGCTGGCAGAGGTCTCGTGCCTGACTCGTCTGCTTGTAAGAGACGCAGCCGAGGCGGATGCGCTCCGACTTTATTTGGGGTGAAGATGACAAAGTCACATGCAGGCCGGGCATGTCCAAGAGGTCGAGGTGCAGCCCTGGAGACACACACCGGGCCTAGAGCCGGGTGACGAGGTAGCAGGTGCGGTGGGAGGCAGAAAGAGTCCTGGTGACCGCACAGGGAGGGCTGGGAGGCCTGGCGAGACACAGGCCACCGTGCTGAGACGGGAGGCCTCGCACGCTGCCCGCTCCCGCCCTTGCCCTTCGAGACCTGAGCTTCACCTTCTGGACCGGACCTGCCCCTCCTCCCTTGACCTCAGGGGCCATTTCATGTTACCTGGGGCCCAAGCCGAGATGGGGCGTTTGGTTTCGATGGCCCAGCCCTTCCTGAAACTGGGAGGAGAAAGAGGGTCAGAGGACGGAGGGGTCGCCCGCCTGGGGACCAGCCAAGTCGCTGCGGACCCTTCCCTGCCACTCTTTTCCCAGCGGGGTGGGGTGGTGTCCTAGGCGTCATGGGGTGGGGCGGAGCACCCAGGTGGAGATGGCAGGGGAGGAGGAGGGGGCGTTACCGGATCGGTGCCGGCGTGCCTCTGGGGGGAGCGCTTTCGGTTCCAGAAGTATCCCAGGACCCTCTCTCGGAATACCTGGGGGCAAGCAGGGAGGGAGGTGGCCAGGGCACAGCTCCCCTGGGGGCCTGTGGCTTGCTTCCCCTCCCCCCAGCCGGGGCCCTGGGCCCACCTCACAGAGGTAGTCCAGGATCTCAAGGACGGTGAGCAGGCTGGCCCCGATGAACAGCCCCATCTGGCCCCCAATGTCACCTGCGGACACCAGATGGGCGGTCGGTCAGCTCCCAGCCCCCTGCTCCGCCCACCCCCCCAGACCCTTGGGGCCCCCCTGTGCACACACCGAGCAGCTCCGGCACCTCATAGGCCTTCTTCTGCTCCACCGTCTCGTAGTTGAGGGCCTCAAAGAAGATGTCCAGCACCAGCACGTTCTCCCTGGAGGGGCGGAGAGGCGGAGTGTTCCCGGGACCCCCCCTGGTGCCAGCCACGGGCGGGCAACAGGTGCTCCTTCCCTGTGGCTCCTTTCGAGAGCCCCGGAGGAGCGTCACCGCCTCCCTCTGCAGAGGACAGCCTGGGGAAGGTAGGCAGCTTGTCCAGAGCCCCGGCCCGGCCCGCCCGGCCCGCTCACACGATGTAGGCCTCGCTGCGGTTGTACTTGCGGGCCAGGTAGCGCGTGGCCGAGCGGCTGGGCATGCGCACCATGGAGAGCTCCTTGGCGTAGCGGGTGCTGGCGCAGGGGTTGGAGCAGGTGCACGCGTCCCTCCGCAGCATGGCGTCTGCGGGCCGCGGGCACCCGGGTCAGGCCGGCTGGCAGGCGCGGGCGGGGTCCCCGGCCCTGTGGGGTGGGGGCGGGAGGCCGGGAGGCTTGGCCCTTACCCAGTGCCGGGGTGGCGCAGTCCTTGTATTGCTGGGGGCTGCACACCGGCGAACCACCTGGGAGCGGGCACAGCTTCAGGGCGCCTGCCAGGCCCTGCCCGCTCCCCACCGCCCCCTGCGCGGCTCCCCAGCCCCTTACCGGGCATGTGCATCATGCGGCAGCCGCACTTCCGGACCACGTACCGGGTCTCGCAGGCCAGGCGACACCCCGTCAGACTGTAGGGCGGGGTGGGGCCTGGGCTGGAGCCGGGGGGATCCAGGGGCCCGGAGGGTTCCGCCTCGAAGTCGGGATCCAGAGAGGACGAGCTGCAGTCGCCCCAGGGCGGTGGCAGGAAGCTCAGCTGCAGGGGGCGGGTTAAGAAAGCTCCTTCGGGAAGAACGGGACCCCGGGAGGATGTGAGGGGGCGCTCCGCGGGGCGTGGAGGCCCCTGGGACAGTGTGCAGGGCCGAGAGGTGGGGTCTGAGGTGGTGTGGGCTGAAGGAGGGGGTTGGGAGCCTTGGTGGGGGACGGGGTTTGGAGGCCCAGGGGACGATACTTGCTGCTGCTGGCAGGACACGAAAGTCTGGTACCCAGGGGCAGCCCCAAAGCCCAGCTGGTCGATGATGGGCGGCTCCTCCTGGCTGTGGATCTGCACTCGGATCCCCGCCTCGTACAGGGTCTCCTCTGTGGGGGAAGCGGGGCCTGAGGCCTGCCGCAGCCCCTTCTCCCAGGACTGGGAGGGGGGATGGCCTCAGGGCGGCCTGCCAGGCCCCGGCCCCTACCCACCTGCCCCTCCTGTGATGGGCCAACCCTGCCCACCCCCTTCTCACAAGGAAGTTTGTGCCTCAGGTCACACCCCAGCCCCTCCTCTCCTTCCCAGAACCTTCTGCAGCCCGTCCATGCCCCCCCACGGCCTCGCACACGTGTCCCCATACCCATGTCCTTCCACACGGGCAGATACTCATCCTGCTGCACGTCCAGCATGACCTCCAGCCCGTTGCCCATGCCGCCCTTGGGGGTGGTGAGCGGCTCTGCCCCGTCGGCGCCAGAGTTGAAGGTGTAGCACTGGCCCATCCGGGTGAGGGTCTGGGGGTGGGCAGACGGGGCAGACCTCACCGGGGGGCGAGGAGCCCCGCCGGGGAAACGGGCCGTGGGACCCGTCCCTTCCCCATCCTCTGTTAGAGACCTACACCTCAATGCCCCAGCCCCTCCCTCCCTCATCTAGGCAGGTGTAGTCGGACTTCACGGGCTCCCATCACTCCAACTCTCCCTCCTCCTCCCCAGCACAGGGCACAGCCCACAGGGCAAGTGTTTCTTCGAAGCCTGGGGTGAAAGGCATGGGTCCCGGCTGCCCTCCTCCAGGACTGGCAGAAGAGGGCAAACCAGCCCCACTGCAGCAGAGAGAGGGGTGTTCCGCCCTAGAACTGTCCCACTAGTGTCCCCCGACCCCCAGGAGCAGGGTCCCCACAGCCCAGCCCTGGGGCCCGCAGCTAGCCCGGGCCGTGGCTCACGCTGGGAGGTGCGACATCGCACACCGCAGTCCAGCTAGGCACTGGGGTGGGGTGGGCTGTGCCCGGTTGGGGAGGAAAGCGTCCTCCGGCAGGGGTGCTGAGGCTCCTGGCTCTGGGCGGCGCTCCGGGGCGGGGCGGCCAGCTCACCGTGGTGAAGTTCTCGGGCCCGCACGCTCGGCCGCGGTAGCGACAGTCCAGCAGCATGTCCTCCAGGGCGTGGCCGGCGCGGGCGTAGAGCCGGGCCGTGTCGAAGGTGGGGCTGGGCATGAAGCCGGGCGGCGCGGGCGGCCGGCCCAGGGCGCGCAGGAAGGCGGCGTGCTCGGCGGGCTCCAGGCCCAGCAGCGCCGGCCCGGCCCAGTGCAGGTCGTTGGGCGTGAGGCGCGAGCGGCGCAGCGGGTTCACGTTGCACAGGGTGACGGCCGGGAAGGTGAGCTGGCGGCTCTCCACCTCGTCCAGGGCCGTCTCGTGGTGGAACTCCCCGTAGTAGCGCACCCTGTCCGCCACCTGGTAGAGGAAGGCGGCCAGCGACAGGAGCACGGCCACGGCCCACAGCCCGCGGCGCGGGGTCGGGCGCCCCGGGCCGAAGACGTGGCCCAGGCCGTGCAGGGTGCAGCTGCTGGCGAACACGCGGAGGTCCGAGGCCGGCCGCCCGGCCTCCTCCGCCCCTGAGGGGGGCTTCATGGCAGGAGCCGGGGTGGGGGGACCGAGTGGCCGGGGGTGATGACCAGGGCCTCAGAGGGAGGGGAGGGCCCGTCCGAGGGGCTGGCCGGGCGGGGGTCACTGCAGGTGCGGGGCAGAGCGAGGAAGTGAGCCCGGGAGGTGGGGAGGCACTGGCCTGGCTGGGCTGGGTTTGGGGGCCCACGGGGTCCGGGGGGCCTTGTCAGGAACAGGCTGTGGCTCCGCCGGGCTCGGGGCTGGGCCGGGGGCTGCGCAGCGGAGAGCAGGGCGGGCGCGGCTGGCGAGGCGAGCAGGGCGGTCTGCTGCGCTGCTGAGCCAGAGCTGCCGCAGAGGATTGGGTTTCAGCCGTGGGGGGCCGGGGGGCTGGCGAGCGGCCTGGGGGGTGGGGAGGTCCCCGGGGCCCCGGGCTGAGCCATTAGTGCAGTGTGGGGAGGGCCTTGGCTGAGGAGACCAGAGGCGCCAGCAGGAAACCACAGCAGCCCTGGTCGGCTTGAGGGGAGCCCAGAGACAGTTGGGGCTGGGATGCCCTCGCCTCTAGGTGCAGCCCCTCTGAGTGGGGCCGGGAGTGGGTCACTGCCCCTTGGCCCGGCCTCTCCCTCCTCCTGTCCCCTCCCTCCCCACTAACCTCATGGGGTCACTGTTCTTTCACTAAGGGCGGAGCTGCCTCTTGACCAGGCTGGAAGGTGGTGGGGAGTTTGGCATCCGGCATCCCCTTCTTTTGAGCCCCCGTGTCCCAGCCTATACCAATGACCAGGGGCTCTTTAGGTCTCATGTCTGGGGTGGGGGTCTGTCTCTTGAGTGACCCTCTTTCCCCCTCCCCCCCATACACCCATTCCCAGGCCCTCCTGTCTGGGAGGCTGGCCCCGACCACAGTGACCGTGGGCCCACCTGCTACCCTCCCAGGAATAACATGGGGCGCACACGCCACCCTCCCGGGTAGAATATGGAGGCCCCAGGGTTTCACGTCTTTTTTCACCATTCCGGGGACCACGCAGTATCCCAGACCTGGGAAACGTCCCCATTTTTAAGTGGCTGCGCACCATTCGTTCCATCATGTGGACGCACCCTCGTTTATGTCACTGTGTCCCTGTGACGGACACCGAGGGGCTCCCATCTCCCAGCCTCCGTCACAAACGGCAGTGCTCGCAGCCACGTCGCCCGGCTCTGGCCCCCAGAAACGGAAGTGCCGGGTCAGGAGGCAACTGCGTGGGCCACCCGACGCACGCCACGGAGTCCGCGGCCACACGACTCACACCGCTCTGCACTCCCAGCAGAAGCGCGGGGGCGTGCGTGTTTCGCGTGGCGCTTTTCCGAAGGAAGACACTGTACCCCTAAGCCAGCTGGGGTGCCCTGGGCCTCCCGAAAGCAGAGCGCAGTCTGCAAAATGAGCACCGCTGAGCGGGACGAGGGTGTCTTGGGGACCCGAGGTGCAGAGGACAAGGAAAGGCAGCAGGAGGGCCGGGCAGCCGAGGGCCACAGGAACCAGCCAGACAGGCCCCGTGGAGCATGGTGTCAGGGCCTGGCCCTCGGGTCAAGCCTGCTTGGTTAATGCTCACCTGTCCGCACCGTGACCCGGGGATGACGGCCGCTGCGCCGGTTCCTCTCCACTAATTTCCTCTCCTTTCACGAAGCACTTGAGGCCCCAGGTTCGTGTTGGTGGGTTCTTGGCCGGAGTCGAAGAAACGACACAGCTCGCCGCCTGGATACGATCACATGCTGCAGTCGCCCGCCCCGTCTGTCCTCACGAGACTGCAGGCCGCAGGGGGCAGGGACCGTCCCTATCCCCGTCGCACGATCGATGCTTAAGGAACACGTTCCAGACGGACTGAGCGGACAACGTGGTTTATTGCACGGACGCGACCACCTCCCGAGCCTGCAGCCCGTGACTTCTAAGTACAAATCACCCCATCGAGACTCTTAGAACGAGCTTTCACCACCAGCCTCACCAGCCACACGGAGCAGCTGCAGGGGCCCGGCGAGGCTGAGGCCACTCGCCGCCAGCACCAGGCTCCAGGGCCTCGCGACCAGAGGTCGCAGCCCAGAGGGGGCAGGATTCAGAGGCCGCCCTGAGGGGTGTGGAGACCGAGTCTGGTGTCAGAGGTGGAGGTAGAGGAGCAGGAACTGGCCCTGGCCGGTTCTCCTGAGGGAGGCCGACCGGCAGGAACTTGGCCGGGCCACGGAGGGCTGCCCTTGGCTGCCCCAGGAGGTGCTTAGTGGCCAGAGAACCCAGAGCCGGGCCCGTGTTCAGCTTCTGGGCTGCGACCTCTGGTCAGCCAGCAAGGGGGCTGCCAAAGCAGGGGGGCTGTGGCCCTGGGATGCTTTGTCCCCAAAGTGGCATCTAGCCCTCAACCACACCCAGAAGAGGCTGTGGGGTCTCTCCAAGCTGGCCTTCAGCCACAGCCAACTCTGCTGGTCCTGCAGTTGCGGCCGCCACCCCCCTCCCCGCCCCCTTCTGTGCCACAAGATAAACCCAAAGTGCTTGGCTGGACCCGAGAGCCCAGCGCAGGCGATTCCTCCCACCCTGGGGAGCAGGGCTCGGTGGGCCCTCGGCCGGCTGTGGCTGTGAAGGGGGAGGCTGCCTGGTGGGAGGCGGCGTGGGCAGAACCAGGCAGGAGGGCGGCCGGCTCTGGGGGTGCGCACGTGCTGGTGGGGAACCCTGGCCACGTGGGGTCCTCAGAGGCTGACGGGAGCCAGCCCCACCCCGGCCACCGCTTTGGGGCCGCGGGCTCATGCCACTTGTGTGGTCGGCCAGCCCTCCGTCGGGGTGCGGCTCCGGTCCCGTCTTCCCCTGGCCTGGTGACCGTCCTCCTCAGACTGGCTCTGTACTGTCAGCCCAAGGGACTTAGTGTTGATCCCTCCCTCATGCCCCGAGGCTGGAGTTTGGGGTGTCAGCCCCTTCTCAACTGGTGTCCTCGTTCAGAAGGGGGCTGTCCACAATTTCAACAGGTGACAGATGCCAGGTGAGACGGCCCCTCCCTCCTCCTGCCTGAGGGCCACCTGTCCCATCTGGATGGGGGGAGGGCGAAATCTAGAAGTAAGGGCCATATGAAGGACGAGAAATTGTCCTCATGGGTCTGTGGGCTCGAGGGGCTGGCCCAGGGGGTGGGCTCCTCCCAGGTCCCTGCGAGGCAGTGGGGACACGGGTGGTGTGAGCGGGGAAGAACCCCAGTGTAAATTCACTACCCACTCCCTGACCCTAATGTGCAAAGTCCCCCCGGAGCTGGGCCCTGGATGTCGTCAGGCTGTCAGGCTGTCAGGCAGAGGGGACACTCGGCTGGATTCCTCAGAGGGGTGGGGAGGGTCTGGGCGCAGGGAGGGGACAGAACAGAGCCCGGTGGTTCTGGCAGGAGGGAGGCAGCCTGGTGGCGGGAGGGCTGTGGGGGGAGCAGTCTCGCCCTCCTCCTCGTCGGTGCGTGGCCCGGGTTTATCGTGAGCAGGAGGCCCCCAGCCCAGCACACTGGCCTTCCTGGGGGTTCCCCCAGGCCCTAATGCCCGGCAGTGACTGGACTGCGGAGGGCTGCTCTCAGGACTTGGGGTGCTGGTTCCTAGGGCCTCTGGGCGCCTCAGGAAGCGGGGTGTCCAGGGCCTGTCTCCGGATGAGCTCAGCATAGACCCCGCCTTTCTTCAGGAGCTCTTCATGGGTCCCCGCCTGGAGAGGAAAGGGGGCAGATGGCCGCCTGACCAGCTCTGAGTCCAGGGCCCTAGGAAAGCTACCCAGCCATTCAGTCATCCGCTGGGCTCACTGTCACCAAGGCCAGCGCCCCTCCTGGGGTCACTGTGAAAGCACCGCTGGTTCGAGCCGCCACTGGCACATCTGTAAGTGCCCCCTCCCTGCTTAGGTGGCTGTGGGAAGGGCATGTGAGTGCTCCCGGCTCCCTTACGGAGCCCAGACTCCAGCTCACGGCCCAGCGTCCCTTGCGAACCCTTCACGGCCAGGCCCCACACGGCTTCCCGGTCCTGCGGCAGACCCAGGCTCGGTGCCGCACCGGCCGTCCGTGGTGCTGCCTCTTCTGCACCTCAGCCCGTCAGTCCACTTCCCTGTGACCCCGGGGGACATGGAGGACACATGGAGGACACCGGGGCCCCGAGAGGCCAGGGTTTGCCCAAGGGCGGGGACTCCTAAATCCAGGAGAGGCGCGGAGTCTCCGGGACCCAGCCAGACCCTCACCAAGCTCAGCGGCTGTTCCACCGCGTCCACGACTCGAGCTCCCCGGGCCCCCACTGACCTCACAGACGCGGCCGTGGGCCATGACGACGATGTGGTGGGCCCCGCGGACGGTGCTGAGCCGGTGGGCGATGACCAGCACGGTGCGGCCGGTGCTGGCGCGGTCCAGGGCCTCCTGCACCACCCGCTCGGACTCCGCGTCCAGCGCGCTGGTCGCCTCGTCCAGGATCAGCACCGCTGGCTGCTTGATGAGGGCGCGGGCGATGGCCAGGCGCTGCTTCTGGCCGCCAGACAGGGTTGCGCCCCGTTCGCCTGGGCAGGAAAGGGACAGGGCAGGGGCCTGAAGCGACCCTCAGCTCTGTGCTTGGAGGCGGCCACCCAAGGTCGCCGCATCCGTGGCTGGTCTGGTACAGCCACCCAGTGACACACCCATCAACAACAGGGTCCGTTCAGAGGTCCGTTCTGCAAATGCCAGAGTGTGCCCTCGCACAGACCCGGGCAGAAGAGCCCACCACACGCCTCGCTGCGTGCGGCACCACCGTCCTGCGTGCGGCACCACCGTCCTGCGTGCGGCACCACCGTCCTGCGTGCGGTCCGTCACCGTCCTGTGTGTCACCATCCCGTCCTGCGTGCGGCCCATCACTGTCGGGAACACTGTCACGCAGCACGTGACTGTGACTGCCGTGTTCCTGCCTCTGCAGCCCGCTTGTGCCTGGACCCCCGTCCCCATAGAACCGCTCCGTCCTCCTCGGCCACACTTCCCGTCTGGTCTGCCCTGACGACCCCTGTGCCCCTGTCCCGAGCCCCGGCCTCGCGCCGTGGGCCCCGGCACTCACCCACGACGGTGCCGTAGCCCTCAGGGAAGCTGGTGATGAACTCGTGCGCGTTGGCTGCCCGGGCGGCCGCGTAAACCTCTTCATCGGAGGCGTCCAGTTTCCCAAAACGGATGTTTTCCATGATCGTCGTTCCGAACAGGACTGGCTCCTGGGTGGGGTGGGTGGGGTCCACAGGTAACGTTCTGACTTTGCCCTGAATCCCCGTGCGGCATGTCAGGAAAGGCTACTCTGGCCAGACCTTGGAGGGCAGGCAGGGGCGGTTCAGTCAGAGTCCAAGGAGAACAGAGAGGTCCACGGGGGGCGGGCACGGAGCCCCTCAGGAGCGGGAGCAGGACAGTGGCAGGGAGAGCCAGGCCACTGGGCCCTGCAGAGCCCCTGTCCCTGGAGAGACGGGGAGGGCAGAGCCTTGTACCCTGGCTTTCGTCTGCTGCGGGGACAGCCCGCACGGGGCGGCTGCACACACGGGGCACGGCTGCCTCAGGCAGAGGGAAAGTGGCGGGGCCTCGCTTAGCGGATGGGCAGGCCACCAGCAGGCCCAGCACCACCACGTGGGCATCTTTGGACTGCGGCCCCCATGGGCCTGTCAGCGAACCTAGGATCCTAGGACAGCCATGCCGCCCCGCCCGCTGGGCCGGCTTCACTCAAGAACAGCATTTCTGCCCCAGGGGGACGAGGTCAGAGCTGGGTGGCCTGGGCGGGACACGGAAGCCTCAGACCCCGGGGAACACCGGAGAACCAGCGAAGGCCAGAGCCCCTCCAGAGCAGGGGTGCCGGGCCGGGAAGGAGGGAAGGCCCAGGCGCCACGAGGGCTGGGAGAGAAGCAGGGTCGTGGGGCGGAGGGAGAGAGGCACTGAGTGACCGTCAAGGACACTGCTGGGTGGCCCGCGGGGCGAAGAACGCCTCTGCCGGCCGCACCTGGCTGATGAAGCCGATGACCTGGCCCCGGAGCCAGGAGGGGTCGAGGGTGCGCAGGTCCTGGCCGTCCAGCGTCACCGTGCCCGCCGTGGGGTCGTAGAAGCGCTCGAGCAGGGAAGCCACCGTGGTCTTTCCTGGGGCGTTGGGGACATGGGGCACTTAGGGAGGGGGCACGGGTTCCTGGAGACTCTGCCAGGAGAGGGGGACCCGTGGTGGCAGCGGAGCAGCTCCGCTGTGAGTGGCCACCACAGGGGGCAAAGCCACAGGGTGGGGTGCCGGTCCCTCTTACCTCCGCCGGACTGGCCCACGAGGGCCACGATCTTGCCAGGGGGCAGCGCGAGGGTGAAGTCTTTGAGCACTTGGAGGCCGGGGCGGCTGGGGTAACTGCGAGGAGCCAAGACACCCTCAGTGAGGCCAGGTTCCTGGCCCCTTGGCGCCCCGGCCCCTCCCGAGGTCCTACTGTACCCCTGAGGGGGCTTAGAGCCCACAGGTCCCCAGCCAGGCTCCCCTGTCCTCAGCCTGGAGGCAAGGACCCTGCACCCACCCGCGGACACTGACCTGAAGCTGACATTGTGAAACGTGATGGCCCCGCGCAGGTGCTCCCTGGGGACGCAGCAGCCCCCGGACAGTGGGATGCACGGGCTCAGAGCCATGTACTCGAAGACTCGGGCGCCCGCACTGAGCCCCCGCACCACCTGGGGAGGGGTTTAGGGTGCGGTGAGGGGGGACCGGGGTCTGAGGGAATGGCTGGGAGCGACAGTAGCATCTCCTCTGCCCGACACCCCATTCCCGCAGCACATAAGTGACGTCGGTGGCTGAGGGGTCTCCAGCCCCGATCCAGTGCCCACACCGAGGCCCACCCCCGACTGCCACTCACCTGACCAAACAGGACGGAGAGGTTGGCCATGGACCTGTGAGGAGCAGAGAAGCAGGGCTGAGAGAGCGGGGACAAGCAGCGCCCGAGAGGTCAGCTCGAGGGGAGGGTGTGGGTCTCGGCCGCACAGGGGCCACGTGGGCGAGCCCTGGGACCAGGGAGGTCGCCGGGCAGGTCCCTTCTCCTTTAGGAGCCCCATCTCCTAGGCCGGACGGGGCTGACTGTCAGCTCCCTCGGGGTTGGGGGCTCCAGGGCCCGGTCGGGCTTGTGAGGCCCCCAAGGGCAGGTCAGACCCAGCGCAGGCAACTCCAGGCGGAAGCAGGACTCGGTAAGAGGGAAGAGGATGGTCACCCTTTCGGAGAACGAGAAAACAGACACGGACCACAGGGGACCTCTGAGGGGGCCCCGCACAGAGCTCCCTGGAGACGTTTCAGCGTGGGCTAGCCCTGGGCGCGGGCAGGGGGGTGTGTGTCTGTCTAGACAGCGGGCCGCCTCCTCCATGGCGCGGGGCAGCCCGCGGCTGGCAGGCGGGTGAGTCACTGCTTAGTCACCGGGCCCTGACCGCCCGGGGCGGCCCGTGACAGTGTGTGCGTCTGCGCCCGTGTGTGCAGGTCCATCCCGAGGGGAGGAAAGACTGACTGCCCCGGAGTGTCACTGCTTCCAGCCCCGGGGTGGGTGTCGGGGAGGGGACAGGCTCGGAGCTGCTGTCAGCACTTGCCAAAGGGGGTGGGGGGCATCGAGCGAGGAAGAGGCAGGACAGCGAGGGATCCGCGCGGGAGAAGGGAGGGCATCCTCCACGACAGACCTGGCAGCCATCAGTGCTGGCGCGGCTGCCGGGCCAGACGCACGTGACGCGCTGGTGTGCGATGACCTTGCTCGCAGAGGCGGCCCAGGAGTCGGGCCTGGGCTCTCCCCGGGGGCCCGGCGGCGGTGTGCCGGCGGGGGGGGGGGACAGCCTGCGCTGGGGACTCGGACCCGGCGGCCTGGCCCCGACCGCGGTCTGTCCTGGCACCGTTCCATCTCCCCCGGGGCTCCAGCACCACCTCCCTTCCCCCGGACTCCTCTGCTGGGTGGACCCATTTTCTTTCATAAAACGAGACCCAATTCCTCCCAGGCGGGCGGTGGAGAACCCCTGAGGTGAGGGGCAGCCCGCCTGCAGCCCGCGACAGCGCACGCGAACCCGGGCCCCCTCGTCTGCGTGAGCTCCACCGGCTGGCTGGGCGGAGCAGTGGGGAGGGGACAAGAGGGTCTCTATTCAGGCTGTAAGGAGAGCGGGGCCCAGGGAAGGGGAGTCTGCGGGAGGGGCAGGCATGGGGTGCCGCTGCCTCCCCACGGAGACTTTTCCTGCCACTGCCCCGCGAAGGCCGAGGGGCGACTGCGTGAAGGGAGCCAGCGGGGTTCATAGGGTCCTTAGGACTAAAACAAGAGGCCAAAGGTCAGCCTGGAGGACGGGCAGCAGAGGGCAGCCTCATGTCCCCAGCTCTACAACAGCCAGAGCCTCTTGGTTCCAAGGCCACCAGAGAACAGTTCTGGGGCTGAGGAGGGATGAGCCCCCGCCCCTGAGACCCGGGAGGAGACCAGAGAGAGGGGCGCAGAGTAGAGCGCACCAGGCAGAAGCGGGGCCAAGGACAGGAGTCTCTCCCGCCTGCCCATCTCCGGGAGGGCTCCATTCTGCCCGGGACAGTAAGGCCGACGTGAGGGATCCGTAAGACACGACTCAGCCAGGCCACGAGTGCCATCGGAATCAGGGCCAACAGGGAAGGCCCAGGGGGGCCCCGGGGTGATGTTCCATTCCCTTGCCGTGGCTGGTGGTGACACAGGTCTCCGCCCTTCAATGCCACTCACCCCGCAGTCACCTATCGTAACGTGCAGTCACGTTTTACAGGTTTTACGTACGCGGGACGCCTGTGCGGTGGGGGAAGGCAGGGAAGGGGAGCCCTTGGGAGGTCTTGTGGCAAAGTCGGCCGGACGGGCCCCAGAGGGGCAGGGAGACCTCAGAGCATTAGCTCCCTGAGACACTGGCGTGGGTGCAGGGAGAAGGTCAGGCGGGGGATGGCAGGCCAGCTCATGAAAGGCGGGTCAGAGATGGTGCATCCTTCCTTACCTTGCCTCTTGTTCAGCCCTAAACAGGAAGACAAGGCTGACACGTGCTGTGACAGGGATGAGCTTGGAAGGCGTTACGTTGAGTAAGCCAGTCACAAAGGACAAACGCTGTGTGACCCCACTTAGAGGACGTACCAGAGTAGTCACATCAGAGAGGAAACAGTGGGGGTTGCCAGGGCCTGGGGGCGCGGGGGGGCTATGGGGTTCCTGTTTAATGGAGGCAGCATTTCAGCTTTGTAAGATGAAAACATTGTAAAGATGGAAGCGGCGACAGCCGCACAGCAGTGTGAGTGTCCACGACACCACTGTACCCTTAAAAACGGTTAAGAAACTTTGGAAAGCTTGTCGGGGAAACGCCTGAGGTATTCGGAAGGTTGAAGGTGACAGCTGCATTTCCGAGTGTCAGTGAATCAGGCCGGAGGGGCTCCTGCGGAGGGCATGGGGCACCCCCTCCCCAGCCCTGGGCTTCACCGGGGGAGCTGGGCTGGCCTGGGCTGTGCGGCAGTCTGCAGAGCAGGCTGGCACCCATGGCTTGACCCAGCAGGGCTCTTAGGCATGGGAATGGCCCCACACTCACCTCTGCACTGTCTGGGAGGCCACCAGGAAGGACATGAGGTCTCCCCCTTTCAGCTGCTGTCCAGCCACGAGGGAACCCCCAACAAACAGGGTGCCCAGGACCATGCCTGCATGGTGAAAGGGGCAGACGGTGAGGGAGGAAGCAGTGGGAGCAGAGGACAGAGCCTGGCCCGGGTGTTAGCCCCCCGTTTCAGGCCCTGCTGCGCCTCCAACTGACTGGAGCTCTGGCGAGTCACCCGAATGGTCTCTGCCTTTGCTTCTCCATTCGGAAACAAGTGGCAGGAGAAGGGGGCACTGCCATGGGCAGCAGGTTACACACGGCTCAGCTGTGGTGTCGGCCCAGCTGCCCGCTGCCTGTCGGCGTGACCAGGCTCAGGCACCTGGGTCTCGAGAGGCATCTGAAGGGCATGAGAGCTGCCCCTCACCTGTCCTTTGTCCCGCCCAGCGCCCCCTTGGCCACGCCCGGGCCCCCTCGGCGAGGCTGCGCTCACTCACAGTTGAAGGCGACGTTGGACAGCCCCTGGAACAGGGCGATGCCTCTGCCCAGGTCCTCCGCCTTGCAGCGGGACGCCTCCAGCTCGGCTCCGTAGCGCCTGGGGACAGGGAGGCCAAGCCCAGCCCTCAGGAAGCAGCTGGGCTGGGTGCAGGGTGGGGAAAGCACAAGCGGGAAGCGCCCCTGCCCTGGGCTCTGCCCTGCCCGGGACTCACTCCTCTTCCCGCTGCTCCATGGCGAAGGCGCGCACGGTCCGCACGCTGCCCAGGGCCTCGTCCGCCACGCCTGTTGCCCTGGCGATCTGCAAGGAGTCAGGAGTGGGGGATCCAGGCCGGGGACGGGGAGGAGTGAGCGGCACAGAGGAAGCGGGCAGGGGGAGGGGACAGGCGGAATTCTGGTACCTGCTCCTGACACTGCCGAGACAGTTTCCGGAGAGCTGAGCCCATCAGGGTGCCCACTCCCATCAGGGCGGGCGTAGCCACCATCAGCAGCAGCGTGAGGCGGGTGGACAGCATGGACAGGGACACCAGGCAGCCAGCCACCTGGGTGCAGCTTCGCAGACCCTGGGGAGCAGGAAGAGGGGGGAAGGCAGTCTGGCATCAGCATGACGCAGGGGACGTGACTGAGGGTCAGCGGGCTACAGCTCTACACGCACAGGGCCAAGGCCACAGGACTGAGCCGTGGGAGGCCCACTGGCAGTCCACCCGCCACAGGACACAAACCCCCCTTGCCCGGCAGGCGGGAAGGGGCTGCGTGAGGGTGCCTGTGCGCACGCTCCCTTCCCCCGACGCATCCCAGTCTGCTGCTCCTTCCACTCCAGGAGCTGAACGATAAGAGTCACGTGGGTTTGCTGCGGGCCGCGTCTGCCGTGACCCAGCAGCCGCGGTGCCATCACGGGTGGATGAGAGCATGGTAAGACCGTAAAAGCCATCACTCTCTCCTCATGCTCGGCGGCATGCCGGGCGTCCTGGGGGCACGGCAGGCCAGGGGGACTTTGCCCTTGGCAGCTGGGCCAGGAAAGGCTCTGGTCTGAGTCCTTGGGGAGGTTTTCCGGGGAGGTAGGGTTTCAGGACAGGAGAGAAGCAGCCCGTCCTGACCTTGGATGCTGCCTCGGCACCTCCCTTCTGTGAACTTCCCGTTTCCTCGCCCAGACCCGCACCAGGCAGTGGGCTTCCCGCCCCCTGGGAGCCTGGCTCAGGGCACGCAGACGGGCGGGGCTGGCTTGGAGCATCTGCACTGGGTGGGGGGGCACGCGCGTGTGCGTGTGCACACCTGGGGCGCTGACCTGGGAGATGACAAGTTTGAAGGATGACTTAAACTCCTGCACGTCGGTGGTCAATCGGCTCACCAGCTGCCCTGTCTTTTTAGCATCAAAGAAAGCAATGTCTTGCCTGGCGGAGGGACACGGGGGCAGCAGACGGGAGAGAGGGAGACGTCACGTCAGAGCGAGGCCCCATCTCCAGACCTCGCCAGGACCCCTGGGGCCCCTGGCCGCCCCGCGCCCGCCCCCTGCACCTGGCAGTACCGGAGCAGGTTGCTGAAGAGGGCCCTTCGCATGTCCACGGCCATGCGCTCGCCAATGCGGGACAGCAGCACCAGGTACCCGAAGGTCAGCAGGCCCTGGGAGAGAGGGGCGGCACTCAGGGGCGCCCGGGCGGCGTCTGCGTCTGCGCCCAGGCCCTCCCTCCTGCTGCTGTACCTGGAGGCCATAGAGGATGAGCAGGTGGGTGCTGAGCGTCCGGGACTCGTTCAGGAAGCTGCCTGAGTGTTCCCTCGTGTACTTGGCCACGATCTCCACCAGCTGGCCCAGGAGCAGGGGGATCTGCACGTTCACCAGCGCCGCGCCCAGTGCCAGCTGGGGTCGGGGAGGCAGACGTTACACAGGAGCCGCCCGTCCCCAGCCCCGACCTCGGCCCTTCCTCTCCTGCTGCTGTCTATGCTCTGGCTGCTCCTGTGGCTCTTTGAGAGTTAAAGTCCAGGCTGCCGGCCCCTGGGGAGCCCTGAACCCTGCACACCCAGCCGCCCTGCACAGGTGACCCTTGGGCCCCAGCCCCCGAGCCAGCCCCTGCTGCCTCCTAAGACCGCTGAGACTCTACGAGGCAGGCGGCTATCCCTACACAGCTCTGGTTGGGGCTCTGCAACCCCTGGCTGGGTCCTTCCTTGTCCCTGGTTTTGAGGATGTGGGGGAAGATCTCACCACGATGGCTGCCCCCAGAACCAGCATGTGGGGGCGCAGAAACTGCCAGAAGAGCTTCCAGTTAAAGCGGGACTCCACGACACAGGGCTTGGAGCCGGCGGGAGGAGCCTCTTCTGCCTCACATCGTGCCACAAGGCAGAGGCGGGGGCACTTACTCAGCACCACGGGGCCCAGGAGGATGCCCCCAACCCAGCACCAGGCAGAGGGGCTTCGGCTGGGAGCTGGGGGTGCTCGAGGGAGGCAGGCCCGGAGCTGGGACCGCAGCTGGGCCACGGCCCTGAGGAGGTAGGAGCTGTGGCGGTCGCTGGAGTGCCTGCAGGGAGAGAATCGCACTGATGGCTCCGGCCCCGACTGTCCTTCCACTGAACGATAACCCAGAGCTCCATTCCTCCTCTGCCAGGCCCCACGCTGCCTCTCTCAGGGCTGGGCTCAGGCAACCTCAGTTCCTGAGGCAAACACATGCAGAGAGGCTGAGGAGTGACAGGAGGCATGCAAAGGTGTCCCCCCCACCCCGGGGCCGTCACTCAGCCAGCCAGGCCCTCTCGGCCTCTGGAAGCATCAGAGGCATCTCAGGGTCAGTGACTTGCTCCAACCCCTGCTCTTTCAGATCACAGGACATCCAAGCTGGAGGGCCCTCTGCGAGGCAGCTAGCCCATGGCAGTCCCTTACAGACAAGGACAGGGTCCTGAGTGCGCCCGGCTCAGAGAAATGAGAGAGGGAGAGTACCCTCCGTGGTGGCCCCGCCTCACCCTGGGCCCGCTGTGTTTGATCCTTCCATCTCTGGGAGGGAGATGCCACTATTCTTGCTTGATAGATGCCAAAATTCACATGGGGCTGAGAGAGCTAATGATTTGTACCCAAGTAGAACTGGGACAAGACGGGACGCCTGCCCTGATTCCAGAGCTGAGGCTTGTTCTACTCTGCCCTGTGTGACGTGCACAAGGCCCTGTGTGGCAGGGCCAGGACTGGACCCAAGTCTTTTGAGCACTGGTCAGGGCTACTGCACCCCATTACCCCGGCTCCTCCCAGGCCTCAAGTGTTTATGTGACAATGTATGGCGTGAAAGAGTGCCACACTTCCTCTCCGTCAGTGGAAAAAAGAAAAAGAAACAGAAATCCAAATGACGTATCTTGTCATCTCAGATAGGCCAAGGTCACCTCTTTCCTGCAGTTTCCACATCTGTAGATGGCAGTGTGGGGCTGCGTGCCCACCACGTGCAGCGCTCTGCTGTGAGGCACAGGGAACGGGAGGGGAACAGGACGGACCAAGCAAATACCCTCCTGGTGGTCCCGCTTTATGGGGGCCCAAAGAGCTCATGACAAAGCTTGCAGAGGTCAAGGAGGGGACCCACGGGGCACTCGGGGAGCACAGAGCAGGCTGAGGAGTGAGGAAAGGTGGGGTGGGGAGGAGCAGTCACTGCAATCCTCATAACACAGCTGGACTTTGGAGGACCCTGAGGACCAGCTGTGGTGTTTAGGCCGGGGTGTGACTAAGCCGCTTTGCATTCTAAAGATCACAGCAGTCCCTTCTCATACAGTGGAGTCTCAGTCCGGGGTCCCGCTGGATGCCAACCGGTCCCTCTCTAGGACCACGTGGAGGCCGAGGGAACACAGGTCACCGGGCTGACTGTCGCTGCTGGCCGTGAGTGACACCTCGGAACCATTCTTGTTCTCTCGTGCAGACTCCTGGGGACGCCGCCAGTGCTAAGTGTCTCCGGACACGAGTGATGTGGATCCACGTCTCCAGAGCCATCCACCCCAGGGAGGAGGCCGGGGCCGTCGGGGCCGCCGCCGGGCGGCACGGCGCCCCCTGGTGGGCAGCAGGGCCCGGGCGCGGCCGCCCACAGGCGGGCCCGGGTGCGCGGAGCCTCCGGCCGGCCGCGGGCCATCGCCATAAAGAATGGAGGCCACGCTCCGGGGAGTGACATTCCACCCCGGCCAGCTCGGCCTACGACTCCCAGCAGGCCTCCGGCGAGCCCGGAACTCCATCTCCCGGCGGGCCCCCCGGCCGGCCGGTCAATGGGGGCCGCGCTCCCGGTCGGTTAGTCCCCTTTTACCTGACGGCCGAGAACGTCTGGAAGCGGAGGGGCAGTGGCGACCTGCCCGGGACGGGGCAGCTCCTCATGCCCACCCGGAATAAGTGCAGCAACATCCTGACGGGGCAGGAGGACGGGAGCAGCCGGCCGCAGCGGTTTCACCCTCATCCCACCGAGGGCGCCATGTTGGCTCTGGGCGCGTCCCGACAAGCCCCTCGCTCCTGGGCGCTGATTGGCGGAAAAGCGCGTCCATCTTGTTGCGAGCTGTGATTGGAGGAGGTCTCGTCGGCCCTCCCCCCTTCTGAGCTGTGATTGGGCAGAGCCAGCCCCTGTGGGCGGGGCCGAGCAGGAGCGGGCACTGCCTGCCGTCGGCTGCCTGACAACTCGGGGTGACGAGCTGACGCCGTGCGGAGGGCGTCCCCCGCCCCCGCCCTGCGGTGCCCGTAGTGACACGGCGGCCGCTGACCTCGGGTCGTTCTGTCGGTGTTCCCGGCTGGCTCTAGAGGTCCCTAGGTCTCCAGGAGTGCAGAGCGCTGGTTCCGGGGGGAGGACGACAAAAATGGCCTGGGGGAGTTTTTCGAGACACGTGCACCTGCCTTGCAACCCACCCGGCTCTCCCAGCGGGTCAGAGCCTCGTGCATTTGAGGAAAAAAAAAAAAAAACAGTGATTCTGAGACGGTCCCCCACCTCCTTACTGCGGGCACGGACGTCCGGCAGCTTGCCAAGGCGCGACCTCAGACCCGCCCCCCCAAAGAGTCTTCCTCTCGGCAGGTCCGACCAGCTTCCTGAGGCCTCCACCGCGCAGCCCTGGAACCTCTGCTTACCTATCTCTTCCGAGCGCTTGTCTGCGTAGCTGCGTCCCCCTACCGGGCTGTGACTTCTTCGGGGGCGGTGGCTCCGTCCCATTCGTGCGCCCGCCCCTTCCCCTGCAAAGGCCTGGCGTGAAGAAGGGCCATTCTTGTTACAAGCAATAAAGGGAACTAGGGAAGTGGTGGGCAGGCGGCCAATGGATGAATCCGGGTGGGACTGGGCGGGACCATGTGCCAGGGGTCATTTGAGGTCGGCTGGGTGTCCGGCAGGGGTCCTGATGTGAGTATGGAGGAATGCTGAAGCCAGTGAGGTTGAGGAGAGATCAGAGGAGACCCCTCACGACCCACCTAGACAGATGTCTCAGAGAGAGCCTGGAGAATTCCTAGCCCCTCCACAGTGCGTAATTCCATTCTGGGCCCTAGGGTGGTACCGCTAGGAGGGGCCAATCTCGGCTTCGTAGCTCTGCCTGCTGATCAGGGATAAGACTATGCAAGTCCTGAACTAGGATGCCGGTTCCCCTCCCAGGAAGGAGGCGCAGAAGGACAAACAGGCATTTCTGGGCTCAGATTTTGTGGGCAGTTCTCTGGTTGCCTCCACACTCCTCCAGTGACCCTCTGGGAGGCACCCTGTTCCTCACTCCTTGTCTTGGATCCCGGCCTGGAGAGGCCTAAGCCTTGGAGGCCTGACACCTGGGTGGCTGAGTCAGCACCCCGGCATGGGCTTCAGTAGGAAACCTGGTGATTCAGGGCCTCAGGAATGGCGTTGGACCAGCCACCTGACCAGCTGCCCCGGCCTCCTCCTCCGCCTTATTGCAATGGCAACAAGGAACACGGCTTGGTCGGCTCATTCCCGGGTACCTGCATTAGCCTTCCAAACCCCAGACCTCCAGCTACCCTCCGCTGGTTCAGGCCTGATGCTTCTCAGGGGACTCCGGAAGCTGGGTCAAGACTTGGGGGAGAGGATTGCAATCCTGGAGGATAAAGAATTATCCGTAATGGAACTTCCAAGGAACCCCACTTTTCTACACTAAGCTCCGAAACTCACTTCTCACACCCAAGAGAGTTTCCTTTTTTAATTTTGTTATTTTGGCTGCTACTCTCCGGCATCCCCTGTAAATCCACTGAGGTCTGAAGATGGGACACCAGGTGTCTCTTCTGGCTCCTCCTCAGCATCTGCCTCTCTAGCTGACACCTCTCCTAGGCGTGGAGGCGGGGCCCCGAGAGCTTTGGCCAAAGGTCGCCCTGGAAGGGGGTGTGAGTGCTTAGACAGGTGACTAGGAGCTGGGACGCCTGGGGCCTGCCCCAACTGAGTCACTGTGCTGTTGTTGTCACCATCCTGTTGAAGTCCCTTCTCAGCTCTCCAGACCTCTGTGGAAACAGCAGCAGCTCCCACCCTTACAAACTCTCAGGAGAAGGTGCCAGCCTGATGGTGAGGCGAATGGGCTGGGGGGGGAGCAGGGGGAGGCTGGGGCTGTGGGGAGACCTGGGGCCTGGATCGATGCCCCTCCTCCCCATGCCACTGCCTCCTCTTCCTCCTCCTTCGTGTCGGATGCCTGGGGGAGGGAGGGTCTCCATCTTCTCTCTGCCCCCTGCTCCTCACACAAGAAGTGTGCCTTCCTCAATTCCTCCTCTGGCCCTGGGGTCCTCCTGCCCAGCGGCACAGGCCTCAGGGGCTTCTCAGCCTCGCCACAGTGCCCTCCCCACCCCAGCCACACCCCCAGCACAGGGCGGGCGTGTGATGACTCCCATCTCTGCTCCCCCCTCCTGGGGTTCCCATTCCACCCCACCCCTCGCCTCGGCGACACCCCCTCCTTCATGCCGATGCCCCCAGGACAATCCTGGGCTGCGGATAGGCCCTCTGATCCCTGAGCAGGATTATGAGCGGCTTGGGGACTGTGACCCTGAGGGGTCCCAGGAGTCACCCGTTCATGGGGAAGAGCAGCAGCCCCTGCTTCATGTGCCTGAAGGACTCCGAGGTGAGCATGTGGGCGTGGGACTGTGGGGGCAGCGGGTGGTCGAGGGCCTGGGGGTTGAGGCTGTGATCTCACTGAGATGACAGCTGAGTCCCAACCCTCTCTCATCTATGCCCAGGCTCCTGGCACCACATCCAGAACCTGGACGGCTTCTTCACCAAGATATCCTTTGTGCTGGGCCTGGCAGTGGTGGCACGGGAGGGCCCTTTGGGGCTGGCTCTGTTCTTGGCAGGGGGCGCGCTGAGGGTTCAGCGGGTTGGGAGACTGGCTGGGGCAGGGGAAGGGCCCATCATGCCTCAAGCTTATTTCTTGACCCACCTGCCACATCTACAGATACCACCAGCGGAATGGCTTTGCCTGTATCCTGCTGGAGGATATCTTCCAGCTGGGGTGAGATGCTCGTCCCGGTAGTGCCTGCCGCGTCTAGTGCACCCAGCCTTCCCCACGCCCCCAAGGCAGTGCAGGGGCTCAGCCTTGTGGGGAGGAAGACCCCCACTGGCCTGGAGGCTGGGCCGAAGCCCTCCCGGGCATCGGGCTTGATTGTCGCACTCTCTGTCGTCTCAGACAATTCGTGTTCATCGTCGCCTTCACAACCTTCCTCCTCCGCTGCGTGGATTACGATGTTCTCTTTGCCAATCAACCAAAGAACCAGACAAGGCCTGGGCCGCCTCACAGCAAGGTGACCTTGTCGGATGCCATCCTGCCTTCGTCCCAGTGTGTTCAGCGGTGAGTGACAACCGGTGGGGGAAGTGAACAGGAAAGACGAGCAGATAAGAGCCACCCCCACCTTTTGTCCCCCGGGGTAGATCAGTGGTTCCCCAAGGCTCGGGTCTCAGACCACCTTTTATACACTTAAAATGGATTGAGAACCCCAGAGCTTTGTTTATGAAAATCGTCTCTGTGTTTGCTTTATCAGAGATTAAAGCTGAGCACGGCTTTAAACCCTAAGAATGCATCAGCATTCATTCCGTGTGACGTCCCATGGCCTCTGAAAAATGCACTCCACACTTGCGAGAGAATAAAAATGAAAATGACAGAAAACATTCGTATGACCTGAACAGTTTTGACCTTGCAGACATTTGCAAGGGTCTCGGGGACCCCCAGGACCCAGCCCTGGTCTCGATGGATCCCATTCATCTTTTCCATTGCTCCCCGATGGGACTCTCTGTGGGAGGGTCTCACTTTCTCATGCCACCTTCCCTCCCACCCCCACCCCCACCCCCAGGATCCACTCCAGCCACCTGCTGGTTTTCCTCCTGATCCTGTCTGCAGCCTTCTGGCTGGTCCAGTTGCTTCGCTCAGTCTGCAACCTCTTCAGCTACTGGGACATCAAGGTGTTTTACAGGGATGCCCTGCACATCTCCTCGGTGAGCTGGGCAGGCGTGTCTCTGTGCAGGGGTGCCGTGTCAGGGGGCAGAGGACAGGGGACGATGGGGGCCGTACAGATGGAAGGGCTCACCTGGAAAGCAGGCAGAAGCCTCGTTGACACCCTGGACCCCTGAGAATGTTAGAGATGGGGTACCACCACTTGTACACCACGGGCCTCGCCCTAGAGGCCTAGTTGATTACGATGGGTTATAGGCGATGACCTGTAGTCACGTGCTTGTGGTGTTTAGAGGAGGGGTGGTCATCTGGCTTTTACAGGGCAGGAGGAATGCGGGTGGGCTGGGAAGGACAGCAGGCGGGCGGCAGTCCCGGCCTCAACGCAGGAAGGGGGAGCGGTGAGTGTCCGTGTGCAGTGCTGAGTGTTCAGGCCCTGCCAGGTGATGCCCCTCTCCTTCCTGGCTTCGCCCCCATTGTGGTCAGCCACTGTGCGGGCCCCTTCACTGTCCCCAGTCTCGCTTTGCCCTTTTCTTCCATCCCTGTCTTGCTCATGGTGCTCGCTCTGCATGTCAGTTCTTTAAGGCACTGCTCTGTGGCTGCCTTCTGCAGCTGGCTTCCCTTGCTCCACTGAGAAGTCTAAAGCCTCTGCCGCCCTCCTGCGCAGCCGAGGAGGGAGGTTCTAGAAAGCCCCCTTGAGTAGGGGAGCACTAGGCATAGCGTAGGGAGGATCCGGAGGGCCAGGTAGGGGCCGGGGGAGAGCAGGAGTTAGAGCACTGCTCACCCTTCTCTTTCTCCTTCTTTCTTTTTCCTCTTCTCCCATTCCTTCCAGGGGAAGGGGAGACCCTGGGATGGACTGGAGAGGCTGGCCCAGAGGGACTTGACTAAGCTGGACTGGGGAAGCTGGGTGAAACGGGGCTGAAAGGAGGTTTGCAGATGGGATCCAAGTGAGATCTGACAGTCCCTGCCCCAGAGGGGGACACAACCAGTGCCTTAGGAAGGTCACTGGGTGTGTGGGGGGGAGCGAGGAATGAGATGGGGTGGGGTCTCGAAGCGTCCTGGGACAAGAGACTGAGGCTTCAGGGCCGCCCCGGGCGGGCCGCTGAGCGGCTAGTGTGTGTTGGACTGGGGAGGGGGCGCTCAGGAACACCGACTCTAGGGATCAAGGATCAGATACCTGGCGAGTTTAGCTTATGAGGTGTCGCTGGGAAGCCCGTGACTCACGGGCTCAGGAGAGGCAGGGCCTGAGGCACACGTTCAGAAGGGGACGAAAGGAAGTAGGAAGTGTCCCCTGGTCGGTGCCACGCTTCGGGGAGGGTGGGAACCGGACGGGACGCGCGCCCCGCGGTGGGGCTCTGGCGGCGCGCGTCGCCGTCGGGGCGGCGGGCGCTCACCCGTGCCCCGTCCCCAGGAGGAGCTGAGCTCGCTGCCCTGGGCCGAGGTGCAGTCGCGCCTGCTGGCGCTGCAGCGGAGCGGGGGGCTGTGCGTGCAGCCGCGGCCGCTCACCGAGCTGGACGTGCACCACCGCATCCTGCGCTACGCCAACTACCAGGTGGCGCTGGCCAACAAGGGGCTGCTGCCCGCGCGCTGCGCGCTGCCCTGGGGCGGCCAGGCGGCCTTCCTGAGCCGCGGCCTGGCGCTCAACGTGCAGCTGCTGCTCTTCCGCGGGCCCTTCTCGCTCTTCCGCGGCGGCTGGGAGCTGCCCGACGCCTACAAGCGGCGCGAGGCGCGCGCGGCGCTGGCGGCGCGCTGGCGGCGCGCGGCGCTGCTGCTGGCGGCGGCCAACCTGGCGCTGGGCCCGCTGGCGCTGGCCTGGCAGGTGCTGCGCGCCTTCTACGGCCACGCCGAGCTGCTGCGGCGCCGGCCGGGCGCGCTGGCCACGCGCCGCTGGTCGCGCCTGGCGCGCCTGCAGCTGCGCCACTTCAACGAGCTGCCGCACGAGCTGCGCGCGCGCCTGGCCCGCGCGCACCGGCCCGCCGCCGCCTTCCTGCGCGCCGCCGCGCCGCCCGCGCCGCTGCGCGCGCTCCTGGCCCGCCAGCTCGTCTTCTTCGCCGGCGCGCTGCTCGGCGCGCTGCTGCTGCTGGCCGTCTACGACGAGGACGTGCTCGCCGTGCAGCACGTGCTCACGGCCGTGACGGCGCTCGGGCTCACGGCCACCGTGGCCAGGTGCGGCGGGCGCGCCGGGGGTGGGCCCGCCCCGTCCCCGCGCCCCGTCCCCGCGCCCCATCCCTGCCATCCCCGCCCCGCCCGCCGCGCCCCATCCCCGCCATCCCCGCCCCGCCATCCCCGCCCCGTCCCCGCCCCGTCCCCGCGCCTCGTCCCCGCCATCCCCGCGCCCCATCCCCGTCCCGCCATCCCCGCCCCGCCCGCCGCGCCCCCGGCCTCCCCGCCTCGCCTCCCATCGCGCCGATGCCGCCCCCCAGGTCCTTCGTCCCCGACGAGCAGTGCCAGGGCCGCTGCCCGCAGCTGCTGCTGCAGTCCGCCCTGGCCCACATGCACTACCTCCCGGACGAGCCGGGCGCCGCCGCCCGGCCCAGCGCGCACCGGCAGATGGCGCGTCTGCTGCAGTACCGAGCGGTGAGGCCCGCCGCCGCCCGAACCGGGTCCGCCCCGGGGGTGGGGGGAGCCGCGCGGCCCGCGCGGCCCGGACCCGGCCTGTCGTGACGGGCGACGGCTCGGGGCGGGCTGGCCCGAGAGCCGGGAACGACCGCGTTGGAAGTGTCCCGCCCCTGGGCAGCGAGCGTCCCCGGAGGTCTCTCGTCCCTGGTCACAGAGTAGCATCCCCAGCTACGCCTTCTCGGCCTCGCCCCTGCTCCCCCAGGTCTCCCTCCTGGAGGAGCTGCTGTCCCCGCTGCTCACCCCCCTGTTTCTGCTCTTCTGGTTTCGCCCCCGCGCCCTGGAGATTATCGACTTTTTCCATCACTTCACCGTTGATGTGGCCGGGGTGGGCGACGTCTGTTCCTTTGCCCTTATGGACGTGAAGCGCCACGGCCACCCTCAGGTCAGGGTCCTTTCCTTCCTGGGGAGGTGGTTAGAGAGGGGTTTGCCCCCACCGCCCCAGCTCCATCCCTTGCCACCTGCGACCTGAAGCTGATCGCTGTCTTGCTCCTTGACGTCCTCATCAGTCAAGTGAGGACGATGACCGTAGCCACCGCGCAGGGCTCACTGAGATGACGTGTGTACAACCCTAGCACCGGTAAAAGGGAGCGAAGGCCACCCAAGAGGCCGAGAAATGAGTCGGTCAGTGGATGGGGCTGGAGTAAGGCCCAGCTCGGGTCCCATGTGTGCAGGCTGGCAGAGCGCTGCGCCCACACTGTCCTCCAGGGCTGGGTGTGGCCTGGCCCTGCTCTGCCACTTCGTTTGGGGTGATCTCCGGCAGGTCCCTGCTGTGGCTTCCACTCTTGCACCTGGAAGCTGGGGCTCATGTTTCCGGTCCCCGGCGAGGCTCCCACTGCAGCTATAGAAGCAGTGTCCACAGCTTTTGTTTTTCTCTTAGTGGCTCTCGGAGGGACAGACCGAGGCCTCGCTGTTCCAGCGTGCGGAGGACGGAAAGACTGAGCTCTCCCTGATGAGGTTCTCCCTGGTGCACCCGCAATGGCGCCCCCCTGGGCACAGCTCCAAGTTCCTGGGGCACCTTCGGGGCCGGGTACAACAAGATGCAGCTGCCTGGAGTGCCACCTCGGTTCGCAGCCCCCCCACCCCCGGGGTGCTTAGCGACTCGTCCTCACCTCTGGTGAGCCGCAGCCTGGCCGCTCCCATTTCTCTTCCCTCTGCCTCACCTTTGGCACTGACCCGCACACTCACTGGTCCAGCCTGCTCTCCCACCTCTTCTGTCCTCTCTTCTGACCCTGTCTTCTCCCGCTTCCAGCCGGAAGCCTTCCTGGCCAACCTCTTGGGGCACCCCCTCATGCCCTCACGGGACCTGAGCCCCACAGCCCCCTGCCCAGCTGCAGCCACTGCCAGCCTCTTGGCCTCCATTTCCCGAATTGCCCAGGACCCCAGGTGAGGCGTGGGGATCTGAGATGCAGGGGAGCCGGGGTGGTGAGGCTGATCCTCCAGCAGGAGGGTGCAGGGGCAGTGGGGGTGATTAGGAAGTGGAGGTCAAGCCTGTCCCTCCTCACGGGGTGCAGGGGGAGGGGCATGCCTTTGATCTGTGCCACCCTCTGTTCCAGCTGTGCATCCCTGGGAGGCACTGGGGGCCAGAAGCTGGCCCAGCTCCCAGAGCTTGCTTCTGCAGAGATGAGTCTCCATGCCATCTACCTGCACCAAGTGAGTAGAGAGGTGCCGAAAAGCAAAATGTGGGGGGAGCAGCACAAAATGGAGGGGAGGTAAAGCAGAGGGGTAAAGAAGTACCCAACAGGAGCTGGGGGAGGAGGTCACAAAACCGGGCAGGAGGGAGCCCTCATTCCTCTTTCCATTTAGCTCCATCAGCAGCAGCAGCAGCAGCAGGAACTGTGGGGCGAGGCCTCCTCCCAGTCCAGGCCCTGGTCCAGCCCCCCACAGACACTCTCGCCTGATGACGAGAAGCCATCCTGGTCAAGCGATGGTGAGGCGGGCAAGTGCTGCAGGGGACAGACCCCGGGCGTCACGGCACTGCCCAGCTGACAGCTTTTCCCGTCAGGTTCCAGTCCTGCCTCCAGCCCCAGACAGCAATGGAGAGCCCAGAGGACGCAGAATCTGTTCCCTGAACAGTTTCAGGAGACCACAGACACCCAGAAGGAGCCTGGCCAGGCCCCGGCCACTGACTGAGAAGGCGCCTTAGGGTCAGTATTGTCTAGATAGGGGGTGGGGGAGGGACAGGGGAATGAATAGGCAATTGGGTGGAGCCAGACTTGGGGGAATGGGAGCAGCCCTGGGCATTCAGGGTGAGTGGGTGGTCACCTCTGGCACCCAAACCTCTGGACTGCTTGCCAAGCACCTTCTCCTCTCCCAGGTTCTTCAGATTCTCCAGCAACAGGAGACTGGATGAGGTGGAGTGGAAGAGCACACCGAACCCTCTTTAGGGACCCCTCCAGATGCATTAGTTGGGCAAGACTTGGGGATCAATGACGAACTCGCCCCAGAGAACACAGGAAGGGTAGGAGAGGAGATGCCGAAGGCATCTATCTAGAAACAAGTCTTGGGGACATTCGCCCCATGGAAGAGAGAAGGGGACACTTCCCCCCCCAGCTAGCTGTCCTGGAGAGGGGGCCTGGGAAGAAGTCCCCAAATATCTTCAGGGTGGGGGCAGGGTCAAGGCGGAAGCCAAGCTAAGTGTAAAGGAAACAGTGAGGGACGGGACCTGAGATGCACTGGGTCCTTTGGTTCCCATGGGACTTGTGGAGGGGGCCACAGGGACCTGTGA
The DNA here is from genome assembly GCA_030015415.1 of Cynopterus sphinx. Lineage (NCBI taxonomy): Eukaryota > Metazoa > Chordata > Mammalia > Chiroptera > Pteropodidae > Cynopterus > Cynopterus sphinx. The sequence goes on from CM057393.1 coordinate 1,909,827, forward strand.
GTGGAAAGGCTAGCGAGGGCTGATGTTTTTGGAGTTCGGCATTGCTGTGACGCCTGAGGAAGTGGGTGTGGCTCCTCATCCTGGCCGAAGAGCAGTAAAGGTTGCTCGTGGCTGCGTTGCGCATCTCCGGGACCTCGGTCTCTGGCACGTCCATTCCTGGCAGCTGAGGGAGGTACCTACTTCTCACTCAAGAGCCAGGGAACAGCTCCGGAGAACCGCCTGCCTGTGGCCGGCTGGGGACCGCGGCTCTAGAGCGCCAGGTCGGAGTGGACTGTGTAGGGTGGGACTCACTGTCCGAGAGTTCCCTCCCACCCCACGCCTGCACAAGTGAAAAGACAGAGCTCGTCGTCCTGTGATTTTAATCCACGGGGCTGGGTTAGGCATCCGCAAGCTCCCATGCCATCTGGTTCAGTCTCTTACGAATTCTTCAGTAATAAATATTCGAATGATTTGGAGATTAGGCTTCAAGATAAGATGACTCCTGGGCGAGGGAAGGGAATCTAAAATCCACCTAAAGGACACGGGGGATGACAGCAGGCCCTGGAACACCACTGCTGGGAGGCACCTTCCATATTTAGTTGGGGGGTGGGGGTGGGGAGGGGAAAGGCAAAGGCATTTCGCTCATTCCCGGGGGTTAGGCGAGTCTCTGCAGACCGGACAGATGGACAGACGTCTGAAAGCACCTCAGGAGGGGAGGGAGAGGTGGCATGTCACAGGAGGCGGACAGGAGAGTCGCAGGGCCACAGTGCTACTCCCCCGGAACTGGGGTGGCAAGCGAGAAGGAGGGCTCTCAGGGGCCGGGGGTGTCCGGGCCGGGCGGGTCGAACGACCAGGGCACCGCGCCCCGCAGATGCCGCTCCTGCAGGGAAAAGCTCTGGGTGCGAATGCGGCTTGTCACCTCCTGGGTGCGTAGCGTGAGCCCGAAGATATCCTCGTGATAGCGCTGCTGATCCTGCGGGGAGAGAAAAGAGAGGGAGAAGGGGTCAGAGCCCGAGCCGGAGGTGCTCCCCGAGCACGCCCCGGCCCCCCGGGCCCCGGGCACCCGCAGCACGCCGATCACGTCTCCGGCCTCGTCCAGCTCCATGTCGCCCTCGGCGGCCAGGATGCGCTGCACCGTCTGCAGGACGCTGGTGGCCATGGTGACGTCGCCGCAGACAAACATGTGGCCTCGCTCGAGGCACAGCACGCGGTGCACCTCGGCAGCCAGCTCGGTGCGCAGGACGCCCTGCACGTAGGTCTGGGGGGCGGGGAGGCGGGGCGGGGTTAGGGGCGGGCCCGGAGGGGTGCGGGCAGGGGGCAGGCAGGAGGGGGAGGGCAGACTCGGGGGATGAAAAGATGCCCCGCGTGCCCGGCAGAGCTCAGGTCTGGAGAGGTAGAGCGAGTGTGGGGCGGGGTGAGGGTGAGGCTGCTTGCCGCCCAAAGGGGCCCCGGGCACTCGTGGACGAGGGACAGCGGGTGCCCGCGTCCCGCTGGGTGGGCGCGGAGGGGCCGGCGCAGGGTGTGCACCGCGGGGGCGCGCCCGGGCCCTTCCCGCGGCCCCGGTTTCGGGTTCTCCGCACCTTTGGGGTGCCCGGCTCCCGGGAGAAGGCGGTGAGGACGCGGCCGAACACTCCGCGCCGCTGGGCGTCCTGCACCTCGTCGCGGTAGAGGTGGTCGAGCTGGGAGCAGCGGCAGCCGAACACCAAGGTCATGGGGGCGGGCTGCAGCCCTGCAAGCAGCGCGGCGGCTTGGGAGAGGCCCTCCCTCGGGGCCGCCCTGGCGACACCTGGCTTTTGGCTGCGTCCCAGCCCCGTCCTCTCCAGACTTCTGGTTCCCTTTGTCCTTAATCCAAGCCAACACTGTGCCCAGCACCAGGAAGCCATACCTACAGGGCACTGCCCTGGCCTCGAGGCCCTCCCCTCCCCTTGATCTAGGCTTCTTTTCACCTCTGCAGCCCGTTCCTGGCCCTCCTGCCTACCTGGCTCCTGCACCCCAGCCCCGCCCTTTGGGTGGCTGCTTCCCGCCTTCCACTTGTTCCCTTGGCCCCCAGCCTCACCCTTGCTCTCGATGTCATGTAGCCGCTCCTGCCAGAAGCCCCGGAAGGGGGCGATGCCAGTGCCCGGGCCCACCAGGATGCAGGGCAAGCTGGGGTCCGGTGGCAGCCGGAAGGAGGGAGCCCTAGCAAAGAGACAGCCCGTCAGGCCTCGCTTTGCTGCCCCGGCTCCCCTTTCTGAGAGAGGAGGACCCGGCTGCTGCTGACAATCGAGTTGATACTTGTCAAGTGCTACGACAGCGCCTAGTTTGTAGCTGGAGGACTCTGCCAGCAGGCGGGAGCGCCCTGCGCCTGTGGTTTCCAGAGGCGGGGTCAAAGGAAATACAGCTCCGACTGGAACTGAAGAGTATTTGACGTCCCAGGCGAGGAGATGAACAAATGAAGGTGCCGTTCCTCCCAGTGCAGACTGACCCCAAGGGTGTAGCCGGGGACACGGTACTTGTTCTCAAAGCAGCAGGGCCTGCAGGTCACACCCCAGCCCCGACTCTGGGAGCCGCCGTTTCAGGCCAGGACCCTGCGTCTACGCTGGTTCAAGGCCAAACACTTAGCCAGAGCTCGGAAGGGTTTTAGCTGGACGCCCCGGCCTTGCCGTGGTCAGTGAGTGGGTCTTCCGTGCTCCCAGTCACAGCCCCTCACCAAAGCTTCCACCTCACCCTGTGCGACCCCACCGCGTCCTCCAGCTGTCCCGGCCAGCCGTGCGGCCCGCTCTCTGCCCCTGCTCCGATAGACACTCTCTCCTTGGTCCCCCTTCCACCGCCACCCCCCGCAGTGCTCTCTTACCCCCTGATGAAGCAGGGGACAGGGGCTCCGGCCTTCAGCTGGCTCAGCCACGTGGAGCAGACGCCGTAGTGCAGGGGACCCAGCCCATCTGGATGGGGGTTGGGGGAGCAGTGAGGGGCCCATCCCAGGGTCGCTCACCCCTGGCCCCGCCCCGCCTGCCAGCCTCACCCTGGGTCCTGTAGGCCAGCACGGCCACCGTGAGGTGGATCTCTCTGGGGTGGGCGCTGGGCGCCGAGCTGACGGAGTAGTACCGGGGCTGGAGCAGGGGCAGCTGGGTGAGGAGCAGCGCGGCGGGCAGAGCCACGGACGGGAACTGCTCCAGCACCTCCAGCAGCGTGGGGCAGCGGAACCACTTCCACTCCTCGTAGCGCCGCGGGTCCTGGCGGGGCCGGGGCGCGGTGGCCTTGCAATCTCTCAGCTCTGCCCGCCGACCTCCCTTTCCCACCCCTCCCGAGCCCGGCCTTCTCCTCCGTTCAGGCCCAGACATTTCTGGAGGCCACCTCTGTGCCCAGCGCTTTAACACCTTGAGATGCTGAGATGAATCAGTACCTGGAGCCCCAGTGCGTGTGGCTGGGTGGGCTCCCCTCCCCCAGCCCATCCCGCCTCACCGGCCCCGCCTCCCTCCAGGGTGGCCCCCAACCTGGCTGAGGGTCTCCAGCTCCTGCTGTTCGCTGGGCTCTTCAGCCAGGGTGCTGAGCAGCTGCAGGAGTCGGGGGCTGGGCGGGGAAGTGATGTCCAGGAAGAAGGTGAGAGCCTGGCGCAGGGTGCACGGCGGCAGCCGGGGGTCCCGCACCCAGCCGGGGGGAGGGCCGCCTGGGGGTGGTGCACAGGGGAGCTCTGAGGGAGGGGCCACGCCAGAACTGCCTCGTCTGGGGTGACGACTGCACATGGGGACCGACCATGCGTCGTGGCGTTTTATTGGTGACCTTGACCTTGAAAGTGGTCGTGGGCTGTCTGGAGAGCTCCCGTGTGTTTGGGGCCTCCTCTCCCTTCCTCCACCCAACCTATTTCAACCCCGGGCACTGGTGTGGCAGGAGGTGGAAGCCGCGCCAACCATAGTCCAGGCCAGGTTGCGGGGGGAGCTTTGGGTGAACCAGAGGGAGGAGACAGCCCCTTGGGGGTGTGCGGGGACAGGTTCCGAGAAGGGAACCGTCTCTGGCACAGCCAGTGGTGAGTGGATACCGCAACCCTCTGCCAGGTCCTGAACCCAGGGGACCCTGAGACCATGGAGACGGGGCAGGCTGCCACCGGGGCACCCCGACTGTGCCCCGACCGTGCCCTCTCACCAGGGCTGCCCTTCTCCAGCTGCTCCACCGCCAGGGTCTCGCCCGGCGGTGGCAGGTCCTCCACGCGGCTCAGCAGCGCATCCACGAGGCCGGGCCGGTTGGGCGGGCAGATGCCCACGTGGTCCCCTGGCTGGTACTGGAGCCCCTCCTGGCCGCCGGTGTCCAGGCGCACGAGGATCGTGGCCCGACTGTGGGTGGGGGTAGGCGTCAGTTACAGGGGGCGGGAGGCAGACCGAGGGGGGAGGATGGCACCGGGTCCAGGGAATGAGGCGGGGACAGGCGACAGGGGGTGTCTCCTCACGTGGACTTGCTGCTCTGCAGGTTTTCCACTGAGAGGACTGTGGCCTGGAACATCTTTCGTCTGTGCACGTACATCAGGCCTGGGGGGTTGGGGGCAGGGTGGCAAATGAGACTGAGCCCGAGCCAGGGAGCCGGTGTCCCCGGGAGCTGGTCCTGGGCCTTGGAGAGTCCAGAGGGCCAGCAGGGTCGGGGGAGAGGTCAGGGCCACACCTGGCAGCAGCTGGAGGCACTCAGCCTGGGCACTCAGCCGGTACCTCTGGCGCTTCCAGCTCCGTTTGGGGCTGAATATGTCCCGGGCGGCGGCCTTGGCGTCCTCTCCCACGCAGAAGGTCTCACAGGAGGCCTGAGGGGCAAGGTGGTGAGGGCTGAGGAGCTCAGGGGGCCGGATGTGGGAGGCGGAGCTGGGCCTGCTGGGTCCCCAGTTGCCACCTTCCATTCCTGGGGCTGTGGGAGCAGCGGGGCCCGGGGGTGGGAGGCGCCGTCTGAGGCTCACAGACGACTGTGACATCAGCAGCCCTAGTGGCAGGAGGGAGGATGGGATCGAAATGGAGACCGAGCCTGTGGCGCCTCGTTCCTCAGCCCGTGTCACGTCTGTCTATCCGTTCGCACACGTGTGTGTCACATCCGCTCGTTACTTCATCTGGGGTGTCAGTCTCGTGCCCCGAGGAGCACAGTGCCTGGCACAGGGCAGCATCCAGTGCATGAACCTGCCGTCCTCTGCATTCGGACCTGCATTCAAATTCTGACTCCTACACGAACGGCAAAGTGCCTCAGTTTCCCCATCTTTACACCTCATTAGGTGCCAGTGAAGCGGAACCGAGATCCTTTACCTAAAGCTCTTAGTAGCTCTGGAGTGAGGCCATGGGGGGGGGTGGTCTGTGGCTGGTCTGTCCTCCCCCGCACTGGGCCCAGGGGGCTGGAGGGGTCCCCCGGGGCCGGGCCCTGGGAGGGTGCGGGTTTTATTTGTTTCTGCTCAGGCACAAGTTGCGAACCGCTGGGCCAGTCCCCGGCTTGAGCCTCGGGCTTGTCCACGCGGGGCTACTCCCTGCCCGCTCGCCCATATCGCCAGTTCTGCTAATCTTTCTTTTGTGCATGTGAAGTCTCACATCTCTTCCTTCCTTCCTCGGCCCCCTCCCTTCCTTCCTTCCCCCACCGCTACCGCCCTAGCAGCTCGGAGCCTTCCTGCTTCCAGCTGGAAGCTCCGCCAGCTGACCCTGCAGGCTAGAGAAGGCCCCGAAACCGCGCACTGCGCCCCTTCCTCCTCCCGTCCCGCTCCGAACTTGCAGGTGCTTCTCTTTGTTCTGATCCTTGCGTCTCCCTCTCCTCCCAGTTTGGACCAGTTTCTCCAGCCTGACCTCCTCCTCCCCAGCAAATCCTCTTCTCCATCAGTCCAGACCTGCTGAGCTCATCAAGCCGGGGAACCCAGCGGGTTCAGAACAGAGTCAGGACTGAGACAACGAGCCTGTTTGGATCCAGGCACAGTCCCCAGACCAGGCAGAGCTGCCTCCGGAGGAAACCCAGGCTCAGAAAGTCACAGCCCTGGGACCTGCCCCTCCTTGCAGGACCCCTTCCAGTCCAAGCACTGCCCCGAGCCTGTCTGGAGGTTCGGTGTGGTCGCAGCTCCAGCTCTCCCTCCATCCTTCCCCTCGTCCCCCATCCTGCCTTCCCTGCATCCCCTTTCTCTGGGCACCCACCGAGGCTCCTGCCTGCCAGGGCCCTCCCTGCCGGCTCTCTTCTGCCTGGGCGGGGCGCCTCCTGAGTTGTTGGGGCAGTGTTGTCCGCTGCCCAGGACTGAGCCAGGATGAGGGTGGGTTTTGGAAGGGACAGGAAGGGACCAGAAAACCGGATGGGACTGGGGCGGCGGTGAGGCCCCGAGTCTTGGTGTCGCAGGTGTCAGTGGGGAGGAGTCCAGGTCGGAGAGAGTCAGACTAGGGGCTGGAGGGGTGCTGGGGGTCAGACATCGGGACAGGCCGAGGGTCTCACCTGGAAGGCGGCCTGGGCCCAGCCGCGGAAGGCCTCCTCCTGGCCGCACAGCTCGTCGCCCTGGCCCAGCTGCAGGAGCCGCTCCCCACCCAGCTCTTCCAGCCGCGTGTCCACCGCACGAGCGAAGGCACAGAAGTGGGGGTACGCCCGGGAGCCCAGCCCGAACACACAGAACCTGGGGGGCAGGGAGCCGTCACGGGGGCCCGCCCCGTCCCAGCCCACGTGTGCCCCGGGAGCTTGGCCCCCAGACACGCCGCCCCGCGCTGTCGCCCCGACCTGAGGGTCCCCAGGGCCCCGGCGCTGTCCGTGTTGCTGGACTCCTTTCTCTTCCGCCGCCAGGAGGACACGAGGGGGTCTGAGCAGGAGACGCTGTTGAAGCGGATTTTGTAACTCCTGGGGAGAGAGGACAAAGACAGGGGTGTCACAGGGGGCTGGAACGAGGCGCAGGCCCAGGCACAGCTAGGGGACAGCTTTAGGGTCTCTGCCTTGGGGGCGGCAGGCCGTGCCCTAGGGCTCGGGTTCGCTCTCTGGAACAGGCTTGGGCTGGGGGCGAAGGCCCGCGTCCTGGGGCTCTCTGGGCCTCCGGGCTCTGCTCTGCCTCCCCTCCCCTCTCTGGGGGTGACCTCACGACTCACTGGCCTCCCCCATCCGTCCTCCAGCTTGTTTGAGACACGGTGGGACGGTGGGGACTCTTCAGACCCCTTTCCCTCTGCGTCCCCACCTGCCCGAAGCTCCACCCGCCCCCTCGCCCCACTCACTTGTGCTGCTCTGGCCGAGGGGAGCTGTTGTAGGGGCCGGACATTTCCATCAGGGCCGCCGCAAAACTCTGCGGGGGGAGCAGCACCGTTAGTTTTATCTCAAACTCTACAGAAGGTGGAAACTGTACCGGGCTGGCCCTTGTTATTATTTATAACTTTTAGCTTGTTTTGAACGTATCCAAAGAGGTATCAGCTCTTTGAAAACATTCCAGAAGGCCGTAAAGTCGTGAGGGAGAGAATCTGCTCGAATCTTCCCTCCAATCTTCCCTGCCCGGGCGTGGCCGGTATTGACAGGTGTCGGCTCTCCTGCCCTTTTCCGTTGTACCCATACACATATCTATAGTTACAGTTTTTTAAAAAATGAAAAATGGGGCCAAGCTGGATGCATCTGCTTGTCCTCACTAGCCTGTCGTGGGGCCTCCTCCCAGGTGCGGGAATGGCTGTGCAGTACCTGTCATCCGGAGACCCTCTGGGGGGTCCAGGCCCAAGGCTCAGACAGGTGTGCCTGCCTGCATCCTCATTTACATATCTCTGCATCCTCGTTTGCATAATTCGGAGGTCTCAGAAGTGGAACTGCTCAGTCAGAGGACTGGAAAGCCTGCCGGGATCCCGATGATCCACCCAGCATCGGGGCAGGGGAGTGCTCTTTCTGCACTGCTGTCGACACTGGGTGTCGTCGGTCCTTAACTCCTTAACGGTTCAGTTTGACGGGTGGAGAACAGCGCCCGGCCTCCCTGCCCTGAGCACTGGCATCTTCCAGAAGGCGGAGCCACATCACCTGCCGCCACGGAAGCGGAACGACCCCGGAGCCCCTTCACAGAAAACACAACGCGCGGCCAGCCCACCGCATCCAGCCTTAACTGCAGGTGTATTTGGGTGGGTGGGGGTCTTCGGGGTCACTGTAATTAGCACGTGCTACCTTAATTTGATTTTTTGCACATTTTGTTGAAGTGTAACGTGCAGTCGGAAAAGCTCACGTATCACAAGTGTACAGCTTTCCAGATTGTCACAAACCGAACGGACCCGCCTCATCGGAGTCCCCGTAAGAAGATCGCCGGCACCCTAGGAGTCACCTTCCCGCCTCCTCCCAGTCACTACCGCCACCCCGGGGGGCGGGGGCCCACCCACTCGCCAGAGTAAACCCGGATTCGCTTTGCCTGTTTCCGAACCTCATAGGAAGCGACTCCCATGGCCTGCGCCGTTTTGCCTCTGGCTTCCTCGCACTCTAAACTGTGCTTGAGGCCCATCCGCACTGCTGCGTGGTTGTAATCCCTTCACCCTCACTGCTGCATCGAGTTTGCATGTACCACACGCTAAACCCCGCCTACGGCTGACCCTAAGTCAGTCGGGTCGTTTCCAGGGGGCATCACGAACAATGCTGCTGTAAGGACGCGTGTTCGTGTCTTTAGGGCACATACACCGTTTTCTGCGGGTATATTCCTGGGTTGGCTCCATTTAAAAAAAAATTGGAGTAAACTTTACATTCATTGAAATACACGGAATTTCAAGATGCGGTTCAATCCGTCTGGCTATGAAGCAGTTAAAAAAATTAACCGTACATCTAACCCGGTGACCCAGCAATTCCACTCCCAAGTGTTTTCCCGAGAGAAATGAAAACAGAAGCCCACAAAGGCCTCGCCCAGGAACGCTCGCACAGCTTTCTGCGGAGCAGCGAACCCTGGAGCCGGCCCGGGTGTGCGTGCCCAGGAGAGCGAGGAGAAGCACACTGGGTGTGGTCCCACAGCGAGGCTGCTCCGCCGGGCGGGAACGCACCGCCACGTCCCCCGACCGCGGGCTGAGCAAGAGGAGCCCCTTCCCAGGGCGTCCCAGAGCGGGCGAAGCTGGCCCAGGCGACAAAGTCAGAACGGTGGCTGCTTCTGGTGGGGACATGGGTTGTGAAGGGGACTGGCTGACTTCGGGGGAAGTGGCAAGGGGACTTTCCAGGGCGACGGAAATGTTCTAGGTCTTGAAAGGGTTGTGGGTCACGTGGGCGTAGAAACTTTTATACTAAACAGAAGCGAGCGATTCTGATTTTCTTTAAAAGGCGGACCAGACCCGGGACTGAGATGGGCGGCAAGGCCGGGTGGGTGGGGGAGGCTCAGGTCAGGATGCTGCTGCGGGTGCCGAGGGAGGCATTTCCCGCCGGGCACGGAACGGAGACAGCGGCGTGAAGGAGACCGCTGCGCGGGCATTTCAGTTGTTTGTTCAGGATTTGCTCAGAAAGCCGAGTGGCCTAATCTCTGCCGACATCTGAGCAGGGCCCTTTTCTTTTGTTAAGAAGAAGAGGCAGAAACGGCGTCCGAGCGGGGCATTCCTGTTTTTCTCATTTGTCAATGCCCAAGCGCCGTGTGACAGAAGTGCCTGGCGCAGGGACACAGTCAGGCGGTCTGCGTGTCGGGGCAGCCGTGGGTGGGCCTGGGAGACGCGTGGCATCGCCCAGCCCCTCCGGTGTCGTGCGTCCCCCATGCCCTGTGGCCCCTTTCCTCAGGCCTCACCTCTCCGTTTTCTGGGGGGTCCCCATTCCCGAATGTGCTGGTCACCACCAACACCAGCGTCTCGTGCTCGAGGAATACCACGTCATACTCATCCATGCACAGCACCTGGGGGCGAGGAGAAGACAGATGTCCTGGAGACTGAGGCCCTGATGCCGGGTCCTTCTCACTCTGCCCCCTCCCCCACCCCACACACACCCCCTGCAGGGCTGGACTCAGGTCCCGACTGGCTCCTTGACTCCCTGTGGATCCCAAGATCCTGGCGGGCCCTGACTTGTGACCCTCTCCTGTCCTCCGGGGCACATCGGAGGATGCGCGTGTGCCCCCCACCCCACCCCAGCCCCCTGCCGCTCTGCGTTCAGCCCTACCCGGGGGTCGAAAGCCTTCCGGAAGAGCCTCCCAAGCTGCTCTGCATAGCTCTGGGCCCGGCCGGTCTCAGAGCCGTACAGGATGGTGGCCTTCACACGCTTGGCCATCACGGTGCCCATGAGCGAGGCAGAGATCTTCACCGCACTGCGGGCAGGGGTGGGTGAGAGCAGTCAGGCACATGGAGCCGGGCCTCCCCCAAGCGCTCGGGCCAAGCAGGGTCTTGGGGGCACTCAGTGGTGGGTGTGGAGGGCTGGTGCCCAGACCACCACTGGGGCTGCCCCTGCACCCCGCCTGCCTCCAGGTTGGGGGAAGGGCAGCATTCCCAGGGCACCTACTTGGCCACTTCCTTAAAGGTCTTTTTCCTGGTGATGCCGGCACCCTTGGCTGTGCTCCCCTTCCAAGGATCTGGCTGCAGGGGAGTGAGGAGGGTGGAAGGGGAGGTGGTGAGTCAAGAAAATGGAAATTAGAGGCTGCTTAGAACAGGTCCTGGCAGGCAAAGCCAGGGGGGTGGGTACCTGGTAGCGAAAGGCAGGGGACAGGAAATAGTTGACCATCTCCTGATGGAAGACAGGGGTGAGGCTGCCCGAGATGGGGGGCACGATCCAGGCCCAGTCGGCAGGGCAGCCCCCCCTCGCCTTCTGCTCGTTCTCGAGGTGCTTCATGAAGGAGGAGGTGGCGGCGTGGTGGTCCACAATGGTCACTTTGGCCAGCTGGGGCGAGGGGGGTTGGGATGGGCTTAGACTCAGCCTACGGGCCCTACCCTTGTGACCCCAAACCCTCCTGTGCTCCGTGTCACCTCAAATCTACCAAACGCCGTGTTCTCCTCATCCTGGGTCACCCCCTAACTGCAGCTCAAAGCTCAGCAAGCAGTAGCAGCTGCGATCTCCGGCGCCCGTATGGCCTGCGCCCCCAGCCCGAGATCCGAAACTCTCGAGACCCCACAGCGGTACTCAGCAGGCACCGTTTCCCCCAAGCTGCCAAGCTCAGCACACCTTCGGGCCTGGAGCTAGAGTTCCTAGACTCCGGTGGGTGCCACACACTTCAGTGTGCCCCCCCCACAGGCCCCCACGTCGCAGCACCGGGAATGGGATGGGCCGTGTCCCCAGAACCGCAGGCCCCGCGCGCCCCATGGCTGTGGAGCTCCTGCTGCTGTCTCCAAACTCTGCCCCGGTCCCTCAGTGCCACCTCCCTTCTCGCCCCGGGCCCCACGCCCCCTGGCCCGTCTGCCCGGAGCACCTGGTAACTGTGCAGCACGGCCAGGTTGATTTCCACGGCTGCCTTGTCCTTCCACAGGGACGAGGACGTCCGGGTGTCCAGGTCCATGCAGACGGCCACATCCTGGGGGCAGGGGCACGTGGCATTGGTGGGCACGGGGATGGAGAGCGCCTTTGTCTCCAACTCACGTGTGGAGGGCGGGAGGGCAGTGGGTGGCCTCGGGAGGCCTCACTGCCCAGGTTCAGGCTCTTGACTGCAAAGGCACCGCGGAGCAGAGAGGGACCCTGGGCCTGTCACTTCTCCACCCTGGGCCTGCATTTCTCACCTCTAAAATGGGTCTTAACATTTTGGGGGTCAAAATCTGCTTTGAGAATCCGATCAAAGCTATAGGCCTGTGGATCCTATCTCCAGACGGATATATATCCACTTGACCCTGGAACAATGTGGGTTTGAAGCACGCGGGGCCACTTACAGGCTGGTCCCCCAACCGACCCTTGCAGTTCGAACCTGCCTTGCTCAAGAGTCAACTGCATTCACGCATGCACCCCTGTCACCCCCCCAATTGCTCCAGCCTCGGTGCTTCTGGGGCCCTCCCCCAAAGTCCCCACCGGGTCCCTCACCTCCAGGATGTTGTAGCGGTGCGGGTCACACAGGTTCCGCGAGCCGATCTCTGAGCTCATGTACCAGCCGCTGAAGGGAGCGGCGGGGAACTCCAGGCCCCCGATCTCCAGCAGCATGTTGGACACGGCCGGGAGGGCGTACCAGCGCAGGCCCAGGGTGGCGAACCACTCCAGCCTGCGGGCGCCGGGCGCGCGGTCAGGTCCCCCGCCAGGCGGGGCCGCCCGCCACCCCCAGGGCGGCCCTCTCTCCCACCTGACCCAGTCCCCCTCGTGCTCACGTGGGGTGCTCCAGGGGCACCTCGAGGACCAGCTCGGGGGGGAGAGTGAAGAGTTCGGGGGACTCATCTGGGGCCTGGAGCAGCAGGGGCAGCACGTCGAAGCGGCCGTTGCCCGGGGTCCAGCCGTGCTGGACGCAGAGCTGCGAGAGGCCGAGGCCGGTGGGGGGGCTCAGGGACCCCTGCGTCGGTCACCTCCCTCCCTTGTCTCAGGGATGGCGCCTCCCCCGCCCCGCTGAGCCCTCGCCCTCCACGTGCCCACCTCGGTGACCTCCACGTTGGCCGGGTCCCCGCGCACCGAGCCGTCCTGCTGCCGGTAGCCCGCGTAGCGCACCAGCTGGCTGTTCCAGATGCGAAAGTCCCCGCGGCCCGCGGAGCGTTGGGGGAACACTGTGATCGCGGACCTGACGCGGGACGGTGCGGGAGAGCGGGTCAGAGCCCCACCTCCTCCGCGAGGAGCGCGGCGGGGTTGGCCCGGCGGGTTGGGCCACTCACCGGAGGTTGCCCTTGTTGGTGGCGTACTTGATGTGGCTGCAGATGTAGGTGAACATCTCCTGCGCGGAGCTGCAATCCCGGGCGTCAAACACCTGAGCCAGCCGAGGCAGGGGGACAAGGGGGAGATGGGGACCTGAGGCCAGCCCCGGGAGGCAGCGAAGGCAGGGGAGACTTCCAGGGCTGGGGTGCCACTCGCTGTGAGCCATGGTTCTTTCCCTCCTGCGGAGGCCCCTGACCATGTGCACCCACACTGACCCCTTCCTGCCCTGCACGCCACACCGGACAGCCTGGCCTGCCTCTTCTCTCCAGCCTGCGAACGCTGACTCGGTGCCTGGCACGCAGGGGGAAGCGTCAGTGTCAAACTGATGCCTGGGGAAGGGCCCCGACTGATGCGGAGGTCACCTCGAGGTGCGGGTGCTGAGCTCCCTGTTATCTGTGGTGCTCAGGCCTCAGCCATTCCACTCCCCAGCTAGTCATCTGACGCTCCCGGAACACAGGGATGGTGGGGGGGGGGTGGCTGCACTGGATGGCCTTTGGGGACTCTGCCCATCCTGGCATTTTGATGCTAGGAGGAGCCGTCTTGACTGGCCCAGTGGAGGCCCCAGCAGGAGGCTGGGAGGTCCCTTTCCTGCCTGAGGGAGGAGGAGACTTGGGTTAGGGATAGGGCAGGAGGTGGCAGTGGCTGGCCTGGGGCCAAGAGAGGACGTAGCCGTGAGCGGAGTCAACTCTAGACGCTCGGATGGGTCCAGAGCTGAGCTCCAGCCTGGAACCACTGAGGGCTTTGCTAGCGAGCGCCAGACGGGATTATCCTCATTATCTGAGACTCCTTGGGATTTACAGAGCACGTGGCTTTGTCCTAAGTCCTTCGGCGACCAGTTAGTTACAGTAAGGAGGCCGAGGTCGTGGATCGGTTCCTATGCGCACCAGCTTTCTTCTCTTGGTGTCACAGGCTCTTCCAGGAGCCCAGGCTGGCTCCGAGTCACATGCCGGGGCCCGGAGGGTGTGGGGCTGAGGCGCGGGGGGACTGGGAGGGAGCGATGCGTTTGGGATGAGGGGCCTGGACTGGGCAAGCAGCAGTCAGGGGCCCTTTCCCGAAGGCTGCCCCTGTGTCTGACAGTACCCCCCAGGGACCAAAGCTCAGCTGTCCTCACGGACTTGGTGCGTCCGGGTGTCCTTCCGTAAGGCACCGTCATGGGGTAATAGCCAGGTGTTAGCTCCTGCTGGTCTCTAAGGGGCAGGGACCCCCCAGGGAAGCCTCAGAGGGGCCGCACCCCTCCTCTCCTCTCCTCTTTTGTGTCTCCCACCCCATCCTGGGAGCCTGCTGCCAGCCACACCTGCAGCTTCCCCCACTGGATCCGGCCCACGCAGCGGGGAGCGTTGCGCCAGGCCTGCTTGGCCCCGAACACCAGCTCGCTCTCCCGAAGCTGGTAGGTGCCCGTGGCTGCCACCTCGGCCTCCACCTCCTCAAGCCGCTGCTCGTGGGCCTGGGAGCCGCTCCTGCGAAGGACAGGGGAGCAGAGGGGAGTCTTGTGGGTTGGGGAGGGCCCCCAGGCTCCCTGAGGGCGCTGGGGGGAGACAGTGGGTGCTGAGCTCAGGCTCCGGGAGGGCGGTATCAGGAGGGGGACGGGGGAAGGACAAGGGTGGGCGTGGGCGTCAGGTCCGGGTCACACCGCTTGATGGCGCTGTAGTACTGGTTGATGAAGTCCCTGGCCTGGCTCAGCAGCTGCTCCGGGGCTGGGGGGCCCTGGGCCTGGCGGCCCTGCAGTTTCCGTGGAAACACCAGGGAGCCCAGGCAGCGTCTTGGGGTGCAGGGTCCGTCCTGGATGGCGGTGGGGGCAGAGGTGGAGAGAGCAGGGAGCACAGGGTCAGTATCAGGTCGGGGGGGGGCAGGTGCCGGGGGGGGGGGGCAGAGGAGGGTGGGTCCGGGGAGGTGCGGATTCAGGGCAAGGGCCGAGACTGGAAACAGGGGTGAGGGTGGGCTGGGTTAGGGCTGGACCCCGGCAGAACTTGGGGCAAGGGCGGGAAGCTGATTGTCACCCAAATGCCCTGCACATCCCTTAGCAACTCTGGTTCTTCCCAGTCTTGTCCCCCAGCCAGTTCAGGGGAACTGCCCCCAACTTACGACGGGGGGCTCCCGCCTTACCTGCTGTGCCTGGGCACTCAGGGTGTCGTAGGTGATGCTCCCCACCTCCCAGTTCTTCACGCGAGGGAACCTGGGCCCCTCCGGGGACCGGGTGCGCGGGGGGCTGTTGAGAGCCGCGGTGGGGTCATGGGGATGGAATGTGTTTCCTTTTGGGTGTACCCCAGAGACCCCTCCGACGGCATTAACAATCCCCATGATTTGTCGCTTGCCTGCCAAGTGCTTTCTTACATTTTCCCTCCCCTCCTGGCCTTAGGGGCAGGCAATGTCTGCCTCCCATTCACAGACAGCCACCTGAGGCTCAGAGGAGTTAAGCATCTCGCCAGAGGCCACACGGGCAGGCTGGTCCCTTCCACCCCCAGGCCGGCCTGACTCCTTCCGAGGCCTCCTGATGCTCAGCAGGACTCGGTGCTGTCGGGGCTGTAGTCCTGAGTCCCTGAGTCCCTGGCCCAAGGCCGGGTCCTCGTCCCCGTGCAGGGCCCACCTCGCCTCTCCCGAAGCTGCGATGAGCCCTGCCTCGAGGCGTTGGAGGCCCAGATTTCCCTCCCTACTCCCACCCCTCCGGACAGTAGCCATCGTGTGAAGGGAAGCCTCGGAGGCCTTATCACTTCCTCCCAGAGCCGCCAGGCCAGCCTCCGGGAGGAAGGGAGGGCCTCGGGCCCGCCGGCGCGCCTGTGCGGAGCCCTTTCCCAGCCGCCCTGCCCGGCCTGGCACCCCACCTGGCCTCCCGCCGCGGTGGCCTTCCTCTCTCCAGGAACCTCTGCCCTAAGGAGGCCCCTTCTGGGGGCTGGGGCTGCGGGTTAGTTCTGGGGTGTGTGGCCGTTAGGAGGAGGGGCCTCCTAATGGAGCGGGGCAAAGGGCTAGGTGCTGTGTCTTCTCAGCTCCCACCCCAGTGGCCTGTGTCTCCTGCCCCAGCTCTCCCCTTCCGGTGAGACCCGTCCTCTCGCTCTCCTAGAACTATTCCCCCAGCTCCTTTCTTCCGTTAAATAATCATCCCTGTTGGTGGAAGGCGTGCCGTGAGCCCCAAACTTACCACGACCCCAGGGACTAAGTGCGCTATATCCCTATTTGATATAAACCCAGGCTCAGAGAGGTTAAGTAACTTGCTCACGGTCAAACAGCTCTTGGTGGAAAAGCAGCATTCAAACCCCGGCCATCCAACCTGGTGAGCTGGCTCCCTCACCTCCGACTTTCACCTGTCGCCTGCTGGCCCTGCCCCTGGTCTCCTGTCTGAGCCTCATCATCCTGTTCTGTCCACTCTAACGGCATTTTTGCATCGGCGACTTGGCCCTCCAGGCTGGGCTGCAGACCCCAGCCCTTCCAACCTCTGGGCTTCAGGCCTTGACACCCGCCTCCCACCCCTGCCACTTGCTCCTGGCCACTGTGGCCCTCACCTGTGGTCTGGCTCAGGCAGGGGTGCAGGTGCTGGCGTCCAGCTGGGCTCAGACACTGGGGAGGCTGGGCCCTGCTTGCCACACAGCCCGAGGCCCAGCCCCAGCCCCAGGCCGCAGGGTGGCCCAGGCTCCTGGCCCACGCTCTTCATGTTGCCCATGTCAGCCTCGCTTCAGCTCTGCTGCTCTGAGCAGAGCCCGGGCCTTTTCCTTAGGAAGGGGAGGGGGCTCTCCGGTGCTGGCCCTCGCCCCGCCCCTGTCCCACACACAATGGGACAGGAACAAGGCAGCTGGGAGGCTCTACAGCCTCGGCTCCACGCCCGCCGGCCCAGAGGGAGGGGAGCCGGACGCCGGGGTTCCGCTCCAAGGGCTAGGCTGGTAAGTGGGAACCCAGGTGTCCAGCGGTGCCGCAGGCCCGCGGTGCAGCAGCTGTGGTGCGGGGAGTGGCAGGGTGGGCAACCAGAGGGTCAGAAAGGCCCCGCCGTGGCGTCTGACCAGGGGAGGCCGTCCACCTGGCCCTTGCTGGCCACATCCTGAGGGCTTGGGCAGAAAGTGAGCACTGCGTCAGTAGGAAGGGATGAGTCCCAGACTATTTGTGACCACGGGGACTTCTAGGGTTGCCTTAAGCTCTCTTTATCACCCCCCTAATAACTAAGCCCCCCACTCAGTTCCCTGCCTTTGAGCCCTTTTGGGTCCTCGGGGATACAGGCCCAGTGGGGATGCAGTGACACTTTGTCCTTGAGTCTGGCATTAGGGCATCCCTTCCCCTCCCGGCCCTAATTTCCTGGAACCCCCGCCCCCCAGTGACTCAAGTGGGGGACACAAAATTGCAGGAAGCCGCCATTTAGGGCCTCCACCCCCACTCTGTCATTCGGTGACGCATGCATCCCAGGGGGCAGTAGGTCAGCAGATAAACCAGCCGTCAGGGCTGAGGCAGGGACTGCCCTGGGGAGAGCCTGGAGCCCTAGAGGGAGTGTGGGAATAGGGAAACTACAATTCCCAGAATGCAGGTGGTGCACAGCAGCACTCTCCGGGCCCCTTGGAGAGTAGTGCATGCTGGGGTTTGTAGTCCTAAGCCATTTCGGGGCTGGAGAAAGGCCATGTGCTGGGGCATTAGGTCTACAGGGGTCCAAGCCTCATGGATTCGGGACCAGAGAGACCAAGGGAAACTGCAAGGAAGAAACGGAAGCTGAGCTTCGGGGGCAGGCAGAGACTGGGAGAGGCAGACGGGCAGACAGGCAGACAAACAAACATGCAGATTTGTGTTGGCCTCGCTCCTTCGGAAAACGGTGCGGGGCAGGGCTGGGTGGGCCTGGGTGGGGGTCGGGCCAGCAGATCAGCGGAAGGAATGGGCTGTGCTGTGAGCTCTGGGGTCACACCATGGAGTTAGTAGGGTCTGCCAGGGAGGAGGGTGAGGGGTCCTTGTCAACACCGACAAGCCCGAGCTCCCGGAGGCCTGGGGAACTGTGCTGCCCGTCTGAGGCCCGAAGCTTCACCCTGCCCATCCCCTTTCCCTAGGGGCAGGCGATGGCATGCAGACCCCACCACTCAGACATCTGATGGCTGAGACGACTGACCCCATCTCTGGTTCCCATTCAGCCGCCACCTAAGTGCAGGACTGAGCAGGACTCCTTCTTCCAGCTTCCAGTTAACGGACCTGTGGCTGGCCTCCTCAGGGACCAGGTGAGACGGGCACCAGACGCCGAGGTCCTCACGACTCCTCGCCTGCATCGCTGACCACAGCCCCGCCCGTGCTCTCCTGACCTCTGGGCCTCCTCTCGAGACTAGCTGTGCTCCGCACCGCTGCCAGGTTCATCTCGAAAGCAGGGCTTGCCTCATGCGTTGGCTTTCCCTGGAACCGTCAACCCAAGGTCACCTCAACACACTGGGCTGACCCTCAATTTTCCAAGTTGGTGCTCACAGCCTCTGTTTCAGATGAACGGGCTTTCTCGCAGATTCCCAGACAGTCCTCGTGTTTCCTGCCTCCTGGGCCCTTGCCTGTGTTGTCCCGCCAGCTCCTCCTTCGCCCTCCGACTAAAGGAAACCTTCCTTCCCCTTCCTCACGGCCCAGCCTTGTTGGCTCTGGATGTGTCCTGCTCAGACGTCCCTTCAAGAGAGAACGTGCTGCAGGAGGTGCAGGTGGCAGGCAGTTCCCGGCTGCAATGCCTTCCGAACCTACCCAGCATGCACCCCGAGGCCTTGGGGTTCCTCAGGGTTCACCAAGCCCCAGGGGGGCAGACGGGCTCACTGAATCTGCCCAGCGGGGACTCCTCAGTGGGCAGTCTTTCTGCGGTGCTCCCACTGGCTTGGCGGAGAGCTTCTCAGAAGTGGTCTGAGGCTCTTGCCACCCGGTCCTCCTCCTCCTCTCTCTCTTTCCATTGAGGTCGAGACTGAACCCCATTCCCAAGGCTTTCCCTCCCCGTCATCTCTCATAAGCATTACCCCAGTCAGTCTCCGCTTCCAGCTCCTTCTCAGCCAATTCGCGGGTGACCTGATCCACGTGGCCCCGGTATGTTTCCTCTGGGAGACCTCGCTCTGCACCCCTTCTGCATGCTCCCCAGCTCGGCCTGAGTACCCTGCGCCAAGTAGCTGTTTCCAGGACGTCGCAAACGCATGGGCAGTCCTGAACTGGCATGGGTCTGGGCAGAGGGAGCCATGGCCTGGCGGGGCTGTGTCTGCGCTTCACTACGTGTCCTAGCCTCCCCCAGGGGACTCTGACAGTTCTTCATTCTCCCACCTCTGGGATGGGCTTTCCCTCCCCTCCGCAGGGCGCTGTCCCATTCTCCTCTCTCCACCTTGCTCTTCGTCAGCCATCCTGCTAGGGTGTTAAAGCTCGTGCACCTCAGTGGCTGACTGCTCTTATCAGTGACTGCATTTTAAAAAGTAATTTCTGAAAAAAACAAAAATTTCAAAACCTTGCAGAGTTGGAGTTCCACTGATAGGAAAGAACTTTAGTTTTAAAGGGTTGGATTTCAAGCTGGAAGAGGCTTTGGAGAGGGTCTGTTTGGGAGCCTGACCCTTTGGTCATTGACTGTTTTCTGCCACTGGGGAGGCTGGCTCAGACCCCAATCTCCTAGGCCCTGGTCAGGGAGGGTGACATCTTCCTGTGGGTGAGTAGCCAGACTCCTGGCTCACCCTGCTCCCTCAGAGGGAGGCCAACCTTGCTCCCTCTTCCCCTCTCAGAGCAGAGAGCTGTCAGGGCTGGAGATGGGATGCCATGACCTTGGGGGCGGAGAGGCCTTGGCCCCTGGAGTGTGTGTAAGGCTGTGGAGCTGCGGGGGTGGCGGGTGACGGGAGCGGAAGGCCCTGACTCTTTATAGCCCAACCCGGGGTTGTTCAGTGTGAGCTGGAAGTGCCCCACCCTCCCCACTATGAACAGCTTCCTTCCTGCCTGCTGGCAAGGCCTGGGTGGGGAGCTGAGGGGAAAGGAGGGAAGGGAGGTGGGGACTGGACAGAGGGGAGGGGAGAGCCCTCTTCAGCTCCGGGAGGCCCAGTCCTCAGGATGTAACTCATGCCGCATCGCGAGGCTGGGAGCGGAGAGGCTTGCTCAGCTTCCACTTGCGGGCGGAGGTGGCAGGGTTGGGTGTTGAGGCCCCGGGGGGTGGAAGGCCCTGCCTGTCTGGAAGGGGCTCCAGGCTGGCAGCGGCCGGCGCCGGGCAGCCCCGTCCTTCTTGAGGCGGCCACATGGGGGCAGCAGAGAGCCAGCAAAGTTCCCGGCTCAGACACAGACGTGAGACCCAGGACGAGTGTGGGGCCGGGGAGGGACCTGTCCCTGCGAGCCCGGTCGGGGTGGTGGGCCCACGCCAGCCCTCTGGGGGCCCGAAGTGGCGTTTGCATAGGCTTGAAGTTCCTGATGATGACTCTGTGACCAACGCACCCCGGAGGAGCGGGGATGCCTTCCCACTTCTGCACAGGTCACCTGCCCGGTGGTGACGTGAAGGCACAGAGCAGGGCGCCGTATGCAGAGCAGCCTGGGCCGGAGCAGCGGCTCCTTCGAGGGGAGAGGAGGCACTTTGGGCAGCTGCTGGGGAGGCGTGGGAAGGAATTCAGGGGCGCCAGCCCCGCAGGTGGGCTCCCAAGGGCAGATGGCCCCTGTTCTGGAGACTCTTTTGCCTGCTGGCCCTCAGCCTGGTAGGAAAGTCTGGGGACCGAGAGGCCTTTGAGAACCTTAAATCCTCACCTCGAGATGACAGGTGACTGTCGACCTGGGAGCTCGTGCACAAACTTTCTTAGAGAGACCTGGGGTCCCCAGGCCTTGATTCTCCTGAGGCTTAGACTTTTCCTTCTGAATCATCACTCTAAGTGGATTCTGTGCATGTGGGGTGTGTGTGCGTGTGTGTGAGAGAGAGCATGTGCATATCCCTGTGTGTGTGGTTGAGTTTGTGTGTGTATGTGTGAGTGTGAGTGTGTATGCATGTCTGTAAACACGCATGTGCCCTGGGGCTTGCTCCTTCATTTGATCCCTCATCTGATTCTGCCCCTCCAAAGCCAATTTGGACTAGAACACAGGTATGAATATGAATGTTTTCACACCTATGGGGACTTGAAATTGTCCTTTGTTCCTGGGATACAGAGTGAAGACAAGGAATTTTCAGGGTCAGGCTGAGGACCCCTGTCTCAGGCCATGGAGGCCTTATGTAGAAGGACACGGTTGTCAGGGGTCAGTCTGACGGGCCCTGCTCCCCTTCTTCCTCCCCTGCCTCCCTTCCCTCCTCCTGTCCCCATCTTCTCTCTTTCAATCCCTCAGCCTGGCCCAGTTTCCTGGTGTGGTTGCTGTGCTGCTGGGTCTCTTGGGAACCAGGGATTTGAGCATCAAGTGCCCAGCACGGAAATTCTGTAGCAACCACCCCTGGGGATTGACTGGGCAGGACCCCTTTCCACTGCCTCTCACAAGCCCTGGACAGAGGCCAGGCCCTGTCTCCAAACCAGGATGGGAGCAGGAGCTTTTAGAGGCTCATATTGATTTGCGAGGTATGGAGACCTTGATCCTAAACCCTTACGTACCTTCTCCAGTCATTGCGTTGTCTTTTTTCTGCTCTCCCAACTGGATTATAAGCCCCTCAACTCCCAATGACCAGCAGGCGAGATGTACATTTGCTGTGGACAGCAATCTGAGCCTTTTTTGGGGTCCCTATTGTGTCGTCTGCTTTTCTAACCCCCGTCCAGGCTGCAGAAGGACCCGCCAACCTCAGTCCTTAGAGGATCCTGATTTAGAGGGTGTTCTGCCTTGTAGATCCAGAAGGGGGAGTGCTCTGAACCTTTCTTTTTCAGGAGAGAAAGACAGATTCTTCTCTTCCTGGACACATTCTGGTCCCTGCACTGTGATTGGCCTCTGCTGTCACCTTCATACCCTCACAGCTTTACCTCCCTACAGGAAGTCTCCACGCTGGGCTGCTCTTCTCCAGACGGACAGAGATGAGGTGTCCTGACCTCAGTCTGAGGATGGCCCCAGTCTTGGTCACTAGCTCAGCCTAATTCTCCCGAAATTCTGCTCCTTTGTAAAGACTTCACCCTTTCCAGGCTTAAAATGATCTCTCCCTACTCCGGAGTCAAAGCATTCACGGTCTGTACCACTTCTTGGTACTGGGAATCTGGGCGATTCTCTTGTTGGCTGACATTATTTATTCTTAGCTCCTGTAATACTGTCTATTCGTGCGTGAGCATCTTTTCTTCTTGACTAATTGCAAGCTTCCTAAGGCCCAGGGGCTGGGTTGTCTGCCTTCTAATTTCCCTCGGGGTTCCATACAGCTTGCGGCACACAGAAAGTGATGGACGATTGTTTGTGAGTAGATTGGAGGGATGATGAGTGGGAACTGGTTGACCCGAGTTCTTTTCTCTCGTCCTTCGTGTTGGCTGGCGATCGTGGGGGTGGGATAGCTACTCTGCAGGCTGTGGAACCAGCGTTGGGTTAGCATCCACATGCTCGTCTCCCCACGCAGGCTGGGGTCGGTCCTGAATTCTGCCAGCTGAGCTAAGCAGGCTGAGCAGGGCATAGTTCTGACGTAGCTGCCTCTATCCAGAGCTCTCTGTGTCTACAAGACTCCGACACTTTCCTCTCATCTGAGAACAAAATTGTCCCCTTCAGTCTCTAATATTTCATAAAGCAACAGAAACCCCCAAAGGAAAGCCCAAAAGTTGCAAGTGCAAAGGTCAGGGGAGGGCCACATCTCTTCCGTGGCCCGAGTGCGGGAGAGAGGGGAAGGCACATTCCGGACACACGAGGCTCCCTAGCACGGATCGGCGAGCCCGCTCTTGCTCCACCCTGTGCTGCTCCCTGGAGCCGCTCTCCAGTTCCAAACGCATCCTCATAGCTTGGGGGTAATTGTCTCTAAGTCCTGCGTCCCGGGGACCGGCGCCAGCCCTGGTCACCTGAGCGCCGCCTCGGTTCCCGCCCCGCCTGCTTTCAGCACCTCGGACAGCGACAGAGCCGCCGCCGCGCCGCCCGGCGCCGCCAAGGCCGCTGGCACCTGCTGCCAGGCCGGCTGCTCCCGCAGCCTGGCCCCCAAGCGCAGTCTGCTCCTCGGCGTTTTTCAGTTGCTCAAGGACACCCTGAAATAAGGTGTCCTCGTCTCCCCGAGGACCAGGTTCCCGCTCCCCAACAGTGCCTCCTCTCCAGTGCTTCTGGGGCTTCTCCTCGCTGAGCCCTGGAGCCTCGCTTCCTTACGCCCCTTCTGTGTCTGGGGTGGCTGACTCCGTCCTTAACTCTAAGGGACAGATGGCCGTGTAGCTCTCAGGCAGAGGAAACTTAGACGGGCCCCTTCTCTTTCTCCCTCGGGGTTCAGTAGATGGGTGGGAGGACTCCATGCCTAGCGCCTACAAGGTCTTGCTTCGTGAAGACGTTCACTTCCTTCCTCTGTGCCTGAGGAAACCCTCACGGTCCAGGAGGGCCCAGACTTCCCCAGAAGCCCTCCTGGCTGCCCCCGCCCACCCAGAGCCGCTCCCTGCACGTGCTGTCGGCAGCACGGTGCCAGGCCGGATCGTGTTCATGACATCTCGTGCCCGTGAGTCCTCTCTCTTCAGTTAGATTTGAACTCCTTGCATACCACGCGTCTGCTTTCAGGACACCCTCTGGGGGTGAGCACGCAGCAGGGGGCAGTGGGGGACTGATGGGGCTGGGGGGTCTTCTCACTTGCCCTTAAGGGTCTCCCACTCAGCTTATTTTAGTCTGAAATAAATACGTAGGATGGACCAGGGTGTCACTATCAGCCTCAAGGGCCTCTAGGACCAGGGAGCAGAGGCAGGGGTGGAGGTAGAGGTGCGTATCGGGGGAACACGGAGGGGCCACAGATGGTTGGGGAGAATTAAAGGCTCGCTCACTCCTGGGGCTGGGAGGGATCTCAGCGATCAGCTTGTTCGGTCTCCTCATTTTACAGGTAAGGAAAGTGAGATTTAGCGATTGTCCTAAAGTTACAAGCAGGTGGGCCCCTCTCCATCACCTCTGACCTGGTGCGAGCCTTCGACATCTCTCTCCTGGACTAGTGCAGAACTCCGTGCGGCAGATGACATCTTTCCAAGGTGGTCGTGCCAAGAGGTCCTGTCACACATGCTTTTCTTGCACTACATCCGTGACAGTCCTCCACTGAGAGGCGGGACCTCTCCTGGAATCTGAGTGGACGTGCTTACGGCAGAAGTTCTTTCACGGGACGTTTGATGGTGCATCATTAAAGGTGGCACAGCTGTTGCCTGGACCGCTCTTGGGACACTTGCCCTTGGAACCCAGCCACCATGCTGTGAGGAAGCCAGGCAGCCACAGGAAAGGCTTCACGTGGCCGTTCTGGCCCCCGTCCTAGCTGAGGTCCCAGCGGACAGCCACACCAGCCACCGAACGTGAGTGAACGAGCCTTTCAGTTCCGAGATGAGTGGAGCAGACGCAGGTGGTTCTGGCTGAACACGCCCAGATGGCAGACCCGAGTGAAATAAATGCTGCCGTTGATTTAAGTCGTTGGGGCTTGGGATGGCTGGCACACAGCGACAGTAACTGCGACACCTCGTATCTGCCTCCATTTCCCCAAACTGTTGTACGCGTTTCATCCATTCAGCAGATCAGACACCCGCTCCATGCAAGGGTCTGGGCAAGGACAGACCTGATTTCCGTGTTGGTGGGCGATGTACTTCAGCTGCCACGACCGTGCTTTTGCACACAGAGTAGAGACCACACTCCTCCCCTCCATAAGGGCTCCAGCCTATTGGTCCCCTGACGCCAACCCAACTGTTTTGTTCTCAGACCCGGTCTCCATTCTCCAGTCTCTGTGCCTTTGCTCATGTCGCCTCTTCCATCTGCAGAGCTTCTGCCCTGCTCTATCTTGAGCTTCAGGGCCTGCTCGGAAATCTCCCCTTGGAAGGCCTTCCGAGACTCCTCCTACTGCAGGTAACTGGCACCACCTTGTCACCTACAGCACCAGCGAGACCCACCGTTCTGTCTGCCCGCCGCTTCGATCAGCCTCGGTAGACTGAACCCCCGGAGCTGGGATCTCGGCTTGTCCTCCTGTCCCTCCCCCCCCTGCCCCCAGTATCTGGCACAGGGCCCAGTCCACAGGAGGCTCCCAATAAACATTTGTTGGTGCGGCTAGTGGCAGAACCAGGTCTCCACTCGTCAGCACGCCTTACTGGCTTCTTGTGTTGTCAGCCTGGCAGGGAAAAAGTCCCACTAATCGTGGCTATCAGGCTGGCGGGAGGAGACTTTGGTTATGGCCCTGGGTTGGGAGGGGGGTTGACAGGTTCACGGCATGTGGAGCTGCAGATGGCAATGAGTGGAGGTGGCCCTGGCCCCTGGTTAAGATTTTGAGGTGGGTCCCTCCCTCCCTCCCCTTTTCCCTCCTCCTCGTCTTTTCTTCCCTTCCTGCTTTCAGCAAGGCCTGTGCACCCACTTCTGGAGAGGAAACATGCTGTTCCCTTGATCTTCCTCTCCTCCAACCCCAGGCCGTGTCTGCAAACATCTCCATCTTCGGATCCCAGCTGCACAGAAAAGCCAGGCCCCGCCATGGGGTCCCATCGTTCCCTGCACACCACGGGCTGCTCTGTGTTCTTCCTCCCCCGGGGATCCTGAGGAGCTGTCTTTCCGAGCCCATCTGACTGGAACTGCTTCCCAGTCCCCTGTGATTGTCACTTGCTCTCCTGGGCTTGATTTTGGCTGAGTCTCGCCTGGCCCACCCCTTGGGGGCCTGCCAGCAGGAGCGGGCTTCAATTTCTTTTTCCCTCCAGGATGCCCTGCTCACACTGCGCGGGAGCAGAGGGTGGGGTGGGCAGGATGTTTTCCAAAGATTTTTCTCTCTAAATTGTCTCTGGGAGCTGAGAGGAGCCTATGTGTCTCCCTGTCACACAGCCCCTGGGGTCCCTCAGACTAAGCAGGCTGGGGGGAGCTCTTGCCAGGAATGGTCCCTGCAAACACTCTGAGAGCAGAGGTTGGGCTGTGGCAGGTTCTAGTAGCTCTGAGATTAAGACTGGGCACTAGCCTCTATCTCCCGGATCTGGGGGCAGCGGAGGTGGGAAGGTGAGGGGCTGGGATGCTTCTCCATCAGCTCGTCTGTTGCCGTTTACCTCCGGGTGCCTGGCACCTGTGGGCCCAGGAAGATGCCTTTGGAGAGAGGGTGTCCTCATCTGACAGCCTCTTCTTTGTCCCAGTTTTTGGCTGTGGGGGTGGCTCAGTGGGACTGCCTTCAGGCTCTCCCCTCAGCCTTCCAGAAGTGTGTGTGTGTGTGTGTGTGTGTGTGTGTGTGTGTGTGTGTGTGTGTGTGAGAGAGAGAGAGAGAGAGAGAGAGAGAGAGAGAGAGAGAGGGGCCTGTCTGCTTCTCCACAGCCCGAGGGAGTAGCTCTCTCTTCGCGCCCTGGAGGAGGGCTACTCTGAGCCTTGTCTGTTCTCTTCTGGGAGGTCCAAGGGCCCCTCTGATTCCTTTGTTTCCAATGGGATGAGAGCAGAGGCCTGTCCTGGGAACATGGGGACCACAGTGTGGACAGCTGGCCGGGTCAGATGAATAGCCCCTCTCTTCCACCTGGCTTCCCCTCACCCTTGGTCTGGAGAGGAGGGGATGCTACCTATAGATGTCCCTTTTGTGTCCTCTCTCCCTATGTCCCTTCTCACTGCGGGCTCCTTCCTTCTCTCAAAATCCCCAGACTTGGAGGGGAAGACATGCCACTCAAATGGGAATCAACTGGACTTAGGGCAGGTAGCCCAGCATCCAGGGCATGGTTGCAGGTAGGGGAGGAGCTGGGCCAGTCATAGACCAGGTCGCACCCAGCACCCAAATGGGTCCATGTGGCCGATGCCAGGTTACAAAGGAAGGGGAGTCTGTGCCCCTGAAGGCCCTGGGCATCTTGAACGGAGAGTGAGGATGCGAGTGAGGAAGCTGCTGGAGGTGGAGAGGGCCGAAGGGATGACTGTACAGGCAAGAGCCTCTGGTCTTTTTTAGCATCAGCTGGTAGAGCCACCTCCTTCTCTCCCACTGGCTGCCTCCCTGAGTCACTGCCCACCCACCAGCAAATAAAAAGGGGTATCATTCTGGCCAGTGGGCCCAACTAGCCCCAGTCTTTGCATCTTTTGGCTCCTGGGTGGAAGGCGAGGACCTGGGTTGGGTGGTCTCGCCCAGACCTCTTCCTCTGGGGCTTTCTCCTCCAGACTCTGCTTCCTTCTCTGCCCTTTGTTCCTCCCCTTCCCCCACATCCCATGACGGTTTTCCCTGGTGACAAGACCCACCCCTTTGCTCCAAGGACAGAGGCAGCTGCAAGCCCTCAGGGGCCCCCACATGGCCCCATCCATCTAGCTGGGTCTCTGATCCAGGCTCCAGGGGAGGGGACCCTGCCGGCTGCCGCCGCCAACTCCTCCCCGCCTGCCCACTCAGCTGTCAACACTCGCTTCCCAGCCCTGGCCTTCCGGAGGTGAGGCCCTCCCTGGCTGCTCAGGCCCCCGACGCCCGTGCCCTGGAGACCCTCACTCAGACCCAGGCAGGCGGTGGGCAGGCAGCCGCCAGACACCCGGCCTGCCCTTGAGCATCCTCGGGCCTCCTTGCCTAAATAAGGGAGCTGCAGCTGCAGTGAGCCAGCTGGCTGGGGGGGAGGGGCCGGCGGTCAGGCCAGGGTTTTCCTAGGGGCTGGGCCGCCGCAGCGCCGCAGGGCCCCGAGTCCGCCCGCGGGGCCGGCCGCTTGGGCCTGCAAGGCGGGCCCCGCGGGGCAGACGGGGGGGGGGCCCGCTTGCCCGAGGGGATCCCCAGGATGGAACCTCGCGCTCAGGGGCTTTTCTTTGATCCTGCAGCTGGGAGGTGGCGACTCCTGTCACAGTGACCCTCCCTACCTGTGAAGGAGGGCACGAATAACCCCAGAGAGGGGTGTGTGTGTGCTGGGGTGGAGGGGGTCGCCCCTTTTAAGTCTCACTCGTCCTTATCTCCAATCTCGGCTGGCCCGGGGCCTCCAGACCGCCTGGCCCTTCACCTCTCCCGGGGCTCCCCTGACCCTGGGCTTGTCCTCCCAAGGCCCGGGCCTCGCCGCTGTCACCCACAGCAGGCACTGAGCGCACGCCGTGTGTGTACCAAGCCGGTGCTCGGCGAGATGGGGGACCGGGGCCCGGGGGACCCGCCCTTTCCCTTCCAGTCGGGTTGCCCAGGCCTCCAGTCCCGGGTGGGGCGACCCCCGGTTCTCGCCCCGGCCCTGTCCCGGCGGCTGTCACACCTGGCCGCTTGGGTCCCCTACCGAAGGGACCCTGCCCTCTCGCCGGGGTGCGCGAGTCCGGGGGCTGCGGGCAGAGCGGGGGGCCGGTGGGGGAGGCCTCGGCGCGCGGCGCGGCCAATGGGAAGGGCGGGCGCGCGGTGCGGGCGGGGGAGAGGGCGGCGCTGCGGGCGGGCGCGCGGCGGGCGGGGGGTGGGGGGGCCGGGAGGCGGGGGCCGGGGCCGGAGGGGCGCGCGCCGCGTTAACCCTTCCCGGGCCGGGCCGAGCGCGGGCGCCGGAGCGGTGTCGGCGCGGCGGGTGGGAGCCGGGAGCCCCGCGCACGGGCGGGCGCGGCGCGGGGACGCGGAGCATCGGGGCGCGCGGCGCGGCGGGGGCCGGCGGACAGGTGTGCCGGCGGCCCGAGCGCAGGCGGCTCCGGGCCCGGGCCGCGGCGGTCTGGAGCCGGGAGCCGAGCTGGGACCCCGCGCCCGCAGCCCCGTCCCGGCCCCACCCGCGCTCTGCTGGGCCGCGGGGTGCGGGGACCACGGCCGGGCCGGGCCACTCCAAGCCTAGTGCCGGGCCGGGCCGGGCCGGGGTGGGTGGGGGCCCGCCCGGCCCGTCCATGGGCTCAGGATGCCGGTGCGGAGGGGCCACGTCGCGCCGCAGAACACCTTCCTGGACACCATCATCCGCAAGTTTGAGGGCCAGAGTGAGTGGGGGAGGGGCGGCGGGGAGGGGGCTCTGGCGGCTGGCGAGTGCGCCCGAGCGCGGATGGGGGGGCGTGCCCGGGCCTCTGCATCTGCCGGTGCGAGCCGGTGGGGGCTGGAGGCCTCGGGTCGCTGGCTAGGGGTCGAGCGGGCAGGGCTGGGTGCAGGGGGCTGTGGGCTCCCGGCCAAGGGGCCTGGTGTTGGGATGCGGGTCCCGCGGCTCCGCTCAGGTTTCTGGCGCTGGGGAGTGTGTGAGACACTCTGAGTGTGCAGGGCAGGGAGATGGGATGGCAGTGCTGCGGGTATCCCTAACTCTGGATGCCTGGATGTGGATGGGGCCGTGTGGCGGTGAGGACAGGAGAAGGGGTATGGCCCAAACTGTGGCACCTGAGCAGGACCACGCATTTGCCCATCTTGGCTGTGTCAGGAGAGACGAAACACCGAGCCTGGAGGGCCAGTGCCTACCTTGCTCTTGGGTGTGTATGGGGTGTGTGTAGTGTCACCCATGAGTTTGACCCTTGATGGGCAGTGGGGAGGTGTCTTAGGGTACAAACTGTGGGCCCTGGGGTGAGAGAGTGTCGTGGGCCGCAGCCCAGCTTTGAGGGACCGACGGCCTCAATGCGGTGCCCCTATATTGTTGATTTTCCTGTCCTGGGCCCTTTTATGGGGACTATAGCACCCTTAATAGTGGCCTGGTGGGGGAGGCTTCCAGAAATGTCCAGGCTAGGTGAATGTTCTGGGCACGGGTGTTTGTATCCACCCAGAGTGGATGTGCCTGTCCCCAAGGCTGTGTCTGCCATGGTGGGTGTGACTGCCAAGGGCTCTGGGAGCGGGTGACATTCCTTGCCCATGACCCTGTGAGCACAGGACAATGTGTGCTTCTAGCCGTGGTGGGCGGAGGGAGGTGTCAGTCGGATGGGCAGCATTGTCTGAGCGGAGGAACAAGACGATCCCAAGGAGGAGGAGACAGCATGGTGGAGGGCCACGAGGCAGGGGCTTTCCTTCCCACGAGCTCCAGGAGACCTTGTAGGCACCTGGGCTGGGATCTGGGGGCCTGGCTTCTGGCGCCACCTCTGCCACTGATTTCCAAGTGACCTTGAGTAACTCTCTTCCCTGTCTGAGCCTCAGTTTCCACATCTGGGAAGAAGGGGGTGGCCAAAAGAGACTTCAGGTCTCTTCTGTCCCGTATTCTAGGAGCTCAGTGAAGTGGGGTGGGGGTGGGGCCTGCCTTCGAAGAAACTGGCTCTTCTCTCCAGGCCTGGGAGTGGGGGCCAGGTGGTTTTTCCGCATCCTCCAAAGATGGTGTGTGGCTGGTACTCTGGACTGGCTTGGGCTCAGGTGGGGATGGAGGCTGAGTCA
This sequence comes from Cynopterus sphinx, assembly GCA_030015415.1. Taxonomy (NCBI): domain Eukaryota; kingdom Metazoa; phylum Chordata; class Mammalia; order Chiroptera; family Pteropodidae; genus Cynopterus; species Cynopterus sphinx. The sequence goes on from CM057393.1 coordinate 1,939,663, forward strand.
GGGGTCAGTGAGCCCTGACTCTTAGGTTTGAAGGCTGCCTGGAAGTTTTGGGGGGCCTGGGGAACTGACCTAAAGATGGCAACTTCAAAAAGTAACCTCCTGGAAGCCAGGGTGAGGGAGGGCTGCGGAAGGCAGGAGGAGGCCAGATCCTGATGGCCTCGTCCTGCCTCAAGGGGACCTTGCTATGCAGCCTGGGCCTTGCCCTGGGGGATTGCCCAGGGCTGCAGCCGAGGGCTGTGCCCACTGGGAAGGGAGGGGGCAGAATTCTGATTGCTACTGAAAGCCCCAGCATTAAAAGCCAAAGTGGCCGGAAACTTCTGTGTTTATAGAAAGCTCTTAGGCAGGGAGCATCTTCCCTGGCACAAGTTGGGGCTGCTGCCTGCCTGCCACTCACCTGCCAGCCTAGCTCTCAGGGCAGGCCTGGAGGGCGTGAGCCAAGTCTAGCTGGAATGCGTTCATTGGGGCATCTTGCTTGAAGGGGCCAAACTAAGGTCGCCCTCACATCCCTGGGCGGTGGCATCCCCTTCTTGAATCTGTCTTTTTAGGAGTGGACCACTGTCTCAGGCCCTCCCAGGGCTTCAGACGTTTCCAGGGTTGGAGATGCAAGTCCCTTTCCTTGCTTGCTGTGACCTTGGATTTCTGCCCATGACCCTCAGCTTATCCCCTCACCTTCTGCCAGGACTGGGTTCAAAAGCTGGCTGTGTTTTACAAGCTGCAAGCCGTGGGCAGGGTTCTGAACTTCCTTTGAGCCTTAGTTTCTTCACCTATAATGCAAGGATGCCTGCCTTCTGGGGTTTCAGTATTAGGTGAGATAAAGCATAGCAGGTGCTCTCGCGTGGTACTTTCCTCGTCCTCTCTAGCGGCTGAGCCCATTCCCCAGGCACTGACTGCCCTCCCTAGAAGTACTGACCTGCAAGGTCCGCAGACACTTGGGGGAGTGATTCCCTAGGGATCCCCAGGGTAAGGCGTGCCCAGGGAGCGTCCCCCAGTCTAGGGGGGTGCAGGGGTTCAGGAAGAGAAGCCAGAGGAGCCGGTCCAAAGGGAAGTCTGGCCGCCATCTCTGGCCCTTCCCAGGCTCCCTCTCCAGGCCCAGTGTTTATCCCTCCGCCGCGGCTGACACGCGTTGCTGACACCCGCCCAGGCTGGCCTCGGCCCCAGGCGCGGAGGGGGCGGCAGGCCGCTGGCGATGTGCCCGGGGGAAGCCAAGCAGCCAGCACCAGGGCCGGCCGAGGGAGGGGGCGCGCTGCCCGGCCTGCCGGCCCAGGCACCTGCGCCGGGCACAGCTGCGTCCGCCCTCTGCTGGGGACCCCAGTCCCCGCTGTGCTCCCCGGGGCGGGGAGTCCCCGGGCGGGCGGCAGTGTGACAGGGTTGGTGGGGAAGGGCTGGGACCCCCCCTCCCCGGAGGCAGGGGGGCCTCGCTGACGCGCCTGCCCCTCCCCGACCCCCAGGCCGCAAGTTCATCATCGCCAACGCTCGCGTGGAGAACTGCGCCGTCATCTACTGCAACGACGGCTTCTGCGAGCTGTGCGGCTACTCGCGGGCCGAGGTGATGCAGCGGCCCTGCACCTGCGACTTCCTGCACGGGCCGCGCACGCAGCGCCGCGCCGCCGCGCAGATCGCGCAGGCCCTGCTGGGCGCCGAGGAGCGCAAAGTGGAGATCGCCTTTTACCGGAAAGACGGTAGGCGGGGCGGGGCGAGGGGCGGGGGCCGCCGCGAGGGCGGAGCCAGTGCGAGGGCGGGGCGGGGCGAGGGGCGGGGCCAATGCGAGGGCGAGGGCAAAGCGAGGGGCGGGGCCACTGCGGGGCGGAGCCAGTGCGAGGGGCGGGGCCAGTGCGGGACCGGGCCGAGAGGGCCGGGGGCTTGGGTGGGCACAGGGGGTGGGCGCTGCGGGGAGCAAGGCTGGGAGCCCGTGGGGGTGGGTCCCTGGGGGCGTGACAGCAGCTCGGAGGGGCCGTGGGCCTTCCCGGCTCTGTTCACTCCCCTCACTGTGCCGGAGCGGATTTCGGGGTGGCTAAGGGCTGCGCGTCTGGGGCCTCACGTGGGCACCGGAGCCAGGTGGGCTGCAGCTTGACGGCGCCGGGATGGCAGGTGGGCAGAGGGCGGTAATAGGTCAGGCTGGCGGCGGGGCGCTGACCTTTGGCCACAGACCTGTAGCTACCCTTGGGCAGCGTCTGCAGGTGACCGGTCTGGGGAGATGTCACTGAGGGCATCTCCAGGGCGGGGAGGCCTGCGGGCTGGCTCTGTCTCTGCTGCCCCCCCCGCCCCCTTTCTCTTCTTTACTTAAGCGGCACCTGGCATGAGCTGTGTGCCTCGCCCCAAGCTCAGTTCCCTTTGTCTCCTCTGTCCAGTGCCCCGCCCGCCGTCCCTTCCTGCGCCAGGTGTCTCTGCTCAGCCTCCGCCTTCTAGCCCAGCTGCTCTGGGCTTCCGGAGAGCGGATAAACAGCCCGGGCCGCCTGCCCCCACGGCCGCCGGTCTGGGGGGGTGGGCTCTGCTTAGGGAGTGCAGAGCGGAGGGCTGGGGCTGGAGAAGGTGCTGCTGAACGGCCCACGGCGGCCCAGACCTCGCTGCCCACCAGTGTGTGTCCAGCGAGCATTTCCTGAAGCCAGGATCTTGCAGGTAGAGCAGTGAACAAGACAGACGAGGTTCCTGCCCACAAGGAGCTTCCCTGCTGTAGACAGCATGCTGTACCACCCCCGGGGGGGTAGGCAGAGTGAGCCTGCAGCCCATGCCCCTGGCCCTGCCTCTTGGAACTTCCCTGTATGCTCAGAGCTGGCCGATGCCGCCCTATAAAGGGCTCGTGTCCCCGGATGACCCTGCTTTTGCTGGGGTGCCCAGCCAGTGACATCACTGGACAGCACCAGAGTGGGGCACGGTCACTGTGGAAGAGGACTTGCTCACGGCACTCGGGGATTCTGGCAAGGAGGCAGGGGCTGCAAGACGAGATGGAAACTCCGAAGGCAGGGCCTCTGTCTGCTCTTTCCCTGATGTGTCCCAGAGCCTTCGTGGGAGCGGATCTGCTTTCATATCTGCCTGGCCATCTAGTACCGGCTCACGGCGGCGGGTGGCTTCTTGGTGCCGGACGCTGGGCTAAATGTTTCACTTACATTATCTTGTGGAATCTCCACAACAACCCAGGGAGATAGATGCAGCTTTTCTCCATTTATGGATAAGAAAACGAGTTCAGAGAAATTAAGAGACTTTTCCAAAGTCACACAGCTAGTAAACGGCAGAGCGGGGGATGGAACCACGCCTGTCTGGGCAGAGCCCTGCCCACGAGGGGGCATATGTTAAAAATGACACCAACTGGTTGTAGGGGCACCTGTGGGCACATGTTATGTTTTGTCCACTTTTATTTTGCAAGTTACAAACCATCGGTGTGATGAGCAGAATGTGACTGCGGGAAGTCCTGGGTTCGGGTCCCTAAAACCAGAAATTCTGTAACGTGGGGCAACTTAGTTACCGCCTTGGCTTGTTTGCACTTCAGCGATACTGCCCCTGGGCAGGCTTCGGTCCTCGCTGTAGGGTGTGGGGGGCCGGCCCTCCCTCCTGCCCCAGGCCGGCTCCTCTGGGAGAGGATGGCCACGGGACCCCTTCTGCAGAGGAACTATTATGGAATCTTGGTGACCTTGAGGATCACTTAATCCAGCCCACTCGAATTACAGGTGGAAAAACCGAGAAGCAGAGGTCCAGTTACCAGAGAATCAGTGGAGGGAGTGGGACTAGAACCCAGGCCCCTTGCCCAAGATCAAGCTCTCTGCCCCCTTCGAGTTACTACTCCAAACGGGGCTGTGACCCAGAAAATTCTGTGCCAGCCGTCTCTGCTCTCACCCAGTTTCCATGGGATCAGGTAGCTCCTGTTGGCCAACAGGCTGGCCCGGGCCCTCAGGTCACATGGGTCCCCACCTGTCCTGGCACTGGAGGCCTAGGATGCGGGCTGATTTCCTTTGTTTCCCCCCCTCCGCCTGAGGTGCTCAGTCCCTTAGGAGGATCCCCAAGGCTCTGTGTGCGTGTGCACACGAGCTCACACGTTTGTGCGTGGGCAGAGGAGCGAGGCAGAGGTGTGCAATGCCAATGCCACCTCTCGTTTCTGTCCAGGCTTTTCTCAGCGTCTCTGCCTAGGCCAGCCACAGGGAAGGGGGTCCCTGGGCTTCAGCCCCAGGGAGGTGGGTGGCTGGGCAGGAGGTGGGGCCTTTTGCTGGCAGGCGCCAGCGCGGACAGCTGTGCCGTGTCGGTGCCTCTGGCCTAGCTCTGTGCAGTGTCAGGGCCCGGAGCCAGACAGCTCCGTTACTTAGTTTCTGGGACTGCCGGGAGGCAGGGAGGCTGGGCCGGGGCGTGTGGGCTGGAGGGAGAGACACGAGGTGCCAGGGACTCACTGGCCCGGTGTCCGAGCCCCTTCGTGTCCGAGCCAGGACTAAGGCAGCATGGGGGGCGGAGCCAGGCAGTGTGGGGCTGGCAGGTGGTGGCATGGCTGCGGGGCCCCGGGGCCGTGCCTGGGCAGCAGAGGCTGCTGGTATACACCTGTATCCCCCCAGCACTGTGGGGTGGCTCGGGGGCCCTTGGATTTGTGGCTTCTCCTTGCTTGCTGCCCTCCTGTGCCAGGCCATGTGGGGGTCCCTCTGCTCTTTGTTTCCACCTCTCAGCGACCCGCCTGCCACCATGCTCAGCCTGTCTGCCTGTGCCCAGGGTCTCCGCTGCTTTCCTTCTCCCTGTGACTCCCTCCCTGCGACTGCGACTCTCTGTCCCCTCGGTCTTTATCTCTTCCTCCCTGCATCTGTCTCTCTTCTCCTCCCACCAGCCCCCCTGAGCCTTTCTCCCTCTGAAATCCGTCTGGCTCCCCATACCTCTGCCTGTCCTGGCCTGGTCTCCATGTCCCTGTGTCCCCCAGAGTCTGTGCGTGGGTGGGGATGGGGGTGTCTCTAGAGAAGAGTCTGTCGGCTTCTCAGCTCCAGCTGCAGGCTGGTTGCCATGGTAACAGGGTCAGAGGGCCCTGCTGTAACAGCTGAGCCTTGGGCTGGGGGAGGGGTGGGGACTTGCGGGCCATCCTGTGCCCCATGTTCCCAGTGCCTGTGGGGAGCCAGAGCCCCAGAGGTGGGTACAGTCCCCAGACTGAGACCCAGCTTCCCAGGTGCTTGTGCAAGTGCTGCTGGCACCAGTGACACTCCTGTGGGTCTCCGTGTGAGGGCAGATTCTCTGCACACCCCAGGCCATTCCCCCATCTCCTCCCTGTCCCCTGAAATCAGGCTCCTTGCTGTGACACTCCCACACCACTTCTTCTCAGCGTAGCTGGCCCCTCCCCAGGCTCACACCCACCCCTGTCTGACCTCTCCGGGTCCTGAGCCTCAGGCCCCAGACCCCTTGTCAGCCGGGTTGCTGGCAAGCAGCGCCTGGATATGTTGAGCTGGGCAGGCAGGTCACACGGAGGCTGGTGCCTAGGCGTGTCCTTGAGCTGGGAGCAGCCCGGAAGCAGCCCTAGGGGACAAGGTTAGACACAGGGAGCACTTTTCTTGCGGAGCGGACGCCATCAGGGGCTCCCTTCACCTTGGGGTTCCCTGCACGCGTAGGTGCATGGAGACAGGACGGGAGAGAACACCTGCATGTGGCCGGGAACAGGGCTGCTGTCCCCACCCAGCATTCTCCCTCCGAGGCTCCAGGGAGGGATCACCCCGGGCCAGAGCTGGGGGATCTGGCCCGCTTGGTGGCATCCTGTCCCAGCCCCACCCTGGGGCGAGGCAAGCCTGCTGGCATTGAGGGGTGTCAGCCACTCCTGGCCAACGCTGGGGTCTGGAGAGTGTCGCGAGGGTGGCTCCTCCATGTTGTGTCTGCTGTAGCCCCCGGAGAGGAGCTATGTAAATATTTGCACAGAGCCTGCCGGGATGGGAGCAGAGTGTGATGGTGGCCTTGATTCTGGGGAGGGAGGCAGTGGGCAGAAGGAGGGCCAGCGTGGGGGTGCCCGTGTGAGCCGGGGTGAGGCTCAGCCTCTTTTGTGCCTGGAAGTGGCTTCCAGGGTGGCGTGTCTTGAGAGGTTCCGAGAAAGCCCTTTCACACGTAAACATCTCTCCCGAGGGTGGTTAGAGGACCTCTCACGGGCAGCGAATGAGCCTTTTTCTTTAAAAACGCCTTCTCTTCCCTCAGCACCCCTCCCCTGTGTGCAGGGAAGAAGGTGGAGATATCTCGCCCCTTAGCGTGGGGGAGTTTAGCACAAACTTTCCTGTCTGACGTGGGAGCAGGGCCCTGGGGTCAGGGCCAGAAGGTGCGGGGGCGGTGAATGGACACCTGGGATAGATGATTAGCAAGGGGAGGTCCCGGATCAGCCACTGTCCCCATACAGTCCTGTCCTGTCCTTCGTCCAGGGCCCGTAAAGAACTCCACGCTGTGAACTGTGGTTGGCCCTGAATGAAGCCCCCTCTGTTTCGGGGACGCGAGGCCTCTCGAGGGCTAGGCCGTGTTTCCTCCTTGGCCCACGGTCTCCCTTGCTCGCAGTTCTGGGTGAGGTGGCCATGTCTGAACCCTCCCACTAGACTGTAAGCTCCGGGAGCACAGGCGGCAGCTTGTTTTGTTCTCTGTTGTTTCTAGGTGTCTAGTGGGAGCTCAGTATAGGCTTGTTCCATGAATGAATGAATGAATGAATGAGTGAGGTGGGCAGGGCACTGTGTTGCAGAAGCCCCGTGTCGAGTGTCAGCGACTTGGGAGCAATTTCTGGCTCAGGTACAGAGTCGTCGTGTGGCTTTGGGGGAATCATTCTCCTCCTCTGGGCCTCAGTCTGTCCGTCTCTGAAAAGCCTTAGAGCAGCCGAATGCCAGGGCCGGGAGGGATCTTAGAGGAGGGAGAGACTGTCAGGGCCAGAGGAGGGAGGGCCAGGGAGAGGTGGCCTGAGGTGGCCACTGAGAGAGCTGGGAGTCCTCTAGCCCTGCTGTGTGTGTGTGTGGGGGGGTTGCGGGGTGCAGGGAAGGCATCCGAGACCCAGAGGTGGACCAAGGAGGCCGTGTGGGGAGCAGAGCTGGGGAGGTGTTGGTGCAGGTGCACGGGCAGGCTCACGGGCGTGCTAACCGTGAGTGTGCGTCCAGTTTGCACGCTGGGCACGCGCTTTCAGGCAGGCGGTCCTCACGGTGCTCTGAGAGGCTGGCCTCGTCCCCATCCTCACAGTTGGGAAACTTGCCTAGCAAGGCCGGGGGCTTTATCCACCCGGTGGGTGCCTGAGTGGGAGCTCCACCCAGCTTCCCCTCTTGGCTCCAGGGCCGTGCCCGGCGTGCACAACTGACGCACAGGCCCAGAGGGCCCTGTTGGGGCGCGATGGGCTCAGGGCCGCAGGAAACGTGGATTTTAGCTCGGTCCCCAGAGCTGCAATTTCTCATTGGCCAAGCGGGATCAGACACCTGCCCTCCCAGGTATTGCAGGGAGAGATGCCGAAAGTCAGGTGACAGACGCCAAAAGGCAGAGTCGAGTGTGGAGGCTCATTCTGCTGGCCATCAGACGGGTGTCCCCCCTGGCCAAGCGCAGGTCCTGGCCAGCCGTGAGAAGCGAGCCGACCCAGGGCCTCAGCACTTCTGTCCCCATAGAGCTCCCCGCTTGCCCTGTGTCCCACCTGCTCCTCTTCCCCCGCCCCCCGCCCAGGCTTCTGCTGGCCCCAGCTCTTGCCTTTTCCCTAAATCATGGAAACCACGACATTTGTGCTATTGTTTTTTTTTTCTTTCACTTGATTTATTTTGTTCTTTTCATCTCACTCCCTAGTCCCATTACCCTCCCCTTAGGCAACCATTCAAATGTGCTTCCTGTGGACGTGTTGCTTGCCCGAGTTCTTTGCAAAACGTGTATTTTGTCTGGACGGGTATAGGTTTAACTTATGTAAACGATCTGTGGTATGTATTGTATCCCGGTGTGGACTTTTCCTGCCCAGGAGTATGCCTGTAAGTCCGTTCGGGCTGCTATTTGACATCTGGCCTGTAGCTGCCTGCTCTGCTGATGTACCCATCTCCTTTTCTCCCAGGGGCCCCCCGAGCATCTCCGTAAATAATGCTGCCATGACACCTTCACCCATGGACCCTTTCGGCTCGTGCGAAGGTGTCTTTGGGATGCACCCCCCGGGCTGGCATTGCTGCATCACAGGGTCTGTGCACCCTGAAGTCACCTAAGTACTGTCTGACTGTGCTCGAGCATCACCACCCACCTGCCCAGAGCATGAAATTCCCGTCCCCCCACCTCTCTGCCACGCCTGGCATTATCCACCTTCCTGCTTTTTGCCAGTCTAATAGGTGAAAGTGATATCTTGCTGCTCGAATTTGCATTTCTTTGATTTCCTGTGAGGCGGAGCAGCCTTCTCTGAGGCTGGCTGGCCTCTCGGGTTTCCTTTCATTGCATCGCCTGCCATTATCCTTTGCTCCCTTTTCTATTGAAGCCGCCACTGTCTTTTGTTCTCGATGGTTTGCAGGAGTTGCCGGTGTATTCTAGAAATGCAAACACCCGCGGTTAAATATTCAGTATGGATATTGGGGGTATCCGTTCCGTTGAATCGCGACATTGCAAAGACCTTCTCCCATTCAGTCATCTGTCAAATTTATCCGACAAAGACGCTTAATTTTGACACAAACAAATTTGCTGATTTTCAGTTTTACGCCTTTGAAGTTTGGGTTCAGGAGTTCTCCACCATCCTGAGCGTGCAAAGGTCAACATTTTCTTCGTTGTCTTGTCTTCCTCAGTTGCGTCTTGCATCCATCCTGAGCCTACCTCCGTGTGTGGTGTCAAGCAGGGATCAAGTTGTGTTTCTTTTTCCGTGTACTGAGCCAATTTTCCCAACACGTCTCGTAAACAGCCTGTTCTTTTCCATTGATTTCTGGGGCCACTTGTGTCACCGCCTCGTTTCCCATATATATCCATGGGTCTGTCTTTGAGCTCTCCGTTCTGTTCCAAATAGTTGTTTGTCTGTTCTTGCCTCAAAACCACATTAAAAAAAAAAAAAAGCTATCACATTTAGTATGTCTTATTACTTAGAAAGGCCAATCTCTCTTTATTCTTCCTTTTAAAGGTCAGCTTAAGTATTTGTGGACCTTCTATCTTTCTTTACAAACTTCAGAGAAAGTTTATCGAGTTCCTGGGAAGAAACCCACCCCCTAGAATCCTGATTGGAATTAAATGGGTTTTAGATACAAATTTGGGGAGAACTGGTATCTTTATAGAATTTTCCCATCCAAGAGCATGGATTGTCCCTCCATCTACCAGGTCATTTCTGTGTCCTTTCTCAGTTTAAAGGTTCGTTTTGTTTTATTTCCCTGAAGAGACCTTGCACGCTCTTGGGCAATTCCTGGACGTTTTATCGTTTCTTTGCCGTCATGAAGAGTCTTCTTTCCGACTACCTGCTTTGTGTCGGTCAGAGAAGTGCTGTCCGGGTTCGTGGGCTGATTTTGGGTCAGGCAGCTTCGCCGAACTGTCTCATCAGTTCTAATAGTTTATCTGTTGATGTCGTCAGTTCTGTAAGGAGGTGATCCTGTCCTCTACACCCAGTGTCCGTTTTCTCTGTTTAGGTTTGGGTCGTTGTCGTATGTTTTGATGCTCAAATGCTCCCTTGGACTTTTCGCTTTTGTGTGCGTCTTTGTTGGGGTGTCCCGGTGCTCTGCGAGGTGGCCGAGTCCTCTCGGTTTAATGATTGAGAAGCTGCCACAGGGTGGGTGACCGAGGGGGAGCTGGAATTGGGCTGGGACCTTCTCGAGGCACCCGTAGGCATTCTGGGGTTTACTGGGGGCCAGGATTGGGCACAGCTCTAGAAGCTTACAGAGTCCCGGAGGAGGGCAGGGCCCCAGGTTGTCTCCCGGTGGACGGTGAAGTGGCTGGCGGAGGTGTGAGGCCCAGAAACACACCTGTATTCCGTGCTGTCGGCTGCAGGATGTCACAGCGCTTCAGCGGAAGCCACCACCCTACTTCCCACGGGGGTTCCGACTGCTGTCCAGAGTCAGGATGGGGTTGAAAGGGGCAGACCCTGTTGCAAAAGGACAGTCGGTGTCCCCAGATGTGAAGGGAGCTTCGAGGATGGGGTGACGGCCCTGTCCACACAGGCCGGGCATTCGCACAGGCCACGCCTCCAGTCCGGGATGGGTCTTCAGACACCGCTTACCCAGCGTGTCCCGTGAAGCCAGCTCGACCCCGGGCTCAGCGCTGTCCCTCTGCGGGGAGGGCAGAAGCTCTCTCTGGAAGCCAGCGTGCAGTCACCTCCTAGATTAGGGATGTAGCTTTAAAAGTTCTCCGTGAGAAACGTCCATGGAGGCTGGATGGGCGGTGGAGAAAACCTTTGGGAGGACTTGGAGGGAAATGGGTGGTGTGGGGAGCTGGAGGACTGGTTGAAGCTGGGGTGCACTGGAGGGAGTGCTGAGGCCAGCCTCCTCGGGTCTCAGAGTGTCTGCGTGTGCAGGGATGGGAGGGGGCCGCAGGGCCTCCTGTGATGGGGGACAGGGCGTCCTGAAGGATTCTCAGGGCAGGACAGACTCCAGGAGGTCGGAGGAGAAAGGTGAAGCATGGAGGCCTCTGGGGGCGGGGGTGAGAGCAGCTTTTCCACATAAGCATGGCCTCGCTTCACCTTCCCAGGGCCTCCCACTTAGCCCAGGTTGAGCGGCACCCCGCAGACCGTCGCAGGCCTGGGCTGAGTCCCAGAGCTCTTCTAGAAGGAGCTTTTCCCCTGAGGCTGTCGCCGTGGCGGCAGTGCTGGGGCAGATGGCACAGGAGGGCACGGGCGTTGGGTTTGGTGGGGGTCGGGATGGCTGTGCGTAGACCCCTGAGGCCCTCCGGGTGGTCCCCTGGGTCCCCGGGGAGGTGTTAGGCTGGGCGGGTGGTGGAGGGTCTGTCTGCAGACGCCCTTCTGTGTGAGTCGGGGTCGAGGTCACAGCTCCCAGCGCCTGCCGGGCAGTGAGTCTTCCCCAGGGATGTCGGTGTGGGGCAGAGGATGGTCTCTCTCTGGCTTCCTCCCACACACGCACACGCACTCACTCACGGGCTGGCCTCTCTCAGGCTTCCCCACTCTGTCCCCTGGGCCTGGGCCCCTGGCTGCCCACGAGAGCTCTGTTAGTGACATGGTGGCCCCCGTCCAGGAGTCGCTCCTTCTGCATCTTCCTGTCGCCGCCACCAGGCTAAATATAACCTGACACTGCACAGCCCTGGGCTGCTCAGCGACAGGCTCTCTGCCTGGGGGCGGACAGGGCCGCCTGGGGCCCCAGCCTCCTGCCCTCAGCGTGACTTTGGGCCCAGCTCCTCCTGTTGGGGGCGAGGCAGGGACGTAACCGCAGCTAGGACGGCAGCCTCCCCGAGGTCACCTTCCCCGCAGGGCCCCGGCACCCTGCCTCGTTACAGCTCCCGATGCTTCCACAAGGCCATCTGTCATCTCATCTGGCGCCCGGGGCAGCAATCACTCATGCTGGCAGCACCCCCAGGGAGTCTGAAGCTCAGAGAGGTGGATGACCTGCCCAGGCACACAGCAATTGCCCAGGTCGCCTGATGGTCGGTTGGGCAGGTCAGCTCGGCTCTCGGGCTCCCTTCTCTGCCTGGGTTATTCTCTCTTCCTCCATCTCGCCCGGGCTCTGGGGTCCTGTTGACTGGGCGTCACAGTGAGGACAGGTGTCAGGCTGTGTTGTTCGTGGTGACCTGGATGCCTCACCTGCGTGTGCTCAGTGAATGCTCGTGGGAGGAAGAGCCACCCCCAAGGGCTCTGTGATGACATCTAGTTTGCTCACAGAGGCTCTGACCTGGGGGGTTGCTCAAGGACACTCAAGGTCCCTGCCAGCCTGCCGCCTGCCCCCAGCCTGTGCTGCCCTGATTGATAAGGCCTGCCCCTGCTAAAGCCGAGTGTCCACATGAGGCTAGGGATGTCCAGAGAAGGGGAGTCAGCTGGGACAATGGGTGGGGCCCCTGGACAGGTTGAGGTGCTGGGCTGGGCTCCCAGGTGCGCTGCTGGGAGTGGCTGGGCAGCAGACGCAAGCCAGCCCAGCGCTCCCATGAACGAAGGCATTTCCCTGGGGTCGGGACGACCCCGGCCTGCTGCACCCAGATGTCCAGGCCTGGTTCCCCGCCAGGGCCCCCTCCTTCACCCTCCCAGTGACCTGCAGTGAGCCCCTGACCCCTATCAACGTCCGACTGCATCCCCTTTCCTCTCTCCATCCTCACGGGGCCAGGCTGCCCCCGCCCTAGGAGGCGGGCGAAGTCTGGGCACCCAGCCTCCCACCCAGAGCCAGGTGTCCTCAGCTGGGACTGGGGGTGTGAGTGGCATGTTCTTTGCATCAGCCAGCCAGGTGGCCTGGGGCCTCTCCAGCTCTTCCTGCTCCCATTACCAGGACCTCCCCTTGGCCCAGCCCCTGCTTTACATACGTCATTCATCCCTCCAGTCCTCCTGGGGTGGGCATGACCTCTCCCATGTGGCAGATAAGCACCCTGGGGCTTGGGGAGGGGAGATGACTTGCCCAAGGTCATTCTGACACAACGAGCAAAGGCCACCTGACTCCACAGCCTGTGCCCCTTTCCTTCGTGTCGGGGAACCCCCCAGCCTTCCTGTAGGCAGTGCAGGGGCTCAGGGAACTTTGGTGGGTCCTCCGCTCCCCTCCATCCCTCCCCTACTCTCTGAGCTCTGCTGGGAGATGGCTCTTCCTCCGGAGTGTGGGCTGTGCCTGCCACGGAGTGGCTCCCTGGGGAACTGCAGCCTCACCCAGCGCCAGTGAGGAGCCTCTGCCCCTGGGGGAGCCACACCGGGGCGCGGGGCACGGTCAGAGGGAGAAGAGGAGCGGAGTGATGGGCAGGGTCCTGGGGCCAGCAGGAGCGGACCTGCCCTGGTGGGAGGCGCGCACTGTCGCGTGTGCAAAGGCGGGCCCAGGGCGCCTAGAAGCGACTCAGCAGCCGGCTCCCGACCCCTCTCCCGCGGGCTGGAGTTTGCCCTGCGCTGATGCCCAGCTCCCGCGTCCCTGTGCCCCACCCCTGGCCTGGCTGCCCTTCAGCTGCCCTCGGGGATCCCCACCCCCATCATCTCGGCCAGTGGCGGGATGGGGTCCCCTGGCAGGTCTGGCTGGAAGGCTGGGGTGGGTGACGTGGCAGCTCACAGAAGCCCCAGCCGACCCAGCCGTGGTGGGAGGCAGAGCCTTGGGGTCCCGGCCGGTTCCGGCCATCCGCTTCCCTTCCTTCCACGTCCCCTTGAACATAACAGCTGGAGTCACCCCCCCCCCCCGCAGCCATCAGGCAGGGCTCCAGGACACATTTTTGGCATCAGCTGGGCTTTGACAGGCTTATTTGAAAGGAAAAAATTCCTTGACTGTCACTAGAGGAGAGGGCCAAGGGGACTCTGCACGTGACTGTGTGTCTAAGGGCAGGGGCGAGCCCGAGCCGCGAGGGGCTTCTCTCCGGAGGGTCTGCAGCCTGGCAGAGGGTGGGGTGCCAGGGTCCCCTGCTGTCCGGGCAGCAGAACGCAGTTTCGGCCCCTCCCGCCGAGAAGACTGGATGGAGTGGGCAGGGCGCCGAGGCCTCAAGTTCAGAATCTGTCGGGGGCAGAATCCCCGTCGTCCCGAAGGGCTGGGCTTGTCTGGGTCCGGGACTCTAGACTTCTCTGGGATGAGTTTCCTGGTGAGGCATGAGGAGCAGAAGCCTGGAGCACGGGGCCCCGGGCTGGGTGTTGGGGTCTCCGGGGCTGAGGTGTTTTGCTCTGTGGCCTGTCTTTAGTCCCGAGGAGGGCCAGTCCCTGCTCAGGCCGCTGCCGGCCATCACCATATTAGGACATAAACTCTAGGCGGCCTGTCTGGGTGCCAAATGGTCTCCAGCTGGGCCCGGCCCCCTGCAGCTCCCAACACCACAGCCGTGCTTCAGCTGGGCCATGTCAGAGGCCGGAGGTCAAGGGACAGGAGCCGCTGCTGGAGGGAGACCCAGATAAAGCCCTCCAGCTCAGGTCCTGAGGGCCGAGCCGTGAGGGCCTGGGATGCGGTGAGTGGAAGGGCTTTGTGCGGGGCGGAGGATTCCCGGCCAGCCCCTCCCCGGCCCAGCTCCCTCATCCAGTGCCATCCTTCCACAAGACGATCCCTCAGCTGGGACAGGCGCTGGTCTGCAGGAACCAGGCCCTCCGTACCTGGCCTGCTCGGGCCATTGCTAAAGTGGCTGTCACACTCCCCAGGCTCAGCCCCCCAGGGACTGGTGGCAGGCATCAGACACCGCCCAGAGCCCCTCCAGGTCGCTGGCCTCTCCTTTGACTTGGTTTGCCACCCCCGCTTGCTCCGCGCCCCTCCATTCCGGGGCCCTCCTCACCGTCAGCATCACCCCGTCACTGACCCCACTGGTCGGTGCCTGCTCCCTGCTCCCTGGAGAGTTAGGCCTCTGCAGTTTAGAGAAGACAGATGAGCAGGGGCAGTGAGACCAGAAAGAAGTCTCTGCCCCAGATAGAGGGACACGACGGACATGCCTGGTCCCACAGGGTCCATAGAGGAGGAACATGGTGTTAATACATGCGTCGGGGTCTCCTGGAAATCAGCAGGAAGCAGTGTGAGGGGCCACGTGCTGAACAGGAGCGGAGGTAGTCGGGGTGCAATTGGCCTGGCGGACCGGCCTCCCCTGGGACCGGGGCTCTGGTGGCCAGACAGACAGAGAGAGTGGGCAGTAAAGACGCGGAGAGACAGAGATCCAAGATCTAGAAGCAGTGCTTCTGGAGTGTCTGGCGAATGTGTCCCAGACCAGGATCTTTGTGAAATGCAGAATCATGTGCTCGGGGGTCGTGGTGACGCCAGATTGCTGCGAAGGTTCTGGAACGTCCGCTCTCGACTTCCAAACATAGCTTGCTGTGGCCTGACGGCGGCTGGGGACGACTGAGCATCCATCCAGCCCACGCCTGGCGTCCAGTGCATGCCCTGCGTGCATTTCCCCACAGGCTTCGCCTGGGCTGACTTATTTGATCTTTACAACTCACGGGAAAGGAACTGTAGAGGAGGAAAATGAGGCGCAGGGAGGTTAAGGCGTTTGAGAATAACGCATAAATGACTGAGGAGCGGAGCTGGGATCCGAGCCGGAGGCCCTGGGCCTGATGTCTGCAGGCCTAACCACCATGCCACACTGCCTTGCAGGGGGGAAGCAGGGTCAATCGAGAGGCTAGGGAAAATGAGACGAAAAGGCGCAGGGTGGAGGAGCACCAGCCAGAGTGAGGGAGAATGCGCATGGGGGAGGGGGTTAGGAAGCAGGACAAGTGGAGAGACAGGGAAGCCTCGCCAGCCGCAAGCTGGAGCGGGCAGATGGAGGGTGGGGGCTGTCTGGCAGGCACGCGGTGGGAGGAGACGGGGGAAGCTGTGCGCAGAGCCCTGGGGGAAGCGGAAGGGGACAGGCCCTTTCAGGTTTCTGCTATGCCCACTGAGAGGCCTTGGTGCCACAGTGGCCGTGTCCCCCACCCCACAGGGAGCTGCTTCCTGTGCCTGGTGGACGTGGTGCCCGTGAAGAACGAGGATGGGGCGGTCATCATGTTTATCCTCAACTTCGAGGTTGTGATGGAGAAGGACATGGTGGGGTCCCCGGCCCTCGACACCAATCACCGCGGCCCCCCCACCGGCTGGCTGGCCCCAGGTAAGCGCAGCCAGGCCCCTGCCCCTGGAGCCATGAGGGTGCTTGCCCTGCAGGAAGGTATGTGTGAATGGGGGTCCCTTCCGAGGTTGGGGAGAGGATACCAAGGATGTGGCCCAGTCTCGTCCTCACTCAGGATGGTTTGAGCCCAAATTCACAGGTCCTTGGGGCAGGATCACACCTGGTGCCCTAACTTTACCTGCCTGGGTTCCCACCACAGCATCCCCTGGGAGTGGTCCTCTCCCCAGCCCCAGGGGTGGGGGTCCACCCTCTCTCTGCCTCTCAGGGGCTCAACTCTGTGAAAGTTTGTTCGCCCCTGGTTCTTGTCCCTGGACTGGCCGGCTCCCCACTGCGGCCCGGGATTGCTGAGGAGAGGATGTGAGGGGAAAGCTCACTGTGGCTGGAGACGTGGCGGCCTCACCTCATCTCCCTGTGACCCAAAGGCTCAGACGCCCCCATTCCCCCTTGGTGGCCTCTTCTGGTTGAATTTTAATTTGTCCCTCTGAGTCATGCCCAAAGTTTCCACTCTGTGGTTTCTCGAGCTCTGAAGCGGCAGCGCTAACACCGGCCCTACCTGCTGTGCGGGGGCCATCTGCCAGGTGGCAGGGTATGGCAGGGGGACGGGCACGTGTACTGTGTGGCCTCCAGCAGGTGGGTGACACGACTCCCAGGTCTGCCCACATTTCCTCACGTCTGCGAGTGGGGTGATAGCGCCCGCCAGCCCAGGGGCGAGAGCCCCCCTGGAGTGCGCAGAGCCCCCCCGTGACATGTGGCTCCAGATGGAGTACTTTATTACCCGGGGACCCCGTAATGAGGAATTCTGCTGCGACTTGCTGTCCTGGGCGGGTCAGGGCCCGCTTCCCGGCCCTCCTGGGCTGGGCGGCAGGTGCACCCCGCGGCCACAACGCGCCTCCCGATCCCCGCAGGTCGCGCCAGGACCTTCCGCCTGAAGCTGCCCGCGCTCTTGGCCTTGACCGCCCGCGAGTCGCCGTCGCCCGTGCGGCCGGGCGGCCCCGGCGGCGCGGGGGCCGCGGGGGCGGTGGTCGTGGACGTGGACCTGACGCCCGCGGCCCCCAGCAGCGAGTCGCTGGCGCCGGACGCCGCCGCGGACGCGCGGGCCATGGACAACCACGTGGCGGGGCCGGCGCCGGCGCGGCGGGCGCTGGGGGGCCCCGGCCCCGCGCCCGCCCGCGCCCCGGCCCGGCCCCCCGCGTCCCCGCCGCCGCCGCCGCGCGCGCTCGGCCTGGGGCCCGCGGGCCCCGGCTCCGCCTGCAGCCTGGCGCGCTCGCGCTCGCGGGAGAGCTGCGCCAGCGTGCGCCGCGCCTCGTCGGCCGACGACATCGAGGCCATGCGCGCCGGGCCGCGGGCCGCGCCGCGCCACGCCAGCGCCGGTGAGGCCGCCGCCCGCCCCGCCGGGCCCGAGGTTCCCCGCTCGGGAGCCCGCGTGGGCCCCTGGAGTCGCCCCCTCCGGGACCCCTCCGTGCCCCCCCGCCCCAGGGGGAGGGCCACCAGGGCGTCCGGCCCCTGCCCCCCACCCGGCCCTCGGGCCGTCGCTGTGGCTCTCCCTCCCCCCCGCGAGCTGTCTCAGGGTTTGGTCCCAGGTGGCGTGTCCTTCCAGTGGGGAGGAGTCTGGCCCCGCGCTCTCGGAGACTCCGCCCCTGTCTCCTGAGCAGACTAGGAGGACACACGCGGACCCCCTGGCCTGGCTCCCCTCCCCCTCCCCCCGGGGTCCCTGTCGACCCCGCCCCGCGGCCCTGACGCCCCTCCCCCCACCCAGGGGCCGTGCACCCCCTGCGCAGCGGCCTGCAGAACTCCACGTCCGACTCGGACCTGGCCCGCTGCCGCACCATCAGCAAGATCCCCCAGATCACCCTCAACTTCGTGGACCTCAAGGGCGACCCCTTCCTGGCTTCGCCCGCCAACGACCGGGAGATCATAGCCCCCAAGATCAAGGAGCGGACCCACAATGTCACTGAGAAGGTCACCCAGGTGGGTGCCCAGGCCCTGGCTTGGGAGGGGTGGGAGTGGGCTGTGGTCCAAGGTGGGCTGGAGGGGGCCAGTCCGGGAGCGCCTCTTGGGGCCGGCACACCTACTAGCTGGGGTGGGGGTGGGGGGTTCCAGAACTAGGGTGAGAGGGTAGTGGGGGAGGTCCCAGAGGAAGGGACAGTGGAGGGGAGGTGGCCTTGGCATGAGACAGACACAGAGAACAGGTAGATGAGGCACAAGGAGGACAGAGCAGTTCGGCTGGCCACCTGCCCTGAGAGGGTCAGGGTGGCCGGGAGAAGGCCACTGGCTGCAGGGGCACGAAAGGGTCTGCTCACAGCACGCGCTGAGGGGAACACTGGGGGGCGACTGACAGGAGGCTTTGGGTTAGCAGGGACCTCAGAGGTCAAGGTTGGTGGTCTTGGTTCTCCTAGGCCAAGGAATGAGCCAGGAAGAGGGCAGGGGCCCAGTGCTAGGACCAGGGTGGCCTGGAAGTGCCCGCCCCGGTATCCCCAGCAGCGTCTGCGTATGGGGGTGCGTAGACGTGGAGGGTTCAGTTCCGAGTCCTGGGCCAGAGAAGGCCACCAGCCTCTTGGGGCAGTGCCCGCATTGCCTGGTGGCAGGGCCAGCCTGGTCTCCTGTCCCCTCCTGGCAGCAAGATCACCAGCATCACCCCCACTGCCCAGTCCATCCCAGCTCCTTTTTCACTTCCTGGCAGAGGGTAAGAAGCCAGGGACAGTGGGGCTCCTGTCCCTTGCTTGTCACACCTCAGCCCCTGCTGCCCCCTCCTGCCCCTGCCACAGCAGCTCCCTGAATCGGCCCACGTGAGGGAGCTGCCGCCACCGGCTTCCTCGGCTCTGCTCCTGGCCCTGCTCCTGCCACCTCTGGCTCTCTGGGTCCCTGCCAGGGCTCCAGCCCCTTGGCCTCGAGTCCAGAACATTCCCCATGCACGCCGGGTTCCATATCAGGCTGCCTGCCCTCTCCCCTCCTGCCCCCCGCCTCTCCGTGGTCCCCACCTGGAGCCTGGGCGTCCGCCCTGCCCTGGCCCGGCCGCCCTGTCTGTGGCCTGTGCGCGTGTCCCTGGCTCTCCCGGTCCCCGGGCACTCTCTCCATGGCCGGGTGTCTGTCTGACTGGCTGGGCACTCGACCGGCGGGGCGGGGGTGTTAGGGAGCCCATTAATCTGCGGTGACAGGCCAGGCTGCCGGGCGAGGAGGAGGGGTACGGGCTTCGGGCTTCGGAGCGGCTGCAGCAGGAGCCTGGAGCGGCCGCGGGGGAGGGGGCCGCTGGCCGGGCGGGCGGATGGGGTGGGGGTGGGGACCTGGGAGGAGGAGGGGCCGCTGGAGGAGCCGGTTCCGACCGCGGCGCCGCTGCTGGGCTGGCGGCGGGCAGAGCGCAGCGCCTGGGCGGCGGGGCCTGCGCGGCGGACCATGGGCAGCCCGAGCCGGGCGGGCCACTGGCCACGCTCCCTGCCAGGGTGACCCCGGCCCGGCAGCTGGCTTCATGCCAGAGGCTGCCCTGGGAGCCTGCCCGCCAGTCTCTGGGGCGCAGCCCGGGCTGGGGCTGCTGCTGGGGTGCAGGTGAGGCGCTGGCGGGCGCTGGGGCCCCAGGGCAGGCAGGCTGGGGGCGGCCACGTCCTCCATGGCGGCCCCGGCCGCGAAGGCGAGCAGGACCAGGGCCCTGCAGCCCAGGGTCCCGAAAGGCCGGGTGAGGCGGGCCGTGCGCATCTCCAGCCTGGTGGCCCAGGAGGTAGGTGACCCCCAGCCCCTCCCTCTCCCTTCTGGGCTGGGGCAGGGATTCAGGGAGCAGCCCAGAGGGCTCTGGCCCCAGGCCAGACAGGGCTCCTGAGAAGCGGGTCGGTTCGGGAGTCGGGTCCACAGCCCTGCCCATGCCGGCCCCGCTCCAGCGTTTTCCTTGTCTGGAGTTCCCTGCCACGGCCTCCGTGGCCCACCCTCTTCCAGCTCAAAATGCAAAGGGAGGAGAGGAAGAGCGGGAATGAAGTGGGTGCCCAGAGAGGATGGCGGGAGCCGGCTGGGGGAGAGGACTGTGCCTCCTGCTCCCGCCCCAGCTCCCGCAGCGGGCAGCCCCCGGGCCCCGCCTGGAGGCCACAGGCTCCATGGTCCAGTTCTCCACCTGCTGGGGGTGGATCTTGGAGTGGGCAAGGGGGTCCAGGTTTTGGGGCTGGGGTCTCAGTGGGGTGCGGGTCAGAGGCCACCAGATGTAGCAAGGGCAGCTGAGCCGAAGCACCGGGCTCACCGTTGCTGGGGTAGCCTGAGGTGTGAGTGGCTGCCTCGTGGTCCCCCAGGCTTCTGACTCTGTGGATACCTCCCGGGAGCCACCCCTCCACCCCAGCTCAGAGAGCCTGGGGGAGGGTGGCCGAGGGGCCTTTGGAGGTGGCTGAGGGATGAGTCTGAGGATCCCACCCCTGCCATCACCACCTGGCACCTGAGCTCTCTGCCTTGGGTCATATGCTTCTCTCACCTGGCGGACAGGTATTAGGGGTGGGGCGGGGATCTTTCCCACCCACAGGTGAGGACCCAGGGTTTGGCTTCAGTGAACTTCAGTATTCTGTGGGATGACAGGTCAAGGGAGGCCACACACCTGGCCTACGGCCATATGGTGAGCTGCTGGTTGCAGAGCTGGCTTGGCCCCAGTGCGATGAGGTTTGCAGGCCCAGGTCGTGCATCCCAGGCTTTTTCTGTGCGTGTGTGTGTGTGTGTGTGTGTGTGTGTGTGTGCGCGCGCGCGTGTGTGTGTGTGTGCTCATTGGGGCAGTGCTGGTCCTGCCGTGGACAGACTCAGGGGCAAGGTCACTGTGCTCATGTGTGGTTGAGCCTCTCGGGCACTGGGGAGCCCCATTCTTCTGTTCCCTTGTCTGTGGGGGCCCCAGTCAGTTCCCTTTTCTCAGTCCCGCTTGACCTCGGAAAGGTCACCGCCCCATGCCTTCTGCCTTAAAGAGAGGGCTGTTTGGGCTGAAGGCAGGACGGAGTGGGGGCTTGCAGGCCACACGCCCTCACCCCTGCCCCAGGCGCCGGCTGCTCCCCCGCCCCTCCTGCACCCTTGCAGCCCCTGCAGCCAGGCCAGGATGGACAAAGCCCTAACCACGGCCCTTCTGAACTTAGTTACTTCTAAGGGATTCTCCAAACGATCTCTCTGGTGAGGGTGGGTCCGGGGGATCCCCAGCATGAAAATGCGTGGGACTCTTTGAGGCTCCATGCACAGAGGCCTGGGGACTGGGGCCTTGGCAGTCAGTGCTGCTGGGGGCAGGGCGGCAGCCTGGGCTCTCCGGGTGGGCAAAGCCTTGGGTCCGGCTGTCAGGGATGGCAGGCCAGGCCAGGCGAGCTTGGGGACGGGGCCTTTGGGTTGAGTCATGTCTGTGAGAGGGGATTCTGAGGGGCAGGGAGGGGCCACGGGGGGACGGACAGAGGCTCCTAGGACAGTGTGGGCAAACTGGCCTTGGGTCTTCCCAGTCTGGCTTGGGGAAGGAGTGGCACGAGCACCTGGTCTGGGTGGCGAGCCTCCTTCTGCCTGACCATGGAGGGCGTCGGGTGTGAAGGTGCGGGGCTGGGGGTGTCACTTGTGAACATCTGCCTGTGTGCGTCCTTCCGTGTGCACGTAGGCACGTCTGTGGCTGGGCGAGGTCCGCTCTGAGTCTTTGCAGGAGTGTGGGTGGCCTGTCCTGGGCCCGGGGGAGAGGGCGCTGCAGGAGCAGGGGGTGGAAGTGTTTTATTTTCTCTCCCCGGGGACCAGAGGGCCTGAGCCTGGATGGCTGGTATCCTTGGGCCAGGGGCATGGACTGAGGAGGCCATGATGTGTGTGTGTGTGGGGGTGTGTGTGAGGGGGTCGGCAAGGTCACGTGACAAAATTTACACTCTTAGGTAGGGGACTGCGCTGCTGGGGAAGCACCCAGGCTGAGGGGTGGCCAGTGGCTGTGGCCCCTTGGCTGAGGGATGGACATCCTGACGGAGACTTATCGCCCTTCTTCTTCTTCTTGGCCTGTTCTCTGGAGGCCTCAGCCAAGACGTCACCGGATCCCACCCTAGGGGTCCCGTGAGCTGCCCTCCCCTCATCTGGGCTTCAGCCGACACCATCGCTCACCTCCGCCTCGCCTACCTGTGCAGGTCCTGTCCCTGGGCGCGGACGTGCTGCCGGAGTACAAGCTGCAGGCGCCGCGCATCCACCGCTGGACCATCCTGCACTACAGCCCCTTCAAGGCCGTGTGGGACTGGCTCATCCTGCTGCTGGTCATCTACACGGCCGTCTTCACGCCCTACTCGGCCGCCTTCCTGCTGAAGGAGACGGAGGAGGGCCCCACGGCCCCTGACTGCCGCTACGCCTGCCAGCCGCTGGCCGTGGTGGACCTCATCGTGGACATCATGTTCATCGTGGACATCCTCATCAACTTCCGCACCACCTACGTCAACGCCAACGAGGAGGTGGTCAGCCACCCCGGCCGCATCGCCGTCCACTACTTCAAGGGCTGGTTCCTCATCGACATGGTGGCCGCCATCCCCTTCGACCTGCTCATCTTCGGCTCTGGCTCGGAGGAGGTGGGCTGGCGGGGAGGCTGAGGGGAGGGAGGGGAGCGGAGGCTGGGAGGGATGCGGGGAAGGGAGAGGTGGGGGTGGGAGGTCGCGGGGTGGAGGGGTGGCGGGAGAGAGGGCTGCTGCAGGGCAGGGGCCTGCCCTCCCGCCGTCACCGAGACATGCAGGGTGCAGAGGTCCAGAGAGGGCGCTTTTCTCTCCTTTGTTTATCCAAAGAGGCCCTGGCCCTCTAACTCACGCAGAAGTGCCTGGGAAGCCAGTGGGAGCCCTGACCGGGCACCTTCGGGTGGGCGGGCACCTTCCGGTTCCCTCATTCTCACCGCGGGGACCGTGCACCGTGTGTCACAAAGCCGGCGCGGAGACGAAGGGGACCCAGGGCTGGGCGTGGCGTGGGCGAGGCGCTTCCATTATGAGCGGCGGGTCCGGGAGGAAGGCCCTGGGGACCTTCCCTCCCATGCCCCCCGGAGCCCACTCATCGCCCCCCGCCCCCAGCTGATCGGGCTGCTGAAGACGGCGCGGCTGCTGCGGCTGGTGCGCGTGGCGCGGAAGCTGGACCGCTACTCGGAGTACGGGGCGGCCGTGCTGTTCCTGCTCATGTGCACCTTCGCGCTCATCGCGCACTGGCTGGCCTGCATCTGGTACGCCATCGGCAACATGGAGCAGCCGCACATGGACTCCCGCATCGGCTGGCTGCACAACCTGGGCGACCAGATCGGCAAGCCCTACAACAGCAGCGGCCTGGGCGGCCCGTCCATCAAGGACAAGTACGTCACGGCCCTCTACTTCACCTTCAGCAGCCTCACCAGCGTGGGCTTCGGCAACGTCTCCCCCAACACCAACTCCGAGAAGATCTTCTCCATCTGCGTCATGCTCATCGGCTGTGAGTGCCCTGGGGCGGGCCGGGGGGCAGACCCCGGACGGAGGACAGAGAAGATGCGGGAGGGGCCGGGGGGCCCTGCGACTTAGGGACGCCAGGGCCACCATCGTAGCGTGCTTGGGGGCTGGGACCCCAGGGCTGGGGCTCAGGCAGCGCCCGGGGGTGTGTGCCCGGTGTTCATGCTGCGTGAGTGAGTGTGTGCGCGCGTGCACACTCACATGGAGCCCGACTGCGTGCGCCACCGACGGGTGCGGGGCCGGGCGGGTCCCCCGGACGCTGACGGCCCCGCTCGCCCTGCCCCAGCCCTCATGTACGCCAGCATCTTCGGCAACGTGTCCGCCATCATCCAGCGGCTGTACTCGGGCACCGCCCGCTACCACACGCAGATGCTGCGGGTGCGGGAGTTCATCCGCTTCCACCAGATCCCCAACCCGCTGCGCCAGCGCCTGGAGGAGTACTTCCAGCACGCCTGGTCCTACACCAACGGCATCGACATGAACGCGGTGAGGGCCCTGGCGGCCCGGCGGGCGGCCGGCGGGGCGCCGCGGGGACTGAGGCGGCAGCGCGGGCGCCGCTTGGCGCAGGGAGCGCACCTCACACTCTCTGGTTCGGGAGGTCACAGCTGGGGCGTATGTCACCCTCCTGTTGCCCGTGAGCTCATCGACTGGGAGAGCTGTCCCTCGGGGGCAGGCGGTGACCAGTTCAACGCCATGTGGGCCATCGTGGCTAATCCACCGGGAACTGTCCCCACTCCTTACACATAGGCACGTGGCGGCCCAGGGGCCTGAGCTGGTGTCCCAAGGGGGCCCGGCTTGAAGGGGCGGAGCTGGAGTGGGCACCCGGGGCCTTCTCCCCCACGGGACCCTCATGCTCCTCCCTGGACCGCTGGGCGGGGGTGCCGTGGGGTCCCGGGAGAGGGTGCTGAGCCGCCCCCGCCCCCAGGTGCTGAAGGGCTTCCCCGAGTGCCTGCAGGCCGACATCTGCTTGCACCTGAACCGCTCGCTGCTGCAGCACTGCAAGCCTTTCCGAGGGGCCACCAAGGGCTGCCTGCGGGCCCTGGCCATGAAGTTCAAGACCACACACGCGCCGCCGGGCGACACGCTGGTGCACGCGGGGGACCTGCTCACCGCCCTCTACTTCATCTCCCGGGGCTCCATCGAGATTCTGCGGGGCGACGTCGTCGTGGCCATCCTGGGTACGGCGGGGCCCAGGTGCTGGGCTGCAGGAGCCGCTGAGGCCTGGGGCGGGGGCGGGGCGAGCCCGCTGAGGACGCGGTCGTGGGGGCTGTGGGACCAGGGCCGTCCGCAGCTCCTCGGGCTCCTTTAATTCACCCACGCTCAGGCCTGCGAAGGTGGACGGAGAGGAGCCCCCCAGGGGGCGGGGCTGCTGACCTCTGGGGGTTCCCAGACTCAGCTGGCCTTCGGGGTCTCCCCATGGGCAGCAGCACCCTGGCTTCCTTAGAGCAGCGCCTAATCCGGGCGCTCCGAGGCGGGCAGTGGAGGGGGGGCCATGCCGCTGCACTTCTCTGCGGCCTCGTGCAATATGAGCGAACCCCAAGCTGCGCCCCGTCCCCTCCCGCTCCTTCCTTCCCACCCTACCTGTGCGCCCGGGCAGGTGTGCCCGGGCTGCGGCCTCCTGCCTTGTCGCGGTGGGCCCTTTTAGATTTCTCAGTTTACCGCAAACGTACGCTCACTCCACAAACACCCCCAACGGGGCGAAAACCGGATCCTCTGTGCAGCGCTCCGTCTTCCTCGGGGTTTTCTGCTCTGTGCTCCGCTAAGCTGTGCTATCCCTTTTCTCTCAGTAAACAAGATGCTGGGTTTGACTCATCCCCGTGTTCTGATCTGTAGTTTGAAGAAACTTTGTGAGGGCGTGGTGATTGGCCAGGGGTGTTTAGGACTGGGGTGTTGTGGGGTGGGTGGGGGAGAGGTGCAGTTAGACTCGAAGGGAGCCTGAGCCAGGGGTCGAGAGGGGTGTCTAGGCTGCTCCTGCCGGCCGGTTCCAGCGGTGGGGAGGCACAGAGACCCGGGGTTCCCGGCGCTCTGCCCTCAGGCACCGCCGCACACTCTGCCTGTCTTGCCTTTGGGAGCTGGGGACGGGGCTGGCTGCCCAGCCCCTGGCTCCGGGCGGGGGGCTGGGGCTGAGAATGGGTGAGAGGATGCGAGGATCCGGGTGCCGCGGCCTTCACTGTCGCCCAGAGGCTGAGCCCCGTCTCCCTCCGTGACCTCCAGGGAAGAATGACATTTTTGGGGAGCCCCTGAACCTATACGCCAGGCCTGGCAAGTCCAACGGGGACGTGCGGGCCCTCACCTACTGCGACCTGCACAAGATCCACAGGGACGACCTGCTGGAGGTGCTGGACATGTACCCCGAGTTCTCCGACCACTTCTGGTCCAGCCTGGAGATCACCTTCAACCTGCGAGACGTGAGTGGGCTGCCCCTCCGCCGCCCGTGGCCTCAGAGCGTCGAGTCCCAGCCTTACCCTTGGTTCCTGGGGCAGAGGTGACACCTGTGTGCGGGGGTGGGGGGCGGGTGGTGTGGAAGGGCCCTGACACCTCCCTTGGTTCCAGACCAACATGATCCCCGGCTCTCCCGGCAGCGCCGAGCTAGACGGAGGCTTCGGCCGGCAGCGCAAGCGCAAGCTGTCCTTCCGCCGGCGCACGGACAAGGGTGAGGCGGGTGCGGGGGAGGCTGGGGCAGGTGCCGGGAGGCGGGGAGGAGCGCGGCTGGGGCTGTGATGCTCCACCAGGCCCCGCGGACGTTCCCGCCCCCACCCTCAGCGCTCCCCACTCCTCACCTCAGCCGTCCAAACGCGCAGCCCATCCTTTCGGGCCCTAAACTGTCACCTCCTCCAGGAAGCCTTTTTCCACCCTCCAGGCGGGGGGTGGCGTGCCCAAGCTTCTTTGGTCCTCCTCACAGGCCTGGCCCTGGGTGGGGGGCACTGACTAGAGCCGATGAGGGGAGAAGAGACAGGACAGAGGAGGGCAAGGGGACCAGGGACAGGGCTGAGGGCCCGGGGGTCCCAGGGAGCCCCGCCTCGCACGGCCACTGCCCGCGTTTGGGCGGCCAGTGGTGGGGGAACCTGGGCTCGTTCCCTGGATTCCTCAGTCCACTTGAGAGTGGGGGAAGATAGGGGGAACAACCGGGACACGTCCCTGTCTCAGGCCCGCTCTGCCCCCCTCCAGTGCCTCCTGCCCTGTCTGAGGTCTGCTTTCTGTTTCCCGCAGACTTGGAACACCCCGGGGAGGTGTCTGCCTTGGGGCCAGGCCAGCCCGGGGCAGGGATGAGTGGCCGGTGCCGGCCAGGAGGGCCGTGGGGGGAAAGCCTGTCCAGCGGCCCCTCTAGCCCGGACAGCAGTGACGACGAGGGCCCAGGCCACAGCTCCAGCCCCCTCCGCCTGGTGCCCTTCTCCAGCCCCAGGCCCCCCGGAGAGCCACCGGCCGGGGAGTCGCTGACAGAGGACTGTGAGAAGAGCCGCGACACTTGTAACCCGCTGTCGGGTAGGCGACGGCCACCGGGCGGGTGGGGCGTGGCTCTGCCCCAGTGTCCCTCAACCCAGCTTTCTGGCTCCAGGCGCCTTCTCAGGAGTGTCCAACATCTTCAGCTTCTGGGGGGACAGTCGGGGCCGCCAGTACCAGGAGCTGCCTCGCTGCCCCGCCCCCGCCCCCAGCCTCCTCAACATCCCTCTTTCCAGCCCCGGCCGGCGGTCCCGGGGCGACGTGGAGAGCAGGCTGGATGCCCTCCAGAGGCAGCTCAACAGGTGAGGGGGCCCCCGGGGCCGGGCCCGGCTCCCAGCAGGGTCTCTAGGTCGTGAGGTGTGGGGACACTGCAGCGTGCTCTCTGGGTCCCTGGCAGTGTCTGGGGGAAGGGAGAGGGCCCTCTGTCTAGGCCTGTCCGTGTGTCCAGCAGCGTGGCCCATCCTCCCCTTCAGAGCTGAGCCAGGGGCTGCCACACCTGGCATGAGGAGAGGGCCCGGGGCTGACCCGCTGGCCGGTCCACAGGGTGGTCCCAGAGTCGTAGCTTCCCGAGACCAGGGCATCCTCCTCCTTCTCGCCCCAGGCTGGAGACCCGGCTCAGTGCAGACATGGCCACCATCCTGCAGCTGCTGCAGAGGCAGATGACACTGGTCCCGCCCGCCTACAGTGCTGTGACTACCCCGGGGCCCGGCCCCACCTCCACCTGCCCTCTGCTGCCCGTCAGCCCCATCCCCACCCTCCCCCTGGACTCGCTTTCTCAGGTAAGTTCCGAAGCCCCCTCCTGCCCACGGCACCCCGCCCGGCCTTTCCTGACACCGGCTTTGCAGCCCCCTCTGCTCCGCCCTGGTGCCCAGCACCCTCCCAGACTGTATGTACTCCAGGACAAGGGCTGCCTCAGGAGCTGCGGGCACAGGGCAAGGCAGGAGAGCCCCGAGACCAAGGACCCCAGACAGCTGGGCGAAGGCAACCAGTAGGCTGAGTGGCGTGGGCCCCCCCAGTGTCACCCGAATGGCCAGACCTCGTGGTGCCTGTCATGGCCACGAGTGGGCCTGAGGCGGGGTGGTGGGTGCTGCATGCCAGTATGCCCTTGGGACAGGGTCCCAGGTCCCTGGGGTGACTGGCACCCCCAGGTCTGACCATCGCCAGACGATGGTTCTCATGCTGGCCGCTTTGCAGGGCTGTCCCGAGGGCTTTGGCGGGGCCCCAGGGCGGCGCTTCGGGCCAGCAGCTTTGCCCTCTTGCTAGAGATGGGCCTCTGTTGCCCTCTGTCCTCTCCCGAGTGGCCTCCTGGCAGGACAGCTGTGTCCAGGCCCCGAGAAGGGGCTCCTCCGGCTGCCAGAGGCGGCCGGGGATCTGCACCCCCTTCTGCTGGCATCTGCCCCCCCTCCCATCTGCTGCCTGCGCCTGTTTGCAGACACAGGGCCCGCGTCAGCAAATGTGTCAGTCTCCCTTCACGGCCTCCCCCGCGGCTCCCACAGCAGTCGCGTCAGCAGCCCCCCCCCGCCACCCGCCCTGGCACTGTCCCTGGCCTCGGGGCCTGGCCGCCAGCCTGCCTCTGCATTCGGTCTGAGTTCTTTCTGCATCGGAGGAAGGAATCTCGTTTCTCTTTCTGTCCCCGCTCGGTCCCAACCCAGGGCCCCTCATCCCGGGTTGGGTGTGGATCCAGCCACCACGTCCTCTGGGGGAGAAAGCGGCGGTGGCCTCGAGCCTTCCCCGTGTCCGGCAGAAGCTCCCACGGCCACCCGCTGCCCCGTTTAGCTTTGCCCACCGAGGGTGCACTTCTCTGCTTCCGTCCTCAGTGTCTCCCCTCGTGGTCCGTGTCCTGCTCTGTCTGCCTGGGCCCTTCAATCCCCTCCAGCCCCTTTCTGTCCCCCTGTCCTCTGTCACCAGGCTCTCCTGGCCCCCTGTCCTCGGCGTCCTCACTACCCGCCTGCCTGCCTCTCCCCCCACCTACTTCTCCGTGGCTCCTGGCCTCTTACCCTCTGTTCTTCGCAGGTTTCCCAGTTCATGGTGTGTGAGGAGCTCCCGCAAGGCGGCCCCCCTCGACGCCTCTCCCTGCCAGGCCAGCTGGGCGCCCTCACCTCCCAGCCCCTGCACAGACACGGCTCAGACCCGGGCAGTTAGTGGGGCTGCCCCGCGTGGACACATGGCTCACCCAGGGTCCAGCACACTGCCTGGGCCCCTCTCCTCGGAGGCCTTGCTCTCGAGGCCGAGGCGAAGGCCAAGGCCGAGAAGGGGCGAGGAACTGAAAGGCGCAGCCCCTCCCTAGCCCTCGGGCCCATCTCCTCCACAGTCCCCGGGGGTGCCCAGGGGGAGCGGCAGAGGCAGGGCCGGGCAGCGGAATGGGGGTCTGTGGCCCCCCCACTGCCCTGGGGCAGTAGCTGGTCTAACTGCCCGGAGGCACCCGGCCCTGGGCCTTAGGCACCTCAAGGACTTTTCTGCTATTTACTGCTCTTACTGTTAAGGATATTAATTAAGGATCATATGAATAATTAATGAAGATGCCGATGACTATGAATAATAAATAATTATCCTGAGGAGACTCCGCGGGTGCTGGGAGGGTGTGGCATCAGCACGCTTTCTCCTGTGTTGACACTCACACGCGGGTGCTGGCCTCCGCACAGGGCCTGCGGGGGCCGCCCCGACGTCTGACCCGGGATGTGTCCGGTGGAGGGTGCTCCCTGGGGGCTGACTCAGGTCACCTCCGGGCCTTCCTGCCTCCGTGAGGCTCTGGCTCCAAGGGAACCACCTGGCAGTCCTACTGGGAGGCAGGCCTGGCCCGGTCCCTCCGGTCACGCGCTCTGCTGGCTGCCGTGCTGGTTCCTAAAGCCGGCCCCGCACTGACCACTAATGCAGCCACGAGTGGTCCTGCCCCTCACGCAGGTCATGAGTTCAGCCCACCCTGACCCTGACCGGGCCTGTATGTGGCCTCTGAACCCCCACTTTGGCCTTACCTTGACCGTAACTCGGACTCCCACGGACCCGATGTAATTGGGCCCTCCCACGGCTCGGCCTCCGGGTTCACTGGTCGTCCCAGCCTTGACCAGGGCCCCCCTGGTGTCCGGCTGCAGATGGGTCTCACCTGGATCCCTTGACCACCTGAGGCCCTTGGTAACAGAGAAGCTGCCTCCAGCAGCGGTCCCCGACCTTGTGCTCCTGTGAGGTGCGACGCCTGATGGTCTGAGGCGGAGCTGGGGCGGTGATGCTGGCGCTGGGGAGCGGCTGCAGGTCGGCGAAACTGCTCTCTCGCCGGCGGCTCACCCCGCGTCGTGCAGCCCAGTTCCTAACAGGCCACGGACTGGGGACCCCTGGCTTAAAGAGGGTAGAAGTTTCAGGTGGCTCGTTCCTACCATTGGCATAACAAGTCGGAACAGATGTCCCGGGTCCGGGAAGAGGTGCTGCCCGCGGGGCGCATGCGTGCCCAGGTGCGCAGGTGCGAGGGGTGCTGCTCTCGCGAGGACACCCAGAGTCCGTCCCAGCTGTGGCTGGGCAGCTGCAGGCCAGCGGGAGGCCCGGGCTCTGCTGGTGGGCGAGGGCGCTGCCAAAGGCCTCCAGAGCCCTCTGAAGCCCACACCCCGTGACCCTTTGCGGTGAGTTTGCTAATTGAGTTTTAAAGTCAGACGCAGCATCCTCAATACAAGGGCCTGGGATGGGGATGGGATGGGGGCTGGGAGGAGGGACCCGGGACTCTGAGCATCCCCTAGCAGTGTCGCCGGGCTCAGGGTGCCTAGGAGAGAGGCAGAGACTCTCCCCTGGCACTGCACAGGGCTCTGCCTCTCCTCCCAGCGGCGTGACCAGGGGGGGCCTGTGTGAGCTTAGTGCCCTGAAGAGTGGTCGGGGCCGAGAGCCCAGAAGACGGGCGCCTGGTTATAGGACAGGAAAAGGACGAGACCCTGGTCGGTCTCAGAGGTGGGGAGGGGCGACGGAGGCAGGCCTGGCAGAAAGGGCGGCTTTGCGTGCTGGGAGCCTGGGAGCCGGGATGCTTAAGGGGCCTCAGGAAGAGAGACGGGGAGGTGTGGGGACCACTGAGCAGCCACTCTGCATCCAGGACAGGTCCCTGGTCAGACGAATGGGCTGCGTCCTGGCCTGAAGGCGGTGAGATGTGGGTTGTCGGCTTCGGGAGGGTAGGGCTGGGGTGGTTCCGCAGGGCCTGGGCCGTGCCCGGTGCTGGAATGTGCTCAGTGAATGAACGAATGAATGAATGAGTGTAAGCGCTGCCCTCCTCCTTGGGACAGAGACCCTTGGGCTGGCGGGCAGGGCTGGGGAAGGCCTCACGTGGCTGGCGGAAGCAGAGGGGGAGCATCTTCCCAGGCCGCTGGCCCCTGGCTCTGGGGCCTCTGGTCCCCATGTTCACTGTGTCTGTCCTCAGGCCTGCACCGGGCCTGCTCCCTGGCCTCCCCCGTGACCTTGGCTCCCAGAACCACGGGACTTTGGTGGTGGGGTGGGGCAGGGGTGGTGGTGCCGTCTTCTCTCCTGCTGGGCCGGGCCCCCAGCTGTTGGGGGGCTGTCATCCCGAGCTGAGGGTTATCCCAAACCGAGAGGGCCGGAGGAGTGGGGCAGTAGCTGGAGGGGCTGTGGCAGGTGAGGAAAGGGCTCTACGAGGTTGCCAGCGCCCAGGAAGGCAGGCAGCAGAGCCGAGACTGGAGCAGGGTCAGGGGTTCGGGGTGCAAGCGACGGGCCGGGGCGGCTGCCTCCCGCTCTGCCTCGCGCCAACGGTCCTGGAGCCAAGTGGGGCCATCGCGGTGCATCCTCAGCCTCGGCCCAAGGTCCAGGTGCAGGCTCGCCCACACCTGCCTCTGCCCAGCCCAGGTGGCGGCGGCTCTCACGTTTCACTGACAAAGAGAAGGAACTGATACCGAGCACGTCCCCTGAGGCAGCGATCCCGCCGCCGCCTGAAGCCAAAGCCAGGGCCGCCGCCGAGGCCCACAGCCCCCGAGACCGCCTGGTTCATGCCGGCTCTGGGCACACGGCCGTCCTTGCTCCAGAGACCAGGAGACCTTTGTAAGTGTGTGGGATTTCTAGAATCTTCTCTCCCCTGCAGACTTCCGTACCTTCTGCCTCTGCCTGGAGCACCCTTCCCTCGGGAGTTCCTGCTGGTCCTCAGGAAGCCTTCTGGGGAGGCTTGGAGCTCTCCTCCCCCGGGCCGGGAGCCCGGTGTGCAGCCACCCACTCTCTGCTCTCCCCGCCCCGTCTCTGTACCCTGGGCTGCTGCATCTGGGGGCATCTCTGCCTCTGGGCTGCACGTGTCCCTCCCTCGGCCCCCCAGTGCCAAGCACAGTGGCTGCCCCAGAGCAGGCACTCAGCAGCCTGTTGCGTGGACATCTCTGGCGCGTGGTAGTGGTCACCCTAGAATCTTTAGCATCAAAAGGGCCTGCACGATGGACCCAGGGGGCCCGTGTCTTCCCGTACAGCCAGGCGTGGGGTGCGAGGGCTGAGGAAGGGTCTCTGGGCACCTGGCCCTCCCCAAATCTCCTTTGCCCACAGGCAAGCACGGGGTCCTACCCTCTGGGTGCAGCCCCTAAGGGCCCGGACTGTTTCTATCATCCACCCCGGTCTTTTGGCTCAGTTCGGCTCGGGGATTGGTTCTCGCTCTGAGCTACGATTAGAGGCCCTGTCTGGTGCTCTGGGGAGTCCCCTGTGGTGGGCATCTCGGGGCCCAGCGGGACAGGCTGAGATGGCCAGTGCTCGCCTGAGCCCTGGGGAGCCCCTGCACAGCCGGCCTCCCTGCCCTCTCAGATGCTGAGTCACCTCCAGGGGCAGCCCCGTGGGCCCAGCTGACATTTCGGAGGTTTGTTCCTCCACAGGGAGGAGCGGGGGGAGGTCTGTGCCGGGCCCTTCCGGCCACCCACCTGCCCACGTTATAAGAGCAGGTGGACCAGAGTAGGCCGAGGTCCTGAAGGGACAGGTGGTCTTCTCCTTGCCTCTTGGACCAAGCCCTTCGTGTCAGCTCGGCAGAGTTCGCACCTTTCCAGACTCACCTGCTCCTCCTGTCACGTGCCTGGCTCTCCAGCCACGTGGGGTCACACGGGCCCTTGTTCTCCATGCATCTGCCTTGTCTTTCTTCTTCTCGTTGATGGTCAAGGCTGAGAGAGGTTCCTTCTAGGGCCTTCCCGTTCCACCTCCAGGTCTGTGGGACCCACCTGTCTCCCCAGGTGGTGGAAGCGGCCCCGGCCTGGCTGCTCAGGTGAGACCTTGCAGTGCTCACACGGGAAGAGGTGTTCTCCTGGTGGGCATCCTGGTGGTCTGACGACACGGGGACCATAAGAAGGACACACAGAGAGAGATCAGTCGAAAACGAGCACTTGGAAGGAATTTGAAGCACAGGGCCTTCCAAAGCGACTATTTCGAGACATTTTCAGATCACGGTATATCATACAAGAGTGGTTGGTGTGAAAATCCACGAGGATTTAGTGAAAGATTCAATGACAATAGTTTTCTTAAAGCTGCCTCGGTGCAAGACATTAAATCTTATAAAAACCCCATTTTTATCTTGATAAACCTTGTCGCAATAGCGTTTACATAAAGCGGTTCTCGATTCTTTAGTTTTTGAACATCCAAGTACAGTTAAAATTTTTTTTTTTTGGTGAACTTTGTCGCCCCCTTCCAAAGGTGTTCTGGAACGCTCGTTTAAACAATCAGCCTCATTATTTCATAGCCTCACCTCCTCCGTGGGCCGGAAGTCTGCAGGCGCCGGGGCTGAGAAACCAGGGCAGGGAAGTTAGCGCGGCTGCCTTACCGTTGTTTTAAAATTAGCAGCAGCATAAGGTCTGGCTGCAAAAGACTTCGACGCTAACTGGCAAGAGGCACCGAGGAAGCAGTCTGGAGAGGGCTCGTCCAATGGGGCTGCCTTTGGAGCGGCGCTGCGCCCTCGCTTTGCTCCACCAGGTGATGAGCGCCCGAGGCACTCAGGGACCTCGATGATGAGGGCCGCCGGAAAGGTCAAACGAGGCGGTCTCGTGGTCCCGAGCAGCCTAAGTGGGGTGAGACTCTTAGCAGATGGGACATTGCCCAAGTCTTCCTTTAATGTCAGACTGCCCCGGGCGCCCCAGAACTGTGTCTATCCTGCCGGCAGGCTGGGCTTCATATGGGGCTCTGAGTGGCCATAAAGAAGAGTTATTCTCAGCGCTGGTGACAGGAGTGTGGGAGGATGAGGATCGGGTTAAACAGCGATTAGGGACATGACCCAGCTCCCTCATTCTTCAGCCCGGGAGGGGGGCCTTCCCTTAGGACACTGGGAACTGGCTGGTGTCCCTTCTCGTGGAGAGGAGGGTGTGCCCAGTGCCTCCCCCTGTCTTGGGGTCCACGGGATCTGGCCTCTGTTGCGGGTCCACTGCCCTGTGACTTGCGTCTCTGAAGGCCCCTGTCCCCTCCGTGTGCTGCCGCCATCTCTCCTCCGTGCCACTCTGACTCCAGCCGGACACTCCCCAGCCGCGTCGTTATCCCCCAGCCCCACTAACCAAAGGCTGTTGCTTATAGCAGAGGATGAGCGGAGATGTGGGGGGTCCTTGCGAGTGCTGGGGGTGATCTCACAGCACAGCCCGGGACGACCTACGGGAGGATCTCAGACATTTCGGTCCTAAACGGCCGCCTCCCGGTCAGCGCCTTCCTTTCTCACCGGCCGACCTCCTTCCAAGGCCCCCTTGGTTGGTTCCCATCTTTCTGAAGACCCTTCTCTGCCTTGTGTGCCCCTCACTTCCCTGGCCTGGCCCCAGACACTCAGATTCTCCCTCCCCGGGTGGGGCAGATCCACTCAAGCTTCCCCAGGCCGCTGTCAGCGGGCCTTGCCAGGGTTCTGCCCTTCTCCTGCTAAGTGGCCCTTCCAGGCTGCTATGGGGACACTATTCAGACGTGCATCTGAGGGACCCAGGGGTGCACTTTACCATGCCCCTAAAAGGGAGGGGCGGCCGAGGCAGCTTCCTCTCTCCCTCCTCCTCCCTCCCTCCCTCCCTCCCTTCCCTCTGTGGTCACAGAGACGGGGAGTTAGAGAGGAGGCGAGGAGGAGGAAAGGAAACGCAGAATGGTGAGAGAAGGACCCCCGGGAGGTGGGAGCGTGGCACGGATCTGAGGACGGCCTGGCTCTGTCCACTGTCCCCTGTCACCGTCCCATGCAGGCAGTCCGCAGAGGCTCGGGCTGCGGCTCCAGCCAGGACGCCTTCTTGTGGCCTCAGGCATTTGGCGAAGGAGCGGGGTCTGAAAGGGGCCGTAAGTGCCACAGTTTATTAGAGACCCAAGTCACATCAGTCGCCACCCGGGGAAGGGGTTGGGGCAAGGCGCTGCTTGCTGGGGACAAATGCCTCGTCGGTTTCCTGCTCACTTTTTGCCAACAACTGACTGGCGAGCGTTGAATATTCGGGTAACTGTCAGATTTATGGTTTGGAAATAAATAAAACGCAGAAAGGCATTTTCCAAAACCTTCCAGGCACAAGATGGTCTCGCGTAGGGAGGAACGCACGAAATGGACTCGGAGCCAGGCAGGGAGGGTCTCGACTGTCCCTTGGCTCCTCAGGGCCAGTCTGATGACAATTCAACTTTAGTCCTACCACGATGCGTGACGGCAACCCGCACAGTTGCGAGCGAGGGGACAGGGCCGTGGCTCTCAGAGCCCCTGGATGAGAGGGAGGGGACCGCTGGAGGAGTGCGAGGGCCCCAGGGGAGTCCCAGACCGGATGGCTTATAAACAGACGTTGTTTTTCAGGGTTATGGGGGGCCAGAAGTCCAGGGTCTAGGTGCTGGCAGATTCTGTGTCCGGCGAGGACCCGCTGCCTGGGTCACCGATGGCCGTCCTCGCACGGCAGAAGGAGCACGAGACTCTCTGGAGTCTCTTTAATTAGGGCGCTGATCCCATTCACGAGGGCTCCACCCTCCTGGCCTAATCGCCTCCTGAAGGCTCCCCCTCCTCATACTGTCATACTGGGGCTGAGTTTTGGGGGTCACAAACGCTTCGCTCATAGCCGAACAGACCCAGCCCAGCAGGCTGGCCCAGCTAGACCAACTGGCTCCCCCTGACGAGGCCCAGATGGCCCCGTGCTCGTTGGCCGGGGGGAGAAGAAAGTACTGGGAACAAACTATAAGTGATGGATTTGTCCTTTTTGTGTTTTAAAGGAGAATTTAAAAGCTCCGTGTGAAGGGTTATAAATTACGAAAACAGCCGCTCTAAGCCAGGTTATTTCGGGACACGTTTTACGGGTTGCTATTGCGGGGAAGGTGGCAGAGTAAAATAGGAACGTGTGTTTGTCTTGACTTCTTCGCACGACCGACTGTGAATCGTTGCGGACAGGGAGGAGTCTGGAGTCGAAACCAAGAGAGGGGCCGTCCGAGAAAGTCTGCCTCCGGAGGTGCACGGGAAAGGCCAGCTGCCGAGCAAGCCTCTGGCCCTTGGTGTGGGACACAGAAACCCAGTGTTTCATTTTGCCCATTTTTGTCACTGTCCCGGGGCCTGGCGTAGGGCTGGGCCCCGTGGAGGCTGGCCGGCAGATTGAGAGCATCGGGGTGGGAGAAGTGGGCTGCGGCGAAAACCCAGCCTGCGATGCAGGAGGAGCCAGGGTGGGCACGAAAGCAGGCTGCGCGGGGCCCTGTGGGGGCAGAAGGCCTGGGCCGCCTGTGGAGAGCTGCATCGTGGGCCAAGTCACCGCGAGGCCTCATTTGACTCCTTCGTGGGATGTTTTCTCGCTGAACGTGGACACAGCCTTTTTGTCTTCTACACGTGGCAGGAACTAAAATTTAGAAAAGCCGATCATAGTTTGAGCTGAACCTCCCCGGAGGAAGGCAGAACATCCTTGTGAGGGAGGGAACGGCTCCTTTCGCTCGGAGATACCCTGGTGGGCCTGTCTCGGTTAGTAAAGATGAGGTCCCTGGGGGACGGCCTGGACAGGTGACTGAGGGGCAGAGACTCGCAGGCATCGTAGGAGAGAGGGACCCAGAGGTAGGAGGGAGAAAGATCCAGAAGGTATCCAGGGCCTATGAAGACGTACTGGGCAGGAAGAGACTCCTTTTCGGCAGGAAGTGGCCATGCGAGTTTTGGGACGCTTGATGCTCGACCTTCAGGACTGCGACAGCTCCCACCTGTAACAGAATCACCCCCCGTTGCCGCTCGAGCCTTCCGTGAAAGTTCGTTACACGCATCGCCGCGGGAGCGGGCTGCTCTGGGGACCAGAGGAGGGGGTGCTCCGCAGGAGGGCACGCCTGCAGGGCGATGGGGGCAGAGCAGAGAGAGCTGGTGAGGGGCCCGGAGAGACGCCTCCTCCTCGCCTCTGATCTCCTCGCTGGTTCTTACGGAGGAGACGTAACCAGAAACCAGGTGACGAGGAGTCCGGGGCTTGTGGTTTTCGGACTTTCCGCCCTCCCCACGCAGGGGCAGACACAGAAAGGCGAGTGTAGGTCTGAGGACCAACAGACGAACCGTTGGCGTACGGAACAGAGGGATGCGTGCTCCACTGTCCCGATGAGCCCCGCTCCTGGGACATGTTTTTGAATTAAAATGTACCCTTATCGTGGGGAATTGTAAACATATACGAGAGCACGAAGCATAGTCCCATCGTCCTGTAGGTATCTATCCCCTGGTTTTAAGAGTGACCAGTTCATCGCTCCCCTGACGGCAGATCCCGGAGACGCAGATCCCGGAGACGGTGTAACGTCGCCGGTGACGACTGCAGGATTTCTGAAAGACGAGGCGTCTTAAAAAGAAACGGTCACAGTAGCCTTACCACACCGAAGGATAACGCTCCCTTGATTTTGTGGCATCTCCAGTGAGTGATCAGACGCCTTCAGCTGTTTCGCGCGGTTTTGGAGAACAATTTCCTGCGCGAATCAGGAACCGGATAAGGTTGGTGCGTTGCAGTCGGCAGGTGGAGCCCTTCAATCCCTGTGGGTCCGTAGGGTCCTCTGCCCCCTTGACTGAGGGGCCTGGCTGGTTGACCTTTCCGTTTTCCCAGCTGGGTCTTGCCCTTTTCCTCCTGCGGTGTAGCCGAACGCACAGTCGGGTGACCAGCTGAGCCAGCTCACCCAGTTCCAGGACTTGCTCATTTTCTAGGTGAAGGTTGGTGCCTCTTGACCGCCTTCACCCGTTTCCCTCCTTCCAGCCCCCGCCTCCGCTCTCTGCATCTGTGAGGCTGATACGTGTTTTTTACGGTTTTGCTCATGCGATCAGGCGGTATTTGTCTTTCCTGCCTGAGTTTTAAGCGAACCTCCTCGACCTCACACCTTCGTCTCCTCTGTCCCACACTGAAACTGCTGGCTCTTCACGGGACCGACGGCATCACTCATTTGCTTTACCCCACAGCAGGCAGCAACGCGACAGAGCAAACCACGGTGGCGACGACGGGAAACAGCTCGCGACGTTTCTGCAGTTCTTTCTGCCCTTCGAGCGAATCCCCCGGGAGCAGTTCCTGCTTGGGTGGTGGTCGCACCAGCAGGTGGTTACGTTACATACTTGTGGCTCATTTGTACCATCTCCCTTTTCCTGTTGGAGACTTGCCTTTTAAGTCTAGTTCTGAGGTTGGAGCTACAGGACGAGGTAGGGCGAAAGCGGTCCAGCGTCGCTCCCCGTCGCCTGTTTCATTCCCTCCCCCTCCCTGCTTACCGTCCAGTTATTTTCGTCCTTTTGTTGTTTTTTTACAATAAACAAATGTACATAGTACCTAGTTTTCTTTATTTTATTTTATTTTTATTTTTGAAGACGAACGAGAGCATTCCAGGCACCTTTTCCCCTTCCTTACTCCTTCCACTTGCTGTCTGGGGAGCACCCCTGTTGCTATGAAGAGGCGCCGCGTTCCTTTTCAGAGCTACCGAGTACATCCTCGCGTGGCCGAACTGAGCTTCCTTAACCAGCCCCTACCCGTTGCCTTTTGCTTCCCGCCCTTTGCTGTCATTCCCGGCTTGTGCTGCAGTGAACAGCCTCGCGCACGCATCCTCTCATATGTCTGCTACCTATAGCTCCGGGACGAAGTCCCGGATTTGCTGGGTCTGGAGGTAATTTTGTAGTTTTGTAAGATGTGACCTAATTCCCCGCCAGCCACGGTCGGAGTGCTTCTTCCCCTCATCTCGCCCACGGAGTATGTTGTCACACGGTTGGCTTTGTGCCCGAGTGGGCAGGTGAGGAAGGGTATCTCCGTGTATCCTTAGTGTGTACGTTTTGGCACAGCTCAGCTTCCCGGGAGTGGACTCGGAGACAGAGACTCTCGATCACGGTGGCTACTGAAGAACGTTTGCTGGACGAAGCCCTGTGGAAGGGGGCGGGGTGGGACAGAGGCAGGATAGGGCAGACGCACAAGTCTCGCCGTCTCAGCAGAGGCCCCGGCCGGGCCATGCAAGCACGGCAGCGGGGGGTGCCCTTCCGAGGGGCTCTGAGCTGGGGCGACGGGCCGGGCTGCTCATCCCCGCGTCGGTCTGTCACTGGGTGTGGGCTGCTCTGGAAGGCGATCTTGACCTTGGGTGGGACGTTTTCTTCTGCCGAGGGCCATCTTCTGGGGGCACGTACCATAGGCTGGGGCGTTAAATCTTTCGTTTCCGAAGGAAAATGGGTGGCAGGTTGCAGCACCCACTGTCCCTCTTAATTTTGTCTATAAAATCGACTGACCTACCTACCTACCTACCTACCTACACTGCCTATCACTTATTTATGTATCTATCTATCTGTCTATCTATCATCTATCTATCTACCTATCATCTATCTATCATCTGTTATCCATCTGGTTGATCTGTCTTGCTTTGAGCTAAATATGTTAATTTTTTAAAGTTTCTCTGTGTACTTCTCCTGTCACCCCCTACAGCTTCTGCCTTATGAAAGCGGCTGCTAAGCCATCGCGTGCATAAATCGTGTTACCGTTACATCTTCACCAGGAATCGCAGACTCGAGAATTATAGGGTGTCCTACCTTGTCCCATTTAATGCTGTTTGGCCTGAATTCTGCCTTGCTGAATATCAAGATGGCAACTCAGTATTTCTTCTTTTTTTTTTATTTGTGTTTAATTATTAAAAAATTTTTTCTAGTCTTTCATTTTTAACCTTCCTGAATCTCTTTGTATCAGGAGTGTCTCTGATGTGTAGAATAGGATTAGATTTTGCCTTTAAAGCCAATCTGGATCTTTTTTTTCTTTAATAGCCGAGTTACGCCCAGTTACACTTATCGATAGGAGGGATGTGCGTGGCCTCAGTCTGCCATGTTGCTTTTTACACGCAGGTCTCAGCGTGATCAGCTTACGTGTCCTCTCTCGGTGTTCAGGGAGGTTTGCGTTATCGTCCTACTGAGCACGTTTCCACCGCCTCTTCTGTGGGCTCTTTTAGGATCATCATTTCGTCCTGGCATCGCGCTTGCTTTCGTCCTTCTCCTGATGTCTTCCAAGTCGTTTTTGTCGTTTGGGGCTGGTTCCCTGGTGGCGTCGTTCGTAAGAACTCACGCGGGCAACAGCCGTGGAGTCCTTGAAGCCGTCTGTCTGTGGCTTGCATCCTGAAGGGCTGGCTCGGCTCATGTTTTCTTTCCTTTTGAGTAACTTAAATATTTCACTGCACTGGCTTCTGGCATGCAGGGTGCACGCTGAAACGTCCGATGCAGTGGGGAACGCTTCCCTTCCCAAGTGGCTCGGACTATTCAACCAGCATCCAACGTGTTTTCCTTCTTTAACGTCCAGTGGTTCTCTCAGCATGTGTCTCCGTCAGCTGCGCTGGGATGACTGTTTCTAGGTGTACGGTGTGCCCCCAAGTGCACCTTTAAGTATCTGTATTTCAGAAAAAATTTTCTAACTTTTATCTTTATCCTGTAATATAGCTTTGGTTTTATTCTGATTATGTGAATATTTGATCTTCTTAGCCTATCTCCTGTTCCTTTCTCTTGAATTCTTTTTATTTTTCTTATTTATTCCTTTTAACTACGACTTTTTCTTTTTTCATACTTTATTTTACTTAAGTCATTATCCATTGTTTTTATTTGCGTTTGCAGTTCTTCTAGCGTGGTCTTCATTTCCGCAATCATTTCTATCCTATATCTTATTCTCCCCTTGGAGCTCATATCTTCCTTTTCTTCAGTCACTTCTTTTCTGAGCTTTTCGGACTTTGGATCATGGTGTTCTTTCCTGGCTTCTACCATTTTATTTATTTTATCTCGTTCTGGAATGTTAAGCGACCAGTTTTCATTCGTGTTCGGGCCTCGTCATTCTGCAGTGCCTTTACTGGCTGTCAGGTTGCTGCCCCTTCACCTCTTTCCTCTCAAATGAACAGTGTGACGTTGGAACGAAATTCTTTCCTTTTTTAATTTTTCAATGATGGTTGATATGATATTATATTGGTTTCAGAGGCACAACATAGTGATTAGACATTCATATAATTAACAAAGTGATCGCCCCGATAAATCTAGTACCCATCTGACACCCCAAAGATACTACAATATCATTGACTATTCCTTTTGCTGAATTTTACATCCCCGTGACTGTTGTCAGAACTGCCAGTTTGTACTTACTCCCTTCATCTTCCATAGCTGAGTTTATTTCTGTTTTGTTGGTTCACTTACTCTGTTTTCTAGGTTCCACACCTAAGTGAGATCATATGGTATTTGTCTTTCTCTGTCTGACTTATTTCACGTAGCAAAATACCCTCTAGGTCCATCCACATCGTTGCAGGCGGCAAGATTTTGTTCCCTTTTCATGGCCAAGTAATATTCCATCCCATATACGTACCTCATCTTCTTTATCCAGTCATCTACTGACGGACCCTGAGGTTGCTTCTGAGTGGGATTCTTTCAGCAGCTCACGTGTAAGTAAAGTGGGTTTTCTCTGCTTCCAGAGGAGGAGGTTGGGTCGAGGTAGCACCTTGAACTTCGTGACTCTTGAGCTCCCGTTTCGTTCTCACAGGGTTTATGGAACGAGTCTCCCATTCTCTGTCTTCTCTGAGCCCCGTCTCCACTTGTACCAGGCCTTTTCCCCCCTTTGTCCCTGTCTGTCCAGTCCTGATCAGTTTGGATTCTTTTCCCAGCGGTTTTTACCCTCCGTCTGGGTTTGGGTGTGGGTGGAGCTCTGCTTTGTTAGTTCTGAGAGTTTGTGGGGCCTGGGTCGCTCTGCACGGTCCCTTGTTCTCCTCTGTGACTCGGAGCCTGGGGAACCCCCTCCCCGTTTTGGCTGCTGCCCTCAGCGTGGCCCGCAGCGAAACCTGGAGAGGCACCAGGTAAGGTGTGTTTCCCTGGTCCTCGGGACCGTCAGAGAGAGGGCCAGCTGCGTTTCGTTTTTTATCTTCCCTCTGAACACTCGTTTAGAGGCTGCTGCTCTGGTCGCTGCTGGCGATTTGCCCTGACACACTCACGTCTTGGGTTTGCGGAGATCCATTGTCGCCGTTTCTCTTGTGGATGTTGACCAGGAGGTTTTGGTTTTGCTATTCTAGTCCTCCTCTCTTTTTATATGAAGATCTGTGGCTGTTTATTTATTAAAAAAAAAACCCAGCGTGGGCCATCACTATTCATCCATCTTTTTTATTAAGAAATTGTAAGCGGAAGCAGGAACCTGGTGGCATTACTGAAATGCTGGCCAACCCCTGCGTCCTGTGCTGGAAATGTCCCGCGTCACGGCAGAGCATCCGAAGGACGCGCACCGAGCAAACATAATAAAGATCTGGGGCTCGTGTTCATGTCCCAGGGCTGCTGTAAGAACACTTTATTCCCTCACAGTTCTGCAGGCTGAGGTATCGGCCGGCCATGCTCCCTCTGCAGGGCCTTCTTGCCTCTGCTGGCTTCTGGTGGTAGCCAGCCGTCTTTGGCTTGTGGCCTCCTCGCTCCAGCCTCTGCCCCCACCTTCACGTGGCGTTCCCCTCCTGCGTGTGCGTCTGTGTCCGTTCCCATCCTGTGAGGACACCAAACATCGGATTAGGGCCTAAAGCAGTATGACCTCATCTTAACTTGATCATCTTCAAAGATCCTATTTCCGAAAATGCCACCTTCACAGGGATGGGGTAGACATGGATTTTTGGGGACACGCTTCAACCCGTTACGAGGGTGTTACACTAGTTGTATGTGTAATAGGGGATTTCCTAGATAAAGAGAAAGAAAAATGTCTCCAAAAGAAGAGAGTCAGAAGGTTTAACCCCAGATCCTCCCATCTCGGGCATCAAGCAAGAGGCATGTGCCCCATCTAGTCAGCCAGGGACATAGGGACAAGCCCTCCCGGCAGCTCAGGGCTCCTCCCAAGGTTCCACCATGCCCTTACCTTGGACGTCTCCTGGGAGGGGGCTCATCCCCACGAGGCCTCGCACCACGCTGGGGGCTGAGTTGGGCCTGGAGAGAGCTTGCTTCCCTGCCATCCTTCAGGAAGTCCAGAACCCCCGAGGCTGGCACCGAGAAGCCTCTGTCTCGGGCCCAGTGGGTGGGAGCGGAAGGGAAGGGCCGTCCTGTGCTCCCGATTCTGACTGTTGACTGTTGAGTCCCCATAAATGAGCTGCTTTTTCAAAGCCTGAAACCCTCACACAGGCCGAGAAGGAAACGACAAGTCGGAGTAAGTGCCAAGAGCCATAAATTTCCTCCGTCTGTCTGGGGCCATTATTCCGGTGCCTGCGGGCACTCGCTTGGCAGCTCAGAGCAAACCGGTCACATTCCCCCACCCAGGTGGGCACACTGGGTATTTACTAATGGGATGCACATAGTTCGGGGTCCCAGCTCTGCCACGGGGCGTCTGCCAAATTCTCAGCACAGAAATATCCCGAGGAACTGTTCTGACTTATAAATAGAAGCTTTGTCATCACCCCCGCTTCTACCTCCGAGCCGACCTCTCATCGGCCTGTCGTGGCAGTGACAGCAACAGCAGCAGCAGCCCCATCCCGACCCCCCCCGTTTCTGGACACCGTTTTGTGTCCTTAGAGGCGCTGCAGCTGCTTCGCCCGCCTCCCCCCCCCGCTGGTGGCCGAGGCCGAACGCCTGATTCATGCGCCCTTGGCCTCCGCCTATCATTTGTAAAGGATTTGAGTAGCTTTTCCAGGAATTTTAATTCCCCTGGAAATCAGCAATCTGTATTATCTTTACAACCTTCCTGTAACTCTAACGTTCTTCCAGAATGAAAAGTTTTATTAAAAAAACACACGGTTAAGAGAGGAAACGGCTAGGCCACAGAGCAGACGAAGATTCTGCTAAAGGCCCGCGTCGAGAGCGTAAAAGAATCGCCACCATCGGCGAGAAAGCAGCAGCCGAGCCGGCTGGAAAATGGTTGAAAGGAGAGATCGAGCAAGCACATTGCAAACGAGGACCGTCAAACGGCCGTTAAAGAGGAGAAAGCTCTCCCTCATCCTGGCCCAGCCAGGGAGTTAGTCCTTTAAAGGCTCGTTTCGTGCCTTTGTTTTTCTCCCTCGGACTCTCCAGCGCCGTGACGTGCGAGGTGGAGCTCTCCCCGTCCCGCACGTCCACCCTCGTCCCCCTCACCTGCCATTCGTCATCGCACCTGTCCTGCCACATCCTCTCCGTCCCTTTTTACGCGCAGAAACGTCCGTGCCCTGGGGTGCCGCTTCCAGTTTTATCTCCGTTTCTGCGACGCCACCCTCTCCTGAATGCCGGCGGCTGGCTTTTCACAGCCTCCCGTTTTCTCACCATCTCTTTCTGCGGCTGTGGCTTCCTTACGCTCAACAAAGTCGTGGTAAAACGTTTGGATACCGGTTGTTCACTGCAACACATTTTTAATATATTTTTTTGCATTTTTATCTGCCATTTTTCTTTCACATTTTATGC
Organism: Cynopterus sphinx; assembly: GCA_030015415.1. Classification (NCBI taxonomy): domain Eukaryota; kingdom Metazoa; phylum Chordata; class Mammalia; order Chiroptera; family Pteropodidae; genus Cynopterus; species Cynopterus sphinx. Next base: position 1,983,772 of record CM057393.1, read on the forward strand.
TAGTGTTTTGTGCAGATATTGTGCAGATCTAAATATTATCCTTTTTTTTCTGCAGCAAATAGGTTTTCCCTGGATCAGATATTTTTAGGAGGTTCATGAGGGTTGGGGTCCAGGGCCATTCCAGGATAGCGAAAATTAACCTTATAAACTTATTTTTTAAAAGTTGCGTTTCACTTCTACTTTTCCCCAGTCAGCGGAGACAGGAAGGTACGGAGCTGGGTTTAGAGAATGGAGAAGGGGCACGGTAAAAATGGATTGGGGACCGCGTGTTTTTAAGACAAGGATGGCGGGAGTATTTGCTCCGGAGTCGGACAGATTTGGGTTCAAATAGGAGGTGGTCGCGTGACCGCGGGGTGCACGGGACTGAACCCCACACTGGGACCCAGGGGTGCAAACAGCAGGACATCCTGGGAGCCTTGGTTTTGGCACAAACTGTCCCCGCGGGGGTCACAGAAGCGCAGCGGTGCCACCTCGTGGCCAGCGGGCGCCAGCGCCGGGACAATTCCGCGTCCTCCCCAGAGAAGCTAAGAGGGGGAGCCCCGAAAGCCCGGGTCAGGGCAGGGCCAGGGGACGAGGAGGAAACAAGCAGAGGGGCAGCCTGAGCCTCCTTTTGGAATGTGACTCATGCCCTGAATTCCTGCGTGTCCTTACGAGACGCGTCCACATTGCAAAGCGACCGGCACAAGGAGTTTGGGTAACGTCCGCCACCCCACACAGTCACAACTCTTTTTCCTTGGGATAAGAGCTTTTAAGATTTACTCTTCCAGCAACTTCCATAGCCGTGGTACAGGCTGTTGACCGCAGTCCCCATGCCGCGGGTGGCCTCCCCGGAACGCATCCAGCTCATAACTGGAAGTGCGTGCCTTTGACTCCCTTCGCCTTTTCCGCCAACCTCCCCCACCCGCACCCCACTGCCGGCAGCCCCCGCTCTACCTCTGTTGCCGTGGTTTGGTGCCTTTTCCAAACCCTCTACGGGTAAATGCCCAGGAGCCTGGAGAAGAAGCACGAGCTTTGCCGCCCTGTGCGTGAGGCCTGGTCCACGCATAGTTTTAAAAAGGCTTTTATTTTGAAATGATGACCAACTCAGGATGGATGGCAGAAGCGGCCCCAAGAGTCCGAAGACCCCTCGCCCCGGTTTCCCCCACAGGAACATCTCCCGTAGCCGTGGGACGACATCACAGCGAGCACCTGGACCTGGGTGCCCTGCTGTTAGCTACAGAGGGGCTCAGTTTCCACCGTGTAACCCGCGGTGTAGACTCCTGTGGCCACCACCACACTCGAGATGAAGAATCGCCCGTCCCCGCCTCTCCCATTCACAACCCCCACTTCACTCTCGCTCTTCTCCGTCTCTGTGGTTTGCGACCCATCTCTCCCCCCACTCAGCGTGATGCCCGTCGCGGTCCACGCGGGCTGCTGCCTGACTCGCCTGTCTGTCCCTTTTCGCCGCTGACTGGTGCCCTCTCGTACCAGAGCCCGTCCAATGGCTTCTCCCCTGGGACATTCGGGCCGTTTCCCGGCCGCTGTTATGAGTAAATCTGCCGTGAGCGTCAGCGTTCGGGCTTTCGTGCGACCGGCGCTTTGCTAAATGCCCAGGAGTGTGGCTGCTGGTCCTGTTCAGTTTTTTCCATCTTTTGAAAATCCGCATTAGCAGTTTGAGAGGATGGGAGGTGGATCTGGAAGTGGCCCCAGGATGGGCAACCACGCAATGCAGAAAGGCAGGTCACTTGTCACTCGCGCGGGGACAAGTTACAAGCATCTCGCCCTACGAGGGAGGGCAGAGCGAATGTAAGAGGCGAGATGAATGAGGCCATCGATACAGGCTCTGTGGCTGGCCCAGAGTTTAGGACTGGTCCCCGAGGACCCTCCAGCTGAGAAAAATCTTAGCCTGGTCACGTCCTGTTAGCAACAAAAGTCCACCCCCACGGTAACTTAGGGCGAAGTGTGTCGCTGCTCCAATTGCACAAGCTCGAGTTCAGCTGAAATGCGATGGCAACGGGCATAGTGACTCAAAACACATTCATTTCCTTTAGAGAGGCAGAAGGTCACGTGCCACGTCGTCGCTGAGACAGCCCAGGGAGCAGCCTGCGCTCTGGGGGGTGGCCGGGGGGACCGTGGGTGCAGGCACGCGGACTGGCCTGGATCAGCGTGTCAGGGGGTGAAGGTGTCGGCAGCTTTGCTAGATTGTTCCGCGGTGCCTCCTGGGCTTGCGTGCCCATGAGCGACCTCCCTGGGGGCTCCCCCACAGACTCCCAGGTGGGAGCTGTCAGCCTCAGATTTTTAAAAATCAACCCGAGAGGTCGATCTGGTGTTGCGGCGGGTGCCGTTGCCTCCTATCGAAGGTCTTTTCTGGGGTGGAGTGGGCTGAGGTGTGTGGAGGACAAGGCCATGAGCTGTCTCATCTGTGTGTGTCCCACAGGCTCGGCCCGGCGTGTGGCCTCGCCGGTCGTGCCTCCCCCCAAAAGAAACAGCACCGGGAGCTGAGCCTGAAGCGTTTATTATCCACCCCGGGGTGGGGGTGGGAGTTCAGGCGTCTGGGTAGGAGCTTGCTGGGGCCAAGGGACCCTTCACACGGGCCTGTAGGTCCCCTGGTAGCTGAAGGGGCTGGGCGTCAAGCAGTCCCCGCCCTCCTCAGGAATCCAGCGCTGGACATAATTGGAGCCATTGTCCCGAGGCCACACGATCACCGTGTCTCTGGACGCCACGGATGGGTCCTCTGGGAAGAAGTTGAAGGGCCGGAGCAGGAAGCCCACGGCGGTTCCCGGCGTGGCCGTGTTGGGGATGTCCTCCGAGTGGGGGATGTGCAGGAAGCCCACTGTCACCCAGGCCACCAAGTCCTGTGGGAGAGAGCGGTGCGCAGTGCTGAGGCGGCTCCGGGGAGACGGGCGGGCGACCCCCTCGAGCCCGTTTTTAAGGAATGAACAGATCCGGTGGCCACGGGGCTGGTCCTCACAGCGAGCCGCCGGTGGGCACGGACCCTGGGACCGGGCCCAGACCCAGTCTCAGGCTGGGGCTGGAGGGAGGCGGGGCCCGCACCTTATCTTCGATGTTCTCGTTGTTGGAGAGAAACTCCTCGAAGACCACGGGCGGGTCCCAGGGGTCGTTCTGGTTGTAGAGGGTGCTGCTGCACAGCTCGGACTCCTGGTACTTGGTCACGGCCAGGGGGTACCTGCCCGGCAGAGAGGCCAGGTGGCTGGGTGCCGGGGGCCTCCCGGTCCCTCCCAAGGTACATCTTCAGGGTCAGGGACTTTCCCCCAATTTCGAGACCGTCTCCAGGGAGTCCGACGGACGGCCAGCCGGGGCGCAGGTGCTCAGGACGGGCCACCCACTCGCCCTCCCCAAACACAGAGCCGCACCCCAGAACGCACACGCAGGCACACGCGTGCGCTCGTGCCCAGGACACAGACGCACAGACTCAGAGGCAGAAACAGGCACACGCGGGCACGGAGCCTCCGGCCCTCCTCAGCCTCCCGGCTCCTCACCTGGCCCAGGTGAAACCCCTCTCCTCCTGCCAGCCGGGGGGCAGGACCTGCTCGGCCATGGAGTGGATCTGCAGGCGGTAGCTGCGCGCGTGGCCCCAGGGGTTGGTGTGGGGGCTGGAGAAGAGCAGGTAGCTGGGCAGAGGCCGCCCGAAACGGAAGGCCGCCTGGCGCTCCCTGGGGTACTTGGTCAGCTTGAGGGTCGGCTGGACCACGTGGTGCGTCGGGCTCCAGGGGCTGGTGATGTTTTCTAGCTTCATCTGCAGGGTCTGGAAGCTGTTCTTGGTGCCTGCGGGGGTGCGGGGGGAGACAGCATGGGAGTCGGCCCGCTGGGCTGACCCCCCCCCGCACCCTGTGGGTCTCTACCGCAGGCCACATCCAGCCACGAGGCATGGCGGGGTGGGGGCGGGGCGAAGGGCATGCCGGGAGAGCACACCGAGCCGGCTGTGGGGTGGCAGGAAGGGACCAAACATGAAAACCAGCGGAGGAGCAGAAGGCGACCCAGGCACGGCGGCTGCGGCGATTGAGAGGTGCCTCTGGGCAGTTCCCCTCGTGACCCGTGCCCCAGGCCCGTGGGCTGCGGCTGAAGTCGGGGAGGAGGGGCCACCCTCGTTCCCCAGGCACTGTGGCCCTCTGTGGCCCTCTGTGGCCCTCTGGGCCTGGGTGAGGGGGGCAAAGGGGGGTGAGCGGGTTGGGGGCGGTGAGAGAAGGGAGGCCGCCTGTCCGGTCGTGGGGGCTTGCTCTGACGTGGCATGTGACGCCAGGCCAAATCCTGTCATTCCTCCTGTGCCGTGGTGACCCCCGTCATCCGAGCTGCAGTGAGGACTCCGCGGTGACACCGCACTCTCCTCGGAGTACGAGGCGGCCGTGACCTTTCCTACCTCGCTGGGCGTGGTTCCCTCCGCTGCCCCGATTGCGCCCTCCCAGCCGCCCTCTAGGGGGTCAGGGACGCCCCCGGCAAGGACAAGGGCCCACGCTGCCGCTGCCCCGCGGGCTCATGGGAGTCTGTGCTCCGAGGCGGCTGTCTGGCCGCGAGCGTCCCTCCCAGCCAGGCCCCACCTGCCACGTCCAGGTCGACGCGGTAGTGCACCAGGTGCGTGTGCACATTGCCCAGCAGGTGCGTGTGCACGCGGGACCCGTAGCGCAGGCCGTCGGGGGTGTAGAAGGTGGCGAAGACGTAGCCGGTGGCGTGCACCTTGGCCTCCATCACCCCGTTGGCGTAGAAGATGAAGTCCCAGATGTAGTCGTAGTTGTAGACGGTGGAGGTCGTCCGCAGCACCAGCACCTGGCCCGCCAGCCCCGCGTAGAAGTTGAAGCCCCCGCTGAAGTTGGAATTAAAATGCCGCCGGAGGGGCACCCCCGTGGGCATCTCGAAGAGGCAGAGGGCTCGGGGGTAGAGGACGGGGTCGTCGACGTCGTAGTAGTGCACGGCGTCCAGGAAGGTGGCCGTGTCCGGGCAGTCGATGCCAGGGGCCAGCTCGTGCGAGAGGGTGCCCAGGCCCCAGCCCCTGTCGAGGTACTTGGTCTGCATGCCCGCCGGCGTGTGGCCCCCGTACAGCACCAGCACCTCCTGCACGCTCACCTCGTAGGCCACGCGCTCGCCCCTGAAGAGCAGGTTCAGGACCTGCAGGCCCGTGGTGGCCCGCAGCCGGAAGGCGAAGCTCCAGTCCCCGTAGAGCACGGCGTGGTCCTGCAGCTGGTAGCGGGGGCCTTGGGGCTGGACCAGGCGGGGCCCGTGCACGGTGACGGGGCTGGAGACGTCCCCGCGGGGCCTGTAGGAGGAGTAGAGCGTGGGCTCCTCCACGCTCTCTGCGCTCTGGCCCCAGGGGAGGGGGTCCTCCAGGACCACGGCGTGCACCTCTCCGTCCCTGTACTTCTGCGCCAGTTCTTCTGGGCTGCGGTAGAGCTTCCCGTGGTACCACACGTGCTCCACGGTCCAGTCCTGGGGGTTGGTGCTGGCGTGGTCCATGCACAGCTCCAGGCCGGTGGGGTGCAGGAAGAAGCCTTCCATGTAGCGCTGGAGGACGAACCAGGTGCGGCGCTGGCCGGAGGCGAAGCCCCGGGGCGCCGCCTCCGTGACGGTCAGGCACCGGTCGTGGCAGTCGTGGAAGGAGAAGCCCGTGGTCTCGAGGAAGAACTGGTGCAGGGGCTTGGTGGCCTCTTGCAGGACGTGGCTTATTTGGGCGAACTCCGCCGCGGACATGGGCCTGGAGGCCCAGGAGATCCGGTGCCCGGGCCTGGGGGGCAGCTCGCGCAGGTAGCGGGGCCGTGGCAGGGGCCCCACGGCGAACTCGGTGATGTTGGGGTGCTCCTGGTCCCCGAAGAAGATGACGGCGCGCGCCTCCCGCGCCGGGCGCCGCTGGCCGCCCGCCAGGTATTTCAGCACGTGCTGCTTCCTGGGCAGCAGCATCTCGATGAGGAACACGGAGTTCTTGGCGACGGCCGGGGCCCTGGCGGGCTGCAGCCTCAGCTCCGTCCGGGCCCAGAGGAAGCTGCGCACGGTCTTCAGCTCCCGGGCGCTCAGGTCTGCAAACACCCTGGACCGGTGGTGCGGGCTCCGCGGGGGCTGCTCTGCCGCGCCCGACGCCTGCAGCAGCAGCAGGACGGCGGCGACGGCCCAGCCGAGGGCCGGGCTCGCTCTCCCCATGGCTCTGCAACGCAGAAGAGATGCACCGAGTTGTGTCGCGCGAGGACATCGGTTTCCACCAGGCAGGGCCTGGGCCCGCCGTGCCCCTTGGCCCCGTGGCGTGACCGCCCCGGAGGGAGCGTGTCCTGTCGGGTTACTTGTCCCGCGATCCCATCCCTGCCTGGCTTTCTCCCTCGCCCCCCGCCCCGCAGCCTCTGTCAGTTCCAAACTGCAAACTCTCATTCTCCAAAGCACCTGAGACCGTCTGGGCTTCCGTCTGGGCTCAGATACTCAGGAAAATTATCTACAGGTGTGGATGGACGGTCCTTACATTGGCAGCGAAACCGCGTCCTGGGCGCAGTCACAGCTTTCACGTGGGTCACATTTGGGAGGGAGCGGAGAGGTTCGGAGGGTCAGCTCTGGACTCAGCCTGCTGGGGCCACGTGCTCGCTAGTGCGTCCCACCACGAGGCCAGCCGTGTGACCTCGGGCCGGTTGCTGGAACTCTCCGGGCCTTCGTTTTGCACTCGTGCCACGGCAGCACCCACCATCCCTACCTCCCGTCGGCAGAAACCAACCGGACAACGGGACCGAGGGTTCAGAGCCACGCCCGCCTCCCAGGAAGCTCTTGAGAGTCCCTGGGTGCTCGTTTGATCGAGGCCCTGGCATCGCCCGCTCTCTCTGTGGAACCGGCACATTTAAAGTTTGAGCGACAGAGAGTGATCGGGCCGTGATCGGGTGTTGACCTGAGGCTTGGCGGGGGTCGACTGGGTGGCCAGTCTCGCCCTAGCATTCTTCAGCCCCTCGGGTGGGGCACTCAGGTTTCGCCTGGTTGACCATCCATGGCACCCCAGGGTAGGGCCGGCCCAGGTGGGAATCAGGGAGACGCCCTTGTCCCTTCTAGTTCGGGGGGGAGAGTGCCATCGGGTTCTTCACCTCAAAGCCCATCCCCCAGAGTGGCCAGTATACTCCCGTCCGGTGGCCTCATCCTGCCCCCCTGTCCCCTGGCCATGCCTGGGGGACTCACTTGACCTCGTGCTCTCCAGCCTGAAGGGGCCGCGGGGCAAATCCAGGGCCGGCAGAAGGATGAGGGGAGCTCGTTTCCTACTGCTAAACTTCGGCTGCGCCGCCTTTATTTATTTATTTTTAAAGACTTTACCTTTCAGAGCCACTTCGGATTCACAGCAAAACTCAGCAGAAGGTACAGAGATGCCCATAGAGCCCCTGCCGCTCCTGCCTCCTGCCCCCCACAGTCTCCCCCCTCACCGCTGTCCTGCGCCGGAGCGAGCCACTCGCTGCACCTGCGAACCCACGTGGACGCATCCCCATCCCCATCCCCAGAGTCTGCTTTAGGGCCCCTCGGTGTTGCGCAGTCCGTGGGTCTGCACAAACGCGGACACATGTCGCCACCGTCAGCGTCTCACATGGAGAGGTTTCCCTGCCCCGACAGTCCGCTCTGCGCAGCTCTGCATCCCCGGCCCCGCCGCCCCTGCTGCCCAGACCCCGACACCCCTGACGGGTCACAGGCCCTGCAGGTCGGCCTTCCCCAGGGCGTGGCGTGGCGGGGCTGGCAGTGTGCAGCCCCCTCAGCACAGAAGTCCCCGCGTCTGTCTGCGCCCCCCGCTTTCCCGTAACCGTCCAGCCTCAGGTTGCTTTCTGCCCTGATAAGGAGGGAGGTGACTGGGCTGTTGTTTTTGTTTGTTTGTTCTTTTTTTAAGCTTTACCTTCTTTCTCCAGTCTCTGTGCAGCGTCCCAGTGGGCAGCCAGGGAGGGGGCGATGGCAGCGAAGCCACGGAGAGGGGAGAGCTAGGTGGCCGGTGTGACCTCCATGCCACGCCGGGGGACACGAGGCATGGCTTCTCCGGTGCAGGACAGCGCCCGCCTCTCGGCGCCCTTCCCATCTCTCCCCCCGGGGGGTTTGGCCCTTGCTTCCTGACCCCCTTGCGGCTTTGTCCCTCCTGGCCCCTCACTCTGGGCCCTTCTTCCCGCTCCCGCCAGGCGGCCCCTCCTCAGCCCTGCCCGGTTCTGCCATCGGATCGTACCTGTGGGCTCTGCTCCTCTTCCCTCTGCTGCCTGCCTTTGCCGGGCCTCCTTCTGGAGCTTTATGGCCCCGTCAGACCCCGCCCTGGGGGCAGGGCCAGGGTGAGGCACGAGCTGACCAGGGTGGGGACCTATGGGCCTGTGGGCATGCGTGCCTGTGGGGCTCTGTCACCCCTCTCCATGCCGAAGTCTGGAAGCTCCCAGACCCCCGCTGCAGCAGCTGCCTTTCCCAACAACATCTGTCTTCCCCAACCACACACATGTCCTAGGTCTGCTTCCTGCCCTTCCTCCGGTCACCGTGACCGTCCATGAGGTCAGTCCGCGGCAGTCCCCGTCACGTACGGGCTCTTCGGTGCCACATCTGTTAAAGCACGTGGTGCGTTTCAGAGGCCGGGGACAGAGAGGTGAGGGGCCGTGGCTGCAGCAGCCGTGAGGACACCGACGCCAGGGTCGGGAACTGGGGACCTGAGCCGCGTGTGGAAGGGAGAGCGGGAGACGCACAGTTGGGGAGATTCTACCAGCTTTACTAGCGTCCCCGACGGGATTCAGAAAGGAGTTGGCTGCCAGGACGGCTGTGGCTGGTGCCCTGGAGACCAGGAGAGGGAGGGGGCGGCCCCTGTGCAGAGAGGGGACACTAGGGACTAACACGGCCTGGTTAGACGACAAGGGCAAACTCGAGCAAGGGGGGAGAGCCGCGTCTGGGAGCGTGCTTGGCTCGGAGCAAAGAGCCAAGAGGTCACTGCCCTGCTGAAGAGCAGAAGGATCAAAGATCCAAATTCTTGGCGGCTTCTTAGGGAGCGCGGGTTAAACGTCGACAAGGTCCTTGCAATCTGTGACATCAGCCGAGGGCCGCCTTATCTCTCCGAACCGTCCTGAGAATGGGGAAGCACCGAGGGCAATGCGGGTGCCGGTGCTGCTCCAGCGCTCAGGCAGGGAGTGCGCTCCGGCCCTGAGCCGACGGGCTGGACGGGGGTAATGTCCTCTAGCAGTCGCGGCCCTTGCGGAAACGCAGCCTGCAGAAGCGACACGGGCCGTTGCTCCACCTTCCGTGCGGGGTGGACCTCCCAATCCCCGCTCTCCGCCTTCTCTCCTTTCTCCGTCTCCCTCCGTTCCCACTCGGGTGTGTTTTCCAGGGCCACGCGGGACGTGGCAGCTTACTCTTTTGCTCTCGTGTGACTTTTGTATTTCTCTTCGTTCACTTTCTGCTGCTTCGACGTTTACCGGCAGCCAGAGAAAAGAAGGAGACCCGTTTGCAACTCCGGAAGGCCTCTGGGGTCTCCAAGGAGGGCGACCGGCTTTAAACGTGTGAAGGTGATGGATGCAGTGACGTCGCTTGTGCCTCTCGCCCTCACTGGTCCGGGGTCCTGAGAGATGCTTAGTCCCAGTCACGGCCTCACCAGCTCCACGGAGGCTTGATGAGGTCCGGGTGTGAATAGTCTTAGGGACAACTTGACGTTGAGAAGTGCTGTCTGTTCCGCAAAGGACTTCGTAACCAAGTTAATGGAGCGGAGGAAACCGAGACCCTCACCCACTGCTGGTGGGAGCGGCGCGGTGCGACCTCTCTGGAAAACAGCCTGGGGGGTCCTCGGATGATGAAGCATAAAATCACCGTATGGCCCAGAAATCCCACTCCTGGGTAAATAGCCGGGGCGTACGCAGATGTGTGCGCCCAGAGAAACCTGAACCCGGGGGTTCGTGGCCCCTCGAGGGTCCGTTAGTGGACGGACGAGTGAACCGAACGCGACAGACCCGCCCACGGCATGCCACCGGCCACGGAGAGGACCGAAGTTCCGACGCGCGCCGAGACGCGGATGGACGTGAGGAAGGTCGTCTCAGGGACGGGGCCGGTTAGAGAAGATGACGCGCTCGTCGTGTGATTTCGTTTAAACATTCAGGACAGGCAGATCTATAGAGATGGGAAGTGGATCAGGGGTTGCTCAGGGCAGGGAAGAGGGCGGGTCCGAGGGGAGAGCTCCTGGGGGTGGGTGCCTTCTGGGGGCAGTGCAAGGGTTGCAGGAGGGTCGCGCACTGTCCGCGAAGGTACTGAAATCCGCTGAGGTATTTACTTTGTGCGTGATTTGTATGGCACCTGGTGATGTCTCCAGAAAGGAGTTGTTTTTAAAAAACGAGAGATGGGGGATGTGAAGTACGGAGTGGGGATACAGTCAGCAGCTCGGCAGGAACCTTGTGTGGCGCCAGGGGCCGGTCCCTTGTAAGGAGCATAAATGCCTCGTCGCTGCGGCCTGCACCTGAGCCTGACATAACATTACACGCTCACTGGAATGGAAAAGTAAAAAAGTCCTTCAAAGATTACAAAAATTAATCATAAAGGGAAAACGTGAGAGAGACTAATACCTCAGAACGCACAGGAACTCCTACAACTCGGCTGGGACAGGCGTCCCCGGCCCCAGGGCCGGGGCCTGTTAGGGACCGGGCCGCACAGCGGAGGGGAGCGTCAGGCCAGGGAAGGCTCGTCTGTATCTGCGGCCGCCCCCAGCGCCAGCATCACCCGCCACCTCAGCTCCGCCTCAGAGCCCCAGGCCTTAGATTCTCACAGGAGCCCGGTTCCTGGTGGCAAAAAGGTTGGGGCCCGCAGAGCTAGAAAGAGGAGGTGACCCCAAGGGAAGCACCAGGATCTCAAGGCAACTCATGGAGGAGGAAACGGGCAGGGTCTTGCAGCCTCTGGAGCATCCTTCCTCGCCCCTTCCCGTGTCCCTGCATCCCTTGGTCCCTGGGCTTGTAGATGCATCGCTCTGGCCTCTGCCTCGTTGTCACATGGTGTCCCCCCCCCATGTCCTGTATCTCTGTGTCCCTCTTCTTCTGGCAAGGACAGCAGTCACTGGGTGAGGCGCCCGCCCTGCTCCGATATGCCTTCACCTGACGAAGGACATCTGCAAGGACCCCGCTCCCGAATGAGGCCACATTGTGAGGTTCCGGGAAGGGGGTGAACTTGGAGGGAACACCGTGCAGCCAGCGCAGCCCCTGACGTGAGCCCCGCCTTGCAGGGGTCTGGCCGGGGCTGGTGGGGGATCCGAGGCCTGTGCTCTGGGCGCTGATGCCCCGAGGGTTCCACAGAGGAGAGCTCCAGGGGGGTTGCAGGTGTGTGAGGGACTCAGGAGGACGAGGGTGACCCAGGCAGGGGGCGGGTAGGGGGCAGAGCCACGGAGCTGAGGTGGGAGGGGTCCTCGGCGGAACTGGGAGCTGCCTGAGGAAGGGGGAGACGTCTGGGACGGCGGTCAGAGCCAGGAGGCCCCCCGCACACATCCGTAGAAATGTGGGGCAGAGAGAAGGGACTCGAGGCAATGGCATGGGGACCAAGGAGAAAGAGAAACAACGTCCTCGAAGACAGTCCTTGGACAGAAAAGTGGGCGAAGCCACTGTCCTTGGCTCGGGCGGGGGGAACTGACGGTGACGTCGGGGGGCTCGGGCCCTGCCACCTGCTCTGTGTCTGGCTGCTGTTCCCTTGCCGCATTGTAAGTGACCTTGACTTCTGGGGCGGGGTTCCTCCCTTCTCGGGGTTAATGATTGGTGACTGCCGCCCGATAACACTCGGCCAAAGATTGCTGCGTCCTGTACGTCCTGGGCCACCAGCCTCTCTTAAAGGGGCAGGACTGGCCGCCTTGGGGATGGCGACGTTGTACGTGACGGACATGTGCCTGGTGCTGGGGAGGGGCCGGGAAGACAGAGTCGGCGTCTGGGCTACTGTCCCGAGGAACCGGCCCGCAGCTTTCCCTTTGCGAAATTCCCATATTTTGTTTTCAGAAAGTCACAGCGCATCGGAGATCGCTGCGATAATCTAGAGAGAGAGATTGTCCCCATGGAACCGCGAGGCAGCAAGACGTCCACAGGTGCCTGCACGGAGGCCACTGAGGGGGGGCCAGAGAGCCGCTGACTACATCTCCAGGCGCGCGGAGCCGCTGTCACAGATGTCACCTCTGACGAGGGACCTCCGGTTTACGACCATTCTTCGCAAGGGGCTCTGGCACTGTTGACATTCCAGCCCGATGAGTCTGTCTGTTTCGCAGCACCCCTGGCCTCCACTCGCAGGTGGCAGCAGCGCCCCACACCGGCCACCTCCGTGGTGACGGCGAACAATGTCTTCAAACATTGACAAATGTCTGCTGGGGGACCAGACTGTCCTCTTGTTGAGACCCCTTGTCTCTATTTAAGCCCTTATGGTCTGTACCTGGAGACGGCCTCGCCTCCCAACTCCCTGTCCCCGGAGTCTCCCCCATCGGTCCTCCACGCTTCAGCAAGAACGCAAATCTGACCGTGGCCCCTCCCCACAGGGGACAACAGTTAAACTCCAGTTGTCACAAAACACCCCATGCGGCCTGGCCCGATCTTCCTTTCATTCTTGGGGCATCCCCTGCGTCTAACCCCACACCTGCCGCCACCCGCCATGCCCCAGCCACGCTCAGTCACGCCGGGCACCTGGGGCCTCGGCCTGCATGGTCCCTCGTCTGAAAGGCTCGCTCTCCCTCTCTCCTTATTCACTTATCGAGATCCTTCCTTTAAGGCTCGGCACCTAAGCCCCCCTTCAACCCTTCCCACACCCTCCCTGCAGCTGCCTTTTCCTCCTGGTTTTGGGGCACCGCTGCATCCCCCCCGATCACGTCCTCACACTCCTTTGTCACTCCCTGCCCACAGGTCTCTCTCTTCTATTGCTTCCCGGAGGGAGGGCAGGGACCATAGAGTAATTTCTTCAGACCCACAGGGACCCATACGGCGCCTGGCATGGGGTGGGTGCCTGCGTTTGGGTTTTGGAGTGAATGAGTGGACAGAGCACGTGGACGAGGCGGGAGGGAGAGATGCTAGGAGCTCCGGCCTCTGCAAAGTTTCCATCAGTCGCTGCGTGTGGCTTTCTAAGAAGAGCAGGTGCTGGACGGTGAGGTTTCTACCAGGGTTTTTCCCAGCTTCATTGAGATACAGTTGCCATATGCCACCGTGTGTGTTCGCTTAAGATTTAGAATGTGTCGACCGGATGCACTTGTATGTCGCAACATGAGTACCACGGTGGCCGCGTTAACTGCCACCTCCGTCACATCACACCATCACCAGTTCTTTCTGTGGTGAGGACGTTTAAGGTTTACACTTTGCTTCTACCGCCAGGCCACCCTGAACAAGCCCGATCCCGTCTGATCTCGGAAGCTAAGCAGGGTCGGGCCTGGTTAGGACTTGGATGGGAGACCCCCTGGGAAGACCAGGCGCTGTAGGCGGAAAAAATAGAAAATAAGGGACTGTAAGCTGACAAGGGCCTTGCAATCCGTGAGGGCAACCTGGGGTTGCTTCGCGCCCCCCCCCAAAAAAAAAAAAAAGATTTCCTCTTTGGGCAACTTCTAGTAAATATACAGTATTATTAACTATCATCACTAGTCCGTAGTTAGATCCCCGGAGCTCACTCGTCTCCGAATGGAAGTTTGCACTGTTTGACCAGCATGTCCCATCCCCCACCCCCAGCCCCGGTAACCACCGTTCTAGTCTCTCTTTCTACAAGTTTTGCTTTTTAAATTCCACGTATGAGTGAGACCGCACAGTGTTTGTCTTTCTCTCTCTGACTTATTTCACTTAGTATAATGCCCTCGAGCTCCATTCCTCTCGTCAGAAACGGCAGGATTTCTTTCCTTCTCATGGCTGAGTGACACTCCAGTGTGCGTGGCACATCCTCTTTATCCACTCCTCTGTCGATGGGCATTTAGGTGGAATCCACATCTTGGCTACTGGGAATGATGCTGCGATAAACACGGGGGCAGATATCTCTTCGAGATCCCGCTTCCTTTCCCTTTGGACTATTATCTCTGTCAGAAGTCGGATTGCTGGGTCGTACGGGAATTCTATTTTTAATTTTCGAGGACTCTCCATCCTGTCTCCTGTAGCAGCGGCCCCAATTTACACTCCCATCAACAATGCACAAGGGTTCCCTCTTCTCCACGTCCTCCCCACACCCGTTATCTCTTGTCTTCTTCATGATGGGCATTCTGACGGGTGTGAGATGCTTCCTCATGGTGGTTCTGATTTGCGTGTCCCTGCTGAGTCGCGATGGGGAGGGCCTTTTCATGTACCCGTTGGCCATCTGTGCGTTTTCTCTGGGAAAATGTCTTTTTGGTTCCTCTGCCCATTTTTAAATCAGATTCTGTTGTTGTTGCCATTGAGTTGTATGAGTTTTTTATGTTTTTTAGGTATTAACCCTTACCAGATATGTGACTTGCAAATATCTTCTCCCATCCCGTCAATTACCTTTTCGTTTTGTTTGTTTTCTTTCGCCGCACAGCGTTTTGGTTGGATGGGGTATTGGGGGATCAAACCAGGGAGGAGTCTTTATATGATATTGCAGGCCCCTTAGGGCAAGGACGGCTGGTGGTGTAAGTCACCTTGGCCACAAGGTCAGAGGGCTTCTGTGGCCTCCCAGGGCCCGCATTCAGAAAGGCCCTGCACTGGTTTAAAGCTCTATTATCTCCGTCTTGAAGTTCTTAACTTCTGAGCAAGGGGCCCGACATTTTCATTTTATACCGGGCTCTGCCATTTATGTAACTGGTCCTGGCTTTAAAGGTCAAGGATTGGACCTGGCTTTAGAGGACCAAGGAGGGGTAGGGCAGGGAGACATTGGGGCTGGGGGGTGGGGGAGGACAGTCATGTTTTCCCACTGCAGGGCATGAAGGCAGGTGAACTGGGTTGTTAAGATTGAAGGGTGAAAAAAACAAAACAAAACAAAAGAGTCAGGGGTGAGGCTGAGTTTTAGAGGGATCCAGGTCAGGGATCAGAAAAAGAGCCTTCAGGCAGATTGGCAGCAGCAGTGAAAATGTAATAGGTGACTGAGGCCAAAGTCTCAGAGGCCGGCTTCTGGGTGTGGCCTTGCTGGCTTCTTTCCATTCCCAGCTCTTGGGCCTTCATCTCTGATTTTAAGCTCCTGGAACCTGTTTGGGAGAGAGCCAGGTTCCATGCACCAGAGGCCTCCTCTTAAAGCTTCGAGTCGCCATTCTAGATGCGTGTCCATGGCAGAGTGGGCAGCCAGAGGGCCCCTCCCCAGGGGTCCCATCTGCTAGAAGCCTCCTTGAGGACTCCAGTTCGCTGTGGTTCCAGAAGGTTCGCCTGAGGGACAGACAGAGCTGACTTCCCAGGCACCGGCCGAATGGCCTCTGCCCAGTGTGGGTATCCAGGTTCCTCAGTGGGCATCCTTTGCTCTAGACACAATTCGTGGCTTCTAGAATTGAAGGAACTGATGAGTGGGTGTTTTTCACAGGCCTCCATGGTTTTAGAGATTTGTGAGCACTCAGAGTAGAAAAGTTTTCTGTTTGTTCGTTTGTTTTTTCGTCATGGGGCTCTGACCCTTGTCCTAAAGCAGCAGGGAGCAGGGTCCAGGCTAGGCTGCGTGTCTCAGTGGTCAGGAATGAGTTCATCTCCTACTGCAAACTCAAGGCCAGACTTTAAGTGCTTCTCCCTTATTTTTGTCTTCAGGTCTGGCCACATGCTCGGGTGGGAAGGAGGCTCATCAATCACATTTCTAGGGCAGAACCTAATTGGTTTCTACACATTCTATTCTGAGCGTCCCAATTCAACCCATGGGCTTCAGGCAGAAAACGTTGTGCCCAGAATCAAGACTGATCTGAAGGATTTGAAGACCTGGAGGCGTTCTGTGCCACCTCCAATCCAGCAGTGTTCTTTCCCAGGTGGCAGAGTGACAGGAAAGCCTGATTCTGTCCTGAACAGGCACAGGGAACGGTGCTGCCCTCGGAGTTGGGTTGAGCTGGGTGACGTTTAAAGTAGCCTGTTCCCTGGGATATCAGGGAAGAACTATGGGGCGATGCAGACCCACCTGAGCCAGTCCTGACTTCAGGGTTTACCATCTCGTTGGAGAGGAAAGGCACCTGCAAGCACACGCACTGCGCGCCTGTCGGATGCGGGTCTCGGAGGGAGGAAAGGTGGCCCACTTTAGAAAGGGTCGTAGCTATGCATGGGGCACCTCACGGTGGAGGCAGAGTGGGTGTGACCGCAGACACTACAGTACAAGTTGGGTCGCACAGCGGGGACCTGTCCTTTTCCGGCCTCACCCCAGAAGGGGGGTCGGGGGGTGCTCCTGGGGCGGCCCGTGGAGGTTCTGCCCAGTGGGGTGCCGCGAGCCAGGCGCCTGATGAGGACGGTCTGGGGGGTGGGGGAAGCTTCGGGGTAGGTGTCCCCCTCGAGGCCACATCCCGCCGCGCCAGCCTCCGCGGCTCGGGTGGTCCCCGGGTCGGAGTTCAAGGCCGAGGATGCGGCCGCCCCGCCCACCCGTGCTGTAAGCTCCGCCTCGCGCCCCCGGTGAAGGTGCAGAGCGCGTTCGGGGACCGGGGGCCCCTGTCCCGGGAGAGGGGGGAGAGGGTGGCCCCGCTGCGGCGGGCGCTGTGCGGGGACTGACCCCAGGCGGAGTGATGCACGCGAGTCCCCCAGCCCCGAGGGCCAGCGCCCCCCAACTCCTCCCCCCCCCCGTGGCCTGGCCCCCGCACCCCGCGGCCCGTGAACTCGCGGGGGCTCGGGCGGTGTTCCTCTCTGGGGCGTTCCTTCCTTTCGTTCGGCCCTAACCTCTAGTCCCGGATCCTGTTACCGGGTTTCCCACGTTTCTGGCCTCAAATGTGTCCGGAACTGGAAGCATCCCTGATGCCCGTCTTATTTTCTTCTCGAAGGCGCTGCGCTGCGTGGGAATTCCTGTTTTCAGGCTGTGGTCCCCAGTTTGTGGGAACGCGCTTCCAGCTTGCTGAGGCTGCCTAATGACTACAGCCGCCTGGCTGGGACGTGTCTGCACCCACGCCTGTCGCAGAAACGGGACACCCTGGGCCCTAGTGACAATCCCAAATAGGGGCTTTTTACCTTAGAGGAGGTGGTCGCGTTTCCTCTTAGATTTGGGTCATATTTCTCATTTTTGAGTCAGATTATAATCTGTAAACTCCTCCCCAGGTCCCTGCACAGCTTCAGGGAAATTTGCATGCCTGTCGTTGTGAAGATTTGTCTAAAGACCTTGGAACTGGGCAGAATTCTGAGTGCTTTTCTGTCGTAAACTGTAACATATACACAAATGAACACTAAACATGTAAATACGGCTGTATGACTCATTATGAGGCCGACATATATCTCTAATGGAGATCCTTGTCCCAGAAGCACCCCAGCTTACCTAACAATGACCCTTTTTCTCCCTCACTCCACAGGTGACCCCTTTAATGGTTCTGGTGCAAATCACTTCTCTGCTTTTCCCTAGACCACTGTTTTGCCGATTATGTATGCGCCCTTAAGGGACATAGATGGGTTTTGCCTGTTTTGAATTTCACGTAAGTAGAATCTTACCGGAGGCATGTTTTCACGTCTCGCATACTTTGCTCAGTTTAGCTGCGGGTTGTTCATCGCTGCATAGTTTTTCACTCTGAGAGTTTGTAGCAGGTTCTCAATCCATCCTGCTGAGTGTTTCCATCGACTTTTCTGCACTCAGGAACTGGTGAATGTGTCTCCCTAAGTGAATACATAGAATGACGTGGGGCAGCCGCAAACCACAAGTGTCAGTTGTCCTAGTTCGTGCCTGTTTTTCTAAGTGGTCCCTGCATGTGTGCAAAGTCTTCCCCGGGAATCAGCAGACCCGTGTCTGACCGGTCAGGGTCAGGGACGAACCGAGCTAACATCTCTGTGGATGCCCAGGCAGTGGGCGCTGTGGCGGGGCCCGACTCCAGCTCAAATCGGCGTGTCTGGTTCCCGAAGCAGATGCAACGGGACAGGGTTTGGAAAAGTGGCTGGAGGCAGTGGAGCCCTCTGATTCTGGGGTTTTGGTGTTTGATTACCGTGATTCCGACAAACTGGCTCAGGCAGAGCAGGTGGTGTGGGGGTAACCCACGCACGGGAGGTGTTAGTAGCTATCTGTTCGGTAACGCATTCATAATTTCCAAAGAATTGTGTGAAAAACATAGTTTTTGCTTTTGGTCTTTTTTCCTAGTTTCTCCTGAAGAGAACTCTGAAGCCACTAGGTGGCGGGGTTAATCACATGCCCACGGCCGGCTTGTAAGGGGCGGCGGAGACTCGGAACCAGGTGTTTGAATTTAAATTCAATCTTGTTTCGATTCTGCTTTTTGAACTCGTTAATCCTGCAGTTTAAGAAACATGTTGTCACAGGAAATGTTTACAGGATGACATTGAACTAAAGCCCCTGGCAAATTACTGATTTCCTCACACTAAAGATGGCATGAATTTCTCTTCTGCCGAGTTCCTCCGTCAGTCCTTTTGTGGCCTGACTGGGTGTAAGTTCTTTCCAGTTTCATGCGGATAAACAAACATCAACTCAGGTCGCCCTCCTGCTTGGAAGGGGTCTTTTACTGTCCGAATCTGGCCACTTCCACTGTTTATAGCGTCTCCGAGTCTCTTGGGAAGTCTGCCTCCCTCTGCCTGACCCTTCACAAGCCCATCTGCTAACCCTCCTGAGCTCTGTCGCCCTGGGTGACCCTCCCTCCTTGCCAGCAGCCCCGGGGGCCTGAGTTGCAGCTTTTCTCTTCTGTCGGAGGTAGGACGTCACGCCACCCCTGCCTTTGATTATTAGTATTTTTTGAAGTTCAAAAGCAACATGATTATTTGCAAATACAGCTAAAGCCACAGGCTTGAGGTTCCCGTTAAGATGGGAAGAAAGAGCTTACACATCTGGGCCGTGATGGGTCGTCGTGGATGATCCGTTTGCGAGGTCACCTTGACTGATGGTGGCTGCTATCGACACGCTTCGGCTGCTGCGCAGGTGCGTTCCCAGAATTCAGTCCTAATGAGATTCAGGAACTTCCAGGCATAGTCAGGGCATTATAAGGATGGCGTAATGAGGCTGAAGTTAGGGGCACATGCGTTTGTAGCTGGTTTAACGAGCCGCTTTTATGGCCTTCCTGCTCCAGGATTTGGGTAATCTATAACCCTTAAGGAAGGTCTTCAGGGGACGTTTCCATGGTTACAGAGCTGGGTCCTGGCTCCTGTCACTGATACTGGACTAGCTACTGGACAGGGTCATTTTTGTTTAGCTGTTTTCGAGCATTTTTTTCTTTGCTCTTTAGTTTTCAGCCCCTGGATTATGACACGTTGAGGCCGACACTCCTTTGAGTGAGTCCTGTTTAGGGCTCACTGAGCTCCTTGAGTCTAGGTTTATGTCTTTGAGAAGTTTTCAATCCTATTTCTTCACACAAACAGAAGTACACGTTCCGGATATCGTCCATTTGCCTCTCCATTCATCTTTTTTACACCTTTCTCTCTGCCCTAAAGGCGCATCTTCTATAGGTCACACCGTTGGGTTCTCTTGTCCTATCGTGGCATCGTGACCCTGCCTGGCCATTTTCTGCTCAAATGAGGTGGCTCCTGGCTGCCCCCTCCCCCACCTCAAAGACTCTCCAATGAATTTCTGTTCCTTCACGGCTGTCAACCAGTTAATGTTCCTTCTCATCTCTGTGGCTGTGTAGGAACAACAAGGCTGTATAAAACTGCCGGTTATGTTACAGTCGGGGCTCAGCCTTTGGATAAGAATTCGCTGAGCAGGTGCTGGCTTCCCGCTCATAGCCGCCGTGTCCCGCTCTCTGTTCGAGAATCCGACAACACTGTGACCTTTCGCTGGGTTTGGCCAATAGGGAACATGAGCAAGAGATCAGAGGGGGATAGTTTGGACATGCAGTCACCAGGATCCCTCGTGATGTGGTGCTGTCACTTGTGGTTCCTCCGACTTTCCTGGTATTTTTATCGAACTCTTCCCAAATGACCCACCTGGAGAGATAGAGTGGTTTTTTTAGGGGGGGGAGGAGGGGACCATGATTAGCCTTATTCTGCCACCTCCAGGCAGCTGTCTCCCACTGGCATTTCAGGTTTTTGATCTTTTTTCCAGGTCGGACGTCCTGAAGGCGAAAGGCCCATTTGATTATCGCCACTTCGTTTTACATGAACTGGTACAGACAGTGTTTTTATAACTTCCAAGTTAACTCGAGAATAGGGAGTCCTAATGTGTATTTATTATCGTCATCATAGCGTTCAAGTGGAGGGGGATGTAAAACGTACGTGTGCAGTTTTCATCCTAATAACTGTGCGTCCACCATCCAGGTCAAGGAGTACCCGTGACCCCGACTCTGGGACCCTGCGCAGTTCCCTGAAGGGGGCTAGGGGCGGGGCTTGAGTCCTGCACCCAGAGAGGAAAGGGGGGCTTGGCTGAGCTCAAGAAAGAGTTCAAATCCCTGCCAAAGTTAGTCAGGAGGGAAGTTTATTAACGAAGGGGTCGCGCTCCGTAGACAGAGCGTGAGAGAGACTCACAGGGACAGAGACGACAGAGAGAGACGGGGACAGTGGGCGAGACAGAGTAAAGACACCGAGAGGGACCCCAAGTGCTTGAGTGTCCGGGAAACAGGTGATGTGTCATGCTGTCGTGTCTGTGACTTGCAGTTTCAGCTCTTGGTTTGCCCATTTTCCTTTGACATGGACATCCAGTGAGGAAGGGAAGAGTGGGGGCCCGGCCTTTATTCCGCAGGTTCCCTGTGGCTTAGCGTCAGGGGAAGAACGGCTTTATCTTGTGGAGGGCACCACTTGACGACCGGCAGGTGTGGGGAAAGGCTCCTTAGCCGTCCCAGCAGAAACCTCCCTTTGCTCCGCAGGTGTCCTTCCCACCCGGCCACAGTCGCCGTCTCTGATTGTGGTTTGACGTTTTAATTCTCCTGCCTCCTCCCTCCATTAGGGTCAACCTCTTATTTTTGCCAATACTTGGCCAAACGGTTGCCTGTCTTATCCTTTGATGGGGTGACCCCTCCCCCATCCACTCCACCGCCCCTCCCCCCCATTGCTCACTGAAACTGCATGTCATACAGGGTTCCCTACTGCGACGCCCCGTTTTCGTGTCTGCAGGATCCGTTGATTATCTTCGGCATCATTATTAAACGCAGCGCTTGGTTAGCTCTAGGGTAACCTCGATGCCTCTAGGGCTGTGTGCAGGGAAAAGTGAATGTTGGTGGCGGTCCCTTAGAAGCCCTGCTCCAGGGCTGGCCTTTGTCCTCTTGAATTCTTTCCCATTCGGAACATTCTATGTTAACGAGGTTGTTTGTGCACGCAGAGCTCTGACCTCCGGGACTCGACTGGCCCAGGCGATTTGGACAAATGCCATGACTGCAGGCGGACA
Source organism: Cynopterus sphinx (assembly GCA_030015415.1). NCBI lineage: Eukaryota > Metazoa > Chordata > Mammalia > Chiroptera > Pteropodidae > Cynopterus > Cynopterus sphinx. Next base: position 2,005,042 of record CM057393.1, read on the forward strand.
CCTGCTTTCGCCTGGGAATCTTGATTGCAGGAGCTGTGCAGGCAGGGAGGGTGCCTGTGTGACCAACCCTCAATATAAGCCCTGGGCTCTGAGACTTCACCGGGCTTCTCTGGGCAGAGACACTGCCCCCGTGTTCCTGAGTGACGCCTCGTTGGGGGAGAACGTAGGAAGCCTGCACCTGTGCCGTCCCAGCGTCCACCTGGCGTCTCGTTTCCTGTCGACAGGGCTGGGTGTCCTTTTGCTATAATAAAACTTACCCCTGAGTGTGGCTCCTGTGGGTCCTCCTGAGTGCGGGTGCTTGTGAGACTGAAACAGGCTGACGCCGGTTTCAAAACTGAGCTCTCTGAACTCATGTTCTCGCTTCTGCTAGGGTCCGTGCAGGTTCACCATGCATTTAAACAACCACGATTCACATTCTATCCAGCAGTTTTGGGCATTTTTTCACGGGAAAATCATTCAGGGGTTTATATGGCATCATATTGTTGGATGGCCTGGCTTTGGGACAAGAATGTATTTTTCCTGACACAGTCATATCTTGCTGTGATGTCATCTTCTTAATGTTTCCAAACAGTCAAAAAGGTATTTTTAAAATCCAGTTCTCCAGTTGTCAAGCATTTGCCTTTTCCATCTGAATTGTCAGGAGCGGGGCGCAGGGATGCAGTTTCCCTCATCCTTTGCTCCGGGCCAGCGGACCTGCGGTCCCAGGACCAGCCTCTAAGAGTCTGTTTTCAGCAAGTCCGTGGGGTCAGGGACGGGGGGCTCTCTGGGCTGGGCCACCTCAGGCTGGAAAGACAGGAACGATGCGCTTTGGGACTGACTGTAGTGGGCCCTCTCCTCCTGCTAACCATCCACTGCCCCTTCCTGCCTCCTCTGACAGCCTGCCCGCAGCCTGCCGCCCTGAACACACGGGCTCACTTCCATGGGTCGCCCGGAGGCTTTTCCAATACACAGACACAGGGGGGCCAGAGATGCCAGAAAGAGCAGAACCCAGACGCTCAACATCATGGCCCGAAGGCTTACGAACGGCCCCGGGGAGAGGATCAAAGCTGTAAGCACCAGAATGACGCTGCTGTCTATGCTCTGTCCCCAGCCTCCTCACTGACACGGGGTCACTCTGACACAGGGTCACTCTGACACAGGGTCATCCCTAAGTCTGCAGCGGCCGGAGGGGGCTGAGGAGGAGGGGTCAGCGGGTCCCGGCGTGCACAGAACACCCAGAGACGGCTCCCATCCGGCCTCGGTGTCCTCGTCTGACCCGTGGCAGGCTTGGGCTATGGCACAGGCCGAGGAGGCCCGGGGAGAGCACGTAGGGGCGCCTTGGCTGCACCGCACACGCTCGCCATAGGTTTGTCTCACTGTTCTCGCAGAGTTTAGAGCGTGGCTTCTCCCTGGTCTGTAACGCGGTTTCCGTTTGTTCAGTGCCTCTGCCCCGGCAGCCACGCAGCCCCGCGCCGCCTGGTCAGTGCCCCTCCCGGGAGAAGGGTCTCTGGGAGGAGCCGAGAACCAGACAGGAGGAAGAGAAAGCTGGAGGAGCGCCAGGAAGGGGGTGGCCCACTGCAGTTTCTCAGCATCCAGCTGGACCGAGGGGCCCCTCCAGGGCTTCTGCGCCACCCGCCCCAGGATCACCAGGCTCTGTGCACGGGGGCGCACGGTGGGCAGGGGCAAGGGTCTGCCTGTGCCACGAGTGGGTGCACCCCACTGTGTGCGTTCTGAGTCGAATGAGTGTGCGTGTGCGTGTGTGTGCGTGTGTGTGCGCTTCCCTTCTCTGACCTGCATGGTCATCAACCCGAGACCAAAGACCTCAGAAGGGCCCCTTTGCTTCAGCTGTTTTCTGGGAAGCTGTGAGCTTCGGGTCAGACCCTCCCCCTCCCACCCTTTCTCTCCCCCACCCACTCCTTCCTCCTTCTGCGCTTCTCACTCTCACCCACTAGCAGGTCCTCAGCTCCAGGGCTGCCTCTGGCCTCTGCCTGTCGCTGCATGAGCTCCGAGGAGACAGCAGGTGAGCAGAGCCCTCTCGGCCTGGCAGCCTCAATGCAGGACCCATCGACCTCTCCCTCTCTCCCCCAGACCAGTCCCCGAAGCCCCCATCCCGTCTCAAACGCCATGCTCCCCCCATTCATGATTCCATAGGATTTTATGGGGAGGGAGGGATGTGCCAGTTAGACTATGTGACCCTAGAGAAACAGCTGGGGAGGGAAGAGGGACATATGCCTGGCCATGTCGGCCTGGCTATTGCTCTCCCTGCCCGGCGCCTTGCGTCTTTTTTACGGGCGCAGGGGCTGAGGCTCAGGTGGTTTGGTGATGAGAGGTCCTTTGAGAGTGAGGCCTGAAGGCGGAGGGTCCAGAATGGAGAGGGGACACGGGTCCTGTCAGCCCAGCCCCAGGAGCAGTGAGAGGGACCGGGCACAGAAGCATGTCCTGGGCAGCGGGGAGAGCCTGGCGTCGGGGTGGAGCGGCAGAGGAACCTTCTCGGGGCTGGCCCGACTCATGGGAAGAGCAGGGGCCTGGACTGATGTGGGTGCTGGAGTGGGGCGCGATCCCCACGGGGCTCAGGAAGAGCTGGAGCCCAAGGCACGCTCGGGGCTGCAACACATGCTGCTCCCGGGCCCTGGGGGAGATGTGGCTGGACTCGGGGATGGACTTCCTCGCGCGCGTGGGGGAACAAGTCCGAGCCGCCTCCTGCGTCTGCAGAATTGTCAAGCACCTGTCCTTTACGCCCTCAGGGAGGCCAGGGAGGCGAAAGAGTGGAACTGCCCTCGAAAGTGCGCAGAATACAAATGGGAAGACTTAGAGGGCTGCTGTTATTAGGACTCTTACCAACATGTTCTGATTTAGGAACAGTGACGCTTGAGTACGGTGCCCATCCGCGTGACCTGTAGGGGGTTTCTTTCGGAATCAGGCAGATTGATTCTCATGGGCACGTGGAGAAGGAATCCAGCAGCAATGGCCACGAGGAAAAAAATGCTAACGTGGGAGGCGTGTGTCATGAAACAGCTCAACTCAATGCTGAACTTCGAATGGATCAACACGTAGATGTGGACCCCGAGGGAATAAAACCCCGTAGGAGAAGGCACAGAATCGTTCTCTCATCGTGAAACGGGAAGACCCGGAAATCATCTTTCAAAAGATGGAGAACTTGGACGGCCCAACGGCACAAGCGAAACCAGAAGAGGAATCAGAGATCGGCAAGAAGAGTCTGGAACTCACGTCGCAGGCGGTCGGTGTTTTGAAGACGCGAAGACCTACCCAGACCAAAACGAAGCAAAATGAGTGGAGGAGGGAGGCAGGCGCGAGCGGAGCACTCACAGCAGAAGAAAGCGAGTGGCTCTGCACCCAGGCGGGGAGGCGGACCTCACTCGTCAAAGGAGAACTGTGAACCGAAGCTCGGCCGAAAGGGCACAGGACGCAGACCTGTGGTCGCCTGGGGCCGCGGGGGGGGTTTCCTCGGGAGGGGGCATTCGGGAACTTTTTTGCGACGTCGAAATGTTCTGTGTCTTGATTGGAGTTGTGGCTGCGCCAATGTACACGTGGGTCACGATCGTTGCCATAGACCTTTACGGGGGATGGGGGCGTTTTATTGCATAAAATCAATTAAAATCTACACTGGAATGTGTTTCTCCCGATTCACATTTGAAAAAGATGCCAAGGCGAGCCACGGGCCTGGGCCAGGGGACACTCTCCAGCTTCCCTCCGGCATGCAGGTGGCCTCGCGGAGGGCGATGTCCATCAAAATTACAAACGCACGTTCTCACTGACCTGACGTGTGGGAGAGAAAAATAAATAGGGAAAAAGCTCAGAGAAACGTCAGGAAGGGAGATCCCACTCGCAGCGTTTATCGGGAAACAACCCGCGCGTAGGCGGCCGCGCACAGCGCGGGGATCGACGCTGTAGCCGTCGCTGAAGGTGATAATTCCGATTCCTTTTGGGGGGTGAGACTCAGGCAAACCGGATCAGACCATGTTGGTGAGGGACACCAGAGGCGGTTGGGGTTTGCATCCGCGGTCAGGGTCTCGGTGACCTTGACGCCTACGTCGGGAGAACCCTGGGGGCCTTGACAAGGAGACGGCTCTTTTCTGTGTCCCTTGTTGCCTTTCCGACTCCCCAGACCTCACTCTGTACGTCGTCTCCCCAGTGGGCAGGATGACCCAAAGCATGGTGACCGTGAACGGAGTCGACGCGGCCTCCGCACAGTCCCAGGCCACCCAGGTCCACATCCACATCCACCAGGAGTCGGCTCTGGCACAGCTGAAGGGGCTCTGTGCTGGCTTTCAGAGGGCAGGGCCGCCCCAGGCCAGGATGCCCTATGGACGGCTGGCACTAGGGGTAAGTGTGGGCTGGGAGGCGGCTGAGTGAGGGGACGCGGAGGACGGTAACTCTCCTTCTTCGATAGAAAAGGAGGGGAATGGGGGAAAGGGGAGAAAAAGAAAGGGGGCTGAGTCCCCACGAGAGCTCAGTGTTTCTATCCCATCTCGTTGGGGAACGGAAGGTTTCGCGTTTCCCGCAGACCTGGATGGGAAGGGGTGGCGGACCTCTTCCGCGAGGCAGCCGGCTCCTTTCCAGCCGCAGGCGGGGCTGGGGGGGAGATCCCGGAGGCAGTTAATTCGGTTTCTTCGAACCCCTGTAGACTGAGGGCCAGCCCTGGGGTAGGCGCCGTGGGAACACCGCAGAAAGCATCCCCGGGCTGGCCCCAGACAGCGCTCAGCACCCGCCAGAGGGGCCAGGCAACGGCACAAATGTCTAGAACTAGAGGTAGATCAGGTGACGTCCTTGGGAGGCAGGACAGCATCCCGTGGGAGGTGACACCTGAGCCTGACCTTGAATGGAGACGAGGTGGGTCTAGACCCGCAGGGGGAGCAAAGGGGCTGCAGGTGAGGAGAAGGGCAGGGCCAGGGGAGCCAGGGCAGGCTCCGGCAGAGTAAAGGGAGTGGGACTCGTGGCTGGCTGGCCCGACACACGCGGACCAGGGCCACATCGCCGAGAGCCCCGAGTGACAAGGTGACGCGTGTGTCCTGGATCAGGACAACGAGCAGGAGCCTGGGCGTCAGGCTGCCTCTCAGCCAGCAGCTGCCCAGGTGACGAGTCTGCACCTCTGTGTCCCGGCGGAAATGACGAGGCGTCCAGATCCTGAGTGGGGTGGTCCCCACGGCGGGGAGCGAGTAGGCTTGGGGTTCCAGGGAGGGGGCAGGAGTCCGAGGACGCGCCGAGGCCTGGAGTGCGGGCGCCTGGGCGATGGGGCCCCGGAAGGCGGGAGAGGCGGATGCGGGGAGTGCGGATGGGGCTGGGCCTTGGATGTGACGAATCTGAGACGCCGAAGGACACGCAGGTCGTGGTGTCCGAGATGGCGTGAGAGGTGGGTTCTCCGGAAAGCGGGTGCGCAGTTGGGGGGCACAGCTAAGTCCCCGAGGAAGCCAGTCCCCGCGGGCCGTCGGCCAGCCGCGCCGCTCTCTCGCCGGGGGTCTCCGCGGAGCCCCCCGCACAGGGAGATGAAATTCCCGAGGGGAACCGTCAGCCGGGATGACGGAGTGAGCTATGCGGGTGGAAGCAAAAGCGGGATCGGGATCGGGGAGGACAGGACACGCGGCACCAGAGATGCCGAAGAGGCAGAACCTTCCAGAATCAGAGCGGCAGCGAGGTCAAGGCAGCGAGGGAAGGAGAGGAAAGGCCCGTCGCTGCGGCCGGGCGGCGGCTCCTGGGCCTGGGGCTGGCGGGAGGCCTGACTTTCGCCCTGTGTGCAGGTGACACAGACGCTGCTGGGGGCTATGAGCTGCGCCCTGGGCGTGTTCCTGTACTTCGGGCCCTGGACCGAGACGCGGGAAACGGGCTGCGCCTTCTGGGTGGGGTTCGTGGTGAGTAAGGGAGGCGCCGAGAGCCTGCTTGTGGGCCAGGAGCGAGCGAGTTCTTTCGGGTCCAGCTCACGGACCTGGGGAAGAGACCAGGGACTCGGCACCCACACGCCCCCGAAGCCTGTCACTCTCCGCGTCCGGGCGGGGCAGGGGGCTGCGGTATGGGGTCTCGTCCACTTAGGTTTCCTTGTGCTTCCAGTGGGCTCTCCTGGGAACTGCTGGGGGAAGGGTGATGGAGGCCATTTCAGGAGAGCATATGGGAAGCCTTCTGGAACCTTCTCTTCCCAGGCCATTGCAGCAGGAGCTGGGGCCGTTGCCCATGAGAAGCGCCGAGGCACCCTTTCCGTGAGTCTGGGGCGTCTCCTGTCCCCCCCTTGTCCTCTGCCCCCTCCCAGGTCGCAGGTTTTCCGTCCCCCTTTCTGTCTTCTCCCCTCAGGGTCCCCGTGTCCTTTCCTGGACGGGGTGGGGAGGGGTGTCTCCTGAGCTGGGGAAGAGGAGGCAGGTTTGGGGCCGGGACCCCACGTCTCGCATCCACAGAGGGAGTCTGCACCCCGAACCTCTCTCTCCTAGGGCTGGGTGTCGGGCCTGCTCACCCTGGCTGGCATTGCCACGGCCGTGGCTGCCCTCGTCCTCTGTGGGAATGACATCCGGTGGCGGTGGTATGGCTACATGGACATCGACCGCATGTGTGGCCGCTCGCCAAGCCCTGACACGACCTCTGACTACGGATGGGGGCAGGGATGGAGGCAGCAAAGCAGCTACGGGGACCCAAGGTGGCTGGAGAATGAGTGCAGGAAATACATGGAAATGCTGACGGTGAGGACGGAGAGGGGGCCCGGGCGGAGGCTGCTCCGACCTCACCCCAAACAGGATGTTCTAACTCAAGCTGGAGACATTCCGAGGCCCTCGCGGGAGGAAGATTCTCAGAATCAGAGCAGAGGGGGGCCCAGAGGAGACGTGTCAGAGCAGGTCTCAGGGGCCACCGCCCGTCAGTGTCGCGGTGACACGCCGCGCTCACGTGTGCTGGCCTTCGCCGACCGTTTCCTGTGACTCCTTACCCTCTGTCGGCCGGTGGGGCTCGGGCGGGGCGTTGTCACTTGCTGTCTCACGGAGCTGCAGTCAGGTGTCAGTTGTGGGGCGGGGTCTCCCGAGGGTTGGACGGGGCCGGCCGTCGCGGGGGGCTCTCGGCTGGGCCCCAGGCTGGGACGATCAGGCCTAGAGCCTACAGTGGCTTCTCCATGTGGCTGGTGCTTCTCGTGACACGGCCACTGGGTTGCAGGATGGGGCGCCACGCCGCCGGCCAGCACCCCGGGAGATGGGCCCCACAGAAGGGCCGCTCTGTAATTAGCGCGGTGTCACCTCCACAGCGCGGTGCGGATCAGAGCGGCCACAGAGGACACGGGGCGCAGAAGCAGAACCCCGCGGAGCGGGAAATGCAGCCCGCGCGGGCGGGACTCCGCTGCGCCGAGTCTGATCCCGTGTGAGCGTGTGCGTGAGCGTGAGCGTGTGCGTGAGCGTGTGCGTGCGTGTGACAAGGCGGTTGAGCAGAGGCGGAGGGGTAGGCCCCTGACTCGCGTTTTCCCTCCTTTGTTTCCAGAACTTGGTCCTAGGGATCCGTATCCTGCTCCTGGTCATCTTTGCTCTGCAGACCGTGGTGTCCTTGGCTTCGCTGGGCTTGGGCCTCCGAAGCCTGTGCTGCCACAGCCTCCAGGCCCTGGTGAGCTGTCAGGGAGGCGCCGGGGGAAGGGTCTGGTTGGTGAGGTGCTGGCGAGGGGACCAGGAGGCATGTGGGGGGACCAGGAGCCCTGCAGATCCCGGGTCACGGGGCTCCAGCTTCTTCCCAGGCCTGGGCTCTGCCCTCCGCGGCCGGGGGACTGTGGCGCTATCAGCGTCCTGGGTCCTGCCCCCTGCCTCTCTGTTCGTCTTTACCTCATTTTCTCACTTTCCCCCTAAGTCTTTGTCCGACACCCTTTCCTCTGTCACCTCTCCCTCCCGTCTCTTTCCTTGTCCTGATGTCAAGTTCGGGGAAGCTAACTCTGCCCCATCCTTTTTCCCCCCACGAGAATGAGTTTGCCCTTTAGACCTGGGCTTTCCTCCTAGAATTGGCTTTTCCTTGCCATTTTTAGGTTGAGGACGAGTCAGAGAAGAAGCTCCTGGGGGAGAATTCAGTGCCTCCCTCCCCCTGCAAGGAGAAGACCAAGGCTACCGTTGTCGTGTGAGCAGCCGGGGACCCTGCCTGGATGCCTGCGTGTCCCCCCACAGCGGAGAGGACCTGTGGAGGGGACCGTAGACGCTCCCAGGGCCCCTCCCCGCCCTGTGCCTCACACCGGCCTCTGTCCCGCTCATCCTCACCGGCTGCCCCACCCTGTGTCCCCAGCTCAGTGAACAAGCATCATCTCGCTTCCCCCCATGCTGAATAAACAGAAACAGCCGCACACAGTAATGAGAAACACGACGGCCGTGGTCTCCTCTTGTTTGGACACGTGGGTGCTGCCGAGGCCTGTGGGCGTGGATCCCCGCGGAATTAAACGAGCGCCGACCTATGACAGAGACGCGATCCCAGCAAGACTCAGTCTAGTCACGTGCTGCTCTACGCCCCAAGTGGCAAAAGTCCTTTTGTTCCGATTCTCTTCCATTCGTCGTGAAGAGACCGTGACGCTCACACGCCTGGCATCTTTTTGCCTCCACAGTTTGTCTTTAGGGTCTGGGACCAGAACTATGCGAACGAAGCACTGAGCGAGGTTTCTCCCTCCCTCCCTTTCGCAGTCGTTCTGGTTCTTTCTCCACACACACCCCTATTGTTCTTCACTTTCTGATCGATTCGTTTTTTCACTTTTTTTAATCTTTTTTTGCACACACATAGATGTGATGGTTCTGCAGGGTGAGAAAGCAGGGTGTAGAACTGAGAGGTGACAGTGATTCTGGCTTTTCCCCCGATTCCAGCCTAGCAAGCAGCCTGTGTCTCCGCTGTGACTCCGAAACCTCTGCGGGGTGGGTTTCGTCCCTCGGCGGGCCTAAGGGCAGCAGGAGTGGGGAGCTGCCGTGGACTGATAGGCCTCGGCCAGACGTTGCGAGTGAGGCCGGGAGCCCCTGCGAGGCGTCGGGGGCTTCGGTTGACTACGGTGTGCGTGGGCCTCGTGGGTCATTAGGTGCCGTCGTGTAGGGCACAGGCTCACTGAAAGAGCGCGTACGTGGGCAGAGCTGGTCTTGAAGCAGACAAGCTCAGCGCCCCGACCTTTACCCGCTGCACAGTGCTGCCCCGAGAGCTCTAGAGGGGGGAGGGCAGAGTTGAAGAGTCTTAGCAGAGACCGAATGGGCCGCGAGGCCTGAGATGCTGACTGCCAGGCCTTACGGAGAAAACGCTTGCCATCCCCCGGGAGAGGGACTGCGGCGGAGAGCGCGGAGCTGGGTCGTGACATCTAGGCCCCTCGAATTTAATCTCTGTTGCTTTTCTTTCTGTGAACGTGTCAACCCTGGAGTTGAAAAGCAAGCATTTTGGCGATGAGGGACGTAAGTGGGGTGAGAGGGGGCAAGAGAGGCCATCGTCACTTTCTCCTTAGAGATTGGAGATGAACGTGACTCATTTCTGAGCTTCAGTGTTTCTAGTTGGCGCTTTCCGTCCTTTTATGGCCAGATCAGAGAGAGATTCTTCTCATTTTTCATCGGGCTTAATAAAGATGAACTTGCCCCCCCCCTTTTTTTTTGCCGTGAAATGACCTCTTAAATGTCAGTCTGGCAACTTCTCTTTTTTAAACCCCCAAGTTTCTAAATCTCTGAGGGAAGAAAGTCCCCCTTCCCCCTTTTCCTGGCTTCCAGCCTCCCCGGCCCTCCCTTTTGAGTTTCTAAACCTTTGCCTTTCTTATTTGTGGGACATCAGAGGCGCCCCCTTCTCCCCTGGCTTTTGTTCAGTTGGAAAACCCAGCAGCTAGTTGTGTGTCCGCACAACTCAGTCTAGGCAGCAAAGCTGTGTAGACACAGACGGAACTGGCTTCCGGACCCTCACGCGGGGTCCAGCAGCTCACCCCAAACCTACCGACACGTGTGATCGATTCCCAGAAGGGTTGCGAGTGTGAGCGGGGGACGGCTCTGTTAGTTTCCTTTCCTCCCCACGGCTTTCCGCTCCGTTTGGTCACCGCCCCACCTCCCGGGTGGATGCTGGGTCCGGGTCCATCAGAACCACCTGCCAGATCCCACAACCTGGTCCTTAAAACGGCCTCAGGTTCGGCATCCCAGACCCAGTCCTGTCCCTGCGGGGCGCTGCGGGTGTCAGAGCTAGGCAGGCCCTCTGGGGCGGGGCAGGCTGCTGGGACTTGGGGGGTCTGTGGGGGTGCGGGGGGCTGCAGGTGGGGGTGTGGGGGGCCGCTGGGAAGGCAGGGTCTGTGCTGGGCACGGGACCCTTCCCTCCCTCCCCTCTGCTCCGCCCTCCCCCTCCCTGAGGACCCGCTGCAGGAGGCCGGACGTTTGGGGGTGACTGGGCTTTCCGGGCTCTGCCGGGATGCGGGACGCAGACAGTATTTGTTTGTTTGTTTGTTTTTTCTTAATCTGGGAGACACCTGGGAATCGCCCTGCCCCTCTGCTCATCAGACGTCTGGCTCAACCAGGAAAACTCCCTGGAACAGTATATCCGATGGGAGAACCCCCAAACCCCAAACGGGAGGACCGGGATGGGGCTCTCCCGCGGCAGGAAGTCAACCTTTGGCTCTTTCTTGCCCCCTGGAGCCTGAGGTCCAGACGTGCTCACTCGGAAAATCTGCAGCTAGGTTTTAGGAAAAAGTATCAGTTTTGTTAAGAAAAAAATTCCCTTCTGAAGTAAGGAGACGTCTCTCGTCACGCAGCTGTGACTTCTTTTGCATTTACTGGTTTAGTTTCCTCCCTCTTCACCCCACCCCGACTCAGGAAGGTTTCTGTTTTTTTTTCCCCCTTTATTTATTTATTTTTTTTGTGATTTCCCTTGAAATCTTTTCTTTAAAAGCATGTGTAAAATTTAAACAAAATTTTAAAGATAATGTCTTTATCCTCTTTTTCTGAAAAATACATGCCTTTAGAATGCCCCTGGTCACCTGTTCTTGTCTTGGATTTTAGTTCCCTCCTGATTGTCTTTTATCCCCACACACGAGATGTTTAAATTTTTCGTATAGTTAACGTCGGTTTGGGTTTACTGATGTTTTTGTTAAAACACTGAGGTGGGGAAAATGTTTTCGGAGGACCGGCGGGGCCATGGTCCGTCTGCAGTCCCCGAAGCAGGTGGCCATGGCCTTCGTTTGCCCCTTTTCTAGGGTTGGCCCTGGCTTCCCATGTGGGGACCGACGTTTCCCTCATCGTCTTGCTAAGTGCTCGTGGTGGAGCTTTATCCTCAGTTTGGGGCATAAAGCGTGGGGCCCAAACTTAGATCAAGCAGCAGATCATCTTCCCCACACCCAGCGTGATTGTTTTAGGAGGGGGCACGTGGCCCAAGCCGGACGCATCAGAGAAAACCTTAGGGTCACCAGACAAGACTCTTCTTTCTACACTGAACTTGAACCTCTAAGGATATAAAGCTGGACCTGGAGTAGACACCCCCCCCCCCACTGCCAGAGGACCTCGGCAGGCGCCGAGGACCACCCAGGAGCCTGCCCCTGAGGGCCACCTGCCTCGCAGGTGGGAGCCGAGAGTGGGAGAAACATCGCGCCCGGAGGTATGGCTCGAGGCCTGAGCTGAGCAAGCCTGAAACCAGATGGAGTCCTCGTTAAGAGGCTGAGGGACTGGGACGGGGAAACCGGCCGTGGAGTCAGTCGATCGTCCAGGAAGCCCCGGGCCCCGGTTCCCGGCATGCTGGCCTCGGAGCGTCCCCAGCTGTGGGCTGTTTCTGGGCGTGAACCCAGGCTTGCCTACTTGATGGCTTTCGGGTGGTGCGATGGACCGTGACAGTGCTGGGGGAGGATCACGTGTGCACCAATGTGACCACATTCCGCCGCCACCCTTCCCCTAGCTCACCACTCGCTCATGAGCGAATTTGGGTTCCAAGCACCTAGGGGCGGCGTAACAGGTGGTATTCTTGTATGCAATGCATGCAAGTAAACATACGCATATTTATTTATGTACACATCGGACAGTTTCGGAAGGAGACACTAAAACCTGCCACTTTGACTGCCTCGAGGGAGGGCACCTGAGCATCTAGGAGATGGGGCACGGGGGAGACTTTTCATCGTATACCCATTCGTACGCTCTGAATATCCCCTGATCAAGAAAGTCATTTAAATTAAATTATTAAAAGACTTTTAAAAAATTGAAGCAAGAACTCCCCACATCCTCTGCATCCTATCAGAGCCAGAACCCATCTGGTCTTACCCCTAAACCTGTTTGCTTCTATCACTTTACTTTCACAAAGCAATGCAGCGCGAGGACACCCCAGGACCCCTGGAATGACCCAGCGTGCACAGAGAACCCCGGGCGGTCAGGACAGAGCCCGCGGAGGGTCCTTCTCTAAAACACGATTGAGCATCCTCCCTGGAGGGCTGAGGGGTCAGGCAGGGCCATGACACGCAGAGCAAAGACCTCTTTTGGGGGGTTGAGAGCACCCGCCTGACAGACAGGTGTCTGTAATCAGGCCGCCTGGTAAAGGAGAGCCTGAGCGTGCAGACAGCTGCCTCCGTTTGTGAGAGTGAACGGAAGGCCAGGGGTGGCCGGGTATTCCGGAAGAGGAAGGCTAATGACCCGGTAGAGAAACAGGCCCTAAGAGAAGCAGAAGGGGAATTACGGACATCCAAACAGCACTGTTGGAGACGCGAAGGCCACGTGGCATTCGTCAGCAGTAAGGACGTGTCAGCAGTAAGGACGTGTCATAGACAGACATGGTCGGGAGACAAGAGTTAGAGGTCACACATATCGCTGCTGAAGTTAAAAAAGTCCAGAGAAAATCTAGAAAATAAAAGAATGAAACGGAGAAAGAGACATGAGACACGAGAACAAGGGCAGAAGCGGGCGACAGCACCTGTGGCGACAGTTCTGCCGGCAAGACGTCCACTACGGGGGCCTCTGAGAGGGGGGAACGGAGAGAGGATGAGGGAGGGAACATCAAGAAAAAGAAAGCTGCGCAGAGCTAAGGAAAGACTTGCATTTGCCGAGCGAAGCGGCCCGCTTCGTGGCAAGCGCAAGAAATAGGAAGAAGCAGACTCTCGTCCACGTAGGTCCATCTCCGTGGAATTTCAGAGCACCAAGGAGAAGGAGAAGCTTCCAGAACATAAACGATGGTAGCCCCTGGGGGGCCGACAGAGGCGTAGGCATCAGACTGGCCCTGGACCCGGCGCGGGCGGGGGGACAAGTGGGATGACATCCGGAATTCCCAGAGAATGGTTTTGAGCTGGGGTGTTAAGGCAGCCCGTGCCACTATGGAGGGAAGAGGAAGTGGGACCAATTTTTTTCCCCCACCTTCAGGAATTCAGAAAGTTTGCCTCCCACCCCCCCTTTTATTATTATTTTTTTAAACGATAGCTTTTTGAAGGTTTGTGCTGGCAAAAGCAGGGAGAAAACCAAGCAAAGGAGAGATGGGAGCTGCCGGCGGATCTGGTCCAGGAGAGAAGTGGGGGCTCCGCCCGGCAGCGGAGGGGAGGGGGCGGAGGGTGGGGAGGAGGAAGCCGTCCTCTTGGTGCCGGTGAGAAGCTGGAAGCAGTCACTGCTGTGGGAGGGACAAGAAGGGCAGGTCTGCATAGTAAGGAAGGTGTCGCAGGCTGAAAGCTGAAAGGTCACTCAGAGACGGCACGTGCTTGCTCACGTTCTGCACACACTAGTCCTGCACCCACACCGCTGCCGCGTGTGCGGCGTCATCGACATGCAGGTGCAATCGTTTGTTTGGATTCACCTTGCGGGGAGGACTTCGTTTGCTGCTCGGCACCTGTTTCCAGCTCTTTCTGGGAACAGGCCTCGGAAGCTTCTCCGGAAACGCCCCTCCCCACTCGCTGTAAGTGACCCTGGCTTCGCCCTCTCTTGCGCCAGCCGGTCAGGCCAGCCAGTCCCGACGTCTCGGGGTGGGCTTGCGATCCCAGTCGGGGTTGTCAAAGCCGCATAAGCTGGCACCGGGCGCTGTCTCAGGGAGAGGGTGCGGGAGGGAGAGAGGAGGGCGGGAGGGAAAGAGGAGGGCGAGGAGGAGAAACAGAAGAGAAAGGAAAGAAAGGGAAAGGAGGGGTGCGGGGAGGGGAGGACGGACGGGAGAGGATCCAGCGCTCACTGACCCTAGAGGTGACTCTGGGCTTTTTGTCACGTGACTGGATGACCTTCCCTTTGCTCCATCTGGTGTGAGTTGAACTCCGGTTCCCAGAACAGAAAGGACCCTGACTGATCCAGAAGCCTACTTAGAAGCGGGGACAAAATCGTCCAAGCAGCGAGAATGGCACCCGTGGTCCAGGGGGGCAAAGCTGGCCGTGGCTGCTGGAACTGGACCGAAAAGTCAGAAAGCACACGAACGAACATCTGCGAAGCACCCGGGCTTCAGAAGGTCACCCAAGGAGACCCCTTCCTGATTCTGGGGCTCGCCCGAATCGCTCAGAAGTGGGTAAGAGTCTGAAAACACAGCAGCCACCGTGCACGCGTGTCCCATCAAGAACTGGAATTAGCAATTTTAAGGATTTCCCCCTCTCTTTACCCTGCAGACCTTCCGTATTTGCTTCTGCTTTGGTGCAGTCGTTTTCCTCCTTTTCCTAACTGTTCCGTCACTTCCTACTCCCCTTGCCGTTCCCCAGGAATTCGTCTTAACAGCCCAGGCCTGCTCGCACTTCTGTGCGTTCTCATTTATCTCCCTCGGGGCATAATTGCTGTGCAATAATCAGCGCGCGCCAAAGGGTGCAGTCTGAAGTTCCAACATACACGTGCACCCCAAAGCCACCACCGCAGTCAAGAGAGAGAGCGTGTCCGTCCCCTTCACGACCAGCCCTCGTACCCCTTGGCGGCCCCTCTCTCCCGTCCCCCCTCACGCCGCCCCCATCCCCCAGAAAGCACTGATTTACGATTTTGTCAGCGCGGATTAGCATGCGACTTCTAGAGCTTTTCATAGGTGGAATCTCACACTGAATTCTCGTTTTTCATTTGACGCCTTTCACTCGGCCTAGTGACTTTGGGATCCATCAGTGCCGTCCTGGTATCAGCAGTTCCTTTGTTTTTGTTGAGCTTCCAGCGGATGGGTCTGTGGTAGCTTGTGCATCCAGTCAGTCCCCCGCTGATGGACAGGTGGGCTGCTCCCGGTTTGGGTTGCTACAGATATAGTGTCTAGGATGGTCGGGTCCGGGCCTCGGGTGAACGTGAGCTTTCTCTGCTCCTGAGACGTGTCTGGGAGAGGACTGGCTGAGACGCGTCGTGGCTGCGTTTGCTTTTTAATAAAGTGACCGACTGGCATAGCCTGGCCAGGCCCTCCTCACCCTCACCAGCTCGTCCGTCGCGCGGACGGTCTGCGTAGTTTGGGCCGTTTCACAGCCCTTTTAGATGGCTGCACAGGGTTTCCACGAGATCCCCCGATACACTTTCCCCTCATTCCTGCTTTTCTGTCTCTAGAGACAACTGCGCTACCGGCTGGATCTTTCGCTGCTGCGGAGTGGAGTCTGGGAGCAGGAGCGAGCGCTCATGGAAGAGCATAGATATTTAAAAACCCAGTATGTGTCCTCGGGGAGCTTTCCCCACAGGCTGCAACCACTGACGTCTCGAGCAGAGCAATCCTCCCTCCGAATTCTCATCTCCAGCTCTTGCCTGAAGGAGATGTCGCCGCTCGTTTTCGTTTTTGCACCAGCCCCGCCTCCTCCACGATGCTGAGCTTGAGAAGAAAAGTCGGTTATTTTACCGGCAACAACGGGATTATCTGGGAAGAGCGAGGAATTTCAGGTCAGGGCAAGGCAGCTCTAGCAGAAGCCGCAGAGGGACAAGTCCTTTTACGGAGGAAAAGGGGGAAGGCGCGAGGGCTTGTTTTGCAGGAAAGTCCGGTTGCAGGGAAGAGTCCGGAGCCGGCTCCTGCGGGAGGCGCGGTCTGCATCGTTTCCTTTTGGGTGCAAAACTGACGATTCTCGCTCTCCTGTTGGGGTCAGTGTTCGGCACTTCCTCCCGGGATGGACGAGTCGGACTGTGTGAGAGCTCCCCCGTCCGGCTTTCCCGCTGCATTTTCCTGAAGTTTCTTCCTATTCATTTTCGCTGCATTTATGAGGCTGAGTCTCCCTTCACATGTGTGTGCTTTGGCCAGTTATCAGCTCATTCGCATAACGAGCAGTCCACGCATGCTGCACACTTCAAAGTTTTGGGGGAGCTCTTTTTATAATATCGGTTTTACAACTTCATCGTTTTTTCCCCCCAAAATCTATTTTTTTTAACTTTATGGCATCTTCGTCATCATAAAATATTTAAAGGTATTTTTTAGATAACTTCTGGCTTCACGTCTTGGCGGAGAAAGTATACCTGCCTCTGGGATGGTACGTGTAGTTTTCTATATTTCATTTTAAGATTTTTGTTTTATGTTTTACAGGTAAAAATTTAATTCTTCTTTGATTTTTTAATTTACTATGAGAGAGGAGTTCAGCTTTGTTTTCCAGTTAGAAAACCATTTGGATCAGCACCACGTGCTAAATAAGCTGTATTTTCCTGCCTTCGTCATAGATCAAATTTCATGATGAACCGGGGTTCACTGTGACCATGTATTTTGTTCTGCTGATTTATTTGTCTGTTCTTGTGTCAATACCAGACGGATCTGGTTTTGCTCAGGCATTTTTTTGTCCCATGGAACCTCTGAGAAAGTGTTATCTAATTCCATACACAAAATATTGGGATTTCAAATCAAAAAAATAACACACACACACACATCTCAATTTTTGAAGAGTGTCTGTTTTTATAGTGTTTTTGTACAGAAACACGGGATGTTCCATTAGTTCAGACCTTGTTTCACGTTGTCAATATGATTTTTTTAGATTGAGTTAAGTACGCCATATACTATGAGTATCTGTACAATGTAACGAAGATCAGTAAAATAAATACCCAGTTTAAGACCTAGAACATTGTCCGTAAGTTCCTTCTCGATCACGCTGCCCCTTCTCCCGCTCACAAAGGTATAATCTTTATCCCGTCTTTTGTGACAGTTATTCCCACACTTTTCTTTATAGTTTTACTGCTCATGTCTGTTGCTCTAAATAATATTTATTTTTAGTTTTTTTTTTCTATTTATTAACTTTGATAAAAAGGGAATCAGACTCTATAGTCTTCCCGGAACTGCTCCTTTTATTCACCTTAATGTATGTGAGTTTATCCACGTGGATGCAGGTAATTATATTTTTGTCATTTTTACGGCTGCATCCATTGTATGGGTAACCCACAATCTATTTATCTAATCCACCATCGATGGATGTTTGGATGGTTTCTAGCTGTTTACTGTTATGCCCTTTCTCCTAAAAACATCCTGATGCACTCATGTCAGAGTATCTCCAGGGCAGGGGTCTTCAAACATTTTTTGCTTGCATCGTCACTAGAATGTTTTTTAAAATCTAGGTGCTCTCTTGAGCATTGCAGTTTGTAAAGAATGAAATCTCTAGCACACTGTAGATATTAACATTTTAAGTTAAACTGCTACTTCTTTTAAAAATATACATAACGGAGAAATCAGATACCCACCATACGCTATTTTAAAAATACACCAGTGAGCTGTTTGCTAATAGTCAGAAATTTTACACTTTTTTCTCCCCACCCCCTGACTGTTCATTTACATCCCCCACTGAATTGCTTCTTATTGTATGGATTTTTATGCTGGAAAATCTTAATCACCCTAATGTACAATTAGGCCACAAAAATATATATGAAAATTGAAAAAAAATTCCATGACCCCAGGCTCTAAGAGTGAAACATCTAGTTTCTACATTTAGTTCTTATTAAAGTCCTATTAGAGCACAAGGGATAAAAGCAATACAAACACAGGACATTCGTAAAAATGATTGAACAGTGACTCATTTTGGAAATGCATTTTTCTGTGGATCGGATGAGACGTTTTCCCATTTATTTCATATATGCGTGCATGACTCTTAGTCTTTGCTAGAATGAGACAGTGTTCAGGTTGATTTTATTCCATTTTTGTGTGTGTGTGTGTTTTAACCGATGCAGGCACTGAGAAGCCTTGGCCACACAGATAAATAGAGAGGAATAGAAACAGTTTTGTTATGACGATGCCACTCGGTTCTTCGAACTCCTTCCAGGATAAAGGCCAAAAACAGATGGCAGTCTATCATTCATTTTTAATTATCTATTAATGGATACACCTGCCTTCTTTTTTGTTGAAAATAAAATGGTGTCAACTGCTTGATTTGCGAAAAGCCTTAGTAGCTGGTCATTAGAGACGTTAGTTTTCATAATAGCTGGAGAATGTACCGAAAAGTCTTTACCTGGGTCTGCCAAATGGCTACACCTTCTGCCCTTCCGTGAAAGGCTGGAAGTTATCTCATTTCACCCAATCTATCTGAGGCTTTCGGAAAACATTGGCGTACTTTGAACTTTTACAAGCTTTTGTCGATGTGTTTTGCAAAGTTTTTAAGTAGAAAATTCCACACGTGGAAGTTGACAAAGCGACGTAGCCATCACTAGGTGTCGCCCGTCACCATATCTTGTTTCGTCTGGACCCCAAGCCCTTCCTTTCCTGATTGTTTGAAAGTCAGTCCTCGATATCTCATCATTTCGTCCCACGGCTCGGCTCGTCAGCACATAGCTCTAGGCACTAGGACTTTCCCTTTTATTAATATTTCACCTGAAAAAGAAACGTGGGACCTTAGCTATCCGGGCAGTGTTCACAGTTCCCCAACCGTATTTTTTTCCTTTTTACATTGTATTTAGACTCAGATGCCCACGAGGTCCACACATGGCAGCAAACAGGCGATGAGTACACCTGCTTCGGGAAGTGCTGTCTGGTAATCGCGGATGATGGCCACAGTCAGACACTGGAGAGGGAGCGCCAGGGCGAACTCCTCAGCAACGACCTCTTCCTGGAGGCGCAGCTGCTGCTGCAGAGGCCGGGGAACGGCTCCCGGGGAGAAGACCAGAGGCCCGACCGGCCCAGGTGCGAGCGCAGGTGGCAAAGCACAGCGAGGCCTGGAGGACAGCGAGAGGAACTGGGTGCTCAGGGCGCTCCGCGGGGCCGAAACGTGGATCCTCCCGCACAGGGAGCTGTGCCTCTGTCTGGGGGGGGGCAGCTCACTGATCCTTCTCATTCCACTGACCATCCGGTACGATGTTTAATTCTGTGCGTCATCCATTCAGAAAGCAATTCTCACGGGCGACGCGGCTCCCATTCCCCTTCTTCCTCACAGGCTCCTGGTTCGGGCCAGGCCTCTGCCTCGTCTGCGTGGAGCCAGGAGCCTTAGAGGGTCCCCAGCTCGGCTGAAGGGGTGCCTGGCGGGACTGTGACAGTCCCTATTCCCTCTGCCAGCGACCAGCTCAGGAAAGGGCTTGAAACTCAGTTCAGGCCAAAGAGATGCAGGTTGGCTCCTGCAGAGGTCTCTTTCCCCAGGAGAGACCTACAGAGGGGAGCAGGGGCCGTCTTTCCTCGGGGCTCTGTGGGGTCTGAGGGCGATGCTTGGAAACCCCCACAGCCATCAGCTTCCAGCCCGAGGCGGATGGCAAGGCTTCGAAACGGCCCTCCTGAGCTCCTGAGCGACCAGCCCGGAGGCCCACCCCATCCCTGAACGTCAGCCGATGAACTCCCTGGCTGTTCAAGCTGTTCGAGTTTGGGCTCTTTTCTCAGCGTTTGAAAACGGTTGAATAAACGACGCGTCCTTTAAACAAGGGCCTTACATTCCTCTGAGCTTCCTCCTTCCTGGGCTTCCTCGGAGGCAGGACCCAGGTCGGGTACTGACATGCCGGCTGCGTGGCAGACATTCCCTGAATCCCAAATCGAGTTTTCAGTTGGCTTGTTTTGGAGAATGACAATGGGACAGGGTGGAAATGTGCCACCTCCAGGCGGGTGTCCGGTTTCTCCTCCCTTTGGGGGAGAAATGGAGCTCCTGTTTGAGCACTCCACGCAATTGGGTGAATACCCGTGTGAGAGTAAAGGGGTGACACGGCCCTTCCTCCTTCTCTACGGTAAAAGATCCTCGGGGGACTCTCCAGCGTGACTCCCTTCGGAAATCGAAAAAAGGGAAACGTCGTCTGGATTCCCAGGTGACACGGATCACGAGAAAGAGCTGCCTTGTTGGTGCCCTGCACCCCGACTGGGAGGCCTGGACCGGCCCATCTGCACCCCTGTCCTCCTCCAGCCCCGTCCCTAGCACTCACTTGGGCCAAGTTCATGCCCAATCTGATGGGGGAGGAGGCCAGCCATGGTCTCCTGGAGACAGGACCCGTGCCCCAGAGGGTTTCGAGGCTGGCACGTTCACGTCCAGAGCTGTCAGCGTCCTCTGATCAGCCAGCTCTCCCTCCGAAGGCCCAGGCCGGTGAAGGGAGCCGCACGGCACAGCGGGGCCCGGGACAGAAGCGTGGTTGCCACCCCAGTATTGCCTTCAGTGACGGAAGAGCGTCGATTCCACCTCCTCTAGTCTCTCTCCTCTGCATCCCTGCTCCTATTGCTCCGGCTCAGCCCCTGGGGAGAAAGTCTTCCCTCTCCATGTTGTCCCTGACGCCAGGCTCACACTCACATAGTTCAACCGCCGAACCGCTGCAGCGTCCGTGTCTGAAGCTGCTGACCTACCCACAAGCCGCGGTGACTGCGGTGAGCTGTGAGATGCCCCCGGACTCTGAGGGCGGCGCACAGGCCCTGGCCTGGCCCCATCTCCGCCGGCACCCCTCTTCCCGTGTGCTGGTTCTCATTCTCATCCCCGTCCTTGACCGTGGCCTCCCTCAGCCCAAAGTGACGCCCGGAGACGCCAGCCTGTCCCTAGCAGCTCGGGCACCACCCCATCTAGGCAGCCTCTGTTGAACCTTCATGACCCCCTTTGGGCAGACGTCCTACCTCCAAACAAAGCTCTCTCACCCCCCCCCCCATTTCTGTACGCCTTCGTCCCCCTTTCACCCTGTCACTTCTCCGGAGCAGGAGCCTCGCACTACGTGTCTCATATTCCCGGGGCCAAGCACGGAGCCTGACCCCCAGCTTTCCTGTGATAAACGTCAGGGCGGCCGGACTGAACTCGGTCTCTGGCAGGAGATGCCAGTCCGGGAATTCTGCATCGAGGGGCGGTCTTCGCTCTGAGCACCCAGAGTCCCTTCGGAGGCCAGGGTGGGAGGCGCGTTGGTGTAAGATTCCAGGCACGTGTTTGGAGTCGTTTATGTGATCCCGGCCCCACAGACCAACATGGCATCCCCATCAAAAAGAGAGGTTCAGAGGGTGGCCTGAGTGAGTTCCTTAGACTCACCCCGGGGTTAACCACGTACCCATCTGGTCACAGGCTCCCGGGACAACTGCGGGTCTGTCTCACAGGGCACACGTGAGCAGAGAAGAGGGGACACCTACCGAAAAGGCGAGGGTCGGGGAGGAGCCACCGGGACCTCCTCATCGGCTTTTCTGTTTCCACGGACTCGAGGACCTCTGCTCAGGCGTCACCCCAAGGTCTGCCCTTCGCTCCCACAGAAGTGTAAAACCCCGCTACTTCCACAACCTCCCGCAGACGGCGCACATGCCGGGGCCGACCCTGGAGGCCAGGAGGCTGCCTGACATGCAGCTCCGCCCAGGGGAGACTTACCCTAAGGCCGGGGTTGGACCACATCCGGCCTCGGGCCTGTTTGTGCAGCCGGTGAGCCCCGGAGGCCGGGCTCGGACATGTTGACGAGGTTGCAGGAGTCAAAAGAAGTCGTGAAATCACAGTTTCAGTGTCGCGAAGTTTACGGGAAGGCGGCCGCCCGCGCCGCTGGCATCTCGTCCACCTGTCTTCGCTCCGTCGGGGAAGACGATCGTGTACAGCCCACGAAGCCCAAAGCCTCCACCCTCCGGCCTCGTTTCTTTATTTCCCGGCCGCTGACTCCGCTTCCCCCCACGGCGTGGCCCCCTGCCGGCCACCACCACCCCTTTCCTCCGCTTTCCTCAGAGTTAGGTCCCCTGCTTTCTCCCCCATGGCCTCTTCACGCCTCCAGAAGTGCCCTCAGAGTGCCCCCAGCACCCTCTCTCGGGGGGTGGGGGTGGCGATGGGTGTCAGCCTTCCTGTGGCTGGCATCCTGCACCATGATGAGATCCGAGCTCGTTTCTGAATGAACGAAGGAATTCAGCTGCCAGCATCAACGAAACATGTTTCCGCCCTGGATAACCCGAGTCTGTAAAGTAAGGCCCAGAGGTGAGATACTCACGTAGCCTCACAGTCCACTCCTTGTCCAGCGCCTGAGGTTTCGGGGTGGTGTCCGGTTAGTTTATTACTAACCCCCCTGATTTTTAATAAAACAACAGTAAATGGGTTTTTTTTTTCCTTTGGATTTTATTTACCCAGAAGCACTGGAAGAACATGGATGGCATCCCCGACCCAAGGAAGAGAAATTGAAAGTGGAATTAAGTGGAAAGCAAATACAGTAACTTGCAGACAGAGACGGCGAGTCTGGGTGCTTTCCAGAGGCTTGTAGAAATCCTCTGGAAGCGCTCAGTGTCCTTGAACAATGCACAGGTTAATTAAAATTGCAAGAAAAATCAGGATGCATATGACAAGGAAAGCAGTCAGGCCCCGGTGAGAAGCCATCCAGCTTTGGACCCTGAGCACACAGCTCCTCTCGCTCTTCTCCAGGTCTTGCTTGTGCTTCGCCACCTGCGCTCGCACCTGGGCCAGGTAGCGCTCGTGGTTCTCTCTGCTGTCCCTGCCCCTCTGCAGCAGCAGCTGCGCCTCAAAGAAGAGGTTGTTGCTGAGGAATTCGCCCTGGCGCTCCCTCTCCAGTGTCTCCACTATGGCCATCAGCTTGTGCAGCTGCCCCTGCTGCTCCGGCCCGGTGGCCCGGTTGTCGAAGGCGCAGTACCTGCCCTCGCACTCACGGACCAGGCTCCGCAGGCTGTGGTTGTCGCTCTTGGCGATGAACTCGCTCAGGGATCCATCCCCCAGGTCCTCCCTGCGGGTGAAGAGGAGGACCACGTATCTCATGGCTTCCGGCCCGAAGACCTCCTTCACCCTCCTCACCACCGCCTTGTCCTGCTCCGTGAAGCGCCCCAACTGTGTGACCAGCAGCAGCACGTGGGGCCCTGGGGCCGAGAACAGGTAGCAGTCCCCGATGTCCTTGTAGGTCTTTGGGTTCTGGGTCTCTGTGTCAAAGATGGGGGCGGTGTCGACCACCAGGATGCTCCTCCCGTTCCACGAGCTGGTGGCCACCTGGCACGTCTTGGTCACAGGCTGCATCTGCAGCCTGGACTGGAAGGCCGGCTGGCAGAGGATGCTGTTCCCTGTGGCGCTTTTCCCGCTGCCAGATCTGCCCACCAGGATGACCCTCAGCAGGGGCAGCGATGCACACTGGTTCTCTTCCACCCTGCCTGTACAAAAAGAAGTTTTGTGTCTAAGTTAGTGATTCTTAAGATTTTCTCGTCATGGACCTTCATGGTATCTCTTGAAAGCCATGGACCTCCCTCCCAGAAAAAGAGTCACAGCTGACTCCATGCAAAAATCTGCAGACCACTTCAGGAGGTTCCTGGATCCTAAGGAGCCCACAGATGACGCCCACGTAGGAACTGCCTTGCTATGGAAGATGCTCAAAGCACTTCACTCAGACCAGGGGAGATACAGGTTTCTGAAAGAAAATCAATGGTCCCTGTGTTTTTCCGTGGGTGACGCCAAGGCCAGTTTTGTGCTAAATAAGTGCGAGATTGGAAGGAGACGGAGGGTGAGAAGTCACACCTCTATTTCACCCCCAGATTTCTAGGTAGACTTGTCTAGAAGTGCTCAGCGAGCCTTGGGAGAAGAGGAAGTCTCAGAGGTCAGAGGTCAGAGGCACAGCGACGCCCCACCGAGGGCCAGCTGAGGATCCCTGGGTCTCTGCTCTTTGGGCGGGGAGTTAGCTGTTTGAAATGGTCAAAGTTAGCGTCAAGGACGAAGTCTGGGGGATGACCCTGGATGCGTGGCTGAAGAGAAGTAGAATACAGGACCATTTGAAGTTCGTGAGCTGGAAAGGTGAGCTATCTGGCTGAGCGAGTCCCGGGGAACTAAGGAAACCGGTGTTGGAGAGGGCGACACCCAGCCAAGAGCTAACATCTTTAAGGGATGGAGAAGAGTGAGAACCTGAGGATTTTCAGAGTTCCTAGGAGCCCCAGCGAGGTCTATTGTAGGCTCCTAAGATGCACAAATTTCCTCCTTCGGCTCTATGCTAGCTCTTCCTTTCCCCAGGGTCTGGGGCATTTTGCAGCAAACGCGGTTACTAAATCTCTACGGGAAATTCCCAGTTTTTCAACTGAGAGTGGACACGGAAAGAGAAACCAGATTCACAGCTCAGTTCCAGGCTCCAACTTCTGTCTTGAAGTTTCATTTCTACATTTCCCACGCGTCACGTGCACAGAGAGCCACGTTCTGTGGGGGTCGGGCGGGGGTCGGGCAAGAACCAGTGACAGCTGGCTTTTTCTCCTTTGGTTTAACGTAGCTGGGTAAAGTCACCGCGTTTGAGGGGAGAGACAGGTGGAGAGAGAACAGTGGCTCCTCCTTGGAGTCCAGAGCTCTTGAGATCTTGGAGGTTTTCTTACCTTTAGCCAGAGTGCCATAGTTGCTCTTCTGAAACCCATCCATTCTCCTCTGAAATAAAAACGGGAAAAGGATAAGAAGCGGATGTCCCCGTGGGAGCTGGTAAGACCCAAGTTCGGACCCCTAAGAACAATTCTCTTTCAATGAGCCTTTTCCATTGCTAGTTTCCTAACTCGCCTTCTGCTTTCAAACATCTGTGAGTAACTTTAAGCAACCTTGGCGATGCTAACACGATGCACTGTTGCTGCTTTTTATTTCTAAGCTTACAGGAAAGCGGGAAAGGCTTTGAAACAAATCAGCTGATTATCTCCCTCCAGCTGACATGAAATGAAGTTAGCATTCTTTCATGGAATGAGAAGTGGAACATTATTATTATCATTTATTATTATTATTATTATTATTATTATTTTGGAATCAAAGTAGGCAAATTTGCTAAGAGAAGTGCTTCCCGTCATGTCAGTCCTTGAAGAAGTCCTTGTCCCCGACCCCGTCCTCCCATTGAGAGACACATTGTACTTCTCTCTTGGGCCCTGGAATGTTCTGGGCCTGGAAATTCCCAGGACCTCAAACAAGCCAAAGTCATTGACAGCAGGACAGATTTTTTCCTCGTTCTAGCAAGTTTGTCATCTGCCCCGAAAAGCAGTAGGTGAAAAGAAGCCAGTGCCGTGGTTGAAGGGGAAAAATCAATATCCAGGATAAATTCAAGAGAAACTCAGTCCCTAGTCTGTTTAATCAAACGTTTCCTCTGGCGAGCTCTGAGGTCCTCATCTCCCAGTAATCACCATCTTTGAATTCCAGGGGTTTTAGTCAGAAATTAGCACTACCATTGGCATCTATCGCTCATAAACGAGGCATCCTGTTGTGTCGCCCTTCTCGGTGTTAGAAAAGGCAGGCAGACGACAGGCACCTATACGTAACATGAGATTGTGCTTTATTCATTCAGTTTAAAACATTGCGCAGTTATGAAACACAGTTCTTAAGTGGAAGGGCACGCAGAGGTATCCAACAAAACCCTGCCATCTGCAATGAACAGATGTAAGAATTTTGCCATTTTGACTGCGGCTGTTCCGCTTGACTGAAAAAGTTACAACCGGACATGTGAGTCCCACCGATTCTTTTCGACTTCTCAGTCTCGTTCTCTCTTCCTCCGTCCTTCGAGGCAACTGATAGTGTGAGATCTTTATGCGTCCCTCTCATTTGTGTGTTTACACTTTCACGTACACGTGTATCTGGAGATAACATCTAGTGCTATTGCTGTATCTTAAGTTTTGACGTAAATGACATCATTTATGTAACAGTTTATCCAATTACTTATTAATAAACATTCAAGCTGTTTCAAAATATGTCCTTGCAACTACAAAGGATGCTTTAAAACAATCCCCACGTACTATATGTCGCCTGTGCAACAAATATCCGGGGTAGACGGCTTCCATGGCCAGATGCGACCCCAAGAGGGTTATGCTGACTGACACTGACACCAGCCACGTGTGAAAATTCCCCAAATCCTCACCTGGACTCCGCGATATTAGACTCTTAATTTTTCATCAACCTTATGGGCACAAATAAGGATGTCTTAATGGGTTTACGTTGGCATTTTACTGATTTCCATTGAACCGAAAATGGTTTTTCATGGTTTGTTTGCTATTCAGGTTGCTCCTGTTATGTAGAAAGGATGTTTGCACATTTTTCTTTTTTATTCAGTGGATTTCTTTTTTTTTTTTTTTTTTTTTGCGGGGGGGGGGAGGCTCCTTAGGAAAACCACCCATTCTCACATTATCAGGATATACCAAGACAATTTACTTTCTTTCTTTTCTTGCCTCCTTTCCTTTTTCCTTTTTTCTCCTTCCTGTCTTCCCTCCCTTCCTTTTCTTAAACCCAGAGAAGAGCATTTTCTCACCACCATCTCCCACCTGCTGTCCTTCACTCTGGGAAATTATACTCTGGCTAAAGCCGCTCAGATTCTCTCACACCTTTTCTGCTTTCAAGGACCTTTTCTGAGGCTTGGAAACCTCAGAAAATATGGGAATCAGCCTGTCGATGTGAGAAAGACGATGATGACAGTGGCCACGATATCAGTGATGAGCATCATCCTCGTAAGGTCTTCTGTGCAGCTCTTCTAAGGTCTTTTATGTCTATTGTTTTAATTGTTCTCCTGAATTCCCTGCGATGGGATCAAAACAGGTCTTAACATTTCAATTAAACTATTAAGAAACTGAGCATCAGATGACCTGCCCAAGTTTACACAATTGCAGTGGAGCCAAGACCAAAAAATGACTCTTTTGGCCACAGGGGGGAAGTAGACTATTCCAGATAAGTCCGCAGCCTCTGGGGTCACCACATATAATGTTGCCATCCACTGTCAAGGCATATACCGACCTCCAAGGGCTGGAGGCCTGCCCCCAAACCAACACAGAGAATGGCATTGCAAAATCTTGAATGCGTGTTTTTCCCAAGAAGACAGGATTCAAAGAGAGGTTTCTAGGCAGATAGTAACAAAGCGTTAAGTGTCCAGGGGTGCGCCAGAGAAGATATTGGTGGAGATGCTGCACTGATCGTAGCCTAGGCAGAATATGAACAGGACTGAGAGGATAAGGCTGGAGGACGCATCGCAGATCTGAAGGAAGGTGGCGCGTGTCAATCTTAGCAGGCAAAACGGGGGGGGGGGAGGAAGGGGGACATTGACAACGGAGGCAGATTTCTCCTCTAAAAGGAAAATGTATTCATATCCAAAAGGGGACCGGGTATCGTAGGGAGCACCTGGCAGGGTGCAGCAGAGATCATAAGAGCGTCTGACAGGGACAGTAGAAGGGTCTAGCTCAGGCCCGAGGCTGAAGGAAAGGAGGGGACATACCTTCCGATTTAGAACTGTGTGAGCCTGATCTTATCACAGCACTGGATGCTATCAAGCCAGGAGAAAGCAGCCTCTCTCGCACTGTTTTAGGAAAGACCCAGCTATTTCCCGTCTGCCTTGTTCATAACCTTTCCTTCGCTCATCTGCCCCAGGCACTTCTTCTGTACTTTGGCCCTTGTGACTTCCGGACACGCCTCTCACATAGGATCTAGCAGACAAAGGGATTTTTCCTGTGTGCCCCCAAAATGAGTCTGTTCGCTGCAGAGTCCCACCACGTATGGGAGAAAGGGTGTGGGCTACCTGGGGGAGAAGGGGGTGGCTTCCAGAAGGTCAAGGTCATGAGACAATGTCTACTCAGGGGGTCTCGTGTAGGACACTTGGCTCGTTGGGGGGGGGGATTAAGAAGTTAAGGGGGTAAACTGAGAAGCATGCTCTCCCCCTCGGCCCGCACCGCCGGGGCCCGGCGAGGTTCCATTTCCTCGCCCGCCACATGGGTGGGGCTGTGAGTTCAGCGTCGTGAAGCGCTGTGAGCCTCCCTGAGCCCCAGAGCGCAGGCAGCAGGCAGTCACGGGCTGGACGCGTCGTGGACGCAGGACGGGACGGGTGAGCGGTCCCCCGGCGCCCCCCGCCGCCTGCCCCGCGCCCACGGCGCTCGCCACCCGCGCCCCCGCTTCCCGCGAGGGCGGGCGAACCCAGAGGAGGGTGACCGTGTGCGCGGACACCGGCCATCGGAGGCTGTGCCTCGCCACAGACAGACCCGGGGCTCTCAGACCCCCATGGCGCTGGGACGGTCGCCGGGGTCCCCTTACCTGGCGCGGTGCGCAGCGGCGCCGGGAAGGTGCGCGCGGGGCGGCGGGTGCAGGTGAGGCGGAGCCGCCTGCGAGGCCCGGGGGTCGTCACGGCTGCAGGGAGCGGCCAGGGGCAGGCGGCGACACCGCTGCGGCCGGGACCGGGGACCGGAGACCGGTGAGGGCGCGGCGCGCCGTCCTCTTATCGCGGCGCGTCCCGCCGCGCCCGCCCCCGCCGCTCCCTTCCCGCTTCCGCTTTGTGATTTGCTAACGTCGATGAAATCGGGGGCAGGCGGCTGGGAAGGCGGGGACGACCCCAGGTTCAGAAACGCCCCTGCAGCACCCCCTCAGTCCCCGCCGCAGGAGCGCCCGCCCAGCCCCAGCCCCTGCCCCCAGCACCGCTCGAGCCTCCGCTTCTAGAACGTTCCTGCTCACCAGGGACAGGGGCACTGCTGGCTGGTCCACAGAGGGCCTGGAAGAGCAGCTCTTAAGGACGCGGGCCACAGCGCTCCCTCTCGGACCTCGGCAGACCGGTGGGGACCGGAGCTAAGCGCCTGTTCACCCCGGGGCACTCGGGGGCGGGGCGGCCGCTCCTCTGCGTGGCCACCGGCTGCACCGCTGAGGCTGGGGCGATGGGTGCAAACCCGCAAGGCCGCGAAGTGGCACTGGCAGCGCAGCATGGGCCCGGTGCCCACAGCCTGCGGTCACCTCTCACAGCGCTGTTCGGTGGGTTTGCGAATCCTCGTGCTCGGTCCCTGCAGGCGTCCGCCAGCTCCTTTACACTTTAACACCGCAGGCGCCCTTGTTCGTATCTGCATCTTAGGATTCACCGTGTCAGGTCGTTGTGAATTTGTTTGCGTGTTTACGGTGTTTGTTCCTCTTGGTTCTCTCTTCGTGTATCATGTTTCCCTCAGTATGTGGTTCTCTCTGGGTTGCAGATGTCACCTTGAAAAAGAAGCGTTTGTAGAAATACTCGAGGTCCCAGAGGGATCTTTTCTTCTGATTTCATTTTTAACATCACACGCGGGAGACACTGTCACAGAAAAACTGCCTTAACCAAATCTGAGAACTCTGTCCTACTGTGTGTCTATAGGAAGGATGGGATACTGCTAAGCATTTGGCCCTCTGGAGTCCTTTCTAAAACTGATATGGGATGATGTCCTCCAGTATGGGTAGATAGTGGGCTGTCACTTTTGTCTCATTTGCCCTGTGATACCACCAAATCTCAAACCACTAGTGCCTAAGTGGTTTTAAGTTGTTTCTACTCGATCCTTACATATTTTCAGGGGAAGAAGTGGCATTGTGGACTAGGTGTAACTCTGGATTCTCATTTTGCCTGGATTTGGGGCCAGAAACTCCTCACTCTCCTGGTAGGTTTGAAGCTTAAGATTTATTTCATTCCATCCATAGTTCTAAAATGATCCTCTGTGGGAGTACTGTTCTATCTGGTCACCATGACCCTAAAATCAACATTTCTGAGTAACTGCGAGTTACAGGAAGTCCCGGCCAGAGTCTCCATGTGAACACACTTACAAAGGAAGCTGCTGAGAAGGTTAGTTATTTTCTTTGGCACAAGAAAGACTCATGGCTTTTCGTGAACGACTTTTCTACTTCCTGGAGACCAGCTAAGGAACAGTTTAGAATGGAGGCTCACTACCTGGAGTGGCTCCTTTCAAGAAAGTGCACAGAACTTAAAGAGCAACTCTCTCTGTCTTGTCTGGTGTGTGTGTGTGTGTGTGTGTGTGTGTGTGTGTGTGTGTGTGTGTGTGAGTGATTTTTCAGGAGAGATAAGCTGTTCTCTTCAGGGTATCCATGGGAATATTTTATTCCCATGTGAAAGAAGTGACCCTAGCAAATCAAAATGACATTCACAACTTAACACTATTTTCAAAGTAAAAAGAAGTCAGAGTACCAACATTCAGTAGTATGGCATGTGAAGGGAATTATCAAGAGTGAAAAAGTACAAAATGAACAAGAACTGGACAAACAGTGAGCTTGCATGTCAGATATGCAAATAATTAAGACTCAAAATAATAATGATAACAGAACACATCATTTTAGGGGATAAAACCTTTTTTCGTTTAAGGTAAAAGACAAATTTAGAAATCTCTTAGTGAAATATTTTATTGGTGGAACAAACAAGTACACATCCAGTTTTATAGGAAAAGGCTGCCACTGCCAGCATCGAAAGAAGAGTCTTAGGTCATGGTATAGCTCAGTTTCCCCAAGAATTGGCAGGAATTCCTCCTCTGGGGAATTCAATCCATGGTGAATCTCTGGAAAGATAGGGGCATCTGCCCAGCTAGGAACTGAGTATTGTCTAAAAATATGTAAGAGGATATGCACGGGCTGAAATGTGCTCCAGCAACACATTTCAATGTGCTCCACCATGGTCAACAAGGGCTCTTGGAAGTAAGCCGGATGTGACCCCCTTTGGTCAAATAACAGCTTGTCCAGGCATCAGAGTGTGGAAATGGGAACAGAAACTTCACTGACCACGATCTAGGTATTTTGTCCTTGAAGAGATAAGAGGAGGAAAGGGGAAAGGAGACATAGTTGAAACGAACCTATATTCACACAAATGCACGTGTTTTGAGAGGTTGGATAATATTTTCACTCTGAGTCTAGCTCGAATGAACAAAGAAGTTCTTTCTTGTAGCTCATGGCGCGGTTTTCTGTCGGTAATTAACCACAAAACTGATTGATAGTACTGAACCGCCCAGTTTACATTCACGAGGTTTTGGGGGGCGAGACGTGAGACTGGCAGGGATCATCGTCGGTGGGTGGTGGTCGGATGAGGGAGGCAGGGAGAGCCTGCCCCGGGAGCGCAGACGCCAGGGTGGGCGCTGTCATCCGGCCGCGAGTCCGAGTCCCGCTCACAGCCCTCGCTCAGGCGGGGCCGCGGGCCGGAGCCTGCTGAGCAGCAGGTAGAGCAGAAGCGCCGCGCCCAGCGCCGCGGCCACGCGCAGCGCCCTCCCCGCCGCCAGCCACGGGCGCAGCCAGCCCCGCAGCGCGCCCCACGGCCGCCGGCCGGCCGCGCCGGCCGCCAGGCTCTCGGCCACGCGGCGCAGCCGCTCCTCGGGGTCGGCGTCCCTGAGCTCCCACGCCAGGCGGTACGCGGCGTTGGAGTAGGGCTCGCCCGCGTGGGCCCGCACCACGCGCTCCACCTGCGCCCGCAGCTCCCGCACCTGCGCCTCGCGCTCCGCGCCCGCCGCGCGGTTGTCGAAGGCGCACACGCGGCCGCCGCACGCGGCCGCCAGCGCCCGCAGCGCGCGGTTGTCGTTGTCGCGCACGAAGTCCCGCAGCGGCGCGCCCGCCAGGTCCTCCTTGCGCGTGAAGAGCAGGACGGTGCGCGCCAGCGCGCCGTCGCCGAACAGCGCCCGCAGCGCGCGCGCCGCCTGCTCGTCCTGCGCCGTGAAGTGGCCCAGCTCGGTCACCAGCAGCAGCGCGTGCGGCCCCGGCGCCGACAGCGCGTAGCAGCGCGCGCGCTCGGCGCCGCGCGGGTCGGTGCGCTGCACGTGCGGGCCGAACAGGTCCGGCGTGTCCAGCACCTCCACGTGCCACGGGCCCCAGCGGCAGGCGCCCACCTCGCAGGCGCGCGTCACCGACGTGGCGCTCAGCCGGGACAGGAAGCGCTTCTGGCCCAGGATGCTGTTGCCGGTGGCGCTCTTGCCGGCGCCCGACCTGCCCGCCAGGATGAGCCGCAGCCTGGCGCCCTGCGCCGCGTCTTCGGAACCTGGGGGACACGCGCTGCGTCAGCTCCCGCCCGACGGCGCGTGTCCGGCTGCCTGGGCCCGGGGGCGCTCCGAGCCCGGGACAGCCGCGGGGCCGGGCCCCGCTCCCCCGATGCCGCGCGCCCTCAGGGCGTCGGGTCTGCGCGCAGCTTGTCCCCCGGGGTCTTGCGTCTTGGGCGTCACCGCGAGCAGCTGCAGACCTCGGCACCTCCAGAATGCCAGGCGGGACGTCGGCTGCCACCACCCTGCTGGGGCTCGCCTGGCCGGGCTGTCCCACCCGCCGGCTCCGTGGCCTCTGCCACGCTTCCCCCAGCTCCCACCCCCCCTCCCCAGGAGGGGCGGCAGGGACCGTGCGCCCAGCCTGAAGGGCCGTCAGGCCGCGCCCTCGCCAGCCATGCAGCCTTGGAAGTTGCTGGATCGAAGCCTGAAAGCTTTGAGCAAAACCCGAGGATAGAGACACGGAGTTGCTTCTCCGAGCGCTGCTGAGGGGCTGAGATGACGCCATCCCTTTCCTTCTCCCTCCTGCTCCCTCTGCGCTGCGCCCTCTTAACCTGCTGCCTGATGAGATGCCTGCTCCACCCTCCATCCTGATTCCCTGGCATCTACCTGGAGAGTCGTGCTCCCTCGGGGGCATGATCGGATGCCCTCTACGTCCTCGCCTGTGGGGGTCAGAGTGGGCTTATCACCCTCATTGCACATTTCGGGAACGGAGGCGCAGGCTCGCCAAAGTGGTTGCTGTCTCACAGCCGGGCAGAGGCAGAGATGCCGCTCAGATGCACGCGCCCGGCTCTCGCTCTAGCCCAGGCATCTGGGAGGCACCCCTGGGGCTTGTGCTTTCAGTCTGGAGTCCGCCTGTCCCCTCAGGACCCGGAGCTCACTCCTGGGGCAGCGCGAGGTGCGAGGCTGGTTCTTACCATAGATGCCTTCTTCGTCTCCTGCCATCTTCCTTCCTCCCATGCTCGCCTGAAAGAGTCCCAAACACAGTGGGTCCTTTATTCATTGCTCATCGCCTCACACGAATCCATGGTGTGAGTGCATTCGACGGGTCAGGCAAACCCCACAGAGCTGGTGAGCCACAGTGAGAACGTCACGGTCCCTGCTTCCCTGCACATCAGAGCTGAGGGAGGAACATCCGGGGACCCACATGGGGTTGGGGTGACACTGCGAGGGCGTCTAGCGAGCTGAGGTGTGTCTTTCCAGGGACCCAGATGCAAAGGGCAGAGGGGCGACTAACAGTATGTCGGGGAGCAGCGTTGGATGTTCATTGTTCTGGCAACTGCCCCCCTCGCTCTGCGGCCCCTCCCCGGGCTGATGCCAGG
The DNA here is from genome assembly GCA_030015415.1 of Cynopterus sphinx. Classification (NCBI taxonomy): domain Eukaryota; kingdom Metazoa; phylum Chordata; class Mammalia; order Chiroptera; family Pteropodidae; genus Cynopterus; species Cynopterus sphinx. The sequence continues at coordinate 2,038,179 of CM057393.1, forward strand.
GCCTCTGGTCCAGCAACCTGGAGCTCCCAGCCCCTGACCCTCCAGCCTCTCCCAGCTCTGAGCCCGTGTGTGCTGCCCCGTTCTGTTCGCTTCCAAGTCCCCCTCTTCCTGTCGTCCACCTGCTTGCCACGGACGACACCATGTTCTCTCCCGTGGGAGCCACACGAGCAAGAGCAGAGGGAGAGGCCGGCCGAAGACCCGGGCTCTGGCCAAAGGGCTTAGAGGACAGGCTTCCTGGTCCTCAGTGCGAAGGCGCTGGCGTTTCTGCAGCCCCCGCACCCCGCGCCACATCCCCTCCCGCCTTCCATGTAGTGCACCCCGGGCCTTTGTGATGACGGTGTGTGCAGGAGCCAGAACACTCCCGTGACTGACAGCACAGCCCAACGGACACGCAGCCACAGACTCAGAGCGAAGACCAGGAATTTAGCTACAGCAAGAGGCGGCGTCCAAGAGGGAGCTGAGGAACCTGGGGACACGCGGGGCCCTTGGGGGACCCTGTAGAACTTCCCACAGTGTGGCGCAGGCTTTGAAGTCCTTTCGAGTTCCTCAGAGCTGAGGTCTGGCTCAGGGCAGGCGCACAGCACTGCCAATGGGGCCACCTTCAGCTTCCAAGCGCCCGGTTGATTCACCGAGTCCGGCACTTTCGGAACCTGCTCCCTCTGGGAGTTCACTCTGTTGCGGATTCTTCAAAACGTTTCTTTCTTAGCGATTCCGCTTCACATGTCTGTGTTTTAAAAAGTAACTAGGCCCCCTCCCCACCCCACCCGTGATGCTGACACGTTCGGTCCACGATCCGGATTTCCGGATCGGTTCTCTTGGCCCAAACACTGATCATCCAGAGGCGGTGAGGACATCCAGGTGGCTCAGGGCCCACACAGCCCTAGGGGACTGGGCTTGGGAAGCGCATGTTTAAGGGCCCAGGTAGGGCAAGGGTTTGCAGACCGCACTCCTCACCTCGCGCGGCTCCTGCGAGACCCTCTAGTGGGCACCGTGGGCTCAGAGCAGAGTGGGGTGCGCTGGGCCGTTCAGCCCAGACCCACACAGCATTTTCACTTTGCGACTTGTCCTGGGGCAGGCTGGCCCGTAAGGCCTCAGAAATGCCTTTGCCGGCGCCGCCTGCGCTCTGGGGAGTGTCCACCGCCTTCTGGAGCGTGTTTCCTTCCCCGCAGGAGTCCCAGCAGATGCACTGGGGGCAGGGGAGGGGCGAGCGGTCAGTCCTACAGAAGCGGGAGCCACTGGGGCTGGAGAAGGTGCTGGAGAGGATGCTACCACTTGTTCCGGACGGACTGGGTGTGACAGTGGGAAGGTCCTTAAACACCTGAGACTGCCAAGTCACTCTCCGGTCCCGCTCCCCTGCCGGGTGCCGGGAGAACCGAGGCGCCGGATTCCTCCCGGTGCTCACAGCTCCGACTCCTCCGCCGGCTCCCTCCCCCCTGAGGCTCACCTCCCCTGCAGAACTGGTGACAGGTGTCAGGCGGGTCCGAGGCGCCCCAGACCGACCGCTTTCCCTTCGCTTGAGTGTGCAGCAGGCTGTCTGCCCCGGACGCGGAAAGTGTCCCCGCCTCCCCGACCTCAGAGAGCAGGAAATTCCAGAGCCGGCCCGGTGGGGACTTAAAGAGACAGCGGAACCGGCCAGGGAGGCCATGGGGAGGCGAAGTTTCTCTGGGAAGCCCAGCCCCGTGCTCTCAACTACGGAGATGTTTTCAGAAGGTTCCAGAGACCTGACTCAAAGAGCTTGTCCCCAGCAGGGGCTATAACCTCAGAGGAGAAGAGCAGTTTTGCTTTCTGAGCCCTGTTTTCACTTCTGGCCTTGATCACCAATCTGCACTCCTTTCCCTTTGAGGTGTTTTCCTATAAGACAGCCTCCCGAGAGTCTCTGTCCCCAGGACAGGCATCTGTCGAGGATTCCTTGACTGATGTCAGTGTGGACAGTGCCACCAAGGGGGTCCTCTGTGCCGGGAACGCCACGTGCAGAGTCTCACCATTCTGTCAGACGAAGAAGGCTTTCCCAGCTACTGAGCAGAGGAGAGCAGGGAGAGGAGGGACGTTTTCATACAAGGCTTGGTCGAGCCAAGGCTGGACATTTGCGTGTCTCTCCAGCTCCGTTTCCAGGTCCTCCTTTCAAGAGTGACAGTGGGAAGCTGAATAAAGGAGCCCTAGAGATGGTGTGCAGAGGCGAGGACAGGCTGGTGGCTCTGGGCCCTGGGCCTGGCCAGGTCGTCAGCAAGCTGTGTGCTCCCGCCTAATTCAAACTCTCCGGAGCCGACTTTCCCCTATGCAGTGAGGGGATTCACTTCGTCTGAAGTATATGGGCTGGGGTCTGATTCTGGGGCGTTCGAACCAGCCCACTGTCTCCAGTGAAGAACTCAGCTCCCCCTAAAGCCACCAGGTCCCCCCACAGTTGAGACATAACTGACACATGTAACATCGTGTGGGTTTCAAGTGTGCAGTGTGCCGACTCGACACACTTCTGTATTTGCAAAATGGTTACTCACCGTCTCAGGGTTAGGCACCATCAGCCCCCGACACATAACACGGTTTCCTTTTTCTCCTGAGCACATTTCAGATCTGCTCTCTTTCGTTATACAGCAGCTTCCGAGCACATAAGAGCGTGTTATGAGCTCTCATCACTGCGCTGCACGGGAGATCCCCCAAAACGCACTCATCTCTCACCGGAGGTTTGCACAGTCGGGACCAGCCTGTCTGCGCCCCCACCCCCAACCCCTGGTGACGGCCACTCTGCTCTCCATCTCTACGAGTTTGGGTTTTTAAAATTCCGCATAAAAGAGTGATATTATGGAGTCTTTATTACCTTCTGATGGTCACATACGACATGGAACATTATAAACACACACACACATGACAGTGTCCACTCATTCGCAGACGGGCCTGCGGCGGTGTCCATACCTTGGCGACTGTGGATAATGCCACAGCGTCTCTTTGAGACGTCGTGTTCACTTCCTTTTGATAGATGTCCACATGGATCGTATGGTTGTTCTGTTTTTAAGCTCTGAGGACCCTCCAGCCTGTTTTCCATAGTCGCTGCAGCAGTTCACATTCCCACCAGCAGAGCACGAGGGGCCCCTTTCCTCCGCGTCCTCGCCAGCACTTGTTATGGCTTCTCTTCTTGGTCATAGCTGTGTGACAGGTATGAGGTGATGTGCCACTGAGGTTTGGATGTGCGTTTCCCTGACAGTTCGTGATGCAGAGTGTCTTTTCCTGTTGGCCATTTACATATGTTCTTTGGAAAAATGTCTGTTCACTTCCTCTGCTCATTTTTAATTTGGCTTTTTTTTTTTTTTTTTTGCTACTGGATTGTATGAGTTCCCTGTACATTTTGGATATTAACCCCTTATTAGATAAATGATTTAGAAATATTTTCTCCCATTCCATAGATTGCCTTTTCGTTCTACTGATGGTTTCCTTGGTGCAGAAGCTTTCGGTGTCAAATACGAACAACCGTTACCAAGGGCTGATGCCAGGAAGTGGACCCCCTTTGTTTCCTCTAGGAGATTCAGGTCGGACATTGAAGTCTTAACCCATTTTGAGTTCCAATTATGAGCAGAGTCCGTTTTGTTTGGCTCTTGTCGGAATCAAAACAAACACTGTGCTAAGTGTTGTGCCTGCTCTGAATGCGGCTCTGGTGTGGGTTTGGAGACTCCGAGGAGACCCCTCTCCCTTCATGTGCAGGCAGCACCTGCCCGAAGAAGGGTCCGAATTGGATCTTGAGCACAGTTCGGTGTGATGTTCTCCATGGTGAGGCTTCTTCTTAGCCCAACCTGTCTCCTCTCATCCCTCTGAACACTGTGGCAGGTACAAATAAGGTGACAGTGACCCTGGAACTTGGCCGTTCTAGCCTGTGCCATAAACCACAACTTGGGGTCATGAGGAAAACACAGCAAGCAGGAAATGGCCACGGGTGAAGCAGGAGACATGTCTTCCTGTGCGGAAGGGAATGTGCAATAAGTCATTTAGCTCATTTCTGGGAAACACAGGGGATTATAGAAAACAACAAAAAAAGTTTCGAGCTGTGGTGCGCTGGGTTAGACTTTAAAGAGTTCCTTTGTTCCTTGTTAACGTTTTGTTTATAGCTCTCGCCATTGGTGATAAAGCGTTGAAGGAAATTCTTTTCCTGGGAGGATGGGAATGAAGCAATGAAAGATGTCAGATCGAAAACGAAAGGAGGAAGTGCGCAAACCGAATTGGAAATCCCAGAAAAAGGGCCAGTTACTGAATGCTACCGGTCAGATAAGGCCGCCTCTGAGTTTTCTCTCCATTCCCACTTTCCTGAGCAGCTTCTTTGTCGACCATCACGGGAAGGCTAGCGTTCCGGAGAAAGCCAAGCAAACATTGTGGGTTTCGGTCTACTGAAATGTTCCCTCTCACGGAGGCAATCTTGGCAACCTGTGTTTCCCTGGGAAATGGTCCATTCAATATAGCTTTTCGAAGTTATTTGCAAAGAGGTTTTAAATTTTCAAAATGTCTTCTATTTCGATGGTTATTTCCTCTGGTCACTTTGAAAATTTTATTTGTGCCCTTTTCTCATGGATGAGTCAATTAGTGCTTTTCTGATTTTAATTATTTTTTCAGTAAACCAGGATTTTGAATTATGAATTAAATCAAATTATTTATGAATTAAATGATTTATTAATTAAATCAAGGTCTGATGCTTCCTCTTTTCTGTTACATTAATTTTTGTTTTCCGTACTTGTGCTTTCTCTTGGTTGACGTTATTGTATTTTCTCTTTTTTTCTTGACTTGAGAATTTAATTTATTTCATTCTTTTATTTTTACCAAAAAAGTCTTTGATGCAAATTATTTTTTCTGATCATTGCTTTAAATGGATCCTATGGCTTCTGATATTTAATCATTTCATTACTGTAATCTTGAAGAAATTCTAAAATCTTCATTTGTTTTCTTTTCAACGACGGTTGTTTACTAGGAGGTATTTTCATTTCCAGTTGGAAGAACCTTTTTTTCTAAAGTAACTTCTGGGTGTTTTGCGCTGTGATCTGAAGGTGTTGTTTGTCCTGTTTCTACTTCGTGGATGTTGCTGATGTTTGCTGTGTTTATTATTAGGATTAATTTTTGTGAATGTTCCATATGTGTCTGTCTGCAAAAAGGGTATATTCTCTGTTATCGCAAAGAGAGCGTATTTTCCATGTATCCACGAGATGTTTTCTTCGATATGTTGTTTCCCTCTTCTTTTTCCTTCTCTTTTTTTTTTCTACTTAATTTACTTTATACTGAAAATGGTGCGCTAAGGCCCCATTTTCCAGGCATTTTAATCTGTCTCTCCTTGTGCTTCCTGCAGTTTCTGCTTTCTATCCTTAAGCATTATATCTCTGATATGGAATTTGTGAGAGGATAATGAGACAGGGAAATACTTTACTGTGTTTAATTCTATTTTTACTTCCTCTTGCGGCAATAATGCTTCTGTCGGAGAAATAATTCAAGCAAGCTTACGAAAATGAGTCCTCTAAGACTTTAAGTAAAGTATTCCTTGTGGAACAATCTGGAATTCACTGGAAACAGTCTACCCGGCAAAATTAAACATAGGCTGTGTTTAGAATACACAAATAAAACGTAAACTTTGAATTTTTTTATACCTTTCCTAACTCCCACCCATTACTTGTAGAGAAAAATCTAATTAAATGCTTTACCTTGTTTCCACCAGTCCCATCTGATCTGTTGAAAAGTTCCTTTAGATAGTGTCGAGGCTCTCTGTTTAGGTGACTTAGGGAGCCACCCCCACCCCCGCAGCCACTTCCCAGGGCCTTCCAACGGTTGCTCTAAAATTATTATTATTTTGTATTTTCTGCATGGTTCATCAGTGTCATTCCAGGAGAACTGGGAGCTGCCAACCTTCCCTGTGTGAAGCTTTTAGTAGTTCTTCGTCCCACCGAGGAGGAAAGACGCTTGTCCTCATTTGGGCTCTTCAAATTGCTCAAATTTCAGTTTTTCACGCTTGGCTCCAGTATCAAGATATTTTTCAAAAACGGCCAATGCTAAAGTTCACCATTTCCGTAGCCTTGTCTGAGACAACCACGCTCTCTGCCCACCCTGACCGTGCCCACGTCACAGGAGATACCCACGCGTGCCATCCCCATTTCCCAGGCCAGACGGAGGGACAGCCAGGCCACGCCTATGCCTCCTCCTGAAATGTGGTGGGAGGCATCTTCCCTGAATGTTAGAAATAAAAAAGAGAAAATGCCGTCTTTGATATAATTAAAAGTCATTCCTTTAGAATTTTTAATGAATGACATCTCTCGAGTGACCTGCCATTTAGAGACACCGAAGGAGTGTCCTTTGGTCAAAAGCTTGCATTTTCTATTATGAAACTCACGAAGCTCACAGAGTTCAAAAACACTCCAAGGAGTATTTATCTTCTTATCCTAATGGAAATGCAAGTGATTTTACCTTTTACTCAATAGCCCCGAAGTTGTGAGTCTGTTCCCTTGGAAATAAAATGGCCTGGCTTCATGTACATCGAGATATTTACCAATTCTCCCAAACTTAATACCTAATGTCAGACAGTTCCAACTGGAATGCCGGTGAGGGTCTTTTCTGAAAATTTTAATTTTCACGGAGAAGAACGAAGGCCTGAAAATAAAGAAGGGAATCCAAAAATGAGGAAAGCAAAGCCCCTGTAATCAAATCAATATTTTATTCAAATAGGAGCGGAAAGGTAGAAGGCAGGAACAGAGCGGAGCTGCTGACACGGATCTGCGTTTGGAAATCTAACCGGTGCGCAGCGCCGCGTTCCGGTTCGTGGGGACCGAACCGCTCATGTCATGACAGTTCTGTCCTGATGGCCATCCTGAGTATATGCCAGAACCAGTTTCTGTTCTACCTTGACTCACTTTTCTGAATCTGTCGGCAAAAGAAACGTTGCCAGCTTCCTTAGGAGTCCAGCGTGTCCGGGAGGGGGGACATGGCCTCCAGCGGGGAGGTCAGAGGTCCTGCTGGGGGGACGGTGGCGGAGGGTCTCTGACCGACGTGAGCCTCCAGGCAGACCGGAGGCTACGTCTCTGATTTCTGATCATCCCCCAGGACTGTCACCCCCACTTCCACGTCCCACCATCCCAGGAGAAGGTAGCGAGGGACCCTCGTCCACACAGCTTGGAGAAAGGAAAGAGGGGTCTGTCGCGAGGCCTTTCCCTGTCCCCTCCCACCCCGTTACCATCAGTCGGTCAGAGTCCCCATGGTGTGCCCGAGGTGCATCAGTCCCTCTGTGAGGGGGGCCAGAGCAGACCAGCATCCTGCTGCCCCGGTCCTGTTCCACATGGCCACCTAGGAGACCCCACGCGACGCCACTCTCCCCAGGAACATGGCAGGCTGCTCCCTCCGCCGTCTGCCATTCAGGGGACCTTCTCTGGTCCCCATTCTGCTCTGACTCCCTCCGTTCTACACCCCCGAGCCCGCTGCTGGGGGGCCAGTTCATACGCCCAGGTGCTCACCGCAGCCGTGGTTTCTCCCCACTGTCAGGGGCTAAGGGAGGGTCGTGCAGATAAGGCTAAGCTGGGGTTGAAAACCCCCCATTTTCTGTCAGCAGACGAAATGAGAGGGGCAGCGACTAACAGGTGTATAAGCTCCTTAACCCAAGTCCACTTAGGGAGGGGTCCTTCTCTGCCCAGGCCCCGCTCGACACCTCCCGGGGCCTCTGTGACCTGCAGCCAGCTCTAGAACCCGCCCTGCTGACCTCGCCTGGCTTCTGGGACACCCCCGCCCCACTCTGCTCTTCATTCCCAGGAGGTCCCCCCAGGCTCATCTGCAGCTCTTTCTTGCCCAGCCCAGCAGTTGTCCCTCCCCCGTGTCACAGAGCCATCGTAGTGTCCTGCTCCAACATGCACAGCACGTAACTTTAGAGTCATCATGCCTGCCCGTTCTGCAGGCCTGGACACAGCCCCAGAGGTGTGAGGGCGCCCGGTCCACGTCCCACACTTAATAGCCGTCGTCATGTAAGCAGAGAGCGCAGTGACCAGGATGCTGTGGGGCTGCTCGGACGCCCGAGGCGCAGGCCTGCCCGCAGGAAGCGTCGGTTCCCTCAGAGCAGACACAGGAACTTCGAGAAATGCAAGGCCAGTGATAGGCGGCCTTGCCGGCGGGGTGCAAAGGGGAGCATCCGCGTTCCAGATGTGGGGAAGGAGCCGCATGTGAGCTGGGAGCTCTGGAACCCACATCCCCTGGCTGCGGCCGACAGTGACCAGGAGATGGGGGTGGTCAGTGACCCATGGGACAGAGCGGGCCAGTGGTGGCCTGGGAGCCGAGCACAGGGGCTGCGGGAGGCTCGCGGGGCAAGGCTGTCCCTGGCTCGAGTCCAGCGGGTGTCCTCTCAGGGGGTGTCTGCGAGCCGCCTCTGATGTCTTCTGGGTCCTTGCTGCCCCTGCGGCCAGGACCCTGCGCCGGGCAGCTCCCTGGGGCATCAGCTCTGCGGTGTCCACCCGCCCTGCTCTGGTCCGAACAGAAGGTCTCGCCGGGAGGACGGCGGGCCGTGCTGCTGTCGCAGCCGCCTTCGGCTTCCCACAGGATCACCCCGACCTCGTGCATGAGCTCCTTCAGCTGGGCCTCCTGCTCGTCCCCCTCCGCCCTGTTGTTGAAGCCACAGTGGCGCCGCTCACAGATCACATCCAGCATGCCGAGGTCCTGGTTGTCTGTGTCGCGCAGATACTCTTGCAGAGAGCCCCCGTCCAGGTCCTCCTTCCGGGTGAACACCAGGACGGTGGAGGCCAGGACGCCCCCGCCACAGATGCCCTGGAGCCGGCTGACCACCTCCAGGTCCTCCTCCGTGAAGCGCCCCAGCTGCGTCACCAGGAGCACCACGTGCGGCCCTGGGGCAGAGAAGCCGGTGCCTTCACGGAAGGCTCGGGCGGCCACTTCCAGAGGCACCGCGGGGGACAAGACGTCGGGGGTGTCGATCACCTCGAGCTCCTTCCCGTCCCTTGTGAAGCGCTCTCTCTGGAAGGTCTCGGTCACGGGCCTGGCGCTGAGTTTAGACTCAAACACTTTCCTGCCGACGATGCTGTTTCCCGTGGCGCTTTTCCCACTCCCGGATTTCCCCACCAGGATGAGCTTCAGGGGCCGCGGGGTCTGCTCCGTCTCCCCCAGACCTAGAATCAACAGGAGAACTCAGAGGGGGCGCAGTCAGAGCCCATTCCACCCGGTTATCCTCCCTCCGCGAGCTCGGAGACAGGCTGTCCTGGATGGAGGGACGGACGCCAGCCTCTGCGACGGAGACCTGCCCTGGACTCACACTCTTTTTTTTATCTTTTAACCTTTATTTTACTGCGGTGCAGTGTACATGACATAAAACTTGCTGTTTTACTACTTTCAGGGGCACAATTTAGAGACGTTAAGCACCTTCCCACCATTGCGTGATCGTCAGTGGTGCCCCTCGAGGATTTCCCCATCGTCCCGAACTAGAGCTTGTCCCCGTGGAACAAAAAGTCCTCACTCGCCCCGCTCGCAGCCCCTCCCCCGCTTTCTATCTCTGCACAGTTTGCCATCCTAGGGACCTCAGGAAAGCGGAACCTACAACATTTGAGCTTTTGCGTCTAGTTTATCTCACTAGGCGCTGTGTTTTTGAGGCTCATCCGCGCTGCGGCACGTGTCGAAATTTCCCTTTTCCTGGCTGAATACTATGCCGTTGGGTAGACAGACCACGTTTCGTTTATTCACGTAGGGGACACGCGAGTGGCTTCCACCTTTCCGCTGTCACGAATAATGCTGCGGTGGACACTAGTGCACCGGTGCCTGCTCCAGGCCCTGCCTTCGACCCTTCGGGGTATACACCAGAGGCGGAACTGCTGAATCGTGTGGCAGAAGACCACGTTTTTACGTTTAGGTCTTGAAACTTCTTCTCAGGGTCACCTGTTCTCCCCCACAGGGGAATCTGCTCGTCATGGAGATGGGCCCCTGAGCTTCCCTAGGTGTCCCTGAATGACAAAGATAAAAGGGTGTGGCCTCCGTGCCCCTGAGGTGACCGACCCCATCATGTCCTTCGGTTTTCAATGAGGAATGAAGCCGCGTTTGCGGGCCAGACCCCCTGGAGAAGGCCTGGGCCACGTCTGAGCCAGTGGCCAAGCACACCCGCGTGCCCTGTGCTGCTTTGCAGCCTCGGTGACCCTGAGTGCTCCCACATGCGGACCGGCCGAGCACTGGCACAGTCCCCTGGCTGCCAAGCCTCGGCCAGGCAAGTGGTGCTGCACACCCACCTCCCGGAGCAGGGAAGGGCACACAGTTCCCTTGGGATTGGCACAGAGGGAGCAAAGGGGGTGACTAGAGCTCTCTGTGCCTCCTTTCTCCCACCATGCCTGCCAGGGCCTTTCTCTTATACTTGGAGCGGGGAGGGGGGTGCAGAGAAGGCCGCGCCCGAAGGCCCTCACATGGCCGCCCACACGGGGCACTTCTCTGGGTTGTGCTCTCTGCCTCTTCGGATGCCCAGTACGGCAAACGCCCTCGTGGCCACCTCTCTCGAGGTCACCTATGCGGGAAGCTCGTGTTACCTTCCGACAGGTGTGGTTCTGGCTGCTGGGGCGACACGTCTGCGAGCTCCGGGAGGCTCCGCTCATATTTCTCCTCCTCCTCCTCCTCCTCGAGAGAACAAACAGCCTGCTGACTTCCCGCCGAGCTTTAAGAGACGCTCGCCTTTCTCTTGTCAGAAGAAAGCGTTTGCATGGGTTTGGGCGGGAGTGGACTGAGGCACTGTCTACCTCCGTGGGGGACCCTGTGTCTCCCTCTCTGTCTCGCGGTGTCTCTGTCCCTCGCCTCTATGTCTCTGTGTCTGTCTGCTCTGTAGTCTCATTGTGAGCTTCAGAGATCTCATGAAGAAAGTGCAGTTAGCCGTTAGCCTGCGGAATGGGTGACACTTGGATGGGCAATGTTCTGGGCTGTTCTGTGAGGAGGTCTAAGGAGCGGAAGCAGGTCTGACACTGCGTCCTGGGGGCCGTGGGGAGACGTACGACGGGCGTGAGCAGGAAGCTGGGGACAGGGCCAGGCTTGGGGGCAGGGACTCTGTGCCAGAAAGAGGGGTCTAGGACTGACCACCGTCTGAGCAAGGCATGGCAGGGACAAAGGCGGAGGGCTGAGAGGCGGGGGCTGGTGCTGAGTTGAGGAGGCCGACAGCCTCAGCACAGGGACTTCCCAGTGCGGGGACAGTCTTCTGGGAGCCAGGAGACCTCCACAACCATCCACTAGGATGGTCACACCGCCTGCGCCTCAGTGTTCCTGCAAGTGTGACTAATGGGCCTGAACGAGAGGTCCCTGGGGTTTCCTCTTCTATGAGATTCCAACACATTTTATGACATTTTCTAGAGTAACCCCTAGTCTTCTTTGCAAAGAGGGCCGTGTCACCCCAGCCGGGAACTCCCGTCGTCCTTCTGAGGAGAAAGCAATGGGTCCTGGCTCCACCCCGCCCCGCCTCGCCCCGCAGACTCTCCTAGTTCCGTGTCAGGAGCCGGGGCCGGCGCATCTGCTCCGTGTCCCCCGTGGGGTGGCTCGGCCCCGTGACTGTTTTCCGAAACACAGAGGACACTCGGAGACATTCCATCAGAGACCGTCCCTGCCTCACGCTTTGCCACACGGTGTGGCCTGTGTCTCCAGCACAGACACAGAGCAGAGATGTCACCTTGTGACGTTTCTCAGGATGAAAGTGAAACTCACGGAAGCCTCTCTCCAAGACGGGGCAGTGAGCTTGAGGCAGGGGACAGAGGGCACAGAGCTGCCGTGACGTTTTAGTCACCGCTCTTTCCACCATTACACCGCAAACACGCACACGCACACGACACACACAGACACACACACAGACACACTCACCCACTCCTTCGGACTGGCCGTCGGGGCGGGTGAACCCCTGCACCTCCCAGCTGCCGGTGCCGTGTGTTCTGGAACATTCCTGGCTTCTCCTTCCAGGGCTGGCTTATCGGCTCCGGGGAAACATGAGCGGAGGGCACAGAGCGCCGTGGCAGCCCTTGGATACAGGAAGGACATGGCTTATATCTTTTGCCAAACGCGGCTGCCCGCGCAGCTGGAGAACTGCCCCGGAGGGAGCCGCCGGGCAGAGACCGGGACCGGGAAGGGGGCGGGGCCGGCCGGGCCGGGCCCGCCCTGGGCTGTGTCCGCAGCCCTGGCCCCTCCACGGAAACAGCGAGAACGCGAGGCTTTTGTTTTCAGCCTGAACGAGCACAACGAGGCCTCGGAGGCTGAAAAAAAGAAAAAAAAAGAGGAAGAAAGCAAAGGCAGCAGAGCCCTTGGAGAACGTGCTGCCGGAAAACGGGGTTTCGCTCCTCACCTCCCTGTTCTGAGCGCGGCCCGAGTCCCGCGGAGACCCTGCTCCTGCGCCTCGGCGACGACATGCGTTGTCTCTTCTCTTCCTCTAACTCTTCCGTCCTTTATTCTCTGTCGGGATGAAGCCTTTGGACTTGAACAGAAGTATCAGTTCTTCCTAAGTCCTCGGGTGCCTGGTTTTGGGTGGGAACGACGCCCTCAGCAATCCTGGGCTCGGGTGCGCCAACTGGGAGTAGACCTTGGGGCTGGCAGCTCTGAAACACATCGGCCAACTCCTTCGAACATGTCGCGTGCGCCGATTCTTTATAATAGATACATTTCTTTATAATTATCTGCGAAATATACACCAAAGTGTGCAAAATACCTGAAAAGGACAACTCTCTGTCGTAAAAATGCCAGGAAATTTTTCCCAGGTGTTCCGAGGGATTTCATTCAAGTCAATTTTTTGCAAAGCCCCTGCAATTTTCCTCTTTTATTCTGGAGAGGGAACTTGGTCCTAAAGTATAGATAAATGTGAACACACCTGGAAGTATAGCCAGCTTCTAGAAGGACCAAAATAATCTCACACGAGAGTCACTAAGAAATGTCCCCAACCTCTACCTTCTGTGACCCCCGTGGTGCTAAGCCAAGACCCCTCCTCCCCAACTGCCCCCAGCTTCCCACTCAACTCGGGCATGAAGATCATCCCGCGCGCGTTCCGTGTGCCAGCGCCTGAGTCCTCCAGAAGGCAGATTCTGAGATGCAGGGACGGGAGCCTGAAACTTACTTAGAAACACTCTCGGGATCCAAACCTGTGGGAGACCGAAGGGAGCAGGACTGGCAGAGGGAGACGCTGGGCTCTGAAGAGTCACCCTACAGGAGCTCGAGCTGATGTGACCCCGTAGAGCCGTCCCCAAGTGGAGCAAGAGGTCAGGCCTTTGTACCTTTACATCCGCCGGTCGTAAGACGGGAGCTGCCCTGGGAATGGGGGTGACCTTGGAGGAAGGGGACCCCTTCCGCTGAGCGTGGTCATGAGAGGATGGCTTAGGTCAAAAGCAAGGAGTCAGCGGCGACAGCCGAGAGCTGTCAGCCGGCAACGCTCCCATCCCCTGGGGACTGGGGGCTTCGGGCCCCAAGCCGTGGTGCGTGGATCTCCGTGGCATATTGTAACTCGTCCTAGACGAAGTGACATTTGGGCTGTTTCACAGGACGTCCCGGAACCCGCTCATAACCCAAAGCAGTGGCGGCGACTTTGTCGGTCCTGTGGCACATCGGAGGAAACGGTTTCATCTAATTACTTGGAAATTTTTTTTTCTATTTCAATGCACAATGCCGTCTTTATAAAATATACTTTTCTGTAAACCAAGATTTGCAAAGCTTTCTTGCGAGAGAAGGTGAGAGTGGCTGGGAAGAGGGCGGGTGAGGGTGGGTGCGGGTGGGGCAGACAACAGGGACCAGCCTCAGGGAGCCTGCATGGAAACGCAGTAGCTGTGGGAGGCTGCGGTTTATTAGCCCGATGTCCACACCTCTCACCTTTACAGATCAGACCTTTCCCTGATGTTCGCGAAAGTGGTGATTGTGTAGGAATCCTTTATGATGCAATGTTAGGTGTAAAAATCGGAATCTAAAGTCGTTGCTGCACTGCCATCTGAACAACAAGACACATAAAAAGAAGGACCTGAGTTCGCATGAAACAGCGTCTGATTCTGAATGGTGGAACGACACAGTCGTCCCCGCTATCCACAGGGCATCCCTGAACCCACCTTCGGGGTGGTGTTTTCGCCCCATGTCCTCACAGGGACCTCTCAGGGGTCCAAGAAGAGTTGTTGAATTTTCAATCTGTTCAGCGTTTAACTTGTTGGGATGGAGCAGGGACTTCCAAGCTCCTTACACGCAGAAACCAGAAGTCAGATTCATCAATTCTATTCCGTATTGTATCTGTCGTTTGGAGCTGAATTGAGGGATGTTTCCCCACCCTCTGGTTTGAAAGAATCGGCCTGTTTTCATTACAATTCACTCACCCATTTGGCACGTTTCTTGGGTTGGGTGGGGAATGGATGCGATTTTATGTTCTTCCAAAAGTTTGTCCAGTTTCAATAATTCCAGTGCTGCTCATCACGATGGCGTGCTTTCCCCCTGATGCAGGTGTTACCTTTGTTATCTACGGAAGTCCCCTAGGCAATCGAGTGTTTGTCTGGATTTTCTGTTTTCTTCCATTGGTCTTTCCATTCGTGCGACCATACTGGGAGGGGCTTTACGATACTATTTACTATCTGGCCTCCTCCCCGCTTGTGGTTTTTCCAATTCTCATTTCCGTCATTATTTTACCTCCTATTTGCATTGACTCCTTCCTCAAATACCATAGGAAAGTGAGAAGGAGAGATTATGGTTTTGGTGAGGAAGTATTTCCCCATGAAGCGAGTTGCTGGCTTTGGGGCTGAATCGATAGTGGAATAGATAAGAAAGTATGTATCCATCCATTCACGAATGGCTATTGATGGGTTACGTTTATAACTTTCTTCTTATTGACCTTCCCCTTGCCCCCAGTTCTAGTTTCCTAGACTAAATGCCATTTGGTCATGAGGTATCATTTAAAGAAGATATTGTTGAATTCTGCTTTGCTAATATTTTATTAGGATTTCATATTGATATTTGTGAGACACAGCTCTAGTTTTTTTGTTTGTTCGTTGATTTTTTGTTGTTGTTGATATATACTTTTTTTTTTTTGGTGCAATCTCTGTTCCCTCAAAGTTCCATTCACTTCTTAGAAAAAAAAATTGAAATTTATTTCCTTTCCCTATATTCTGGGAGAATCTAAGTAGCTTTGGCATTCTCTGATCGCTGAGGTTTCATAGAATTTTCCTGTGAAGCCATCTGCGACTGAGATTGCTCTGTGGGGAGCTCCTTGACTCTTTTCTCTATTATTTCTTCCATGGTCTTCGGTCTGTTTCAATTTTTATGTCTCCACTGGGATCACTATGGACAAACTGCGTTTACCTACAATAGAGACGTATCATTTGGAATTCAGACATGGTGAGCAGATCGATTTCCTCATCCAGTCAATGCAGAACGACCTCCTAAAATACTGAGCCAGACGACTGCTGAACTTACTTCCTTATTAATGTTATCACTCATGAGAGACCCATTATTGTTTCTAGGTATGAAAGTATTTCTAAAGAGAACAACATCCAGTCTGTCTTCCCTTTTCTGTGCAGCTTGAGGAAGTCAGACTGACGGGTCTGCATGGCGTGTGCGGTTTAAACACCGTTTTCACACCTCTCACCGCATGGGGGTCGGCTGCAGAAATGAGACATGGCTGTGCACCTTCCTCCATGCGGTCATGGACTTTTCTATACGTGTCCAGACTTGATGATTTGGAATGAGCATTCTTGCACAGGAAAGAAGGCTAACTGCTTCTGCCAGGATTCCTCGTAGTCGATATCTTAAAAACAGACGGGATCTCTTCTAGGGCACGACATAGATTACACAAATGGAAAAACAAATAGTGAAGTCCCATCTTGTCACGCTGTAAATGCTGCTTTAATCGCAGCAGGCTCGGTGGGAGTGCGGCGGCAGAATGGAAGCTCACACGTGACTGCGACAGAAACCAAGGTGGTGGCTGTGCTCACACACACCGATTGACCGGAGCTGCGTTCCAATAATTGGAGGCAGTTCTGGGAAATGGTCTGACACGCCAGTAAAACCGTAAAGTTACTGAGGTCGTGCCAAAACACGGCCATTGCCCACGATCTACGGTTAAAAATAAACTACGCTTCCAGACCAGCCTCGAAACTGGCTGCGTGGGCAAACTTCAGTCACAAATGAAACATAACATCTTATCTGCTACACTGCTTTGACCTGGGTCATGTCTTGCTAAAGCCTTTGAACATCAGAAAAACAGTTCCCAGAAATAGATAGGAGGTAAGTACTAACCAATGCCCTATTGCTCAGGAAAATTGGAACCCGACAACTCATCACTATGAAGACTAAAAGGTCACTGTCTTCTCACCGTGTGAGCTACTTCATAAGTGTCCCCCCTGAGCCTCATTCCATGCTTTAGTTTGAGCCCCCAGTTTGCACACCGTCTTTTTGGTGCGTGCACAAGAAACCTGGACTAATCACTACATGGGCGCTACGTTGGTTTGGCTTCCGTTGCCTCTAAATTTTTAGACGCCCTCTAATAAAGGGGCGCTGGCTTTGGGTGTCCTGGAGAATGCGTGTAGAGGAGAGGTGTGACCTCGCAAAGCGGGAGAAGAGAAGAGAGTAGAAGGCGTTTCCAGACCTTCTACTTCGCTACCTGGTAAGAGACGCGAACAGCACAGGGCTGGGGGTCCTGAAAGTCACATTGCAGTCTCTGGCGCCGCGCTCATCCTCTGTGTCACATCAGGCAAGTTACTCACCTTTCCGAATCTTAGTTCAGCTCATTAAAAACTGGAGATCATGATCCCTTCTTCTCAGTGTTGCTGCAAGTATTAAAGAAGAAGGAGACGCACGTGGTTATGTCTGCTTAGCCGAAGTCATCACCTACGTGGTGGGTGTGTCTGCTCCACTCACGTACCCCGTGTCCTTTTCTCCATCGCGTGATGCTGACTGCACCATCGTTCATCCGTGCTCTCCTCCCACCTGCATCTCAGACTCACCGAATCGGAAACCCTGGGAGTGGAGTTCAGGCACGTGGGTCTAACTAACTGTCCCAGCGAGACTGAGACACAGTGGAGTTTGAGAACCTCTGGGCGTTGTCTGTACGAGACCTTTCGCCTCCGATGAAGGCAGCTAATGGGGATAGACAAAGCACATCGGGAATGTAAAGGTTTTAGGTGAAGAAGTTGGCATTGGGCCCTATGACCTAAGATATAGCGAGAAACGAAATGGAGGTGTGCTTGAGGCGATCAGAAAACGGCCGAAACGACCAATGTTGAGAGCAAAGCCAGGAAGTTGGGGCGTCTCAGAGATTAACCTCCCATTTCCACTCATGGGTGGATAAAGGGCTCCAGTTGCATAGCTGGAACCCAGACATGATGGTGAGTCGGCTTCAACAATGCAGGTGAGAACAATGCCTTAGGGGCCGCAGTTCCCAAAGTGAGGTCCTAGGGCCAGCACCTGGGAACTTGTCAGAAATCCAATTATTCCGGCTCCACCCAAATTCAAAATCTCAGGATGCTGCCTCACCCTGATGTGGGCTCAGTCTCAGAAATGACCCTGCTGAAGCCCTGGGCGACATACTTTAGCTGCCTTTTCCCATTAATTCTGACAATCCTGTGAGTAATTTAAACTGGTCCCATTTTCAGATGAAGTAAATTAGGGTCAGATTTTCCTAGGGATACGTGGCTGGTCACTGGCCCACCAGGAACGGCAACTGTCTGATTCCCGAATTCCACTGAGCAGACAGAGGATGTTTGGGCCATGTGTGGTCTCTGATGGATGCCGGGTAACTAGAAACGTGTGTGGCAGCGTTCAGGAGCAGAAGGGGGACCGCAAGTTAGCAGTAGAGCACGCTGATCCATCTCTACAGCTTCAGAGGATGATATTCAAACCCAAGATCCAGTAGCAAGTTAGACCGCAGAGCTCACCTCTTGTTATGACGACGGGCATCTGAGAACCACGGGTCGTGATGACACCAAAGGAGCCTTCCAGCCAGTGCCTGGCATGTGAGGGCCCGAATCTGACTCTTCACTGCAGCGGCCTGGATGCGCACTCGGACGGCTGATGTCCTTCCCGTCTTCCCTCTCCCTGTGGAAACCCTTTCCTCAGATGATAGGATGTTGGCTCAAGGGTGGTGGCCGCAAGACCTGTTCCGACCGAGGGCACTTAGTGCCTTCAGGTCACACCGATCCGACAGTTTGCAGCCCTCCCGGGCAGAGCTTGCCTGGGTCTTGCCACTTCCTGTCACGGACTGAACCAGAAACTTTTTTGTTTTTTCACTTTTGGCCACACACACACTCCCAGAAACCAAGTTCTTTTCCAGGCAGAGTTGAACAGAGAGAATAAGAAGTAAAAAGTGCAGGGCATCAGACGAGAGGTGGGTGAGAGGAGACTCTGGCTGACAGGTCCTGACCGCAGGAGCAGGTGATGTGGAAATGGATCGGGGTGAAGGTTTCCATGCTCTCACCTCAGAGTTCACAGCCAGGTCCCTTCTCAGCTCACTTTAACCACAATCGCAACCTTTCTGTTGCCTTGCGCTAAGCAGCTGCGGGGAGGGGACAGAGGAGTTGACGGTAGACCCCGAGGATGCGCCCCCAGTGGGCACTGTTACGACCCTGCTGGGAAACAGCCCAGGTGGGAGACACTGTTCACCCCCCACCCTTCATCCCGGACTCCCGTGTGATGCTGATGGTTCTCACCGGTGTGACGGCCAGGTGCGCTGCAGTAGAGTTTCAACTCGAACGACACATTTCAGGGACAGTCCTTTATAACGACTATTCCAACTGTGAGCGTTCGAACAGTGAGGGCTGCCTGGAGGTTCAACATCCGCTATCCACAGGGCATCCCTGAACCCACGAATAGCACCGAGCCCTGTCCGCACAACGTTTTTCCCTCTCTGTAGACATCTTTTCACTTGAAGGAATCGCTTCACAGCTTCTCTTCAACACATCTGAGTTGTCAGCGTCGCTATGCGTGCGCTTTAGGGCCATTATAAGGTCCCTTGAGAGTGACTCGAACACAAGCATGAGACACGACAGTCGATCGGGAGTGGAGATGGCTACTAAGGGACCAATAGGTGGGGAGCATCTACAGTGGGAACATGCAGGGCAAAGGGAGGATGTGTGTGTATTCCCACCGCTTTCCATCTCATCCTGGATGACTTGGAAGCAAATACGAGAGATCCTATCCTTTCATCTGTGTCACCGAAAGATAAAAGCTTATTTGTAAAGACCACGACTACAACACCCAAGGTACTATAAACCTTCAATTTTATCAAACATCCTGTCATCAGTGTTTAGATTGCATAGACCATCTCATAATTTATTTACGGTTTATTTGGTTTGAATCGGGATGCAAAAGAAAAAAAAAAAAGGTCCAATAAGGTGATCGCAGCTCATGTTACACGTTTTCTGCCCCAAACTTTGAATCAGGAATTTCTCCAAACGTCCTTTTGTTTGTTTTTGTTTGTTCGTTGGCAGAAAATGGTACTGGAGACAATGGCAGGTCGCATAAGCCTACCAAAGGCCTTCTCCATGCTTGGTACACTGGTTTTCATCTAGAGCGCTCACTTTTTTTGTTCTTTCGTAGAATTTCCATTTCCCGGCTCGCCTTGCCTGTCCATCCTTGCATTCTGTTCAAGTCACCCTTTAGCGCCCTCGGCATATTAATTAAAGTTGTTTTAAATTCTCCTGGTCTGACAATTCCAACGTGCCCACCATGCCTTGGTTCCGACGCTTGCTCTGTCTTCTTCAAAGCACGTTTTTGCCTTTTAGCATGCCTGGTAGCTGGACACGAAGTACCGGGTGAAAGGAACCATTGTCAGTAAAACTTTCGTAACGAGGCAACGGGCTATGAAGGAAGAGGCGTTCCCTGCCTCCAAGATCAGGTGTTGGTTTTGGTAAACCCGAGCCTCTGCACAGGGCGCTCCACCAGTGTTTCGTGGGTGTTTTTCCACCCCGTTAGGGGACGAGGTAGCTAATGTGGACTGGAGTTGGGCATTTATTTTGCTTCTGTAGGGGACGCTTAGAGCTGATGTAGCTGGGTATTTCTCTCTCTCTCTCCAGGTCAGTTAGGCGCTGATAATCCCCCAGCAGGTCAGGCTCTGCGTAACTGGCCTCTCCTAAGAACGGGCCTTATGTAGGAAAGAGGGCCCTGGCACAGCAGTCACCAACCAGTGCTCCTGTGAGACTCTAACGCCTGATGGTCTGAGGTGGAGCCGAGGTGGTGATGCCACCGCTGGAGCGCGGCTGCAAATACAGATGAAGCTTCGCTCATTTGCTCATGCTCATCTTCTGCTGTATGGCCCAGGTCCTAACAGGCCACGGACCGGCCCGGTTCCGGTCTGTGGTCCAGGCATTGGGGACCC
The DNA here is from genome assembly GCA_030015415.1 of Cynopterus sphinx. Taxonomy (NCBI): domain Eukaryota; kingdom Metazoa; phylum Chordata; class Mammalia; order Chiroptera; family Pteropodidae; genus Cynopterus; species Cynopterus sphinx. The sequence continues at coordinate 2,058,451 of CM057393.1, forward strand.
TCCTCTGGCACATGTCCAAATGCTTCTTTTTTTCCTCCCCCTGCTAGAAGGACCAGGGTAGACCTTTCCCGATACTTACTGAGGTAACCTGGTTGAGCTCCTACAAGTAAAACTCACAAAAGCATGGGGACCCCGGTATGGCTGGGTCCCCTTGAGTTTTGAACTGGGTGGTCCACTCTGAGCCTCCAGCAATGTAGTTATCGGCCCGGGTTTCCTACCTAGCACTGCTTTGCCCCACAGTCTGCTCTGCTGACCCTTTGTACTTGCCCGTCTGTCTCTCCACCTTCGGGGTGGTGTTTTCGCCCCATGTCCTCACAGGGACCTCTCAGGGGTCCAAGAAGAGCTGTTGAATTTTCAATCTGTTCAGCGTTTAACTTGTTGGGATGGAGCAGGGACTTCCAAGCTCCTTACACGCAGAAACCAGAAGTCAGATTCATCAGTTTTATTCCGTATTGTATCTGTCGTTTGGAGCTGAATTGAGGGATGTTTCCCCACCCTCTGGTTTGAAAGAATCGGCCTGTTTTCATTACAATTCACTCACCCATTTGGCACGTTTCTTGGGTTGGGTGGGGAATGGATGCGATTTTATGTTCTTCCAAAAGTTTGTCCAGTTTCAATAATTCCAGTACTGCTCATCACGATGGCGTGCTTTCCCCCTGATGCAGGTGTTACCTTTGTTATCTACGGAAGTCCCCTAGGCAATCGAGTGTTCGTCTGGATTTTCTGTTTTCTTCCATTGGTCTTTCCATTCCTGCGACCAACTGGGAGGGGCTTTACGATACTATTTACTATCTGGCCTTCTCCCCCCTTGTGGCTTTTCCAATTCTCATTTCCGTCATTATTTGACCTCCTGTTTGCATTGACTCCTTCCTCAAATACCATAGGAAAGTGAGAAGGAGAGATTATGGTTTTGGTGAGGAAGTATTTCCCCATGAAGCGAGTTGCTGGCTTTGGGGCTGAATCGATAGTGGAATAGATAAGAAAGTATGTATCCATCCATTCACGAATGGCTATTGATGGGTTACGTTTATAATTTTCTTCTTATTGACCTTCCCCTTGCCCCCAGTTCTAGTTTCCTAGACTAAATGCCATTTGGTCATGAGGTATCATTTAAAAAGGATATTGTTGAATTCTGCTTTGCTAATATTTTATTAGGATTTCATATTGATATTTGTGAGACACAGCTCTAGTTTTTTGGTTTGTTCGTTGATTTTTTGTTGTTGTTGATATATACTTTTTTTTTTTTTTGGCGCAATCTCTGTTACCTCAAAGTTCCATTCACTTCTTAGAAAAAAAAATTGAAATTTATTTCCTTTCCCTATATTCTGGGAGAATCTAAGTAGCTTTGGCATTCTCTGATCGCTGAGGTTTCATAGAATTTTCCTGTGAAGCCATCTGGGACTGAGATTGCTCTGTGGGGAGCTCCTTGACTCTTTTCTCTATTATTTCTTCCATGGTCTTCGGTCTGTTTCAATTTTTATGTCTCCACTGGGATCACTATGGACAAACTGCGTTTACCTACAATAGAGACGTATCATTTGGAATTCAGACATGGTGAGCAGATCGATTTCCTCATCCAGTCAATGCAGAACGACCTCCTAAAATACTGAGCCAGACGACTGCTGAACTTACTTCCGACACTTGATGTTATCACTCATGAGAGACCCATTATTGTTTCTAGGTATGAAAGTATTTCTAAGAGAACAACATCCAGTCTGTCTTCCCTTTTCTGTGCAGCTTGAGGAAGTCAGACTGACGGGTCTGCGTGGCGTGTACCGGTTTAAACACCGTTTTCACATCTCTCACCGCATGGGGGGTCGGCTGCAGAAATGAGACATGGCTGTGCACCTTCCTCCATGCGGTCATGGACTTCTTTCTATACGTGTCCAGACTTGATGATTTGGAATGAGCATTCTTGCACAGGAAAGAAGGCTAACTGCTTCTGCCAGGATTCCTCGTAGTCGATATCTTAAAAAACAGACGTGGATCTCTTCTAGGGCACGACATAGATTACACAAATGGGAAAACAAATAGTGAAGTCCCATCTTGTCACGCTGTAAATGCTGCTTTAATCGCAGCAGGCTCGGTGGGGGTGCGGCAGAATGGAAGCTCACACGTGACTGCGACAGAAACCGAAGGTGGCGTGGCTGTGCTCACACACGCCGATTGACCGGAGCTGCGTTCCAATAATTGGAGGCAGTTCTGGGAAATGGTCTGACACGCTGTGTACCGTAAAGTTCCTGAGGTCGTGCCAATACAGGGACATTGCCCACGTTCTACGGTTAAAATTAAACTACGCTTCCCGGACCAGCCTCGAAAACTGGCTGCGTGGGCAAACTTCAGTCACAAATGAAACTTAACATCTTATCTGCTACACTGCTTTGACCTGGGTCATGTCTTGCTAAAGCCTTTGAACATCAGAAAAACAGTTCCCAGAAATAGATAGGAGGTAAGTACTAACCAATGCCCTATTGCTCAGGAAAATTGGAGCCCGACAACTCATCACTATGAAGACTAAAAGGTCACTGTCTTCTCCCCGTGTGAGCTACTTCATAAGTGTCCCCCCTGAGCCTCATTCCAGGCTTTAGTTTGAGCCCCCAGTTTGCACACCGTCTTTTTGGTGCGTGCACAAGAAACCTGGACTAATCACTACATGGGCGCTACGTTGGTTTGGCTTCCGTTGCCTCTAAATTTTTAGACGACCTCTAATAAAGGGGCGCTGGCTTTGGGTGTCCTGGAGAATGCGTGTAGAGGAGAGGTGTGAGCTCGCAAAGCGGGAGAAGAGAAGAGAGTAGAAGGCGTTTCCAGACCTTCTACTTCGCTACCTGGTAAGAGACGCGAACAGCACAGGGCTTGGGGTCCTGAAAGTCACATTGCAGTCTCTGGCGCCGCGCTCATCCTCTGTGTCACATCAGGCAAGTTACTCACCTTTCCGAATCTTAGTTCAGCTCATTAAAAACTGGAGATCATGATCCTTTCTTCTCAGTGTTGCTGCAAGTATTAAAGAAGACGGAGACGCAACGTGGTTATGTCTGCTTAGCCGAAGTCATCACCTACGTGGTGGATGTGTCTGCTCCACTCACGTACCCCGTGTCCTTTTCTCCATCGCGTGATGCTGACTGCACCATCGTTCATCCGTGCTCTCCTCCCACCTGCATCTCAGACTCACCGAATCGGAAACCCTGGGAGTGGGGTTCAGGCACGTGGGTCTAACTAACTGTCCCAGCGAGACTGAGACACAGTGGAGTTTGAGAACCTCTGGGCGTTGTCTGTACAAGACCTTTCGCCTCCGATGAAAGCAGCTAATGGGGATAGACAAAGCACATCGGGAATGTAAAGGTTTTAGGTGAAGAAGTTGGCATTGGGCCCTATGACCTAAGATATAGCGAGAAACGAAATGGAGGTGTGCTTGAGGCGATCAGAAAACAGCCGAAACGACCAATGTTGAGAGCAAAGCCAGGAAGTTGGGGCGTCTCAGAGATTAACCTCCCATTTCCACTCATGGGTGGATAAAGGGCTCCAGTTGCATAGCTGGAACCCAGACATGATGGTGAGTCGGCTTCAACAATGCAGGTGAGAACAATGCCTTAGGGGCCACAGTTCCCAAAGTGAGGTCCTAGGGCCAGCACCTGGGAACTTGTCAGAAATCCAATTATTCCGGCTCCACCCAAATTCAAAATCTCAGGATGCTGCCTCACCCTGTGTGTTTCCACAAGTTTTCGCGTGATCCTGATGTGGGCTCAGTCTCATAAATGACCCTGCTGAAGCCCTGGGCGACATGCTTTAGCTGCCTTTTCCCATTAATTCTGACAATCCTGTGAGTAATTTAAACGGGTCCCATTTTCAGATGAAGTAAATTAGGGTCAGATTTTCCTAGGGATACGTGGCTGGTCACTGGCCCACCAGGAACGGCAACTGTCTGATTCCCGAATTCCACTGAGCAGACAGAGGATGCTTGGGCCATGTGTGGTCTCTGATGGATGCCGGGTAACTAGAAACGTGTGCGGCAGCGTTCAGGAGCAGAAGGGGGACCGCAAGTTAGCAGTAGAGCACGCTGATCCATCTCTACAGCTTCAGAGGATGATATTCAAACCCAAGATCCAGTAGCAAGTTAGACCGCAGAGCTCACCTCTTGTTATGACGATGGGCATCTGAGAACCACGGGTCGTGATGACACCAAAGGAGCCTTCCAGCCAGTGCCTGGCATGTGAGGGCCCGAATCTGACTCTTCACTGCAGCGGCCTGGATGCGCACTCGGACGGCTGATGTCCTTCCCGTCTTCCCTCTCCCTGTGGAAACCCTTTCCTCAGATGATAGGGATGTTGGCTCAAGGGTGGTGGCCGCAAGACCTGTTCCGACCGAGGGGCACTTAGTGCCTTCAGGTCACACCCGATCCGACAGTTTGCGGCCCTCCCGGGGGCAGAGCTTGCCTGGGTCTTGCCACTTCCTGTCACGGACTGAACCAGAAACTTTTTTGTTTTTTCACTTTTGGCCACACACACACTCCCAGAAACCAAGTTCTTTTCCAGGCAGAGTTGAACAGAGAGAATAAGAAGTAAAAAGTGCAGGGCATCAGACGAGAGGTGGGTGAGAGGAGACCCTGGCTGACAGGTCCTGACCGCAGGAGCAGGTGATGTGGAAATGGATCGGGGTGAAGGTTTCCATGCTCTCACCTCAGAGTTCACAGCCAGGTCCCTTCTCAGCTCACTTTAACCACAATCGCAACCTTTCTGTTGCCTTGCGCTAAGCAGCTGCGGGGAGGGGACAGAGGAGTTGACGGTAGACCCCGAGGATGCGCCCCCAGTGGGCACTGTTACGACCCCGCTGGGAAACAGCCCAGGTGGGAGACACTGTTCACCCCCCACCCTTCATCCCGGACTCCCGTGTGATGCTGATGGTTCTCACCGGTGTGACGGCCAGGTGCGCTGCAGTAGAGTTTCAACTCGAACGACACATTTCAGGGACAGTCCTTTATAACGACTATTCCAATTGTGGGCGTTCGAACAGTGAGGGCTGCCTGGAGGTTCAACATCCTCCGAATCTTTAGTGATTCCCAAATATCATGGCCCAAGGATGAATCAGGAGGAGTAATGTTTGTGTCTCCAAACTAGAGGAATGCTACAAAAACAGAAGGATCGAGTCCTCCAGCTGCTGGGGATGCCACCAGCTGTCAGCCCTTTAGAAATCGGCTTTTGCTGAGGTGAGATGCTCACCTGTACGTGAGGTCAGGTGTCCCGCGGACTGAATGAAGCCCAGCCCACTCCGAAATTCCATCCGAACTTTAGCTCTCAGGTGTTTGTGGTGGCTACACCTCAGTCTAATGCTGTCTGCGTAATCGAGTTGTTAAGGGTGTGGTTCTAGGCATAGATATGCTAATGGCGACTTCTGCTTCTGTAATCCGCTTGCTTGTTTGGTGTTAACTAGGGTGTGCTTCTAGGCTTTATGAGCTGCCCCTTCTGGGAGCTCGGGCTGATTCTCTGACCTTGCATGGTGGAGAGTCAGTAGCCAGCTGGCTAATAAAGGCTCAGAATTGACCTTAATTGGCTTCATGGCTCTTAGACTTAGTCACGTGCCATCATAATAAGCTACCTGCCCACTTATCTCCATCTGGACCAGCTGCATTCCTCGGAACCCAGCCTTTTAGATGTCCACACATACCTATCACCTATATTGGGAAACAGGCTAAGATCATTTACAACATTAATAGGTGAACAGAAAAAAAAAATCATGGAATTATTTTGATTAACATCAAAAGACATTTTTTACCACTTCCATCTCGATAAAAACATTCCATGAAATGGGTCTCAGCAAAGTGTACTTACTCTTATTTGAAAGGAAATGAATTCATTAAACAACGAAGACCAGCGTCGGCATTAACGATGTCAGATGCTCTAAATTTAAATTCAAAAGAAAAGCACAGCGTTGGGTCAGTTTTGTAAAGGCAACGGCCAAGGCAATTATGCACGAAAAAGCAAAAAAGGGCATATTTTTGGATAGAGGAGGATAAAATATCATTACTTCCAACTGAGTGTGTGATAAACATAGAAACCAGATAATCGAAAGGCACAACACGGCTTCTCTCAGGTCCTTCTGTGCCCTTTTCCCTCTGTGCAGTCCCCTCTCCAAGGTGTCCCCTTGTGCCCGGAGAGTGGGGTTCCCCTCCCATTGCATTGTACAGGTTCTCGATGTCTCAAACAAAGAATTGAGCAAGACAGCGAAACGCAGCGGAGGAGAACAGCTATTTTAGAAGGGAAAGCACACTTCCCGACGTAGAGTGGGCCTGCGCCAGAGGCGTGTGGCTCCAAGACCTGGTGACGAAGCCTTGGGGGCTTTCGTCCCTATTTGCTGTGGGCGCTTGCTTTTCTCAGAGGGGTGGGCTTCCTTGATTGACAGCTAAGATTGACAGAGCTCAGGGATTCATCATTTGCTTTCTCCGCACGTTCGTTCCCAGAATTCAGTCTGTTATAAGAAATTAATGAACTTCTGGACATGTGCATGATGGAATAACGAGGCTCAGGTAAACTGGGGTATCTATTGCACGGCTGCGAGGGACTGCCTGAAACTGGTGCCCAGTTTTCCGCTTGATTGTTTCTTTCTATGAGTTACTTTCAGCCCCAAGATGCCTTTTGGCTTGCTTAATTGTGGGTGGGTTAGAAGCAACCCTTCTAGGGTAGTGTGACCTCATTGTCTTTGCAGGCAGACCCAGAAACCCCTTAACTAACTTTCCTGCCTACCTCTTTTCTGAGAGCCATGAACCCCCTTATTAGTAGTACGGATGCTGAGGGACGGGAGGTCTCTTCTGTATCTGCTGCCATTGTCCCTGCCTCCTCGGGTTTCAGGGAGCTCTTTCCCTCTTTGCCTCAGTCAGGGCGGGGTCTTGGGTTTCTTGCTGAAGTGCCACCTCAGTCCCTAGACAAGGAAAGGAAGAGATGAACTTGTTATTCAAATCATATAGCTATGAATTTCTGTTACTGATTTGCCTTGGTTAACATATTTCTCAAAGAGAAAAAAAGACCATTGGCCTGAAGTCCCCTCCCCTCTGGGACTCTGAGGATCCTATCTGACCTGGAACAATGGGCCTATGACCCTTATCAGTCTGAGTCACCAGTTTCGGGGCAATTAGCCGGCTTCAAGGGAGAGGGACTTTTTCCGAAAGAAAGGAGGAAAGAAAACTGAACTAGGTTTACTCAAAAGATTAAGAGCTCTGTAAGGGAAGTCCCATTTCCATTCCTGCTAGAAGAGTAATCGCACCAGGAATGTCCCCGTCACCCTGAAAGGTGTTTGCCTTGAGGACGCTCCCAGCCTCCCCTGTGAGCGAAGTGTCATTCCTTCTCGGGGCACCTTTGCGTTTAGGCACGCTGGTGACTGTGAGGACACAGCTGGGTGGGGGAAGGAACCAAATCTTCCAGCTTTCGCAGCTTCCCTGGCCCCCCTGTCCTGTCCAGTCTAATTATGTTCTCCGTTGACAAGAAGACTGTCGGTCTACATGAGAGCAAGTAACTGCGGATCATATTTTCCCATTTGGACCATTTGTTTTGCTGATGCGGTCGGAAAGGGAATTTCAGACTGACCTGTGGTGGGGCTCTTTTAGGGGCGGAGTGCGGGAGGGGAAACTGGGTGGAGGTTACAGAGAGGAAGCAGACAGACGTGTGTGTTTGCTTCCTTTTCTTTCTCTCTTCCAGCTGAGCGGCCAGTCATAGGTTTGAACGGGGAGCCCTCTGTGTCCTTCGTCAGTAAACCAGGTATGCCCGCATTTGGAAAACGTTCTGCAGTGCTGGTCTCTAGTTCCCTGACTGTGCTCTTAAGAACAAAAAAAAAAAATGTTTTTAAGAACAGATTTGCCGTCTTTTAAGGGAAGCAATTCAGGGCGACTGCCTTCGGCTTGAGTGAAACCTATTAACAGGGCCCACGAACGTCCTATAACTTAGTTTACAGCTCACCGACACAGAGAGTGTCCACAACAGGAAGCCAATAAAAAGTCCCAACTGGGAAGAATTTGGCGATTCACATGTGGCCGTGAGTTTTCTGTGCCTGGAAGCTTGCTGGGCTTTGTCGCTTTGGCTATGCTGCCAGATTTGAGCACGAGGAAAACGTGTCTGATGAAAATTCACCACTACTTCTCCCTGCATGGGAAAGGGGACAGGCGGCAGGGCTCCTTCCTGGTGGCTGGTGGGGAGTGGGAAAGAGTTAAGCCAGCGAGGGATCAGACAGTGTGTATTTCTGGCTTCAAGGAGAGTGTACGTTGCAGAGTCGCCTTCTTAACCCTGTGAGTCTTCGGCAAGGACTCAGAATGAAAGGAGTTTGGAGAGAGGGGTGAGAAGTGGACGGAAGGGAGCCAGGTGAGGAGAGAAGGAGAGAAAGGAAGAGGAGAATGAACCTCAGACAAGGGGGAGGGAGGCCCAGAAGGGAAGTGGAGGGAAGTAAAGGTGTGTGACCAGGGAGAGCGGGGGAAGGGGGCAGGGCAGTCTTGAGAGGGAGGGAGGGAGGGAGGGAGGGAGGGAGCCAGCAAAGGGGTGAGCGTGGAGATGAGAAGCAGGCAGGGCTGACAAACCGAACGCCTCTCCCAACGCGCTGCGTGACTCTGGGCGAGTGCCCCCCCCCCCATTCCTCTGTGACACTGACACAGGAATGCTCCTTCCACCCACCTGGCTGGCTCTGTGGGGACACGTGAGACATGGTTGAGAATGTGCTGGGGATGTAAGGGTCTTTCACGATTCAGAACTGAGCGATAATCGATTTCTGGCGTTGTTGTTGTTGTTCCACTGGTCTCTGGTCTCTCTGTCCCCCAGGAGCAGCCATGGACCAGAGTGGATGCAGTCACTCGGGTAAGAAAGTGACGTCCGGTAGGCACAGCTACTTTGCCACGTTCTGTGCCTATTCCGTTAAGAGCCTGCTATCCCCCCTAAGCCAAGTGTAAGCTACCGGCTGTTTTCTTCTTTACACGGGTCGTTCCTGCATTTCCCAGATCCAGCCATGTCACTGATTGCCACGACCACATCTCTGCCCAGCCAAGGTCAGATGGGCCATCTCTGGCCTCGGAACAGTCAGGTGACTTGACCACCTGGAGGCGGGGGCCTCAGTCTTGGCTAAGCATCTGTGACCCTCAGAAAATTGATCTTTCGGAGGGCCGGAACGGAGCCGATCAGGCGAGCCTTGCGTGATGAGATGCGTTTCTAAATCCATCTCGTCCTCCCCCCACCCCGCCAAGTATGTTTTTCTAGGATCCAACATGGCAATACACTGCACTCCTAGAGAAGTCTAGAGGTTTTAAAACCCATAATTCGGTTATTTTATTTAATAATGGGGTTAGTTTCTATTTCATAAATGCAATCTATGTAAAAGAGCGCATTATCCTACAACTGGGGAATAACTCCTTACCCTTAAAAACATTCCATCGCTGTGATGAGTGTGGTGGTAACACAGTAAACTTGCCCTTAACAGGACCCCATACGAAGAACGGACATGCCAAGGGATCGGAGCTGAGGGTCATCCTGGTGGGCAGAACGGGAACCGGCAAAAGTGCCACAGGGAACAGCATCCTTGGGCAGCAGGCGTTTGTGTCACAGCTGCGGCCCCAGACCCTCACGAAGACGTGCAGTGAGAGTCGGGGACGCTGGGGAGACAGAGAGCTGGTCGTTATTGACACGCCGGACATGTTTTCTGGGGGGGACCCCTCTGAGGCCCTGTGCCAAGAGGTGCAGAGGTGCTACCTGCTCTCAGCCCCAGGACCCCATGTGCTCCTCCTGGTGACACAAATGGGCCGATTCACCGCGCAGGACCAGCAGGCTGCGCAGAGGATCAAAGAGATCTTCGGAGAGGATGCCATGAGACATACGATCGTCCTCTTCAGCCACAAGGAAGACCTTGCAGGAGGCTCCTTGACGGGTTACATCCACGAGACAGAGAATGAAGCCCTAAGGAAGCTGGTGGCCGAGTGCGGGGGGCGAGCGTGTGCCTTCGATAACCATGCCAAAGGGGGCGACCGGGACGACCAAGTGAAGGAGCTAATGGACTTGATCGAGGGCCTGGTGATGGAGAAGAGAGGCGGCCACTATACCAACGGGCTGTACAGTCTCGTGACGGGGTCTGGAAGGGGACCCGAGCAGTCAGGGGAAAGGCTGAAGGATTTCAAAGGGAGTCTGATAAAGTTCATGGGCGTGCAGAGACGCGGCACCGTGGCCGAAGAAAACGGCCTACGAAGGGCCCTAATGAAAACTCTCGTGTGTCTGTTATTTTGTCTCAGGCTCTTTGTCAGATGGTTGATTCTGTTATTTTGCGTGTTGCTCAGGATGTGCCATTTCTCTTACTGCTTGCTCTGCGGTGCGTGCACTTTGTTCTGTAGCTCACCGTTAATTATGTTCAGAAAGTCCATCTCCGGCAAGGCTATTGGTCGACGATACGAGACTCCTATAGTTACGGATCGGCCATGATATTCACCTTCACGCAGCGAGTGCACTACGGAGCCTCCTTAGAAAACGCGGGGCCTGACGCCGCATTTGAAACTGTGCAGCGTTTGAGTCCGAACATCGCTTAATTTATTAATGAGCCGAATTATTTTCAAAGCTCCCGTTTGTCCTGTTTGGTTTGGAATATGGTAGCAAAACGCTTTGAAAGCCGTACACATAAAATTCCTCCCCTTTGCAAATGCCTACAGCCGGTTGTATATTCCTGGAGACTCCTTTCACTCTTTAAAATTCTGCTATTCCCACTGAATATAATGGTGATCACAGGAAATGTCCACTGAATACAATAAAGTAACCATCGTAAGTGGGATAATACGTCTTCAATCCTATTCCATGGTTTTATTCTCAGGAGAGGGTGAGACACGTGGCTCATTTCAGTAATGAAACCAGCCATGCCCACGAGCCGCACTCGGGCATCCGTCGTCTGTTTCATGAGCACCAGATTTGCTTAACATCAAAAAAGGCTCAGTCAGATTTTACCCCGACCCCAATCTCACTGAGCGTTGAAACACACACACGGGCTGACACTTGGGACAAGGGGGTGGACTGTACAGCCTGAAACATCCATCACCCCGTCAAATGCAAATAAAAGCATTTATTTATTTAAAAAAAACAAACAAACAGAATTTTTATGATCGATGAGCTCACCAGAAAACAAGGAAAGCTGTTGGCCACTCGACAAATGCCAGTGCCAATCCCACGGTGGAGAAACTCAGCCTTGGGTTGTGGGTCAAGTCGGAGAGCTGACTGCGAGAGGCCTGTGCTGACTCAGCTCTTCCCAGGGAACTGATATTACAGGCTCATTTTTTGACCAAATATTTAAGGCTGTTCTGATTTTTTATTTCTTCTTTCGCTCATTTGGTTGAGCTGTGGTTTTCAAGGACCTTTCTTTCATTCTATTAAAGTAGTTGAGCTAATTTGCGTAAACATGGAAAATCTTTTTTATGACGCCTCTTACTATGTGCAGGAACTACAGTCCACGTTCCTCTTTGGGTTTTGATTTTGGTGATTTATGATTATTTCTTTTTGTTTGATGAGCTTGGCCAGAGGTTTATCGATTTTATTAAACGTTGCAAAAATCGAACATTTATTTTCCATATTTTATTTTCTGTTTTCCACCTTATTGCGTGTTCTTAAGAGTGTCTTTTGCAGAGCAGAAGTGTTTCATTTTAATGAAGTCCGTCTTACCAATTTTTCCTTTCATAGGTCATGCTTTTAGTGGTATATCTAAAAGATGACCCCCAAACCCAAAGTCACCCAGATTTTCTCCAATGTTATCTTCTAGGAGTTTTACAGTTTTACATTTTACATTTATTTCTATGACCCATTTTGGTGAATTTTGAGGATTTTTGTGAAAGGTATAAGATCTGTATCTAGATTGTTTTTTGCATGTCTAGCATCACATTCCAGCCTCATCTGTTGAAAAACTAGTCTTTCTCCATTGAATTTTCTTTGCTCCTTTGTATAATAATAATAATAATAATAATAATTAATAATAATAATAAAAGTTACATTTAATGTAGCAATATCTGTGGTTGGATTTGAGTTCTCTTCTTGCTCCTGTTTTCTATTTGCCCCATCATTTTGTTGTTGTTGTTGTTGTTTTACATCCTTTTGTGTTGAGTTTTAAAACCGTGATTCCATTTTATCTCTTCGTTGGCTTTTATATTTTTGCAGTTGCTCTAGGGAATAAAGTATTTAACTATAACTTATTATTCTCTACCTAGAGTTAATAGCGTACCATTTCAAATAAGATATGAGAACCTGACAGACACGTACTTCTGTTTAGCCCCTTCCCTTCCTTTGTGATATAGTTGTCATTTTTTATTTCTCCATAGTTGAAAATGTACACTATGATGTTATGATTTTGCTACCATGGATTTCATTTTTAAGGAACTAAGAATAATCAAAATAGCTTTTTCCTATTTCCCACATATTTTAAACTTCCAGAAATCTTTATTTTTTCCTTTCGATCCAAGTTTTTATGTGTTACCATCCCCTTTCAGCATGAAGCATTTCTTTAACATTTCTCGTAAGGCAAACTTAGTGAGTTAAAATCTCTCTAGTTTTCATGATCTTAAAATGTCTTTTCTTAATCTTCGTTCTGAAGGGTAGTTTTGCTGAATAAAGAAGTTGGGCAGATCTCTTCTGTTTCTTCAGCAGTTTAAATATATTCCAGGGTTTTCTGGCTTACATTGTCTCTGATAAGAAAGTGGCTGTCATTCTTAAAATGTCCCCCTGTATGGAATGTGTCTTTTACCCACCTCTGGTTGATTTAAAATTTTTCTCTTTTTTTTTTGGTTTATAAGTAGTTCAACTATGAAGTGCCTGGGTTTGTTTTTCTTTGTACTTTTTCCCTTAAGGTTGACTTAAGATTTTTGGATTTATGAGTTGAAGTTTTTCATCAAAATAATAATATCCTCAAATTTTTTTTCTATTCAGTTCAGTCTTTTCTTGTTTTTGTTTGATTCTAATTATATTATTCTGCTTGCTGCTATCCAATTGCTCATTAGTGCCATGGTCAGTTATTTCTCTTTCTGTGCTTCAGTCTCAACAATTTCTCTTAACCTGTCTTCAAGAGCCTTCCTTCAATGTCTAGTATACTAGGTACATCCAATTACATTGATTTTAATTCAAATATTTTATTTTCCAGTGGCAGAATTATTCTTTTTAGAGTTTATATTTCTCTCCTGAAAATTTTCAATTCTCAACTCATTATACTTGTTTTTCTATAAATTTTGAACACATTTACAATAGCTATGTTAAAGTCTTTAACTGATAATACCAATGAATGAGTCATCTATGGTTCTACTTCTACTAACTGCTTAATCTTTTGACTATGAGTAACCTTTTCTTAATTCTTCATATACCATGTAAATTGGCATTGTATTCCAGGCAATAAAACAAAAGTCTGAAATATCTGTTTACCCTGGTTTGCCTTATTTCCTGCAGAGGGCAAGTTGATTTAACTTCCTGCTGAACAGAGGATAACATCATTGGCTGCTGCATTTGAGTGGAAATAGGAATGAGCCACCACTCTAACATGATGGAGACGTCAGCTCTCTGGCAACTCCAGGCTGCTCCGTGCACTAGCCAAGCAAATTCTTGTGGCCAGATAAACCCTCAGACAGAGCGTTGTAAGTGGTTGAAGTAAGACACCCCATGCACGCATAGGAACGGTGGATAGCCAGGAGTTATGAAGAGAGGTACAGAAAGCATTTCCATTAGGATAAAAAGATAAATACTCCTTTGAGTGTTTTTGAACTCTGTGAGCTTCATGAGTTTCATAATAGAAAATGCAAGCAAGCTTTTGACCAAAGGGCACTCCTTCGGTGTCTCTAAATGGCAGGTCACTCGAGAAATGTCATTCATTAAAAATTCTAAAGGAATGACTTTTAATTATATCAAAGACGGCATTTTCTCTTTTTTATTTCTAACATTCAGGGAAGATGCCTCCCACCACATTTCAGGAGGAGGCATAGGCGTGGCCTGGCTGTCCCTCCGTCTGGCCTGGGAAATGGGGATGGCACGCGTGGGTATCTCCTGTGATGTGGGCACGGTCAGGGTGGGCAGAGAGCGTGGTTGTCTCAGACAAGGCTACGGAAATGGTGAACTTTAGCATTGGCCGTTTTTGAAAAATATCTTGATACTGGAGCCAAGCGTGAAAAACTGAAATTTGAGCAATTTGAAGAGCCCAAATGAGGACAAGCGTCTTTCCTCCTCGGTGGGACGAAGAACTACTAAAAGCTTCACACAGGGAAGGTTGGCAGCTCCCAGTTCTCCTGGAATGACACTGATGAACCATGCAGAAAATACAAAATAATAATAATTTTAGAACAACCGTTGGAAGGCCCTGGGAAGTGGCTGCGTACAGACAGACACGATAGGGAACCGGGCCCTTAGTCAACATCCTGTGGTCAGAATGAGGGAACCACACTGCGGCCACGTTTCTGTGATTTGCCCCTGGGAGACCTTCTTGTGTGCTGACCCGGGGACAGGACACGGGCAGAAACCCACAGTCACCTAAAGGAAAGACGACGGACTAGGGGCACTTTCTGAGCTCCCTTCCCTGTGCTTCCCTCCACTTTCCCAGTCACGAGTCACTGTCCTCTGTCTATTTTACCCCATTTTGTGTCAACCTGAAATTCAGTTCTGCGGCTGATTTCCACAATGACAACACATAGGACGCATTTCGTAGGCTTCAGCTTCTTTCCTGGAGGTTTTGAAAGTCTCAGGGAGGGGTCCCACAGGCAGCACTCGGCAGGACTGCACCAAGCTGACCTCTTCCTTCTGGAAAGAGGATGTGCTCATCTCTCCACACCCCAGAGGAAGCTCCTCCGGGTGACACTTCACAAATTACCTTCTTCTTACAAAAGGCAGAGGGGTCCAGTTCTCTGGGAATGGGAGGCTCTTAGATATCCATTAGACCACTTCCTACTATTAGTTTTACTTTGGAAAAACAGGAACCAGACTGTCTCCTTTCCCTTTTGGCCGGTGGTGACCAGCTATGACCTGCCCTTTGCTTCCTCTTTTTATTCTATAGACATACGACCAAAGAAGTTTCTTTCTGGAAGATCCACGTGAGTCTAACTCTTCTGGTTTCGTCTTCTCAGACAGTGGCTCTTTGGTTGTCAGGTGGCCCTGTCTGAGCTACTAGCCACCCTCCATTCAGAGAGAATAATAAAGACCCTGATGTTGGCCTTAGGTACCTGCTATGGTCTCCACTGCACCTTTCCTAGGGAATCCTAAACCTCTGTGTGTTTACTTTCCCTTCAAAATCCTGGCAGGGAGGGAGGTCTTCTGGGCCCTAGGTGTACCTGCTAATACTCAGAATGACATTGATGAACCATGCAGAAAATACAAAATAATAATAATTTTAGAGCAACCGTTGGAAGGCCCTGGGAAGTGGCTGCGGGGGTGGGGGTGGCTCCCTAAGTCACCTAAACAGAGAGCCTCGACACTATCTAAAGGAACTTTTCAACAGATCAGATGGGACTGGTGGAAACAAGGTAAAGCATTTAATTAGATTTTTCTCTACAAGTAATGAGTGAGAGTTAGGAAAGGTATAAAAAAATTCAAAGTTTACGTTTTATTTGTATATTCTAAACACAGCCTATGTTTAATTTTGCCGGGTAGACTGTTTCCAGTGAATTCCAGATTGTTCCACAAGGAACAATTTACTTAAAGTCTTAGAGGACTCATTTTCGTAAGCTTGCTTGAATTATTTCTCTGACAGAAGCATTATTACCGCAAGAGGAAGTAAAAATAGAATTAAACACAGTAAAGTATTTCCCTGTCTCATTATCCTCTCACAAATTCCATATCAGAGATATAATGCTTAAGGATAGAAAGCAGAAACTGCAGGAAGCACAAGGAGAGACAGATTAAAATGCCTGGAAAATGGGGGCCTTAGCGCACCATTTTCAGTATAAAGTAAATTAAGTAGAAAAAAAAAGAGAAGGAAAAAGAAGAGGGAAACAACATATTGAAGAAAACAGATCTCGTGGATACATAGAAAATATCTCTCTTTGCGATAACAGAGAATATACCCTTTTTGCAGACAGACGCATATGGAACATTCACAAAAATTAATCCTAATAATAAACACAGCAAACATCAGCAACATCCACGAAGTAGAAACAGGACAAACAACACCTTCAGATCACAGCGCAAAACAGCCAGAAGTTACTTTAGAAAAAAAGGTTCTTCCAACTGGAAATGAAAATACCTCCTAGTAAACAACCGTCGTTGAAAAGAAAACAAATGAAGATTTTAGAATTTCTTCAAGATTACAGTAATGAAATGATTAAATATCAGAAGCCATAGGATCCATTTAAAGCAGTGATCAGAAAAAAATAATTTGCATCAAAGACTTTTTTGGTAAAAATAAAAGAATAAAATAAATTAAATTCTCAAGTCAAGAAAAAAAGTGAAAAAAGAATAACGTCAACCAAGAGAAAGCACAAGTACGGAAAACAAAAATTAATGTAACAGAAAAGAGGAAGCATCAGACCTTGATTTAATTAATAAATCATTTAATTCATAAATAATTTGATTTAATTCATAAATCAAAATCCTGGTTTACTGAAAAAATAATTAAAATCAGAAAAGTACTAATTGACTCATCCATGAGAAAAGGGCACAAATAAAATTTTCAAAGTGACCAGAGGAAATAACCATCGAAATAGAAGAAATTTTGAAAATTTAAAACCTCTTTGCAAATTACTTCGAAAAGCTATATTAAATGGATCATTTCCCAGGGAAACACAGGTTGCCAAAATTGCCTCCATGAGAGAGAACATTTCAGTAGACCGATTTTCACGGAAGAACTAGAGGAAGCTTTTCAGGGGCCACAGCGCAAAGGATACACCAGGGCCAGAGGGATCTGTGTGGGGATCTTTCCCAACCTCCAAGGTCCAAATAGTGCCAGTGCGCCTTGGATCGTTTCACTGTAAATGAAAGAAATTTCCTGACCGCCTTTTTGAAACAAATATGGCATTGACAACCCAAGCCTGATGGTGAGAGTGCGAAAGGATAAATCCGTAGACCAATATTTTTCACGACTATCCACACAGAAGTGCTCAGTAAGATATTAGCAAACAACTCCAAAACCACATGACGAACGTGATACCTGGTGATCGAGTGGGACTCAAAACAGAGATGAAAACTGGTTCGATATCTAATATCACTCACTTGATTAAGAGACTTAAGAAGAAAGAATCAAGATTATTCTCGGAGATGGCTTTTTAGAGGCCTTTGACAAAATTCGATAGCCGTTGTCCTCTTGCAGTTTTCGCAATGCACAGTATTCATCAAGGACCTTCTGATCTGAGAGAAGCAACTCTGCTCTCAGGGTGTTTCGCGTGGGCTTCTCGTCTCACTGCTTCTCAAGACAAGATCCTTTTTCTTTGCCTCAGCGACAGCATTAACCTGAACGCACCGGGCAAGAATAACCAGATGCCTTTACACAGACAAAAAGCACGAAGGTTAAAATGGTCTTTGAATACTTAACCTGCATTTACTTTTTCTTGTAAGGCACATGTGGCTCTTTGGTTAAATATTTGCTTGTAGAAGGTTGTTGTTGGGAGTCAGTTTGGGAGGAGAGTCAGAGTCTAGAAAGGTTTCACTTACATGGAAAAGAAAGAGGAGGATTGGCAGTGCTTGCATCCCCCCACCCCTGCCTCCATGGCCTTTGATTCGGTTTCACTACACACCGCTGGCTTTGCAAGTTAGTAAAGTTACTATCCGGTTAGTAGAAGCCACCTAGAGCCAACTCCCAGATTCAGCCTCAAAGCCACCACCGTGTTCTCAGTTACGTCTTCTCAAGTATCTTTTTCTTCTCCTCTTCGGTAACCTTAACCAGTCCTTAGAGCAAGAAGTCGCGGAATGGGTCAGGCGTGTGCGCCCCCCCTGCACTGTGTCCTTGTGTGCAACATTCTGACCGCAGGCGTCTCTTAAAACAGGTTGTGATCTAACAGAATGTTAAATTCCTATCTTCGAATTCTGTCTAAAACTCCAGCAATTACAGGAGTCACAAAGTGCACCTGTGTCCTGCAGAGGGGATCCACAGCTACCGGACTCTTAGTGACTGTCTCTGAAGGAATCGTGAGCTTCTTTAGGTGCTGCTTCTCTTATTTGTGGGCCTTTGCTAACTTTTATTAAGTGTACTGCCTAAAGTCTTCTGTGTTTTAGGTAAGTAATGGAGAGGTATGTATTCTACTGGGTCAAAATAATATGAGGCATGGAGAAGCCAATTTCAAGATAGCAGAGCAGGAACTGGCATAGAAACACCAGGACATGTTGGTATCGCGTGGAAGAGCGTTTTGGGAAATCCTACAAATTATTGGGTTAGGAGTACTGGTAGAAAAGGAGAAAATGAAGAGATTTCAACTATTGTTATCCATATATTAATGAATTTTTTTTTGCACTAGGAAAACCACAGAGGTCTCAGAAACCTTGGATACACAGAATTTCTATGAGCACACAGTAAAAGAATCTGTGGAGGACGTGGGTCTTGCCGGGCAGAGGGGCTAAGAAACTTGGCTCTAACTTCCAGGGAAAAGGAGAAGGGGAGATGTCTTGAGGGTAACCGAGCTCCAAGATGATCTTGAACTTTTACCAGAAAGTGAGATTCATCCCTGTGGTCTTAGAAGCACGAGTGGAATTTCCTAAGGCAGAACAGATTCCAGTGTCACACAAACACGAGAGAACAGAAAAGTTTATTAGAATAGCAATCAGCAAACAATTCAAGTGGGTGGGGCAGCTCTGTGCAGACGACCCCGAACAGTAAGCAATCGAGATGCTGGGGATGGAGGCGGGGTCCCAAGGAAAGGGACAGAACTAATTATTCAGCAAATTGGTGACCGTGAGGTTGGTCAAAGGCTCCCTACAGAGACATCCACATACACCATTGCTCTCTTGTCTGTTGAATCTCTGTCATTTGCTTATTCTGGAATTTCCCTTAGTTGAGTTCTGAGAAATCCCTTTTCCAGATGATAAGGAACAATTTGAGTACTTCCATACAAATTGTCATTAGACAAACTTACACTCATCTAGGAAGAATTCTATAAGCCTGTATTTATAGATCACCTACTAGAAATCAGTGACTTTTCTAACAAGCCACATGGGTGAAATGATCAAGGAGGTAGGTCCTAAAGACAAAAATACAGGAGGTTCAGAAGCCACAGGCGGAGAATATGTGCCGAGCTGGAAGGAATGTCGAGGAGAAACTTTGCCTGGAGATAAACAGAGAAGGCGTGGGGCCATCTTCATGTCTCCGGCATTCCTTTTCTCTGTACTTTTGAGGAAGAATTCAACAGATAGGGAGCACGCACGCTTTCCGCTTTGGGGTTTCACATACTTGAGGATTTGTCCCTCCCCCGTTAAATCAATCAGGCATCTTCCAACCGCCAACAGTGACCTTCGCTACACTCATCAGTCCCAAGGGCGCGACAGACAGAATCAAATAGCTGAGGCTTTAATGAATCGCTTATATGGGGCAGGGGCACCCCGAAACGTGCAGGAAACACACATAGATTTTCATTCAGCTTTTGATTTGTATTTCAGCACATCTGAGAATATATGAGAGGCAGTCTTCAATAAATTCAAGATAAATTCAAATATTTCTTTCCGCCTCGTAACTTCCTCTCTGACATTTTGCTGCTTTAAAGCATACATTTTCTCCTTTTCTGCCAATTCTACCATCATCTGCGCTTTTCTCTTTTCCTGCTCCACCTTATCCTTCAGCATTCTGATTTGGTCTTCATACTCCCCTATTATCTGCTTTTTCTCTTTCTCCAGCTCTGCTCTGTAATGTTCTTGCATCATGTGGACCTGTTTCTGAATCTCCTCCTCGGCCTTTTGGTACGACTGATCCGTGTAGTATCCTCCGTCGTTTTCCATCACCACACGCTGGACCAGGGTCAGCAGGTCTTCCCTCTGCTTCTCCTGCTCAGCTCCTACGGCCCTATTGTTGAACGCAC
Organism: Cynopterus sphinx; assembly: GCA_030015415.1. NCBI lineage: Eukaryota > Metazoa > Chordata > Mammalia > Chiroptera > Pteropodidae > Cynopterus > Cynopterus sphinx. Next base: position 2,078,396 of record CM057393.1, read on the forward strand.
AGTAGCGATGGGGAAACTGGCTCACAAGCTCTCCGAGGCCCTCCTCAGCTTCCTGTAAGTAATCGTGGATGTCCACGCCATCCAGGTCATCCTTGCGGGTGAATAAGAGAATCATGTGCTTCCTACCTTTGGGCCCAAACATTTTCAGCATCTCCTCCGTGGCCCTGTGGTCTTCCGGTGTGTAACGGCCCACGGGGACCACCAGGAGCAGAGCGTGAGGTCCCGGGGAGGTCAGGAGGATGCAGCGAGCGATCTCCTTGCGCGTTTCGGCAACGGGCACCTCGGTGTCGAAAATGCCAGGCGTGTCCACGACGACAATTTCTCTCCCGTTCCACATGCTGCTCCTTTTCTCACAGACCTTGGTGATGGATTTCGCTGAAATGCCAGAACGAAACACTTTCTCTCCAAGGATGCTGTTCCCCGTGGCACTTTTTCCTGCTCCAGTCTTACCCACTAAGACAAGTCTCAGCTGCGAAGCGCTGGCATCTTGGTTTTAGGAAACAAAAACCACAGTGTTAGGATTGACCTCCAACTGTTTCCCCCGCAGCCTTGCAACCCACCCCACTCCCAACCCCCGTTTCCTGTTCTGGCTCATCTTCTAGCAACTGGTGCCCTTTTCTGTTGCCTGCTAGGGACCCGAAGCCCTGGGCCTCTTGCAGCTCTTGAGGACCGGGGCACTTTTCGGGGTTCCTGGAGGTGCTATCTTTGACCTTTGGTAGGTAAATGGCCACGGAGGAGGGGGCGAAATGGTTCAAGATGGGAACTCTGAGCTGAGGCTGGTAGCTGTTCTTCAAAAGGGAAAGCAGGAAGTAACGCACAATCTGACTTTGGGACATCGCCGTGCAGAAGGGCAGGCAGAGTGTCCCTGTGTGTTTCACGCATGCAACCGTGCCGTCAGGGATTCTGACCCCTTACATCTTAAGTGACGACGTTAGGGTAGACATCTAGGGAAGGTTTTCTCTTTTAAACGAATGTGTTGAAGAATTATAGCCAGAAAGTATTGACAGTTCTCGCGAGTTGCCCTGAAATCCCCTGGAACAGAATAAATGATAATACTACCTCAAATGGACTGGCTTCGGCAGAGGTGTACTTTCTCAGTGTCTTTGGTTAAGCATATCCACTTCTTAGGAAAGTTGCAAGTTAGCAACAGGACAGCATGGCCTATCACCTGAAATGCTGTTCTCAAAGCAGCTGTATGTTAACTCAAACACCAAGTCATCTCCCTAGCTCTTACCACTGTCGTATTCCGTAATTGTCTGCTTCTCTGTTTAATGTGTCTCTGAGGTTGAAGTCTTCGGGATTTGTTAAGCACAGAGCAAGCCATGGAGGGCAACTGACAGCTCCCTCTGGGAGCCCATTTCTCTGAGAAGGCAGACCCTTCCAGCACAGCCTTTGAGTGAGACTGTTTGCTGGAGGAGGACGCGGTTCCAGCCATCTCTCTCTGCTTTGAGGTAATGCATACGCCACCACAGGACAATATTATAGACGCTGTGACCTACTCCACGTGATATTTCAGAGATATCATCACCATTCATACCCAGTTCCTCAGCCCCCAAACCTGGGGATTGCCCTTGATTCCACTCTGCTCTATATCCACCCCCTTAGCATCTCTGTGGCTTTATACACAAATCTGTCCCTTTCCCTCCATTTTGAAGACTGTTATCACCACCCACGCTCAGCATTCCTCTAACTGGCCTCTCTACTTTCATTTTGCCCTTCAGTTTAGTCTGTAGATGGGAAGAATCTTTTTAAAATATCCACCAAACTGAAGAGAGCTTTTTCAGAACCCACACTCTAGCTTCCACAACATCTATAGTCAAACCCCTTCTCCCAGACACCTGATGGGGAAGCTTTTGCTAATCCAGGGAGTAGTAAAACCGTCCCTAAGGCACAGGTTTCCACATTGGACAACCAGAATCCTGGGATGAAGAGCAGTAAATTTCCAAAGGGCTCAGAGCACTGGGTACGGGATGGCTAAGATTAAGAGAAAATGTGAGGGGGAGTTCAGATTATTACATGATTAGCATCACAAGAGAAGACTCCAACCTGAGGATAAACTATGAGCATTAGCTGGCCACAGAGAGAGGGAGTAGGAAACTTGTGGGAAGTGAAACCAAAAGCCACCAAAGGCCAGCTCTAAGACTGTGACAATTTGCTAACTCTGATCGTGTATGGCAATCTATGTGATAGATTACAGATTTGGCCATGAATCATTCCCATCTCTGTACTTGTGCCTCTTTGGGATATGGATCGGCAGGTCCTCTCATCAATATGCCGAGCCTGTTTCTCTAACCCTGAATTTGGCCGGGTCGCGTGACTGCTCCGGGTAGTAAAACGGTAGGAAAAGCACAAAGAAGGCAGAGGTTCCAAAAGAGCTGATGCACGGAGGCTTGCTCTATCTTTCAACTCTTCAGAACCCTGCAACTACCCCATGAAGAGGTCTGGACCACCTGCTTGATGGCGAGGGACACAGAGCCCAGTTACCTCCGTCACCCTGGAATGCCCAAGAGCCTGCTAACTACCAGACGTGACCACGGGGCTATCTAAAATTATCCAGTTGCTGGATTTTGAGAGCATCTGGCTCAGCGAAATAGGTCAGACAGAAAACGACAAGAACTAAATGATTTCACTCAGATGTGGGATCGAAACCAGAAAGCAGGAAATGAACCAAAAAAAAAAAACAAACGAACAAACTCACAGACACAAATAACAGTATGGATTTTACTAAGGGGTGCGGGGGGAGATGAAGAGGGCAAAGCAAGGACACAATGAAATATAGAGGTGATGTACTAGAGGATTCTACACCTGAAATTGATAGAATGTTATTAACCAATGTGGTCCCCAACAAATTTGGCTTTCTAAGAAGATTATCCACTTGTATACTGAACCACTAGCTTACCACATGAATGAGCTTGATCGAGATCAGCCAGGTTGGCCCGACCCAAGAACTGCCCAGCTGACTCACAAAACCTAGAATCAACGCCACGGTTGACGTTTCAGGCTGTTAACCTGTGGAGCGTTTTGTTAAACGGGCAAAAGTCCCACTGCCATAGCCAATTTCTATGGACAAGGGAGAACAGGGAGGGCTGCGTGAGAAACCAAGTGAGTCAGTTTTCTGTATTTGTTGGTTACCGTGAGGCCACCAGAATCAGGGAGATTAGCGACCGGAATGACTCCCCTGACCTTCCTTCCGAAGCCTCTCCCAGGCAGAAGAGAGAAGCAGGAAAACACCCAGGGAGGCTGCAGCGGGCTGGTCTGGTGTGTCCGCACTGTGCAAAGTAGGAAGTGAAAAAACGTCCAGCCTGACGCGACCAGGACATTTTAACCTCTCTCTCATGCTGTGTCACCAGGAGAAAGTGTTAGAGGGTCGAGCGCATAGAAAGAGCAGAGTCGATGAAAAAATAAACAAACAGTGGGGTTGGGAAGTGGCCGGTCCCTTCCCTCCAGCCCGGTCTGGGGAGCCCGAACACCATCTCACCGGGAGTGGCCCTGAGGCTTGCACTCATATCGCAGTATGGAGCTGCCATTGAGTTGGAATTCCTGTAGATGAGAAAACAGAACTGTCATTGTCAGGAAACAGAAAGCAACTGCCGCTCGAAACCTCACGGAGCCAACGGCTTTTTCTTTCCCATGAACTTGCTGCTTGATTTCTCCTTCCCTATTTCCCCACACTTCTCCACAGTTCTCCACTGTTCGATGTCAGTCTCCCTTCCAGATTGCTGATTTTTTCTCTGCACAAACATAAAAGCTTCGAGCGCTTCCTCGGCACCGGTTCCTCTTTTTCTATTCCACGAATTACGGTCTGCACGCAGTGTGTGGCCCACACCTTCCTCAGAGTTGTGAACTTTTAGATCCAGTCAGCGTCTCCATCCGGCTAGTTCATCTCAAACAGAACTCAGCCAAGATGAAACCCTCCACTCCCCGCTTTCCCACAGCCCGTTCTGCCTCCAGGTCGTATGAATGATTCTGCCCCATTTTGATAAGTGGCATCACCACTCAGCCAGTGGCTCCTGTAGAATCTTAGGGTCATCAATGCCTTTTTTCCTCACTTGATCGTTAGTCCTTCACCAAATACTATGTTAATCCAAGCCACCGCCATTTGCTTGCCGAGTAATAGGCTCCTGATCATCTCATCTTCGTTATCTTTTCTACTCTATAATCAGATGCTTTTTAAAAACTAAAATCTGATTTTTTTTTCAGTTTAAATTACCTAACGGCTTTCTATTGCTTCTCTGTCTCCTCTCTCTGTTTCTATCTCTGTCTGTCTGTCTCTCTCTCTGTCTCTCTCTCTCTCTCTCTCTCTCTCTCTCTCTCTCTCTTGAAGACTTGAAAATCTTTGGAATGGTCTGTAAGGTGCTGTGTAATCCATTAGTCTCTCTCTCAAAAGGCTTTAGTCACTCTACCTGCTCAGGTTCCCAGGATCTTCCGAGCTCCCCTCACCTTCTAGGCCTTAGCAGAAGAGTACCCTCGCCTCAAAGCACCCCCAGCCCAGCACGATGCCCCCTGCACCCCTGCTCAGCCCTCAGGCCTCACTTCTCCAGAGAGGCTTCTCCAGCACCTCTGCCCTCAGCACCGTCACCACCCATAAGACAGCCGTGGTGCGGTCCCCTTTATGTTTGCGCTTATCTCGCTCCCAAGGGACCCAGAGGTACATATCACAATGGGAAGTTATTTGTATGCTTTTATTACTCTCTCCCTTTAAGCTGTAAGCTTTGTGATGGCATGGCCATCTGAGTCTTATATGCTTCTTTGTTCTTTAGGGATCAGCACCATTCTAGACAAGACTGGTTCTCAATAAATATCCCTTTCTGTTATTATTATTTTTTATTTTTTTAGACGTGGCAACTTTTGGTTGACTGGAGATTGCAAAGACCTAGTCGAATATCAATCCCTTATTTTAAAAAATTTTTGACACATATAGCACCTTGTCTTCCTTGGCGGTCTCCCATCCAAGTACTCACAAGGCCTGACCATGCTTAGCTTCTGAGATCGAACGGGATCAGCTCGTTCAGTGTGACAAGGCCATAGACTTAGTAAATATTTGTTAAGTAAATTGATCAAAAAATCCCCGACTCTTGCCTTCTCTCTGATTTTTATGTTCAGCTTACATCTAAAAGATTATCCTTTCCTTATTAATCAATGTTTTGCATCATAAAAACACAGTATTGTTCCAATACTTTGATTTATTGCTACCTATAATATTTGGCAATGGAGAACGCTGCTTGAAGAAAGCAGTGTGAAGCAGACCTAGACCGGTACAGACCGAAAATGCTTGAAGAACAGGCTCATCTAATAGGAAGGCATCAATAGAAACTTAAAACACCATTGGAAAGACAGACACTCGTTCTGAAAGAAGAGTTCTTTCTTTTTTTTTTTAAGCCTAGAGAATAGAAAACAGCTTCTTGAAAACCGGGAAGAGACATCACAGAAGTTTTAGAAATTCACTTTGGATGTGGATGTTGGCGATCGATATCAGGAGGTGAGGGACAGAGCTTCTCACACATCCTGGGGCTCATCGCCCACCAGCTGCCCTCAGACCTGACTCTGTTCACTCAACAATATCCCAGAAGTTTCCGATTTAATTATAAATCTTGTAAATAGTGAAAGGAATCACTTGTTTGTACAAATATTCTCTGATCAGCAATTCCTGAAAGAGGTTTTAATCTGTAGGGCTCAGCCTTTAAAACATTTACAGCCTAAAACCAGCAGAGACAGGAAACAGAAAGCAACGAGAAATATATTCAGAGAGCAAGCTTGCCGGGGAGTTTAAGCTATAGGTTTAAGATATAGTCTCCTCTCCACCGAGTCACACATCCCCCTCCCTCGTCTGCCCCCCAACTCCCATGTTTCTTTACCTGGAAAATCTGGATCCAGCTCCTAAAAGAAATTTTAAACAAGGACACTGAGAAGAAGTAGGAAAGAGAAAGTAAAGGGAGGAGTGTCTAAACTTGCTCATGTAAGGGACCCGCCCACTAAAAAAAGTTTTGACCAAGAGGAATTGCTTTGTGAGGCTCAATATGGTAATCATTAGCCACATGGGCATTTGAGCACATGAAATATGATGAGTGTGATTGGAGAATTAGATTTTTAATTTTATTTCATTTTAAGTAATTGAAAGTTAAATAGTCACATCTGCCTAGTGGCTATTATATTGGACCATGCAAAGTCTCTACAGGGAGGGAAGAAATATGGGATATAATGTGAAATTCTGAAAGAAACTGCTGGGTCAAAACCTGAGTGGCTAGTTCTTCTGAAAGACCCACTTCTCAGCACAACTGGCCACCCGGCCCAACATTTGCCCCTCATGCTTCAGGCCTGTCTCAGAGTAAGCAACTCCCACCTCCTCTCCTTCTTCCCCATTACATGGCAGAGAGAGAGAGAGAGGTGGTTGTTAGTTCAAGGCGTGTTGCCTGAACCATCCGCTAGAAGCAAGAGAGTCTCACTGGTCTTCATTTGACTAATTAGGATGAACCCAAAGTCACCTTGTGAGATGGTACTAGAACCATCTGGAAAAATGTAACCATTAATTTTTGACACTAACCACATGAAAATGGAAATTGTGAGAATATTGTAATGGGCGTCCCGCTTCTCTAGAGACATGGATCCCACTATAAAAGAGATTTATGGAGGTCCGGTCAAGATGGCGTACAAGGGAGACACTGCGCTCACTTCCTCTCACTTCCACACTAAAATTATAACAAAACTACACAACGGCCATAACATGGAGTTGCCTTAGTTCTGGCTGAATGAAAGTCCTGCAACTGGGGACATACATGAGAGGTCACCTCAAGACTGGTAGGAAGGGAGGAGACATAAGACGTCCGGGTCGTATACCTGCATTGGTGGTTGAGCTTTGGGAGGGACGTCTTGGCTGCAAAGCACACTCCCCCTGGAGGAACGAGAGGTCCCGGCTCCACACGGGACTCCCCAGGCGAAGGTAGCAGTGCCGGGAAAAGAAATCCCCTCAACCTCTGGCTGTGAAAACCAGAGGAGACGGTGGCTGAGCAGGCCACGCGAGGACTTCCTCACTGGTGGATTCATTCACTCTGAGCTCCAGCTCTGGGGCAGCTGCTCGAGGAGCGTTGGAGACACACAGGGTGACACTGAGTTGTCAGGCTTCAGGGCGAGGGCTGGCCAGGTGGCTTTCTCCCAGGCAGAAGTGCTGGTAGTATCCATTGCTCCTTTGCTGAGCCCTGCACGCTCCCAGCCTGCAGACATGGCCAGCCACCATGTCTGATTCTCCATCAACCTGATTAACATAGATCACCCTGCCCAGGTGATTTCTTGAGTCCCTGCCTCCTCCAAATTGCTGGCCCGCCAATCCCCCTCCAGGGGTTTATTCCATACAAATGGCCCGACTTGGCTGTTTCTGCAGAACTTCCTAAAATCTCTCAAAGGCTCACAAAACCCAGAGAAGCAGCATCTGGCCTCGGTTTGCCCCGTACCTTTTGCTGAGCAGTCCCAAGCCCAACACTAGTGGCAGCTGGCCTCAGTTCCTGGCTCAGCTTCTCAAGGTCCCTCTAAGCCCAGCACAGGTGGCAGCCATCTGCCAATTGCGGTGATGCTTACCAGGTGCCCCAGAAGTGCACAGGCAGCAGCTGAACTTGGCCTGCAGCTGGACCCCTCCCAGGAGGGCCTGGGGCTGACACACGCAGTGGCCTGCATTGACCAGGCTTGGAGCCAGAGCACCATTTGGGGCCGCATCTGGGGAGGACACACCTGAGGGCAGATAGAGCAGGCACCACAGCCCAGCTAAAGCTCTGTAGGGTCAGCCCCTACACAACAGCTTCTTCACTGGTCACTGCCAGTCTTCACAACCAATGAGCCAGAGGGTCACATCCCATTTCACTTTAGGAGGCTGAACATACCTTGAAAGCAGATGCAGATATCCCAAGAAAAAAGAACTACAGACCAATGTCCTTAATGGAAATCGGTACATACGATCTTTCTTATCTGTAGAATCTAAAAAAATAACAAAACCAGCTCATAGAAATCCAGAAGGCAGACTGACAGTTGCCAGGGGTGAGAGAAATGGTCAGAGGATCAAGAATTAAAAAATAAAATAAAAAAACTAAAATGAAAACATGTTGCAACGTGTGCACACAAATGCAAGCTACTGGGAAATACCAAGACTTGTGGGAATAATTTTTAAAAATTGATCACTGGCTCTACTAAAAAAAGGAATGAATTCAATTTTAGGTAAATAGAATTTAATAAAGTTCGAAAATCGCCATTATTTCGGTATGATTGGATGTTGACACTGTCATCGCTGGTGGCCACTTGATTGTACAACTGACCACAAGTTGTCATCACACTTCACTGCGGTGCCCCTTCACACTGTGAACTTCTGTCTCTCCCATCCAGGGACGGAGTCCATATCTGCACCTTTCTGAACCTCGAAGCTCAAAGGCTTTGCAGGTGGGTTCTCAACCATTTCCCGTCTTTTATACATTTCATGTTTTTTTGTTGTTTTGTTTGTTTGCTTGTTTGTTTTACATTTTGACAACCCCTTTTCTACCCATATGTTTATTTTCTCATGCACGTAAAAATACTCGTACCCATTCACAGGAAATTTTGAGGTAAAGAGACCAGAGGGTGGCTTTCACACATATCACAGCACGGTCCCCAGAAAGTCTGTGGTCTATCGTCATCGCCCATGTCTCAGAATCTTCTCACAGACTGGCGAGTGGAAGCATCGGACACGGGAGGTGGCAACAAATTTCTAGAAGGCAGGTGACGAAGGGTGAGCCACGGAAGTCATCCACAGTCCGCATAGAGGCTGCGGGTGAGGTGGCCACAAATGCTGACTGGGGCTCCCCAGTGAGGTTCGGCTTCAGACATTTCAGCTACAGTACAATGGGGTGCTGGGACTGACAGCACCCCCATGTTTTTCACATTTTATTTGCTGTTTATTACGTGAAATCATGGTGTTTGCATAAATTTTTATATTTTTCTTAATTTTCCAATTTTGTTTTCATACTCTAGGTGCTGAAATCCCTACCATGCTCCACGCCCCCCTCCCAGGGCAGTAATGCTGACATGGGGGCCAGGCTCTGGGGAGTGCAGAGAGCCTGTTCCTCCCTGGGGCCTCCACCCTGGGACTGCAGAGGCAGGAACATGATTTAAAAGTCGGTAAACAAACAAAAGAGAACATATATTTAAATAGGAATCCAAGACAGGTGTTCAGGTTTACTTGACCATCAGACAACTAATTCCATAATCCCCTCACTTTCCCCTAATCCAGAACCCCACACTTCAAGAAGAGGGGTCTTCTCCAAACATGAGCACCTCTGCGAAGAGAACCCTCCGCATTCTGGCGTTGCGGCCTGTCCTGCTCTGTCACCTCATCTGAAGCCTGCGGTCACAACCCACACTCCAAGTCCTGAGAGTAGAAAAAAGGCAACCAGAGAGAGCTGACACTTGAAGAAATGCTACAATTGGAAAGGGAAAGAGAACAGACAAAAAAAATGTGGGATAAAAATAACCCTAATGGGAGCCACGGACTCAGGAAACCAAAACAAAACCAGGAAGGAAAAAAAAAAAAAAAACTTCTCTTACGTATCTACATTATTACCCCTCCCACTAAAATCAATTAAAAATACTGAAAAGTATCACAAATATTGTCTTTAAAGCATGCATGAGCAGGCAAGAAATAAACATTCTTGGCAGCAGAGCAAAGTGTGGGTGGAAATTGAGATCGTAGGTGCAGGACAGCACCTGGCTGTCATCCTGAGGGTATATTAGTAAACCAGGCCCGACCCTGCCTAGCTTCCGAGGTCAGATGGGATCAGGCGTGTTCAGGGGGCCATGGCCGAAGACCAAAGCTTTCAATAATGCCTGAATCAAATGAGATGTAACAAAATTGATAAATATTTAGAACTGAAGCAGAATGAAAATACTCCATTTGAAAGCTTATAAGATGCAGCTAAAGAGTAATCACAGGTTAAATTTAGGTTTAAATGTATATATTAGAAAAACAAGAATGAAAAATAGTCAGCAAAATGCATCTTAAGCGATAAGAATATGACCACAAGAAGGGCAAGCTACACACCGGGAAGAAGGGTTTGCTTTATTTCACGTATCTCACAGAGGATTTGTGACTGTATCTGATAAAGAGCTGACAAAGGACAGAATATAGAAAGAACTCTTACAACCTGTTAATAAAAAGATAACACATCGAAAATGGGCAAAAGGTATGAACAGGTATTTTTGATCTATAACAGACCGCATGCGAGTAGAACATAGAATCGAATGCCTTTTTGCATACGTATCCACCAGTAAAACCACCACCGCCACCAAGACGCAGACTCTATCCATCAGCCACAGCGTTTCCTCACCCCCGTAGTGATGCCTGCCCGCCCCACCTCCCCGCACCCCCGACAACTGCTTGCGGACTGTGCCAGCTACACAGGGCGCCCGTCCGCTGACGTGGACAGCGCTGAGAATGCTCCTCTGTGATGGAGATGACAACGGTGATAATGATGATTTCCCGCAATGGGGCCATGCGTTCATTCTAAATCCCAGTTTAGAAAGATGGTAGAAAATCAAGTGCTCCTTAAAAGAAAGACGGAACGTGAGAACCATCGCGTTAGATGCTCCATTTCTCATACTTGTTCCTAAACGTAGATTTTGACTGCTGTTTCCAAAGCCTATGCTGGCTCGAAACCAGCACCGATAGGGAGGGCAGGGAGAACCCCAGAAAGAGGAGGCCCGCCTCAGAGGGCTAGGTGGCAGTTTTGTGAGTGCAGGAACGTGGAAGACCTATCTTGGGTGGCCCTAAGGCCAGGAGATTTCCACGCCTGCCTGCCAGATCTGAGGAGTTTCCACAGAGGCCTTGGCTAGGCCGAGTCTCATACACGTCCTGAAAGTTTCAACAGCACGTGACACTTTCAAGGCTGTGTCCTTGGGTGATTCTCAGGAAGGAGTAGGGGCGCAAGGACAAAGGGTGGGGTGAGAGGGAGCCTCCCGTTGCCCAGGTCCAGCTTCCGGATCAGTTGGAGGTCACATCTTCTCGAAAACCCCCTCACTCCCCACAAGATAAGCAAACACTGTGGGCTCCCCTCTGAGACTGTCTAAGCCAAAGGAACACAAGTCTTGTGGGAAGGAAACGTTTCATCTTTGCGGTGACAAGGAAAGGAGACAGGCGAATCGTGCCGAGGCTCAGCCTCCTAAAGGGAGGTTAGCCATCGCTTGTGAGCGACACCTCGTCAGTGACACATTGGGTTGCAGCTGTCTACACTCGCCAGTCGCTGCTCAGGCCAAGTTTATCCCCTCCGAGCTGCCGCTGAGAAATGGTGCTACATGTTAGCATCTAGTGAGCCCGGCCCAGACCTTGAGACGTCTGTGGCACCCGACACCAACTCTCCTCCCCTCGCCACCGGCTCTCACAGCTACAGAGGCTTCTCCTCCACAGTGTGCCCTGAGGGGTCAGCAGAGGATTTCACTGGCACGGAGCGGGCTCCTTCCGTGGCGGTCCGGCAGCCCGGGAGGCATGGGCCACAGCAACATCACACCCACAGGTGAGAGAAAACTCAGCTTAAGTCGAGCCCCCCACCCTGAAGCCAAGCCCGACTGTTTAGCCAGAACCCCATGACCCAAACCATCGACTTAGCAAGTCTGCTGGGCTGGGGTCGGCTCCCTCGGGGCGTTGACTTATGTCCTCCTAAGACTGAGCAAGATGATGCTCTAGCAGACCCCTCGGGTATGGACACAAAGCATTCCACTTGGATAATGACAAGGAAATGATTATCATCCTTGAGGGAACTGAAAATAAAGACAATAATGAAGATCAGGGGATGTCTGAAAGAGAAAGGAAAGTGGGCAACATGACGACGTATCACTCAGGATTCTAGCAGAAGAGAGGGTTCGTGGGGACAGTCTAGTGTGGGGGACGCCTGCAGGCAGTGGACGTAGCGTATGGGAACGAGAACGAGGGGGAGTGTCAGTTACAGCAAGGAAGTCACATCCTAACCCTAGGGGGTGGATGAAAACTGCATCCCAGAGGGAGAGGTGGGCTGAGAGGAGACCAGGGCAGGAGCTGGGACCTGCGGCTTAGGGCCGCGGCTCATCGCAGATGACCCTGCCTGCAGTGAGGCAGCCGGGCCCAATACCCTGACCGCGCTCTGCCACCCCCGAGTGATCTGCCCGCTTGGACTTCCCAGCAGCAGAGGCCAGAGATGCCACTGACGGGGCCCACAGACATCAGCCTCCTGGGGCAGAGAGGTGGGGGACAGAAAAGCCAAGTGCGCGCCTGCAGAGGCCAGCGGGAAGTGCTTGGCCCAGAAGAAACCGTGAAGTTACCGTCGGGGGCATTTCAGGTTAGGGTGGAACCTACACAAGGAAAGAGAGGCCGGGACAGAGACTCTCACCGTCCAGACCCCCGTGAGCCACAGAGCCATCTTGCAGGGGAAGCCGGACACTTCGCCGGCGAAGGGCTCACGGACCTGGACTGAAGGGACAGGCGTCAGCAGTGGGGCCAGCACCTGACGTGTGCAGGATTTCTCATTCCAATTGTCCCAAATGAGTCGTTGCCCTCTACGTGATGATCGTTGCCTGCTCGTGCCAATTTTGGGACTTGTCGCCTCCGCTGGGCTTGTGGGTGCCGGCGGGAGTGGGCAGCGGTGGGGAAGGAGAAATAAAACAGTCCATCTCCACGCTCAGCGCTTAAAGCAAGTGCAATCGTTTATTTTTTTCTCAAAAAGTGCAAACAGGGCAGGACACACAGCGGGGACAGCTCGTCTGCGCGGGGGCTCGACTGGCAGCCGCGGAAGCCTCTTCCGTGTGGCTGAACTTGCGTGGCCGGCAGGCGAAGGACCGGCCAGGGGGCTGCGCCGGCGACGTCAGTCCTCTTCGTGGGGCCTCTCCGTGGGCACCTTGGGCTTCCTCACACATGGCGACCACGTTCCAAGCGCAGACACCCCGGGGGGGGGGGGAGGCGCTGTTGTGTCTCTCTAACCCTAGGAGTCACGTGGCGTTCCCTCAACCCCCTGCTGTCTGTCAGAGCAGTCACAGTGTCAACCCAGTGTCAGGGGGAGACACACACAGAGAACGAACCAACAGAAGGAGTAAGAAGCTGAGATCTAGGGAGACCAAGTGTTCCAAAGACACCACGGGAGCTGTTATTGGAAAATGCAATCTACCACATTAACGAAGGATAGCCAATTAAGAAGAAAATGTACGATTAAGTAACTACCAAAAATAATCCCAGACTCTCTTAAGTTTGCCCCAAACAAAATTGAAAACACTTTTGAATACATTTTTTTGAGCTTCTTCCCTGATATTTTTTATTTGTTCTTCGTAATTCATTTTTCGGCGTTTTATTTCTTTCTCCTTTTCTTCCTGTGTTTTATTCTGCTTTTCTACGAGTTGAATTTCCTTTTCTAATTGGTCGGCATAGATTTTCTTCAGTTGCTCCGCCTGACGTTGCAGCCTTTCCTCGGCGTCCCTGTAGATGTCATCAGAAAAGTGAGCCCCTTCATTTTCCTGCACCATCTTGTCGATCAGCTCCACCAGCTCCCGCACTTGCGCATCTCTCGCAGCCGTGCCCGGCTCCCCCTTGTTGGCGAAGGCGCAGTAGCGCTTCCCGCACTCTTCCAGGATGTTCTTCAGGTCCACATCCGCATTGTCTACAAAGTCACCCAGGCTCTGACCGTCCAGGTCATCCTTGCGAGTGAACAAGACCATCATGTACCTCATGGCCGACTCCCCAAAGACGGCCTTGATCAACGCAACGGTTTTCTGCTCTTCCTCCGTGTAACGGTTCAGCTGCAGAACCAGGACGATGGCGTGAGGCCCCGGGCAGGAGAGCAGGACACAGCGGCTGATTTCCTTACAGGTGGTCGTCAGGGTCTCCTTGGTGTCAAAGAGCCCTGGGGTGTCGACGATGAGGAGCTTCCTCCCGTTCCAGTCCCGCGATGCTTTCTGACAGGTCTTGGTAACCGCATGGGGAGCAACTTTAGAATCAAATTGTTTTCTCCCAAGGATGGTGTTTGCGGTGGCGCTTTTCCCGTTTCCGGTTTTCCCCACCAGGACAATCCTCAGTACGTTGTCCGGACAGGCGGCCGTGTTCGCGTGCCGACGTCTGGGAGAGAAAAGAGTAGGAAAGTGTGTTCTCTTTTTGACACACTCGGCGTTTTCCCCCGAGGATTTAGGCCAACCAAGTCCCAGACTCAGACCAGGCAGCGACGAGAAGCCCAGTTGGCCAGGACCCTCTCTGCCTCTGGCCTGTGAAATAAGCTCATGTCGGTCAAATGGCAGACACCTGGATGGCTAAAGCGACAGCCCCTCTCTACACACACCACCCCCTGGGAGCAATCTCCACTCTCTAGGACACAGGGGTGCCCTCCCCCGATGCCCGTGGGCCAATCCCAGAATCTGTGACCACCTTACCTTGCCTGGTAAAAGGGACTTTGCCAATGTGATTAGGAGCCTGGGGGTGGGGGTGGGGGCCCAAGGAGGGGCAGGCAGGATTGGCAGAGTGAGGAAAAGGAGGTGTGAGAAAGGAAGCAGAGGTCAGAGCTCGAGAGAGCTTTGCAAAGGCTCCCTGCCAGCTCTGAGGATGGAGGAAGGCGCCAGGAGCCGAGGGGAAGGCAGGCAGACACCAGAAGCAGGAAAAGGTGAGAAAACGGCTTCTCCCACAGACTCCCAGAAGGGGCACAGTCCGGCCCTGCACCTCGATTTCAGGCCTTCTGGCCTCCAGAGCAGCAAAATAATAAACTTGTTATTTAGTCCCTAAGTCGCGGCGCTATGTCATAGCAGCCATAGGAAACTGAAACACTCTGCCAGCTTCCCTTCCAACTACAGGTGTCCACGTGACCCGGTTCTAGGCGATGACAGCTGAGATGCCAGCCCATTCGCTTGGACTTCTTGCAAACACTGCTGTTTTCTCGATGGCAGGGGCGGACCTAAGTGGGGCACTCCTGTGTCACCCTTTGCCCCTTTTATTGCACAGAATTCAAACGTGGTGTCTGGAATTGTGGGTGACATCCTGGGGCAATGAGGTGACAAATAGGAAAGTGAAGAGTCAGCATGCGCCACCAAGCTGAGGCACTGGGAGAGCAGAAAGATGCGAGGGTCCCTGATGACATCGCCCAGCTGAGACCACCTTTTGTTAAATAAACACTCAATCCTCTGGCGATTTGGGCTGTGGCTCCTCGAAGTGTGACTCGCAGCTGAGCAATATCGCCAACAGCTGGGTTCGGGTGCGAAATGCGGGCTCCCAGGCCCCAACCCAGACCCTCCGAGTCAGAATCTGCGCCTTCACAAGTGACAGGTGTGGAAACACGCAAGTCCGAGAAGCACTGGCGGGGCGCGGGGCGCGGCTTTCATCACAGATGAGCACTCCCCACTGAGTCAGACCCCCAGAGCCGGCAGGAGAGAGCTCCGTCCCAGCGGGGCAGGGAGAGGGGAGGGGTTCCCAGGTGGCACCCAGCTGGCAAAGCCAGACACACAGCTCCTGGCAAGCCTGGGCCGCACCCCATGCCCGGTTACCGGCACCCCCGCTGCGTGGAGGCTGGGGAATATCTGAAAATGTGGGAAATCGGGGTCCAAACTGTCAGTGTCCCCGGGTGTGGGGGGCGCTGCGGGCGGCACCGTCGTGGAGCCGGGAGTCCTGGGGAGTGGACCCCCGACCCGTCTTCTTTGCCCTCCTGGTCCTCCCCCCACACGGGGCCCTATCTCAGCCCTGGGGGACACCCCCACTGACCCGAAGCCTCTGGGGCTGGGAGGCGGGTGCTGGACCGGAGGGACCCCCGTGGGCCCCCAGGCGGGGCACGCCCCCAGGTGCGGGCGCCCGTACCGCGGTGCTGTCTCCCGGCGGGTCTCGGTCGCCGAAGCTGTTTGTCCCATCGCTGCGCCGGCCGGAGGCCCCCTCGTCTCCCCAGGCGAACGGAACGTGGGTGCGGGCGCCCCGGGGCCGGGACGGCGGCGCGGGCCTGGGGTCGGGCCCGGGGCTCTCGGGTCCGAGGCGAAGAGGCTTCTGGAACGGGGTCCACACCGCTGACCCCTGCTCCTCCGACCCTTTCCTCCCCGAACCCCTCCCCGCGCCCTCGGCGCTCGCCAGGCCGTCCCCTGCACCTGCGAGTCGGCCTCCTCCCGTCCGTCCCTCCTGTTCCTCAACACCGTGGCCGTGCGGGGCGCCGGGCGCGTGGTCACCCGCGCAGATGTCCCACCACAGCGACACGCACCTGAAACCGACAGAAAAAGAGGAAAACGGAGGCCCAAATCCGGCCGGAGGGGACGTGCGGAGTCAGCGCGGGTCCCAGGCCGAACGTCAAGGGCGGCGGGGCCAGGGGCAGGGTCGGGCGCAGCGCCCTTTCCCGGGGTCACTGCGCCCCGCGGCGGCAGAAAGGACGGAGGGTGGCGGGAGGGCGCCCACCCCCGCCCCGGGCCGGGCTGCAGAAGGCTCCCTGGGGACTGTGGCTGCGCAGGTGGCGTCTCGGTGCTGAGAACAGAAGCGGCGGCACCTTCGGGGGCTCCGAGCGAGGCCAGCCGGGCTCCGCCACCCCCGCTCGGCGCGCCCCGACCCTTTCCCAGCCCTGAGCTGGGGACGCGGAGGCGCCGTGCCCCTTAGCAGCACTCACCTCCGTGCGTGCCCGAAGCGGCCGTGCAGCGCCTGTCACGACCCCCGCCTCTCGGAGGACACCCTCAGCCCGGGCGGAGAAACCCTCAGACTAAGCCCCAGGAAACTCCGATGCTTTCAAACAGCTCCTAGGACCTCCCTTCTCTGGTGGGGACACGAGTGTCCGGCAGCTTCCTGGGACGGGGGGAAGTTGAACAGTGAGCAAGATTTCTTCAAATTTTACTTTATGATGGTAAAATATATATATAACATTAAAATCACCATCTTAGCCACTTTTAAGGACACAGTTCAGTGCATCGAGTACACTTAGGCGGTTGTGCAAAGGTGTCCAGAGCTCATCCACCTCGCCCTTGAGATCTCTGCACCCATTAGACACTAACTCCCCCTCCACCACCCAGCCCTGACCCGGTAACCCTACTTCTTCTACTTTCTGTCTCTATGATTTTAGTGACTTTAGATACTTCCTACTGGGGGACTCAGACAGCATTTGTCCTTTTGGGTGGGACTCGCTCTTTTTCGTTTAGTTAGAGTCAAGTCCTGGGGGTTTACCAGGGTGAGAGACTTGTCATGGGGATTCTGAGGCCGGAGACCATGCGATGAATTGAGTGATGAGTTGAGTTCACTCTCTCACACAGAGCTGGGTTTTGAAATGTCCACAGTGGTGCTGAGCCTTTCTGAGACCCCACAGGAAGGAGGAGCTGTGTGTGAGTGTGCAGTGGGGAGCACCAGGCTTTGAGGAGCCGCTCCTCTGCTCAGCCTTGTTAAGAAGCCGAAGGAAACCTATCTGAGCAGCAACTGCCCACCGAGGGCTTGGGGCCAGGGGCTACACCTCAGTGGGACACTGACAAAGTCTCTCCCTCCCCCATTCTACTTTCCTCCTTAGTAAGGGACACCTGGTCCAGGAAGCCTCCCACCCTCGGGCTCTAGGACCACTCATGTCAACTCAATCCATTGAAAGATCAGGCGAAAGCCTTCATAATTATACAAAAAAATTATATTTTATTTGTATATGAATACTAGTATTGAAATTTATTTAAATACTAGTAAAAATTGAAAGCCAATAAAAAAAAAAACAGACTTCTATTTTGTGAGGTGGAGGAACCACAGAAAGAATTGGTCTGAGAGACTGAAAATACAATAATTTCACTGTTCATCTTTAGTGAGAAATATCTTCGGGACAAAAACAACAACAAACTCCACAGCACCCTCCTTACCTGACAGGTCCCGCTGTGAGGGTTGCACCTTCTCCCTGTTAAATATTAGGAAAAGATCAGCAAACCGATTTCTAGATTTCCTGTGCCATTAATGACATGAATGACCCCCAGAGGATCACCGCACTCTGTGGGATCCAGCTTCTTTTCTTCTGGAAAAAGAAGGATGTAGACTGGGTGGTCCCTGAATGATTCCAGGGACCAGCTTGGGGACACTAATTTCCTACCAAGGGCAAAGGATGGCCGATCAGGCAGCCCTCCATGTGTCTGTCACAACAGCAAATCCCTGGAAAGTGCGCCGGTCGGCACAGGTTTGTCCTGTTTGGGTCCAGACATAGGAACATGGTGCTACGAATGCTCCTTGCTCCCCTCCACCACTGCCACTCTGCCCCATTATCCTCGAGGTCCTGCTGCAACACGCCTGGTCTCTGCTCAGACCAGAAGCCACCCCCAGGCACACTCCTTGGCCCTTACTGGCCTCACAGCTCTGTCGCTTGAGCAGCAGACCTCTTCTCGGCCAGGCTCCCCTTTGTTTCAGCAGGTTGACCGGTCGCCAGGTTTTCTCCAACGAAGCTGTGGAAGCTGGTGCTTTTGCTTTATGCTAAAGCTTTTACTCTCCAGTTCCTCCAAGCCAGCCAGCTCAGAGGGGTGGGGCCAGTGGGGGAACCGCTTGTCCTTAAAGAGACAGGAATTGTGCCCTGCCATTTGGTGTGGCCACAGGGTTGTCAAGTTAAACCCTTTCCTTCCACGTGCCTGCCGACACACAAGCCTTCCACAGCAACACTTGTGTTAGGGGTCACAGTGATGGATACAAAAACGCCCATATTAGAAGGCACAAATCTTGCACAGTGTTCGAGCATCATCCCTGGTGTGCTGGGAGATGCGGGGGATTCTGGAAGAAGGCGGTCGGGCGTGTGACTCGGTGTCCCCCGGGCATGCTTCCTGATGATTGCATAGTGGACGCTGTGTGAGGTGGGGCAGGCTGTCAAAGCTCTCACAGTTGATAGCTGTTCTAGTCGTCACCGCAAATCATATTTATTCCATATTTTGGCTCACTAGACTGAGAAACCACATGGGTCGCCACATAAGCCGGCGATACCGACAGGGCCAGATGCAGCGGGAAGTAGTGGACAGCGGGGTGGCGGCCCTCGGAGGGGGGCAGCTGGACTTGGGAACAACGATGTTCGCGGCCGTTTCCATGAGCCAATTATTGGCATGAATGAGCTGGGTCCCAGGTAACAGTTGTCTGACTTCCGCCAAAGGCACAGATTGGGACCAGCTCCATGATTCACGAGATCTGACACGGAAGGAAAATACCCGGCCCTTTGCTTAAATATCATTAAGAGTTTCAAGAAGACATCAACCGGGCGCTCGATCAAGCGAGGGGCGCTTGGAAGCACCGGGCCCTAACTCTACAGATCACACACCCATGGAGCTCACCTTGACCTGGCTGCCCGTGTGGGAGTCGACAGCAGAACCAGAACCACGTCTCCCACTCAAAACATCTCTCCCATTGCCCAGTTCCATTTCATTCCACCTTTTCTTGGAGGAAACGTGTCCTGCCACAGGTGTGTTCCATGTTGTCCTGGCCAACTAATTGCTTCCCCAGGTGCAAGTACGCTGTTAAGATGCCGAGACGGAGGGAGGAGGCATTGAAATGGGGGTAGGATGCAGGACTGGGACGCTGACAGCCCTGAGGCCACTGGCCACGGAAGAGCACCTGGAACATGGCAGTCCCACCAATGAACCCTAACTTAGGGGACGATCATCCCCTGGAAGATTTGTGATGAATGGTGTGGCGCCTCGTACTTCTCCTGGATTGTCCACCTGGGCCTCATTGCTACAAGCTCCATCTCACCTCCACCTCCTCTGGGAGCCACCTGTCTCTCTGCAGCTGGTCCCCACCAGCAGCTCCATGTAGGTGCCCTCTCTCGACGATGCCGCTCCTTCCCCGTAGTCAGGAGCAAAGACAGAAATGTGAAGAAAGCCTCAGCTTCCTATTTTACATTTTCCGTTTACTCTGTGTGTCACACACCCGGCAATATGGATATACGTGAATCTTCCAAAAGGTAGGAGATTATTAAAAAACATTTTTTAAAATCCTATGGGAGTCTGCCTCGGGGAAATCGGGACTTTCCCTGTGCTATGGTCTAGATAAATGCAAAGCTAGAACCTATTCAGATATTGGAAACATAACAACAGGAGATGAAAAAAGGGGTCCTCACAGTCTCCTGGCTCTCTCACAAATTAACAATCAGCCTTGTAACTGTATTCTCTTACAGTTCTGGAGGCCAAGAGCCTTAAGTCAGCTGTACAAAAATAAAATGAAGGTATTAGCAGGGTGGGTTGTCTCTGGAGTCTCCAGGAGACCATCCATCCTTTGCCTCTTCCAGCTGCTAGAAGCTGCCAGAATTCCTTGGCTTGTGGCCACATCGTTCCAATCTGCAGCCATCATCACATTACCTTCTTCCTTTGATCTTCTTGCCTCTCACTTAAAAGAATCTTTGTGATTGCTCAGAAAATGAAAGACAATCTCCCCGCATCACCCCTAAATTCAAAACCATTAATTTAATCACATCTGCTACAACCCTTTTGCACGAAGATAACAATTCATGGGTCCCGGGGATCAGGACATGGCTATCTTTGATGGGGACCATTATTCAGCCTATCTCATGTGGATAAAGTAATCTCTCTTGCAACTCACGCTTTCCTGATCTTTAAAATGGAGTTATTCCTTCCTGGGGTTATTGTTGATCCAAGAACTTGGACGCTGCTATACAATAAATAAATAAATAAAAATAAAATAAATGAAAATGAAAAACCTTCAAATGTGGAAGTGGTTTTGAAATAAGAACTTTGAGGCACACGACGGGGTATGCTGGATTGCCTTCAACAGACTGTGGGTGGACATCGGAACGTTACGGGTGAGATCTCAGATTGAAGTGAGGAACAGACACTGGAGGACAGGTGATCCTTGTTATAAAGTGGAAGAGGAGTCGCTGAATTATGTCCCCCGTGAGCATTCAGCTGAGGAGATTGCCAGGCACGGTGTGGGAGGTGCAGCCTGCTGTCTCCTTGCTGCTTATAGGAAAATGCAAAAGGCAAGAGTTCGGATGATGCATATGAATCAAGGAAATCCAAGGTTGCCAGAAACCACGAGAAGTTAGGAACCAGCAAGGAAGGGTCCTCCCCAGGGCCTTCAGAGAGAGCGTGGCTCTGCTGACCTTTTGAAGTTAAATGCCTGGAAATACGAGACGGTAACTTTTGTGGTATGTGCTGGCCTGTCACGACAGCCTGCGGAACCTCATACTCACCTTTCTCTTTCCCTCCACTTCTTCTTTTTCTCGTGCCTGCCTTTTGTTTCATCCTCTTAAGCACCCACAGATTCTCCTTCTCCATGACAAAGTCTGAGCAGCCCACATTTATTATGGAAAAAGAAAGAAAAGAAAAGAAAAATCTTCCCCATTCTCCACCCACACATCTGGCCCCAGGGGACATGCGAAACGGTGGTTTTCCCAGAAAGGTATTTTAAAACTCTGCCCGAGCCAGTTTTTTGGTGACTTCTTGTTGCCTGGGGCTCTGGACCCTATAGCCACGCCCACCGCATCCTCATTACTCTTCCCCTTTCTGAACTCAGGCACTTTGCAGGAGAATTAGTCATTTGCCAACAATTGATACAACTACAAAAACGAACGCCCCGTATTGCCTCTCATCAAGAGAGACAGAGGAAATGAAGGCTTCCTGAACCCAAAAGGGGGCCAGGACAACTGCCAGAAGGTGTGGGCTTGGTAGTTTGCAAGATCACCTGTGCCTGGGATCATGGCCCAGCCCTGCCAGCAACAGTCAATTTCACACTCTTACAGAATACCAAAGCCACACAAAAGAATAGTGTTGTCTGAGAAATAGGGAACCGTGTTTCCCTTAAAAATAAGACAAAACGAGCTCTCATGCACTTAAATATGCCTGGGCTGCACATGGCAGCACAGGTGGACTGACACCAGCTGACACCTTGGATCCTCGTAGCTCACTGACACGGGTTTTGGCCCGTGAGCTTCAGAGAAGACTCTCATATGAGCACATCAGCACTGGGTGTCTGCCAGAAACACATAAAATGTAGTCGGAAGGAGTATGTGGGTCTCATTCTGCCACTATCAAGGTCTGTGGCTTTAGACACAGGGGAAAAAAAAAAAAAAAACTCTGAGCTCCAGTATCTTTACAGATAGCGAAACAGGGAGGGGAGGCACTCCATTGTCTAAGTCTGATGGCTACCATATTATATCATACAGTACTATCTGGGCCTCCCCCAGTGAAAACAAGTACCCAGCAGCATGAGTCATCAGCCCTGGCCACTTACCCAAACGACTTCTCAGATTTCGGGTGGTTATAGTGATAAATCTGTTACAGTGAACAGGGAACCTCAAAAGGAGACCCTAGGGATGGACCAGTATGGGGCTCTTGGCTTGAGGGGGTCTGGTGTGAGAGCAGTATCACTACGGGCCCTCTTCCCCCAGTGCTTGGCGTCCCCATGGTCATCAGAGTGATATACAGTTACAGACGGTGACAGATATCAGCTCCGTTTACCACTTGGCACCAACAGCCGGAGAAAGCAGGGAGCAAAGAAGCAGATGTTTTTCTCTCTCAGTTTCCTCTCATTCACAGCATGCCTACACTCCCTGCCTTATTCGTCTTACAAGATTTTTGTTTTTTTTATACAAGACAACAATTTCTCCCTTTCCTTTTTTTCTTTCTTTTCTTTTCTTTTTTTTTTTTTTTTCAACTACAGCACCTGGTCTTCCTAGGAGGTCTCCCATCCAATTACGAACCAGGCCCCACCCTGCTTAGCTTACAAGATCAGACAGGATCAGGCTTGTTCAGGGTGGCATGGCCATAGCCTTCCAAGATCTTTTCGTCCCCTCCCTTCAAAACCCACAGTGTTTGCTTGGCTTTCTCCGGAATGCTTAGCCTTCCCGTGATGGTAGTGGTCGACAAAGAAGCTGCTCAGGAAAATGAGAATGGAGAGAAAACTCAGAGGCGGCCTTATCTGACCGGTAGCATTCAGTAACTGGCCCTTTTTCTGGGATTTCCAATTTGGTTTGCGCACTTCGTCCTTTCGTTTTCGATTTGACATCTTTCATTGCTTCATTCCCATCCTCCCAGGAAAAGAATTTCCTTCAACGCTTTATCACCAATGGCAAGAGCTATAAACAAAACGTTAACAAGGAACAAAGGAACTCTTTAAAGTCTAACCCAGCGCACCACAGCTCGAAACTTTTTTTGTTGTTTTCTATAATCCCCTGTGTTTCCCAGAAATGAGCTAAATGACTTATTGCACATTCCCTTCCGCACAGGAAGACATGTCTCCTGCTTCACCCGTGGCCATTTCCTGCTTGCTGTGTTTTCCTCATGACCCCAAGTTGTGGTTTATGGCACAGGCTAGAACGGCCAAGTTCCAGGGTCAGTGTCACCTTATTTGTACCTGCCACAGTGTTCAGAGGGATGAGAGGAGACAGGTTGGGCTAAGAAGAAGCCTCACCATGGAGAACATCACACCGAACTGTGCTGAAGATCCAATTCGGACCCTTCTTCGGGCAGGTGCTGCCTGCACATGAAGGGAGAGGGGTCTCCTCGGAGTCTCCAAACCCACACCAGAGCCTCATTCAGAGCAGGCACAACACTTAGCACAGTGTTTGTTTTGATTCCGACAAGAGCCAAACAAAACGGACTCTGCTCATAATTGGAACAGGGGCTTACGGATGTCGCCATCTTTCAAAATCCTAACAGTGACGTTCTCAAAGGTTAGGGAGCTAATAAATAGCTAGGCAGCCCGACTGTTTTTGAATATTGTTTATCATGAAGAAATGGCACTTGAAAGTTAGGATTAAAGCACTCATTGCCAGGCTGTTGAAGACTATAAATGACAACTTGGAAATCTAAGGTGACGCCAGCATCCTTCCCATCTTGTGCAAACATGACATATTAGCATTTAGTGGAGAACCAAGGATTCCAATCTGGAAGACAATGGCAGCTGTCACCTAGGTCCCCAGTTAGCAGATATTTCATTCAACCCCACTGAAGAGCAACAAGAAGGGAACATGAAACTACCCACAGAACTGTACGATTTCATGAAACTACACACACAGCAGAAAGAAGATAAGAAGGGCCAAAGGCTGGCACTGGGCTGAAGTTCATCCTAAAACTACTGGCACAGCTTCTGCCTCATGAGAAACCCTCCAGGTTTACTACTGGTGGACAAACAAAACTGGTAAAAACTATCTTTTAAAAAATTAAAGTCTCTAAAAGTTGCCCTTAGGTCTTACAGCAAACAAAAAATACACTTTCTTTTCAAGTGCACGAGGAACATTCTCCTAAAAAGAACATTTATGAGCCCTTAAATTAAACTTTGATAGATTTAAGAGGCTTGAAAGCATACAGAGTATGTTCTCTGGCCAAACATGAAGTAAAATTAGAAATGATAGCAGAAAAAAATGGGGAAATTCAGTAATAAGTCAGTCGGAATCAATATGATTCTAAACAACTAATGAATCAAAGATGATACCAAAAGGGAAATTATAAATACTTTGAGATAAATAAAATGAAAAAAAACAGTAAAAATTATGGAGTGTTGCTAAAGCAATTCTTAGTGAAAATTTTATAGCTATATGTTATATAATAATTTATATACAAGATAATGATTTGTAGCTATATAAAATACATATTAAAAAACAAAGAAGAATCATATCAAACCAAGAACTTAGTATTCCACATTAAGGCAGTGAGAAATTAAGAATAAATTAAACCTAAATCCATGAGGAGAAGAATGTAAAAAAAAAGTAGAGTGGAATTTAATGGACTAGAGAATAGAAAATCAACAAAACTAAGACTTGCTTCTTGGAAAACATCCACAAATTGACAAATCTTTAGCTAATTTGACCAAAACATGTGGAGGAGAATTAAATTGCTAAGCTCAAGGATGAAACAGGAGACATGCTTACCGAATTTACAGAAATAAAAAATTATAAGGAAATATTATGCCGAGGAAGACCAGGTACTGTAGGCGTCAAACAAAAAAAAAAAAGAGGAAATTGTAAGCTGACAAGGTCCTTGTAATCGGTGAGGTGCACCAAGGGTTGCCTCACTAAAAAATACATTTTACGCGCGCGCACACACACACACACACACACACACTATGAATAATTTTATACCCCAAATTAGATGACAGAGACAAAACAGACAAATTCATAAAACACAAGACTTGACTCAAGAAAAAATCGAAAGTCTGAATAGACCTATCACACATAAAGGGATTAAATTACTAATAAAAAGTATTGCCTACAAAGGAAAATCCATCCCACATGGCTTTACTTTGAAATTCTACCAAACATTTCAGAAGAAATAATACTGATTCTTTGCAAACTCTTTCAAAAAGTAGAAGAACAATTCCCAACTCATTTGACGTTGCCAATACTGTCCTGAAACCAAACCAGAAAAACATATCACAATCAAAGAAAACTGCAGATCAATGACTCCTGTGAATTTAGATGCAAAATTCCTCAACAAAATACTAGCAAAAAGGACCCACCAACATATAAAATGCAGCCTATCCTATGACCAAGTGCAACTTATCCCAGGAATGTCATGTTGGTTTAGCATTTAAAAATCAATTAATGTAATAAACCCAGTCGATAGAATAAAGAGGGAAAAGTGATAATCTCATTAAATTTAGGAAAAGCATTGGACAAATTTGAACACCTTTGCATAATAAAGACACTTCCACGATTTGCTGAAAGGCATCTATGACAATTCTACAACCGCGACCACACTTAATGGAAAAAGACTGAAAGCTTTCATGCTAAAATCAGGACTAAGGCAAAGATACCACGTGACATGACTTCCTTTTAACGTTCAACGTTGTGCAGGAAGGCAGTCAGGCAGGGACAGCCGACACCTGTAAATCAGTCAAGGTGATACACATTAGCAGCATGAAAGATAAAACTCACCTGACTACCCCAATGAACACAAAGAAGCATTTGACAAAATCTAACATCCTTTCATGATGAAACCTCATAACGAACTGGGTACAAAGGGAATGTACCTCAACATGATATAGGCCATACCTGGCAAGCCCACAGTGAACATCATACTCGATAGCAAAAAGATGCAAGTTTTTCCTCTGAGATCAAGAAAAATACAAGGACACCCATTCTTACCTCTTTTATTCAACACAGCACTGGAAATCCTAGCCAGAGCCAATAGGCATGAAAAACAAATTAAAGGCATCCAAATCAGAAAGGAAAATGTCTCAATTTGCAAACAACATGATCTTATTTATAAAAAATCCTGACGACCCCACCAAAAACACTGTGAGAACAAACAAATCCAGTTAAGTTGCAGGACACAAAATCAGTATAAAATACCTAGGAGTACATTTAACCAAGGAAGTGAAAGATCTGTATATTGAAGATTATAAGATGTTGATGAAAAAAATTGAAGAAGACACAAAGAAATGGAAACATGTTCTGTGTTTGTGGATTGGAAAAAATAATATTGTTTAAATGTCCAAGACAACCCAAAGCGATCTAAGATTTCATACAATTCCTATCAAAATTCCAATATGGTTTTCACAGAAGGAGAAAAAATACTCCTAAAATTTGTAGAGAACCACAAAAGATCCACAACGCCCAAAGCAGTCTTAAGAATGAACAAAGCTGGAGGCATCACACATCGCGGTTTTAAACTATATTACAAAGCTACTCAAAACAAAATAGTATGGTCATGGCATAAAGACAGACACACAGGTGATGAAACAAAATAAAATTCCCAGAAATAAACCCATGTACAAAAGCTCAATTAATTTACAACAAATGAGCTTAGAATATGCAATGGAAAAATGATCGTCTCTTCAATAACTGGTGCTGGGAAAACCGACAGCCACACGCAAAGAATGAAATGAAACTCCTGCCTCACACCATACACAAAAGTCAACTCAAAATGGGTTAAGACTTCAATGTCCAACCTGAATCTCCTAGAGGAAACAAAGGGGGTCCACTTCCTGGCATCAGCCCTTGGTAACGGTTGTTCGTATTTGACACCGAAAGCAAAAGCTTCTGCACCAAGGAAACCATCAGTAGAACGAAAAGGCAATCTGTGGAATGGGAGAAAATATTTCTAAATCATTTATCTAATAAAGGGTTAATATCCAAAATGTACAGGGAACTCATACAATCCAGTAGCAAAAAAAAAAAAAAAAGCCAAATTAAAAATGACCAGAGGAAGTGAACAGACATTTTTCCAAAGAACATATGTAAATGGCCAACAGGAAAAGACACTCTGCATCACGAACTGTCAGGGAAACGCACATCCAAACCTCAGTGGCACATCACCTCGTACCTGTCACACAGCTCTGACCAAGAAGAGAAGCCATAACAAGTGCTGGCGAGGACGCGGAGGAAAGGGGCCCCTCGTGCTCTGCTGGTGGGAATGTGAACTGGTGCAGCGACTATGGAAAACAGGATGGAGGGTCCTCAGAGCTTAAAAACAGAACAACCATACGATCCATGTGGACATCGCTCAAAAGGAAGTGAACACGAGGTCTCAGAGAGATGCTGTGGCATTATCCACAGTCGCCAAGGTATGGACACCGCCTCAGGCCCGTCTGCGAATGAGTGGACACTGTCATGTGTGTGTGTGTTTATAATGTTCCACGTCGTATGTGACCATCAGAAGATAATAAAGACTCCATAATATCACTCTTTTATGCGGAATTTTAAAAACCCAAACTCGTAGAGATGGAGAGCAGAGTGGCCGTCACCAGGGGTTGGGGGTGGAAGCGCAGACAGGCTGGTCCCGACTGTGCCAACCTCCGGTGAGAGATGAGTGCGGTTTGGGGGATCTCCCGTGCAGCGCAGTGATGAGAGCTCATAACACGCTCTTATGTGCTCGGAAGCTGCTGTATAACGAAAGAGAGCAGATCTGAAATGTGCTCAGGAGAAAAAGGAAACCGTGTTATGTGTCGGGGGCTGATGGTGCCTAACCCTGAGACGGTGAGTAACCATTTTGCAAATACATGAGTGTGTCGAGTCGGCACACTGCACACTTGAAACCCACACGATGTTACATGTGTCAGTTATGTCTCAACTGTGGGGGGACCTGGTGGCTTTAGGGGGAGCTGAGTTCTTCACTGGAGACAGTGGGCTGGTTCGAACGCCCCAGAATCAGACCCCAGCCCATATACTTCAGACGAAGTGAATCCCCTCACTGCATAGGGGAAAGTCGGCTCCGGAGAGTTTGAATTAGGCGGGATCACACAGCTTGCTGACGACCTGGCCAGGCCCAGGGCCCAGAGCCACCAGCCTGTCCTCGCCTCTGCACACCGTCACTAGGGCTCCTTTATTCAGCTTCCCACTGTCACTCTTGAAAGGAGCACCTGGAAACGGAGCTGGAGAGACACGCAAATGTCCAGCCTTGGCTCGACCAAGCCTTGTATGGAAACGTCCCTCTGGGCTTCGCAGAGAAACTTCGCCTCCCCAGGGCCTCCCTGGCCAGTGCCGCTGTCTCTTTAAGTCCCCACCGGGCCGGCTCTGGAATTTCCTGCTCTCTGAGGTCGGGGAGGCGGGGACACTTTCCGCGTCTGGGGCAGACAGCCTGCTGCACACTCAAGCGAAGGGAAAGAGGTCGGTCTGGGGCGCCTCGGACCCGCCTGACACCTGTCTCCAATTCTGCAGGGGAGGTGAGCCTCAGGGGGGAGGGAGCCCGCGGAGGAGTCGGAGCTGTGAGCACCGGGAGGAATCCGGCGTCTCGGTTCTCCCGGCACCCGGCAGGGGAGCGGGACCGGAGAGAGTGACTTGGCAGTCTCAGGTGTTTAAGGGCCTTCCCACTGTCACACCCAGTCCGTCCGGAACAAGTGGTAGCATCCTCTCCAGCACCTTCTCCAGCCCCAGTGGCTCCCGCTTCTGTAGGACTGACCGCTCGCCCCTCCCCTGCCCCCAGTGCATCTGCTGGGACTCCTGCGGGGAACGAAACACGCTCCAGAAGGCGGTGGACACTCCCCAGAGCGCAGGCGGCGCCGGCAAAGGCATTTCTGAGGCCTTACGAGCCAGCCTGCCCCAGGACAAGTCGCAAAGTGAAAATGCTGTGTGGGTCTGGGCTGAACGGCCCAGCGCACCCCACTCTGCTCTGAGCCCACGGTGCCCACTAGAGGGTCTCGCAGGAGCCGCGCGAGGTGAGGAGTGCGGTCTGCAAACCCTTGCCCTACCTGGGCCCTTAAACATGCGCTTCCCAAGCCCAGTCCCCTAGGGCTGTGTGGGCCCTGAGCCACCTGGATGTCCTCACCGCCTCTGGATGATCAGTGTTTGGGCCAAGAGAACCGATCCGGAAATCCGGATCATGGACCGAACGTGTCAGCATCACGGGTGCGGTGGGGAGGGGGCCTAGTTACTTTTTAAAACACAGACATGTGAAGCGGAATCGCTAAGAAAGAAACGTTTTGAAGAATCCGCAACAGAGTGAACTCCCAGAGGGAGCAGGTTCCGAAAGTGCCGGACTCGGTGAATCAACCGGGCGCTTGGAAGCTGAAGGTGGCCCCATTGGCAGTGCTGTGCGCCTGCCCTGAGCCAGACCTCAGCTCTGAGGAACTCGAAAGGACTTCAAAGCCTGCGCCACACTGTGGGAAGTTCTACAGGGTCCCCCAAGGGCCCCGCGTGTCCCAGGTTCCTCAGCTCCCTCTTGGAAGCCGCCTCTTGCTGTAGCTAAATTCCTGGTCTTCGCTCTGAGTCTGTGGCTGCGTGTCCGTTGGGCTGTGCTGTCAGTCACGGGGGTGTTCTGGCTCCTGCACACACCGTCATCACAAAGGCCCGGGGTGCACTACATGGAAGGCGGGAGGGGACGTGGCGCGGGGTGCGGGGGCTGCAGAAACGCCAGCGCCTTCGCATTGAGGACCAGGAAGCCTGTCCTCTAAGCCCTTTGGCCAGAGCCCGGGTCTTCGGCCGGCCTCTCCCTCTGCTCTTGCTCGTGTGGCTCCCACGGGAGAGAACATGGTGTCGTCCGTGGCAAGCAGGTGGACGACAGGAAGAGGGGGACTTGGAAGCGAACAGAACGGGGCAGCACACACGGGCTCAGAGCTGGGAGAGGCTGGAGGGTCAGGGGCTGGGAGCTCCAGGTTGCTGGACCAGAGGCCCTGGCATCTGCCCGCGGAGGGGCCGCAGAGCGAGGGGGGCAGTTGCCGTGGGGCTGGAGAAAAATGAACGTCCAACGCTGCTCCCCGACATACTGTTAGTCGCCCCTCTGCCCTTTGCGTCTGGGTCCTTGGAAAGACACACCTCAGCTCGCTAGACGCCCTCGCAGTGTCACCCCAACCCCATGTGGGTCCCCGGATGTTCCTCCCTCAGCTCTGATGTGCAGGGAAGCAGGGACCGTGACGTTCTCACTGTGGCTCACCAGCTCTGTGGGGTTTGCCTGACCCGTCGAATGCACTCACACCATGGATTCGTGTGAGGCGATGAGCAATGAATAAAGGACCCACTGTGTTTGGGACTCTTTCAGGCGAGCATGGGAGGAAGGAAGATGGCAGGAGACGAAGAAGGCATCTATGGTAAGAACCAGCCTCGCACCTCGCGCTGCCCCCAGGAGTGAGCTCCGGGTCCTGAGGGGACAGGCGGACTCCAGGCTGAACGCGCAAGCCCCAGGGGTGCCTCCCAGATGCCTGGGCTAGAGCGAGAGCCCGGCGCGTGCATCTGAGCGGCATCTCTGCCTCTGCCCGGCTGTGAGACAGCAACCACTTTGGCGAGCCTGCGCCTCCGTTCCCGAAATGTGCAATGAGGCTGATAAGCCCACTCTGACCCCCACAGGCGAGGACGTAGAGGGCATCCGATCATGCCCCCGAGGGAGCACGACTCTCCAGGTAGATGCCAGGGAACCAGGATGGAGGGTGGAGCAGGCATCTCATCAGGCAGCAGGTTAAGAGGGCGCAGCGCAGAGGGAGCAGGAGGGAGAAGGAAAGGGATGGCGTCATCTCAGCCCCTCAGCAGCGCTCGGAGAAGCAACTCCGTGTCTCTATCCCCAGGTTTTGCTCAAAGCTTTCAGGCTTCGATCCAAGGCTGCCCGGCTGGCGAGGGCGCGGCCTCCGGTGGGCCCTTCAGGCCGGGCGCACCGCCCCTGCCGCCCCTCCTGGGGAGGGGGGGTGGGAGCTGGGGGAAGCGTGGCAGAGGCCACGGAGCCGGCGGGTGGGACAGCCCGGCCAGGCGAGCCCCAGCAGGGTGGTGGCAGCCGACGTCCCGCCTGGCATTCTGGAGGTGCCGAGGGTCTGCAGCTGCTCGCGGTGACGCCCAAGACGCAAGAGCCCGGGGGACAAGCTGCGCGCAGACCCGACGCCCTGAGGGCGCGCGGCGTCGGGGGAGCGGGGCCCGGCCCCGCGGCTGTCCCGGGCTCGGAGCGCCCCCGGGCCCAGGCAGCCGGACACGCGCCGTCGGGCGGGAGCTGACGCAGCGCGTGTCCCCCAGGTTCCGAAGACGCGGCGCAGGGCGCCAGGCTGCGGCTCATCCTGGCGGGCAGGTCGGGCGCCGGCAAGAGCGCCACCGGCAACAGCATCCTGGGCCAGAAGCGCTTCCTGTCCCGGCTGAGCGCCACGTCGGTGACGCGCGCCTGCGAGGTGGGCGCCTGCCGCTGGGGCCCGTGGCACGTGGAGGTGCTGGACACGCCGGACCTGTTCGGCCCGCACGTGCAGCGCACGGACCCGCTGGGCGCCGAGCGCGCGCGCTGCTACGCGCTGTCGGCGCCGGGGCCGCACGCGCTGCTGCTGGTGACCCAGCTGGGCCGCTTCACGGCGCAGGACGAGCAGGCGGCGCGCGCGCTGCGGGCGCTGTTCGGCGACGGCGCGCTGGCGCGCACCGTCCTGCTCTTCACGCGCAAGGAGGACCTGGCGGGCGCGCCGCTGCGGGACTTCGTGCGCGACAACGACAACCGCGCGCTGCGGGCGCTGGCGGCCGCGTGCGGCGGCCGCGTGTGCGCCTTCGACAACCGCGCGGCGGGCGCGGAGCGCGAGGCGCAGGTGCGGGAGCTGCGGGCGCAGGTGGAGCGCGTGGTGCGGGCCCACGCGGGCGAGCCCTACTCCAACGCGGCGTACCGCCTGGCGTGGGAGCTCAGGGACGCCGACCCCGAGGAGCGGCTGCGCCGCGTGGCCGAGAGCCTGGCGGCCGGCCGGCGGCCGTGGGGCGCGCTGCGGGGCTGGCTGCGCCCGTGGCTGGCGGCGGGGAGGGCGCTGCGCTTGGCCGCGGCGCTGGGCGTGGCGCTTCTGCTCTACCTGCTGCTCAGCAGGCTCCGGCCCGCGGCCCCGCCTGAGCGAGGGCTGTGAGCGGGACTCGGACTGGCCGCCGGGTGACAGCGCCCACCCTGGCGTCTGCGCTCCCGGGGCAGGCTCTCCCTGCCTCCCTCATCCGACCACCACCCACCGACGATGATCCCTGCCAGTCTCACGTCTCGCCCCCCAAAACCTCGTGTGACCTCGCCCTCCCTTAGTTCACCCCTTCCTGAGGCCCAACAACCCTTTTCGCTTTTGCCTGCTTCCCACCGACCTCAGGCTGCCCCCCCCCGCCCCCACGGCCCCATCACTCCTGAAAGTGGATGAGGAGCATTTGTCCACTCATTCCTGGTCCCCCCAGGGCATCAAGGGCCAGAGCCAACTTCCAGCTTCATTCCATACCCGTTTGTTTGAAATAATCTGAATTGAATGAATAAACTGTACTGTACAATCACTCTGTGTTAAAGAAAGTTAAGACTGAGAGATGTTTGTTAATCTGCCTTATATGCCCACTGAACAGAGACACTGCTGTTATTCCAAACCCCATCTGCAAAATCCACACACCCAAGCGAGACGGACACATCGGCACACATTGGCGTGTGTTATTGTAAGAAGCACCATCCATCACTCCCAGAAGGGGACCTCTTTCCCTGTGTCCCCAGCCAGACCCTTCAGCAGCTTGAATGCAGATGCTTCCACAAGTCCAAGGAAACTATAAGGAGAGACTTGAGTCCCTAGCATCCACCGAGACCCTCAGAAAGTCCGCTTCAAAAGAGTTTTCTCACTGGCTGAAACATTCATAGGATGAAGATATACTTTTCAGGGATGAATCAAAAACATTAAGAGGTTTGGAAATTTAGTTTCCATTTCAAAATAAATGGCTAACAGGTCTGTGCGGGCTGAGAACTGCTGATACAGGGGTGAAGCAGTCATCCCCTCTGTCCCAGGCAGGTCTGAAGGAGCCAGGTCTATGGTCCAGGTAAAAAGAGTTATTAGTCTGTTGTCGTCCTGTCTCTCCACCCACATTAGCTCTGTCCCCAGCACCTCCACCCTTGCCCATGAATTCAAGTGCATCTCTGATTCTACTGTGTAATCCCAGATCTTTTCCCTACAGTTTCCCTTCCCCATTGCCTTCACAGCCAGGATTCCCAGGTTACTGATGAGCTCAGGTCACCAATGAGACCCAAGTGCATGGATAAGGACAGCAGCAACTGAGCACATGTTGGAGCAAGAGGCCCACAAGCCCTGCATGAAACCATCGCAAACACTAACAGGAGCACAATGCAAAACACTGAGACTTGACATTTCGGTTTGGGTGTAAGGGCTGTGTACAGATCCAAGCAGAAGCACAGACTGGGCATCTTGAATTTGGTCTGGTTCACTTTTCAAGACTCTTGAGATGAACCAACAGGATACTCTGCCATTGTCACTCTACTGAGAAAGGGGATGGTCACTGGTGAAAGTAGATCTGAATAGAGAACAGCCAAGTGTCTGGTGTGAGCAATGAAATGTTTTAACCTGTGATGCAAACAGTGAGAAACATTTGATTCTTGCTCTTTGTTTGGGGAGGAATGGAGCACAGAGCAGACCCAAGGGACAGTGACTGAGCTGGTGGGAATGTATGAAAGAGCACCCAGAGACATCAGAGGGCAGGTACACTCCCATCCCACTAAGGCTGAAATCCAGGACACCTGTGTGGGCAGTGTTTAGGGGCTACCTGTATGTGTGTGGCATAGCTGTAAAAGGAGAAAGGATACCATGAAATATATCTGATGGATAAAGCTAATGGATAAAACAAACTAATGGATAAAAACAATATACAGTGTTGGGACAATTGGTTAATCACATTCAGACATTCCAGCACCAGCGGAGCTGATGCACAAGGACAGACTCGGAAGAGCCAGGAAACGTATGTACACTCTTGATCACAGGGACATCATGATCCACTTTCATGGTGGTGCAGGGTCATCTCTAGGATGTTCATCAGATGCTGAGGCAATCAGAAGGATGTGATACAACATTTTTCAATTTTTGGCAAAAAAGTGGGGTGAAGGGGAGCTATCAACCCAGAATTCTATAGCCAGAGAGAGTATCCTTCAAGAGTGAAAGGGGAATCAAGGCGTTCTAAGATGGAGGAAAATTAATTAAGGGAATTTTCTGCCAGCAGACCAGTACCAGTCTATGGCCTGTTAGGAACCAGGCCACACAGCGGGAGTCAGCAAAGCTTTGTCTGCATCTGTAGCCACTGTCCAGCAGTAGCATCACCGCCTCAGCTCCGCCTCAGATCATTAGGCATTAAGTTCTCATAGGAGCACCGGTTCCTGGTACCACAAAGTTTGTGGACTTCTGTCCTAAATGATCATCAGAATCTGAGAAAATGCCGAGTCGATGGCCCTCCATGTGGAATGCTAAGTCTAGAAAGGACTTTTCTAGACTTGGAAGATACTCATGACACTGTCACTGTAGGATGGAAAAGTAAACAGTCAATGGCCATTTCCCCTGTTTTTCTACCCATTGCTGAGGCCAATCTCTCATATTGTTGAACATGATCCTGTGTGGATAATGTCCCCCACCACACATCCGTGCCCTGGTCCCACCGCTCACCCACTCCTCGCTTGGCTAGCCCCAGCCCACCAGTTACAGCATAACTAACCCTGTGGGTGTGATTGACTACAACTAGTATCATTTAGCTTCTTGGTGACAATTGCTGCCTGGTGAGGTAGACATCTTCCAGGCTGTGCTGCAAAGCAGCATCATGGACCCCTGGGAATACATGGGTTCCCTCCCCGCAACATCGTGCACAGCATTCTCCTTTGTCCACTCATAATGACATCAGGGACTCCAGCTTTCTTTTAAACAGGAGCGAGGAAATGGAGGGCACACACCGAGCCACCTACCACACAGGACCTGGAGCCATCATCGAAATCTCAGAGGTCATCCTCCTTCGGTCCCTCCAAGGACCTCTTCAGATAAGACTACGGAAAA
Organism: Cynopterus sphinx; assembly: GCA_030015415.1. NCBI lineage: Eukaryota > Metazoa > Chordata > Mammalia > Chiroptera > Pteropodidae > Cynopterus > Cynopterus sphinx. Next base: position 2,113,461 of record CM057393.1, read on the forward strand.
CGTGGAAATGAAATTGCAAGTCGGAGTTAAATGAGAAGAAATGTGAATTATGAAACACAGTTTCTCTTCCCTTGTCTGTGCTCAATGTAGGGGGAAAAAAAGAAAATAATATACAGTATTGAGAAAGGGGTGTCGAAATATCCAACTTTAAATGAGGATTTGTCAATTTCTCCATTCATTTGTGAGAGCTTTCACTTCTTTTTTTATTTTTTATTATTATTTTTTTTATGCCTGCAGCACCTGGCCTTCCTAGATGGTCTCCCATCCAATAACTACACCCGACACTGCTTAGCTTCCAAGATCAGACAAGATCCAGCTCGTTCACAGTGGCATGACCTCATTCAGGGTAGCATGCCCATAGGCAGTTTTCACTTCTTAAGTTTTGAAGCCATCTTGTTTGTTTTAAAGCCCAGTCACTTAGGAAGCAAATGCACATTCGCTGTTATTGTGTCTTGTTGGTGAACTGACTTATTTATCATGATAAAAGGTCCTTCTTTATCCCTGGAGTAGAGATGGCATCCTTTTGAAGCCTGCTTTGTCTGACATTAATGCAGCCACTGTGGGTTTCATATACTTAATCCAGCACGGTGTATCTTTTTCAGTTCTTCTCCTTTAACCTGTCTGTGTCTTTATATTGAAAGTGGGATTTCCTTTAGATAGCATACAGTTGGGTCTTGCTTTTTTCTCCAATCTGATTATCTCATAATTGGAGCATTTAGAACATACAATCAATATGATTGTGTTAAAATCTTGCTATGTGGTTCTCTTTGTTTGGTCTGTTCTTCCTTTTTTCTGCTTTTTGGTGAATTTTAAAATTCTGTTTTATTTCCACTATTGCTTTATTAGTTGTACCTCATTTTATTTTCATAATGGTTGCTCTACAATTTACAATATGCCCCTTTAACTTATCATATTCTGCCTTCAGTGACTATTATATCACTTTACATATACTCTAAGGTCTTTACAGAATCATGGTAGTACTTCCTCCCATCTTCTGCATCACTGATGTTATATATTTTACATTTACAAAAATATAAAGTCAGCGATATAGTGTTATGATTTTGCTTTCAAGAGTCAATTGTTTTTTGAAGAAATTTGTAAATGATAAAAAGATTCTTCTATATTTATCCAATTATTTAAGATTTCTGTTTTTTCGTTGCTTTGTGGAGATTCCAGTTGTCATCCACTTTCATTTTTCATACACCTGAAAGACTGTAGGGGTAAGTTCTGTGCAGCCTATTGTTCAATGTCTGCAAACTACACACACACACACATTAAACGAGTCTTAGCAAATTTAAAAATATTGGAAAAACACCACTTGTGTCTTCTGACCACAACAGTATGAAGCTTGAGAAATCATTAACAGGAGGAAAACTGGAAAATTCACAAAAACATGGAAATTAAACGATGAGCCAAGGAAGATGTCAAAGGGGAATATAAAAATATTTTGAAACAATCAATGAAAACATAAAATACAAAAACATATGGCATGCAGTAAAGGTAATTTTAAGAACAATGGTTATAGCAATAAATGCTCACAATAAGAAAGAGAAAAGATCTCAAACAACTCAACTTTACAATTCAAGGAACCAAGAAAAAAAAAAGCCCACACTTAGCAGAGGAAGGAAATTACAAAGAGCAGAACAGAAATAGACATCAGAAAAACAATGGAAAAGATCAACAAAATGGAGAGCGCTTTTTTTGAAAAGATAAACAAAATTGATAAAACTTTAGCTAGCCTAATTTTAAAAACACAGCAGACTCAAAATCAGAAATGAAAGAGGAGACATTACAATTGATGCCGCAGAATACAAAAGATCGTAAGAGACTACTATGAACAATTTAATTATACACCAACACATGGATAAACTAGATGAAATGGATCAAATTTCTTCAACTTAAAGAAACAGAAAATCTGAACAGACCAATAATGAGTAAAAAATTAAAGCAGTAACCAAAAATCTTCCCATGAAGTAAAACCTACACCATGTGGTTTGATGGGTGAATTCTACCAAACATTTAAAGAGGATTAATGCTATTCCTGCTCAAACTCTTCCAAAAATCAAAGAGGAAGGAATACTTCCAAACCTGTTTTATGAGACCAAAATCACCCTGCTATCGAAACCAGACAAGAATGCTACAAGAAAACGACAGGCCAATATCTCTGGTAGGCATAGGTGCAAAAATCCTCAGCAAAATATTAGCAAATCGAACTCAACAGCACATCTAAAGGATCTTGCACCACAATCAAGTGGGATTTAAATAGGGTGCACCGTCTTTTATTAGAGTAAATTTGTACCGTATTTTGGTGGCTCTCGTGAAACTTTAACCACAAAAAGTATCTATGGCCAAAAGGGATTCAGAGCCACAAAATCTAACAGCTTCTGGCGAGTTGAGAATAGTACAGCTGTCAAGCAAACCATAGTTTCCTGCCGTGGAGAACAAACATTCTTCAACATTGAAAGAAATGAAGAAAGTGCTGACATGCAACAAACCCAAAACGACCCCGATTATGATGAGTTTGGCCTTGTAGCTGAACTCTTGTCAAAGCTCCACACTTGATGTTCAACTATAATTTATCCAAAATTCTGAACGCGTGGGAAATGTTTTAATGTTTGTTCAAGTGACTTTTCCTACCTTTCAATGTAATGTGGAGAGAAGGAGGAATAAGGTGGGTCTGGGTTTTTTGACCAAAGCTGGACAGACTGAAAGAGAGATGTTATTATCCACTAAGGGCCAGGACCTCATACACACAAACAAAACATCTTGCAATTTTTTAAAAACAGGGGAGAGCAAAGAGAAGACAGTGATCAGAAAGCAAGAGGAGGGCTTCATGCTGACTCTTGCACTCCGCAGACTCTAAAGTTTCTAAATATAAGAAAAAAAAAGGAAGAAAACCTGCATATAAATAATTGTGTATGAATCCCCATTTTTTTGGTTTTGGGGGTTTTTTTTTTTTAAGTGATAATACTGCATTTTGGGCTTTCAGAGGTGTAGTCTGGACTAGAAAGATTGCACAATTTTACAGGAATGAGGAAACAGAGAAAAGGCTGAGGAACAAGGAAACGAAACTCTTAGAAATCGAGGGAAGGACTTTGAACTCTTACACAGTGTAAATGTATTGTTTGGACCTAATTTCACCAAGTCTTCAAGGAGTGGGACACTCAACTGACACATGACTGACGAATTATACATTGAGGGCCTTGAACATATCAGATATTGGGATATAATTGAACAACAAGGATTCTTGGTTTAATGATATACTTGGGGATACAAACAGGAAGTAACAAGCACTTGGTCTGGGGAGGCGTAGAACGGGATAGAAGCAAATAGGAGAGCAGTTAAGTCAGCCTTGGGTGGGACAGAATACTTTCCTTAAAAAAAAATGATTTAAGATGAATCCTTGAACCTAAGTGATGAATCGGAGCCGTCTCCCACAGCGCCTGTGCGTGTCTGGGGAGCTGGGGGAACAGTCCGACGTGGGGGCAGCTGCCGTAGGGAGCCATGTGAGCAGAAGGGCAGGACGCCTGGGTGTAACTCCTTGAGTACGAGTCGTGAGAAATGAGCGGATAAATGGATGCCACGATCTGAAGGGCTTTGCTTAAAATACCCAGGAGTCTGGAACGCGTGAAGACGGTTGAGAAGCATAAAAAAGTAATAAGCTGAAGAATATCACAATTATATTTCTTCGCTCATCGGGCTTTTTAGCATAAGTGGGTGTTGGGTTTTATCAGACCTTTTTTTCTGCATCTTTTAAGATGATCGTGGGATTTTTGTCTTTCGTTCTCCTAATATGATGTCGTGCATTGATTGATACTTGTATTTTGAAACCACCTTGCATTTCTGGGATAAAACCCAGACACACTTACTTGTGGTACATACTTCTTATGGTATGTATTTCTGCGTGTGAGTTGCTGTATTTTGATGTGCTAGTGTTTCTTTGAGGATTTTTGTGTTTATGTTCATAAAGGATATTGGTCCAAACTTTTCTCTTCTTGTAACGTCTTTGGATAATATTGACCTCATAGAATGAATTGTGAAGTACTTCCTCCTCTCCTATTTTTTTTTTTTTTGCAAGTGTTTGCCAAGTATTGGTGTAGGTATGTTCAGATTTTATTTCTTCTCGAGTCACTCTGAGTAGTCGTGTCTTTCTCACATTAAAAAAAAAAGAAGAAGAAAAAACAAAAATCTGGCATTGTGAGCAGTCACCTGATAGCCTCCAGCTGTGACAACTGTGGCCGTCTTAGCCTTTGTTGGGGGGTGGGGGGGATGGGCTGAACATGGCGCCACCAGTGTCTGCCCAATGTGGGATGTGGCTACCGGTCAGGCTGTGCCCCAGGACTCCCCACCGAGTTGACACAGGCTTTGTCAGATCTGGGGCCTCCTCATCCAACCCAGCATCCTCCGCTCTCCTTTTGCAAAAGTCAGATCTACAGTGAGGTCCGAGGCTTTCTCTGCCAGGTCAGCTTCCTGCAGTTTGTCCTCAACAGACATTACTCCATCCCCACCCCCAATAAACCTCTGCACTCCTCTGTTTCAGCAAGTGTTTCCAGGAGGAACTGACACAGCAGTATCGTCACCACCTCCTCCGACCCCCATCCCCAGAGAGTAGTCCTCAAGGAGAGCAACAGGTCCTCCCTGGGAGAAGATGCCCTCACATCCCCGACCTTGCTCAGCGCCATGCCCCCTGCTCGACCACGGGTAGCAGGGTCTGTTCCTGCCTTTGAACAGAAAGAGAAGCTCTGAGAGAGGTACACACACCTCCAGGGCGTCTTACCCCATGTGCTGGTTCCAATCCCAGTGGCGTTTATCTGTCCTCACTCAAGTGAAATGCCCAGCGTGGTAGAAGCCCGAGCTGGTGGAGGTCTACTAAAGTGGCTGTCACCCAGTCTGAAGGTCCGACGGCACCAAAGGAACACAAACCTCACCAGAGCTGAGGCATTTAAACGATGCCTCCCTGTGGAGGCACACTCCCCCCTTCCCCAAGTCAGAAAAAGGAGGACGTGAACTCATAACATAACTCGTCTTTATTATTTCATTCAACCGTCTATACGTACACCCGCGTCTTCCAGAATTTGTCATGTGAACGGTTATGTAGGGTACAAAAGTATTCATGGCGACAGCCCACGCTCTTACAAACGAGATCATCTTGAAAGCAGCCTGACGCTTTCAAAGGACAAAGGCAGACGACATCGATCTTGTCCTCGATGCATCTGTAAAGCGGTTAACCTTGAGAACATCTGGCCTTACACTACCAGGTGCCCCTTCCGTCATTCCCATCTCATGGAGCACCCGCACCAGGCGGCTTTCAACTTAACCTGCTTCGAAACCAAGAAGCGACCTGGAGCACAGAGGTCGCCAGTGTGTCAGAAAGAAGCTGGAACGTCAGTGCCACATGGGCCTCAGAGATGATCTGCTCCTGGACGTTTGGCCGTGAGACACTTTAAGCCCCTAATGCGTGGAAGCCATTACCATTTGCGTCCTCTGAGTTTTAACCTAATTCCTAATCTCCAGGGATTTAAAAAAAAGAAGAGAGAGGGAGAGAAGTGCGGAGGAGTTTTCAATAGCCTTTTCCAGAAGAAATCTAGGATCATCTGTAGAATTTCAGAAGTCTGCAAGGTTGTCTGATCGTGGCCATTTATTGTGCCTCTGGTTTTCGTTCTAGTCTATTTCATGGTGATTATTAGCAATAAAATCTTTTGAAACCTCACAGAGTCACGTTCGTTTCCTCAGGGGCAGCGAAGAAGGGTTGACTGGGGCCCAGTTTCCATTCAGACTTGAAACAAAGGGAGAACTAAAATTGTGTGAAGCAGGGCCGGTTCAGGGGACCAGCAGGCCGCCTTCGTATGTCTGCTTTCTCCTTTCTGATCCCCTACTCCTGCCCCAGCCTGACAATCTATTCAGCTACGAAGAGTGGAAGCTTCACGAGGTACATTCACTTCTCAACCTCTCGTCCATCCCACCTGCCCTACCTGCCGTCCTACCTGCACAATGCAACCCGAAGCTTTTTCTATCTGAAAGGGATCTTAGACATCTCGGAAAACTTCTCTTTCATATTTCGTAGTGCATTTTTCAATATGCTGGGACCCTCGTGAGTCCCGTGCCCCTGAGAATATCCTTGCCCCCCATGACTGCGTATCAGCTCATTGGCCATTTTAAGAAATGCTGCTACCTGGTCTTCCCGAGCTTGGCCAGTTTCTTTGTTGTTGAAAGCATAAACTCTCCCCCCACACTTTTCCACCACCTTCCTGAGAGCGCTGTTTTTCGTGCTCTTGACATAATGTTCAAGGTCCTGGCCGTCCAGGTCTTCCTTCCGGGTGAACAGCAGGATCGTGTACTGCAGAGCGACCTCCCCGAAGGCAGCCTCCAGCATCGTCACCGCATTTTTATCCTCACGAGTGAACCGCCCCAGCTGAAACACCAGCACCAGGATGGTGTCCCCTTCCTTACAGTTGAACACACAGCTCTTCATCTCCTCCAGCTGGGCATCTTGGCCTGCAGCCCCGAGACCCGGGCAGAGGCCAGGAGTGTCCACGACCAGCACGTCCAGGTCATCCCCCGTCCTCTTCCCTGCCTGAAACGTCTTGGTGACCGGCTGGGCGCTGAGCAGAGCGGTGAAGACAGATCTCCCGAGAATGGTGTTCCCGGTTGCACTCTTTCCAGTCCCGCTTCTCCCGATGAGGACAAGGTTCAGGGTCTCTGCCAGAAAGAAGAAAGCAGGTGAGACTCATGGCTGGGGGCTGACCCGCACATAAAAGAAAGAGAAAGGGAAACCGAAGGCCCCGAGCGAGCTCATTGCGGGCACTGAGCCCTGAGCCCTGAGCAACAGGTATACGGGGGTGAGGGGATGAGAGTTTGGAAAAGGTCACCTCCTCCCCACAAGACTCTCTCTGTCCAGTCAGAGAGGCGAGATCAGGGTCCGGAAAGGCACGAAACTTGAGCGAAGTTGCGGAAAGGCATGAGCAGGAGAGAAGAGTCCTTTTGACCTTCTCTGTGCCCTTCAGGAAACATAAAGCTCTGGCTCTACGCTTCGCAAGCATATCCAAAGCAGTTTTTAGGCACCGCTTACTTTTCTGGAAGGCGCAAGGCCGATGCCCGCATTGCTGCACCGTCCACACGAGTCGGTCCAGGAGCTCAGGCACCTGCTGTTGCTCCTCCGCTCCGGTGGCTTTGTAGCTGAGGGTGCTGTATCGGTTTCCACATTTCTCCAGGACGGCGCTGAGGGCTGCATCTTCTAGGTACGTGCGTAGTTTCCGGTCCCCTAGGTCTTTTTTCCTGGTGAGGAGAATGATCAGGAACTCATAGAATTTGTCTCCGAAACTGTTCTCCATAATGCTCAGCACCTGCTGATCCTCCTCGCCGAAGGAGCCCAGTGGGGTCACCAGCAAGAAGGCATGGGGGCCCGGAGAGGCGTGCTTCCGGAGCTCTGACCTGAAGTCCTTTGACAATGACAAGTTTGGACTATCAATGATCGAAATTTCCCTCCCTTTCCAGGTTCTGCTCGCAGACTGAAACTCCTGGGTGCCAGGCTGTGCACCGAAGACCCGCTGCCCCAGAAGGCTGTTTCCGGCCATGCTCTTTCCAGCCCCGTGCTTCCCCACCAGCAGGACCTTCAGCTCCGAAGTCCCCCCGGTCTGGGGGCATTCTGGGGCCTGCGGCAGGAGCTTCCCCGGCCCTGTGGGACGAGAGGGCTGGTTACAAGTCCCTCCTTGCACTTGAACACAGAGATGCAGACAGGCTTCATGCTTTCTCATCCTTGCCAGTTCTTACGGAGAATGGCCGTGGCCCACTGGACCAGCAGGACTGCGGGCCACTCAGAAAGCCGCCCATCAAAGCGGAAGCCACGAAAGTGGCCCTGGACAAATGAAGAGCTATATAAAGAGCTTGAGGTTTCCCAGGAATAAGAAAACATGCACCTTGGTCTTGGTCTTAGGGTTCCTCACGTTTTGCTACTGAAGGTAAGTACTGGGGCATGATGTCTGTGGGCTAAGGCAGGAACAGGGGGATCTAAACTGAAAATGACCCAGAGTGGTATATTCGTAAAATTGAGTTAGACTCAGCAATTTGTGAACTACTGATCTGCAACGTCGATGCAGCTCCAAGACACACCCCGTGAAGGAAGCCAGACGCAAAAGCACGTGCTCTGTGAACAGATTATGTGAAGTCCAAGAGCAGACAAAATGGATCTGTGTTGACAGAAGTCTGGAGAGCAGTTCCCTTGGAGGGCGGTGGGACGCGGTAAGGACTTCTACGGTGATGGAAATGATTCATATATTTACCTAGATGGCAGCACACAGCTGGCCCAGAAAGCACCGCAAGTCCGGCCGTGAACGGATGGTTGAATTAGTCGCGTGTGCCCATCGATGGGCCAGGCTGCACCTTTTACCCAGAACCAGGTAGATCTCTAAGTACCGAAGTGTGCAGAGGGCAGGATGTATCATTAATGGCAATCACCACATGGGTCCTGAGCTCCATCACTGAATTCTGCAAGTTAGCGCTTTCCCCATCGGGGTCAAAAATTGGAGTGTGCTGGGTCCGGAGCCAGGAAGAAGGGGCTGAGTCAGGGGAGAAGTGTGGGAGGCAAGTTTGGCTCCGTAGTATTTCAGGGAAAGTCAAGGGACACCCACAGGGTGTCCAGGATCTTTGCTGGAGCCACGCCTACTCACAAGTGCTGGAGTTCCCTGGGAGACAGGCTGTAGGCGCCGCTCTGAGCTAGGTTTTCAGGGTGCATTTTTGCTCCGACTTATCTAGGTATTTTTTTCCACTTCACTTTGATGCACAACACATTCAAAAGAACACAAATATGGGCTTCGCATGTTTTAAAGGTCACCTTACCATGTGGATTGGAGTCCCCCTTCCGAGATGGAGCTTCATTCTCATAGTCCTAAAACAAAGGGGGGAAACGATGCACACAGATCTAAAAGTCCATCTTCCACAATGTATAGCAATGGAGACGCAAGTATATGATTCAGAGTAATCTATATCGATAATTAGGATTTGTCAAATCAAGGCCACGATCATGGTCCTTGTTGGCTTTCGTTGACCTGTCCACGCTGACAGGTAACAGAGACGCCCCCCCCCCACCGCCCCAGAGGCTGCCTGAGGCATTTCTCCTGAAGCTCTCTCTATCTTTACTTCTTCCAGCGTCTTCCAGAGTCTCTGCTATTCAGGGAGAAAACTGAGAGGCTCGAGGAGAGCGTCTGGACTCTTTGGAAGAAGAAATTAGCCCAGCGATGCCTGTGATGTGCATCTGAGGAACAGGGGAGGAGAGGAGGTTGAGAATTAGGCTCCCCACATCCTGTCCCACACGTCTCCCTCCCTCGCTGCACACCTCATGTAGAGATGCAGGAGGAATCCAGTCAGTTTTGGAACCTGCCCCACCCAGGTGAGCAAAAGCAGATGACACAGGATGGACTGCTGTGCAACTGATGTCCTCTGACCTGCCTGGTGAAGCCTCATACTCACTCCCAACATTTAAATTGTCATGAAATGACAGAGAAAGTGAAAACGATCTTACATAATCTTGATGAATCTGCTGTTCTTAGAAGCTTCTTATGCTTTATGTTCACCTCATCTTTGTCAAATCTCCATGTCAGCCAAGGAAGGTTTCCCTCTGCTTTCTTACTTGGTCTTACCCCAAACCACTGACACCTTCAATTACCTCTCTTCCAGGATGCTCTCATGGGGCCCTGATTATCAGGCCGCTTTCACCTTACAGAGCCCAGCTCAAAAATCTGTTTTGTTTTTTTAATCCAAAGGATTGTTACAATGCAAACGTGCACAATCTAAAAATGAAGTTTCCATCTCCAGTCCGACAGAAAATAACAGGTGCTAACCCATGTATATCCTTCTAGGGTTTTCTATGTTGGTACAGACACATGGAAGCATATAAGAACGTAGAGAGAGAACTTCTAGGCTTCCTGTGCTGCAGTCTGCTTAATAATATGTCCTGTTTGACATGTACAACTCATGCGACCATTCCTGTACTGATCCATCTTCGGGTTATCTCTGGTTTTGCCATTTTGAAATATGTAGTGATAAGTATCCCTGTACCTACACCGCTATACGTACTAATATTTTTATTTCTGGATGATAGAGTCCAAAAAGTAGAAATCTCGCCCAATCTCTGGATTGTTGAAGTTCTTAGTGTCTCCATAATTAAATAAGAGGGCATTGTGTTCAGGTGACATTGCGAAAAACTCGTTCTGTGTCCTTTTCCTCTCTGCTGACACCTCTGTTCCGTGCAGCCTTTAAGGGACAGACAGGTGACCATAAAGGAAAGCGAAAGGGCTCAGGCCTAGGAGATAATTTAGCAAGTCTGTGCCTGTCTGCTCCCTGCTCCGCCCCGCTCTGGGACCCTTGGAGACCTTAACGAGGAGCTCACCTGGCATGCATTGCCCGCCCTCTCACGGATCACGTGATACGGTCCTCCGTTCTCATCCACCATTCTCTCCACCTTGCAGAGCAGCTCGCTCACCTGCCGGAGCCGCCCCGCCTCGCCTGCCTTGTTGTTGAAAGTGCAGTACCGGTTGCCATAGCCTGCGAGCATCTCCCTGAGGGCCCCGTCGTTTTCCGTGCAGTCTTGTACGGACTCGTCCTCCAATTCATCCCCCCGGGTGAAGATGATGAGGGTGTGCCTCCTGGCTTCAGCCCCGAACACCTCCTGGATCCCCTCGATCGTTGCCCTGTCCTCTGCCTCGTAGTAGCCGACAGGAATCACCAGGAGGAGGGCGTGAAGGATGGGAGCGGACAGCTCCAGGCACTGCTGGATGTGCTGGTCCTTGTCTTCGGCAGAAGCCATCGAGGAGAAAATGTCGGGGGTGTCGATGACCACGACCTTCCGCCCCTCTGTGTAGCTGCTCTTTCTCTGGCACATTTTCGTCACCATCTGATGACAGAACCTGGACAGGAATGCAGCTTCACCCAGAATAGTGTTTCCGGTGGCACTTTTTCCTGCTCCATGTTTCCCCAGGAGAAGCAGCCTCAGTTCCCTGGAGGGAAAACTCTGCCCTGATGTGCCCTGCAGGTGCTGGCTCTGCCTGGTTCTGCGGGGACAGAAAGCAGCACATTGGTGCTCGACTCATGCGCAGAGGAAACAAGTGAAAAGCAAGAAAGTGTGTTCTCTTTTTGACACACTCGGCGTTTTCCCCCGAGGATTTAGGCCAACCAAGTCCCAGACTCAGACCAGGCAGCGACGAGAAGCCCAGTTGGCCAGGACCCTCTCTGCCTCTGGCCTGTGAAATAAGCTCATGTCGGTCAAATGGCAGACACCTGGATGGCTAAAGCGACAGCCCCTCTCTACACACACCACCCCCTGGGAGCAAACTCCACTCTCTAGGACACAGGGGTGCCCTCCCCCGATGCCCGTGGGCCAATCCCAGAATCTGTGACCACCTTACCTTGCCTGGTAAAAGGGACTTTGCCAATGTGATTAGGAGCCTGGGGGTGGGGGTGGGGGCCCAAGGAGCGGCAGGCAGAAAGGAAGCAGAGGTCAGAGCTCGAGAGAGCTTTGCAAAGGCTCCCTGCCAGCTCTGAGGATGGAGAAAGGCGCCAGGAGCCGAGGGGAAGGCAGGCAGACACCAGAAGCAGGAAAAGGTGAGAAAACGGCTTCTCCCACAGACTCCCAGAAGGGGCACAGTCCGGCCCTGCACCTCGATTTCAGGCCTTCTGGCCTCCAGAGCAGCAAAATAATAAACTTGTTATTTAGTCCCTAAGTCGCGGCGCTATGTCATAGCAGCCATAGGAAACTGAAACACTCTGCCAGCTTCCCTTCCAACTACAGGTGTCCACGTGACCCGGTTCTAGGAGATGACAGCTGAGATGCCAGCCCATTCTCTTGAACTCCTTGCAAACACTGCTGTTTTCTCGATGGCAGGGGCGGACCTAAGTGGGGCACTCCTGTGTCACCCTCTGCCCCTTCTATTGCACAGAATTCAAACGTGGTGTCTGGAATTGCGGGTGACGTCCTGGGGCAATGAGGTGACAAATAGGAAAGTGAAGAGTCAGCATGCGCCACCAAGCTGAGGCACTGGGAGAGCAGAAACATGCGAGGGTCCCGGATGACATCGCCCAGCTGAGACCACCTCTTTGTTAAATAAACACTCAGTCCTCTGGCGATTTGGGCTGTGGCTCCTCGAAGTGTGACTCGCGGCTGAGCAATATCGCCAACAGCTGGGTTCGGGTGCGAAATGCGGGCTCCCAGGCCCCAACCCAGACCCTCCGAGTCAGAATCTGCGCCTTCACAAGTGACAGGTGTGGAAACACGCAAGTCCGAGAAGCACTGGCGGGGCGCGGGGCGCGGCTTTCATCACAGATGAGCACTCCCCACTGAGTCAGACCCCCAGAGCCGGCAGGAGAGAGCTCCGTCCCAGCGGGGCAGGGAGAGGGGAGGGGTTCCCAGGTGGCACCCAGCTGGCAAAGCCAGACACACAGCTCCTGGCAAGCCTGGGCCGCACCCCATGCCCGGTTACCGGCACCCCCGCTGCGTGGAGGCTGGGGAATATCTGAAAATGTGGGAAATCGGGGTCCAAACTGTCAGTGTCCCCGGGTGTGGGGGGCGCTGCGGGCGACACAGTCGTGGAGCCGGGATTCCTGGGGAGTGGACCCCCGACCCGTCTTCTTTGCCCTCCTGGTCCTCCCCCCACACGGGGCCCTATCTCAGCCCTGGGGGACACCCCCACCGACCCGAAGCCTCTGGGGCTGGGAGGCGGGTGCTGGACCGGAGGGACCCCCGTGGGCCCCCAGGCCGGGCGCGCCCCCGGGTGCGGGCGCCCGTACCGCGGTGCTGTCTCCCGGCGGGTCTCGGTCGCCGAAGCTGTTTGTCCCATCGCTGCGCCGGCCGGAGGCCCCCTCGTCTCCCCAGGCGAACGGAACGTGGGTGCGGGCGCCCCGGGGCCGGGACGGCGGCGCGGGCCTGGGGTCGGGCCCGCGGCTCTCGGGTCCGAGGCGAAGAGGCTCCTGCGATCGGGGTCCACAGCGCCGACCCCTGCTCCTCCGACCCTTTCCTCCCCTGCACCTCCGAGTCTCGCTCCTTCCATTTGTCCCTCCTGTTCCTCAATTCCTCGTCGATGGCCGTGCGGGGCGCCGGGCGCGTGGTCACCCGCGCAGATGTCCCACCACAGCGACACGCACCTGAAACCGACAGAAAAAGAGGAAATCGGAGGCCCAAATCCGGCCGGAGGGGACGTGCGGAGTCAGCGCGGGTCCCAGGCCGAACGTCGAGGGCGGCGGGGCCAGGGGCAGGGTCGGGCGCAGCGCCCTTTCCCGGGGTCACTGCGCCCCGCGGCGGCAGAAAGGACGGACGGTGGCGGGAGGGCGCCCACCCCCGCCCCGGGCCGGGCTGCAGAAAGGTCCCTGGGGACTGTGGCTGCGCAGGTGGCGTCTCGGTGCTGAGAACAGAAGCGGCGGCACCTTCGGGGGCTCCGAGCGAGGCCAGCCGGGCTCCGCCACCCCCGCTCGGCGCGCCCCGACCCTTTCCCAGCCCTGAGCTGGGGACGCGGAGGCGCCGTGCCCCTCAGCAGCACTCACCTCCGTGCGTGCCCGAAGCGGCCGTGCAGCGCCTGTCACGACCCCCGCCTCTCTCCTCCCAGGAGGACACCCTCCGACTAAGCCTCTGGTCCCAGCCAGTAAGTCGCCTGACTTGCTGAAACTCCCTCCTTCCCGCAGCTCGTAGCACCACCCCCCTCTGGTGGGGACACAGTGTCCGGCAGCTTCCGGTGACGGGGAGGTTGAATACTGAGCAAGACTTCTTCAAATTGTATTTTATTAGGTAAAAACACACACACACACATTAACGTTAAATTTGCCATATGAGCCCCTTTTAGGGGCACAGTGCAACAGCGCCGGGCAAACTGAGCTGAGAAAAAGCTCTCTCGTTCTTCAGCAGCACATTAAGCCTTCGGGGAGCCCCTGAGCAAAATCGAAGCTTCAGGCAACTGGATGACGTAGCAAGTTGATGGCGGAGGCGGCCGTTTTGCAGATGCGCCTCTGGCTGGGCCGGGCTCTGGGAAGGGTGGGGGCTTGCTGCCCTCTGGTGGCCCTGTGGCGCATGGCACGGGCAGAGGGCTGCACCGACCTGAGCAGGTGCAACACCTGGCCCCCCCCACTCTCGAGGTGGGGGGGAGGGGCTGGCTTTCCAGAAGCAAACAAGCCAGGAAGGCACACGTTATGCCCGCAAGGCGCAGGCTGCCAGGGCCTGGCAATGTGGTGACTCAAGGGCTCAAAGTCTCACGAGGCAAATGTCCGAATCAAGCTTGGTCAAATGATGGGAAAGGAGACTAAACCTATGGCTGTGGAATAGTGTCACACGTCACGGAGATGGGTATGGGGTGCCGTGGGACTGCAGAGGAAGCTTTCTACACCCTGCAAGACCGAGAAATAGCCACAAACAGGCCATTTGCTGTGGCGGGTCCTAAAATGGGGGAGATGACAAGATACACAGGGAAGCTAAACCTGGGAGGGCACGTAGCAATCTCCTGGTGAAGGACACTCCAGCGGAGGGAGCGTGGCAAGCGCACAGCATTCAGGTGCTGAGAGCAACTGAGACATGGGTGGGCGGGTGGGGGAGTAGGCTGGAGGCACGAGGACCGGTTAGAGGCTACTGCAATGGTCCAAGCTAGGAGTAAAGGACACCAACTAGTATAGGGACAGTAAAAATGGACAGTGGAAAAGAGAACAGATCTGTAATGTATTTGGAAACAGTAAGAGAATTTTAGGAAGACTAATTCAGGGCTGCTATTATAACTGTGCAGGTTGCCACATCAAAGGGGGTGCCAGTCTCAGCCTAGACACTTACTTACTTCAAAAAAAATGTCATTACATGTTGTTTTAGTTCAAAGACAGGAAATGTGTGTTTGCCACAGTTTGGGCAGATGGCAGTAAAGTGTCTTGTAACGCAATTTGTATATTTTGCCAATTTTCTGATGGAATTAAATGTCTTACTCAGAGTCCTTGTTACGAGAATTATTAAGAAATAATATGCTTATTTTAAAACTTTTAACCTGAAGAATGAACACCATTTTCTGATTCACATACAGGCTGGCAGTCACCAGGCCAATTGGCTGTGGAATAGTCTGGAATCACAGCACTTTCTAGCAGCTTTCATGGAGGTAGGGCTGTGAGAGGCTGGTGTTTGGGGGGGCCAGGAGCGGGGCAAGCACTTCAGCATAGAGATACCAAGTCTGAGATACTGGGGACAGGACAGATACTGAGGGCAGAGAAGTCCAAAGGTCCCGACTCATTCCTGCTTCCTTTACGTTATTCACACCAGCCTCTCCAAGTCGAGTCCAACATGTTTGAATCTTCTCAAAAGTCTCCAAGTCAGGCAATAAGAAACCACCAGACCAAAGTGAGAACCTGAGCTGTGAGCACGCACGGAGAGTTCTTTTCCCTGAGATAAGTTACCAGCCTGGGAAATGAGGACCTTTGCTTTGCAGAACTGAAATCAAAGCCCAGTGGGAGGTGTCAAAGCAAAGGGGTGCTCTTAGCTCCTCCCCCTCTCAGCCGGCAGCCTTTGGTCCTCTTGGACCAAAGGAAATGGCCCAAAACCAGAACTTTAAATCAGCCTCAAACTCACAGGGATGTGAAGTATGGCACAGGGAACAAAGTCAATGAGTGTCCTAACTGCATATGGTACCAGTGGGCGACTTGTCGGGGCGAGCCCCTTGTAAGGTGTATTAATGTCTAATCACTACACTGCACACGTAAACCTAATGTAATATTGCATGTCAACTGTAACTGAATTTTTTTAATTTTTAATAAAGATTAATAAAGTTTATATTTTTGATCCACACATGGCTCTTTAATGTCTCTAAAAATAAAAATTTTTTAAAGTTTGCTTAAATGAATAAAATAAATACGTAAGCCTCAAACGCTGCCCCCCCCACTAACACCTAGGTTTTTGAAGAGTATCATAAAGGAAATTTTCAAAAGGCTAGAAGGATGAGGTACAAATATACCTTAACTTGTTATCATGGAAATTTCCCAACACAGGACGGTGGTAAAGAGAAGAGTGTATCTTCCGGGCTCCCAGTTGCCTCTCCCCCAACTTGAAACTATCAACACATGGCCAGTGTGTTTCCAAGTCTAGTCCCGGCCTCTCACACCCACCCCCTGGACCATTTGGAAGCAAATCCCAGATGCCATTTCAGTCTGCACGTATGTCTGAAAAGTTAGAGACTTTGATTAGCATAAGTACAACAACCTAATGATAACTAAGAAAAAGTAATTCTGTGTTGTCAAATATCCAATAAGCGCTGGAATTTCCCCAGTAACATCCACATTTTGAAGACTTACTTGTAGACGGTGGCGGGCATCTCTCCCGTCCGCTGGGGGGCTCAGAGCTGGGGCGTTCCCTCATCACAGGCCTCCTGGACGTGGCTTGTCACCGGCCTATGTGATCGCTGCTCCTCGCCTCCTGAGAAAGCCCACACAAGCCTTCGGGAAGAAACGATAGAGTTTCAGAAACCTCAGCGGGCGACCCGTCCGCACTGCTCCCTTCGTGATAGAAAAACTGGGGTTCGGAAAGGCGGGGACCCTGGCTAAAGCCACGCGGTCAGACTAGATCCCGACCCTTGAGCCTTGAAGTAGGTTTTTGTGCCTTGTGGCCCCTGACAGGAGCCTTAGAGCAGCTGGTGAGGGGCAGCCACGCAGGCATTTAGGTCCTCTGGCCCGGCCTCCTGCAAAGGAGACGACCACCGCTGACTGCGGGTAACCAGCACCACACAGAAGCGCCAGAAAAGGGATTCCAGTCACGACCTCTTATCTGTGCAAGATGTTCTCAGTGTGTGTTCTTCAGGGACACTGCCTTCGGTCCAGGTCCCTAGAAGCAGAGCCTGAGACAAGGGTTCTGTGCAAGGAGAACAAGAACGTGGGGGAGCGCTCTGCAGAGAAGGGGAGTGGGAGTGGATGAGGAAAGGAGCCAGGGCTGTGGTCTCAGCTGCAGACCAGTGTCATCGGATCCCTGGGGAGCTCTGAGCACACTGCGCCCTCCAGAGCCGGCCTTGTGCCGTGGTGGGGGGGGCAGGGGCAGCCCCCCAGGACAGGCAGCTGTGAACCATCAGTAACCGGCACTCAGCACAGCCTGGAAAAGGTGCCAACAGCAACCATGGCAGACATCCTCTCCCTTGGCACTATTAGGGTGAGGAACATGAGGCTCGGTGGTATTTCGAAAGGGATCAGAAGGAGGGCACAGAGGGGCATCGGGGCATTGAGGAGGGTGTAGGATGGGGGTGGAGGCACTGCTCAGGTGGGCCGCCTGCACTGTGACCCGACTGGCCCTTTTCTGAGCCTTTCTGGCCTCTGCGGCTCTGTAGTGACAGTAGATCCCCAGAAAGCCGGGCTGACATAGGCTCTGGTCCCCAGGGTGTGCGGCGGGGGCTACCGTGGCTGGCTTTCTGGACTGAAGTGGAGGCAGCATCTTGCCTCTGCACCCAGAAGCCTGCTGCAGAAAAACACTGCATGCCCTCCCCTTCCCTTTAGGCAGGAGGGGTCGAAAGGGAGCTGGAAAAGTGACAGCTCAGAGCATCTGCCTGCACAGACTGCCTGGGCATCTGGTTCAAGGGCAGCTTCTGATCTGGAGTCTGGAGTGGGGCTGCATTTGCATTTATGATGAGCTCCTCTGTGGCACCACCAGTCGGTAGCGGGGGGTCACTCTGGATGCCCTCCCCAACCTCCGACCCCTGGTCTTCCCCTGGCCATCGTCACTTCCCCACACTCAGCGAGCAGTAAGGGCTACTGCAAGGGGGCCCCTTACCTGTGGCCCAAGTTCAAACAGCGGTCATTATCCAGATGGGGCGGGGCCAAGCTAATTCCTTGCTGTGCCCTTTGAGCTATGCTTCCTACAGGCACCATGTGACCTCGAACGTGACTCCTGAAGAAATGGCAGAGGCAGTGCTAGAGGCCACGCCCCTGCTCCCAGCTGAGCTCCAAATGACCACTCCTCACACCACCTGATGTCAACAGAACATTTATTCCACGTGGTCAGCTCTGGTGGGTGTCACTGACCTACGGAAATACCAAGCCCAGAAGGATATTTACACACAATCCTGCACAGCCTTGGGGCTACCCCAAGCAAGACCCCAGCTCAGGGAAGCCCGGGGGCCTCCCGAAACCCCTGACCAGACCCAGCCCAGCCCTGGGACCCCCACTCACCTAAACTCGACTCCTGTGGGCCCCCCACAGCTCGCAGGGCTGATCTTCCATCTAAATTCTGTGACTAGGGCCTCTCCCCAACCCTGAGGGTTTCGCTGACTGATGGGCAGTTCATTCTGGAGAGGCCAGTGAGCCAGCTCCGGGACAGCCTGCTCAGTGTGAAGACCAGGCGCCCTCGCGCTGCCGCTGGCCTGGCGTTGCCCGGCCACCTATTCTGCTGACGCTCGAAACACACAGAAGCTTCTCTGCCGGCCTCTCTCTCGCTGCCCGGAGCCACTGGCTCCAGGAGTGAGGCTCCCTCCGTCTCCCCACTCCCCGGCCTCCCCCACCTCATGCCTGGCTGAGGATGAACACCTGGGTGGGGCTGCCAGACACGGGCCCCCTCTCGCTGGGGCAGGCTCGGCCACACTCCTGTGCCCACTCAGCACCCACAGAAGGTCCAGCTTTCCCCGCAACCTTCACAGTGACATGGGAGCCCAGGCCAGGAGCCCGGGATGCGCTGTGAAGCCAGAGCCAGCAACCCCAAACCGGGGAGGGGAAAGGCAGCCCAGCGAACCTCCAGCAAGGTTTGGGGAAGGCCTGAGTTTCCAGAAGCCTGATGCACTATTTCCTAAGTCCGCAAGAAGACAGTGACTAACAGGGTCCCCTCCTCAGAATTCTTTATTCCTGAACAAAGGATGGAGGACCGGTGTCGGGGATGTGTGGCGGAATGCTACTGGTTTGATGGCCCGTCGGCTAAGGAAAGGGTGGCAGGCTGCGTCCCAGAGCCGAGGCTCCAGCCCGGAGTCCAGGAGTCCTTGGAATTGCTGGTAGATTCTCGCGTCGATGTGAGGATGAGTGTTTTCTCGGGGAGAAGGTTCATAACCTGTCAGATTTTCAAAGGGCTTCACGCCCCCAAAGTGAAGGGAACCATTGCTCAGAAGGGCGAGGCCTGCGAGTACGCTTCCCCCCATCCTGGGAAGGGTGACACCTGCAGAGCCAGGTCTCCCACCGATGTGCTGTGTTCTCCTAGGCCAGTCACGTTCTGTCTCTGGTGGGCCAGGCGGGAGCGGAGAAGCCAGCTCTCCACACAGGCCGGGCCCTGCTGCCACATGAGAGTGGAGGTCCGTGGCCGGGCGGCCAGGATGAGCTCTTCTGCTGCCGTGACTCCCACCAGGACACAGAACCCGCCTCCAATCCCGAGCTCCACTGGTCCCCTCTGCTGTCACTCCCGGGCACCTCCCGAGGTAGGTCTTCTTAGGGCACATGTCCTCATGCCAGGGTGCAGGTCCCCAGGGGCATTCCTAGTCCCTGTGCCCAGATGTGCCTTGCAGACTGTCCAGGGGTCCTGCCCAGTCCGCATCTGTTCAAAGAGACAAAGAGACCAGGGAAGGGTTGGCGTGTGACACAGCCCTGCCCAGCCACCCCTCATCTGCCCAGGCTCCTTCCTCATGGTCCCAGTCACGTTCCTACATCTTGTAGCTCCATCTTCCCACCAGTGAGAGGCCCTCTTAAGATGAAGGGTCTTGGGGTCCGGAACCCAAAACAAGGCACACGCTTGTACCACTGTCCCACTCAGTACTAAGTGTCACTGGAGGCAAGCTTGAGTGAGCCTCGGCTTCCTCAGCGGCCGAATAGCTGAAGTAACCCATGCCTCAGAGTGTCAACCCGGGCTCAGCGGCCTGGGGCAAGACCCAACTCCCCGCTGTCTCACTGCATGACCCTGGTGAACCTCTCAGCAGCTGGAGGCCTCATCTTCTCTTGCCTGTATGTATGACCCCAAGACCCTTGAGGCTCCTGCTTGTCCCACTTCGATCTGTCCTCACAGGGCCTCCAGTTCTTGAACCACACGTCTGAGGTCAATGTGCTCTTCTGGGTGTCCCCTCTCGCCGGCCACAAAGTCCTTTGCAGGACGCGTCTGAGCCTCTCCTATCAGACTCCTACCTCAGAGTCCTCCTTCCACCCTCCCTCTCCCTGAGTCATTTTTCTTCATCCCCGGGACCCAGTTCAAACCAATGAACAGCCCCAGGTGATGACAGTCACCTCCCCACCAGCACTTTATAGTCTGTTCCCTATAACAGCCCCGTCACGCTGCGTGAGTACCAGGCGTGGCAGCCCAGAGGACAGGCCCTGTGTCTGTGCCTCCTCTGGAGAGCCTAGCTCAGCACAGGGCCTGGTACACAGGGACACTTACTCTGGGCCAGGGACGTCATCATTTACGGGCCTCACGACATTCCTCCTCTCTAGCCCGATTTACAAATGAGCAAACTGAGTCATAAAGTGAAATGTCTTCTCAAGGGCACCAGATAGTCAACGCTGACGCCAGGAGACCTTGGGGGGTGGGGGGTGGGGGGAGGGAAGGATTGCGGAGTGTGGCCCTCTGCACGTCGCTTTGCACCCTGACGGTCTAAAAAGCTGGTCACAGAGAGACCTGACCTGTGATAGCGCAGTCTGCCACCTTCCGCACCTGTCCCCACCAGACATGGCTCACCCCACACATACTCCCCCACCCCCGGCCCCGCCAGCCTCAGAGGAGCTCGGCCAGCCCTGGGGTCTCACCTGCTCTGGGCCAGGCGAGCCCAAGGAGGTCAACCGAGCATGGCCGGGCCCGAAGCCGGAGCACCCCGGCGAGAGGCGGGAGGCGGCCGCCCCTCCCCCGGGCGCCCCGCCCGCCTGCCAGGCTCCCAGAAGCCCACCCCGAGCGGGTGGCGCGCCCCAGCGCCGTGGCCTGGCCGTGGCCGCCGCGGGCGCCCGGGCGCGGGCCCCTCAGAGCGCGCGGCCGCCGCGGGCCGCCGGGCCGTCGGGCGCGTGGCCGTGGCCGCGCTGGTGCGCCCGGAGCGAGCCCTCGCGCGCGAAGCTCTCGCCGCGGCGGCCGCACGGGTGGGGCCGGCGCCGCGCGCAGCCGCCCGGCCGCTCCCGCTCGTGCGTGCGCTGGTGGCTGAGCAGGAAGCGCGGCTCGCGGAAGCGGCGGCCGCACTGCGCGCACTGGTGCGGCTTCTCGCCGCTGTGGATGCGCCGGTGCGTGAGCAGGTTCTGCTTGAGGCTGAAGCGGCGGCCGCAGTCGGGGCAGGGGAAGGGCCGCTCGCCCGTGTGCGTGCGCTGGTGCACCTCCAGGTTGTGCTTGACGCTGAAGGCCTTGCCGCACTCCGGGCACACGAAGGCGGCCGCGCGGCCCGCGCCGCCGCCGCCGCCGCCGCCGCCGCCCAGGCCGTGCGCCTTCTGGTGGCGCACCAGGCTGGGCTGCTGCGAGAAGGTCCGGCCGCACAGCGGGCAGCGGTGGGGCTGCTCGTCCGCCGCCGCCGGCTGGTGGATGACCAGGCCCAGCTCGTCCCCCAGGCCCTCCTCGCCGTCCCCCGCGGGGGGCCCGCCCCCGCGGGACGCCAGCTCGCTCATGGGCGCGTCCAGCTGCAGTCAGCAGCCCCTGGGGAGGCGGAAGCAGAGAAAGGAGTCAGGAGGGGCCCGAGGATGAGCCAGCCCCGAGGTCAGGGAGGGACGCCCCACCGTGCCCGCAGTGTCCATCCTGTCCCTCTGCGGTCTCGTTCGAGCCAGCGTCCCCGGCTAGGTGCTCTCCTTTCTGCTCTGCCTCTTCACCACATGCTGCCCCTCCTTCAGGCCCTTCTCGAGTGCCTCCTGGAAGCCCTCCCTGACCCCTCCAGGCCCTCCTGAGCCACATGGCCCAACCCTCTGACCTCCACTCATCACACCGCAGGTGGGCCAGTCACGCCACCTCCTCCAGATGAGCACCTTAAGGACCACCTGTCTCCTTCTTCCATCCCCTGCACCAAGTATTGTGCCTGCCATACAAGGCCTCGGACAAATGCCAACGGGTAACACTCAGGGGCTCCTAGTATCGCAAATTTATCCTGCACCTGGACACGTCTTCTCTCTCCAACCAGAGTCTCATGGAAGGGGGAGGCAGGTACATTCCCATCCGAAAGGAAGGGCGGGATCATGGTGGGGTAAAGATATTTTTGCAAAATAAACGAAGAAACAAAATGAAACCCTTTAAAAACATGAAAGTAGCCTCAATGAACACGGGAGGCAGCAAACTTTATCAAAAAAAGGAGTGCCCATGAGGTCTGCAAGGCACTGGGGCGGAGCATGAGCTCCTAGGTGCAGCTCGGCTTCATTCCTCTTGGTGTCCCCACAGGAAAGCCTGGCCCAGGCCAAGCAGCACGCAGCATCCAACAAGCATCCTCGAGTTTAGCTGCATCCCGTCCTCACTGGTTTTCTTCAGGACCCTCTTCCCCAGGCACTGTGTTCCTCTTAAATTGCTTCCCGTTGACCTCATAACAGCCCTGAGCAAGGGGCAGGGCTCAATGAACCCCACCTTATAGATGGGGAAACTGAGGCTCAGTGAGGTCAACTTGCCCAAGGCCACACAACAAAGTGAGCCAGGTCTAGGCCCTCTGTTTCCTTACTGTTGAAAGCTCTTCTCAAGGTACTAGCTGCTCACCAACTTAACTCCCCTGAAAACACACTTGCACACGAGACCACCGCCATCATCCCAGCAAACACAGAGCCATTGATACCCTAAGAGCCACTGCTCCTGTAGGGTACTGTCTGCTGCCACCACCCTCATGCCACCAAAGCCTTGGGCTCCTGCCCCTGCACAGCACTGAGGCCTGCTCAGAGCCGCTACACCGCCCACCCCCCTGCACCCCATCTCCCCGCCGCCATCAGGGAGGCTTGCTGGCTGGTCCCCTGGACCTCCACGCAGGCCTTGTCCACACTTTCAGATCTCACTGCTTACCACAACCTCAGTCAGTCTGTCTGCAGAGTGGGGTCTCAGGAGTACAGCACCTGTCTCCCCCTACCCTCAGGCCAGGATGGCACACACCCACCTGGAGAAGGGGGCAAGCACTGCTTGCAGTAGACCCCACCCACAAGTCTTTCCCGGGGCCACTGCATTGACGATTGCAAAGGCATCAGCATCACAGACCCCCCGGCCACCCTCAGCCTGGCCTCGGTACAGGGCAGCCTCCCCACTCTCCCCAGCTATGCTGCCGCCCCAGACCCCGCGGTCCAGTGTGTCCAAGGCCACGGCCTCCCTCTCTCCCCCAGGTACCTCCACCCCATCCCACACTCACAGCCCAGGCTGCGCCCCTGGCCCCTCGTCTCCAGCAGCGGCTCTTTCCTCCGGAGTCTGCGCTCCCCTGCGGCGACTCCCGCGCCCCTTCCCCCTCGCCCGCATAGAGACCGCCAGCCCCCAGCCCCGCGCCCGCCGCTGTTCTCATCCAACAGCCGCTTCCATCCAAGAGCTGACCCCACCCACCGGACCCCCCACCCGGCCCAACCCGCCAGCTCCCGGGCCGGAGGAGTGCCCCTGGAGAGGCATGGGAAACTCTGCAGTGGCAACCCCACCCCGTGGCAGTCCGCAGGCCTCGCCCGCGCCCGCTGCCGCGCCCCGCCGCGCCCCGCCGCCGGCCCCGGCTCCCTGGGGGCACGGATGCCACCCAGCCCTGGCGCCCGCACGCAGCGCCCCGGGGATTGGCGCTCGACCCTCCCCGGGGACCTACGTGGCGAAGTCGCGGCGCTTTCCGCTCCCGGGAAGGGGCTGCGCGGCGGCGGCTCCCGGCACACACCGTAGCGCCCGCGGCCACCCGCCCCAGGGTCCGGCAGGGGCCGCGGAAAATGCGGTGACCCCCTCCCCCGCGGCCCGGCGCGGCCGGGACGGACTCACGTGGCGCCGCCTCCCGAGCGCCCCGCCGCCGCCGCCGCCGCCGCCGCCGCCGCCGCACAGCAGCCCCGTGAGGCCGGGAGGTCTAACTCGCCGACGGCCGGGCTGGCGGAGCAAGGGCCGCCGAGCCCCGCGCCCGCCCGCCGGGCCGGAGAGGGGCCCCGGAGAGGTCCCGGGGGGGGAGTACAGAACGCGCGCCTGAGCGGGTCACCCCAAGCCCCCCCCCCCGCACCCCTGGCGCGGCGGCTCCCGTTTCAGGATCCCTTAGGTCCAATCCAGGACTCAGCGCCTCGTCCCGAGGCAGGGATCCCCGAGCCGGCCCACTCCCTGCCCAGCGCCCCGGGAAACGGGGTCTAGGGGCGCTGGAGGCACCAAGCCTTCCCTTGCAGGAGAGAGAAGGGGGTGAAGGCCGGAGGCCCTGCCGCAGGGCCTTTCTGAGCAGAGGGGGTGGTTGGGGGGGTGAGGGCAGAGGTAGAAGGGGCAGAATCAGAACTGGCGAGGGGACAGCTTTGCCAAAGCCTGCCTTCCTATGCCACTAGGATGCCTGGAGGGATGGAAGAAGAAACTGTAGCCCTACTGTCCCCTCCTCCTCAGAAATGAACCCAAAGAGATCTCATAAAAGAGCCACTTGCTTATGACTCCCAGGGACAGCAGCTGGTGTGGACAGGGCTGGGCTCCATTCCCGTTTCCAACTGCCACTTAATAATCATGCTCCTTGCATACACCTTACTTCTCTTTCCACACAGCCCTTTCCCATCGGTCATCCCGTGGCAGCCTTCCCATAACCACGTGCCGTCGAGGTGATTCAGGTATTATTATCCCACTTTATAGATGGGAAAATGAAGTCGAAACACAGAGTGGCTGCGCCACAGCTGAGCCCCACGGCTGTAAAGTGGCAGAGCCCAGGTGAGAAGGCAGGCCCACCACCCAGCTCACTCTCCCTGCACCACTCTGGTACCTAGACCCCAAAACAGAAACCTGGGGCGATGACCGGGGTCAGAAGTAATCATCTCGTCCAGAGACCGTTCCTCAGAATCCGCATTTCATAGGCTCAGAAACTGAGGCTGGAAGGGAACGCGGTCTAAAGGAAAAGGGCTAGAGGGGCATCGACTAGCCTTTTTCTCCGTGGCCCCTCCGTAGCTGCCAGGGCGGGGAGCAGTTGGGATTCCGCAAGGCTCAGGCAGTTGGGGTTCCGAGAAGCAGGGCTCCTCACAGCCAGCAGTGGATGTGGCTGTTGGGGCAGCGCTATTCCGGCTTGGTGAAGCCCCCCACGGGTGGCCACTGTGCCTTTCAGAGCCCAGAACTGAAGGATTCCAGGTGGGGTCCACTGGCGGCAAAATCTGACCCTTCCCCCCAACACGGGACCTGAAGGTCAGCATTCACAGCTCGCTCCGCGGACCAGGCTAACCCAGCAGGTCCACCCCAAGTCACTCTCAGCCTCTGGGGGACCCCTGCCCCCATCCATGCTGCCGCAGAGGCACCCAACTGAGGCATGTGGGACTTCATGCGTCAGACAACGCAAGGAGGTTGGTGTTTTAAACAGAAGCAACAGAGTTCTGGGAAGTCCCCCAAAATGAATCTACCAGCATAGACGGTCCCCAGAGCCAAGGGTGGAGTCACCGTGGCATTGACAACGGGACCCCTAACCACTGATGATACCCCACACCCCGCCCCCTCTGCCCAGGCGCTGTAGCTCTGCTCATGGGGTAGCCACACCTCCCAACACTCCAGCTCCTATTGCAAAAGTTGTCACCTGCCGGAGAGACCAGCTTTCATCTCTCCTGTAGGCTAAAGGAGAAATGGGGACACTTGTAAACCGACCAGGTTTTCAAAAGCAAAATCAGTAAAAGACCTGAGGATGCCGCTCATATTTTTAGCAGCATCGTCTGGGTAAGCCGTGCCAAAACAGAAAGGAAAGGGACACAGCTGGGGGAGGTGGGGCGGGGGCGGGGGGAGGCTGACACCTGAAGCTCAGCACCTCACAGTGGGAATGCGAGGGCCCGGGACCGCGGGAGTCCCACGGAGCCACTTCATCTCCGTGGTTTCATACACGTGCACCCCCACATCTCCCCCCACTGTTGTCCCGTGCTGTGGTGCAGGCGGGGCCAGTGGCCAGCATGTCGATCGCCACCACCCCTCAAGGCTCCTGTGACAGCTGGACTCTGGACCCTAACAAAGGCCTGGGCTGCACACAGCCATGGTGTCCCAGAGGACAGCTGGCCCGTGGCCCCCTTGTGGGTAGAGGCATGTACAGCTCCGTGGGGCCCTGCCCAGGGCCCTGCACTGCATCCTCCACCTCACCCCCCAGGGCAGCCAGATGGACAGCCACCACCCCGTGTGGGTGGCCCTGGGTAGCTCCAGACCACTGCTCTCACAGACAGAAGCCTGGTCATCCTCCAGGCCGCTTCCCCAGGGCTTTGCTCAGCTGCACAACCACCTCCTCCCATGTCCCCGGACTGGATGGCGACCACTAACGTCCCTCTCCTAACTAAGCCAGACCTTGTGCTGACTTCAAGCTGGGACTCAGCACACCTCTGCCTCCCCACCAGGTGTGAGCCTCAAAGGGCCCAGACTGTGTTTTCAGCATCTCTGGATCCCAAGTGGCCAACATACAAGTGGTCCCCAGCCCACGTCTGCAAGCGGCCCCCAAGAGCTGTGGGGGCCAGCTGGGGTGCTGAGGCACAACTACAGCCCCTGCCACCACTTCGGGCTGGGAGGCCAGCAGAAGAGACCCACCTGGAGATGTCACACTTGCTCCAAAGTTCTCTTTCCTTGAAATTAAAACCCACAACGTGACTGACGACATCCATTTCCCCAGGTCCCTAAACTTGCAGATGCTGTGAGCAGCCACACTCGCGGCTGACCGCAGCAATGACAGCCACCACTTGCAGCTGAGTGCCAGGCCCCACACGACATGCTCCACATAGGCTCCTGGCCCAAGTCCCACGGCTTAAGTGACAAAGCCGGGATGATTTGGCCCCAGAACTATCTGGCCCCATCCACTATTCCCAACAACAAGGAGAGCTCTTCTCGTTGCGGGGAGGGAGTGGCCAGGGAGAGAGCACAGTCCTCAGGGCTGGACTGTCCAGTGGCCACGTGCAGCTCTTTGAATTAAATTAATTAAAATCAGATACAGTTTAAAACTCAATTCCTCAGCCTCACTAGCCACATTTTAAGTGCTCAATTGCCACATGTGGCTGTGGTATCGGACGGCACATAGAACGTTTTCATCATCACAAAAGTTCTCCTCCTGGACAGCGCTGGTATAGGACACCCCCTCCCCTCCAGATCGGAGTAACCTTGGAGACATCTTTCTCTTGTTACCCCAGGGGACAAGCTGTGGGGTCCCAACCATTTATGTCTCTCAGTGCCGGGATCCAGTATGAGCAGCGATATGTGAGAACATCCCGACTCTCCTCCTCTTGCCAAAAGGTCAAGGGTATTTCTTTGCAGCATCCCCCACTCCCTGATGCTCTCTCCACCACTGCTCCTCCGGCCTCGTCCCCTGTCTCCTCAGACAGCACCCTGGGGCTGGGCAGTGGGAAACCAAATCCCTCCAAAGGGGCAGACCTCCTTGTCTCTGACTTGAAGCCCATGCTGCTTGCCCATTTTCTGAGGACCTAAGTCATTTTTCTTAGCTCCCAGCCTGCTCCCAACACTGAAACCCAAGGATGATGCAGGCAGTTCCCGCAAACCCAGCTCCACCGAGCTCACCTGGCCTGCTAGCGGCCTTGGCTGCAGGTGGCACTGCAGCCCCGCCCTTACCCGGCTGTGGACAGCGTATAAGTCCTTCAAGATCTTGATTTATTGACTCTTGGTGTTTTTCTGTTCCCCTGAACCACCCTTTAAGCTCAGCGTGCTCTGGAGCATTTTGAATTATAAACCACTAGGATGGGGCTGACCTTGGCTTTGATTCTATAGTGTGCCTCTTCTCGAATACTCTCTGACCTAGTTTTATTATTTTAAAAGGAAGGGAATGAAAATTGAAGTTGACAATGCCAGGCCTCCCTTGGAGAAGCCTATGATTGTGACAGTACAAGAGGTTTGGGCTATCGGGAAGCCTGGGACCTGCCGTTGATTTGCAGCACGACCTGGCAGACAAGTCCCACCGTCCTCATGCCCCTTTCCTGTCTCACCACCCACTGAGGTCACTGATTCGTGGGGAGACAAAACAAGATGGTGAACAAGGAAGCCTTGCTAAGAGAGCCTTGCTGGGACAATCTACATAGACAATTCTAGAGCTGGCTCTGTAGACCGCTCCAAGCCATGTATTGGAACAATTTTCCCTGAAGGCCCACGAGCTCCTCAAGGGTAGGGACTGTGACTGCGGTTGTCTGAATTGCATCCCCTGCAAATTCATAAATTGAAGCCCTGATCACCAACATGATGGCATTTGGAGACAGGACCTTTGGGAGGCAGGATTAGATGAGGTCGTGAGATTGGGGACCTCCTGGTGACATTAGTGTCTCTATAAGAAGAGGAAGAGAGGCCAGAACACTCTCTTGTGCCCTTCCCCCACCATATGAGGACATAGAGAAAGGGTGGTCTTCTGCAAGCCTGGAAGGACCTCGCTGGGAACCAACCAGCCAGCACCTTGATCTTGGCCCTTCCAGCCTCCAGACGGCACTGGTTAAGCCCAGCCTGAGCCGATGGCTTGTCCATCGCAGCATCCCTGAATCCTGACACAGTGCCTGGTAGGCTTGTTTAGTTAATCAGTGCTGTGTCGTCCCCTGACCTGGTCACCGGGGCATGCACCTCAGTAATCCTCCACTCTGGGGGACTTGGCCCTGTCCCCATTATGACCCAAAGCACCCAGTCATGAGAACATTGGTCACCTTGGGTCAGTGAACAGGCATTCTCATGACTTTGCACGGGGGGCGGGGACTGCAATTAGACCCCATTAACCCCAAGTCCTACCAACTCAGCTGTCTGATTTGATCATTGAACACGGGCCCCTTGTGGGTGGTAACACAAGCTATGGTACAGAAACGCCAGCCCGCCTGTCTGCAACTGCCTGCCTTGCCCCTCGGGCACCTGATTCAACTGGCTCCGGTGTTTCTGCAGGTCTGTCCTTGCAGACAGAGGCTCTCTAATGCAGGCATGGTACTCCGGGATGCCTTCCTGGGGGAGGTGAGCTTGTTTGAGTTTGTCTCAGGATTTGCTAAGTGGCAAAGAGAAAGAAGCGAATGACTCGAGCCTTTCCCATGGTTGAAGTAGGTTTTGATGAGATCCAAGGCCCTTGGCCTCCCAGAGCAGGGCAGGCTGGGGGAGGAGATGGGCAGGTATACAGGGAGACAAGGAGCATCTAGGGCTGGCATGGGTCAGAGAGGGGACCTAGGAAAACCCTTCTCGTCTGGCTTCTGGCTGCTCCTGAGAGCTAAACTCTCCAATGGGCACAGCTTGCCCAGTTGTGAGAGTTCCCACAGCATGGCTGGTGATCAAAGACCTGGACCACGAGTCGGCAGCCCCGGCAGAACACCAACCATCACCAGTGCTGTTACCCAGGTAAGCTAGATCAGCTCCGCAGGTGTTTTTGTGATGGTATAACAACTAGAGCTCCTGCCAGATGAAAGGGATTAAATAAAACCCAAAGAGAAGGGTGACCAGAAGCCGGGGTGAATGCAGCAGCTCCTGGAGAAAGTAGCACGTCTTTGAGTTCAGAGAACCCACCCCCTGGGAGGCTCACAGACACAGTTCATCCTCCTACAGAATCAGCTGGGGTCCCCTTTATCCTCCCACCTCCCAGCTATGGAAGCCTGGTACCCCAACACCCACCCCTCTGCAAGCTCCTCGTCTCCCGCCCCCCAAGACAGCTGGGCTGGAGCCTGGGTTCTCCCGTCAGCACCAGGGCTGCAGCCCCCCTCCTTTAGAAGAGCATGAGGGCTGACCTTTGGGGCTACAGGTTGAGGGGAATTTGTGGGAAGAGATCAAATCGTCTTGGAAGAGGGGAAAGAGAATGGAGGGGGCGTTGCCATGCTCATGGCTGAAGCCCCCTGTCCCGGTCCCGGGGCTAATGGATGCGGCGGAGCACACACAGACCCGGAGTTCGGGAAGGGTAGCCGGGAAAGGACAGGCGAGACCAAGTGAGGCCGTCGATCCTTCATTGTTCCCTTCTGCAACGCTGGGTCCAGGTCGGTGTCAGCCACCGGTGTGCCCAGGCCCACGGAGTAGGAGCCGCCCGCTGGGCCCTCTCCTGCGGCGGCCCCGCCCCGCTGAGACCACGCCCCTTGCGTTCTACTCCCCCAGCCCCACGCCGGCACCCACGCCCGCCGGTCACACATATCCCAGCCCCGGGGTCGGGCCCACGGGGCTGAGAAGGACCACAGGACCCTTCATTCCTTCTAAAAATATGTATTGAACGGCCAGGACGTGCCGGGCACTGGCCCCGGCGCTAGGGATGAGCTTGCGCCCCCGCAGCCGCAGCTTCTCGCTTCCATCCTCGGAATGGCTGCGCCTCCCGAGCCCCGGGCCCCGCACCGGGACATCCCACAGTGCAGCCTGAGTGTGACAGGCTGGCGCTACGGCTGACCAGGCCGGCCCCGGGCCAGTTCACACCTGGGAGCCCCTCCCAGCGCCCCTACATCCCCGCGCCCGGGCCTGAGGGCCGCGGTCCCAGCCGAGGAGGTGCACAGACGACCTCCGACGCACCGCGGACACATCGCACCTCGACACCTCGACACGTGGGGTCCAGGCGAGGAATGTCTGGTCTCGCTTCCCCCCTCAGGCCACGGGGGACCTCTGACAGTCCCCCTTCGGGATGCTTCTGGAATTCTGTTCGCAGGCCCTCAGAGCCTTTTGATTGATAGAGGCTCGCCCTCCGGGGTTCTACAAGCCGCCATCTCCGGCCATTCCCCCCAGGCACCCCGAAAACGGTGCGCTTGGGTCCGGGCTCGCTACAGCGCCTGGTCCTTGGCGCCGGGGGTGGGCGCCGGGGCGGCCCGGTGCACGCGCTGGTGCTTGAGCAGGTGCTGCTTCTGGCGGAAGCCGCGGCCGCAGGCGGCGCACAGGTAGGGCCGCTCGCCCGTGTGGTTGCGCCGGTGGCGCGTGAGGTTGGGCTTCTGGCTGAAGCGGCGGCCGCAGTCGGGGCAGGGGTAGGGCCGCTCGCCCGTGTGGATGCGCCGGTGGATGGTGAGCGCCGACCACCACGAGAAGCACTTGCCGCACTCGCTGCAGATGAACTGGCGCGGCGCCCCGGACCCGGCCAGGCCCGCCCGCGCGCCGCCCCACGGCACGTCCCCGGGGCCCCGCGCCGGGGGGGCCGCGGCGCGCGGCGCGGCGGGCCCGGGGCGCGGCGGCGGGGCGGCGGCGGCGGCGGCGGCGGCGGCGTGCGCGCGCTCGTGGGCCCGCAGCGCCGCGCGGCTGGCGCAGGTGTGGCCGCAGCTGGGGCAGCGCGCCGCCGCGGCGCCCGGCAGGTGCGTGCGCTGGTGCTTGAGCAGGTGCTGCTTCTGGCGGAAGCCGCGGCCGCAGGCGGCGCACAGGTGCGGCCGCTCGCCCGTGTGGTTGCGCAGGTGGCGCGTGAGGTTGGGCTTCTGGCTGAAGCGGCGGCCGCACTCGGGGCAGGGGTAGGGCCGCTCGCCCGTGTGGATGCGCCGGTGGATGTTCAGCGACGACCACCACGTGAAGCTCTTGCCGCACTCGCTGCAGATGAACTGGCGCGGCTCGCCAGGCCCCGCGCCGGCGGCGGCGGCGGCGGGGGGCGGCGCTGCGGTCCGGGCCGCGGCCGGGCGCCACCAGCCCTGGCACAGGCCGAGCCAGGCCCACTCGGGGCGGGCCCGCGGCGGCGCCGGCCGCAGGCGGCAGGCTCGGCGGCCCGCGGGGGCCCGCGGCGGCTCCGGCGGCGCGGCGCGCGCCCCCTGGCGGCGGCGGGCGTGCGCGCGCTGGTGGATGCGCAGCCCCACCGGGTGGCGGAAGCAGCGCGCGCACTCGGGGCACGCGTGGCTGGCCGGCCGCGAGTGCGTCTGCTGGTGCTTGAGCAGGTGCTGCTTCTGGCTGAAGCGCCGGGCGCACTCCGGGCAGCAGAAGGGCCGCTCGCCCGTGTGGTGCCGCTGGTGGCGCGCCAGGTTGGGCTTCTGGCTGAAGCTCTTGCCGCACTTGGCGCACAGGTAGGGCTTCTCCCCGGTGTGCGTGCGCTGGTGGATCTTCAGGGACGACCACCAGCTGAACCTCTTCCCGCAGTCCAGGCACACGAAGTGCCCCTCGCCGGCAGAAAGAGCGGGGCTCAGGGGACCGGGGGCTGTCCCCGGCGCCCGGCCCGCCAGCCCCGCATCCTGCTCAGCGGGAGGAGTCCACCTGGGACCCCCAGTCTCCTCCTGTCTCCCCAAGGCTCGGGGCTTCATGGTCTGGCATGGCGGGAGGCCCCGACGCTGCTGGAAAATGTTTTCCTTATCCTTGGAAAGGGCGGCCTGCGATACCAGGGTCTGCAGCAGCCACTCTGGCTTCTCCTGCTTGACCTTCATCGCCAGCCCACCTCCTGCCAGAGGCGAAGGGAGAGAGGACAGCGAGAGTCAGTCACTGCTCTGCGGGGTGGAGGCAGGGCACAGCAGGAAATAAGGCGGGAGAAAAGAGTGCAGGAGGAAAAGATTTACAAGTGGAGAAGAGGGAACAGGAAAGGAGAAAAAGAGTAGGGGAAGGTGGGAAGGACAATGAGGTGGAAGCAGGCTGGGGTGTGGAGAGGGCAAAGGGAAAAATGCAAGACAGGACAGACAAGAGCACAGGCCACCCCGCTGGCTCCACCCCAGGCCCGGGAGATGCAGAGATGGTTAAAGACACAGATCCAGTGAGAACACCAAGGAGCAAGCAGAACATGCCGAATTTCTGACTCTCACTCTCTAAGAGGCTCCTCCACGTGCCGGGAGCTCGCTAAGCGAGGGCATGCCCAGTCCCTCAGAGGTTGGGGGACCGAGCCCCACATCACTGCCAGGCCCTCTCCAGTGGCCACCGTGCGTGAGCCCCTCACCTGCTTGCACCTCGGCTGTTCGGCAACCTCACCTTTCTTCAACAGAACCAAGAACAAGAAAGTCGGCCAGAAAGGTCCTGGCATCCAGAACAGGTGTTGCCTTGTACTTAACCTAGTAGCCTTTACTTTCGAGAGTCCTGCACATGGCTGCTCGGGTCTGCGAGGCGCTTTGTCCCTCTAGGTCAGTAGGTACCGGTCCATGGCCTGTTAGGAACTGGGCCACACAGCAGCAGGTGAGCGGCTGGCAGTGAGCTAAGCTTCATCTGTACGTGCAGCCGCTCCCCAGCGCCAGCATCACCACCTCAGCTCCACCTCAGATCATCAGATTCTCATAGCCCAGCTACCAGAAAGGCTGGGGACCACTGCCCTAGGTCACGGACATCACCCTGATGGAAAAGGTCTGCTACAGACACTAAACACAGACGATGATTCCATTTATGTGAAGTTCAAAGCTGGCAAAACTAATCGATGAGTCTGAAGGAAGGATAATGGTCCCCTTATACAAGACACTGTGACTGGAAGAAGGCAGGAGGGGACTTTCAGGATTCTGGCAGTGCTCCCTTTCTCGATCTACATGCTGCTGTTTACGTGAGCATGTTCGTAAGAATTTATAAGGATTGTGACCTACACATTTTTCTGTGTTACACTTCAATAAGTTTAGATTCAGTAAAAAGTAGGTGAAATGAAACAGTTGTGAACAAAGAAGTTCTGAACAATGGGTTTCAATATTTAACAAAAGAATCCCAAAGGAAGTAGGAAGGAATTAAAAGATAAACGCTGAGATTATACGATAAAGGGAACAGATATAAAAAGGATTGCGAAAACACTGCATGTCAACTTGAAAATCTATATAAAATGGATTTTGTGAAAAAAATATAAATGAATAAAACTGACTCAAGAACAGTTAAAAACATATCTATATAGTCAACTAGAAGAGACTGAAAGCTAAAGTTCTACCTTGAAAATGAGACACGAGCCCCTTGACTGTATAAGCAGGTTCTACTAAAACTTCAAGGGAAGGATTGTTCCCAGCTTTCATAAACTGTGACAGTGACTAGGAGGGGAGGGAGGGATGGAGCCTACAAGCTACCATAATCCAAGATCAAAACAAGACAAGGGTGGGGCGGGCAGGAAATTATAGGTTTATGGTTCTCTGCTAGGAGCCAAGAACAAACACAAGACCTTCAGCAAAGCAGGTTCCGCAGTATTAAAAGAACAGCACAGCAGGACCTTGCAGAAATGGCTCGATATGATCCGTGACATTGAGTTTTAAAAAGTGGAAAACCACTACGGCCATGCCACCCTGAACATGACCAATCTCGTCTGATCTCAGAAGCTAAGCAGGGTTGGGCCTGGTTAGTACTTGGATGGGAGACCACCTAGGAAGACCAGGAGCTGCAGGTGAAGGAAAAATAACAAAAGTGGAAAACCTCATACCATCTCCACAGGTATGAAAAGTCATATGACAAAATTCAACAGCATTTCTGGAGGGAGGGAGGGAAGGAGGGAGGAGGAGGAGGAAGGGAAAGGAGGAAGCTCTTAGTAAAGTCGGAGTATAAGGAAACTTTCATAGGTTGACAAAGGAGCTGTACTAGAAATTGTGGCAAATGTTATAACCAAAGGCAAAAGATTAGAAGTCCATTCAAGGTAGGGACAAGACAAGGATGCTCACTGGTACTGCCACTCTTCATCATTGTCCTTAGGAATTAGCCAGAGCATATAGGGAAAAAAGAAGTATGTAAAACAAAGGAAAACTATCACCTAGAATGGACAAGAGAACCCACTGACAAAGTATTAGAGATGAAAGGGTTTCACCACGATCGCCAGATAGAAAAGCATAATAATTTGTAACTTAAAAAAAATGGCAATAAAAGCTGACTGGGAATAAACCTAATATATGTGTGAAGCTTATATGAAGAAAACTCTAAAACTTTATCGAAGTGATGAAAAAATGTAAATAAAAGGACAAATACGTCATGTTTGTAGATGAGAAGCCCTTCACGCCAAAACAATGTTTAAATCCTGTGTAATCCTAATTAATTATAAAATTTACACTTTGCACAAATCGCCCAGAAAATTCTAAAAATGAGAAAGGGAGATTTTGGCTTCTACACTAACAGCCAGAATACTGCCACCACCTACAGAATGGCTAAAATCCCAAACACTGACGACAAAAACTGCCGGCGAGGCACGCGACACGGTGCAGCCACTCTGGCAGACAATTACTCAGTTTCTCACAAAACTGCACGTGCCCTCCCCGTGCGATCCAGCGATCACGCGCCTCGCTGTTTGCCCGAAGGGGCTGAAAACTTACGTCTACACAACCACCTGCACACGGGTGCTTACGGCAGCTTTATTCAGAACGGTCAGAACTTGGTGATGCCACCAAGATGTCCGAGGTGGGGGGTGGCTGAGCAGCGATACCCCATGCAGCGGAGCCCTGTTCGGCGATGAAATGGCCCCCTGAGCCACGGGAAGACCCGGGGGAAATGGAAGCGCACCCGCTGCGAGGCCCGCCACTGCCTGATCCCACTCACGTGGAGCTAGCGCTCCCCTTGTGAGTTTCCCCGGGAACAAGGGCCAAAATGTTTGGAACCGACTTTCTTAGGTTTTCCTGTCACTATGGTAATGTCACACACTCACACACACGCAGGGAATGCTCTGTGGAGCTGGGGGACAGACTGGGAGGGGGTGGCATCAGGACCCGGCCCGGAGCGTATGGCACCAGACAGCACGCCGCCCCCCTTCGGGCTGTTTCCTCACAAAGGGCCCTAAGTGGGTCGGCAGACACAGACCATGAACTCCGAGTGACCCCAGCACCGATGCCAGTTATGGTGAGGAGGACGAGGACAGCGGGGCGTGCTTCAGTGCGACTGGCAGGCCCACCCGAACCCTGCGGCAGCACTCCAGCACCTCACTACCCGACCGCCAACGCCCGCACACACACCCCGCACATTTCGGGGGGCGGGGCGTGCACGTTCCCTCGCCTGGCAAGGCCTAGGCTGTGCTTGGTCATTTGCTCGCTCTCAGAGTCATTTGGTTCCATTCTTTGACGTGACCTTCAACATCCTGGTCCCACCCTGCAACTCGACACCCTCGAAGCTACCGGTGAGGGCAGCAGCTCACCCTGGCTGGCTGCAGAGGGCCAGGGGGGACAGGCCTGGGGGGGCTGAGGCTGGCCCGCACCTTGCCAGCTTTTCTCTTACCTGTGCTGGCACCAGCCAGGCCACGCTCCATCCCGGAGGCCCCACGCTGGCATCGGCACGCGCTCCCCGCCTGCGCTCTGCGGGGGAGGCGGGGGCAAAGAGAATCGGTCTGTGAGACGGGACAGAGGGGTTCCCAGCCCTCCTGCCACCTCGCAGATGCAGCCCTGCCCTCTCCAGAGCTTTTCCACCATCGCCTCCGTGGAAATGTGCAGGTGTTTTTAATCACACATACACCTGCGAGGCAGGTAAAACAGGCACAATTCCCGCCTGATGAAGAGGAAACTAAGGCCACAGAGGGTTGCTGACAGGCCCGGAGTCACAGGGGTGGCCGAATGCAGGCACTGGGCAAGGCCACAGGCCGTCTAGCCCCCAGACCGGACCCATACACCTGCAGAGCAGCGAGTGAAGGACCCCCCTTCCATGCCCCACCCGCTGGCAGAAACTCAAGTAGGCTACAGAGAGAGGGGTCCTACAGACACCCCGAAAGGCAGAGTCCCTCCCAAGTCACCGGCCCCTCCTCTCAACGTCCCCATCCATGTTCCAGCACAAACCCGCCCCCCCGGGGAGCTCTCGGCGCCAGAACACACACATCCCAGCTGGGGCACGTCCGCCGAGCTGGGCTCATCTTTTTCTTTTTTGGCGCTCAGGCTGTCAGGGCATTTTCTGATGGGCTCACTTACTGCCTGAACACTACTGGGGACAGGTCATGCTGTTCAGATGCTTTGCACTGGCTGCCCCCCTGGGGGGGTGCTGCTCCAGACCTCTGCATGGCCCCCCTCGTCCCTTTCAGGTTTCGGCCTAAATGTCACCTCCTCAGAGCAGCCTTTCCTGGCTCCTCTAGGTCAGGTCGCAGCCCAGCGCCACTGCACACTCCTCCATGATGCTCAGCGCCCTGACATAGTATTTACTTGTCTGCTCATCCCTGTCATCGCGAGGACAGAATCTTTTCGTGACCACTGTGGAGTGCCTGGGGCCTGGGACAGAGGCCCCTGCACAGGGGGCACTCACAGGGATGCAGGGCACAAACGCTGCCGGCTGACCCACACTCAGAGGGGGGCTGCGGACGGCCTGGGGTGCATTTTCTCCACCCAGTGCCGTGGACTGCCTCTCCTAAGGATGGGGGCCTTGTTTCACACACCCGTACCCCCTGTCCCCCTACAGTCCCAAAGGGCCCAGCAAGGACCTGTGGCTGTCGGCTCAGCTCCAACAGCTGTGACCAAGGGGCTTTTCCAGACACCAGTCAGCGCTTCCTTCTGGGCCCCTCAGCTCAGCCCCATCCAGGAAACCCAGTCTTACCTTGCCCCGCACCCGGGGCCCTCAAGAGCCCCCTAGAGACCTCATGCTAAGAGTCCCCCCTTCCCTCTCTCAGGTCCCCTTCCAGCAGCCACTCCTGGGGCAGGGACCCAGGCTGGCAATCTAGACCCTGCCAGGAGAGCAGGTGGGAGGAGAATCTAAAGGGTAGAGAAATCATCTTCCTGGGTAGCAAAAGGGAGAGACACCCTGCCCCTGGCGGACTGCCTGCGATGTGCATCTTTCTGTATGAGGCTTCTTCGGTGATAAAACTGTCTTCAGTGGGGAGCTGTTCTGAGTGGCAGATTTTGTTTTTAATTCTATTTCCCCAGCAAGAGTCCGCTCTGCATTCCTCCTGTGGTTTCCTAGAGACATTAAAGCCTGCTGTGGTGCAGAGAACGGGGGTGGGGTGGGGCTGGAGGAAGGGAAAAGGCCCCCATGGGGCCTTGGTGGATGCCAGTGCTCCTGACCTTGTGCCACCTGTTCCCTAAAGGTTACTCCACATCCTTCACCTTGGGGAAGCCTCTCACCAATGTCTGCCTAAAGAGGCTCAGGGGACTAAAGAACAGGAAGGCCACCTCCACGCTGGGAAACCCAGTCAGGCAGCTGGAGCCACGATTCGGGGTAAGGATGGTGGGCAGGGCTTGGCCTTATTCACAGAACCCCAACCCAACGCAACAAGGGGCCCTGTGAGGCCAACCAAGTCAGTCCTACTTGATGCATTCTGTCTTCCAAGAGGCAGCAGGGCCTACACATCACCTCAGGTGGCAGAAAGGCTCCAATTCACAGTGAAGTCCCATGTCCCTGGGGACTTCTGTCCTGACCACGGCAGGATCCATGGGGTTCGTGGTCCAAGTAAGACAGAAGCAGACATGGAAGGAAGGGACCTTCATGGCTCCCACGAGGAGAAGACAGACATGAGAGGGCAGGGCTAGAAAAAGAGGTGGAAGGACAGGAATGGGGACAGAGGCCCACCCCGCCTGTACGCTCAGGCAGCTCATCTAGAAAACAGGCTGGCAGGTGTCCTGAAGACAAACCCTGAGATGGCCAACCACAGAAAAGTCCCTCTTTGTGGCCAGGTCTCTCCAGGTCAGCCAAGCTGTGCCCCTTCCACCCTTCTCACCCCAGCTGACAC
Organism: Cynopterus sphinx; assembly: GCA_030015415.1. Taxonomy (NCBI): domain Eukaryota; kingdom Metazoa; phylum Chordata; class Mammalia; order Chiroptera; family Pteropodidae; genus Cynopterus; species Cynopterus sphinx. Next base: position 2,151,857 of record CM057393.1, read on the forward strand.
ATCTGTCAGCTGACCTGAGAGATACACAGGAACCCAGCGAGTAAGCTGCTCAGCAAACGCCCCGGCCAACAAACAGGAGGCAACGGAGGCCAATCTGCCACCCCCACCGGTCCCCGCAGGCCACTTGGCCCTGACCGCAATCTCCGCTGACCTTTCCTCTCCAAGCCCCGCAAGCTCTGTGGTGACCAGGACACACGTCCCCCTCCCCAGGTCCTGGCTCGGAGTCCTGCCCGCCTCACGCAGGTCCGGCAGCAGTGGGGATGAGAGCCCCCTCCACCGGAAGGCCTCCGCTGGGGCAGCTGCCATGACAACTGCCAGACCACACAAAGCCGGGATTGTGGCCTGCGGCAGGTGGTGAGGTCTGGGGGCAGGGGAAGGTAACAAAGGAGTTTTGGTCTTAGCAGAAACTCGGGGGTGGAGAGCAGCTGGGTAAGGAGAAAGCCACGGGCGGAGCGGCCGTGAGGGGACATGTCCAGGTCTCCCCGCTTCCTCTGGGTCTCAGGCCCTTGAACTCTTCCTCCAGCCAAACACACGTCCCCTCACAGACTCAGGCCCCAGGTGGAGAAGGAGAAGCGGACGTGTCCTTTGTCACCAGCGGAACAGGGCTTGGCCACATGCCCCCCTGCACAGCCGTGATCCCCGACCCCGGCCTGCGACCCGGGGCCTCAATCTGCCGCTGCTCACTTACGCCAACAACCCTGCCCCCACAGGAAACAGAGCGCAGGGGTGGTCCTCCCCAGGTGCCCCCTCGCGCCCAGCAGACGCCCCTCTGAGCTGCTCCTTGCTCCTGCACCCCAGCGGGGCTGCCATGCTCCCCCATCTTCCCATTAACCACGTGTCCCAGCCCTCAGCCGGTTCACCCACCTGGTGTTTGGTGCATCACCCACCCTCTCAGCCTCCTGCCCTCCCCCACGCACCCACTCCCACCTCCTCTCCTCAGAAGTTCCCTGCCCGCAGGCCCTGCGTCTCCTTTCCTCACCCTGATCCACCCGTGGGAGCTCAGGCAAGTCAGGCCCCAGGGAGCGGGGCTTGAGGCCGTGCCCAGGCCAGCACGGGCAGCCCTGGGCATGCTCTCAGAGTGCCCCCAGGGTGTGGGGCTTCCGCTCTCCCGCCTCATTGTTGATCACCTCGGTGTTGACAACTATGGGAAGGAGAGGGGGTGCTCAGCCAGACAGCAGGAGGGACAGGGACACAGCACCGCCCGCTGCGCACCGACTGTGTGCCAAGCACTTAGCAAGCATCACCATTTCATCCCTCGTGGCCAGTGACCATAAGAACCATAAGAAGTTAAGCTGCCCGCTCCAGGTCACACGCCTAGCGAGCACAGGAGCCAGCACCCAGCCGGCGTCAGCCCGCCCTGGGACCACGTCGCTTCCCACGAGAAGGTACGAGACGTGCCAGAACTTAAGTTTGGTTTCTAAACCCAGGTGCGGTTAAATTTATATAAGTTAAATTAAAAATCTATTTCTCGATCACAACTGCCACATTTTGAGTGCTCAACAGCCAGCGCCTGTGACTAGAGCTACTGTGATGGGCAGCAGAGAATAGGTCACAGAGTTCTGCTGGGCGACCGGCGGCAGACCGGACACTCCAGGAAGGCAGGCCTTACCCCGCTCGGTCCCTGATATGCAGATGGGACTCAGTTTATATTGGTTGATTGATTGGTTGGTTGATTGAATGAATGAATGAATGAATGAAACAAATGAAGGACTAAAGAGGGGGCGCCTCTAGGCCCAGTGCTTCCTGGCTAACGACAGATCAGCCTCTCAGGAGGAGTCGATGTGCCCCGCCTGGGAAACCACGTTCCGTTAGCGGCAGTGGATCTTTCAGTTGAAACAGACCACCACAGGCAGATGGGAAGAAACTGATGCGGACACTAAGTCACACACAAACACACCAGACATTCGCACTATCGGCTAACACAGCTAAGTAAACAAAAGTCGACGATGCAAAAGCACAGAGTCATCCAAACACATGCGAACACCTGCACGACTGTGCATGCAAAGTACAAAGAAACTGAGAAATTTAACAACCCCAGATCCAGCGACAAACACGCCCACTGAACCCCGTCAGCACAAACAACCCAGTGCCCTGGAGGGAATGGAAACGCCCACCTACCCTCACAGGGCCACAGCATCCCCACTGGAGCATTCTCTGCTCCAGGGACCAAACCCAGGAAGGGGGGATGGAAGCAAAGCATCCACAGTGAGCCAGGAAGCTTGGAGCAGAGATCAGAGGTAGTATGATGGGGACAGTCACCTGCTGGGTTACCTGTGCTGGGTAGAGGAGAGGCATGAAGCCAGCAAGGCTGCAGCTGGCTTCAAAGAAGCTGGAGGGACAGAAAGCCCTAGAAAGAGAATTAGGCTCTGCCCAGCTAGCCCAGTGCAGGAGGAGCCCCTCCCCAGACAGGCCTGTGGGCATCCAGCCCAGGAGGCAGCAGCGGGCCCTTCCCTGATCCCTGTGAACCTGGGTACTGCCCGGGCAGGCTCCTCAGCCCAGTCTCCCCTTGAAGTCTGGGAACCCGGAGTACTAGCCCACCTGTCCTTGGCAAGTCACTTCCCTTCTAGGCCCAGGTTCCTAATGGCGACAGAGGTTGGTTACAAGCATCAACAGAAGGAAACCTATGGGAACACTATACTTTCTGAACCTTATAAACCATCTGCTACTCCAGCATCTTCACTGTCATCCTCAATCCTAGGAGAGTGGATAGGGGTGAGGAACAACACGGAAGGGCAGGCCATCCTTCCCCAGAAAGACTGTGTGGGAGGGGAAAGTGCCAAGTTAGCCATGAGACCCCAGGCCAGCCACTTTCCTTCTCTGGGCCTCAGTTTCCCCATCTGCAAATGGAAATAATGCTCACTCCTGTGTATAGAACTGTCAGTATGAAGGGACTCAGAAATGTTCACAAGGTGAGATGAATTCTTTCTAGGTCACCGCTGTTGCCACATACCCTCCCCACTCGTTGTCACAAGCCTGTAGTCAGTCCTGGAATATTCTTGCCCAACTCTTTCCTGCCCAGTGCGGATAAGGGACCACTGTGACCAGGAAGCCTTTTTGGATATGCCAGGCTCAGCTGGGGGCCCTTCTCTTCTTAACCTGTGCACCCACCCAACTCAGCACCATCCACTTGGTATAATGATAATTAGTCTGTCTCCACACAAGGCTGTGAACATCTTAACACAGGGAGTGTTTTTCTCTCCCCAACACCCAGCCCGAGGTCCCGCATGCTGTAACCCATTAATAACAGTTTTAATGAGAGAACATTTAAATAAAAGAAATATAAGTCCAAAACAGATTACGGAATTGTGGAAGCCCAGAGTTGAAGGGAGACCAGTACTCTCTAGTCTCTTCATTCCACAGATGAACACAGGGACCTAAAAAGAACAGCCCACACATTCTGCCCCCCAACCTCTGCGGCTCTGACCACACCCAACCTGGCTCTAGCTGACCAAGACCCACTGCAGGCTCCATCCTACCCAAAGGGCTGCAGGGAGCAGGCGGCGTCTCCATACCCCCCACCTTTACGGAGGAAGAAGCCCCCAGCCCCTAGCCACCCCCGCGGAGATCCTGGTTCCCATGCCCATCTTCCTGCAATACAAATTTCGGGGAGACCCCTACGCACACACTTCCAGTTTCTGCGGTGCTCCCCTCCTCTCACTGTCCTCACCCCAACCCCCAGCCCCGCTCACTTGATGATTTACGAGGCACCTACTATGTGTCACTCTGCTGCGAGCTCTGGGGTTCCTGCCCTCCAGAGCCTCGATCTTTCGGGGATCTCGTCACAACTCCCGAACATCGGGGCAGCGCTGAAGCAGAGCGCGCCCTGGAGGGCCGGGGTGTCTGGGGGGGGGCAGTCCCGCCCCCCTCACCACTCGCCCCCCGGTTGCCCCCGCTCTCCCCGGGCCCCTCCTGCTCTCTGCCCCGGCCTGCAGCCCCTCCCACGCACGGCCCCCGGCCCCGGCCCCACGGGGTGTGCGGGGCTGGGGAAGGTTCGGCGCCGGAGGGTGGGGGGCCCAGGGGACCCCGAGGCCCCCGAGGCCGCCGCCAGCCCGCGGCTGGGTGGAGGCAGCGCGGCAGTGGCGGAGCCGGACGGCGAGCGGCCGCCCAGCACCAGCGCGGTCCGCCCCTCCGCACGCCCCACCCCGCGGACCCGGAGGGACTGGAGGGAGGGGACGGGGATAAATACCTTTGACTTTGTGGCTAAGGTTAACGGGAACTGCCACCCCGGGGCGACTGGGGCACGGGGCTGCCAGCCCCGCCAGTCCCGGGGCGGGCCGGGCGGGCGCGCGGCCCTGATTGGCTGGCGAGCCTGGCCATCCCCGGGGCCGCCCCGCCCCGCCGCCTGATTGGCTGCGCCGCTCAGATGACCGGCTTGGCCCTATCAGAGGAGCCCGCGGGGCGGCCCCTTTGTTCTCCGGAGCCAATGGCCTGGGGGGCGGGCCGACCTCGCCCACCCACCTGCCCCCGCGGGGCCTGGCGGGGGCGGGGCCCGCGGCGTCACCCGGGACCGGACCGGGTCGAGGACGCTGAGGCGGAGGGCGGGGACGAGGCCGGGACGGGGCCGGGGGCGGCGTCCGCGCGGGCCGCCGCCCCCGCCCCCCCCCCGCCCCTCCGTCCGGGCCCGCGCGCTCCCAAGTCGATCTCGTCGCCCGGCCGCGCTCCGGCCGCCGCCCGCGACGCGCCCGCCGCGCTCTGGGTGCCGGGATCCGGGGAACGAGCTCGACCCCCGCCCGCACGCCCGCACGCGAGGGTGCACGCGCCGCGGTGGCGCGAGTGCGGTGTGCGGGGCTCGTGCGACCGGAGGGGAATCGCCTCCGCGCCGCGGGGCTCGCCGCGTCCGGGGCAGGTGACGGACGACTCCGGGGCCCCTCTCTCCGAGAGACTGAGACGGCGTTCAGGCCGACGCCTCGCCGCCGCCTCGAGCAAACAGGGACGCGCGGAGGTTACTCTCCTAGGCCAGGTGTCACTGCTGCTGTAGAGGCAGGGTCCCGATGGCCACGGCGGCTCTCCTGTTCCCAGAGACTCCCTCCTCTCCTCACCCCGATGGAAGGAAAGGCCCCTGTAGGTCAGTGACGTCCCTCACGCTGCCACCGCACAGGGACCACCCACCGGGCAGGATGCCCTCCCGAGCTGCTTAGAAACCGCCTTAGGGACGCAGGTTGACACCAACAAAAGCCGCGCCTCTCTCAGACTCCTCCAAACCTTACCACTCAGCGGGGGGACCTTATTCTAATTCATCAGTCAGCAGCTGCCTACCAAGCATCTGCCATGGGTCCAGCTGCTGTGAGCCTCCCTGGGCGAGACTCTAGCAGTTCAGCCACAAACTTTTGTGCGCTTCTTACGAAAGATACTTTGTCTCTAGACTTTGACTTCTTCATCTATTAAAGAGTTGGTAAGTTTCTGGTTCCACACTTGCCTTGCTGGATTTTTGCAGCACCCTAACCGCATCTGTTGTCTACAGATATGTTTGTAAAATAACCCTCCAGGCATCACTAGGCCATCGCTCTTCAAAGACTCATTAGTGGAGGTAAAGTCATTTCCACCTCCTATGCCTATGTCCTCTACAGAGTGAAAGTCTTTCCCCCAGATTAACATTTCATAACCAAAGGTATCTCGAGGGTAGAAGAACTGAAGCATATCTGGGATCCTCTTTCCATTAAGTGAAAACAAACAAAAAACAGGTGGGCTACATTTACATGTCTGCAAATGCACAGGAAACAAAAACGTCTAGGAAGACAACACCCTCTAACACCTTACATAATGTAAAGACACGGAGAGTGGAGTGAGGGAAACGGAGGACTTCCACATTAAAAAATAAATTTAAGTATGTCCGCATTGTTTAATTTTGATGAGATAATACTTTGGTAATTGTAGAAGGAAAAACAACAACAACAACAAAACCTTGGACTCTTCAGAACAGAAGGGTGGCTCCTTTCAGCCAAACTCTGATCCCTCCAACCCAGGAATTTCTTCCTTCAAGACTGCTGTCAGCATGTGCCATGATGAGCAGGCCTTGGGACCCACAAGGCCCCCACGGGACTCCAGAACTATGGGCAAGTTCATCCTGTCCCCGCCTTACCAGACCCCTCAGGGCTACTTCTGTGGCTTTCCCTGATCTTTGGACCTCTCTTCGCCATCTCTACTCAAAAGCAGTGGGCAGCATAACACAAGAGGACAATGCCCACCCTCCCCATACACCAGGCATTTCCTAAAAGGCGATTTTCATCAAGTCAGCAGCTCTGGTCAGATTCCCTCTCATCCTTTTCCCTCACCCCCAGTACTAAGCCCAGATGCCTGAGGACCTCCTGCTCCCTGCCCATCGCCCTCTGACATTTACCTACTTTCCTGTTCAACACCCTCCCCACCCCACGCCACCCCCTCCAAAGCACTGCTCCCTTCCCTTAAAGCCCTAGCTCCCTTAGGGAGACATATTTAAGTGAGGCTCTCTTGACAGCACACCCTCAGGATCTGAAAGATAATTTATCAACTACACAGGTTTTTAAGTGGCCACATAACCCATAAGCCAATATGAAGCTTTGAAGCTGTCTGCTTCCTTCCTACACACTTAGAGACCCACCCAGTGCCATCCCGCTCTCTCTACTCGTTATTTGTGTACACATATATATGTCCACCCCAGACCTACACCTCCTGGGGGGAAGGATTGGGACTCATCTTTGTATAAATCTCCAGTTTCCACCCCAACATCAAGCTCACAGTAGGTGCTTAATACTTATCTTCACTAAAATCAGCGACATGCCCAATAAACACATGGCTGTGGTCAAAAGCACGGGTTCCAGGAGTCCCTCTGGTGATTATGTTACATGACCTTGAGCAAATGCTGTCATCTGTAAAAGAAGAGTACCTACTGCACATGATCACGTGAGATATTTAGGTAAACTTCTTTACAAGGCGCCACTGACATAAACTAATCGTGGCTGCTATTATTATGCACCACACTATGCTAGGTGCCAGGGAGCTACACAGAAATTACTAAGACTGGTAGAAAAAGGACCTACTGATAACCTGTCTAACAGACACTCCAATTTGTATGAAACAACAGTGCATCCATAACAACAGAATACGGGGAACTGCAGCAGGCCGGCCAGGGAGGTACTACAGGACAGAGGCAATCGGACCTTTCCCTCTGCTAACTGGTACCTGACAAGTCTGCCTTGTCCCCACAGAAGGCTGACCCCCTAGAGAATTAGCCCCAATTGCTGAGTTTGCCTGGCCTTCCCCAAGGAAGAACTGGAGGCAGGGCACAGAGGGGCTCAAGTCAGGGCACCTGGCCTGTGACCAAACCTCACATCCCACAGCCTCCTCTTCCTTGGGACTTCTAAGGACTGCACCACACCTACTCCCTCAGGCGCCACAGCTCCCCAGAGAAAGGAACACTTCTCAGCCACCAGTTCTAAAACCAAATCTTTATTCTCTAGTTTGAAAAGGAGGGTAAGTGGTTGTTCTGTTTAGTTCCAAAGAACAGAACAAGGCCCAGTAGGTAGAAATGATAGGAAAGCAGATTTCATTCATTATAAGGAAGAACTAACAGTTAGAATTATCCTACAATAGAACCAGGGCCTCAGCAGGCAGGGACTCCCTGTCACCTAAGTGTCACAGAGGCTGGGCGTCCAGGTGCTAGAAATGCTGGAAAGGAAACGCCCCTATCCTCCCATCAGTGGATGCTGTTACGGGGGCAGTCCTCTCCACAACGTGGGGTTATGGAAGGAGCGAGGGCAGCCGGGGTGCTCAGATGAAAGCCTGGACACAGGGCTGCGGACAGCCAGGGGGTGCTCCTGGTGGGAACAAAGCAAGTCAGGCAGGAGGAGTGCCCTGGGGCTGATCAGAGCTGAGACCATTGGCAGACGGGTCTCTCCAAGTCTGGGTGCCAGTGCAGGGGCAGGAGGGGGTGGAGATGGGTCAGGGCAGCTCAGCTTCGCTCCCAGCGCTGCCCAACAAGGCCAGCAGGTTTTCCCAGGCGCACCAGGCCCTGCCGCCCACTTCTCCTCCCAAGCGCTCACCCACCCCCTAAGCTTCTAAGGACTGCACCGCACCTACTCCAAAACCGAGCCAGAGGAATTCATGAAGGACAGGGACATTAAGGCGTTGACGCCAGAGAAGAAGGGTCTTCCTGTCCCCCGGGGCCCCTCCAGGTGGATGGTGGGAGGAGCTGCTATTGCTACTTCTGCAGGGCACAGGACAGTGAGGACAGAACCTTAGCCAACGCCAGCTGCCCCGTGGGGGGGGACCTCCCGCTCTACCAGGGCCCAGCTCGCTCCCCGCCTCTCCCACCCCGTGCAGCAGCGCAGGCCGCGGGAACGACGCCCAGGCCACCGCCTCAGACGTCATGCTTCTTTTGATGGGCCAGGAGCTTCTCCTCGTCGTCGAAGGTCTGGCCGCAGATGGCGCAGCAGAAGGCGCCGTCCCGGATGTGGCTCTTGCGGTGGGTGATGAGGTTGGACTTCTGGCTGAAGCTGCGCTCGCAGTCGGGGCAGGCGTAGGGGCGCTCGCCGGTGTGGATGCGCCGGTGCGACACGAGGTTGGACTTCTGGCTGAAGGCCTTGCCGCAGTCGGGGCAGACGTAGGGCTTCTCGCCGGTGTGGATGCGCCGGTGGGCGGCCAGGTAGGGCTTGTGGCGGAAGGCCTTGCCGCAGTCCGGGCACACGAAGGGCCGCTCGGGCGCGTGGTCGCGCCGGTGCGCCGCCAGGTGGCTGCCCTGGGAGAAGCGGCGGCCGCACTCCTCGCAGGCGAAGGGGCGCTCGCCCGAGTGGACGCGCGCGTGGGCCACCAGGTGCGTCTTCTTGCCGAAGTGCTTCCCGCACTCGGGGCAGGCGAAGGGCCGCTCGGCCGAGTGCTGCCGCTGGTGCGCGCGCAGGAAGCGCTCCAGCCGGAAGCCGCGGCCGCAGTCGCCGCAGCTGTAGAGCGCCGCGGCGGCCGCCCCCGGGGCGCCCGGCGGCGGCGGCGGCGCGGGGGCGGCGGGCTCCGGGCCCGGCTGCGCCGCGGGCTCCGGGGGCGCGGCGGGCGGCCGGGGGCGCGGCGCGCCGGGGGCGGCCTCCGAGCGCCGGTGGATCTTGCTGTGGGACAGGAGGTTGGGCTTGTGGCGGAAGCGGCGGCCGCACTCGGCGCACGGGTAGGGCTTCTCGCCCGTGTGGATGCGCCGGTGTGAGGTCAGGTAGGGCTTGTTGGTGAAGCGCTTGCCGCACTCGGGGCACTGGTGGGGCCGCTCGCCCGTGTGCACGCGCCGGTGCGCGATCAGGTTGGGCTTGTGTCGGAAGCGCTTGCCGCAGCACGCGCACTGGAAGGGCCGGTCCACCGCGTCGCCGCCCGGCCGCGGCGCCGTCACCGCCGGGCGGCCCCGGGGCCGCGGCCCCAGAGCCTTGGCGGCCGCCTCCTCCAGGGCCTCGGCGACGTGAACGCGCTTGTGAGCGACGAGCTGGTCCCACTGGGCGAAGCTCCGGCCACAGTTGCCGCATATGAAGGGCCGCGCCTCGGGGGCAGGGGGATGGCGCCGCCGCAGGTGCCCTCGAAGCTGCTTGCGTCGCCAGAAGCGTCTCTCGCACTCCGGGCAGGCGATGGGCCGCTTGGCCGCCGAGTGGGCCCGCAAATGCAGCACCAGGGCCACCCAGCCCCGGAAGCTCTGCCCGCACAGGTGGCAGGCAAAGCCCAGGTCTGGGGTGGCAGCGGCGTGGACCTGGCAGTGCAGCGCCAGGAAGGGCGGGTGGCGGAAACGACGGCTGCACTCAGGGCAGGGCAGCGGCAGCCGGGCCTGGCAGTGCCGGGAGTGAAGCCACAGGGCCACCCAGCCCGGGAAGTGCCTTCGACAGTGGGCGCAGCGGTGGACCCGACCGGGGGCTTGGCCTCCCGACTTGGCCACAGAGGTGCCTTGTAACCTCAGCCCGCGGGGCTCCTTCTCCAGGGTCGGGGGTGACTCCTGGGAGGGCCCGGAAAGCAGTGGGGGCTGGGCCGGGCCCATGGCCAGGGGGCCCCTGCAGCGACGTTCCAGCATTGGCTCTTCCTGTGCTGTGGGCAGAAAAGCACAGTCACTCTAGAGACCTGCTCGCTGGGCCCCGGATCCCACCCTGGCCGCCCTCACCCTTCTGGACTCTGAAAGCCCCTGTATCTAGAAGGCTCTTCCATTTCCTTGTAGGTTCTATATTATGATAATCTGGGGCTTCCAGACATAACATTTCAAGTATATTTGTCATCAGCCTTTAGTGACCCTGAAAACTACCAGAGGGAGGGACTTGTGACACCTCTTGGGATCCCCACACGGCAGCCATGCATCTGGCATAAAGTAAACACTCCAGAGTTGGCAGCACACACGGTCCTGCCTCCCCAGAAAGCGCAGCGCCTCCCCCTACAAGCGTCGTGCGTTTTCCGAGCGCTGCCCGGCTGCCCTCTCCTCGCTCCTACTTCCTGTTGCCACATCTGAGCTTCATGGCAACTGTGAGGCTGGAGGAGCAAACGTTAAGCTCCCAGCTTGATAGAGAAGCAGCTGAGAGGCATAAAAGGTGACAAGACTTGCCAAGGGGACACAGTAAGTCAACAGCAGAACCAAGACTAGGGCGACAGGTTCTTCTAAACCCCCGAGCCAGTGTTCTTTCCTCTTAAACATCTGGGTTTGTAAAGACCTCACAGAAAGACATTTCTATAGCCTTTTATTCCTAGTACCCACCCGGCCCTAATCACACCACGGGAGCCACTTTCGGCCTTCCTCACCTCTGGTCTCTCAGGGCAAGAAGCCTGGAGAAGGAGCGAGAACAGCCCTTCCGGGAACAGGATGGGGGCGCTGGTTGCTACTCCCAGCCCAGCACAATGCCAGGCCACCGCCTGTCCAGACCGTGCCAACGCTCTGCCCGCCTAAAACCCTCCACCCACATGCACACGATTAGGACATCACAGGAGCGAAACCTCCCCAGAATCCAGGAACGCCCCGGCGCTGCCTACCCCGGGGTGGCAGGGATTATCGGGGCATGAGAAGCAGAGGAAAGAAGAGACCATAACCTCCGTCCCCTGTCCGGTCCTGCCCCAACCCCGCCAGGGGCCGCCCCACATTTGGCAACTCCACAGCGTCAGGGAGCCCAGAATCCTGCAGGGCAGCCCTCGCCACTGAGCGGTGGGCTGGCAGTTAGACCCCTGAGGGACCCTCACTGCCTGCGCACAAGCTCCTGCACAACCGAAATTCCCTAGTGTGCACTCCGCCTCCGAGCAGACGTGACTCACTCCCAACCACCAGACTGAGCGCAGGGAAGGCTCCAGGATGCGAGAAGGGGATCCTTCCCCCACAGGCGCCTTCCTTCCCCAGGATGGGGGGCCCCGAGTGCTGGGGCTCTGGGAGGAACTGGGAACCCAACAAAGAAGGCCGGACTCTACCCTGGAGACTGTGGAGCTGGAGACGAGGCTTTTTCCAGCTCCTCCTGGGGATACTCCTGCGACCGCAGCGCCTGCTTCGGCCCACACTCTGGCAGCCCCCAGAGGTCAGAGAAAACTGCAGCAGTAAAGACACCCCTACCCCCATGGCAGAGCTCAGGCCCCGGACTGCAGAGAGGCCAGCCTTACCTGCGGGGAGGGGGAGAGAAAAGAAGCATAAGGCTCTGAGCTCCTCCAGGGCAGTCATCTTTGTGTCCTCGCCAGCCACAGCCCCCTCCCCCACCGAGGCCTCACACCCGGCCGGCGGAGTGACCTTAATGGATCCTGGATTTATACATGGACGTGTCCCCTTCGCCAAGGAAGCGCACGGCTGCGTTTGCGGGTCACTTCCTCCCCTGGTAAGGTCACAGCGCGAACGCCCCGTGCTGATGGCCAAAGGCCGGCCTGTGGCAGCAACTCCGGAGTCCCTGCGGACTCCCCTCCCCCCGCCCTCCTCCCAGCAGGGATTCCAGGCCCGTTTCCCGGGGGGCCGCGCAGGACTCGGCGGAAGCCCCCCGCGCGCCCGGACGCCGGAGGGCCGCGGAGGTCCCACACCCCCTTTTGTACTCGCCCGCGTGCCCCCCCCGACCCCGTCCGCGGACGCACGGCCCCGCGCGCCCCGGAGCGGGCCCTCTCGGGTCCCCGGGCGGAGCGCGCGCCTGGCGGAGCCTGTGCGCAGGTGCGCGGGCTCGCCCCCCAAGTCGGCCCGCACGTCCCCCCACGCACCCCCACACACACACGCACACACGCACACAGCGCGCGCACCGCCCGCCGGTCACGCGCCCCGCAGGCCGGGCCGCCCCGCGCCCGGCCCGGGACGCACCTCTCCGGCGGGGTGCGCGGGGCCGCGGGGCGCGTCCATGAGGCCGCGAAGCCGGCGCCGGCGACCGCGCGCCCCACCGCGCCGCGGCGACAGCGGCAGGTTCGAGTTCACCCCCGCCGGGCCGGGCCCAGCCCCCCCGCCCCCGCCGGTTCCCAGCGCCACGTGACTACAGGAGCTGCCGAGGGTCAGTCGCGGGCCCGGGCCGGCGGCCGCGGCCGGAGGGCGGGGCGGGGTCCCCGCGCGCCCCCAGCGCCCCCTCGCGGGCCGCGGAGGGCCCGGGCCCGTCGCCCCGGCGACCACAGCCGGGCCGGGGGGGTTCCCGGGCCGGGCCCGGCTCCAGGGTCCCGACCCTTTGTCCCTCTGGGGGACGCGCGTCCGCGGCGACCGCGTGGCCGGACTGGTCACTCTGTCCTGGGACGCGGCCTCGCCTACCTGCTCGCCGGAGCCGTGCGAGAGGGCGCGCCCGGCCCAGACGGCCGCGCCCGCCGCGCTGCGGCCACCTTGACCTTGTGCCGCGGGGTCCGCGCCTGGCCGGCCCGGGTGCTGCTTCTGCTTCGGTCGGCAGTGGAGACGGAAAGGGCCCCGGTCGCGTGACCTTGGGAGAGGGGAATGCCCTCTGGTCCCGAAACTGGCGAAGAGCGGGCGCCCGGGTCCGTGCGCGCGGGGCGCGGGGCGGCGGGTGCGGACGGGCGCAGGTGCGAGCCTGCGCCTGTGACTCACCCCCCAGCAGCAGGTGGCCCTGGCTTTCCGAACGAAACTCTTCCCGGGGGTTCCAGGCCACCGCAATGTCGTGTACTTCTATGCTTTTCAACAGAGGCCATTTTTCAACCGTCCAGACACTTTTAAAGCACTTTTAAAATCTACTCCACAAAGAGGAGATGGAATACATAAACCTCTCGTACTTTTACCTCCCGGAGTGAACTCCGGGTAATGTTTTGGTGTAGTGTCCTCCAGTGGTTTTTCTCTGCTTAGCCATCCGTGCATGCTGGACATACTTGGGATAAGGCCTTGCAAGGATGCATTCTGCCCTTTTCATTTAACACGATCGTGAATATTTCTTCCATGTTATTCTTTTATAACATGATTCTTAATGGCAGCACAAATGTACAGATAATTGTCTGCATTTTTTCTGTTTTTCCATAGCGTCGTAGATTTGTTCTTCGCATCCCCAGAAATCCTCTGCAAAGACGCCCAAGTATTGTTTAGAAGCAGCTTTGTGTCTGCAAGAGAGAAAACCCAGCCACCTGTCGCAGTTAGTCAGTCCGGGGCCTCGCTCATCCATCCAACAAATATTTAATCAGTGCCCGCCATCTGTCACTGTGTGGTTCTGGCCTGCTCATGAGCTGGACAGAAATGGTCTGTGCTGTTTTTTCCACAATGTCTTTTAACCCTGGTGCAATGATGGAAATATCTCTTAGGGTAGTATTTAACATGAAATAAAATCAAATGCTCAATGACAATTTCTGAATGGACAGCTGTTGAAAAGGTGGAGGAGACTAGGGAGCAGAGAGAAGAGCAGAAAGTTCCATTAGAATGGAACTTTACGTCATTGATCGTTAATGCCTGCTGCTGAGCATCCTGAAGGCAGATTCGGAAACTCTTACCCAACTACTTCCACGAGTTTTGGGCAATGTGGGGAGAAGGTGAGAAACGCATACTGCTGACCCTGACAGAGGCCACATCTGCTAGGAGGGCCTCATGCCAGCACAGTCACTCCTGCATGCTCACACAGACCTCCACCCAGCGAGCCTTTCCAGCATCGGAACCCCGAGCGAAAGCCACCAGGGCCCAAACTGAGCAAGCCCCCGACTCCAAGGTTAGCATCTCGGATGAGAGGCATCTTCCTGGAAACTCTTCAGGAAAAGATTAGAGTGCTCCTACTTCTGCAGTTCTAGAAATATCCTTAAAGGCATGAACACATGCCAAGTGCCTGGAGAGGACACACTGTAAGAGGAACCCCAGACTGGGATCACATGTCACCACCCAAACTCTGCCGCACCAGGCACTTTTCTGCTGCATATCTAAAAGGAAAAGGACGTAGTTGCTCAAAAGGAAACCAGGTGGAGATCTCAGATTTCCTGCTTTAGGTACAGGGGCTCCGGCACACCAGGGCCCTGAGGCCCTGCTCACCGCTCCTTGCCTCTCACCTTGGTCACTGCTCCCACCGGGCCCCCTGCACAGCCGCCACGAGGTCCAGCCTCCCGACCAGATTGACCCGTTTAAACATAGATCAGGTGGCTCACTTCACACTTTGAAAACGTGTCAGTCCACTGCCACAGCCTCTGAGGTTCCATCTGGACTGACCATGTAGGGCTGGCTAGCTCCGTGTCACGTGGGGTCCTGCTGGAAGCTCACCCCCAACCCCCACAACAGCTCATTCCCCCTGAGGGCTTGGAGATGCTGTTCTATCTGCCTGGGGCGCTCTTCTTCCAGGCCTTCCTGGGGCCAGTCTTCGAATTTACTCAGTTTGGGGCCCAAGAATCTCTCCCCAGAACACGCTTCCCAATGAACCTGTGCATACCTACCTCCCACCTGCGTACTAGTCATGTATTTCTGTGGCTGCTGTGACAAGTACCACAGGCTTAAAACACACAAATCTTCCCTTACAGTTCCAGAGGTCGGACATCCAAAATCAGTTTCACCGGGAAGAAATCAAAGTGTCAGCAGGGCCACATTGTAGCATCTTGCTTCAGTGGTCACACTGCCTTCAGCCTCTTCTGTGGTCAAATATCTCCCTATCCGCCCTCTTGATTACTGTCAGGGGCCGCCTCAGTAACCCAGGATAGTTGTACAGGCAAATACAAATTAAAACTGAGAAGGTTTTCATTCTTCCTGGTGCAAAAAGAGAGAAACTTTCCCCCACAACCACCACCCTATCCTTAGAAAACTTGTCATTGTGAATTTTTCTCTGTCTCTTGGAGATGTGGATATAAATCAGCCTCTTGCCAACTTTACAACCCAAGACTGTCTCTCAAGGACCTGGAGCCATCTGTTTGAAATGTAAATCTCAAGGGAGATAGGGCCCTGTCTCCCAGTACCCATGGGAGGGTGGGAGCCTAACTTGGGAGCCTAACCTGGTTCCAAGCTGCAGAACTACCTCCTGTCAAAGATATGAGGAGCGGGGTGGGCATTTTTTTTTTTTTTTTTATGCACTCTGTGTGACAAATGGTCAAGTCCTCTGACCCGAGGCCTGGCTCTGATTTCTCTTGAGAACACGTGTGTGCTGGGTTTGCATCCGCTGGGCTGTACAACTGGTGAGGTTCCTTTCTGCTCTTTGCCACCTCTTAGCAGAGAACGATAAGGCTTGAAGGTGATGGTAGGAGTAGGTGGTGGCCTTACTGCTCTTCATAGCACTTATCATCTACTTGAAATTATTGAGATATTTATTCCTTTAGATGGCTTTTGTCTAATTACCCACCACAACATAGGTCACACAAGGCAGGGCTCTGGTCCGTCTTTTTAACCACCAAGTAACCGTAATCAGCTCCTAGCATGCTGTCAGGCCCACAGCAGGTGCTCAGTAAGTGTCTGTGGACCAAACGAAGGAGGAAAAGTTAAGAGGTTGACCCCTTGAGAAACTGCCAGCTCTCTTCCCTCGGCTACTGCCTCTTAAGCAGGTGTTAGGGGTCTGGCAGAACTTTCAGTGAGAGAAAAAACGAGTTTTTCTTAGAGAAAAACTCAAATCAGTATGCGAAGGAGGTGAAGAACAAGGAACTCGGAAGAAAACCTGAGTCAGTAACTCTCCTGCTTGAACATATTCTTTTATCTGGAACATTCTTCCAGAATAGCTGGAATCCGAGAACATGTAGGGAACCTCTGGCTCCAGGGGGGCCAATGGGACCAGAGTCACAGCCTCCACGCTGACCGCCGGCTGGCAATTCGGTCCTAGGACCAGATGCCGGGGGAATGGTGTTTCAGCCTGAAGAGAAAGCACCGGACTTTCCCTAGAAATCTACATTCCCAGCCTTTTGAGGTCAGCTCTCGTCGACGGTTACGGTGCTGTCTTTATCCACTCCAGCCTGGCATCCGGTTCCAGCTTCTTCAGCGTAATTCAAAAGCTTAGAAACCGGTGTGTCTCCGTGCTCGGTGTAAAGCCTACCGAAAGCCAAGCTGGATTTAGAAACGCGAGGACATTCGAAGCGGAATCTCGGCAGTTTCTGCAGTTTAGCAGAAGCAGGTGTGTTTTCCAGTGTTTTGTCCCCTGCCAGTGGCATGACAAGAGGGTTTCCTTCAAACGGGTTTAAGGTCTCTTGTGCGAATGTCATTAGGAATTGCAACAACATAGCAAGTTTCCCTCCTTCCTCGTAGCAGCCTATTAAATTGCTACACGCAACAAATGACATACTAAATAGTATCAGTTTCAAAAAGGACAACTTGAAAGTGTTTCCTTTCATAGCATCGAACTGTGCTCAGCGCCTCCCGCTGGCTGAGTTAGTGCCTGGGCTGGCTCAGGGTCTCAGCAAAATTGCATCTGGCACATTCAACAAGCTGGCATGATTTGGGGGTCAGACGGAGGTAAGAGAAGTTCTTAGGGTCAAACTAAGAACCAAAAAGTGACCACGGGCTGCCGCAGTGTGTAAGAAAAAGAAGTCCGCAGCCGGATGGGGGGGGGGTGCTGTTCAAAAGGACAGATCTGGGGCCCGCCACCTCCACCTAGTGTCAGTCCTCGAGGGAGGCTTAGGGAGCTCGTCCTGGGATCCGCCTGACTGTCACTCAGCTTGGTATTTGAAAGTGACTTTTGAAAATGCACGTAATCCGAGCGCGAGTTCCTTTTACGACTCTGCCGGATTTCCTCCAAAGAGCAATTACAAGTTTTCAGGTGTCAATGGCATGTTATGTCAACATCCGCGGCTGAACATCTAAATCCCAGTCGCAGCTCCTGCCACATTAAAGCATTAAAAATGGCATCCGGATCGCTTATTATTATTATTATTTTTTTTTGAAGATAAATGATAGGATTTATATGTTTATTCTCAATAAGGCAATTTTTCTTTCGGCTCCACGTTAGCCATCCTAACCTTGTTCTCTTGCTCACAAGTCACCTGATTATTGTGTCACACAGACCCCCCAACCCCTTCCCCCCCAAAAAAAAAAAAGCTTTGCTTTTCAAATAATCAGGTTGAGTGCATAGAACCAGATTTTGGGAGAAAATTTCCTCTGTGTGTGTGTGTGTGGGGGGGTAACTGAGTGAGTGGAGCAGAGTTCCTTTGCAGGGGGTCAGGGACAACCTGTGGGAGCAAGAGGCTCAAACCCCCCTGAACACCAAGGAAGCTCTGAACAGGCACATGGGAAACAGGAATGAGGTTGGGGACATCAGAGGAACATTCCCAGGCCTCCGTCGCTGCCTGTGACCAGAGGCTTTAGCCTGTGGAAGTGGAGCCAGGTGAGGGCAAAGGCTCAGGTGCAGGCAGGAGAGTAAAGTCAAGGCCCACACGTAATGGTCGCTCTCAGACTCCTGCCCCCAGTCCTTGGCACTGCTCACAGGCAAAACCTCGGAGGACTCCTCTTTGAAAAACGTTGTCTCGCTGTTAAGAAAAGACCTATGGACAATACTGATATTTGGGATCCTTCAAACAAACAAAAATATCAGGCTTACTCTCTGATGGACCCACGTTGCAGCCCACCAGTTGACAAAGCCCCAAACCTCCCACGAAGCTTTCAGTGGGCATTTGAGGAATGCAAGACCAAATCCACAAACCGAAACAAGAAGAATGGAACTTTTTGAAAAGAAATCCTATGTGTATTTACAGAAGGGTCTTGTTAAATAGGAAAGAGCTTTTTCAAAATTACACACACACCCATGATTGAAATTTTAATTTAAAAAAATTCAAGAAAAGGTTTGGAAGAAAAGGTCAAGAATATTCCCCACTTACTGGAATCAGAAGTGAAACGGGGACATTTGTACCGAGTCTGCAGAAATAAAAAATATTATGAGTCCTATGAACAACTGCACACCGACAAATTGAATCACGTAGGCGAAACAGACAAATGCCTAGAAACATAAAACCTACCAAGACTAAATCACAAAAAATTTAAAAAATCTGAATTAAACTATAACTAGCACTGAGATTGAATCAGGAATCAAAAATATCCGAACAAAGAAAATCCTGGAACCAGATGGCTTCCTTGATGAATTCTACCAAACATTTTAAAGGTAAATTAATACCAACCCTTGTCAAATTTTCCAAAATACTGAAGAGGCCGGGACATTTCCAACTCACGCCATGAGGCCAGTTTAAAAGCCACGTGAAACTTTATGTCTTTGAAGATTATGCTGATTTTTTTATGCTGATTTTTTTATTTTTATCACGGAGAAACATTTGATAATCATTTCAAATTCATCCATCAGTGGTACTTCTCCTAGGTTCTTGTGTTAACACTGACTGCATTTACTTTCATTTTCCCTTTTTCTTATTTTTTTGTAAAAAGAAAGTAATGTTTACTTTTTGAGATGTAGCTCATTGGTTCTGATATAGAGTGTTTTCATTATTGTTGTTTCGGGAATTCTGCACTTCACTTTATTTCCTCTTAGATCCAATATTTCTTTCTTTCTTTTTCTTTGCCAAGTAGTAATATTTTCTTGGTAATTTCTGCTTTTACTATTAATTTTTTTCAATCATCGAATTAATGAAAGATAGAAGAATCACATGCTGCGATTAAAAGCCTACCCTTAGGATTCAGCACCAGAAACTATTCCTCTTCAGAGTCTTTTCAGGACCAACCTGCAGACCATGGGCCGCCACCCCTGCCAAGAGTTCCCAATGCGCTCCCAGTCACAAAGAGCCAAAGTCTCATCACAGAAAACCAAGGCGTGAACTCAATTCCAGAGCAATGCATGACTGCCCTCCTTTCCTCAGCCCCAAGTCCCACCTTGTCCCTGAAGTCTTCCCTGGTCACCCATCCCCAGGAACCCCCCAACACGGGTCCCTGGGCTGGGGAAGTGCCTTCCAGATGCATGTATTGTCTCTGACCCCACCTAAAGTTCCTGGAGAACAAAGGTGCCGTCTCTCACCTTTGCTTCCTGGTGGCTGATAAGCTGCAGATGGGGACTGGTAGGATTCCCAGCAGCAGATTTATCTAACTGCACGAAGCCAAGGATCTCTCTGCGGCTCACCGAGCACGTCGCAAAGGCAGCTCTCAGCTCCATGCAGAGGATCCGGCAGGGGTGACTAGAATGGGAAGAAAACCTGTGCCAAAGGCCAGGCCTCAACGTAAGAAATGTCCAAACCTGCAGAGAACTTTTAGGAGTTTGTCTCAGCCACACTGACAATTGCCGGGAAGCAAAATCTCAATTCTCCCAAGAAATGCATGGGAGAAGGGCGGTTTTGCAGCTTCTTTTGCACATCGGGATCAAAGAAGGGAGGAGAGGTAAGGAGGGTCCCACGAGATCCATTGGTGGTAGATGAAGGAGGCGGACAAGGCAAAGGGGGGATCCTGGGGTTGGATGAAAAGAAAAAGGGAGAGAGAGGCACACACTTCTTCCACGTGGCGGGTACGGGACGGTCCATGAATCACGGTCACAGCACAGAGAGATGGTGTGCGGGAAACAAGATGACAGTGAGGGCTCTGTGGTCTCCTCTGGTGCTGTGGTGGGCCCCAGGGGCCTGGAAAAGGTCCCTCTGACATCCCGGGGTACGTGGTCCTAGATGCAGAAAGACAGGAAGCTACAGTTCTAGGCCATGGCTACCTGCCATGGCCACTTGTAGTCAGAAACTTGTATGTTTAGACCACCCCGTGTGGCTCCTTCAGTCTCTGACTTTGTGGGGTCTGCCAGGCTGGCTCCCCTGAGCTTGTCAGGTTTTGTATGTGGCCCCTTTTTTCGTCCACATCAGCCATTTTCATATATTTTCTCATTTTATCCTCACAACGACCCCTTGGGTAGGGTTTCTGACCCCACTATGAAGAGCAGGAAGCAAGGGTTGGAAGGTCAGTGAGAACCTCTCTTTCCGGTATTAACACGGGGCCTGAAAGCAGCAGGGGTCGCCGCGGTTACTGAAGCAGAAGTCCCAGAGCTGGCTCATGTTTGCTCGGGATGCGCAGGAGTTGAACCAATATTTAGAGTTTTCCCCGACTCCTCACTTACGAGTGTCACCACACCGTTCTGCCATGCCCGAAGGCTCCCGACACCCCCACATGAGACTCGGAGTCTATTGCCACCAAGAATGGGATGTGCGGGATCGAGAGTGAACATATGTGCTGGTGGTGGAGGTTTTGGGAACCCAGGGTTGTCTCAAAAAATGACTCCCTCCTTCTCAGAGTGGCTTGGGACGCCGGGGAGGGACCAAACGACTCCTCCAGGTCACCTCTCGTTTGAGGGTGTCTGTATTTCTGGGAGGAATTTCCTGAAATGGGTGTCTCAGGACGCTAGGGACTGGTCACCTGGGAGAGGTCTAAAAAAATGGTAGCTCTGGCTGGAGGCAGGGTGCGGGGCGGGGCAGTGCCATTTCCCAGAAGAGTCGGCTAAGATCTCTGGGTGCTTGAGAGGGGCGGGGATGGTGGGGGGAGGGTGGCCTCGCTTTGCTTTTCCATGGCTCCTGGGCCAGCTCACTGAGCTGCCTGTCTGCCAGGGCTGGGGTCAGGGCTGGGTCAGAGTCGGGGTCAGGCAACAGGACTAAGGGGGGGCCGCGGAGAGTGGGATGAGGAGGAAAGGGTCAGGAGGGCGTGCTGCCAGGGAGGCCGGTCCTAACTGAGCGGGGAGGAGCCTTGGACGGTGCCGGGGGCTGGAGGGGGCCCAGGAGGTGGGAATGGGAGGAGATGGGGCCGACCGGAGGGAGGGGAGGGCCGGTGGCAGGGGGACCGGGAATAGGCGGTCAGTCTGGCCAAGTCACGCTGGGAAGTAAGGAGAGACCCCAAGGCCCAAGAGAGGAGGTGAGGAGTGGGGAGCAGGCAGGGTGGCAGCTGGACTGGGTGGGGGGTGGGCGCCAGAGGGGGCCCCGCCAGGACGGACGGAACCAGGCAGCCCATCCCTGAGCCCTCGCTTTAAGGCGACGCCCGCTGTCCCCCCTCTGAGGCAGTGCCGGTTTCCCTGTCTGCGGCTTCTGGGTCCTTTGCAGGGTTCTCCGGGAAGGTGGGTCCCAGGAAACCCCAACGACGGGGGCCCAAGGGCGGGGCGATGATGGCTGGTGTGGAAGGCCCAGGAAACCGGCAAGGGAGGGAGGGATGCCTGAAGAAGAATGCCGTGCGTGGGGTTCAGGCGAGACCCCCATTTCTGGGTCAGGGGTGGGCCCATGGCAACCAAAAGCCCCAGCACTGGGAGGGTTAAGCATCCTCCTGGTTCCCACTGGGCCCTGGCCCCTCCCACATGTTTCTGTCCTTCCAAAAATATTTGGACTCCAGCGGTCTCCTTCCCATGCCCCAGTCCCCCCAGTCCCCCCCGCCCTCGCCCACCCCGCAGCGATCCTGGGAGGAGGGGGCACGAGGGCCAGAGCCCAGGGCCTGGGAGCCATGCCGTCTGTGGTGGAGGGAAGCAGAGGGGCTCTTGGGGCACACAGGCAGTGGGGTGGCGGGGATAATAAGCCAGAAAATGGGGGGAGGGCGGGGGTGGGCCACAGGACTGCCTCCCTGGCTCTTGGCCAAGGACAAAAGCTGACTCAATACCTACCCGGGACTAGGCTGAACTGGACCCAGGGAACCGTGGAAGAGCGGGGTGGGGAAGAGGGAAGAGCTGGGGAATACCGGGAGAATCTCGGCCAAGGGCCACTTCCTGTCCCTCGACCTGTGCCCAGAGCTCCGCCAGGCATGGGGGCCAGGGAGTGCTGGCTGCACTGGCTGGTATGAAGAGCTGAGGACCATACACACCCTTTGCAGGACCAGGGTGACCAAGGCGAACCCATGTGGCGGCTGCTGAGCCTGCTGGCCCTATGGCTGGGCACGGTGGCCTTGGGCAGGGCCGAGCTCACCGCAGTCCAGCGCCAGGGCCTGCAGGTGGCCCTGGAGGAATTCCACAAGCACCCGCGTGTGCAGTGGGCCTTCCAGAAGACCAGTGTGGACAGTGCCATGGACATGGTCAGCAGCATGACCCTCGGTGGGAGGGGGTTAGGGCCACACCCCCAAGAGACCAGCACATTCCCAGGAAGCGGGTGCAAAAGTGCTTTGGGCTCCGTGAGCACCCAGCTCCCTGGAGAAAGGCCACCACCCCAGCCACCAAGTCGGGCGTGCTGTTCCGCTGTGGGGAGGAGGGGCAGGTCGCCTCCTGCTCAGCCCACCCAGCGGGCTGCTGGCCTTCCTCTGTCTCTGTCGGCAGCCCTTCCCGGCGGGGACATTTGTGAGGCTGGAGTTTAGGCTGCAGCAGACGGGCTGCTGGAAGAGGGACTGGAAGAAAGCGGAGTGCAAAGTCAAGCCCAGCGGGGTGAGTCAAGGCGTGAGCGTGAGCGTGTGCGTGTGCGTGTGCCGGAGCACTTGTTGGGTGTGAGCGCGTGTGACTGGGGTTTGGTCGGAGATCCAGCAAGAAGCCCTGAGGCCGCAGGGCCCACCGTGGAGCCCGGGGCTGTGATGCTGAGGTCGGCCTGGGCCTGGACAGGCGGGAGGGGGAAGTGGTCACTCAGACGGGGACGACGTCCATCGCAGGTCCTCTCCCAGGCTTCAGGTCCCTGGGGGAAGCGCAGGATATGGGATTGGTCGTGCCCCCGGGCCTGGTGAATTCTGTTTTCTGTGAGTCTGAGCGGAGATGGCCTGGCCTGGGTTGAGCCGTAACAGGGCTGACTGTAACCTGCAGCCTTGGGGGCACAAACTGTCATGCTGGAGGCCCCCAGGCTTGAAGTGCATCCATCTGGGTCCCTAACCTGGCTCCGAGTGCCGGCCCTGTGGCTTGGTAGGTTCTCTGAAGGCCTCGGTTCCCACCATCTGTTAGAGGAAGGCTGGGTCATACCGGTGGTTTTCCAGACTTTCGTGCCAGAATCCCGTGTTCAAATTAAATCTTACAAGAAAATGCGAAGAAACATGACTGATGACAGCAGAGTGGGCCTGGTGTTGAGTCAGGGGGAGAAACCACCTGGGCGGGATTCCCACGCTCCCCGCTAGTCCCATAGTTTTGAAAACTAAACTGCAGGTTGGTTCGACTTCTGACGTCTCCTAGTCGGAGGGTGGGCTGTGCCTGAAACCGGGGGCCTGCATGAGCCTCCCCCGACCCTGCTCTAGAGCCCACAGGGGGAAAGACCCCTTTTGCAGGCAGCCCCCAGCCCCCCGTGTCCACCCCCACGAGGCTGCAGGCCTCCCCTCAGCCCTTTCCTCTCCTGGCCCTGTGCCCCCCTCCTCAGAGGAAGCGCAGATGCCTGGCCTGCGTCAAGCTGGACCCTGAGTCGAAAGTCCTGGGCCGGGTTGTCCACTGCCCCGTAGAGGCGCAGGCCCAACGGGTAAGAGCGGGCTGAGGAGGGGGCGGCGGCACAATGACTAGAAGCACAGGTGGCAGGACAGGTGCCTGCTGCTCATGAGGGGTCGGGGGGAGGACAGGTGCGGGGGGCGGGGGTTCGGAGGGTGGAGCATGGGATGAGGAAAGGTGAGAAGTGGGGAGGAGGGGTAAGGAGAATGAGGGGCCTCGGAGGTGGGCGCAGCAGAGGTGGAGGAGGAGGCAGCCCTCCCCGGGCACCTGGGCCCTGCTGTGGCCCTGAGCCGGGCTGGTGCTGGCAGGAGCCCACGGAGCACCAGAAGACACAGTGCGACAGGGTGCAGCAGGCTGGCGAGGACCCCCAAAGCTACTACTTCCCTGGACAATTTGCCTTCTCCAAGGCCCCGCACCCCAGCTGAGGCCTGACCAGGTAGGCATCCGGGAGGGCGGGGGACAGTGTGGGATGGCGTGGGGCACGGCCAGCCCAGAGCAGCTGGTGCTGTGCTGTGGGGGGGACGGGGGAGGGGGGGGACTCAGGAGCCTGGGAAGAAAGCTGGGACGAGGACCAAAACAGCCTCCCTCTTGTTTTCCTTTTCCTTCAGAATTTCATCAGGCTTTCTGGACAGCTGTGGGAAGTGAGAAACAGCACCCCCCTCCCTACACCCCGCGGGGACAACCCCATCACCCCCGAACAAATAAAACTGCTCCCCGAGCTGTGTCCTCCCTCTCCTCCCTGTGCGTCCCACCGTCCGCCCCTCAGCAGGCCTGGCAGGAGGCCGCGTGAGCGGCTGGGAAACCATTACCCATTACAGGAAGAAGCCAAGCCCCTGGGGGAGCAAGATGCTTCCTGCCGAATGACCCCAAATCAGGGGGAAGGGGCCCTGTGTGCTCCTCCTTCCGCAGGAGAGACCAGAAGAAGCAAGGACCCCGACTTGCTGCCAGGAGCTCGTGCCCAAGTAAAATGCAGCGATGCAAACTGGAGCAGAAACGTTTAATAGGGGTCAGCACGGGTGAGATGGACAGCGGAGGCTCCAGGGAGACAGGACCCGGGGGGCCGTGACTGAGGGTCACCTGGACAGGCGAGTTTGGCAGCTCCCATGCTTTGTGCTCTGCCCACGCCCTCTTCCAGGACCCCTGGGCTGGGACGCACACCCTGACTTTGCCACCTTTGACCTCGGGAAGCAGCAGCTTCCTTTCACTGAGTCTCAGGCCTGAGCAGCCAGGAGTGGCAGCAGCCGTGGACAGGGGTCCGGGCCTCCTCCCCAGGCCCGCAGCACAGGTGCCAGGACAGGTGCCGGCTGCTCACGGAGGGCCCTCACACCTGCTAGAGGCCCCTAAGGAGGTGCTTCTCTGAAGAATGTAGAGTGAAGGTGCAGAATGTTCCTTGACGTAGAGTGGGGGGGAGGGGCGCTGCTCTCGGACACAGGGATGAGGGAGCGGCCCAGTCTGCGGGCCAGTGACCAGGGTGAACCCGAGACACGTGCAGGGGCAGGAGGGAGGAGTGGGCAGCGAGGCCACATTGTGCTGACCCCATGTTCCCAGGCCAGGCTGTCCCAGGCCAAGGGGCACGTTCAGAAGACGAAGGAGGAGGTGGAGGCCGCGGGGCCGAGCGTCTGCTGGGCCTGAGCCAGGCTGTCGCCGGCCTGCCGGTCCAGGTCGCGGCACTCCTGCAGAGCGTGCTGGAACTGCCGGCAGGCCTCCTCCAGGATGGGGCTGCTCGGGCTGGGCCAGAGCTCCCAGTAGCCGGGCCCCACCCAGGGCTGGGCCTCAGCGGCGCCGGGGTCCGGGCTGGCGCTGGGCCGCGAGGCGCTGTCCAGGTCCCGGCACAGCTGGTAGAACTCGCTGCCGCGCCCCGTCACCCGCTCCCCGTCCACGACCTTCAGGCCGGGCAGCAGCTCTCGGACCGCCGCCCAGTAGGAGGGGCTGGCGCAGAGCGGGTTGCTGAGCCGGGCCAAAGGGTCGCGGAGCCGCAGGCACTCCAGGCCGCGCAGCCCGGCCAGGCACTGCAGCTGCCCGGGGCTGGCCAGCAGGTTGCCCGCGGCGTTGAGCCTCTGCAGGTTCTCGCAGGCGGCCAGCGGCTCCAGCGCCGTCAGCCGGTTGTTGGCGACGTTGAGCACGGCCAGCTGGCGCAGGGAGGCCAGCGGGCCCAGCTGGGTGAGCGCGTTGCCCGACAGGTCCAGCCACTCGAGGCCCAGGCACTGGCCCAGGCAGCCCAGCCCCGCCAGCCCCAAGCCCCGCAGCCGCAGCAGCAGGATGGACTCCAGCGCGAACTCGCCCGAGTGCGACTTCAGCAGCTGCGGCGTGATGCTCACCCCCTCGGCCTCCGCCGGCTCCTCGCCCTGGGGCTCCATGACGCGCAGTCGGTCTGAGGGGCCTGGGCCTTGACCGTCTGTCACAGGGACACGGCTACCTGGGGGTCGGCTGGCCGCTCACCCCAAAAAAGGCGCCGTCGGCTCTGCCCAGGACAGTTGTCACAGGCCTGTTTCCAACAGCCCTGCTCCGGGGCCGGCGGGTCCCTGAGGAGAGACAACGGGACAGTAAGCACGCCTCTCCTGGGCACCTGTGACCCCAGCAGGTGACAGCACAGCGCCCAGCCTCTGCCGCCAGGGCCAGAGGCTCAGGTGGCCCGGCAAGACCAAAGGAGCCGAGTCCAGGATGCGGGAAGACAGAAGGCCCTTCGGGAGGTGGGTGCTCAGGGCCCCGCCTTGGTGGTGGACGATGGCTCATGGCCGGCACTCAGGCCCAACGGTCCCTGTCCCTCCCTGTGCCTACATCCGCACCCCGGCAGGCTGTCCTCACGCTACCTCCTCTGCAACCACTCTCGGTCTATCCTCGTCGGTCTGAGATTTAACATGCTCTTGAACAGACAACAGGTCGCCGCGATCGATCGCCAGTCCCTTTGGAGCCCTCCCGCCCGGGAGAGCCGCGCAACACAAGCAAGAGCAGCTGCTGGGCCTCGCTTTGTTCATTCAAATCTCCCTCAACTTGACCTTTTTAAATGTTGGCAGTGAGTTCAAAATGGTTTCCAGATTACATGGGCCAATTTGTAACCTCTGGCCCCTCAGGTGCAGACGAGGTAGAGGAAGGGAAGGGACAGCGAAGGCCTGGGGACAGGAGGCAGCACTGCCGGCCTTGTCCCGCCCACCCACAGGGCTCTTCACGCTGCTGTCAACGAACAGCATCGAACTGTACGCCAGGCGGCTTGACTCCAGCTGCAACCATGACATCGTCCCCAAAGGAAGCAGGGGGCTGGGGGTGGGCAGGGGGACTGTCCTGGGTGGGGCAGGGTGGCACCAAAGCTGGCCCCACAAGGGCAGGGGCACCAGGGCTGTGGGCCAGCACGAGCCTGCGCGCCAGTGCAGGGCCACGGCACGCAGCAGGCGGCCTGGGGGAGGGACGCTGCCACCACAGAGGGGTCAAGGCTCCGGCAGAGGGAAAAACAAGACGGGACCTCTGCTCCAAGTGGCAGCTTCCCAAGTCTGCAGACTCCAGTCAGCCCAGGCCGGGCAGGACGCCGCCTGCGGAGAACCAAGCGACCACTCCTCCTGCTGGCAGAACCTGGGCCTCCCGCGTTCGGGTTCCAAGTCTGCGTTACGTAATCGGGGCGTTTGCTTCCCCCCCTCCGAGGAAACCAGGCCCGGGGCTCCTCCAGCACCCCCTCTGGGGGGTGGGGGATGCTGCCAACAGCTGACCGAGAAGGGGGTCCCTACGTCCCTACCGAGCTCCCCTCCAGTCTGCAACACTCCGCCCAGCGAGCTCTTCTCATTTCGACCTCATTTCTTTCCCGAAGGGACTTTCCTGAAGTCTGGTTCGCTCCAGGCAGACAGGCTCAGCTGGGGTCTGTCATGGGAGTGGGGCAGTCACCTGTGCATCGGGTCAAAAGAGCTCTGGCCCAGAGGGTGGGGTGCTCACGGGGCACGAGACACCTGCCACGAAGGCACTAGCAAGACAAGAACCCCTCCGAGGACAGTGGAGCGACACAGAGCAGGGCGGGCAGTGCCAGCGACTGCGGGGATTTGGCCACGTGACCTGACGCAGGGGCTCCCTTCTCGAACATGTGAGCTGAAGGGATGGCTGGGGAGCAAGAAGACCTGCTGTCTGAGGGGACCAGGAGGCAGGTGACGCTCTAGGCTGAAGGGACGCAGCCATGACCTACGGAGGTGCCCAGCGAGAGTGCCAGCCTTTTTGGGGACAGATCTTTGGTATTCGTGGGCCTCTCCCCAGGAATACGCACATCCTCCCCGGACACACGCGCTAGGCGGTGGAAGTGGTCAGGGAGCCCTGGTGCACAGCGGAAGACGAGGTCGGGTGCAAGCCAGGGGCACACCCACACCTGCGAGTGCGAGGGTGCGGCTGAGCGGCCAGGGAGAGGACGCCGGGCACCGCGCACACCCCACCGGACTCAGACAAGATGCGGCGCTGCGTGCGCAGGCTCAGGCGCAGGTGCGGGTTAGGGCATGACGCCGGAGGAACCGGGTCAGTGACTGTGTAGAGGACATGGTGGCTGCGAAGGGAGGGAAAGACCGAGGGGAGCGGGCAGATGAGGGAGAGAACTGCGTGGGTCCTCCCCACCCCAGAGCTGGTGCTTTCCGCAGAAGAGAAAACTCTGGAGGTCATGATGGGCCTGGAAATCAGGGCCTCCCAGCCCCAAAGTCCCACCAGCAGGAGATGTGACCAGTACACGGCGCTGCACCGCCCGGTCCGGCCCCGAGGACCCCTGCCCCCCACTGTCACATGAACAGCAGCGTCCCCAGCTCACCTCAACCTGCACGCCCTGCCGGGCAGGCCCGAGGACGGCCTGTGCCTGCCCGCCATGAGGTGGAGAATGGCTCAGTGCGCCCACAGGTCACCTTCCCTCCCTAGCCAACAGGGCGTCCTGGTCCTGGCATGGAAATGAGTGGACAGAGGCCTTTGGCCCAGCGCGCGAGTCTGCAGAAAAGACGTGGCTACACGGGTGAGCTCGTGACTAAGACACGGTTGACACTTGGGTCTCAGGGTTGGCCTAGCAAGTGCCAGTCTGCCTATGTAGGAGACGGGCCGGACAATGTGCCCCCGAGCCAGCGCCCAGTCCAGGGAGAGGAAGTCCAATCCAGAAGTCTCAGGGAGACGGTGATCGGGCTGCTGCAGTGAACCAGGGGGCCCTCCTCCGCCCCCTTCCTCTGCCCCCATCCGGAACAGGCCTGGCACTGCTGCCCGTGGGAGCCCACACGTCTGTTGGGGGGGCTGCTGGTGCATTGCAGTGGTCAGCAGCATCCCTGTTCCTGCCCATAGCTGTGACAACCAAAACATCCCTTGGGGGACAAAAATGCCCCCAGCTGAGGACTGCTGCCCCCAAGCTTGGGACTGTCCTTTCCCTCCCTGAGTGCGCCCCACCCCCCCTGCTGCCCCTCCACCCCAGCCACCCCCCTCCTCGAACACTGGGAGCCAGTGCGATGCAGGACAGCACAGGATGTACCTCTCCCGAGGACGGCCGAGGGCAACGTGAGGGCGCACAGAACCCCGCCCCGAGACCCACCGAATCAGAATCTGGGAGGAGGCCCGGGACCCCCAGGTTGTACGACGCTCACATGATCCTCATTAATGACTGGGCCCAGGTACGTTTGAGGGAGGGGCAGGCAGAGCTCCTGGGCTGGGTCCAGGGCACGCCCCGACCTTGCTACCCAAATGCACTTTAGAGTCGGGGCTGGTAAGGGTGCGGCCACGGGCCCCGCCCTCCCCCTGACAAGCCTCCCCTCCCGAGGGCCGGCAGGGAGAAGTGGGAGAAGCAATTTGGAGGCCGGAGCCTAGTTCAAACCACGCTACTCCGAGCATTAGGCGCGATCTTCACAGAGCTTTATTGGAGAAGGCGCGCTTGCTCCTGAGCTAAACTGAAAACGCAAGGTGCCAACTGGTGCAGAGGGCAGATCCCAAGGTGTAGAGAGCAGGTATGCTGCCATGTCGACGGAGAAAGGACTGCGGCTAGTTTTTCCTGCTCCCTGACATTCCCAGTAACTTCCCGGTGTCCTGGCGTATCAGTCCCCATGACGCACGACTGACCACCATTGGGGAGGTGGGGGAAGAGGGGCTCACCCCCACAGCCAGGGCCAAAGTGCAAGCTAGGCCTTGAGTGCCTCACCCTGCCTCTCAGAGCCACCTTTCTTAATGACCCAGCACCTCAGGAGAGCCAGCCTCATGTCTTGTGGGGTGTGACAAGCCGGCCCCAAGAGTCCTCCTGATTTGGGATTCCGCACTCAGGTCCACGCCCTCCCCGACAGAACACTGGGCAGTCCGTCCCTGGTCAGTCTGATACGTGGCCTTTCTTGCTTCCAGGTTGTGGATCTGCCCTTTGAAGGTGGCCAGGGACAAAGGGAGGTGTGGGCACTGCAGGTGGCATAGACACCCAGCTGCCCAGACTCTGGGTGAGCATGGAAGCTCTGAGACTGCTGTCCCGTAGAAGCCCTCAGGTCCCTGCAGTCTGGAACTAACTCCGGGTCAGGCTGTTGCAGGCCCCAGCATCTCAGCGGTTCCCAGTTCCCTCCCCCTGGCTGGCCCGGCCCTTCCACCAGGGTCCTTCGGCCACTACAGGATCTGAGATCCACGGGCGAGTACAGACCCCAAGAAGACACGTGTACATGTGTGTGTGCATCTTACGATGGCTACGCTACCTCAGGCTTTATTCCTACAGTGAAAGCAATTTCAGAGAGGGCTGTCACAGCACACCCGGGTTCCAAGTGGCTGAGTCCACAGCCCACTGAGCACGCGCCAGCACCCACACCTCCCCCGTCCATGCCATGAGAAAGCAGACCTCTTAAGGGTACGTGTCCCTTCGCACAGACAAGCTGCACATAGGGCCCTCAGCCTAGTGATGTTCCAGAAGAGCGTCACCGCTTATAGAGAGTGCGGCACAGCCGGCCACCGTCAGCAAACCTATGGACAGGCGACGGCAGGAACCTATCAAGTTAACAGGTGAAAACGACATCTCCCTGAGAAAAAAAAAGGTAACCTGCCAAGGCGTGAGGAAGCGTCCCCACCCTTTCCAGCTTCCAGACTCCGGCCGTGCTGCCTGCAACACTCGGCGCCCCCTCCCGCCTACAGCGGAGCGCCTCCAGGCGGAGCTCCAACAGGCAGGCCGTGAGGGCGGCGGGCCGTGGCTGTGGGCCCCCCGGCCTGCTCCTTCTCCGCCAGGTCCCCGCTGGGACAGACAAGGGACGGGGGTGCATAGTTGGGGAAATTCTCCAGGTTGGTCTTCAGGAAGAGGAAATGCTCCACCGTCTCCACCGGGAGAGGGGGGCTCTGCTCCATGATGGTGGGGCTGTCCAGGGCGGCAAGGACGCTTCCAGAGAAGGCGCTGGTGGCCGGGCAGGACAGATAGACAGTGGCCAGTCTTGCCAGGGCTGGCCAGACTTCCCGCCTCCTCTCCCAGTAAGCCAGGGGGTCCTCCAGGGCGCCAACTGTCTGGTTCTCACACAGGTACTTCTTGACAATGACGTTGGCCAGGTGGCTCTCGGTGGAGAGCGAGGCCCCGCGCCCCGGGGACGCCAGCAGCCCCACGCTCTGCAGCTGCTCCAGCAAGCTCTTCTCCCCTCGGCCCAGCAGCAGGGGCCCAGGGCTGCCGCCTCCCTGCGTGGGCGCCTTCCGGCCCCTGGCCTCAGCCCCGGGGCCTCGGGCTATTCTGCCACTCGGGGCGGCGTCCACACACACGGCCTTGGGGCTCTCCAGGAAGGGTGAGGGAGGCAGGGAGTAGTCCGACACCATGATCTCCTTCACCTTGTACACGAGCACCTGCTTCCAGTGGTCGATGTCGGCCCCTGCGGGCAGGATGGCCTCGATCCGGCCCTTGAAGCGCGGGTCCAGGAGCGTGGCCAGCACCAGCTCCTCGCGGTGGAAGAGTTCGTTGAGCTGGCAGTCGGTGGACAGCTGCAGGGCCAAGCCCTCGGCCAGCCGGACAGCTGCGCCTGCCTCCTCGCCCCCCTGCTCCTTGAAGAGTCCGTGAGCCTGCGCCAGGAAGATGTGCAGGTAGCGCAGCTGCGGCAGCACCTGGCTCAGAGGGGCCTGCCCCACGCTCGCCTCCTGGACTGCCACCTGGAAGGGCTGCAGGAGCTTGACCAGGCTGTCTGTCAGGCTCCAGAACGTGGCAGACAGGGCCAGGCTGGCCCTGCCCAGCTGGTGCTTATCCTCGTACTCCTGCAGGGCCTGCTGCTGCTCCACCAGCCACGTCATCAGGCAGTAGGCCGAGCCCCAGTGGTCCGAGAGTTCCCACAGGGGCTGGTGGGTGGGGAGGCCACACTGCCGCTGCACCTGCACCAGGAGCCGCCGGGCCTCCGCAGAGCCTTCGAAGTGGCTGCAGATGGTCCTGACTGTGCCTAGGATGATCTGGACACTATGATGGTGACACAGAAAGTTCTTCACCACGGAGTTGAGGCAATAGGCAAAGCAAGGGACATGTGTGTAGCCCTCCAACCTCGCCGCCTGCTCCAGACTGGGGCAGCCGCCCGACACCAGGAAGCCTGGCCGCAGGGAGCTTTGGCCCAGCCACAGGCTGACCTGCTCGTGCAGTGCCTGCTGCTGGTCCTCTGAAGTGCTCCCCAGGGGCAGGCCGCGGACCCATAGCACTGCTCGCTTCCTCAGGCTCCCTGACACTGGCTGCTGGCCACCTGGCTGTATCACCCCCCAGTGGGCAGTCACGGCCACAAAGTCCTCTGCAACCATGTCCTGGGCTGTCATGGACACAGTGAGGTGGATGCGGCCTCCCTCAACCCATCGCATCTCCCGATGCACCTGTTCGCCCATCACCTCACGAAGCAGAGGCAAGGCTTTGTCAGAGAAGAAGGCTGGGGACGGCAGGTGGTAGCCAGGGTCGACCTGGGCCATAAACCTCTTGAAGGGTGGGGACGCAAGAAAGGACAGCGGCAATGCCAGGCTGCAGAATAACTCTGCAATGCTCCGGTTCCAGGCCTGGGAGTGCGGCTGGCTGGGAGCGTGCCTGTCACCTTGGTCCTCTGAGACTGCTATAGGGATAGCAGCAGGTTCCTCTTTGGTGAGAACAGCCAGGGGTGGAGCCAGTAACAGCTGCTCACGCCTGCCCGGGGCCCACTGCCCATCACTGTCTTCTGAGGGTGCAGCGTCTAGGCAGCGTCCTGGTGACGGGAGCCCCTCGTGGACATTGCTGGCGGCATCTGTGGGCGGGCCCTTCTGAGTTCCCTCCTCCACTCCACCCTGCTTCCCTCCAGGGCTGGCTGCAGTGGACTTTCTTTCCCTCTCCAGCCCATGCTTACTCACCAAGTGACGGACTAGGCCTGAGCTCTGGGACTGCCCCTTAATTTTGCCCTTTCTGATGCTGGTGTGACACAGAGTGCAGGTGACCCGGCAAATGTTCTTGCAATCAACAGTAAAGAAACGTCTGACATCCAACACAGGTTTCTGATCTACGATGTCCCAAGAGCCTAGAGGGCGCCCAGGAGGAGCCCAGCCCTTGGTCTCAGCTTTCATAGTTCTGATCAGCTTCTTCAAGCCAGGTGACTTCTGGAGGCTTAGCAGGGACGACTTCCCCACACCAGGAAGCAAATGCTTCTTCCACTTCTTAAGGCGTCGCACCTCTCTGTCCAGACGGGCTATGAGGATGTCGGCTTGCCTGGCTTCCTCATTCTCACTGGGCTGGCCCACTTCTGACTTGTCCAGGCTGTTTGCTTGGACCAGTGCCAGGGAAGGGTCTGGGGCGGAAATGAGCACTGGGTCCTTTGACTTCTTTCTTGCCGGCTGCCCCACCTCTCTGCAACCACGTGCCTTCTGCTTGGATGCTGCTTGGGCCTTCTGCTTCTCAGGCTGCACAGGGGGCTCCTGCCCAAGCACAGATTTAAGGCCATGGAGTTCAGAGTCTCCCTTTGGCTTATTCTGCCCCAGGCCGACCTGGCATTTCGCATGGGAGGTAGCTGGGTGAAGTCCAGGCCTCCCCAGGGAGTGGGCTCTCTTCTTCTCGCTGCTGACTCGAAGGCACAGGACACGTTCTTCCTGCTCCTCCAGGAACACCTGGCCAGGTGAGGGGACGGAGGAGCCACTGGGGAGGGGACGGGGTCTCTTCCTTTGCAGGGATGGGCCACTCTGACTCTGCTCTTGGGAGCTAGAGGAGCTGACCTTCCCATGGTCACTGCTGGCCTTCTCCTCTATGTCTACAAACTCACATTTGACCTCAGGCTCCAGCAGGCGCCCCCTGGCCCCCGTGCCAAGTCCGTGAGAGGTGTTAGTAGTTCTGGTGTTGAACTCGGAGCCAGGAGAAGCCATTGTGGCAGCTGGAGTCTTGGGTCTGGTCGTGGGGGTGTCAGGTCCTGAGGATGCATGTCTCCTGGGGGGTTTTCTGATTTTTTCTACTTCCAACATGCTTGGGAACATGGGGAAATGAGGAGAAGGGCCCAAGCTGCAAAGCAAGATGAAAAGAACGGCTTTCAGCTGCCCTTCTCGACTTTGGGGGACCCTGAGGGGGAAGGTGAGGCCCAGAAGATACAGAAGACAGCAGAAGACAAAAGGTGCAGAGACCACAGACACCAGCCCCGCCCTCCTTGGCGAAGGCTGATGTTCATGCCTCAGACTGTGCGGACAGCCCTCAGCCACGGCTCCCACGGCCCTCTGAACGTCAGCCGTGTGCATCTATCTTCTTTGCCAAACTAACGTTTCTCTTGTTTCTCTCCACGTTTACAAAGAACCCAGTGCACAACTGGACACAGTACAAAGCTCGGCCCCCTGGAAGCACACAACCTCCAGGCTGGCAGGAGGGACAGACGTGAGTGAAAGGCTCACTCACGACACACAGAAGCAGAGCTGCAGCGCAGGCAGGAGCAGGTGCGAGGCCAGGAGGGCCCGGGGGGTGGGGGCACTGACCTCGCCAAGAAGTCGGGAGGCAGTTTTTCCTGAAAGAGATGCAGGCACGGCACTGTGAGCGAAGGCCACAAGGGGGCCTCTAGGGCTCTGCATCCTGAGGACCTGGCTATACCTGGCACCCCGCGGGGTGCCGTAAATAGGTAACACAGCTCAGCATTCAGAGAGCGATGCAGCCTGAGGCTTCCTTGGCCAGCGGCCTGGCTTAGGTCCTTGACATTCCTTTTCTAGAAGTCAGTCTCCAGCAGAGAACACAGGACAGGTGCTCTCTAATGCCAATGACTCCAGCCCCCAAGCGTCCTGTCACGGAGGCTCTCGATGGGCTGGTTGTACTCTTCTACCTCCCATTCCTCTAGAAACCCACGCCTGTCTGTCGCTGGCCCCCACAGCTCCTGCTCACTGCTGCATTTACATACTACCCACTGCCCAGCCTCTCCCCAGCTCACCTGCCTTCCTACAGCCAACTCAACCTCAGCCAGCAGGACATACCAGAAGTGCAGACCCTGAACCAAGGCATAATCCTCAACTCCCCTACCCTCGCTCATCTCCCTGCAGATTAGCTCAAATTCAGGGCTCTAAAAAAAAGAGAGACATAAAGAAGTCAAAAGAGAACTACATGAAAGGAAGAAAGGAAAAGGAAAAGGCAGGTGAAGCCCGGCCAGCTAGGATGCATTTCCTGGGAAAGAGAAGGTTTGGAGGAGGATGGCTGAATAATCCCTAGGAAGGAAGTAGGTTTCATCTCTTCAGCCCAGACAAGATGAAGGTTTAAGAGGATTGAAAAACCAGTACATTCTGATACCGTGTGATGCTAAATGTAAAGAAAGATTGCAAGAAACAGCAGGACTGCTTTTGGAGTGACAAGCCCGCTAAAGCGGCTCACGTGAGACCCTAACCAGGGAGGCGTGTGGGTGATATGACGGGCTCCTTCCAGCGGGGAGAGCCTAGGGGGACCAAGAGGCAGTCAGCCACCTCACGTCCATCACTCTAGAACTGTCAGCCACCCCCAAACCAAATTTCAGAAGCCCCACGGGAGGGGACGCAGTGCAAGGGCTGGATAAAGGTGTAAATGAAATGCAAGACGTGGTCCTGTTCCCAAAGGAAGTGCTGCAGGATAGCAGAACTGGAGGAGACTTACCTCGGCTCCTATTTTATGACTGAAGAAGCCACAGCGGTTGCATGCTGGTCAGCAGAAGAGCAGAAGGCCAGAGCTGATGCCAGGCCTGCAGAAGCAGTTTGCAAGCTTCAGAACTAGGACCGAGGACTCGGAACCAGGTACTGAACCCAGGCCTGCATATGACCTGACCTCGATGATGATGGCAGAGAAAAGGAAGAAACCTGCATGTTAGGACTGCAGCCTAGGTCACGCCGATCTCCTCCATTCCCCCATCACTATCCCATCAGCACATCTGTAATTCTCCGATGTTCTTGATCTACTCGCGAATTTAACAAGAATTCATCTCATGGCTACCAGGAATCAGCAAAGATACAAATGCAGGAGAGTAACTGCTTGGCTGGCACTTAGGGTGAGAAGACGCCCTAGGAATGAGTTAATGGTGCCAGAGTGGGGTGGGTGGCGGAAGTTGCTGCAGAGGCCAGCCCAGACGTCAATCGAGTCTGCGACGATGGAATTTGGTTAGATTCTGTTTTAAGGGGCTGCTTACCTTAGGTGGCTGCTTCAGGACCCATAACTTCTGACAGACTCTGGGACAGATCAAGAATCTTGTGCAAACCCTGGCAGCAACAGAAATGCCACCTCTCTCTTGCACTGAAGCACATCAGGATGACAGCAAGGCTGACACTGCGGAGAGCCAATACTGAATCTCAATGATATAAACTATAAAATTTATAGAGAAAGTCGTCCTCAAACAAGGTACTTCAATTGTTAGTAAGAAGCTACTTGTGACACTTCTCACAACAGATGACAAACAGACATTTGAGAACAACTAACACCAGGACTCAGTCGAAAGGGCACTGCAGTGGGGCCACACAGGCAGGCCCAGTGCTGAGAAGCAGCAGGAAGGAAGGGCTGGAGCAGGCAACTGGAGGGGGCGGACAGTCTGGAAAGTTGTTCAGGAGGAAGGTTACGTGGAGCTGAGAGGTGGAGGGTGGGGAAGGGATACAGAGGGCCCCCCTTCTGATCCCATTTACAATACAGTTAGGTTTTGGATATACTGACTCTGAGGTTCTTCTGGAACAAGTCATCACGAGTACATGTGACAGATACATGGGTCAGGGGACAGAGGTCTGAGCCAAAGATACAGATCCACACAAAAGTGTCCGCAGAAACTGAGGGAAGACATCAAAGGAAGGAGAGAGTGGAGGGTGGTTGCCAGGCAGGGCTCACACTGTAGGGAGGGTGGAGGATGGGCAGACTTCAAAGATGACTGGCAGGCAAAAGGTGGATACACAGAAAAACCTAAAGTGATGTTAGGGAAGCCAAGAGGCTTTGCAGAAAGGACAAAAGGGTCACATTAGCGTATGAAGAAGGTGGCGCCTGGGGCTGTGCAAGGAGAAGTGGGGAAGGCAGATACTACTTGCAACCTGAGAGGTGGAGAAGGGAGGGTCACGCTTTGGGATGGGAGGGAAAGGCTCGGCTACGCCTTTACACAGAAGAAGGGGCAGTGGAAAGAGAGGCGAGGAGGCTACTTCAGCGAGAGAGAACTGACGGCCGGGGCTTGCTGAGGGAAGGGCCGCGGGACCCAGGCGCTCGGCGAGGTTACCTCCACGCTGAGAAAGAGCCTGTTTCTGACCAGCGAGGAAGGCGGGCGGGCTGTGGGGGCAGGAAGGGCTCCGAGTGAGGGGAGGGGAAGGAACCGAAGCGGTTATTCGCAGGAGCCTGCAGATTCCCGAGGGGAAGCCATCCAACGCAGCCGCCGGCCGGCTGAGCCTGCCTACGCGGGGGCGCCACGGCTTCGACGTTCTTCTGACCACGTTACCAGCCCTTTTCTGTGCGTGGCCCAGAGGCTCGTTAAGGACGAGGCGGGTTCACGCACACGACAGGGCCCGTCCGGGCGGCGGAGCGGGTCAGGGCGCGCGGCCTCCGCCCCAGCCTTAGCGTCCACCCCCCCCCCCGGGACCACAACGTCTGACCCCGGCTTACCTCAGGCGGGAGGGGGTCCGGGAGGCGGCGGGCGGCCGGGCAAGGCCGGGCCAGGGGAGCGGAGAATGGGCCGGGCGTCCGAGGCGCGCAGAGGAGGGCGGGCGTGAGCGCCGCCGCGGAGGCTGCCGGGAGGCGCCAAGGTCCCAGCACAGCCCCGGGGGCGGGGGGGGGCTGCGGCTTCTGGGTCGCGCGAGAAGGGATTCCCAGGCGCCCGAGGGCCGCCGCGCCCACCCCCGCCGCGCGCGTGGTTGGTACATTCCGCAAGCCCCGCGGCCCGGCTCCGGCGGCGCACGCGCGGGCGCCGCGGCCGGAAGTGACGGCATCGCGCCGCCTCCGCGCCGGAAGTCGCGCTCTGGGCTGGTACCTGCGCTCGTTCCCGCTTGTGTGGTGGTGCTAGGTAACGGTGTCACCCTGAAGAATTTAGTCGCACGCGCCCCGGCCTGCAGTGGCCTGGTTTTCCTCCTACCCTAACCGATCCCCAGTCCCTTTCCGTCCCAGGCTGTGTGCGCCGCGGGATTCTGACCGGCCGAGTGCGACCTGGGGCCCGTGCGCGCGTGCAGGCAGGAGTGACCGCCATAACGATAGTGACCCCACACGTCGCGGTCTTTTCCTGGCTTGAGGGCTCACCCAGCTCCACTTGCAGGATACCCGCCTCAGGATGTTTCCTGCGGCAAATGCCCGCTGTCCGCTGACGCTCAGCGCTCTGCCGCCTCCCCAAACGACTGTCCACAGGCCAAGGGCGCCACACAGTGCGCTACGCAGAGAAGGCCTCTCTCCACCTCTAGAGTGAGACAAATTCAAGGGTCTAGGCAGGGGGCACCATCGGGCCTCGGGCATGCCCTGTCGGTCTCGGTTTTCCATCTCCTTCCAGCGCCTTTTGGGCCCAAGCAAATCAACAACAGGCTGGTCCGATTCTTCAGCTCGGGCTAAGACTAGGGCCCCCTCATCAAAAGTATATACATCCTTACACTTTATCAAAGTTATTTTTAATCATATTTGCTTCTCTCCATACCTCAGATATGGAGGTATTGGTTTCTCTGTTATACAGATGAAGAAACAGTCACACAGCATGTTAAAGTAGGAGATGGGAGGAACTACAAATGATTTGTAAGTTGTATTGATATTATATATGATGATATACAACATCATATATGGGAGTCCATATTTGATGGACACAGAGCTGGTCTCTTTGCAGTGTTAACCCAGAGGCACTGGAGTGCAAAACTAGGAGACACAAAATTACAAACTGAAACAAAATAATTCACTAAGGTGTCTGGGTTTAATATTAATATATAGAAATCAACCATTTAGTAAATATAGGAGAAGGGAATATTCAGTTTTACTAGCAATAAAGATTAAACATGGAAAAAAGCTTAAGAAATGTACAAAATACATGCAAAAAAATAAACCTGTAAACACCTACAAAAAAAAATATCCAAACAAAAAAGCATATCATGTTTAGGGTTAGGAAGACTTAATATCTTAAAGATATCAGTTCTGTCTAAAATGTTAATCTATGTATTTAATTACATCCCAATAAGAACTTTTTAGAACAGACTAGGTGGTTCTAAAGTTCAGAGAGAAAAATAAGAATAGCTAGAAAAATTTAGACAATAGTAATGGTTAGGAGTAGGTAAGAACAAACTCTACAACATATAAAAATATAAGTAAAGCTACCATGGCTGAAACATTGTGCACTTGTGCAGTGTATTGGGGACCAGATTAATGTAACGAAATAAGAGGTCTAAAGACAAGTCCAGTGTATTAAATCATGGCAATCCATATGATGGAATATTCTTAATATATTTTTGAAAGTAAAGAATCTTAGCATACTAATATGAACTGATTTTTCAAGATATATTATTTAGTGCAAAAAAAAGCAAAACAAAAACAAGGTAGAAAACAGTCAATTTTGTGTATTGAAAAGGAAAGAATATATGTATATATAAATACATGTGAGAATGTATGTTTGCTTCTATTTCTAATAGGGGATTTTGAAGTCTCCAACTATCTAATGGATATACCCATTTTTCTTTGCAGTTCTATCAGTTTTTGCCTCACATGTTTTGGTGCTTTCTTGTTAGGCCCATACGTGTTAAGAATTGTTACATCATCTTGGAGAAATGATTCGTTGATGTGTTTGCTTCTATATGCATAGAACCTCTCTAGAAAGACAGACAAGAACTGTAACAGCACGTCTGGGAAGGAGCTGGGTGGTAGAGGGGTCAAAGAAGGGGCTTTTCACTGTAAACTCGTTTGTACCTTTTGTATTTTATTTCACAGGACTGTACAAACTAAAACAAAACTATAATAGTTTTTAATGCTGACAAGAAATTAGTATGGAAATGTGCAACATCTTTTTCTTATAATATCTTATTCCTTCAATACTGGGCATCTCTTCTGTATCTGTTGGCTATTTGCATATCCACTTTTGAAGGGACACAACATGTTAGTGTCCCTCTGCTTTTTCAGAAATGTCTTGATTATTTCTCATATGTCTGTTCCCCCACCCCCTAGAACTTTAGAATCAGCATATCTATTCTAGAACCAATTCCCTCTCCTCCACCCTATGAAGAGGACATTACATTCATAGATTATGTTAAAGACATTTGACATGAAACAAAAAGACAGATGCATAAATAGCTCCTGGGTATTTTTTTTATGGCACTTATTTTCCAGGTCCTATGGCCCATATCAAAGCAACTCAGCTTGCCTGCCACTTCCTTTTCCACAAAGGTGGATCAGCATGATGTCCATGATGGGAACAAGAAAAGAGAAAGGAAGCTGAGATTCTGGCAGAATAAAATGCGACCTACAACTAAAGAGTTAATGTGTAAAAATAATATGATTAATAGCTGGCGTTTATTGATGAGCCAGCCACTTTAATCCATTCTCTCAGCTCTTACAACCTTTATGAGGCAGGCGCTGTGATTATACCAACTAGGCAATAAAACTGAAGCTCAGAAAGATTAAGTAACTTTCACTCAACTGCTACTCGGTGGAGCTGGTGGAGCTGGTGGAACCGGAATTCGACCCCAGGCAGCCCAGGGCTCGATTCTGCACTCAGCCTAGAAAATGAGCCTAGCTGCTCGGGAAAGGTTAATGGCTTCAGGGAGGCTTGGCGGAAAGAAAAAAGACACACGTTTGCTGAATCAATCGCTGCAGACCAAGGGCACGCTGTTGCACTTGGTCTCACAACTGATCATGGTTGCAGCCTGCTGTGTGAGACCCGGGATGGGCAGGTGAAGGGAACCAGCACCCTAGTGTCTCAGGTCTTTGTCAGGGCACAAAAGGCTGACCTTTTCAGTAGGGAGGGAAAGCTGTGCTGCCATCATGAGGTTAGGGAGCTGAGGTGGGGGTCCTGAGGGTTTCTGAGAATATCCATCCCAGCTATACCCAGCCGCTTTTCAGGGAAGATGCCTGCGTGAGCTCTAGGTTCTACTGGGCTTGGTGCCACGTCAGAGCTCCCTCCCTCACCTGGCCCCCAGTGAGCCACCAGCTGGACTACATGGCGCTCGGATTAGAGTCTGCTCAGACACCAATAATCCCCCA
The DNA here is from genome assembly GCA_030015415.1 of Cynopterus sphinx. Classification (NCBI taxonomy): domain Eukaryota; kingdom Metazoa; phylum Chordata; class Mammalia; order Chiroptera; family Pteropodidae; genus Cynopterus; species Cynopterus sphinx. The sequence goes on from CM057393.1 coordinate 2,192,909, forward strand.
AAGCTCGCGTGCTTCCATCTCCCCAAGTGTGGTCTTCAGGTCAGACACTCCAGTCCTGCTGGGAAAAGCTCACAGGGCACCTGGCACCCAGGATACCAGCTTCCATCAAGGTTTCCCAACCTCTTTTGCAGGGGCTCTGGGTCGATGAACTGATTACATTTTATCAGTCACTTTAGGGGTCAAGATTTTAGAGAACTGGTTTTCAGTGTAGGGATGTGGGGACTTAGCTCCCCAGAGAACATTTTAAATGGCTGGACACATGTCTAGTTGGCACAGATGGGAGCAGAGAAAAGGGCAGGGTGCTGCGAAACGCCCCACAATGCACAGCAAGACACCTCGCCCTCTGCAAAGAATTATCCAGCCCCAACTGTCAACAGTACTGAGGCTGGGAAACCCTGTCCGGAGGGCTGGGAGCCAGTGCTCTAGATAATCTTGACCCCGCAAGTGATTCATAAAATTTAATCAGTTTATCAAACCAGAGCCCTTGAGAAGAGAGATTGGGAAAGCTTGACGGAAGCCGGTATTCTGGGTGCCTAACCCCCCACCCCCGAGTGCTTATGAAAAGTCTGGGGTTCTTGCTCCATCCCCAGACATTCTGTCGTAATCAGCCCAGCTCCGGTTCCAGCATTCCATGGGCTTGTCTGGTTCTGAGTGATTCTCATGCAGGTTCGTTAACACGCAGCGCGGGCTGAGTTGGCGTAGACTTTGGTCACCTGCCCTCGCTTTTCTGGTGTCACACATCAAGCAAAACCGTGGTGGCTGTCAACTGACCTCATTCCTGGAAACCCCAAGGTCTATAAGCACAGACGTGTATCCTTCCCCTCCCCACTGAGAATCTGGACTGGTGCGTGTCCCTGTCCTAGACTGTAGTGTGCCAGATCTCTCAGGGTGGTAGGGTGGGGGGAGTCACAGCCGATTGCTGGGGCACCAAGTCGTCAAGGCAGCCCTGGCTCTCGGCCCTTCGGGGTCCCCAAGCCGTGTTGGGCCCGGGATAACTGCTCAGCGAGCATCGGTGTGATGGCTGTTCTTACTCATCCTTGAGGACGGTTCACCTGGGCTCTGGAGCCGCCTGGAGAACTGCCCCTGCTTCAGCCACGCCCTTACCGCCATGACCTGGCCACCAATGCGCTGCTCCCCTGGTGGCATTGCCCAGCCGGTCTCTCCCGAGGTTTCCAGCCCGCGGGCGGGTGCTGCCCTCTGGGGGCCGCCCTGTGCGCGTGCAGCCTAGCTCGCTTCGGGCCTTTCCTTCTCCATCCACGGGCTGGTCAGGCTTCTGGAGGTCTCCACGCCGCTTCTGCGCGGCCACTGGGTATGGTGCAGGGGGATCCTACACGGGGCCGTTTCCCGTATTTAGGAACCTTCTTTCGTGTAGGTTCTCTGAGCGTCTGTGTCAGGAGCTGACCGTCAAAACCGAGAACTACTGAAGGACTCGAGAGCATGACGACGCTGTAGAAAACCAACCCGCACTAAGACGGCGACCAAGCAGGGCCCAGGCTGCGACCCGGGGACGGCCCAGCCCCGTTGAGTTCCCACCTGAAGAAAGCTCTGGGTTGTCCGAAGAGCCTCCTGTTTGTTCCAGTCAATACCTGACCAGTCCTCTGGGCCCCTGGCCCTCCGCCCTTTCTAGAGCATTCACTAAAAAATATTAAATTAAAAAAAAGGGGGGCTCATGATTGTGAATCCTTCCTCTGCCCCTTTGAGATACATACGCACGTACCTCCTGCAACCCAGAACGGTTTAAGGACCTGGAACTATTCCCCTGAAGCTGGGAAGGGCCCAGCTCTGTCCCACAGTGTCTTGGGTGACACAGCTGGCCTAGTTGCACCCATACTGACCGACCCTTTGTGGTTTTCCACTTCCTGGCTATCTGGGCCCCACTCGCCCCTTCTGCTCCCTCATTCTTCCTTTAAACAACCCAGTCACTGCAGCAAATCGGAAGGCAACGCTCAGAGCGCCCTGTCGGTTGAACAGAGTAAACGCTGGTTTCGCGGCTTCGACACCCGCTGTGTTCATCTTTGAGGAAACCTGCTCACCCTGCAGGGCCCCATGGGGGACTCGATGGACCGAAACCCTCAGCCCGTCCTTACTCCTTAAATGCCACCCAGGAGACAGGCAACAGGAAGAGATGGGAAAGTCACGGCACTGGGGAGGGAGCATCCAGCCTGAGCAAGGGGCACTGCCCAGGACCCCACCTCCCCGGGTGATTCAGGGAGAACTCAGGGACTGACACCCACATCCCAGGAGGGCGAGGGGGAGCTCAGGCCAACAAACAGAAAGCCAAGAGCCCAGGGCAGGGGTCCTAGCATCGGAGACAGCCCTCTGTGTGACAGCCCCCATCCCCCTCCCTGGGCCTGGCCAGAGCCACTGATCCACAGGCTCTAGACCTGAGGCCCCAGAGGGGAACCAGCGGGGGCCAGGGGGAGCAGGTGGCCCAGGAGGTGGGGCCTGGCCTGGCCCTTCCACGCACCTCCCTGTCCCCAGACTGCTTTTGGCTCCTCTTTGGCCTTGGGGCACCAGTTCCTTCCGTTCACTGTCCCTCTGCCCTATGTAGGAAGCGGGTCATCGCCCAGGCCAGGTATGGAGTGGGCAGATTCGGGGCCCTCGGATATTCAGAAACGAGGCGGGCCACACTCAGGAGAGGTTGGGGACCTGCTTTATTGCACAGCCCAGGAGCCGTTCGCTCTGCAGTCAGGGGCACAGACGAGAGGGGGTCGAATCTCCACCTGCACCAGCCTCTGTCCTGCCCCTGCTGCCCCTGCCAGGCCTGCTTCCGGGCAGAATCTGGGGCAGCTGGACATCCCTCGGGTCTCCGGAAAATGCAGCTGTGTCCACGTGCCAGAGCTGCAGCTCTAAGCAGCCACCTTTCCTGCCCTCCGATCCCCCCCACTGAGGAAACAGGCTGACCCAAGACCAAGAAATCTGGGTGAGATGCACGACATGCTACCGCTGGTCCAAAAATGATGCCAACCAAGTGGAACGCCAGTCACACAGATCAACAAATACGTGAAACTGGCTTCTTCCCCCAGGAGGCAATGTAGCAGAGCTGTGACCCCTGGCAGCTCTGGGACCGAGGGCAAGCCTCTGAGGTCTCAGCCTCACTCTTGCAGAAGTGAGGGCAGTAGCTGGGGGTCCCAGGATCACCACTCAGGCTCCTTCCCTTCACAGTCTGCCTCCTGGCCCTCGCCAGGCTGGGCTTCCCCCACCCCTCACCGTCCCAACTGGTTCCAGGCAGATGGGGCTGATGCTGGCCTTAGGAGCCCACAGTGCCACCTACCTAATCCTCACCTGCACCTGTCCTTCTGAATGCTCCCAGCTCCAGGTGACCTAGAGGCTGTGAGGGGCTCCCTAATCCACCTCCTGCAGCTGAATGAGGCAGGGCCCAGGCCTGGGGCAGGGGCAGGCTCCCTTTTCTGAGTCCTAAGGGGGAGGGGAGGAGCTTATTCACAGGGGAGTGGGGCGGGTGGGGGCCAAAGTGCAACAGGAGAATCTCAGGAGGTACTGACTTTCTGAACGGCTCACTTTTAGTGACTTTATAACTGTAAAGGACACTAAACATATGTCTCAATCTTGACCCACATTACTATGTTGTTGTTTTTAGTGTGTGTGTGTGTGTGTGTGAATGTTTTTCCATTACTTCCACATTTTCAGAAGTTTCACATCTAAATGTGTTAGAAAATTAGAGAAGAATTTCGAGAAAGGTCTTTGATCCCCCAGGTGGAGCCCCTCCACCTCACGGAGGAAGGGGCGCTTGCTGGGGTCACACAGGAGGACGGGGCCTCGGCGCCTCCTGGGCCGATGCCCTTCTCTGCAGGACACCTGGCCTTCCCTGGGCTGCCCCACTGGCTGAGGCGGCTCCTGGCCAGGGGTAGTGTGAGGGTGGGATCTCTCCTGCTCCAACCTGACTCTGAACTCAGGGCCCGGGCTGGCTAGAAAAGGGGGTACCTCCAGAGGCCAGGCGGGCCTTGGTGAAGGGAACATGGGGAGACCGGGACACAGCTGTGGGGGTGGGGACAAAGGAGTCATCAGGGACAGAGCCGAGGTCATCCAGAGAGCTGGGCACCTGGAAAGCACATCACACGAAAGGGTCACCTCCTCGCTATGGAACTACCCCCTACCACCCCCTCCTGACTGCCCTTGCCACTTTCTTATCTCAACTGTCCCTCTGTCCAGTTAGCATCTCGCCAATCCTGGGCCCCAGGTCGCCCTCTCTCAGGTCAGACCCTGCGTGCCCCGCCACCCACTCTGGCCCCAACACCCCTCAGAGAAGCACTTTGAAGACCCTGGTGACCAGTACAGTGCCGAGCACGCAGGGGGCAGATACTCAGCACTTATTTTTTTTTCTTTTAGCTGAATACATGAACATCTGAATCCAAACTCATACAATGGCCCTGTTCTCCTCGTCCTCCACACCAGGCCCTCTCCCCAGCCGCGGGCCCCGGGTCCTGGTACCTGGTCGAGGCAGCAGTGGTCACTCCCACAGGAAGCGCACGTACCAGATGGTCTCGTTCTTCAGCTGTGGCCCGAACAGGGGGTTCAGCTGAGCCAGGATGGTGATGAGCCAGCTGCCAGGGACAGCACAGATAGGATGAGCTCAGACCCAGCAGGAAGCTACTGGGTGGCACGCCTCACTCCAGGCCTGTGGTCACACGACCAACACAGCAGACCTGAGGGCTGTGTTCCAAAGTGAGGTGAGGTGCCCACAGAACCATCCACGCTCCAGCCGGCACATGGGCTCAGTCTGAGGTTTGTGGGTTTGGGTTGAGGTTTGGTCTGATTTGATGTTCTGTAGATTTGTAAGATCCCTGAGTGGGGGATGGACCTGGGACGAGGGCAGAAGTGAGACAGCCTCCTGGGGCACGTTGGGAGTGCCCCCCAGCTGTGCCCTGACACATCCCTGGCGTGGGCCTCCCCCGTCAGCACCTGGGAACAGAGCAAGGCTGGAGGGATGGAAGAAGCGTCAGAATCACCTGCTTTTAGGAGGAAGAGGAAGGAACTACCTCAATACAAGGAGCTGATGACCTGAGTGGCCCACTCCCTGGGCCTGCTGGGGACCGGACAGGGCCTGTCCCTCAGGTCAGTAAGCTCTCCAGGGACCACTGGAAGGCTGCACAAGTGGCGGCAGCAGTGGCGGCATCAAGCCCAGTGCTGTCACCTCGTTTGCCACAGAAGCAGGCCCTGAAGACCCCAAAGGTGCATGGCCTTGCGTGCCTCAAGTGACGGAACCAATGGTGATGTGTCTGGTTTCGCGGGAAGGATCCAGCTCTTCACCTCTGAACCCCCACAGCCGCCGGTCAAGTGCCCGATACCAGGAAGCTGTCAGAAATCGCTGTCTGCTTGCCCCGAGTTTGTCTGGTAGATATAATTTCCAGGCATGGCATTTTCTTAAGTTGTCGCCCTTTCTGCCTGTGTGCACCGTCTGACAGCTCAGCTCTCCTTCCCATATGCTGATCTGGTGTTCGTTATTACCCGCATCCTGCCTGTGCTCCGTCTCCTCCACGTTCTCAGCCACCACCCTCTATGTCCTGGTCTCTGAGCCATCAAACCATAGCCACTTAGCGGCCCTTCTCAGACACATGGAGACATCTGTCAAGCCCCAAAGGACCAAGGAACAGCATAGAGAAAGTGCCTTCTATAGAGATGCTCTCTGTTCAGGGGGAATTCTGAAAAACTGAATGTCACCATTTGTATTTAAGCTAACATCTAAGAGTCATCATTACTTTGAATGAGTTTTATTTGGGGGGGTTTCTAATAGGGGTAGAAATATTAACCATTAAATAAAGTGAAACAAGAAAAGTGACTAATAAGAATAAATAGCTCATGATCTAAATAGATAAAATAGGTTTTAACTAAATAACATGCACCAAATCTGAAATCAGTCATGTAAGTTTTTTAAATGTGGGTTCATCCTATGTATTTGAAAAACTGGACAGTCCTAAAAAAAATTTCAGTTACTTTCAAAAGAATTTGTTACCTTTTAAAGAATCAATATCTCATCACATTACATGTCCTATTTTGATGGTTCTGAATTCAAATCACCCGAACTATGTCCAGCTTAACTCATACAAATACCATATGAGACTCAAGAAGATGGGAAGCCATATAGTCCTAACTGGGCTTGAGTGATCATGAGCAAGGCCTCCCTCAAAACCGAAATGTAGACTTACTCCTCAGTTTGGCAGCCAGGATAATTTAAACATGCAGAAGAATAACACAGGATTGGGGATGGATGGAGAGGTGGGATAGCTTTTTCGTAAAGGGGGAGAGGCTATCAGGAATGGCAGTTTTAGAAAGAGACCATCTGGATTTGGTTCCCTCGTACACTGGCCAAGGTCTCACATCCCCTGGAATGCTCTGCTATGTCCCCAGAATCCCTCTGCCAAGTTTAGAAACTGCCCATCTGGCTGCATCACCACCACCCAGGGGCATGCATTAAAAACACCAAGTGTAGATTTTGAACATTGTGATTTAGTGGGTCAAGGGTGGAGCCCCGAAAACTGTGTTTCACAGTCTTTCCAGGTGATTCTAAGCCCAATCAGGCACCAAAAGCACTGAGCTGGCCCAAATCACTCATTTCATAGACAAGAAAACTGCAGCCTGTGGATGTTACAAAGCTTGTCCAGGTGACACATTTAGAACCAGAACCCAGAGTTCATGACTTGCAACTCATTGCTCTGACACTCCAAACCACCTCTTCTCTTGTTTTACAGACTCAGCCTTTCAGGAACTCAATCTGTCACTATGAGGGGGATCGAGGGGGAAACAGGGCAAGGAAGAGGAGGAGAAAGAGGGGACAGAGGCACCCGCTTACTTCGCCCTGGGGAGAGCAGTACTTACAAGAGGTAGCAGCAGACAGCAGTGGCCACCAGCATGGTGATGATCACTCTGCAATGGAAGATGAAGTCAGGTTAGGATAATGGATGGTACCAGCACCCTCAGAAGGTCTGGCCAGAGCCAGAGAAAGAGCTCCTGGTGTTGGTCTCTCTCCCAACGGCCTTCGCAATGCCACCTGAACACAGGAGGCTGAGTTCTACTCAGACGGAAAATAAAAACTCATGGGGAGGCAACCCTGACCACATCCGCATCACATTACAAATCCTTCTCTTCATCCCCCTTCTCCATCACCCATTATTTCTCCATCTTCATGCAGCCATGTTGAGAAAAGATGCCGCAGAGCTGGATTTGCAGCTCCACCATGGAGTGATCTCTGGAAGTCAGAATTCACCAGGCAAAGGGAAGAAAAACAGATCAAGAGGCAGGGCAAGAAGCAAGGAGACTGTGAGCCATCTCTGAGGCAGGCTGAGCGGTGATGAAGGGCACAGGGACTAGCTTACCTGCGTTCACTCAAAGAAGACTGGAGACAGAAGCTTAAAATGCAGCATTAGGGACTTCAGTTAGACAGAAGAAAGAACTCACCAAGCTTGGCTGGAGAGCTGAGACACTAAAACGGTCTACCGCGGGAAGCTGTGGGACCTCAGCCCTGCCGATCTTGACGTACAGAGCAAAGCCCAGCTGTCCCAGAGGACTCCGGCCCAAGCTAAATGGAACCCAAACCAGATCCTATGACCTCTGACCTATGGCACTTGAAGTCGGTGCCATTCCTTGGACATTACCAAGCGCGGAGGGCCAGTCCGGTGCTGGGCACTGGGGTCTACAGTGACCAGCCCGCCGACCTCCCACCTCGAGGAGCTGGTAATCATCAGGGGGAGAGAGCACTTCACACTGAGGACACAGAAGCAGAAACGGGAGCCTGGTGCCCCAGGGGAGCATCGCAAATCAGCGACACCGGTGACAAACTGTTCGGGACACAGTACGTGTTGTGCACACGCCGCTCAGGGTTGCCTCGTGTAACCCGCACAGCTGACTGAAAAGGCAGGCATCCTCACCTGCCCACGTTACCTACGAAGAAAGTGAGGCTGGAAGGGGTGACATTCGCTCAAGGTCACGGCTGCTGAGGCGTGAACAGACCGCCCCCGTGGCTACCCACAGCCTTCGCCGCCCCGGGGGGCGACCCTGGACCCTCTCCCGTGTCGCTGGCTGCCCTCCCGGCCCTTTCCCCCGATAGACCGACCGGCCGCTCGGGGCGGGCCGGGCCCCGCGGCCCCGGGGGGAGTGGGCCTCGGGCCGCCGCCGCCGCCGCCCGGGGAGGGGCCCGCAGGGAGGCGGCGGCGCGCGCGTGCCTTACCCGCGGTTGGGTCCCTTCGGCACGAACCAGGGCCCGGCGATGCCGATGAGGCCCCAGAACGTGGTGAAGATGATGACCGGGAGGGCGAAGGAGTGCGCCGTCATGGCGGGGCGCGGGACGCCGGGCGGGGGGCGCGTCGGCCGACCGAGGCTCCAAGGCGTGCGGGTCGGGCCCGGCCGTGCGCACGCGCATGCGCAGCAGGACCCGGCGGCGCGGGGCGCGCTCGGCCGGGGCCGATCCGCGCAGGCGCGGGCATCCCCTCGGGGGCGAGGGGCGGAGCTGCGGTGGGCGAGGGGCGGAGCATCAAGGGCGAGGGGCGGGGCTGCGGGGGGCGAGGGGCGGGCTGCAGGGCGAGGGGCGGAGCATCAAGGGCGAGGGGCGGGGCTGCGGGGGCGAGGGGCTCTGCCCGGAGCCGGGGCTAAGTCGCTTTGGTCGCTTTCCTGGCTCTGGATGAAGAACTCACTGGGCTCAGGCATATGTCGAAACTCTGCTTTATTCAGATAGCAAAATGTTGAGAATCGTGCTTTTATAAACCTCATTTGCACAGTTTTGAAACCGGAGGCAAAGAGGACATCGCTGGGCCACTCTCCACGCCCCCCGCCGTGTCCTGACAGCCACCCGGATGAGGGGCCTGGGCTAATCTTCACGCTGTCCTGCTAAATACTTAGCACCCAGGGAACCCAGCCTGGGCCTGAGAGAAGGGAAGGTCGGAGCAGGTTACGCTTTCTAATGTCTGGCTAGGAGGTGGGGGGACTGCGTCCCTCCCTCCCGCCTGGCCCCTACGGCTACTGACACCTGGTGTCAGTTAAAATGCTGGTTATTCACAATGTCAGTCGCGGGGTGTGGCAGGTGGGGGGATGCGGGATGGGAACATGGAGATGCCGTGAGGATGACAGGTGGGGAAGGCTGGCAAAGGCATGGCCAGGGTCTGGGCAAAGGCAGAGCGCCCGCTCCTTCTATTCCCAATGCCCTTCGGTTTATTTTCTTGTGAGGAAGCCTCTCTAACGAAGCTAATGTCCCTTGGAACTAAAGCGAGGCCAGCCTCAGGGATTCCCTTGAGGGCGCTCAGTCCACTTCAGCCCTGAAGTCCAGCACAAGAAAGCATAGTCCTCTGCCTTGAGCTCACAAAGACTAGCCAGAGCACACCCGCACCCTTGGAGAAAAGAGTAACGCAAATCCCCACAATAAACATGTTTCCGAGGGGCCCAGCTTTCTCACGACTGGCACTGCAGGCCTGCTCAGAGCAGGAACGCAGAGGCAGGGCACATACCTGGCTCAGCGCCTAGACCCGCACAGGGAGCCTGTGTGGGACCCACGTCCAGTGTAGCCTCTTGCTCTGAGTCTTAAAGCCTGGAAGATACCCCTGGGGGTGGGGTAGTGCCTGCAGGAGAGTCACCTCAATCTGGAATCCCTGTGGATAGGGCAGGGGCTATGCCCCCACTTTAAAGGGCCTTTATGTCTTCCACTCCACCCTGGCCATGTGGCAGTAACACTGCTGGAGCTCTAGTTCCAAGGGCCCTTGGTACACCTCAGACCCCAGACCATGGGGCTGGAAGAGAGACATTTCCACAGGTGAAAGGGCAGACAGTGAGAGCGGAATTCCTGGCTCAAAGCTGAAGGAAACTGAACAGTGGTGGTGCTTAGGCTGCGCTAGGGGTGGGGTGACAGGAAGGGAGAATCAGAAACACTGGGAACCAAGGGGTCAGCTGTACAGTGAGAGACTCTCAGATGGCAGCATCTCAGGGCTCTCGGCACCTTCTAGGAAGGGGAAGTGGACAGACGGCCAGGCTGTCCGGACACGCAGCACAGAGCAGGGACCCCAGCTGGGCAGCATAAGGCAGGGCCGAGGGAGCTCTTCCCTCCCACCTCCCTGTCCCCTGCCGGGGTTATGAAGGTGGGACCAGACCGCACCACCCACCAGAGCAGCAGTGGGGGCCTGTGGAAAGGAGGCTGACCTCTGAGAAAAGTGCTTCACTTCAGGTGTAGGGGAGATGGGGCCAAGAGGGTGAGGGATGCCCCTCTGAACCTTGAGCGGGTTCACAGAGTTCCTGGGGCCCTTGCTGGAAACAGCCCGGCACTGAGCCCCAGCCCCAGGGGTCTGAGTGAGCAGGTCTGGGTGGAGCATATTTCATAGCACCCTAGGGAGCACCCGGCTGTCCCCAGAGCAACTATGGGAAGAGTGGACTAGATTGTCATACCCATGGCAGGTCTAGGGAACAACTCTTCCCACAGTAGAGACATGGGTGGCAGGGGATGAGGACAAAGGCCTGAGTTTCAGGGAGCTGGAGGTACTGTCATCTAATAGTCCTGTGGCAGGCTGGGAGCTAGCAAGCACTTGGACTCTCTGCTGCTGCCTCGTGGAGAGGGAAACTGAGGCATAGCGAAGAGGAGGGCTTAATCGTGGTTGAACCACTGCCTGCGTGAGAATTGGGGCCAGATCCCGGCTTCCGGAGGGCAACTTGGTCCCATCAACTCCTTAGGAAGCTGGCTGAGCACGACACAGGTCAAACTCAAGCGGTGTGACTTGGGGGTGCACTGGACAGTCCTCTACGTTGCATCCCATGCAGGGCTTTTGTGTGTCTCATCCTAAAGGCCCTGGCAGAAGGTAGGGAAATCCTCTGATGCCAGTCTCCCCTCAAGTTGAGGTGTCCCTGCTTCTGCCATGGGCCAGGGTGACAGATCCCAGAGCCAGGCCAGCTGTCCCTAGAGCCTAGTCATCCTCTGCTCCCCATCCCGTGCTTTCCCCAGGCCACTGAGGCTGTGCGTTCCTGGAAGACTCCTTTAGGCCCCTACCCCCAACGATCTCTCCCACTTCAGAAAAGTCCTCTTGCCACCAGAACACATGGTGAAATCTTTCACGGTGGGATTATTTTCGGAAGCACCTTGAAAATGAACTTGAGAGAAGAACCTTTCTGCACATTTAAGTGCTGAGCGACCCTGCTCCGCTTAGGCAGGGGCCGTGGTGAATAGGTAGCGCCCTCCGACTGCTCGGCCTCTCTGGGATGTGGGCACAACCACCTTGTCACTGCTCACCTCCTGGGGCTTAGAATTCCCACCGAAGGAAGGTTCTAGGGCAGCCCGGGATCTGCAGAGCCCATTGGCACGACCACCAAGGGCAGCACAGCGCGCATCTCCAAGGCAACCCCGGGGTTCCTGCGCCTGCGGAGCCTTATCAGGGAGGCTTGGGGGTGCCCTGGCTGGTGTGCAGGTACAGGGGTCTGTCGGGAGGGTCCGCGCTGCAGTCCTCGTCCTTCGGGATCTCCGCCGGTTCCGCAGGGGACAGAATGGGCGGCTTCTGGGGCACGGCCCCCTCCACACGGAGCGCCCGCATCTTCTCCTTCCTGAGTTCCGCCCCTCGAGCGGGAGGAGAGAGAGGGCACCGTCAGACCCAGGGGAAAACAGACGACGACCCCCTTCCTACAGCCAGCTGCCCCCAAGCCGCGTTCAGTGGAAAGCGGACGCAGCGCAGAGGAGACGGGACTCGGGCCGCAGCCTGATCTAGTCCCACCTAGGACACCGGATCTCCCCGGGGCCATCTGCCCCCTAGGGGACACTGGGCAATGGGGAGGGTGCTCCCCGTGTCCAGTGGGCCCACCACGCTCAGGATGTGCCCTCACAAAGGTTTACTTGGCCCCACATGTCAACAGTGGGAGGCTGAGAAGGCCCGCCTGGGGAGGGCTTTGGCACATACGATCTGGCGGTGTTCGCTATTCAGACGTACAGTGCCACCCTCCCCTGAAGAAAAACTTAGGAAAGGGCACAGCTGACAGCATCTTTTTCTCTTCCACCCCTGCAGGGCTGGACCAGGACACCAACTCAACAAGTGCTGGGGTGAAGGGCTCCCTGTCTTGGCTCCCCATCTTGGCGCTTCCTGTCTCTTTACTTCTCCACGCCCCCTCCCCACTCCCAGCTGCAGGACCAGGGCCACCCTGCTCCTACGGAGCCTCCTCCATTAGCCCTGAGACCCAGTCCCCTGCTGAGGACCACAGACTCAGAGGGAGAAGTGAGAGCAGAAGCGACAGGAAGGAGACCAGCTAGAAGATGTCACGAGAGCCAAACCACCGCTCTGCCTCTGCAGTGAAGCACGACTGGGCTGCAGACCCTTGAAGACCACCACGTTTTCCCTCGTTTTCAGTGTCTACTTATAATGATCTTGTGCTTCAGACTTGCAGTAAGTCGCTCTCCACCACCCCAGCCCAGGTCAGGTCCTGCCCGACAGGCCGGGAGGCAGCACCCTCACCGACGCTACTGCCTGGGCCACCCCCCCAGTCTCACCACCCTCTGACTGGCACTGACCTCGTCCCTCTCCAAACCTCTAAGTCTACGCAGCCCCACTTAGGATGTGATGCCGTGGCCCCAACTTTTCCAGTCCCCTAGGGATTCCCAGTAGTAGTCTCAGCCTTTAAAGAGTGCTGCTGACACGACTTGTCAGGCATCATTCTAAGCCTTTTACATGCATTAATTCACTTTACAAATGAAAACCAAAGCATGAGGTCAAACGCGAGTTAGAGGCGGAGCTAGAATGTGAACTGGGCACCCAGCTCCGGAATCCGTGCTCTTAGTGCTACGCCCTGTGCCTGCCATGTGTGTGCCCTGTGCCCGCCCTGTGCCTGCAGCATGTGCATCTGGCCTCTCCAGCTGCGTCCTAAGCTCCTTGGGGGCAGGTGTCATGTCTCAAGCAGTCACTGGTCTGGCAAACGGTGGGGCGCACTGGAGAAGCTCAAAGAAAACTCAGACCAAGCCCCTCGCTGGCTGCCTCTACCAGACCGCCAGCCTTCGAGCTCAGCATGGGACTGGGAGGAGAGAGGCCCCCTTGTCCCGCATCAGGCCCTCGGCTGTGCATGCTTACTTGCGTGGGAGCGGGGTGGCCCTGGGGCACAGGTGCAGACGTGGCTGAAGCGCCGGCCTGAGGAGGTCAGGTACCAGTGCTGGATGGCGGGTTGGGGGTCGTACTCTGTGACCGCCACACCATTCACTGCTGTCATCATGAGCATGTTGATCACCTCATTAGAGAGCTTGGTCCTCTCATCGGTCCTGATCCGGTTCATGGCACTGAATCCCCGCTCACAGCAGGAGGTGGAGACAGGCACGCAGGCCACCACTGCCACCAGCCTGCTCAGCACAGGGAAGTGGCGGTGCTGGGCCAGGGCGGTCTTACACAGCATGGAGAACGGCAGGTTCCTGGCGATGGCTTTGAGGCCCAGCCACTCCTCCAGCAGGGCCTCTTCACTGAACCCTGGTGGGAGGGAGAGCTCAAAGTACCTGGCGAGGGCAAGAATATCATCATTCCCGAAACCAGCCAGCTCGAGCCCGCTCGGCCAGGCCATGGTGTCGAACACCTCCATGTTCTTGAGCTGGGGGGGACGGTCCGCGTCGAACCTCTGCCGGAGGTACTCGATCCCCGTCCGGATCGTCCGCTCCCTGTCCGCCTGGAACCGCTGTTCTGCCATCTCCACTCTGTCCAGGAAGATGCCGTGGAGCTGCCCATCCTGGAAGCAGGCATTGAACTCCTCCTCTTTGGGCCCCGCCTGGTGACAGAGGGTCTCCAGTGCGACGTAGGCCCGCCCCAGCGCGGAGTTCACCTCCGTGATCAGCACGATCTCTTTCTGGCACACCTCAGACAAAGGCCTGCAGACGCTCAGGAAGTCCAGGAGGAAGTGGCAGAACCTGACGAAGTGGAAGCTCTTCATCAGCTTCAGAATGCCCTTGGCCCTGTGCCCGACCTGGCCCCCCGCTTCTGCCACACCCTGGAGGTGCCGAGCCAGGGCGGGCCAGCTCACGATGAGCGCGTTCAACGTGCGTCTCTTGCTGGCCACCCACGTGACGGTGTTCAGGTCCCTCAGGCGGCTGATCTCCTGCTCCAGGGGAGCCGCCGCCTCCTGCAGCTCGTTGAGCCTTTTGTTGGAGGACTGATAAAACTTGAAGACGGTTCGTATGTGCCGGTCACACTTCTTCATCAGGTCGATGCCGCCACACGCATCCACCACGGCCAGGGGCAGCCGGTGGGCCACGCAGTGCATGGGCAGCAGCTGCGGGATGAGCTCCCGGAGCTTTTGCACGAGGCCTCCCCTGCAGCTCAGCATGGTTGAGCCATCAGTGCCCAGGCCCACCACCCAACCGGGCTTCCGGAAAGGGATGTCCAGTTCATCCAGGGCAGAGATGATGGTCTCGAAGTACCCATCCACTGTCTCACTGTAGAGCGGGGCCAGCGTGATGTAAGACTCTTTCACCTCTGGCCCCTTAAAGTAGCGGATGTAAATCCCCACACAGGCCTGGTCGGAGGCGTCTGTGGAGCTGTCCAGCAACAGGCTCACGCACGGGGAGTCCCGTACGTCCCTGAGGATCTCCTTCTTCAGGGTCTCGGAGATGTACTTGATGAACTGTGTGCACGCGGTGCGATTTCGGTACTTGCCCAAAATCATGGTCCCGGTGCTTTGGAGGAGCTGCAGGATCTTCTCAAAGTCGTTCAGGGGCCTCGAGTGGTACGCGATGGAGTAGGCGGCGTTGAAAAAGTGCTCCATGTTCGCCATCAGGTCACTGGAGATGTCTGGGAGCAGGGCGGCCTGAGGGGAGTCTTCCTTGATTTCGACAGTGTTGACGCAGAGCTTGTGTGCTTTGCTGACTTCGTGGTATTTCAAAGTCTCCACTTTAAAAGGCCCCGTGTAACCCTGGACCAACCGTGATGATCTGTCATGGAGACTCGGCCTTTCTTTGCAAGCCGAGCAGAAGAGCTTGGTCTCCTCTGGGTCGATGACCAGCCATGGGAACTGCCCAAACCACGACCTCTGGATCGAGCGGGGCCTGTACGTCCTCTTGATTTTCCTGGGCTCATCTGCTTCCACTTCACAAAGGCCGGAACTGCAGGAGGGGGAACACGTCTCCGTAGGAGGGGCTGGAAGCGATGCGGATTCTACAGCCGAGGCCCACGGGTCTGCTGCTCTGGCGGCCACCGTCTTCTTTTTCCCTTTGGAGCAAATCAAACTGCGCTTGGTTTTGCTGCCTGGAACTCTGCAGTCTCCTATCAGCTGAGACACCCAATTCAATGGGCGCCCCTTATGCAGGGCGGAGACGAATGTAACCCGCTCTTCTAGAAACCACTATTACCTGTGGAAGTCCACCTGGCTCCCTAAGGGTTGTCTGCAAATCCCTGTGGGTTCTTTAGCCAGCCTCCCCCTTTCCAGCCACACAACAACCCTGGATCACGGGCCATCTAAGCTAATAAACTTAGTAGATGCTGCTGGGTAAACAGTGGCTCTAATCCTCTTGGGAGGCACCACGAAGAAATGTGGTTACCCATGCGTTAGTCCTTAGGAAGCTTTGAGAGAAGGGAGCTGTAGATGTAGTCACAGCAGCTCCCGGCCAATGAGCTACGCAGAGTGATTCGCCCTCACAGACCAGACCAGCGATGCCATCACTAAAAACCGGAGGGGGAAGCTCACGGGCCTATGGGTCACGTGGTCCCTCACGACCAGTGTCTATCACACACTCCTCCCACCAGCTCTACCACAGGTCCCTTTAGCACCTCTGCTCCCCAAAGCCCCTTGTTTTTGCCACACTGTCCCGCTGACCGGTGCTCCAAGGGCAGGGTTCATCACTGGGTCATCTGTCCACCCAGGGCCTAACAGAATGACTCGGGCTAAGTGTGGCTGAACTAACATCGTGTGACTTGCCACAGCGACAACGGCCCCTGGAAGTGCCCTTTAGAACTCAGAAGGTCAAGACTCACCTTTCCCCCACTTCGGCCCATGTGGGTCCTCGATCCAGGGCACAGCTCTATGTTCCAGTTTTGAGATCAAGTCGGGTTTGGCAGCAGCAGGCCCTGTTGCAGGGACAAAGAGTCGTACTAATGTCACTGCTGTGGTCCATCAAGCCGAGTGGTGCGCCTGAAGCTATTCATGGTACCTGAAACACTCAGGGCGGCCCCAGCCAGGGCATAGGTATGAAGGCGTACTCATCTAGGGTGCCAATTAAATCTTAAAACCCAAGAGGCAGCCAGATTAGGGTGCGCGCCTTGGCCAGGATAAATAACTTCCTCAGCCCCACGGGCCAGCCACATGAGCCAGCCAAAAGCGTCTAGCGGAGAAAGGGGAAAAACAGGAAGAAATGCAGGGGATAAAACAGAAAGACAGAAGGTAGGGATGATAAAGTGAGACGAGAGGAAGAGTGCCACCAACAACTGTTCCCATCCACGTGCCCCTCAGTGACCCCCACACCTGGCCTTGGTGCAGGTGCTAACTACGTGGGTTATTTTAAGGGACACCTGAAGAGATTTATGTCTTTGGGTTAAGCACTGCCCTGTATTTAAAATATGAATATTCCCACAAAGACAAATACCAGGAGACCATGGCTACAAGGCAGAGATTAGAATGATGCATTCAAGGAATACCAAGCACTGCTGGCTACCACCGAAAGCCAGGAAAAGGCAAGGAAGGATTCTACTCAGGGTCCCAGAGGGAACATGGCCCTGCTGACACCTTGATTTTGGACTTCCATCTTCCAGAACCGTGAAAGAATCCATTTCTGTTGTTTTAAGTAAAAAATACATACATACATACATACATACATACATACATACATACATACATACATAAATACATACAAAAAAATAAATAAAAATAAAATAAAATCTGAACATTCCTCAGGGATATGCAAAGAAATCGCTTTCTTGATTTAAAATAAAATCCGTTGGCATCCACTTACCTGCTTTTGTACGTGTCTGTGTGAATGTGTGTGTAAGCTTCCTTTGGAAGGACATACAAGCAACTGCTAACCATGGGTGCTTCTGGGGAGGACCAAAGGACAAGGTAAAAGGGAGATTGTTTTCACTATTCATCTTTTGAATCAGCTGAGCATACATGTATTTATTAGATGTGAGTGTATATATCTACATATTTATTACTAATAAAAATGTAAAGTATTAAAGCATGGCAGACTATGTATCCTTCCTAAAACAAAGCATAAGCCCAAGAGAAACACTAGACTAGAAATATTAATATGTTTTTGGAAAAAGGAAAGAAGGTAAGAGCGAGGGAACTAACAGAGGTACGTTACTGTTTAGAATTGCTGTATCTTCTTGCTGTGGGAACCTTTTGTTAACACACAATGTTCTTCTTCGTCTCCTGCAACCTTATTTGGAGGACAGGGTCCTTTGCCCACGCTGGCTCCCACAAGCTGTGTGCCAGCTGCGCTCAGCACCCACAGCAGCCTGCCATGCAGCTGAGTCTGTGCTAAGGGCTGAACAGACCGAAATTCAGCACCCAAGCGAGCCTTCAAGGGACTCCAGAGTCCAAAACAGTTGCATCAGATGGATTCTGCCAGCGCGGTTGCTGTCGAGGTGGGGGGCAGCTTCCTGGAGCTTCCTATTCCACCGTCTCCCCCGACTCCTCCTCCCGATCAGGACACTTTTTTGAGTTCTAAACTGGACATTTCATTAATTGAAACTCGATCAATAATGTGACTGAAAAGAGGGTTACTTGAGTGTGGGAAGAAAGTCATGGGTCCGACCCTAGATTTCACTGTTACAACAGAGGCGACGGATGGCGACGCCCCTGCCCCGAATACTTGTAACCACATGACCAAATCCAAAAGGACTTCTCTGAAACGCTGATTCTGACCTTAAAATGCAAGTTTTCTTCATGTCAGCGTGACCTTACAGCTTCCTTGCCGATCAACTACACAGGACAAAATTTACACAGTGCCACTATCCTAAAAAGAATGTGAATTTCTAGTAAGCGATTGCAATTTTTAAAATAAAGCATGCACTCCCTCGTTCATGCTTTACAAGTGAGCCTTAACTGCTGAGAGCCAGGTCTTTACCCACTTGGGGTTTGAAGTCTCTCCTGTTCTTGAGCAGTTTATTTGTTCCTTTCTTTTTTTTTTTTCATTTATTTTTTTACGCCTCCAGCACCTGGTCTTCCTAGGTGGTCTCCCATCCAAATACTAACCAGGCCAAACCCTGCTTAGCTTCTGAGATCAGACATTGGGCTTGTTCAGGGTGGCATGGCCGTAGACCATGGACCGTGGCTCCACTGGGGTGTGAATCCAGGACCTTCTGTGTGTAAAGCAGATGTGCTAACCGCTACACTATGGCACCACGTTCAGCAGTTTGTTTCTTGATCAATAAAATACTCATATCGAGTAAAGCTCTCCACATTTTCTTTTGACAACCTAAAAGGTGAGAAAAGCCCCTCGGAGCTGATCCAAACAAGCGGTATAGGAAAAGAATGAAGCTCTTTTATGAGCACATCTGACTGAAGTTCCTTCTCAAAAATAACATCCCTGCTTATTTCTTAGAAATAATGAGGCAACCTACAAGAAGAAATGGCTAAAAGATTTGGAGAGGAGGATTCAGCAACAGAGAAAGGTGGGAAAGAGGACTGATTTTCTTTTGTTGTTATGTCTCATTAAAACTACTTTGATTAAAATCTATAAAATTTTATTAACATCACCCCAATAATTTTAATTTAAAAACCATTTTGATTTAGAAAATATATAACAATGAAAAAATATTTTTAAAGAATGACTAAAAACACACAGGAGACTGAATATCCCCAAATCTGTTTACCTCAGTTACATCCCCCTCGGGGACTGGCCACCTTCGAATGTCCCTCGCACCACCACACTGGACCTAGGAATTCTGTACCCTGATTGCATCTCTAAAGCTGCGGCTTAAATGTTGCCCCAAAACCTTTCCTTTTTGCTCCCCTCAGAACACATGAGACAGAAAGGAATTTCCAAACTGATCTTCCCAAGTCTTCAGTGGCCCCAGGGAACTTTCCCGAACCTCTTTTGTGGAGCCTGTGTTGTTTTACAGTTTCGTATTAAAGCATCTTTCTCTCTCATGAACCTGCTGGCCCCTTAAAAGCAGAGACCTGGTCTCATTCGTGTTTATCCAGCACATAGTAGGTACTCAATAAACGTGTGCTGGAGGATGGGTGATGAGATGGTGGACAAGGAGGGGATGATGCCACTGCCCCAAAGCAGGGAGAGTCCCGAGGTACAAAGACAGAATCGCCCTCTGCATGTGCATAGGG
Organism: Cynopterus sphinx; assembly: GCA_030015415.1. Lineage (NCBI taxonomy): Eukaryota > Metazoa > Chordata > Mammalia > Chiroptera > Pteropodidae > Cynopterus > Cynopterus sphinx. The sequence goes on from CM057393.1 coordinate 2,212,124, forward strand.
AGAGGGCAGAAACGGGAATAGGGCCACAAGCCACAGCTCCCACGACAAGTGAGGGGGGTGAGTGAAGGTCGACGTGAACCTTTACCCAGGGACACCAGCAGCTCATAGTTCATCCGCATCACGTCTCTGTACAGCTCCTTCTGCCACATGTCTAGCGAGCCCCACTCCTCCTGCGTGAAATACACCGCCACGTCCTCAAAGGCCACTGGAACCTCCATAAACAGCCCCTCTCCAGAAGGGTCCTGCAACAAAGACGACAGCCATTCAGCATGCCTCTGACGTCAGACACTGGGCATGACACTCAAGGCCTGTTTCTCCTGGGAAGCTCGTCAAGAGGCTCAAGTGTACCCCGAGAAACTCATTTATCCATCAAAAGTCAAACAAACAATTCATGAGGCCCAGAGTTAGTGCGTAAACACACGATGGGCCTCAGCGTGAGCCTAGGGTCTCCTGGGAGGATATGAACCATGCTGAAAGAATGGGGTCTTGGTGGAACCTTCTGACTGCGCCCTGCCCCCCACAGTCCTGAGGGGTGCCTCTACTTGTTGTGACTACAATGGTGACCTCTGTCCTAGGAACAACTGCTAGGATTTCCCACTGGGATGGCGAGTCATAAAAAGAACTAAAGATGTGACTAGGCTTACGCATGCCTTACTGCTAAAATATTCAGATTATGAAAGGTTGGGCCTGCTTACTGGCTTCTAATACTAAAAACTAGAAGGAACACGAACATGAAGAAAAATGAGCCTTGTCACTTTTCTGGATTCTGGAAAAACTCGAGCTTACTCACTTTAGCTGGGCCCTCCGATGCCAGGTATGAGGGACCCCTGAGCTACTCTCCTCATGCTACTTGGGGTGGGGGGTCCTTGAACAGGTGTGTAGTAAAATCCCGTTTATATGGATTAGTGAGGAATGGGGAAGGTTCCAGTTACTCAAAGATTCCAGTTAACAGTTTCCTCACAAAGCAACTTTCCAAAGAATTAGAAAATTACAAAAATATACCCAAGATGAGAACGAGAGTCTTCTAGAACCTTCCAGTGCTGCAGGGAGTGGAAGGGAAAGCACGAGGCTAGCAGTCAAGGGGCAGGGGGAGGCTGCCACCACGACTAATCCTGGACTCCGGACAGGTTGCCCCTTTGAACCTGTTTTCCCCCAGCAGGACGAGTCGGACCAGGCTGCTCCGCCAGCCTCGGAGCAGCATTAACATCGCTACAGGAAAGAACGTGTGTGAAGAAACCCTGCAGCACTGAAAAGCGCTACATGATTCCAAAGTTAAAGTAGAAAAAGTTTTCAATTTGATTATCTCAGAACTTGGTGGTGGTTTTGTGGCTGTGGATTATTAAGTTCTTCGGTTGTTCTGGATTCTGGCTAAAGGTTACTGTTCTGAATTTGGATGCTCCCTTTATATCAGAAGTTAGGATATCCCGCCCCACTCGTTAGGTTTTGGTATCTGTAAAAAAATGAGATAATAATAGGGCTGTTATCTTAAATAAATGAGATAACACACCTAACGTGCTTAAAATAGTGCCTAGGACATGATAAGCATAGTGACATTATAACGTCACCAGCAGGTAACTAAGATAACTTTTCCATCCTCATCAAGCAGTGTATATTGTTCTCTCTGTGGAATCCTCCCCTCTCCTTGAGGGTGTATCAATCGTCACAAACATTACCTGGCTGCAGGGTTCGGCAGAGTCATCACACAAAACGCTAGTGTTTGAGGAGTTGTGGATGGCATCAGCGATTTCTTTACGCCTCAGATGGGAACTGCAGTCCACATACGACGCAGGGATTGCTCCGTCCTGCCCCGGGCCCGCCACAGCAGCTCGAGAGCTGGGCGGGAGCTGGGCCACGCTGCGATAGGCTCCCAGGGGCCCTGCGGGGTACAGGTTGGGATACTGAGCAGGGAAGAGGGGCTCCGGACTGGCGTCTCGGATGCCCTGGAAACGGGCTGCCCAGACAGGGTCCCGAGCTGCCAAGGTGTCAACGCAGAACAGGTGCGCTTTGCTCTTGGCGTGGTACTTGAGAGTCTCCACCTTGAACGGTCCTGTATAACCTTCTACCAGTCTGGACCGCCTGTCCCTGACGGACGGGAATTCCCGGCAGGCACAGCAAAAGAGGGCCTTCTGCTCCTGGTTCATGCCCAGCCACGGGAACTGCGCGAACCACGACTTCTGGATGGACCGGGGCTTCAGGGCCTTTCTGCTCGTTCCCGTGCAGTCTTCCTCAGGGGCGCTGGCCTCTGTACTGAGGTGGGGAAGGCAGACTTTCTTCTGAGGGGGCAGGTCTGGTCCAGCCTCCCTGGCTGGACTGTGCACGCCCATTTCCTCCATGCAGCCCATCTTTTTTCCTTGCGAGAAAAAGAGACAGAGAATTTGTGCTGAAATCCATTAGTCAGAGCCCCTGCAACTCACAGAGGCTCTCAGATATGGCAAATGTGGAAGGTGGCAATCACACACTCAAAAGTGACATGGCCTCTACCCCCACCGCCCCACGCCCACCCGACCTCCCTTAGAAGATAATCAAGAGGGCTTTAAGCAGAGCTCTTTTTAACGCAGAAGACAGATAGATACACCTGGCCACAAGGGTATCACTGTAACTGATATCTGCAACCTAAGACAGTGGCACAGTCCTTAGGAGTTCAAGTTTATTTATGGATAGGAACGCTGACCTAGTAGAATAACAGGGTTAAAACACGATAATTAAAGCCGAGTGCAAGCGGACCTCGGAGATGCTGCGGGTTTGGTACCAGACCACAGCAATAAAGCAAATGTTGCAAAAAAGCGAGTCACACCAATTCTTTTGGTTTACTGGTGCACATAAAGCTGTGTTTACACTATGCTGCACTCTGTTAAGTGTGTGATAGCAATATATCTAAAAAAAAAAAAGTACATATCGTAATTTAAAAATATTTTATTGCTAAAAAATGCCAACTGTCACCTGAGCCTGCTGGGAAAATGGCGCTGACAGACTTGTGCCATGCAGTTATCATGAACCTCCAATTTGTTAAAAAATATATATATAGTATCTGCGAAAAGCAATAAAACAAGACATGCCTGTGCTACAATCCCACACTCAGCAGGCGTCCCCTTCCTCAGTGTCCTCAGAAGACAGGCATCTGTCCGCACTTTGCTCAAGTACCTATAGGACAAGAGAACAATCTACCTCCTGGCAGACACTTTTGGTCCCCAGAGAGTTTTCCTTATGCTGTATTTCACCTCTGAGTAACTTCCACCCCGGCTGCTACTTCAGCCCTCAAGAAACACACAACCTCTCTGACACCATAACTCTTCAAAGAGACAAAAACCCTCATGACCTCAGGAAAATTTTTCTTTTTCAAGCTAAACCAGAAGTTTCTTTATTGGCTCCGTAAGTGAAATGTAGCTTGGACAACCCTAGCTCCTCTGGAGCCACTGCCTACACGTCAGCATGAGTTCTGAGGCCCAGGGGCTGGGAATGCACAGGCTTTGCTACAGAACCATAGCCAAGGCCAAGAGTCTGGGCTGTTAACAGAGTCACACACAAACATACAGAATGAACCAGTCAGTCTACGGCTCCCTGTGGTCCATCTGAGTGGATCACCAGAGAGAACAAAGTTCTGCGATTTGATTCGTGTGGGAGCTGGGGTCCCCACTCACCTGGGTGGTGCCTCTGGCCCTGGACACTGCCTAGCCATGGATTTGGCCCTCGCTCAAACTTACAGAACGACTCTGTGTTGGCGAGAGGTGGTCCTGGGGCAGGAAGAGAGAGAAGCACTATGAGGTCCTGGATCTAGACCCCAACAGTAACGGAAGGTCTGTCTGAGCCATCCTCTCGGCACTGTGGGATAACTGGTCAAGAAGGAAGTAAAACCTTGGTGGTTTAGCACAGTGGCTGAGAAATGCAGGTACCCGTGAGGCCCCTAAAAGAATGGGGGACTAAGTGAAAGCCAGGCTCTGGGCCTCTCTTCAAGGCTAAAACGGTATGAAAACTACTGATTCAGAGCGGAAGTTCCAACTCAAAGACTGAGAGGGGCCCGACTGATAATACAACTGAGGAAACCAGGTTGGGGTGGGCAGCCATGGCCACCTAGAGGATTTAAACCCATGTACCAAGCCAGCCACTACTCTACTCCAGGCGGAGGCCACCACATTGAACACTGGGCCAGCCCTGCCAGATTGTCCCATTTTCTAAGAGAGGCCAGAACTCCATATTTTTATATGAAAACTCCCCGTGATTAAATATTGACAACTTATTTAAACAAAAATGATGAAAGCTGCCCCCCCCCAAAAAAAATCTGCAGGCCCATGAGCTATTTTGCAACTTCTGGTTTAGAAGAATCAGTGGTTTGCAAACTGCTCTTAGTACAGGAAGAAGACTCAGCCTGGCTATAACCCCTCTGTCCACAGAGAGCTGAGACTGTCATTCTCATAACCCTTAGACAGGGACCAAGATGAGAAGAAGAAAAAACAGGGTGGTCACCAGACTGAAATGAGAAAGTCTGTACACACACGTGTACGTGCGTTGAAACACAATCCATGGTACAGAGAGTCGACCCGCTGAGCAGAGAAAGGACATTCGGAAAATAAAAAAGATGAAAAATACCTACATGGGCACAAAGTTTTAAGTTGTTTTATCACATTCAACCTTGTGACAGCCCCACAAAAAATGAAATCAAGGATTAAAGAGGCTGACAGTTTTGCTCAAAGGCACACGGTATCATATGGTGGAGCTGGAGCTGAGACCAGAGTTCCATCCTCCATGTCTGGTGCTGCCTCTGTGTCCAGTGTCCTACGGGCGCCTGAAACAGAATCTGCCTTGCAGCTGCACAGACCACAGGTGGTGCTTCCCACCTGGCACCTTGGGGTACCCTAAGGCACCAGGGTGTAACCTGATGAGCCCAATTTCCCCTCTTCTTTTCACCAATTTAAAGGGAGAAAAAAAACGGTGGTGAGTATATGGGGCTGAGCAGATGAGCAAAGATGCCCCCCCAGAAATGGTAGGATTACAGAAAATTCTCGAGTAAGTCAAAGTCGGATCTGGTTGGGGATTCGGATCTAGATTCAGGCGGAGGGGACAGAACAGGAACCCATACCCAGCGGTGCCACCAGCCTGTCAGAACCACAGATCTCCTTCTGTTGCTGACTCAGCAGCATCCATTCCTCCTGCAGCAAGTACACCGTGATGTCATCAAACGTCACAGGAGCCTAAAAGGAAAAATGACACCAGCTCAGCACCAATTTCTTCCTTAGGTTAGTCTTGCACATGGGCATTCACACCCACCTGAGGGCACCCCTACTCCGGGAGCTATCAGACTAGGGGAGGGGACACTGTCAATTGACATAGAAGACTACACCCCAGTATCTCACCACCTGGGTGCAAGTCACAGTGGCAGCGAGGCTCATTTATCTAGGAAGGGCCTCACAATGAAACAAGAGTCGTAAAGATGGCTGAGTCGGGGACGGCCTAAACCTTTTCCTGAATGCTTCTCATGGCCTTCCCAGAGGACCCAATGCTTCTTGGCCTTGGCAACCATTTACAGCCATGTTTTCATAAAATCTTAAACATGGCAAATCCCCCTCAGGAAGATGTATCTCATTCCTAGAAAGAGTCAGAAGCCATTCAGAACTATGTCTACAAATGAAGTTGATGATCAAGGTGGTCAGAGCTGAGAACTAGATCCACTCGTCTTGTAAAGATGCTGAGTTCCACCAGAAAGGGTTCCGAAAACGATTTGGGGCGTTCTGGACTAAGATGGCAGACTGAACAAATACTTTTTTTTTTTTTTCGAATTTTGCTTCCTCCCTGTGCATTTAAAAGACACCGTCCCTCCCACAAAAAAACTCCAAAGCAAAACACCTACCAGGATAGAGAACATGAAGGGGCAATAACAATACGATTTTGGATCCTGAAAAGTAGATGGGAGAGTAATCACTGAGCAGATCCAAAAAAACTGAATCCTTCCCAGCAGTGAGCAAACTGAGAAATAATTCAGTTTATACCACTAACTCCTCAAAGGCTTGGGATCTGGCAGCACTGGAACCTCTGGCCTGGGAGTGAAGGCAGGGAGACTAAAATATAACTGGGGGAAATCTGTTTGCCAGGCAAATGCCTACCCAGATTCCCTAACAGGCAGGCTGTAAGCTGACAAACCCCCCACATCGAGTGCTCAGAGCTTCCGGGTTTTCCATGGTCACAGGTTAGCTAACAACTGGACTTCCAGACATCTGAGGAAAGGCTCTAATGGGGCTGATAGAGACCGAAATGGATTGGGGTTGGGGTCGGGAGAGGAACCAAGGAAATGGAAGGGAGACATGGAGAACTTCACAAAAATAAAACTATCATAGCCTCAGAGAAGTAAGACATTGCAGCCATGAAACAAACGGTTACAAAAGAACTAATCAGAAAATAGTCAGAAAACATTGCTTGGTTTATCCCTTTATATATTATACCACTAACGTTTACCACGTAGTCAAAGAAATAAAAAATAAAATGTCAACAAAAACTGAATTCCCCACCCACCAAAGAAAAATAACATTTGGGGAAACAGCATCCTTGGTTGAGTCCTTCCACAGTGACAAATCTGAGGGGACACGTCCATTTCCACTTCCAAGTTCTAGCACGTTTGTTTAAAGTTGCCTTGTAACTTTATACTCATATTTCAAACACGTGAAAGATCTATTTTAAGTCCAAAAGTAGAAGCTTGAGAAAAATAGAGGTAATTCTTATCAGTCACTATTGAATTGCATGTTTAAAAAATAATGAGTGTTTTTCTAACATCAATACACGGTCATTGAATTAAGGAGCAAGTGCTTTAATCACCCACAAGTCTTCATTACAAAAGAATTACTATGAACACTTGGTATGTGACCTTTCAGACTTTTGTCTATGACCATGTATGAAGTTTTAAAAACAAAAATGGAATTAAGCTGCCAAATGTGTATGTTTTAAGTAACTACTTGCTCTCAAAGTGTCTTTCAAAAGCAAAATGTGATTTTATTTCCAAAAACCTGCTGGAAGATGGGCTCCACGACAAGAAGGCAGTCAGACAGGAAAAGGACACACGTAAGACATGGTGTCAGGAGCCAACGTGGGGAAGGGGAAGAACCCTCGAGATTACACTGAGACATGACCCAGGATTACTGCACACCACGCCTAGAGGGCAAGCTATTCTGACTGGGGCAGGTCAAAAAACTCATGACCAAGGACAGCAGGGCCTTGTCATACCCACTCATTCTTTATTCCTCAGGGACCAGGGGGACAAAATGAAAGCCAATGGACCCATCACTTTAGCTTACAGGTCCCACAAGGTAAAAGAGCATGGCCAGGACTGAATGTTTAGAGAATAAAGAAGTGTCTCACCAAGAGTGACTGCCCTAACCAACACTATGGCAAGAGCCTTCTGATTCCAGTTGACTACAGTGTAAAGAAAACACAAATCTGCTCGAACAACAGGAATTCCTCACCTACATGCAGAGCAAAGAATCTCTCTGGACGTTCCATTGGAGCTTCCCACAGTCCAGAGCTGACTTCTCGGCCCAGCACCAGGCCCTCTCGGTCTGAACCTACCACACCCCTCTAACCTCAGCTCTATGGATCACGCCACCTGCCACCTCTACCACGGCCAGGTATAAGGGCAATCACTCAACGTGCCTTGTACCTTTCCTCCTACTACACACCCACCTTCAGGTTGTCTGACTCGGCCATTTCTTCTCACCCATGCAGGCAAGTTCCTATTCACATTCTACCTCCTGAGCCCAGTGTTTCTCCCTCCTGAGCAAGCAAGGCTTTAAAGCCCCCATGGAGTCTAGCATTTAGGAAGCTGTGCTGATTGGCTTTTTAGAACTCCCTTCACTATCATCACCCCTCTCCCCACATTAAAGTATTTCATAGGCACTAAATTCATTTTTTTTCTTTCAGCATACATTTATTATTTTTCTATGTGCTTGGTGCGTGGCGATCCTAAGATATAAAAGATATCGTCTCTGTTCTCAAGGAGATTAAAATCTATCTGGAGGTGAGTGATAGACAACTATGATGTAAATGCATTAATTGAACTGTGTACAGAGAGACGTGGGAAGGGAAGCATTGCTTCTATGGGAAGGTCGGAGGGCTCTAGAAGCCAGAAACGTTGTGGCAATAAATATACAGATAAGTAACTATCTGGCAGTGCCAACAGTAGCCTCCCAGAGGGCACATGAGGTGTCAGACCAGTGTTCTATATACTGATGTTATTTTAGGAGTCATTCATTCAAAAAAAAAAAATGCTTTCTCAGACCCTATTAAAGGTCAGTTACTGCTTCGCTGTTCTAGCTGGGGATGTAGCCAAGAGTAGAGTCAGCACACATGCAAATAAATAAATCTGAGATTTCTGTATAGTGATAAAAGCTGGAAAAATAAAACAGGATAATGGTAGCAAGTCTGACTTTTATACATTATTCTGCCAATGACAGGCAAGACACCCCACACCCAATTTAATGGGTCAAGAATGCTTTTATGAATATCACAAAATAGCCTCAAAGGAAAATTCAAATGATAGACCAAGCCACTCCATCAAGTGAACCCTCAGTTTCCCAGCTTTGAGCCAAAACTGTGATATATGGAATGGAGCTTTACAATAGCATAGTTCTTCCACCCAGGCCTGTTTTCTCCCTCGTTTGCAACACATCTAACACTGCCAGTTTGTTCTGCAATCATTTTATTTCATCTGTGAATGATGTTCTCATTTCCCAGGTTAGAAAACTGATACACTTGGTGAGCATCTTTCTGAGATATTCTGCAATGTAAATCAAGTGAAATTTCCAGCCCCCAGGGGTCTCGATTAACGAGGGTATCAAATTTCTCTTCTACCTCCCAAAATGTTTGTATTTCTCTTCTCTCCCTAAAGGCCAAGAAAGCTACAACTGAACATAATTGTCTGTAAACCAACCTCAAATCACTAATTCCAGTTCTCGATGACGACAGTTTATAATCCTTCCCACTACATTTTGCTCCCCCTCATTCAAAATCGGTTCAGTCTAAACTAACTGGGGGATAGTACCTGAAGGTTGAGCCCTTTTCTTTTTCTCTATTGTGCTTAACACAAGGATGGCATACAGTTCACCTTCAGCCTTTCTTTAGTTAGGTTCTGTTGAGCTTTATTGTCTTGGATTATTTATTTTGTAGGTTGCTTCATCTGGAAAATACATTACTTGTAGCTTGTGGAGGGGAAGGAGTATGAAAGAGATGCTTAAGCAAGGAATAACTTCTTTTGTAATTCAGCATCCTTCCCAATCTTTTCAGGAAAAACTACAACATCAAAATCACATCATTATCCTTTCTTTTGTGGGGCAACCCTTCCAGGCTTGTCCAAGCTATTGAAGTGAAAATCGCAGGAGAGCTCCTTGAGGAAAGTGGTCATTTCATGTTTGTCCTTGTATCTCCAGCATCTCGCTCAACATAAATCACAGATCGCAAATGTTTATTATATGAACAACAAATCTTTCTCAAAAGGAGGGACTCAGCACTCAAAAACGTTTGTTGAGGTTAATTCCCTCTGTGCTGAAGAAGCAACAATCCCCAAGAACTGGCAGCAAAAAGAGCTTAGTCCCAAGTGGCTGCAGTCTCTGACTCAAGTGCCCACAGCCAGGCTGGTCTTTGCTGACATGGCCTCAGAACTCTGGCAAACCTGTCGAACCCACGTACCTCTGCCTTCAAGCACCTTTTCTGCCAACTCACAAGCTCCTGCCCAAAGCTTTAAAGCAAGTTTATGGAATATACTTCTAAGCAATGCTCGGATACTCCATTAAGTGGAATAGCTAGAAACGGAAGTCGGCAAGAAATATGCCAGATGCTTTAAAAAAAGAGAAAGAAAGAGAAAAAGAAAGAAAGAAGAAAGAAAGAAAGAAAGAAAGAAAGAAAGAAAGAAAGAAAGAAAGAAAGAAAGAAAGAAAGAAAGAAAGAAAGAAAGAAAGAAAGAAAGAAAGAAAGAAAGAAAGAAAGAAAGAAAGAAAGAAAGAAAGAAAGAAAGAAAGAAAGAAAGAAAGAAAGAAAGAAAGAAAGAAAGAAAGAAAGAAAGAAAGAAAGAAAGAAAGAAAGAAAGAAAGAAAGAAAGAAAGAAAGAAAGAAAGAAAGAAAGAAAAAGCTCTTTCCTGGGAAGAGGGGTCTAGGCAGGTCCAAGCCCTCGCCCTGCCTGGCTCTCGGTGGTCCCTACCCCTCGGGTCCCAGTGGCGTCTGATCCAGTCTCAAAGCCTTAAAGCCGGCTGGGTCTCTTCAACACGTCGAAGCTGTTGTGGGAAGACAGGGCAGCACTTTGGCATCGCCGCACGGGGCGGGCCACGCGCGCCCAGCGTCGCCCGAGCGGCCGCTCCGGCCAGAAGGCGCGGGAGGGGCGCGGGGGTCCGCGCGGGGCTCGGAGCGGGCGTGTCCGCTCCCTTCCCCACCCCACCCCCGCGCCACCCGCCCCGAGGCAGCGGCCCCGGAGCGGCGGAAGAGGAGGAGGCGGCGGGCGAGCGGGCGGGCGGGCGAGTGGTCCCCTGCAAGGCTGGCTCATCCGCGGGGCCTCCGCGCGCGCCGCCCGCGCCGCCCGCCCCCGGGGCAGGGGGACGCGCCGGCGGGGAGGGGGCGCCCCGGGGCCCTGGCAGGCCTACCTTCCCCGACTCCCTGGGCTCCATGGCCCTGCCTCCGGTAGCCCGTGCGGCCCCCGCCGCCGCCTCCCCGCGGCCCGGCCGGAGGGCGCCCCCGCGACCGCCGCGGAGACCGGGTCGCCGGGCGGGGAGGGGGCGCCGGCGTCGTGCCGCGCGAGCCGCTTTACGGCAGCCGCCTGCCCGCGGCCGCGGGGCGTCACGGGAAGCGGGGTCGAGCCTCGCCATTGGCTCCCGGCGTGCGGGCTCCTGATTGGACGCCGCGCCGCTCGCTCTCCGCTCTTCCCGCCTTCGGCCGCGCCACGGGCTCGCGACGCTCCCTCCGGGCCCCGGTCCGGCGACGAGAGGCGCGGGGCTTGGGCCCGTTTCCCTCGCATCCTCGGGGCCGGTGTCGTCCCCGGAGGGGCCGGCCTTCGGCTCGTCCGGGAGGGCGCTGCCTTAGGACGCGTCGCTGGCTGCCTACCACGTGCCAGGCGTTGTGCAAGGTTGGGAAGTAGCAGATGAATGAAACGACGCTCATCGTCCATTGGGGGAAACAAACCAGAAGCCGGATAATGAATGACAAAATAGACGCGTGCAACGGGAGAGAGAGAGAGAGGAGCAGAAGACCCCCGTGAAGCACGCTTGGCGTGCGTGGATGGGAAGCTATGGGGGGTCAGCCAGGGATTCCTCAGGGAGGAGTGGCGCTTAAGCTGAAGTGAAACGAGAGGCACGCGTTAGCCAAGTGAAGCGGCTCTGTGGATGGCATTGTGCCCCGGCCCCCAAATTCGGGTGTTGAAGGCCTAACCCCAACGCCACGGCATTTAGATGCGGGGCCTTTGGGAAGTAAGTAAGATTTAATGAGATCATCAGTGCCCTTATAAGAAGGGACACCAGGAATGACGCTGGAGAGAGAGACCCCGGAGCCGCATGTGGAAGGCACTGAAGCTGCCTTAGGAAGATGAAGTGAGTTTGAAGCTGGTGAATGGTGGAGGCAAATTCGCACTTTATTAAGATCAGTCCAGTTGCAGAGGAAAGGATGAATTTAAAGTGGAAAAGGCTAGAAGAGAGCCAAACTCTATAAATATATACTTGCTCTCCTTTCTTCTCTCATGTGCTTTAAAAAATATAAAATTGCATAAAATAATTATTATAACGACATATTGTTTAGTCTTAAATGTATGGCTGTAATATGTATAATAGTAGTAGAAGTAATGTACACTGCGGTGCAGAAATCTCAAGTGTACAACTTGATGTATTTTTACATGTGTACCATGTAGCCACCACACAGATCAGATACAGAATATCTCCAGCACTCCAGAAAGCTCTCTGTGGCCCTCCCAATATATATACATAGAGAGGAAACTACAGAAAGTAAAATAAATAATTATTATAGCACCCTCAATAAGATTAACTTTAGGAGCCAGCAAGGCAGGTGTGGTTAGGAAGGTGCCACTGCAGGGTGAGGTGAGGACAGTGTTCTATTTCTAGACCCAGATGTTTGTTACAGTTATTCATTAAATTGTACATTTATGTTTTATGCAATTTTGAGTTTTTACGTCACAATTCAAAGTTTTAAATACAAATAAAACAAATACAGTTTATATTTGAATTTTTTATTAATATATATTGCCTTACTGATTTTTAAATACGTTAAATTGGGAAGATGATGGTGAAGACTCAGGGGGTGGGGTGGGGTGGGCAATGGTGAGAGAGGAGCCGGGCTGCTGAGGGGGGGTGTCGCTGCCGGCACAGGTGGCCACTCTGAGATCCTGGGGGCACGGGCTCACAGTGAGAGGGGCTCAGGCCCTGCCAGGGTTCGGCTTCCCGGCCCCTTGCCCCGGGGCCTCACCCGAACAGTTGCCAGCCAGGCAAGGCCGGAAGTGGCCGTCCAGCCAGGTGCAGGGGGCGACCTCGCCCACCCCTCCGAGCGCTGGCCGCTGGTGTCGGTAGCGCTGCTGGACCAGCACCTGGCACGAGCATTGCGTCCACCTGCTCCAGCCGCTCCATACGCACTCCTCTAGGGGCCGAGGCGGGTGTGTTCCTCGGGGGCCTCTCCGGGCTCCCCGGGCCTCTCTCTCCCACCCGCCCCCTACCCCATGCCGACTTTAGCCCATCCCCTGAGCGAGAACGGGCAAAAGAAAGCCAGGAATTCAGAAGGGTCCCCACGGCCTGGGCTCCCTGTCACGCAGAAGCGAGGGTGGCATCTCAGAGCATTCTAAAGGAAGTGGGGCCAGGGAGGGGTGGGGGAGGAAGAGGACTCAAAGAACTAAACAAAATACCCGGAGGAGCAGATAGGGATATATTTGGGGAGGTAAGCTGGGGGTTGGTTCGAGAACATCCATTCTTCCCTGAGATTGCCCCGGAGAGGGCCTCCCTTCCGTGCACACATACTCGGGCAGGGCCCCGGGTAGCAGGCCTGGGTGTCCAGGTGGAAGAAGCTGCCGTTGCAGGTACGGTTGGCCTCGGCCAGCGGGCAGGGGCAGGACCCAGAGCGGGAGGCCAAGCCCGGGCCGCAGCTTTGAGAACAGGGCCCTGACAGCTACCCCTGAGGGTCTCCAATTTATGAACTGGCCAGAGAAGTCCCAGACTGTCCCCCATCTATGTCACAGGGTGTCATGGAGATGAACTTAGAGGTGGGGATGGGAAGGCTGGTAGAGCTGTGCTGTACCCCAACATACCACAGGGCATGGGGTTACAGAGTCGAGCCTGGTGCCTCTCCCCAGCACAGGGGACACCCCCATTCTTGGGTGGGGGGCTGGAGCAGCTGCGGCTCCTCAGGGATCAGCCACCCCCACAGCTCCGGTCACACCAGGACCAAGGGCTCCAGTGTGACCAGCCTCCAGGCACTGTGTGGGAGGGAGAAGGGCTATGTGAGGGTCCGGATCAGAGATAGACAGGGTCCTGATGTCACAGAGGCCGGGGGACAGGGTCCTCCGTGGGAGCGCTGAGGCCAGGGAGGGGCGCGCCTGGTCCTCACCGGCCCGCCTCACCTGGGCACGCACTCGGGCTGCAGAAGCGGCGCTCCTGGTAAGCCGTGAGGATGTCGGGGCACCAGTGCCCGCCGGCCCCGGGGGGCGGTAGGCCCGCAGGCGGCGCTGCTGGCCTACCCCGCAGCTCCGGGAGCAGGGCTCCCAGGGGACCCAGGCGGTCCAGGAACAGTTCCCGCCGGCCACGCAGCCGGGGCCAGGACACAGGGCCAGCTCTGCGCAATGGGACGAAGCTGAGCGGGCCCAGCCCCTCCGCCTCCTGCCCCGGCCCAGGCGCAGACCCTCCTCAGGGTCAGCTACGACCTCATGCGGGCCAATGTGACACCGAGTGCCTGCGGCTTTGGCGACGGGGCTGCGAGGGCTTTGGAGGGGACCTTGGGGGGTGGATGTTCAGTACACACACGAGAGGGGACTTGCTGGAAGCTGGCGGGGCTCCCAGACAGTGCCGGGGTTGGCGCAGGGCCCGGGACCCAGAGTCAGACACGGATCCGTGATCCGGTGTCAGGCCGAGAGCGCTGCACGAGCTTGAGGGGTGTTAGATGTTGGTTTGGGGTTGGACACTGGCTGGGGGGTTGGAATCAGTTGTTCAAGGGCGGATGTCGGGGTCGGGAGTCAGATTGCGGTCGGGGTCAGAGGTCGGGACGGAGGGAGCATCTGTGCAGGAGGGCAGGTTGCGGGGCGCTCCTGTGAAGGGGGTCCCCGGGTGCAGTTCGCGCCTGGGCAGCAAGCCCTCATCGTCCGGTTCCATGCAGCAGGCCGGGTTTCTGGGGGCCTGGGTCCCCCGAGCAAGCAGAAGGGAAGAGACATGAGTGCTGAGGCCAGCCTCACCCCCAGGAATGGCCTGGGCCGGCCATTCAATCTGGCCACCTACTCCCCGAGTGGCTTTACTGTGTGCTTTCTCTTCTTGGCCTTCCTTTCCCCGTGTGCAAAGTAAGATGAACTTAGGGAGGCTGACTGGAGGGCAGGCACAGACAGCAGGCATGGGATGCCCACACCGCAGTGTCCACTCCCTCACCCAGCCCCATCCCGCACTGTCGGCTCTCTGAGAACCTGCCTGGACCTATTTCCCAAGTGCCTGCTTCTCCAGGTCACCACCCAGGCCTCCCCACCTCTCAGGCTCCTGCACTCTTGCTGGCTCTGCAGCCAGCCCAGGCTCCCACCCTCACTCACTTGTAGATGGGACAGAGCCCCTCACGTCCACTCCGGGACAGGTCCAGCTGCCAGCCCAGGTGCTGGTAATGATAGAGGCTGGAGCAGGGACCAGGTCCTCCTGACGGGGGGCCACTTCCTCCTCCACCAGGATGGTCTCTGTCTGCTCACACCATTGCCTGCTCATGAAGAGAGAATGACAGCTGCTGCCACTGTCCCCTCTGTCACCCAGAAGCCCCATCCTGTGATCCTGCTCCCCAGGGAAGTTAGTGAGCTGAGGAGGAAGCTGAAGCTGGGAGGGGAGTCTGGGGTCCCACAGTATCCCAGTCATGAGGCAGGAGGAACAAGATCTTAGTTGGGGGGAGGGGTCTCTGGAGAGGGCTGCTTACCTGTTGGCAAGTGCCCATGCCATCCCAAAGAGGAGGGCAGGGAGCAGATGGTGCCCCCACAGGTCACCTTTGGGGGACTATGAGGCTTAGGGGAACAATGTGTAGCAGGGGAGCAGAGACTAGCCCTGCCTCCCCCACCACACTGCCGGCTGCAGCAGCCCAGCTTCTGAGTGTCCCAGGCAGCCCCGGGGCACTGGGGCTGGGCAGGCTTTATCTCAGCCCCATGTCCCCGGGCACCAGCTGCCAGGAACCAGATTGGACTTGCCTGCACATCTCACAATCCCCTCAGAGACCAGCTCTCCCTGGAAACAGTCCCCTTCTTGCCCGTGTGTGTGTCCGAGCCTCTGCTTATTTCCACACTTCAGGCCCTACCACAAACTAATGAGGACTCTGGGCAAGCCACCGTCCCTTTCTGGGTCCTGATTTCCTTACCAGGGGCCCTCCAAGGATGCTTAGGTGGGACTCAGGGTTCCACCAACACTTTGAAATTGTGTGTGTGCACATGTTTTTCTGAGGACAGTTCCATAACTTTTATTAGATTCTCAAGGGGGTCATGACCCCACAAAACGTTCAAGAGTGACATGGCCAAATGACAGACATGGCCTTCCAGCCCTAAAATTCTGACTTTATGATGCCCTCCTGTTCCCTTTCTTGCCTCCTCCTGTCCTGTCTCCCTCCAGGCACTCTGGAAGTGAGGGTCAGTGTGCGGGAGGACTCCAGTTTCCAGGGAGATTGGACTGTGTGGACACTGGAACGACAGGCGCCCTTTCCTCTGTGGTCCGACTTCTTACTGGGGGCAATTATGTGTGACTGCCTGGATCCGCCCTGGTCTCATGCTGAGTCTCCTAAAGTCTGTGGGGTCCAGAAGCAGGAAGCCCAGGCAATGGAATTAGAGCAAGCCTCAGGGAGGAGTGCCTGGTGGGAGGTGCAAGGGGTGGTGGGGGCAGGAGACAGAGGGGCCCCAGGGGCAAGGCAGCCGGATGGCATAATCCCAGCATCCGTCTGGTTGGAAGGAGGCAGCAGCAGGCGCCTGGGGGGAATCCTGCTTACATCCGGGCTGGCATGCGGCCTGGGCCTCAGATTCTGTAACCCTCCATCCCCAAAACCCGATGTCCCTCCCAGCATCCCACACAATCACCCCACCGGAGGTGAGGAGGCTATGGGGAACCAGAGCCTCACTAGGCATTTCTTCTGGACCCACCATTGTCCCCAGGGCCAAGAGAAGGTGCTTCCTCGGAGACCTCTCCAATGAGGTCCTCAGAACAGGCATGGACACCCTGCGGTTGTGTCTCTCACACAGCTCACAAGGACACTCTCCTCCCACTCTTCACAGGCTCACACTTTCACTGCAGGTAGCACAAGGAGAGACACAGGTGCGACGCCCCCGCCCAGCACATGTAATGCCTTCTGCTCCCAGGGCAAGCTGTGCACTGACTCGCCCAAAGAACCCCCCAGAAAGGCAGAAAGGTCTTTCGCAGCTGATTCCCAGGGACCCCACACTCTTCCAGGTACCACCTGCTCCCTGTTTCTCCTCCTGTCCCCAACATCAACAAATACTGATGGCGCCCCTGCCGTGTGCCCTGCTTCTGTCCCCAGAGGCCCTCCTTTGCCATGAGGCCTGGAAAGGGCTCCTTGCTCTGTGCTCCAAAGGCCGCGGGCCCCCAAGGCCCAGCTCTGGATTCCAGCCACTGCTGATAAGGCTGCACTCGGGTTGAGAGAATCGCCCTTTCCCCCAAAGGGGGTGGGAGGGAGGGAGCTGGAGCCCGGGGGCGATCGGAGGAAGAGATTAGGGAGACGGTGCCTGTAGTAACCAGCCGGCTTCTCGGCTCAGGAGGGCAGGATGTGGGGAGCTCGCAGATGAAGTCGAGGTGCCCAGGTGGCGAGGCGGGAGAAACACCGTCACCTCGGCCAGGGACAGCGAGGAGGAGCGGGACCTGAGGGCCAAGGGCACCCCTGCACACCTGACTGGGGGAGCTCCCGCGCTGGAGGGGGGCTGCGCGAAGACCTCCCCCTCCGGCAGCCCCTGGACCCCGCCCTCAGTCTCCGCCCAGCCCACGCCCAGGTGACTCCTCTCCCGTCCTGCCTTCTCCCTGGGGACCCGAGTCGCAACCCCCACACCCCCGATTTGTACTCGGAAGGGCCCCTTCGTGGTAGGCGCAGGGGCCGGGCCCTGCCCCCTTCGACCTCTCTTTGCGGCCCCGAGGCACCCGGCTCCCGCGGCGGGTCTCAGAGAGGGTCCTCGGGAGGACCTGGGGGCCGGAGAGTGCGGGTCAGAGTGGATCGGGGTGCGATCGGGGTGGAGCGCGGGCCGGGGCCGCAGACCGACCCCACCGACCGACGGGGAGGCCGGATCCCGCCCCGGGAGGCACAGGCGGCCCCGCACACAGCGGCCGCCCTCCCCGAACACGCCCCTCTCGGTCCCCCAAGTCCTCGCCACCCCGCCCCGCGCCCCACCTTTCCCCGGCTCCTCCCTCGGCGCTCGCGAGCACCCTCCCTGGAAGCCAGCCGGAGTGCCCCTCCTCTCCTCCCGGCACCCCTCCCTCTCCTCTGCCTCCCCTCCCCCCATCCCTGGCTCCCACGGCCCAGCACCTACTCCAGACCTCCACCTGCCAGCCTGACCCCGCCGTGCGCCCGCCCCGCGGAGCCCCTCCCCCTCCCGGGCGCCGCTCCCCCTGCTCCCCGCGCCCTGCGGCCTTTCCTCTCCCCTCCCCGCCAAGTTTCGGGGCTGTCAGTCTGTCAATCTCCCGGGCAGCCGGCACCCCAGCTGCGGGCAGCGGGCGCCATTGCGAGCAGAGCCGGCCGGGGCGCGGGGGCGCGGGGTCTCGGCGGCAGCGGGGAGACCTGGCCCGCCAGGTGCGGGCCGTGGAGGTGCCCGCGGCTCCGCCCGCCTCCCCGCCACCCCGGCGCTCAGTCACCGCCCGCTCCGCGCAGGTGACAGCCCGGGGGTGCGGGCGCGGAGGGGTGGCCGCGAACGAAGGGGCAGGGGAGGGGCGCGGGCCGGAGGGGGGACGGGGACTGGGGGGCGAGTGGTGAGGGAGGGCACGGCCGGGGGGTGTCGGGGGCGTCGAGAGCCGAGTGTCGGGGAGCCGGAGGGACGGGCAGGGGCTGCGGAGGGAGGGAGTCCGGTGGGAAAGGGGAGCGAGGCTCGGAGGGGGCAGTGGGGAGGCTCCAGAGAGGGAAGGGGGAGTGCGGGGGGCCGGGGGGGGACAGGAGAACCCGGCGCGGGGATCGGGCCGTTCGGGCGGAGAGAAGGGAGCTGACAGGTGAGCCCCGGAGCCGGGGAGGGGCCGGGACGCGGAGCGCAG
Source organism: Cynopterus sphinx (assembly GCA_030015415.1). Classification (NCBI taxonomy): domain Eukaryota; kingdom Metazoa; phylum Chordata; class Mammalia; order Chiroptera; family Pteropodidae; genus Cynopterus; species Cynopterus sphinx. Next base: position 2,230,537 of record CM057393.1, read on the forward strand.
TCTGGGCAGGGGCTCGGGGGACGGTCCGGCGGGGAAGGGGTTCGGGGGGGTCTGGTCTGCGGGCGAACTCGGAGGGGCGCGGAGAAGTCGGTGGGGAGCAGAACTGGGGAAGGGCGCCGCCGACGGGAGGGGCGGGGCGGTGGAGGTGTGCGGGGAGGCAGGGGTGGGGAGGGCGGCGCGGAGGAGGGGGTCCGAGGTGAGCAGTCTGGGGGCCAGAAACAAGGGGGGCGGGGAAGAGCGGTTCTGGGATGGGGGGAGGGAAGCGGGCGTCTGTTGGGGACGCAGAGGGGGAAGGGAGCGGGGGGCCCCGGAGGGGAAGGAGAGCGCAGGGGGAGGGAGGAGAGGGGTGTGGGGGAGGGGGAGGAGGGCCCGGGAGACGGGAGGAGGGAGGGAACTGAGGTGAGGAAAGGAGAAGGAAGGGAAACCGGAGTGGGGGAGGAGAGGGGAGGGGAGGGGAGAGCGGGGTGGGGGAGAACAGCGGGAGCCGGAGGGCGGTGTGGGGAGGAAGGAAAGGAGGAGGGGGAAAGGAAGGGTGAGGGTGTGCACCAGCGAGGAGGATGGAGACGGGAGAGGGGGGCGAAGGCGGCCTGGAGCCCGGGGAAGGGGAGGGGAGCGGGAGGGGAGCCCCGGCGCGGAGACAGACCGGAGCGCAGGGTTGGGGGGCGAAGGGGGGGCCGCGAGGGGCTGGCCCGCAGGTTGCGGGCAGGGGAGGGGCCGGAGGGGCGGGGCTGGGGGCGGGCCGGATTCGGTGGGGAGGGAGGGCGGAGAGCAGGGGCGGGGAGCGCGGAGGGAAGCCTGCGGGAGAGATTGCGGGGGAGGGGCGCCCGCGGGGGGAGGGGCAGGGAAGGGGGCGCGAGGGCGGGGTGGCCCTGCCGGGGGAAGCCCGGCGGGGAGGAGCGCTGACTCCGAGGCCGCGTTATTTCTGGGGGACAGGAAGCCAGAGCCATTTCCTGCCCTCGGCGAGGACCCTCCTCTGAGGGCCCCCCTCCCACTTGCCCAGTAGTGACACTCACCTCCGCCCCTCGGCGGGCTCCAGTTTCACCAGCTCCTGCAGTGACAGCTGGAGGGCCTCGGAGACGAAGTTCCCCGCTCCCCAACCTGGTGTCCCACCCCCCACCCGCTCCCCAGAGAATCCACTGCTCCCCGCCATGCCCGGGCAGCTCTGATGGGCTGACCTGCCAGGTGAAGGGGGTGGGGGAAGGGGAGCTGACCGAGGTTGCAGAAATAGCTTCGAGACCTTCTCCTTTCGCCAATTTTAAAGATCTCTTTGCTCCCTGAAATCCACTTGTCCTCATTTCCCTCACCTGTACCTGGGGAATATTACCTTTGGAGCTCCTGGGACAGCTAAGGGTGCAGGGTGGGCAGAGCCAGGGCCCCGGTGGAAGCTGCCCTGAGAAGAATGAGCCACGATGTATTTTCTCCTTAGGGTCTGATGCCCGATCCCCAGGAGCAGCTACCCGGGGTTGCCATGAGAGAGACCTTGGAGGCCCTCAGCTCCCTGGGTGAGCCCACCAAGCAGAAAGAACTTGGGGAGTGGGGGGACTCAGGGGCGTGCAGGGCTTGCAGCTTCTCTAGAATAAAGAAGGCAAAGCCATCCACATAGACTGCAACCCTGACACCCCTAAGACCTCAGGAGCCTTTAAAGCAGCATCCCTTTTGGTTTCATCGGGGTGTCTGTGCGGGTCCGGCACACGCTGTAGGTTGTGCTAGGCCGCATTGTGGCATCCTCAGGAGCTCCGGGACATTTAAACCTACTTTCTCTCTGCCTTTGCCCATCCTTAACTCAACACAAAGCCGCTGAGGTTGATATCTGGCCAGGCCACTGGGAAGCCTGGCTGTCCCTTGTCCACACTGGCTATAGACCCTTCCTGAGCGGGTTGGGGAGGGCTCCTTTGCTAGGTTGGGAAGGGGGAGAGCCTCTGCCTTCGAGGCTTTCTTCGGTATTGTATGCTTTACTTGGACCCGGCTTTCTACCCACTACAGGATTCTCTGTGGGACAGCTGGAGATGGCACCCCAAAGCGAGCCGGGGGAAGGGTCTCACAATACCCAGGAGCAGATGTATCCTCCCAGGGAAGAAAGGATACTTTCCATGGGTAAGTAAGTGAGGACTGTGGGGGGTAGCTCAGGACAGAGTCTTCCATTCTTCATCAACTATTTACTGAGAACCTGCTAAGTGCCAGGTGGCATCCTTGCTATTTGGAACACCTCAGGGACCAAGTAGACAAAGACCCCTACCTTCCGGGAGCTTAGTCCTGTTGAAGGCAGGGAGTCTGCCACCAACCAAAGTGCAAATAAGTGCACTTATGAGCCATGTAAGAGAGGATGTGTGCTGTCGGGGAGCAAAGCAGAGTAGGGGTGGTGAGAGCAGGCCTTCCTGGGAAGGTCAGCTCTGAGCAGGATTTGAAAGAGGCGAGGGAGGTGGCTAAGCAGGTACTGGGAGAAAGTACCTAAGGAAGGGGCATGCCTGGCTTTTCACGTCCCAGTCTTCTGCAATGATTTGTCATGGAACGGGTCCATCTGGTCACTGGGAGGTCCCCTGTCCTCCTCCGAGGAACTGCAAGTAGGCCACAAGGCAGGGTGCTTGCTTGCCTCCAGTATAGTCCATACACAGAAGTTTCAGGAACTTGTCATGGTTGTGGCTCTTGCAACCTGCAGGGCCTTAGTGGCTGCCTTACTTACAGGAGCCTGAGGCTGCTGGGAATTGAGCCCCCGCTCAATGATGTGGGCTGGGTATGGGACTTCTGTCCATCTGTGATTTCTGCGGTAGCTTGCGGTTGTCTACTCTCTGCCAGGGCACGAGACCACCAGACTCAAGGACAGGGCCCACACTGAACGGACTGAGGCTCCCTGCAGAGGAGGCCAGACACAAACACCAGCGAAGGCTGAGCCTGTGGGCTCCTGCCCAGGTGAGTTTTCCCATTGCTCCATCCCACCAGAGGGCCCTGCAAACTCAGGAGCTGCTATCTGATGAGGCAGCCATGCCAGGCCCTTCCAACCCAAGATGGACCAGGCCCCGGCACCTCTCTGCTGCTGAGCTTCAGCACCCAACGGTAATCACAGAGGCTGGTCACCAAGAGGACCGTCCGCTAGAAGTCCTCACTTCCCCTCCACTTCCTCCAGAAGTCCTGACCTCCCCTCTCTTGCCCCCTGGCTGAGAATAGAATTGTCTATGGCTTGAACTATAATTTCTGTGAAGACATATGACATTGATGAATCTTTTCATTGTCTGTCCCCAGATGCACCCCTCCCCCACATCTCCACTGCTCTCAGTGGTACCCAAATGCTCTAAATCTGTTTTGTTTGACTCATCTCCCCCACACCCAGGGCAATCGAACGTTTGGTTCTCTCTCCACAACCTCACCCATGGCCTGCTTCTGCCACTACCAACCTCATCATCTTTTGCCTGAGTCATTTATTCCACAAAGATTTATTTAGTCCCTACTCGGTCCAGGCTGTGATAGGTAGGATGGAAAGAGATGAGTTCTAGAGCAACGCAGACCTTGTTTGAATCCTTGCTCCACATTTCCTAGCTGAGTGATCTTGAATCGGCTACCTCACCTCCAGGAGCTTCAGTTTGTAAACGGGGATATGGGTAGCTTCACGCTCGCTGTGGAAGTTTGTAACAATATATATATGGTGCGTCATCTTTACTTGGCATTCAGTTGATGGTGGCCGTCCTCGTTTTTATTAGGCACATAGGGAAACAGAACACAAGACGTCTGCCCTCCAGAAGCTAAAGTCTAGGTGACACTAATGTGAACTAGAATAAAGAATTAACAAATAAAATAAAGCCATGTCACGAGTAAGTGGAGTGAGCACTATAGGAGTTTATATGTGGGAGCTTCATGCACTGGATTTGTCAAGGATTTGGTTGATTTGCGCTGCATTTTAGAGCTGTAGACTTCAGCTCTAAAGCAGGTGGAGTAGAGGATGGGAAAATATTCTAAGCTGAGAAAGACTCTGAGGCAGGAAAGTTGATGTGTGGCTTACGGTTGGGAGTAGTAAGAAAGTTGGACTAGGTTGGGGTGAACTTCAGACATAGTGAGAAATTAGTTTAACCTGTAAATATTAGGGGCCACTGACATTCTTGAGTAGGAGAGTGGCACAAAGCAGTGCCACAGTAGAATAAACAGTTGCTTGGAACTGATGGATTGGAAAAAGACTGAAAGTAAATGTAATTGTGACAGTCCGTGTGCAATGTAACCAAGGCTCAGGCGATTATACTTCGTGCTAGACAGGCACTCGAATCATCTGGTTCAGCGGTCCTCAAATAAGAATCACAGTAGGAGCTTTAAAGGAAGATCAGGTTCATGCGCCCTGCTATCGGAGTTGCGTTTTGTAAAAGTTCCCGGGGAGATGATGATGCTGCACCAGGTTCAGGAACCTTGAACTCGTCCAACCGTTACACGTGAGCAAACAAAATTAGCTCAAAGAAGTAGCTAACAGATAAGTGAACCAAAATCACACTGCTGGTTGGTGACAGAGGAGAACCCAAGTGGACACTTTGGGTCTGGGCCTGAGATCTTCCTTTCGACTAGACCATCCCAGGGCCAGGGAGGGGCTAAGCTCTGGGAAACCCACCCAGAACCTGCTCCTTCAGAGGCCCACCCTGCTTCTCCAGAGGTGGGCACCATTCCTTGGTCCTCTTCCACAACTGGGATTGCCCACCTGGGTGTAGAAGCAAAAATTAAGAAAGTAGGGTGTGTGTGTGTCGGGGTGAGGGGATGGCATTTGAGAGAGAACAAGAAGGGGTACAAAGTTCCACTGGCAGAAGTCAGGGCAGGGAAAGCTCACAGGCTACACTCAAAATTCTGAGGTTCCAGCCCAGCAGTTGGAGAAGGAGGCTGCGGTGCCCCCAGCCCTAAGTCAGGGGGTGGGTCTGGGAAGGGCAGATGTTTGGTGGTAAGGCTGCTGAGCTGCACCCAATTTGGGAACACCGGAGGGGGGCTGCTCAACTGGAGATGAGAGACAGTGTTTCCAGCAAGAAACCTGCTGGACAGAAAGATCTGGGGCGGCCACTGCGGCCATAGGAACCCAGAGTGAAGGTCGAGAGCAACCTCGAGCAGCGTTTATAGTCCGAGGCAGGGAAAGCGTCCTTAGCGACACGCCCCAGCCTGGGAGACGGCCCCCAGGAGGGCGGGGAGGTCACCAGCGCTGGGACTGCAGAGAGGAAGGGAGGGAGGACTGGGCAGGATCTTGGGATCTGGTCATTCCCGGGAACTTTCCGGTAGAGAGAGCGGAGAGAGCAGAGGCCAGGTCCCAGGACGTGGCGATCGTGTGGACGCACACACGTTTCACACGCAAACGTGGGGCTCAGGAGACCTGTTTTGACTTTGCAGGGCAGGAGTGGATGATTCGGAAGGTCAAGGTGGAGGAGGAGGACCGGGAGGCAGAAGAGGAGGTCGAGTGGCCTCAGCATCTGCCCTTACTCCCCGGCCCCTTGCCCGCGCCGGACCTGGGGCCTCTGGCCGCCGCCTACAAGCTGGAGCCGGGGACGCCGGCGGCGGCGCCGGGTGGCCTGGCGCTGGCCGCGTGGGCGCCGGCCTCGGAGAAGCCGTACGGCTGCGGGGAGTGCGAGCGGCGGTTCCGGGACCAGCGGACGCTGCGGCTGCACCAGCGGCTGCACCGCGGCGAGGGCCCGCGCGCCTGCCCCGACTGCGGCCGCAGCTTCGCGCAGCGCGCGCACCTGCTGCTGCACCAGCGCAGCCACCGCGGCGAGCGGCCGTTCGCCTGCGCCGAGTGCGGCAAGCGCTTCGGCAAGAAGGCGCACCTGACCCGCCACGTGCGCACGCACACGGGCGAGCGGCCCTACCCGTGCGCCGAGTGCGGCAAGCGCTTCAGCCAGAAGATCCACCTGGGCTCGCACCAGAAGACGCACACGGGCGAGCGGCCCTTCCGCTGCGCCGAGTGCGAGAAGCGCTTCCGCAAGAAGACGCACCTGGTCCGCCACCAGCGCATCCACACGGGCGAGCGGCCCTACCCGTGCGCGCGCTGCGCGCGCAGCTTCACGCACAAGCAGCACCTGCTGCGGCACCAGAAGGTGCACGAGGCGGCCGCCCGCGCGCCGCCCGCTCCCGACGCGCCCGCCTCGCCCCAACGTGCCCCCGCCCCGTCCCCTCCCGGGCCCAAACCCTTCGCCTGCCCCGCCTGCGGCCTGGGCTGCGGCTGGAAGGAGAACCTGGCCACGCACCCGCGTCTGCACGGACGCGACGAGTGCGCCCTGGGCGCCAGCGCGGACCCCGCCGCCCCGGCGCCCCCCGCGGGCGAGCGGGCCGCCCCCTGCGCGGACTGCGGGCGCACCTGCGCCCACGGGCAGCCCCCGGCGCGCCCCTGGCGCGGGCACCCGGGGGAACGGCCCTTCGCCTGCGCGCAGTGCGGCCGCCGCTTCGGCTCCAGGCCCAACCTCGCGGCGCACTCCAGGGCGCACAGCGGCGCCAAGCCCTTCGCCTGCGCGCAGTGCGGCCGCCGCTTCGGCCGCAAGTCGCACCTGGGCCGCCACCAGGCGGTGCACACCGGCAGCCGGCCACACGCCTGCCCCGTGTGCGCGCGCAGCTTCAGCTCCAAGACCAACCTGGCTCGCCACCAGGCCATCCACACTGGCTCCCGGCCCTTCTCCTGCCCGCAGTGCGGCAAGAGCTTCAGTCGCAAGACCCACCTGGCGCGGCACCAGCGCGTCCACGGCGAGGCCGCGCGCCTGGCCCCCGACGCCGACCTCCCTGTCCCCGCCTGGCCCACTCCCGCCCAGGTGGCCTCGCCCCCGCTCTTCTTCTGAGCCCCGCTCTCCTCCCGACTCTTGGCTTTGCCTTCTGTTGCTCCCTGGCTGGAAAGACCCAGGCCCAAGTGGGCGAGCATCGAGGCGCCCGTGGCTGCAGGAATGACCTTGGCCTCTGCCGGGCGTTTTCCTTCCCTCTCCATCTTGCTGGGGGAAAGTCAGGAAAGGACAATCACCTTTGACATTCTCTGACAAAGACAACACCCAGTGGACCCTCGCTGGGAAGAGTTCAGGCCTGAGTCCTTGGGAAGCTCCCACCAAGAGTTCCCAGTTCCCTGCGGGGGGCGGGAAAGGATGCTCATCTGTGTGCTGACGGTCATTAAAGTGAAATCTGTTCAATGCGTTGGGGCTTGAGATCCCCAGACTCTTGTCTAATCCGCACACAGGATCCTTCCTGCGTGAGTGCCATTCAGCCAGCTGCGGTAATTGCTCTACCACATCCAATCCATAGAGGTAGTTGCCAAACCACTGCCCTGCTCCCTGCGTCTCGCTGGGAAATCTGATGAGGAAAGATGAGCCCACATTTCTCATGCCAGGCGTTGAAGGCTGGAACTGCATAGAGAGGGGGCAGGTGCCACCAAGGGCTCTGAGTGCTAGTGCTTCTGCCTGAGGTTCCCGGCTCCCTCCCTCTACTGATCTGATGGCCACAGGGTGATCTCTACTGTGGTTTTGATGTGCGTTTCCCGCGAGCCTGTACCCCAAACACCAAAGTCTCCTGTCCTCTGGCAGAGAAGACCCCCCTGTTCCTGGTCCTCAGGTCTTTGAGGTCTCCTGCTGGGTGGAGCTAGTGGTCCACGTGTAAGAGAAGTGTGTGAGTGGTCACAGAAGAAGGATGAGAAGCAGAGAATTACACCTGGAGGGCCGGCGGGGTCAGCTCTGAGCAGGCAACTGGCCGAGACATCCTTGACTAGGCTCTCGGCCAGCCGGGCGGTGTGGTCACGTTCACCCACTGTCTGTCTCCAGGGAGAGGAACAGGCTCCTGCCCAGTGCCCAAAACAGCAAGCCACAGCAGTGGGTGGCAGAGACCTGGGGAAAGGCGTGACGCAGCTGGAATGGGCTTGGGTATCTGTTGCAAAATGTCCCTTTCCAGAAGCCATTGTGGATTATGGATACACCCTGAGGTAGGAATACAGGAGTCTGTGTGGAAGGGTGGCTGTCAGCTGTCATTCGAAATTGTTGGGAATTGTCAAGTAGGATGAAGCTTCGTTTCCCTGGTAAGCATATGTCGTGACATCCCGAACAGAGGTGCTGGTGTCCGAGCAAGTGAGTCACATGGGAGACGGCTCGGAGCAGGTGGGTATCTCTGGGGAATGCAAGAAAGGAAGTGTGTATGGGGACAGAGCAGAATCCCAGGAGGTGTTCATGGAGCAGGTGGGTCGGAGTCTGGGACAAGAGCCTATGCATCACAGACGTAGTGACACCACCCAGCCCGGGCCCATCTCCAGGCCCCGTATCCGAGAACAGCCCTGCTCCCCCGCTGCAGGCACTGAGGTGAGGGCCGTGCACAGACAGCGTCCCTCCACGAAGGTGCTGCAGTGTGTTCCTAGGGCTGCCCCAGCAACGTGCCACCCACCAGGGGCCAGAAGTCTGACATGCGGGTGTTGGCAGGGCCCTGCCCTCCTCCGAAGGTGCTGGAGGAGAATGAAGTCCAGGCCCCCCTTTAGCCCCCCATGTTGCAGGGAATTCTTGTGGTCCCTTGACTTGTTGACACATCATTCCAATCCCTGCCTCTGTCCTCACATGGCATTCTCCCTGAGCGCGTGTCTGTGTCTTCTCATCCTCTTATTAGGACCCCGTCACATGACTGCATCTAAACTTGATGACATCTGCAAAGACCCAATTTCCAAGTAAGATCACATGCACAGGTGCTGGGGGTTAGGACTTCAACGCATCTCTTTAGGGGACACAATTCAACCGAGAACAGGGACCTGCAGAGGTACTGTGCCCAAGCTGGAGGAGGAGAGCCCGAAAGGCAGACCCCTGGTGCTGGGAGGGGCGGGCCAGCTAGATCAGTGGGGGCAGGGGCTGAGGGCAGCACAGTTGGGATCCAAAGCCAGCAGCAGTGGACCTGGGGTCTCCAGTGGCTAAAGTCCCCAGGGCCCTTGTACCGCCACGTAAAAGGCTGGAGAGATCATCACAGACTTCAAAAAAGCTAAATGATAATGACAAAAAACTTACTTCACGTTCCTTTATTCTACAAGCGACTTTTTAAGTTTATATTTTCTTGATTCTCTAACAGTAAAATAGCTTCGGCATGACGATAAACAAAGGAAAGGCACAGACAACCTTAAGGAGACTGTGGGGGCGTCTGAGAACTGAGCCATCTCCCTCGAACGCGACCGTTCTGTGTGGTGTTTCCGTGAACTGTGCAAATGAGCGTGTGCACGTCTGTGCGTTCGTGTGTGTCTGCTACGTAGTATTACTAATGCTAAAAATCTTTCAGAAAGCAATTTGCCTTTCCTGTTTAGATTTCTAAAATTTACATATTTAGTGATCCTATTTTGGGGGCATCTCAAAACAGGAAAAAATCCACAAGCACAAAGATGCTCCCTGCATGCCAAACGCCCCACGGTAAAAATATGTCTAAACAAATGATGGCGCCTCAGTTGTGTGGAGTATTGACCTGCGATTAGAATGATAATGTGAGACAACATCGTCACGTGAAATACTTGGGACTAACTGAAGGGAGCAACAACATTGTCAACATGACAGAAGGCAGGAAAGAAGGGAAAAGGCCCAGAACCAGTGTGAAAAAAGCAAGCGCAGAATAAGGTAGTACGCTCCAATCCGTCGGTAATTTTATTACATGTAAATGAATTAAGGGCTCCAAGTAAGGAACAAACATTTTATCAAGTTGTATCCAAAAATAAAATCCAACTATATTTACAGAAGCCACAGCTAAAGCAAAGACGCAAAAAGGTCACAAGTCTGGTCTTCCAGTACGTGAACCAGGCTCCTTTAGGAGGCAGCAGGGACATCACGTGGTGTCACGGGCAGCTAACCCCCCACCCCCACTGAGGTCTCTTCCACTGGACGCCTCAGAGGTGGCGCGGACACGTGAGGAGCTCACTCTGATTTTGATCAGTTGAAGCAGAACCAACCCCTTCCTTCCAGTGGCCAGGCTGGCAGGTGGCAGATGGCACACTGGAGGACCCCTGATGGAGGGGGAAGTCTGTGCCCGGACCAGCCAGAAGCCATCCTCGAGGCTACTTCCCAGGATGGCGACAGGCAGAGCCAGGGCCTTCTCTGCCCCTCACCCACAGACCCTGAAATTCCTGAGTTCAAAAGGCCCTTAAGCTCTCCCAAAGTGACGTTTCCTCAAAAAGTAGGTGAAGGACGCACAACAGAATCCGAAGCTGCATACAGATTTTTCACCAAATTGGTGATTCTAGGTCGTTTTTCAGTTAATAAATATTAAAAAATAAAAATTTGGTTTATGTGGGAGCAGACCTGTGGGGAGAACACCACTGCAGATCACGAAGCTTGCCAGGAGCATGAAGATGCCCCCACGAGCCAGGAGAGGGGCCTGGAAGCCTCCCTCCCGGACTCCAGAGCCGGAGCCACCGCCTTGCCTGGGGCGCCCAGCCCCTCACTGCCCGGAAACGGGGAAGGTTTGGCTGGAGCGGGGGGTGGGGGTGGGCCAGGCCCTAGGAGAGGCAGCCGGGGGCAGAGCTCTCTCAGCAGGATTGAGCTGATGAAGGAGGTGGCTAGGGGCCCCCCACCTCAGGTCCCCGTGCTCCGCACCCCACAGGTCCTCCTTGAGGGCTCTCTGGACCCCCGTCAACAAGCCGTTTGGATCCCTGGGCCAGTTTTGAGTCCCGGTTGGTGCAGCCACTGCAGCGGGCGGCTCTGCGTCTGCACTGGTGGCAGGAGAGGACATGTGCGGGGGGAAGGCAGCAGGCGCCGAAGGGGGCGGGGGGCTCTGGTGGCCCCCGGTGTGTCCGAGGGCAGGGTGCAGAGTCAGCACAGCGCGGCTGCATGCCGCGTACGGGGGCTGCTGGGAAGGGGTGGAGCTGGGCCCAGAAGGTTCTGCTGGGGGCACCAGGTGGAGCGTCCCGTGGGAGAGGCCTGAGGTGTCGCCAGCCCTGTAGCCTTCCGCCTGGCCGCGCAGGACCTTTGGTTTCGGCCTGGTGGGGCCCTTCCGTCTCCAGTAGGGCAGGTGTCTCCGAGCAGGGCCCCGAGGGAGGGCCCACGGCCAGGAGGCCTGGCCCTTGGGCCTGGGGCCCCGCGGGCGCCTCCCGAGCCGATCCACCTGGGTCTTCATGTTGGCCACGTCCTGAGACAGGCCTGCCAGGGCCGTGGCGAGCTGGTCCAGCTTCTCCGAGAGGGCGACACTGAGGCCGTGGAGCTCCTGCTGCAGGGAACCCCCACAGGAACACGGCGGCCGCGGGGAGATGGGCGGCCACGCTGGAGGGACAGTGGCCGAGGGCGACGGCTCAGGTTGGCCCCGGGGAAGTGGCCTCCCTCCGGTCCCGGCTGAAACCAGAGCAGCAATGTGTGGTGAGAGTTCTCAGGCGGTCAGGACCTCTCCCCTCCTAGGGGTGCCCTGAACTAACACACTTTGCAACCTGCCCCACCGAGGCCTGGCTCTAGATGGGAAGGAAGTGACTCGGACTTGAAAATATCGAGGACAATGTTCACGACATTGACCGTGGCCGTGTCTCCCGGTTGTTCCCCAAATTCCAGGGCAGGATAAACCACAGACTGCGTCTCCATGGTAACCAAGCTTTCTCAGGACACTGGCCTTGCTCACCTTCTAGGAAAAGGATCGGTGGGTTCTTTGTGCCATCTTTGGGAACAGATGGCACCTGAGGGTCCCCAACCATGCCCTAGGGAGTCTGCGGGCAGGGTTTGGAGAAGCCTCAGCAGGCAGCATGAGGCCAAGGCCACGGGCAGTGTCAGGCAGAGGGCCCAGGAGGGCCAGTCCAATCTGGGGCCTGGTGCCGCCAGTGGGGTGACCCGGATCCGTGTCGGCGCCCAGTCGGCTAATCACAAGTGAAGCACAGGGGTTCCCTCTCCTGACCTCCATACTTCTGATTCGGAAGTTGCAGAGTCACAGGGTCTTAAATCTTAAATTACCCAACCCTTCACCCTGCTCCCCTGGAACCGGTTTCTGCCCCGGGCGGACCTCACAAGGCAGCCCCGCTGCCCTCTCGAGTGGAGGGGCGGACCTGCTCTTCTAGTCCCTCGGAGCCCTGCCTGCCTAGAAGCCTCTTTTCAGACTTCCAGGGCTTTAGTCAGAGGATAAGGTGGCGACGAGAGGCTGAAGAACCCCACTGCTGCCTGGGCAAGCTCTTTAGAAAGGGTCTGAGGGAAGGGGCACACTCCTGAGGGCGCAGCAGGGGCCTGCCAGCCAGGGGGCGGTAGCTGGGCACACGCTGAACGCCTGCCCACCCCTGTGCCTGCAGGGGGTGCTCCTGAAGACGTGAAGGGATGGGGAAGCCACCAGCTCACCTGTGACACTTGGTCTTCCATGTCCAGGCCCCAGGCCCCCAGATTCTTCACTAACCCTGGGCTTCAAGGACAGGGGTCCAGGTGCTGACCCAGGAGGCTGGCAAGGCCCCACCCCGGGCCTTTTCTCCAGCCGAGGGACGGGGCTGGGACTCTCAGCTGCCCCTGCGGAAAGAGCACAGAGCACTTGGGGAGAGGACACGTCGTTCTGACAGAGCCATTCTGACATGGGGAAATCTGGGCATGACCTAAAGAAATCAAACTTTCAAACAATGGTTAAATGAGACGCCAGGTGGATACACTTGGCCTGTTGGGGAGCCCAGCTCTGGTCAAATGGCCTGCTGGGGCCTGTGTGTTGAGAGGGACTGGATCATCTGGAGTCCTGTGCAGCTCCGGCACGATGCCCCTGGCTCTACCTGGGGGTGGGGACGGGGGGAGCAGGTGGAGAGGGCCGTGACCTGCAGGTCCTGTCTGCAGTGAGGCTCCTCCAGGGGTGTGCTTGGGGCACCCATGGGCCATTCCCTGTCTGCCCTGCTCTTCCCGGCCAGGCTCAGTGGGCACAGCCGGGGCCAGCAGAGGCCAAGGACTGCACAGGCCACCAACCTGAGTTCACAGGAAACCCCTCCCCGACCGGTCACTCTACCCGTACCTCCTCGGGCGCTGCCCCAGGGGCCAGGCTGGCCTGGGGTCTCTGAGCACACTTCCCTCCTGGGTGACTGGGACACGCCTCCCGTCTTCTCTTCCGCTTTCCCTGCCGGGTCAGACACCGTGTCAGGCTGGGACTAAGAAGTGAGGTGGCCTGGGGCCGCAGGCAGGGTTTCCAGCTTTCTTGAGAAGACAACCGCGAAGTTCTCCCAGGTGGAGAAACCCCACTTTGACACGGCTTTGGTTTACTGCCAAGTCTCTAATACGCATCATCATCACCCGTGTTTACACGTGCACAGCCCCGGGCCCTGACGCTCAGCTGTTGAGCGTTCCTGTAAGCGTCTGACGTTAAGCTTTGGACTGCGGCGTCCACGTCAAGACATCCACCTCGGACAAGTGTGGCGCCGCCGTGTGACAGCTGCCGGCGAAACAACACGACAAGCAACCAGGCTGCCCACCCCTCACGAACATCCCTCCTTCAGAGAGCCCTGGGTGCCCTGAAGAGCTGATCACTAAGGGACCCCGCTTCTCCTTCACCCCAGTTCTGGCTCTTAGAGCGAACCCCCGCAAACCCTGAACACCCCACCCTCGACCCTAATAAAGACAGAGCGCCAGGTCCGCGTGCTTTCTCCTCCCCCACCCCCCGCCCCGCCACCTCACTGCGCGCCCTCAGGACCGTGCGTGTTAGTAAACCCTGTTCCTCGAAGCTCCCGGGGGACTTGTGCTGAAGTGTGTCCTCTGATCACGCTGAGAACCACGGGGCTGGCCCGGCCTGAACATGGGCCCTGGACAGGCAATGCCTACGGGACTCACGCTGAGAAACACGGGGAACACGGCCGGGTGAGGGCCCAGGGTTCCCAGCTGAGAGCAGCACTCAGCACTGCGGACAGGCTGGCGCCGACACGACGGTGAACGTGTGCACGGCGCTAGGTGTGTACGCGGCAGGTAACAGCACGTGCGCTCTCCGTCCATCGTCAGGCATCCTAAGGCACACTCCCGGGAGCCCGTGCACCTCGGCAGCCCGCCTCCTCTCAGACACAGCTCGCCTTACGGGAAACTCAAGCATGACAAACGTAGAGAACTTTCTGGCAAGTCGGGTAAAGTGACCAGCAGGGCTCAGAGCACCCAGTCTCTGGACCTGGAGCCCTCCTGGGAGCCCCGCCCTCTCAGGACACCCCGGGCTCACCTGCACTGAGGCCGAAGTGGTCCCTGGGCTCTGCCCTCCTCGGGCCATCGCCAGGGCTGCTGCTGGTGGGGGTGCCACCAGAGCGCGGGGACGGCGGGCCAGGACCCTTGCTGCTGGGAAGCGGCTCCCTCTCTGCATCACACACACACAGAGCTGGCGTCAGGGCCGCGGCCCCGGCCTAGGGCGCAGCTCCCTGCCCTGTCTCCCCCACAAGCTCACCTCGCGGGAGTGACCGCCAGGGCTCAGGCTCTGGCCTCAGGTCGCCTTCTGAGGAGCTGGAGCTGGAGCTGGGGCCGGAGCTGGGGCCAGGGCCGGGGCTGGGGCCAGCCAAACAGGCGAAGCGCAGGGGCCTCCCGGGCAAGATCCCCTTCAGAGAGTTCTCCAGGCAGTGGAGCGGGGAGGGCGTGGTGGCTGTCCCTGGGCAGACGACAACACAAGACCGTCCGTCCTTCAGGCCGAGGACCGGCAGGAAGTCCTGCTGCCTTCATGAACAGGCACGCAAAGCCGGTCCCTGCTGGTCGGGCCGATGGCCCAGACAAGCGCCAGCGGACCTGAACAGGCCCCTCTCTGGCCGTGAACGGTGGAGAGAAGCAAGGCCAGAGCCCGGCCAGGGCCCTGGCCCCTCTGGAAAGCCAGCTGGGGAGCTTGCCAGAAGTCTCCAGTCCCTGGGGCCACTTGTCGTCGGTTCCGGCCAGGCCCCGGGTCTGATAAGCCAGGCAGCCCTGCCTACTCACACCGAGGACCGGCGGTCCAAACCGCAGGCTCAGTTACGTCCACAGGACGCCCCCAAAGCCAGCTCTCCCCTGGTGGGATGTTGGCCACGCCGTATTCATTCAGGTAAGCCAAGTCCCCAGCGCCCAGCAGGTCCAGGCCGATTTCTGCAGTGAATTAATCTAAGTGGATCGTCAGCAGGGGGAACTCCCTCTGCCCCCCGAGAACCCACCACAAGCAATAAGACCTTTCCCCGGACAATCCCCACAATCCCCACAGCCAGATCAAGCCAGTGTTCACCCTTCTTCTCAGCGCCCTGGCCAGCAGTCTCTGGGGACCGTGCGCACGGCCCTAGCGTGTAGCTTGCAGAGCAGGGCACGCGGCTCACATGCTCCGGCTGGCAGTCTGGGGACGGGGTGGGACCGGGGAGGAGCGGAGGAACAGAGAGGGAAGGGACAGACTTTATCAGTGAGCCCCGGGGGCAGATGTCCGCTCACCATCCTGGAGCCACCTCCACGGTCCTGGCCTGGCGGCCACGCGGTCTCTGAGCCCTTGCTGGCAGCAGGCAGGGATGCTGCTGGGGGCGAGGGCCTGCGGGCTGGCCGGCCTCAGGCTCCTGGTGGGCACGTCCCCGCCACGTGGTCCCAGGCGGACTGGCTCACAGGCATCACCCCTCAGTCCTGTTTAACGAGAGGCCCAGAGGCCTGTCAGCCCCCAGCGCTCTGCGCTGGCACCGAGGAAAAGGAGTTAACGAACAGAAGACACCTCTGTCATCATCGGATTCTTGGGCACAAGAGCTCCAGGTGCAGGGCACACTCTGGTCCTGCAGATGTCCCCAGGGGCCGCCTGAATCCTCCAGAATCTCTTTGGACCCAGCTGCCTGGATCCCTGGGAGCCCCACAGCTCAGTGACTGTGGCAAACATCAAGGCACGTGGGGCCGACACAGCCACGGTTAAGATGCTCCGCCGCCACGGACTCGAGAGGCAGAGGGCGCCACCCTGATTCCACCCCCCATGCCCCCACCCGTCGCTGGGCTAACTCTGGCCTTCGGGCTGCACACCGGCCCCTCGGCCCAGGCCATTTCCAGGCATCTTCTGTCTCACGGGTGGGTGTGGGCCCGCTGGCTGCTGGGGGAAGCGGGGCCTGGGACACCAAGCTTGGGAGCATCTATTCTTGCTCCCAGACACCCAGGCAGCCGTACTTTACCTTCCTGCTCTGCCGTCCAGTTCTTAGACTCTGCTCTCCGTGGTCCCCTGTCCCCTGCCGAGGACCAGGACCAGACAGGCTGTGACCTGGGCACAGGTATCTCTCGGAGACAGTTCTCTAGGCCCTGGATCGGGGAGCTGCCCACTGGGCCTCCTGTGAAAAGCCAACATTAGGAACTTCGTCAGAGCCTTGCCTCCGTGAAGCCCAGGAGCCTTGCTTGTGCCATGTCCAGGGCGGCTGGGCCCACTGGAGGTGGCGCAGAGCACCCAGAGCGAGACTGGCCCCAAGCACGTGGCAGCCCTGGCTCTGGGCAGCCCCGCCAAAGCTGGGCCAGCCTGTCTTGGCCACCTACGTGGAAGCCTGGTCAGGGGCTGCGACGAGGGAGGCCAGCCACAGGCACGCTGTCAGGACACCCAGCTCCACCTGTGATGCCTGGCAGGGTGCAGGGATCCAGGTCACACAGGGGGCCCGGCCCCGCCCTCTGGGCCCCAGCTGGCTGGGTACAGAGTCCTGGGTGAGCACTAGATCTCTCCACTGACAATGGGTGAGGCCAGGACACAGAGGTGAGTCTGGGGCAGTGACAGGGCCAACCAAGAGCATGTGGATTGTACAGGTGAGAAAAAGGTTGAGGGGGGACACTAGAGAGTCCTGCAAGATTCCAAAGGGGCGACAGCTCACCATGGATGCCTCTACGCAGAGCGACCTGGGGAGACAGGTCACCAGTCACCTCTCTAAGGCGGTTCTGCACGAACCTCAGGACACTTTTTCCAAGTCAGAGATCAGTCTGACACCACAGGTACTTACTTCTCTGTGGCTGAGATAAGGAAGAACTGGGTGCTAAGAGACACCCCTTTTCTTTTTAAGAGAACTTCGATGCTGCCCTGCCCCTTCTGAGCCAAGCAGCTAAAACAGACCCCCCAAAAGCAAGTCCCACGTCTCTCTTGCCTGGGCACCCACTGGGACTGGCAGCCGGACTTGGGCAGGCTGGACATGACAGTGGGCTGGGGCGCCTCCCACCCTTTCCCAGGATCGACCCCCAGCCTCAGGCCGGCCAACGCACCTTTTCCAGGCCTGCGCCCCTGGCTGCCTTCTGGGCTCTGGAAATCCACGTCCCCATCAGTACTGCTGGACGAGGAGAAGCTGGTGGGGGTGCCGCGGGGTCCTGGGGGAAGAGCGGAGCTGTCTCTCATGAAGCTCTGCAAGCCCAGAGTCAGAAGAGGCCCCGCGGTCACCTCTGCAAGAAACGGCACAGCCGGCATCATGGGAAAAGCCACTGGAGGTCCCCTGGACCCAAAGGACCTCCCACTGGGGTCTCCCCTTCGGGTCGGCAGCTCTGGCTGCTGATTAAAAAGCCACAGCATGTTAACATGCGCTGGCCGTTGGTCCGGACAGGCCGGAGAGAGGACTTGAGGGCTTTGACAAGGCAGCGGGCAGGGAGTCCACCTCGCCTCCACCCAAGCTGGGAGCTGTTTGGAGGCAGGCACAAAAGGGGGGCTGGCGGGTGGGGTGGGGAGAAAGGTGCGAGCTTCGAGGCCCAGGACAAGGAGGACATGAGAGTGATTTCCACCCTGAGCCGTGGCAGGGGTAGACGCCACCCCACGTCCCAGGCTACCTTGACTCTGTGATCCACGGGGCTGTAGCTCGGGCCTCTGAGACCCGGGGTCTCCAGGCTGGGGGCTCCGGAACCAAGATGTGGCCGGCGGCTGGGGAGGCAACGACCCACTCAGGGGAATGCCCTTCAGACAGGCCTCCAGGGCTTCCAGGGGTGAGCTCGAGGCATTGCCGGCTGGGACAGGGGAGATGGCCCTATCACCATCTCTGGCAGGTCCCCTGGCCTGGCCCCCGGTTGGCTCTCCCACCCACCCTTTGCAGGGTGATGAGTCCTGCACCCGGTGTGGGAGCCTGCCAGGCAGAACGCCCTGCTGTGGGGGACTCTGGTCTGCTCTCTGTTCCTGACGGGAGAATGACACACACTGCACCCCTGGGCCCCGTGGTGGGGCAGGGAGACCCTGGTGGATGCAGCGTCCGGCCCCACCAGTCAGGAAACCCCTGTGAACACAGGTCCTGACTCTGGAGGGCTTCCTGGGCCAGGGCCTGATTAGGGAGGACGTGGCTAAGGGAGGGGGCTAGCTGCTCGAGGGCACCAGCTGGGTCTTTTCCAGTGGACTGGACCCACTCCTTCCCCGTGGCGGGGCAGAACCCTGCTGGGAGGCTGGGAACCCCATGAGGACCCAGGCCTCACCTTGAGCTGTGGGGCCCCAGATGGGCACGCGGATCCCACTGGTATCTCTATCGTCCCCTGGGCTGCCGGTGGCAGAGGGGCTGCGGATCCACTTGCCAAGCTGACAGGATGCTGGCACTGGGGGGCTCTGGGCCCAGCTGTCCTCCATCTTCACGACAGCTCCAGGGCAGGGAGGAGAGGTTTGATGGGATCCGGGCCCTGTGGGAAGCCGCCATGAGGCCCCTGTAGGGTCAGGATGGGGCTCCCAAGGCCCTTGGCCTCCATGGCTGTCTCAGCTCTGAGACAGGCCCTGCTCAGTGCCAGCAGATGGAACAACTCACACACTTGTCCCACGCCGAGAGCCCCTTGGGGGCACCTCCAGGGGTTCCCGCCAAGGGCGCCAACTCAGCCCTCCCCAGGTGGTCCCAGATCAGGGTCTGTCCTCCAAAACCAGCACATCTGACTCAGTTTGACTCCCTCAATGGTCCGAGAAGCTGCCGGGTGTGGAAACGCTACCCCGGTCCACGCGGACGCTGACGAGAACCCCACATTGAAACGTGCCCCAAATGTCTATGGGGCTGGGGCTGCCCTCAGCTCTCGGTTCCTCTCCCTCCCTGCCTTCTCTTCCTCCCTCGTGGAACTTGGCTCCTATTCTAAGAGACAATCTAGAAAATCATCATGGATGACGAAGCACCTCCTGCATGACTAGCTCCATTTATAGTGATGATCCCCGACCCCTGGCTACTCCAACTGACACACCGACACGTGGCCTGAGTGTCTAACTGTGGAGGGTCACCCCCAGTTCTGCTTGGAGCGGTGGAAAGAATGAGTGACATCCAGGCCCTCCCAATGCAGCCAGAGGCCTTTACCTCCAGAATTCCTCTTCCAGGCCCCTGGATCCTCCTGTAGCTGTGGGTCCCCAGACCCTGAGTGGCTGAGGCGAGTGTCCCGGGCTGCTGGGATCTCCTTGAGACAGTTCAGCAGACCCTGGAGGGGACAATCCCTGGAAGTCGCCTCTGTTTTCACTGCTAGAAAAAGACACAGATGTTCTCCTGAGCCCAATGTACTTAGTTTTCGTGACAAAGTTTTCGTGACAAACAAGTGGACAATCTAGGTGAGCAGTCAGAAGGGTTCAGAGCCAGAAATCTGGACATGTGGGTCACCTGCAACTCACTGGTCTCGCACAGGCCACTGTCTTCTTGGTGGCAGGCTGTAACTTCCTGTCTACACAGCCCCAGAACCAGACAGAGAAGGGAGGGGAGGTGCACAGGCGAGTCACAAAGACACAACACCTGGTGCGACTCCGGCTGCAGATGAAGGAGGTGGCTGATGGGTCGCCGCTTATGGACCGATTCCTGGGCCCGGAACAGGGCTCACGTTTTGGGAACGTACACATAAACCCATTACTGTACCCAGCCTCAGGCGGCAATAGTGACCCCCTTTTGCAGGTGGGGAAACCGAGGCTCAAAGGCTGCAGGAGCCTTTCACAGTCTGCACAGCAAACAGGTGTCAGACTCCAGAACAGGCACTCCTGCCACCACCTCGCTGCCCTGAGCCCCCAAGTCCACACCGAGCACCCCACTTAGTGTCAGCCCTCGCTCAGAAGGCCCTCACTAGGATGAGTGAAGAACACAAAAGCACCCGGGGCACAGTCTGCTTTGGAGTTTTTTCTACGAGTTGCCCATCTGGCTCAGTATCACTCTAGTGATACTGGAGCAGTCAGGTCACAAATGATCCCTCGGGACGACACTCGATTTATAGGGAAATACCTACAGAAAGGCAATTTGAGTTTTGGGGCTTCAGAAACCCTGGCCTGAGGAGACAGGTCCCCAGGGACTCGCGTCCCCAGGGCAGGCTCTGGGCCGGTCGGCCATGATGCACTAAGAATGGGAGGTGATAAGCCTGGGGACGCCTCAGGGTGCTGGGGCCCAGGCACCAGGCCTTCTTTCAGGCAGCTGACGAGGCTTTTCTAAGGACTGTTCCCAGGAGAGGTTCCTGCGGGAGCTGCATGATCGGCCAAGGTCAGTGCAGCCCTGATGGTGGCAGTCTGTGAGATTCCCACCCAGAACGGGATGGCGCCTGCCTCGGTGGGCCGTCAGGCGGCCCAGATGGAGGAGCCACGGGATACGTCTCTGTTTCCCTGCCCCGCTCAGCCCCAGGGCAGGTCCCACCTCAGGAAAGCCAGCCTCTCACCTGGCCCTGCGGCCCCTCTCTCCTGCTTTCTGTGGCTCTTCCTCCTGCTGGGACTATAGGTGGGAGAGCTGCGCTCCCGGCCTGGGACTTCGGGGTCTTCCTCCTCTGCAGGCCTCCAGGTGTCAGCAGGGTCTACAGCAGGAGAGACAGGAAGTCCCTTCCAGGCCAGGCTCCTGGCCTTGGGGAATTGCCCCAGACCTGGTGCCCAGAGAACAGGCCTAAATCCCAGGGGGAGGGGCAGCCAAGTCCTGGGAACTCGAACTTGAGGCAGAGCCAGTTCCTGTGACTTGTTCCAGGAGTCCTGCCTGGGGGTCCTCTCCCAGCTTCCCCCTGGTGTAACTGTAAATACCAAGACTGTTTACTCCAAATACCCAGGACCATCCCCCAAGTCTAGCTTCTGTCTTTGGCTCAACAGGGGACACCAGCAGCCTCAACACACCGGCCCCAAGCTTACACTCATGCTTCTCGAATGTGGGCACATGGAACCCCAGAGCAAAGGTGCCCGACCACACCTGAACCCACAGGCTAAATGGGGTATGTTTCCAGGCATGCCAATTATATTCTGTATTCGTTTAAAACATTTTTAATATAAACAAGATATTGCAAACATTCTTTAAATAAAGTGAGGCCATACATGGTCTCACATACAATGCTCTTAGGATTGCCCTGATGAAAAGGGCTGAGAATTGGACCAGGTGACTCAGGTAGCACAGGTAGGCTACCTGCTGCTGGGCCTGCATATTAGGACTGTCCCCTGCTCACTGTGCATGAGCAGTGTGAACACACACAACTCCAGGAGCAGGGTTGGGTGCGAGGCCACGGCTCCTCTGGCCTACACACAGAGGCGGAGCACCTGAGCTGCTCCCCAGAAAGCTGGTCCCCATTTAGCAGCAAGAGAAACCGAGTCCCAAAGAAAATAAAGAGGGGTCAGGGTCTGGTCCCCTGACTCCAGGGTCAGAGCCCTGCCCCTGCTAGGTCACACTCACTGATGGAGAGGGGGCTCCCCTGCCCCCTGGCTCCAGGTGAACCGCTGGGTGATGGCCTGCCACTGGGCATGGTGGCCAGGCCGGGCCGGCTGACGGCTGTGTCTGGAAGGCAGACAGGCAGGCCTCGGAGAGGACAAGTTTGCACGGTCACAGCGGCTGTCGGGGAGGAGGGAGAAGACACTGGAAGCTGAATGTAAGCCCAGCGACAAATTAAACATCCCTGACGTTGTCCGACCCCGCCCTTCCTTGATGCAAGCCACTAAGGGTACAGACCAAAGACGAGGCCTACATGCTGCACTGTCCTCCCTGGGCCCTGAAACGCCAGCTCACAGCCATGGTCCTCTTCTGATACGATCCCTCCCACCCCAACCTGTTTCATTTACTGTCAACTGAGCAGGCTCGAAGGAACCCTACAGGGCTGCTGGGGACAGATTCCCCCGAAGAGGTGAGGCCTGAACTGGGAAGGGCGAGGGGGCAGGGCATGGCACGGGGAAGGAGGCAGAGTCTGGTGAAGCGGGAAGAACATAGGCTGAGAGGGGGACCTGGATCCCCACTGGCCACTCAGACGAGGCACGGCTTCCTCTTCCTCATCTACGGAACTGGGGCTGGCCTCAGCGTGACAGGAGCCACGAGGGTGTGATGAAGCCACACAGAAACCACTGGGAAAAGTCAGAAGCCTCCGTCTCACCAACTATCTGCGTGCTCTGAGGGCAGACATGCCGCTGGGGTGTTTGTGCAACCGGGTGACTCTGCCAAGGGCCTGGCACATGGTGCGTGGCACTGCCCACAGCCTGGACTTCACCTTGGGGACTGCAGAGAGGCTGCCCCACTGCCTGACTTACCCTCGGGGCTCGCCTGCTCCTCGTCCAGGCTGGCACCCCGGCTCTCAGGGCTGACGTCCCCAAACAGGAACCCTGGGATCTCCTTCACCAGCTGCACCAGGGCAGTGAGGTGCAGGCTGTGTTGGGGTGCTCCTCCTGCCGGAGAGGCCACAGTGAACCCTCACACCCTACACCCACCCAGCACTCGCACTTCTGTGCTCATCTCCACACCAGCAACCCACGTGATCCTCCTGTCACGTGAGGAGTGGCAAAGGAGAGACCAGTGTCTGTGACATAAAGAGGACTCAGGCCTGGTGACCTGCCCACCAGCACAGCCAAAACTGTGGGCTGGTAGCCGGGGTGGCTGGATTCTTCTATACTCTGTCACTCATTACTTGTCACTCCTCTGAGGGGGACATCAGGTGGGCTGCCTCCCCATCCCCACCCACCATCTGGGTGCTCTGCCTTTCCTGGTGTCCCCTACCCTCCCAGCCTTGCCCAGGCTGGGACCATGGGCCACATCCACCATTTGAGGTCTCCAGACGCTGGTCCTGTGGCGGCATCTTCCGGAGCTATAGGCTGGCTCCGCACAGGCGGAGGCAGGAAGGGGGCCTGAAGCGGTGACACTCCCCAAGGGTGACCCCGCGTTTTTCCTGAGCACATCATGCAATGGGCAAGAGTGTGCTGGGCTCCCAGCAGAGCAGGGCGGGAAGTGACAGATCACGGAGGGGCTGCGGTCAGGAGTGCGGTGAGGTAGGAGGGCTGAGGACCACACTGTGGGAGGGACAAGAGTGAGTCCACCTGGCCACAGGCTGCCTAGGGGGACCAGGATGCCCAAAGGGGACTGTCCTTTGTCCACCAAAATTACTTACCTGGGGCACCGTCCCTAGGAAGTTCCTCCTGTCCCTCACCAGCTTGGCTCCTGCTCATGGCTCCTCCAGGCTCCATGGGAGACAGGAAGGCAGAGAGGGGGAGTGGCTCAGCCGTCCCTGGGAATAAAAACAGGGACTGTCCCCCTGGACTAGAAGTTCGCCTCCGTGCCCCCAAGTACAATCAAGCAGGCGGCCCAGCTCCTGCACACCCTGCACTTGTTCACACACGTGTTCGTGCGACCGCCCAAGGACCAGAGCGTCAGAACCTGAGAGACGACCTTGCTGGTGCTTCACCAGCTTTTTAGCGACCTGCCGAAGCGTGCCCAGAACCATAGGGCAGGCCACAGGATCCACGCGGCGTAACAGGCCAGCGAGGCTCTCGGAACACCGCCTCAGATGGAGTCCTTTTGTGGATGAAAACTAAGGCCGGGTAGATCCCAGGGCGACTCTGACGCACTTGGTGCTGGGGCCAGCCTCCCTTCCACGCTTCCGCGTGGACACTTGCCACACTTCCCCAGAGAGGCCACGGGCGCAGCCAACTCCTTACCCAGGGACACCAGCGCCTCGTAGTTCTCCTGCATCACGTCCCTGTAGAGCTCCCTCTGTCCCTCCCCCAGGAGCTGCCACTCGTCCTCGGAGAACTGCACAGCCAGGTCCTGGAAGGCGATGGACACCTGTGGGCACAACCTCGGGGGAGTTGGCTGGTTCCATCCCAGTGAGGCCGAGTGTCACCAGGGAGCAGGGAGCAGCGAGAGTGGGGTGGGTGCCCAACACACGGGAGCAGGTGAAGGAGCAACAGGAATCTGCTCAAGAGACAGTGATGGGAGTGGAGTGTGTCCCCCAAAAGACACGCTGAAGTCCTCACCCCGGCACCCATGAATATGGCCTTATTTTATTTGGAAACAGGATCACTGCTGATGTAATTAGTTAAAATGAGGTCGTACCAGCGTAGGGTGGCCCCTCAACTCAGTATGGCTGCTGTCCCTGTAAGAAGAAAGACACAGGGACACAGAGAGAAGAGCGGGCCATGTGACAACAGTGGTAGAGACTGGAGTGATGCAGACACAAGCCAAGGACTGCCTGGGGCCACCAGAAGCTGGGTAACAAACTGCAAAGAGCAAAACCGCGACAAGCGAGCGGGAGGCTGCTGTGTACCAGGGACTGGCACAGGCTGGTTTATCCACCTGTCCTTTGTCAGTTTGGCTAGTATAAGTCGATTCCTTGAGAACCATGATCTAAGGGTGTACGACACCTGCAAAGCCACAGTTCCACCCAAAAAGCAGCCCCAGGAGGCCCGTGAGAAGCAGCAAGTCGGGATGGCCTGGGAGGCTCCTTTCTTCTCCCCCTTTTGGTAGCTCACCACAGAGCTGGCTCGACAGGTCTGGGTTGGATCCAGGAAAGAAAATACTGAGCTACGGAGGGTCCACCTGGCTACTTCCCAGACCAGGGATACTAGCCGCCCGCCTCCCAGGCCTCTCTCTGTGGAACACAGGCCATGCTGCAAATGATGGCCAGCCTGAACACGTCCCTATCTGATGATGAGAGCTGGGACCGTGGGCAGGTACAGTCTCCCCAGGACACCCACTTACGGGGGTGCCAGGTACATCAGCCACCACCCAGCCTCTCAGCTCCATCTTCCTCTCCCCACCGCCCTCCCCTCATTTCAACACCCACATGTCAAAGGCACCCTGCTGGATGCTGAGTGAGATGTGTCACACACAGGCTCTGTTCTCTAGGGGCCCACACTTCATCAGAAGTGTGACCCTTACAATTTTCGGAGCACCCCAGATCTCCCACTGATTAACAACACAGCTCTACGCTGCTCAGACACTGTTATCCTGTGCAAGGGGCGAAGGGTCCGAAGCAAGGAGGGGTGAAGCGCGTGCCAAGCAGGCAGATGGCCTTGGCACCAAGTCCAGGGCTCAGGCCTTTGGCCTGAGATTTTGGTGCCCCTCCCGCTGAGCATGACTATGACTGTGACCAATGCTAAGATCAGTAAAGCTTAAGAAACCAAGTCCCCAACATCTAATTTTTAAAAATTATTGTTGCCCAGTGTCTATAGGGGAACACATGGGACATGTGTCAGATGTCACCATCCCCAGTTACCTCTTTGTTAAAGGTGGTGATGGGGAGAGGGGAAGAGTCTAGAATCCAAGAAACTCTGTAGCCACTGCTGAGGGGCATGGCCCTGGCTGCAGCAGGGAACTGGGGGATCGGAACCCAGCAGAGCCAATAGCAGTTCTGCTGGAGACCTGGTTCAAGTCGGCATCTTCATCTACTAAACCAGGTGAAAAATACTCTGTTTCCTCAGCCTCTCCCATCAGAAGTTATTTACAACACGACAACTGAGAAACAAAAGGGCTTTGAGGTTCAGATGATGCACTTCACAGGTGCCTTTTAATTAGGACTGATTTCCCACCTCATACTAAAGCTACTAAATCACAGTTTAGTGTTTTTTGGGCCCCGAAATCGACATTTTCAAACTTCCCAAGTGATTCGGACACAGCGGTCCAGTCACAGGCTGGAGACGGGGCAGAACCTGCCCAGTCCCTGGAAATGAAAACCACGCTGGTGAACAGGCACCTGAAACAACGTCGGCCCCGCACCTGTCCCCAGAGCCAACTGCCCAACATAGCACGTTTGTGAACTAGAAATCACACACAACTGCTGTAGACTTTAACATTTCATGCCGACTTCCACCCAAAGCAGGGTGGCTCTTCGATTGCTACCTCAGTGCCTTCCATAATGGGTGCCTCCCTCGTTCCCAGCACCCAGTCTGATGGCTGGCCTGACCTGGCAGGTAAGAAGCTCTGGCCACACAGCCAGGGGCAGAGCACAGGGGTGAGAGGCTGAGCTCAGGAGCCACGCCACCAGAAATCTGACCCCTGCTTTGCTTCGTATTAATATGGGACCTCGCCAAACTCATTTCTAAAAGATCGTAACAACCTATAGCGTAAGTCTTTCAACCTCTCAGCTTCAAGAAAACTCTTCTATGACAAAGTTCTTACAAAACAAGACTGAAAACTGATTATGGCTTGAATCTGGGCCTCCTGTCCTCCTCTAGACCTGCTTCACCCGCTTAGTGGCTCTCAGGCTGCCCTTCCTCAACTAGCAGCAGAATTTTCTGGGCTGTTTCAGGATTGCTATAACAGAGCAGCCTCCTGGCTCACTGCTGCCATGCCGGTCCTCCTATAACATTCCCACCATGTCACCACTCAGCCTGAAAACTCCAACTTCAGTGCCCATGAGACCCATCCATCTCTCACAGTCTTTCCCAGCCTGGACCCATTCTCCCGGATCAGACCCTGTACCCTGCTGCCTCCAACCTGTGGGCTGTGCTCACACGCCCCTTGGCTTTTGGGAGTCACACTAGACAGAAAGACAGGAGGCCTTCCCTGTTCCTCTCCATCTGCCTGTGCCCTATTGCTCCCCAAGGCCACGTTCTCCATGAAGCTACACAGTGTGAGTACACACCCCTCCCAGAACCTGGTCCAACCCCTCATTTTATAGATGAGCAAACTGTGGGATGTGGTGGCCCTAGCACGGGACCAGTAGGCATATTTGAGTAATGGTGTCCTTGGGCTTCTTAACTGGACAGCCAGAGCTGCAAGGGAGTCTCTGACAGCATCCAATTTACCTGGCTGTTCCATCCTCCCAAAAGTTTGTGGGGCATTAACGACACCAAGGTCCTGGCGCAATGACTGCTCTGCCTGGCCACAGCCTGCCCCAGGCCCCACCCCCATGCCTCAACCATGGAATCTGTTGCCTGAGGTTGTCCCAAGCTCATGAGCCACCCCAATTACAGAACTGACTTCCGGAGGAGCATGTGGCATCTCTCCCCACGGGTATCACGTTTTCCTAGCACCTTCACAGCCTTGCACGCAACTCGCTCCAACTGTGCCCAGGCTGACAGATGGGGCTCTCCCTGCAGCTCTGGGAGCTGCACACCTTACTCAGAGGATGAAACCTGGGAGTGGTGGGCATGGTCCGAGCTCCATGTCTCACCGCCGCCTCTCCCAGGGGTCCAGGACCCTCTCAAGAATAAAAGTATCGGATTTACTCATTCCCTGCGGCCTTCACGCCCACCCCTCCCAGGAGAATTTAGAATTAGAAGCAGCCCAGACGAGGGAAGAAGGCGAGGCTTAACCCACAGGACCCCACAGGTGAGGAGGTTCCTTGCACGTGTATGCTGCGGGCGGGGAGAGGTCGCCCAAGGTCTGGACGCCCCACGGAATCCTGCGCCCCGGACCCGCCCCGCCCGATCTCAAAGTTGGCAGGTCCCGGGCTCTCCCCTCGGCCCCGGCCCGGGCGTGCGCGCTCCCCGGCTCCCGGCGGGGTCCGGGCTCGCCTTACCTGGCGCGCCATCCCGGCCGCAGCCTCCGCTCCCAGCCTCCTGCGCGGTCCGGGGCGCCGACCCCCCCCCCGCCCCGCCGCGCGACCCTCGGCGTCGGCGACGGCAGAGGGCGGCGCGGGAGGAGGCGGGGCCGGCGCGCGGGCGGCAGAGCAGGGGCGGGAGCGGGCCCGCCCCGCAGCCCAGACGGGGGGCACTTCCGCCCGGAGAGCCCCCGGCCTCGGCGGCGCGCAGTGCGCAGGCGCGAACGGCATTTCCCAGGCGGCGCCGCGGCGCGGGCGGGCGACCCCCGCGAAGCTGCGCGGGCGCGCGGGGCGCCGGGGCCCAGCGGGTGGCCGGCCCCGGGCTTGCACGCGTGTGCGCGCTCGTCCACGCGTCCGAGCCTCCGCCTGTCCAGTCTTCACCCGGCACTGACCCAGCGCATCCTCTGTGCCAGGTGAGGACGCTCGAGGAAGCGGCACCGCCTCCCCCAGAGGGCGCACCTCGTCCACCCGCCGGGACCGAGACGCCCCGGGGAGGCGTTGGGGCGGGGGGCGGGTCTCCGGGGCCGGGGAGGGAGGGGGCCGCGGCCCGACGGCGCAGTGGGCGACAGTGGCTGCCAGGCCGCGGCGCTCCCTGAGCTCTGTCACCCGCCTCCTCACGCACGGCGGCACGGCCCCGGTGTCACTGTATCTTGGGTGACGATCTGCTGGCCTGTGTGGTTCGTCGTGGTCCCCGCAGAAGTTCCTGGCACGTAACAGACCCTCGAAGAAATGTGTGCGGCGGGAGCTAAGCGTGGGCCGCACCCTTCTGCCAGGCAGGACGCGTAGGGAGAGCGGCGGACCCCGCGGAGAACACCCCGGCTGAACCCCACGAGCCTCCCTCATTTCAGGGCTGGAGGCGGACCCGTTAGAACAGCCCCGAGGAGGTGGGCCCGAGGGGCCCGCCCTGCTCTGCGGGACAGAAGCTCGCGGAGGTCGAGGAAGTGGGGGTCGGCACCAGGGAAGAGAAGCCCCCTGCCTGGAGTCCCATCCCCACAGGCTCTCTTCCTCGGAGCTTTAGGGGAAAGGGAACCCACCCCACCACCACGCAGTCCCAGCGTTGGTCCCCGTAGCAGCTCTGGCCGGCCATGGAGCTCTGCTGGCTTGTTGCTGCTGGTCACCTCCGTGAACTCCGAGGTACAGTATTGACAAGGCTTGGCCCGGCCTCCAAGGCAAGGCCGAGAGGAGCCCACCCACCGTCAGTCACTGCCCAGCCCCACACCTGGGCAAAGGCGCCTCCTTCATACTGTGGCTCTTAAGAAGGAATGGATCCTCCAAGGAGGACTCCTGGTTGTTAACTGGGCCCCAAACCCTAACCCGAGTCTAGCAACCGTAGCGGGCAGAGGCTTCTGCACCTCAGGTACCATTTCATGTAAGACACGGATTTACGAAGCCTCTGCACTAGTCCGTCCTCTGAGCCCATCCTTTTGAAGGAGTTTCTGGAATCCTCTGACCAATGGGCTGAGACCCGCCCATCCAATCAGAACTATGTAGCTATATCCTCGTTTGCCCATCTTTACAGAATAATCAGCCAATCAGAATAGGTGACTTCAACCAATCAGGACTATTTGGACCAATTACCTGTGCAGATTTGGATTCCTCCTTTGCATAAAAATGGACCAATCAGGAAACAGGGTGGGAACTTTAAAAGGTGGCTTCCCTTTGGTCCACAGTTTCCTCCTGAGGCTGTGTTGCCTCAGTTTGCTAATTGTTCATCAGAATCAAGTTTCTCCTCTTCCCTCATTCCAGATTGGGGCTTCCTCTTGCCATTAGATTGGTGGCAGTAAACGTCTATGGATAATACCTAAGGAATCATTGACACAGTACCGGTGTTTTGGTGGCCGACTGTAGGAGGATTTAAAGATATCATGAAGATGTCACAACATGGAAAAGTAAAACTTAAAAGTCAACATCTGATCTCAGGATCCCAAAAGGTCACAGGACCTTGTGGTAAGTACCTTGCCTGTGCTTGAGCCTGAAATGGGCCTCCCAGTAACTTGCTTCTCTCAGCTCCTCTCTACACCCCACCCTTGGTCTCAGAATCCCTAACTTTAAGATTCCTTAATTTACCTCATTCCTGCATGCATCTCTGCCTCTGTACCTGCATTGCAAAATAATTTTGGAGAACTGTCATAAATTAAGTTTAAAGTGGTTTTTTTTTTTTGGCATTTCTGGACAGGGACAAAGGCAGGAGTGCAAATAGAACAAATTTTAAAAATATTCTCAGTAATTCAAATTACTTTTTCTGCCAAATGATATTCAATGGTTTAACTTTCTATACAGTGGGATTTGGCTATCTGGTCATTCTATGAACTGGCTTTTGATGAACCAGCTGGCTACAATTTTCCCAAACAAATTAACTAGCTTCCTCTAAAGATAAATGGTGCTGTCTGCTCCTCATGTGAAAATGGTTGCAATTAATTTAAATATTTAAAGTATTTAAACATTTAAAAATAATTTCTGATTTTCAATATTATTATTTTCCATCCATGGGGTTATTAAAAAGTGCTTTTTAGCTTTCAAATGTGTGGGTCTTTTTTAAAGTTATCTTTTTGTTATTGAATTTTGCCTTGTAAGTGAACGTAGAATGCGCTGTCATTTTATTTTATTTTTTTTGGATTTTCCAAGACTTGCTTTGTGGCCAAGTATGCAATAAATGTTTGGAAATGTTCCATGTTTGCTTCACAGGAGTATGCGTATTCTAATGTTGGTTGTAGGGATCTAGTTAGAGTTATTGAGTCAAGCTTATTGATTGTGTTATTTATGTCTTCTATATATTTTGCCTTTTGGTCTCTCTGTTACTGAGAAAGATGTATTAAAGTCTATCAAGATTTCACATTCATTAGATTTCTCCATGTATTTCTGACAATTTTTGCTTTATATATTTTGAGACTGGATATATGTGTCTAGAATTGTATTTTCCTGGAGAAGTATTCACTTTATTGTTTTACAGTAATCCTCAATACTCTAATAATATTTTTAATCTATAATGCATTTTGTCTGATATTTGTATAGCAACACTAACTTTATTTTTGGTTAACATTTGTTCGATATATGTTTTCCCACCTTTTTACTTTCAAGCTTTCTGTATATTTATGTTTCACATGTGTGTTTTATTGGAGCATGTAGCTAGATTTTGTTGTTTAATCTGAGTCTCTATCTTAATTGGCAAATAATCCATTTGCATTTGTTGTGACTATATTTTTATGTAATATATGACAATATATTTTTATTAATTTCTACCATCTTATTTTGTGCTTTCTATTGATTCTAGTTATTTCTGTGCCTTTTTCTCCTTCCTTTCCTTCAATTGGCTTGATTAATTTTTTTATTCACCTTTTTAAAATACTGATTTGAAATTTATGCCTTTTTCTATGCTTTTGGGGTTCCTCTTTAAAATTTTACACACTCCACAGAAATAGGACTTTTGTAAATTAGTTTAATCACATAATTTAATTTCTGTCTTATGTGTAAATGTTGCCTTTTTAGTTAAATCTTGTTTTTAAGCTTTCCCCAACTCTCTCCATATATATATATGTACACATGTATATATAGATATATGTATATGTACACATATGAGTGTGTGTGTGTGTATGCTGCTTAGATTTACCAGTGTGCTCACTACAGCCATGTGCCACTGTGCCACATAATGACATTTTGATCAACAATGGACCACATATATGACAATGGTCCCATAAGATATAATGGAGCTGAAAACTTTCTATTGCTGAGTGGCATCATAGCCATTATAACGTCCTGCATGTGTTTGTCGTGATGCTGGTGTAAACAAACCCACTGCACTGTCAGTCATATCAAAGTATAGCATATCCAGTTATGTACAGTGCATAATTCTTGCTAATGATAACAAATGACTATGTAACTGGTTTAAACCAACTATGTTACTGGTTTATGTATTTACTATATTATATGTGTTATTATGAGAGTATACTCTCTACTTTTTTTTTAAGTTTACTGTAAAACTATGCTATGTTCCACCAGCAGCAGCCTCATACACCTTGTGCTTACCCCGTCTCTTGATTGCATCTATTTCTCTTGCGCTTGATTTAATCTCATGTTGTTTTGTAAAGTAACATTATGTACAGGCTTGTAGCCTAGGAGCAATAGGCTATACCATATAGCCTAGGAATGTAGTAGACGTTGCCATCTAGGTGTGTGTAAGTGCACTCTGTGATGCTCACGCAGTGACAAAATCACCCAATGAAGCCTTTCTAGAAATATAGCCCCATTGTTAAGTGGCACATGACTAGTATCTTTGTTTACCATTTTTCCCTTGTCTCTTCCTCCCTCCTCTGGGTTCAGTGTTTTCCTCTTTGATGTGTGACTTTTTAAAGTTATTTCAGCAAGGATATGTTAGAAGGAAATGTTTTCAGTTATATGAAAATGTCTTATTGTTCGCTCACTCCTGAATTATATTTAAACTGA
Organism: Cynopterus sphinx; assembly: GCA_030015415.1. Taxonomy (NCBI): domain Eukaryota; kingdom Metazoa; phylum Chordata; class Mammalia; order Chiroptera; family Pteropodidae; genus Cynopterus; species Cynopterus sphinx. The sequence goes on from CM057393.1 coordinate 2,262,417, forward strand.
GTAGTGAATTCTAAATTATGTTATTGTCTTTTGCACGTTTTATATTTTATTCCATTGTCTTCTGACTCTCATTGCTTCTGTAGAAAAGTCTGCTGTCAGTCTCCTTATAATTCCTTAGCATTTGATTTGTCCTTTCTGTCTGGCTGCTTTTAAGATCATCTCTTTGCCCTTCCCTTTTATATTTCCTCTTTGTAGAATTCACATCTGAACATTTTCAGAACCCTTCATTCTATCCTCTGCCTCTCTTAGCCACTCTTTTATGTTTTGTATTTTTTTAGATCTTTGTATTTCATTCTAGGTAGTTTTATATTCCGTTTGGTAGATTTATATTCTATTTCACTCCCAAATCTCTCTTTTTTCTCTCTCTAATCTGCTGTTATACTGTTAACTTCAGTTACTGTATTTTTTATTTTAAGTGGATCTGCTTTATCTTTTAAAAAAAATCATGTGTTCTCAAATATTTAATTCCTTATGTCTTTAATTATTTTAACCATACTTCTTAGTATTTTTCCAATAATTCTGCTCTCTGTTATTCTTTATTCCACCTGATGGCTTTCACTCGTGGTAGACTGATTCATTGTATATTTTGTTATTTTGAATTGTGAGCTCATCAAAAGTCAGGTTTCATCAGAGGAATTCTGTGTGGTTTAACTGTTTTGCAACAGAGTTCTTAGTTCTCTCTTTCCTGTGTCTGGCATTGCATAGGAATCAAATACGTCTTGATTGGGTGATTTCACCGATGAACAGATTGGTGCCAGCCACTGCTCTGATGTCAGTAAGCATTGTTAGGACAGAGTGGGGGTCAAAGAGCCAAGCCTCTGCAGGGAAGATGAATTTAGAGACAGTGGTGTGCTTGAGCTGGCTCGCACCAGAGAATCTCTTGTGAGCAAGTCTTCCCACCTCCTTATTCAGTGATCTTATGTTTGTAGTTTGTCATTGGCCTTGGTGAGATTATTTACACCATGAAATTAAGAAACACTAAACATCAGTGATGCCCCTCTCCCAAGAGCTGGTTCTTAAACATTTACCAGCCCACTACTGACTTGGGGACAATGAAAATATGTAGAAAAGTGAACCTAAACCAGCCTATATGGAATAAGACCTGTGGTAAGTGAAATAAAACGTCTGAGTTTGGAGAAATCTATCACTCTAGGACCATAGTGCTTAGTGGCGGAAGTTACCCTTGACTTTCTCCCAAATTTAGAAAACCTTAGTATCAGGAAGAGCTGAAAAATCAACACTAGCCCTAGTGAGCCAAATAAAAACACAGCAGGGGGCACCCGGATTTGAACCGGGGACCTCTTAATTTATAGCCAAATGCTCTACCACTGAGCTATACCCCCTGCTGGGAGCTGGGGGGCATAAGTAATACTTTTCACCTGTGTGGCCATGCCCACTGTGGCTATACATTTATGCCACTGATGTTCATTTGTGCTGGGCCTCCTGGAAGCTGGGAGGCCTGCCTCACTGCAGTTCTTTCTCTGTGATGCGAAACAAACAGGACCCTCCACCTGTAGCTACTTGCCTGCCCTTCCTGGAAAAGCACTGACACTGATGTTTACAGCTGGAAGGGGCTCCAGAGTCACTAGTCTGTGCCCTTCACAGTGGACATCTGAAAACAGATTCAAGGCTCCTGAGCTCCTTATTGCTAGGATCAGGACTTGAATCCGCTCTTCCTGACTTCGGCTTTCGCAGCCAATGACTATCTTATCTTCCTCTTGTCCGTACCTTCCATCAGTCAACATATGTAAAGGCTGGAGCCGCCTGAAAAGATTTATGCAGACTCCAGATGATCATAGGGACTAGAATATGGGCTTAGCAGAACGTGAGCGTGCCACGCAGCTCACGGACCACAAGGAAAGCTGCTGTGGGACACCAGTGTTGGACCTTGTGCGTGCACTGGACCCCTCGGGCCTATCCTCGCCCTATCCTCAGATTTCCTGTACTCAGGAATCTTCTTGAGCGCTTGTCAAACATGCAGGTGTGATCTGGGGTTAGGAACAAGCTCCTATGGAGCCGCGAAACCCCACTTTGAGAATCACGTGTCATAGCTCTACATCCGCTTCCTTTTGCGCCACCTGCAGGAAGACTCGGGTACTGAAGCACCCCAGGATGGGGTCAGGCGGGAATTCTAGCCCCAGTCCCAGGCCCAGCCAGAGCTGGTGGGGGGAGCCGGCTTTAAAACCCAGGACCCCGTCTAACTGCTCATCCTCTGAAGTCTGCTCTAGACCAGCGGTCCTTAATTTAGGGAGAACTTATTAAAACACAGGCGACTGGGTCCCGCCCCAAAAGTATCTGATTAATAAGTTCTCAGGGTATGCTGTGGCTGCTGGTCCGGCCATAGTTTGACAACCACTGCTCTAGCCCAACACACATCTGAGACCAGACCCTTTCACAGTGGCAGCCACACCTTAAGGCATCTGTTCACTGTTGCCTCTTCTGCACGTTCCACAGAAACCCAGTGTGCTGGGTGGGGGTCCCTCTCCCTTGCCTGTCTGGGACCACTGGGATGGTTTCTTTGACCTCAGTTAGCCCAATATCTATTTTATTACTTAGGAAGCTAAAACTCAAGAAGCCTACCCTGGTCCACAGTATGGGGAAATGTTGTTCAAGCGAGTGAAGGAGGAGGTCCACTCTTGCATCTGGAGCAGGCCAATGTCAGCTGAAAAGTCCAGTTTGTCTCAGAAAACTAGCTCCGGTGGGAGGAGGAGTTCTATTATTATTCCTATATTACAGGTGAGGAAACAGAAGACAAGAGGGTTCTTTGCCCCCACAAGGAGAGTTTCTAGGTTAAGACACAGAAATCTGAAGTTTTCCTCCTATATGCATCTGAGCATTTTTGATTTGAGGAGTTTTCTTAGAGCTTCTATTCAGCTTCCCTTTCTTAAGGTCCTGCTATGCACTGGGCGCTGTGGGGCACTGAGCAGAAGCTGAATTTCAGTGCAGTACGAGGAGATTGGATAGGCACATGTTCATGAAGTGAACATCTTTGAGCATTTACCGTGAGCCAGAACCTGCACTGGGTTCTGAGGGTGAATAATACCAGCTCTGTATTCCCCAGTGGGCAGACAAACCAGTAGACAACTAACTGCTGTCTGATGGAGTGGAGGGCCTGTTTCAGCAGGAAGGAGGCTCAAGCTGCCTGGGGGTCACATGGGGAGGGGCCCAAGAGCTGAGACTAGAGAGGGGCCTGGCTGGAAGGGGAACATTCCAGAAGAGGGATGAGTATGGCAGGGAATGGCAGTGGAGAACTTGGCCGGTCACTAGGGGGAATGCTGACTGAGACATCTGCAGCTTAGGCCTACATGGTGCAAGGCCTAACCTGGGGTGACTATTAAGAAGTGAGTACAAGGGTGTCTGGGGTCACTCCCAAGTGTCTAGCTTGGGGATCTGGAGAGCTGACAGTACCACTCACAGGCACAGAAGAGGAGGAGGAAGACTGGGTGTGGACCTCCGGAGGACAAGGTGCCTATGAGGCTGTGGTGGCTGGGGGGAGATACAGATGTGGCCAGCATAAGCTTAGAGGCACTAACTGAAGCGGATCATCCCACAAAATGAAATTAACCTGGAGAAATTACACACCTGGCACATAGTTTGTTTCATAAAAGTTTTTATCTATTCCTCTTCTGCATTCTGGTAGAGAAGTGAAGGTCATCATTGTTTTTCTAGAACTTACCTAGGAAGCAATACTGTACTGGGAGGACCTGGACATTCAGTCAGTGAAGAGAGAAGCATTATAGTGGGGCAGGAGAAATCTCTAGCAACACCACTAGTCACTGAACCACCACTCACTTCCCTTCACCAGGTTCCAGGCTTGCTCACAACCATCCTCCTTTCCCCTCCATCTCCCATCATCTCTTATTCTCACAGAAGAAGCAACTGCTTTTGCCTTCTGCTTCAAAAAAACCCCCCAAAAACAAAAAACAAAAAACTAAAACCACCACCAGCAAAAAGCCCCAGAGCCTTTTGACCTTACCTCATTCATTTAACTATCATTCAAGTATCCATCATGCACCAAATGTGCTAGTCCCTGGAATAGAACAATGAAGAAATCAAACCCTGTTCTTGGCCTCAGCTTCCTCATGCCCCACATTCTAAAGGTTTCCATGTCTTCACCTATCCACACTCCACATTCCCCTCTCCTCTGTTGTCTTTTCTTTTTCTTTTTTTCTTTTTTTTTTTTTTTTAAATAAGCCCTTCCGTTCACGCTCCCTCCCCACTTCAGGAAGGTCTTTGCATCCCCAAGCTCTCCCTCCTGTCTTCAGCCAAGGCAGAGCCATCTCACTCAGTGGTAAACCGTGTGGCAAGTAACAAAAACAACCGGCTGGTGGCTGAAGCCAAAAAAGGGAGAATTTACTACTAGAACCAGTAGTATCTCGTGGAAACGGGCAGAAAGGCAGCCTTGGATTTCTCTAACTACAGTGCAGAGAATGGACAGGAAGGAGCCAAGAGTGGAGGTTCTGTATTCCAGCTATTGACAGACCCAATGGGTTTGCTGTTTGGGGTGTTCTGTTCAGGAAGTGTGATTGTCCTTGCGTAGTTTTATTTATTTGCAGCAAGTAAAGGAGACAGAGGATTCACAGCCAAAGCTGGCTCCAGGAGGGAAGGCTTAGCCATAGCTTTCACACACTATTTGGTTAATTGCATGTTGATTTCTTCTTTGCAGTTGGATAAACTTATCCTGATTTGGTTAATTACATGTTGATTTCTTCTTTTGCCTCTTGTTGGGTTCCAGTCAAGCTCAGTGGGTTACAGCTGCATCTGCAAAATACTATGCTATATTTTAACATGTAGCAAGAATAGCATTTAGTAAGAAAGCCTAGCGCTGGAGAGCCCTGTCCTGTCTAACACAGGGATAGCAAAATTCTTTATAAATCACACTGTTGACAAGATGACAGTAAACCAGGTGTACAATTAATGATGGATATGAAGGTTAGAGAAAAAAACAGAAAAGTGTCGTCCGTTGCTTTTCAGATAGCATTGTGGCAGAACAATGACTCTTCTGTGTGGGGGTTAACAAATCCTTTCTTAATTCTGGGTGAAATTATTGACGCGCAGTCTGAATCAGCCCTCGGCATATGTGTGTACACATGGGGGAAAGTGCCTCTCTGCTCTTTATTCTGTTCACCACTGACAAGCCCTGCCACTGGAAAAGACACCTTTCATTTGATTAACACTCATCTGATGAGCCACGCAGACAGGGAGTGTTGGGGTCGGCTCTGCCTTGCCCAGCTCTATGCAACAAAGACAGGCAGCGCCATGCAGAAGAGCTTGCCCCGAGTGCTAATCCCCATGCCGCTTCATTTGGAGGGAAAAAATAAATCTTGATCACTGTGGAAGGAAATAGCAAAAATTATCTTTGATAAGATGGCAGCCACTCCATAGACATCATTCTAGCATCCTGGCTAAAGAAATGGGAGTGAATACGTGATTCTGCATTTCCACAGTGACATATATTGGCTATTAAGAGTGCTTGCATGAGTTTTGGAAATGAGATAAGGATAAAAACAATTTCTCAAAATGCCAGTAAGGGCCATTCCTCTGACACTGAGAGGCAGGGCTCAGGTGGACTATCTCAGGTGTCATGTATTTTGAATACCCAGGCTCTGTCACTTAAGTATCATGATTTTTGTTGTTTGGTTAGGAAGCCCTGTCTGTGGCACACAGAATTTAATAGTTGTGTTTAGCTTCTTCCTAGTTCATGGTGATTTTCTTCATGCACAGTAGTGAATGGTGTATGACTACGCATATTTAAAAACTACATCCAAATCCTATCAAAGAATGTAAAGAAATACCTTTGAAAGCCAAAAAATTGATGAGAAATCCACTCACGGCTGTCCCCATGTTGGGATAATGCCAGACTGAAGGGTAATGCACAGGTCAGTGCTGAAAGCAGAAATCTGAATGCCCATAACTATCTGCCAGGATCACCAAACACTTGCTACAATTACTTTTGACCTTGACGTTGTCATAACTTAGGAGAAATAAGAAATATGAAATGAACTCACTAGGTGTGGAAATTGGACCTGTGGTCCAAGCTAGCTGTCCTCAGGCCAGATAGAGATAATTTGGTGAAAAACTGAAAATGATATCGTGCCTCTCATCACAAGAAACAATTGTTCCCTCACTTTAAAATGTCATATTTTACTTTTTATTCCGAAGACAATTTGATCTATCCATTTAAAAGTAGTCTTTTTTGCGTCGTTTAAGAAATCCTTTCCTTCTCTGAGTTATAGTCTCTTATTTTTCATTCAAATAATTTTTAAGTTTTTTTCCCCCCACATTTAGGTCTTTAATTCATCTGGAATCTACCGTTCTGTATAAGGGTCTTTTTTTTTTTTATGGAAAACCAGTTATTTCAGTACCATTTTTTGAACAATTTGATATTTCGCCTGCTATTTTGCAGCTCCACTTTATTTTCAAAATGTATTTTTATGTTTTGAGAATATCTTATCATTACTGATGGATTTGAACTTATCCTATTATTTTACTTTTTCCATTTCCTTTTTTTCTTTTCTTTTTTGCTCCTCCTACACTTTCTTCTTTACCCTTTTCACTATTTTCTTTTGGACTGATTCATTTTCTTTATCCATTCCCACCCCAACTTTTCTCCCACTGGTTTCAAAGTGACGTGTTTTTTAGTGGTTACCCAGTCCTTTTTAACATGTATACTTAATTTTTCTAATAATAATTTTTTACTTCTGGGGGGGGGGAATCTGGATTTTTTTCCTACGAAAATAAAGATCTGTCAGATTTATTTAATTTTATCTTATTTTATTTATGTGTATATTTTCACTTAAATAAAATAACGTTTTCCTGATTATAATAAAGCAATAGAAAAGGTATAAACCCTCAGGACGAAAAGCAGAAGGATGAGTGACAACTAGTTTCTCACAGAGGAAACAAAACCCAGCCCCAGGAGAAGTATAGTGTGTCGAGAAGTCGTCCATCAAGAAGTGAGCAATTCCGTGGGGAACGAAGGGGGGAGGTTGGTGACTAGAGCGCGTCACTCTGAGTGATGCAGTTCTGCAGGTTCTCGCCAGGTCCCCGGGAAGGAATAGCAATTACCATGTCCTAGGCCACCTGGGCATTGCGACATGGTCAAATGATGCTATTTAGCAGGTGGCAGTCGGTCCGGGGGTATAGCTCAGGGGTAGAGCGTTTGACTGCAGATCAACAGGTCCCCGGTTCAAATCCGGGTGCCCCCTGGCGGCGGCCTGCTTTATTGCTCAATGCTCGTGTGAGACCCTCTTGACTCAGCGTCCTGCCTAAGGGCACCCTCATCGTCGCCCTTCCTTCGCCTCCAGTTTTCTCACGTGACTTCTGTCACCTGGAACAAGTCCTGGTGTCGTTTACTGAGTTTCAGAAGCTTTTGTTAGGTGCTCTTTGAAGTTTACACGGTGGGGAACGCACGGAATCAGAGGTTACCCGGCTTGACTGTCAGGATCACCTAGTGTGACCTTACTGAAAATATAGATTGCCTTCTAGAAATTCTGGCTCAATGGGACTGCCCAACTTGCCTGCGCCCTCATCCAGTGAGTCAAAGTGGCGGAGAGAAGGTGGCTGAGTGGCTGGGCTACGGGCACAGGCAATGGCCAGGTGTGCAGAGGTGGAGAACGTGGGACAGGTGAGCATGGTAGAGGGGTGACAGATTATAGTGGCACAGTGCTGCTAGGTGTGGTGACAGCTCCGAAGTGATAACTCGACCGCCTGCATTAAAGTTCAGAATGGAAACATGCTTGTTACACAATACGGGCTGGTTCCGAGTAAAGCATTTGGCCGACGATCCTTGATTCAAATTCAGTGCTTCCTGAGTTGGATGGGAAGAGAGGGTTGGCAGGTCAGGCTGTCCCCACACTCATCCCCCACATGCCTGCAGGCCCAGGGCACCTCTCCAGACAAGCCCTCTGTCCCTACTGGGTGCCACCACGTCTCACTTTTCTTTGGTGAGCATTGCTCTTGTGTCGTTTTCTACTTCTCTCCCCACCCCCAACCTCTGAACCCTCTTTCCATGCTTTGAGGACACCCAAGTGTGTGAGCCGAAGTGCAGAAGCCAAAACGAGGGCTGCTTCCTCCCTCAGTCCCCCAGCACTTCTAGCCTCCCAGGTGCCCGGGTCTCAGACTGCACCCACAGACCAAGCACACAACTGCAGTGTTGTCAGGGCTCTGGCATGGTCCCGCAGCCCCCCAAGCGGTGCGCCTTGCCCACTGGCCGGGTCCCCTTGGATTGCCCCACCTGACACAGGTGGGAATGGCAGCCTTCCCTCTGCTGAATGCCCGAGAAACAGCAGGCCTCGCGGGGGTCGCCGTTTCCCTCCTCTCTCGTGTGAATTGCCACTTCCATGACAGCCACTCGGGTTAAGTTTCGGAGGATGTCAGGACACCTCCTCAAACTTGAAAGACGAGTGGCTACATCTTGCTCTCACCTTAGCCTTTATTGGGAGTTTTTCCTGTTTGCCAGGTAATGGTGCCAGGGGTGATAAAATGCTTAGACGCAAAGGGTCTCCCTGAGTAGAACACAGGGGAGCTTGCTACTTACCAAGTTGTGCCTACCTGTATATGTGTTTTTATATTTGTAGTAATCCCCAAAGCTCTTTTCCAATATTAAACTCATGTGCACGTGCGCGCGCACACACACACACACACACACACACACACACACACACACACGACTGACATCTCTCAGTGGAATGTCTGCAATGGCCTAGCTTTTCTGCACTTTATCTAATAAGACATTGATTTTTGTGATAAGAGAAACATCCCTGGTATTGTGTTCAAAGGGATATTTGGCAGAAGGAAGGATAAAGAATGGAAAAAAACTGAAGTCCCCATTCTTTCATTTGTCCGGCTGTGACAATGGCTGTTTTTATATTGTAAACACGGCAACTATTTCTACACATGTCCTGATGCAAGTGTCTCAGTAATAGCCAGTGTTGTAAACACATGGGAGGGTTTTGTTTTGTTTTGTTTGTTTTGTTTTTGGCTTCTCGGCATCCATTTCCCTCTTCCCTAATAACACCCCACCCAGTTTTCCATGGATTCTGTTAGGACTGGAACCCAGCGCCTTCTATAATAACTAAGGGGAACATGCCCTGAGATGAACGGATCATGCACACACTCTCTTCTTGGAATGTGAGCTGTAGACAAGAGACAAAGTGCCCAGAATGGCTGGTTCTGGGCCAAACAGATGTAATTCCCTGAGCACTCTGGCCTCATGGTGACATTACTGTTGCAATCTCAAGCTGACTTGATATTGCTTTGCCAGGCCTTGTTCTCTGCTGCCTAGAAATTCTGTGATGTGTTTCCAAGAAATTCTTTTCTTAAATCAAGCGGAGTACTTCTCAACAATTTGGAAAAACAAAAACCAAAACACCACCAACTGCTACAACTGCCTTCACCCTCTTCTTATTTACTAGCAACTGGAAGAGCAACGTGATAGCATACTTGGGATGGCCAGTGGAGGAGGGACAGAAGCTTTGTAAGAAAATCTATCTGGTTCCGCAGAAACACAGAGAGGTCAGAGGCCCTGAATCAGTCAGTGTCCCTGGACTGCGAGTCTGCCCTCCTGGATGCTGCGTCCTCCATGCTACGTCATCAGGAACAGAGCAGGTGAGATTCTGACGGTCGGTACCTGTTTCCACTGACCCATTTTGATTCTTGTTGGAATCAGTTTCTTTTCAGAAAAGTACCTCTTGTTTAAGTGACATGAGCAATTGGAATTGTCGCTTTTTTTTATTTATTTAATTGTCTAGAAAAAAGCAAATAGGTCATTTCAGGGATAGTATGTTTACAGTATGCTTATCGAAAAATAAAACTGTTCTTGCTTCCTGTTTTACCATGTTTTTAACATTAAAAAATCGTGATCACTTTTTTATGCCAATAAAAAATCTTTTAGAACACCTTTCACATTGGCTGCATAGTATTTTCCTGTTCTGCTGTTACTGCAGTTTATTTAGCCAACCCTCTTTTTCTGGACATCTATGCAGTTTCTAATTTACACCCTGAGACAGCCTGCACAGGGTCTTGTTAGAGATGCAGCTCTGTTTTTCACCAGGTTTTGCTTTCAGCATAATTTCCTAAACGTGGACTTTCTGCCTCTGCACATTTTAAGCCTTTATAGTGACAGCCACATTTCTCTCCAGAAAAAACACAGCGATGTGCATTCTCACCAGCAGTGTCTAAAAGTAGCAACAAATGGATTTTTAACTGTGACATATACTTGCAGAAAAGCATATATGAACTTATATAGGTACAATTTAGTATAATTTAATTAATACTTATAGATACCCCTATCCCACTGCCTAGCTAAAAAGCAGAACATCCAGGAGTGCTTTGTGTCCTCTTCCTTATCACAAGATCTTTCTTTCTTGCTTGTATCTTATTTTTGTGAAAATAATTTATACATACACACACCTATACATACACACACATATATATACATAGATATGTATAGTTTACATATACATTCTGTATATAAATTAGATCACGTTTGTTCTGTTATTCAGATTCTCCACATCCTTACCAACATCTTATTTACCTTTTCCATCAGCTATTGAAAAAGTTGTGTTAGAACCTTTCACTGTGATTAAGGATTTGCCTATTTCTTCTTTTAGTGCTGTTCATTTTTGCTTCATGTATTTTAACACTGTGTTATTGGGCAAATTTAGATTTAGAATTATAATTCAACTTCCTGGTGGAATGACTTCTCTATCATTTAAAAATATTCCTTTTATCTGTAGAAATGCTTACTGACTTAAAGCCTATTTTTCATCATGTGAATATTGCTGCTTCAACCTTTTTGTAAGTATTTGTATAGTACATCTTTATTTATAGTTTCACTCTCCACTTTTATGTGTCCCTATCTTTAAGGCATGGTTCATATAAGTATCTAAAAGTATTTTCTCATTCAGTCTGAAATCTTATATTTTAATTGAAATTTTTGATAAATTTATATTTCAAGTAATTACTGTTGTATAGAATTCCAGTTGGGACTCTTATTTTCTTTCAGCACTATAAAAAATCTTCCCATTGCCATCTGAATACCATCATTTCTGTCGATGAATCAGCTGTTGATTGTAGAATTTTAATTTAATTTTATTTTTTTTTACAGGTTGCTTTTTAGATATCTTTATCTTTTTAAAGCCAGAGAGAGATCTGTCTAAATGAAGTTAGCTAGTCAGTTCCCACCAGTTCGGCAGAAATTGGGAGAAATTACAATATACATTGGATCCTTGGGTGGGACAGCACCGGTGAAATGGTGCTACTTAGGAAAGGCTAAATAGATGGGGGATCTCGTTCAGGGCCTAAGCGTTTATTTGACTACATATTGAGTAGTCTCTGGCTGATGTGTCACTTGTTGGCAATTACTTTTGCTCTGACCACAAGTCCACTCTGTCCTGTGTCAATGCTGCAGTGACCATAATCTCTCTCATTCCCACTTCATCACTTTTCCATGGATGGCATCTTTCCTTCAGGTTACTTCTTTTGGCTGACATGTGGAAGGATTTTCAAGTGGAGAATAAGGGGGAAGAAGAGGAGAGATAAGGGGGACTAGTCAGTCATCTCCTGCCCAGAAGGCTTAGTACAAAGAGGGACTTAAGCATAGATGTGGATTCTCGTTGTGACCAGGTCATCAATCAGGAATGTTTCGTTTGGGCCTGATTTTAATTACTGTCATTTTTTTTCAGATCCATACCAAGAAAGGCACAGATTAAATTAATAGCTCCCGAACTGTCTGTGAGTCAGACTCATTGGGAGCTTGTTAGAAGAACACATTGTCCCGTGTCCCCTTCCCAGAGAGTCTGGTTTAGGGGTTCTCTACTGGGACCCAAGAACTTTTACTTTTGCCCAACACTGCTCACCCAGCCTCAACCTCAGAGGCTGTGTTGGGTAGCCAGTTCTGACCCCTGGTCCTCTGGGTGAGTCTGAAAGATGTTCTAGCTGCATACATTGATGATTTCGATGCAGGTGCCTTTGGCCAGGGACTGAGGGAAGGGAGGATGCCTGTTATGAGTAGAGGTGACAATCAACTATGTAAGGTGGGGGAGGGAGCATAGTAGGAAAGGCATCAGTTTGTAGGGTGTATGAAGGCAGAGCAGCAGCAAGAACCGTGTGGAGGTGGTGACAGCTAAGGTGTGGCTCTGCAGGTTTAGAGTGCTTATTAGGGCCAGCTAAGCAGGTGGGGGTATAGCTCAGGGGTAGAGCATTTGACTGCAGATCAAGAGGTCCCCGGTTCAAATCCGGGTGCCCCCTACCCAAGTTCTTTATTTTACCCAGTGAACATTAATGTTCTTTTGGCTTTTCCTACCACATTGACTCAGCCTGAAAGGAAGAAAGAAAAGAGACAGGTCAGGTCTTTAAAAAGCCTCCCCTGACACCTGCAGCTCTAGAAAAATCCTGTTTCTCCAAGATTGAGCCTCCCCTGACACCTGCAGCTCTAGAAAAATCCTATTTCTCCAAGCCTGAGTCCAAGGTTGAAAAATCCTATTTCTCCAAGGTGCTGAAGTGAACATTTACCATTTTTTCTTTGTCCAGCATCTGAACTTTCTAAACTCCATTTTGGGAATTCACAATTGTCTCAGTCTTGATAGAAGACAGGGTCCTGTCTCTGGCTTAGAAGACTAAAATGCCAGATAAGTCCTCCCCCTTGAACTTCGGGAAAATCTCTGTCTCTCTAGAAGAAGGGGATGTGGATTGGTAACCTGACTTTATTAGACCTGAAGATCTAAGTCATTCAGGGGATGCTAAGCTAGGAGCCCATATCCTACAGTAGAAAAAGTTGGGTGAATTTTTGTCTGCAGTGCCCTAGGGATCGAGTTGAGTTCCCACGGGACACTAGAAGTGGCTTCAGGGCTAGATGGCTGATCCAGCAGTTTAAAGAAAGCAAATAATTAGCTCAGGTGTCACTCTATATGGCTAGAAATCCAGAACTTCCTCTGATTGTATTGAGGTCATCTCTTATCTCCTGTCACTACCTGAAACAGCTGAAAATAAAAGTAAAGGCTACTCTGAGGGTTGTCAAACTAATGTCAGTGGACCCCACAGCTTTCACCAGTGTCCCCGCTGAAAATAGATCCGTGATTAAGAAAGGGCGGGATTTCACGAATTGAAATGCAGATTTATGAGAGCATTTGGAAAAGTCAAATTATACCAAATGACCTATTCTACCGAACCTCCCTTGCCAGTCGAGCCAGCCCCTTCCTCCGTCTGAAAGCTGAGTGAGCTAGATTGAGGGGTTCTAATTGCAAGAGATAGTCGCCCCACCCCTCATCGTCTCCTGATCTAGAGTGACAGAGAAAAGGTCTCGGCTGACCCCGGACATCAGTCTGGTTCATTTATATAAAAAAAAAAAAAAACCCAGAGGACACCTGTTGGTATGGACGCTTGAAGTATTTCGTGAAGTAGAAAGAGTATAATTGCAATTAAGTCGGGCTTTATTTTTATGAGTGTACCCAATTAGCATTCTATTTAAAGTATCATAGCTAGAGCACCTGGGATAAACCCCTTTGCTCAGGAGCTGACTTGAATCAGGATTCATAGGAGGCCATTCTAAAAGCATTTGCAGAAGTAGCGGTTCCCGGCAGGACATAGAAAGAATCCATAGACCGCAGGTGACAGGAAAGCTGTAGGGGATTTATCACGTGTGAACTGCCCATCTGATCAGCAACGACAACCTTCACCAAGGGCCTGAGAAATGCACGGAGATGGGGGGCTTCTCTGTCTTGAGAAGCATTTTAGTAGCTGTGCTCCGCAGACAGGGATGCTGGCCAGCGGCGTGACAGTGGGAAGGGGTTCCCATTTCAGTAGGGACAGGAGGATCCTGGGGTGTCAGAGTTCAAGCAGCGTGCTTCTGCACCCACCACCAGACGCAGGTTTGGTCTGTGCCATACGGACCGTGACTGTGATTGACCGGTCCTGAGATCTTGGAGAAAATCCAGTTGGTTTTTCAGGTGTGGCATCTGGCATAACCTATGACCCACCCTGGCATAACGACTAGGTGATTTGTTGCTGGCGGTCATCTGCAGTGCACTGCCCACGGGATGAGGCTTCCAGATATCCATTTGCTTGTCATTGAGTTGGAAGCAGACAGCGGGATAGCCTACAGGCACCATGAAAAGCTCAGTGAGAAGGAGGACAGCCTCTTCTCCCCAGCAGCCACGTGACCAGCAGACAACCAAAGGCAGCGTTCGATTCTACAAGATTGTCGAATGACAAAGTCAGTTTAATTCATAGCTTCCCCTTGGTGAAATCCAGGGCTCCAATGTGGAAAGAGTAGGGGCCCCAAGAACCATTGTGGGCATTTGTAACCCAAAATATATCCAAGCACAAAATCTTCCCAGTCTCCTTTGCTCACTAAAGAAGCCCCTCCCTGTCCCCTGCTGATCCTGTCCCTGCTATGCTCTCCTCTGACCTCACCCCCCTTTTCCTTTTGATCTGTAACTTGAGGAAACCCCACCATGCCCTGGGGAGCCAATTACAAAGTCGCACCTTGCAGTGAAGGCCACACACGGAAATTGTCACAAGGCTGCCCTGATTTATAACAGCCAAATTCTGGGGAATGTGTGAGGGAACGAATTCTTGGCAGCATTTGACCAGGGAAGGGAAGATAGGGTGTTAAACTCTGCTGAATCCCGGGTTCACTGTCTCACCTGGAACACCGTGGGGGCATTTTTATTGTTTGCTCCACTTGTTAATTAAAAGCAGAAATCAAAGTTGTTCAAGAATAGATGAAACTGAGATGCCAGAACAGCCTCGAAGGCTAAATCTAAAGACTTTAAGAGACAGGAAAGGCGGGAAAGTACTTATCACGTGTCACTTGCCCCCACCTGCCCCCCACACCGTGGCTTCAACACGATGGTTAGACGATAACCCCGTCAATACGACCTTTCGAAATGCATTATTTCCAGGAGCTCGAGCATCTCTGAAACCATTTCCATCCCATGGCTCTGTAGACCGGGAATGCTGAGAGATGCCGTCATCGAAATGTGTTTTCTAATTTGAAGTGAAGATGGCAGGGGCAGAGGAGGCTTCTGGGCACTCAGTGAGTGGTCAGTGGTTAAGGGGAGGGGGCTCATGGCCAGGAGAGGGTGGGTCAGGGGGAAGCTGGGGGCCCCTCTGTATGGAACGGACCCTGACCCTGGCACCGGGGTGCTCCCATCTCTTTGATCTGGGCTGGGACCATACTGGCCCTGAAAACATCTGTGAATGACTATCCTCGACAGATGGCTCCCCTTCCCAAGGCCACCAGGGAAGTGGCAGTGGGCCTGCAGCTGTTCGGGGGGACATCAACAAGGAGTCCACTGGCGTGCCCATGGCTGCCCTGGCCACGCTGGGCCTGTGCTCTGGGCTACCCTGGTGAAGCCGCCTGAACCCCCCAGCCGACCATGCTCGTCACAGGGAGACTCGAGGACTGAGCTAGCAAAGCCCGGATGGAGGGGGCGGCGGTTTCAGGCTGGAAAGCGCCTGTGTGTGAAGGGCTGCCAGTCAGCCCGCTGGAGTGGCTCGTGGCAAAGCCAGGAGTGCCGGAAACCCCGGGGGCCAGGGAGGTGAGAGATGAAGGCAAGGAGGGCAGCCGGGCAGCTTTGCGGTCGTGCCTGCCCCACCTCCAGAGGCTGGGACACTACCCAGGGCGGAGGAAGAGAGGGGCCAGCAAACGTCTTTGGTGACAGTGAATTCCACTTTATCAAGGAGGACTTGTCTCCTAGGGGCTAGGCACGCAGTGAAGACTGGCTCCTGGTATCCCAACTTGGCGGTTTAGAGCACGCCGAGAACTGTCTGGAACTATCTAGAACCATCTAGATATAGAATATCTGGAACTGTTTTCTCTTGGGGCTGAGAAGGGGTCTGGAGCATGAACGCACAGGGCACATGTAGAGGCGGCGTGCGGGGTGGAGGGTCACCGTGACCAGTGACTTTGGTGTGGCAGTCACAGCCCTGCTTCCTGTCAGTGTGCAGAGGCCTCAGCTGAGCAACAGGGAATTCCAGCACCAGCTTCCGCAGCTAAAATGGGCGCCAGGTGTCCTGGGAGAAGCAGGCAGTGCGGCCTCACCCACACCACCCCCGGTGGGACACACACTGCTTCTGCGTATCGACCAGCACAAGTATGGCACCCACCAGGGTGTCGCGAGATGACTCGAGCCCCACTTCCTCAAGGAGACATCCCCTGCTTCCTGAAAGAGCTGAGGCCCCAGGCATCCATTCTCCCGTTATCCCTGCACTTTCCCTTGGAACATTCTCCTAAGTGTCATTTTTGTGCGTGTGACTATTTCATTAATACCCATCCACCATTCTAGTTTCGAGAGATCAGTCTATTTTAGCCATCGTCGGGCCACATCCTGTGAGGACATCAGTTTTCACTCTGGATGAGGTGGGGAGCCACGGGAGGATTTTGACCAGACGAGTGCGATAAGCTGGTTTTCTCCTCTGGCTGCTATGAAGAGACTCGGAGCCAAGGACAGGGAAGCAGGGCCTCGAGTTTGGGAAGCTATGCGATGTCCAGGCAGGACATGACGGTGGCTTTGTCTAGGGCGGTAATGGCGGAGGAGATGCGCTGCGGTCAGGCTGTGGATGTATTTCGAAGGAGCACGAACAGGATTTGCCACTGATTTGAATGCAGAGAAAGGGAAACGTCAAGGATGACACCGAGGCTTTGGGCCCAGCAGCTGGTAGGGCGGAGCTGCCATCCTCTGAGCGGCGGGAGGTTGCAGCAGAAATGAAACCCGAGCAGGTAATGGAAATCAGGATCCAATTTGGGACCTGTTACGTCGGAGCCACGTAAATAGCCACGTGGAGGTGTCCGAAACGAAGCCGGAGGTTCGGGGAGGTTGTAGTGAAAGACATGCATCGGAGGGTCATCGGCCTTTGGAACCGCGGGACTGAGTGAGATCACCCGGCAAATGTGAGCGGAAAGGAGAAGAGGCCTGGGGACTGAGTCCTGGGCACTCAGATGTTTAGAAAGTGAACGGGTGAGGAGGAACACGCAAAACAGGCTGAGAAAAAAGGGGCAGCGAGGTATGAAGAAAACAAAAACAAACAAAAAGAGTGACAGTCCAAAGTCAACTGGAAAGAGTGCTCCTGGGAGATGGAGCCAGAGACAGAATTAACGTGACAGATGGCCGTCGGTGCCTTTGACGGGAGCAGCTCCAGTGAAGCGGAGCAGATGGAGGGAGGGGGGCCGGTGGAGGACGGGTGGTCTCCTGGGAGACCTTCCGTAATCCTCCTGACAGGTGGGTCCCCTGCCATGAGCTGCCGTGGCACCTTGTACTTCTGTCGCGTCACATGTCACACTTCACCATAATCACTGCGACCCCGTGCCTGCAGAGGAGAGTGTTTGTTTCTTGCACAGAGAGGCCAATAAATATATGAACGAGTAAAACCGTATGAACGGAAAAAGGACATCGTGAATGGGACGAGCCCCCAGGGAAAGCAGAGGGGCGGGTCAAGAACCCAGGCCCTGCTCTAAAGAGGAGAAAGCCTTGGTTTTGTCTCTTAGGCTGGAGGGGACGAGAGCAGCAGAAGGATGCTGAGTGGCCTCACATCAGATGGCCTTGGTCGGTCTTCTCAGTCACAGAAGAAACGAGGTCTGAAGGGAATAAAGGAGGCAGGGCGGCACTGACTTCTGCAGAAGCAGGGCCAAATTTGCACTGGGCGCCGTGGGACACGAAGAGGCGAGTTAAACAGAAAGGGAATCGTGGCGGCCTCAGAGGAGGCAGCGTGAAGAAGGCGGACAGACCACGGGCGAAGACCTCGAAGGGGCCAGAGTCGAGACTGAGAGGCCAGTCGTGGGGTCTGGTGGGTCAGCAGGCGGGTGAGCCACAAGCAGCTCTGGGGTCAGGGAATCACAGAGATGATTGAGCTTCGCGTTGAAATAACAGCAAGGGCAGGGCGGGGCAAAAGCTAGCAGCATCGGAAAGGACTTTGCGGGTCCAAGAGTCGAGAGGGACTAGTTCTGAGTGGCGGTCAGGCTGAGGCTGTGTGAGGAGGAGACGTGGCCAGGACCGCAGGGCACCCAGAGTAACAGGGTCAGGACGAAACACGGCCAGCGTACACGCCAGAATAGGTGTCCTTCCCTCCCACGCGCAGGTCCGCACTCAGATGGTCCAGGCGTGCGTTCCCGCAGGCCGAGGACCTGATTCCTTCTTCCAGGTCGTTCCAGCCCGCACGCCTTGCATTCCGAAGGTCTCCTCGTGGTCCCCTGTGGCATCTCCACTCTAGCACCGCGTCTGTCTTCTAGCCGGCAGGAAGGGGAAGAGGAAGGACAGCCTCTCCCTTTGAGAGCCCCCATCGCCTCTCCTACGTCTCGTTGACCGGACTTGTACTTGGCCTCACTTAGCTCCAAGGGAGGCTGCAAGGTGTAGTTTTTCTTCTGGGAAACCGTGTACCCAGCTAACAAGCGAGAAGGGGGTAGAATGGCCCCTGGGGGAAACACCCATCCCTGCCTCACCATGCCCCTTCCTAGCTGCCATGGCTGGAATCTGTGGACGCTGTTAGAGCCGCGATGGAAGCTCATGGGGCGTGAGCACCGGGAAGGGCGTTAGCCTGATGTGGGCACCACTGAGGACGAGAACAAGACGGAACACAGTTGTTAGCCTGGCTCTAAAATCTTCCTCCGGGGTTGAGGAGTCCCAGATAGGGGCATGTAGGTCTAGGAGGATGAGGAGAGCATGCTTTAAACTGATGGAGATGGGACGTGGTTCCGTAGTGTACGGGCAGCACGTCTGCTTTACACGCAGAAAGAAGGTCCTGGATTTCCACCCCAGTGGAGCCACGGTCCGTGGTCTACGGCCATGTCACCCTGAACAGGCCCGATCCCATCTGACCTCGGAAGCTAAGCCGGGTCGGGCCTGGTTAGTACTTGGATGGGAGACCACCTAGGAAGACCAGGTGCTGTAGGTGTAAAAAATAAAAAATAAAATGAAATAAATTAGGAATTATAAGCTGACAAGGTCCTTGCAATCTGTGAGGTCAACCAAGGGTTGCCTCACCTGAAAAAAAAAAATTTAAACGGCAGTATTCTGTTGTGCTTTTCTGCCATTCAATATTAAAAAAAAAAAAAAAGACTTTCTTGCTGTCAAATAGTTATATAATGAGAACCTGTTTTTAGCCCATCTAAAGTGTGGACTCTTGTTGATTCTGTAAACCCGAAGGATCATGCACTGTATTTTTAGGTAGTTGTGAGAGGTCGTGAAAGATGATTAGTGCAACTACGAACCGTACTTCTGAATCACGTGCTGTCTCTCTGAACCCACAAGGAATTCTGGGATTGTCTACCAAGTGCTCAGCTATATGTTCTCCAGGCCACAGAAAGCATCATTTTCTTCAGTTTTGAGAGGGTCGCCAAAATTCACTGGTTCCTTCTACAAACATTTGCTTTAAAGCTTGAATAAGACACCCCATTGCCTTTGAGAGTTACGCAGCCTGAAGTTATCCTTTAACAGGTTGATAGTTCATCCTCTACAAACTCTCCCAGCCCCATGAAGGCTGTCTCCTCAAGCCACAGAATCTGGTGGTTTGGCTTGGAGGTAGAAGACCAATCCCAGCCGACCCCAGGGAGAATGCCTGGATGGAAGAGGAGAGAATTAAGAAAACTAAGACATGCCGAAATAGTGACTGTTCCTGGAAGATGCTGTTAAGGTCAGGTTACAGATGTTACTCACTGGAAGAGCAAGAGGAGATCCGGAACCAAGATGCCATGTAGACCCTGGGGATGTGGCCACCTGGGTCTCAAGAGGCTTCTTAGGATTCTTCTCCAGCTGGTTCTCAACTTAGCTGGGAACTCAGGGCCCTGGGGAGCTTTTACCATAACTGGGCCCCACCCCAGACATTTCGATTTAATAGGTCTGGAGTGTGGCGTGGGAAGAGGCACTTTTATGAGGCTCTTCTGGTGATTCTAATTTATATTTGGAGTTGAGAACCACCAAATACCATATTAAAACTTCACCATTTGCTGGTTCCAGAAAAAAAAAAAAAAAAACTTATGTCGATGTCTCATAAGGAAGACGTGGGAATGCAGCACCGATTTAAAAAGTCAAAATGGGGGGAAAAAATAACACAGGGGGCACCCAGATTTGAACTGGGGACCTCTTGATCTGCAGTCAAATGCTCTACCCCTGAGCTATACCCCCTTCTGCTGGGGTAGGCCTGAATTAATATTTTTCATCTGTACAGCCACACCCAGACTACCTGTAAACCTATGAGCTGCCACTGCAGGATGGGCCTCTCTTGGGAGCTTCCAGGCCTACTTCAGTGAAAACTCATCCACCTGCTGGACAGCAGGAGATGGGATGACCCTTCAAAGGACCTGCGACTACATCCTCCTGGCCCACAGCCCCTGGGTGTGGGCAGCAGCCTGGAGAAGCATTGACACTGGCTGTTAGAATGGCCTTCAGAGTCAAATGCCTGTGCCCATCACATTGGGTACCTAAAAAGCAGAACTCCACGAAATTGAGGTGTCTGTCCAAACCCACTTATCGAGGGCCTGACCCTCAGTTAACATAGGTAGAGAACAGTCCATTCCAAAATACAGTCAGAAGTAGGTGGCTCAGTAGATTCAGGCACCCCTGAAAGCATTGATGGACCTGTGCTAACAATTCTTTTATATGCCATGCTGAATTTGACTTACTAATATTTTTGTTTATGCTTTAGAAATCTATGTTAATAAGTGAGATCGGACTGGTTTTTTCTCTTTGTAGACTGCCTTATTTTTTTAAATCAAGTTTAAGTAGCCTCATAAAATGAGTTAGGGAAGTTACCATTTGTTTTAATTTTTATTCTCCAGAAGTGTTTATGTAATATAAAAATAATAATTTACATGATCTCTTCTATGTTTTGTGTAACATGTTAAAACTCTCTGAGCCTGGAAATTTGTGTTTGTTTTTTTTAATGGAAAATTTTTTCATTACGGATTTGATTTTTTCTTGTGTCAATTTTGATAAAAACTAAGCCAGAGGATGGGGGCAGATACTGCTAGTATAAGCATAAAGTAGGATTTATTAAAACACTACATCAGGATGTCTGCAATTCCCCAAACTTTCTTTTCTCAAGAAACCATATTCTCGGGCTAAGGCCAGTTGGACACACTACCAAGTATTCCAGAAAGACATTCTTCCTCTGCACCACAATGTATACATACAGAGAAGTTTAGAGGGAACACATGACAGTGGAAGCTTTCTGGTAAAGGACATGACCTTGCTGGAAGACAGGGGACTGTGGGGTTTTGCCATTAATTGCATAGAAAGTTGTCACGAGCACCAATATCAGCTAAAATCTTGTATTTTTCCGTTGAACCAGCTTAGTCTTCCTAAACCAACTAGAGTGGAGTAGTGAGGAGGAGAGAACAAGGACCATCTAGCAGAGGATTTCTCTCTGTTCAAGTAAGTCATATATTTTTAGAAAATCTTCCGTGCCATCTCGATATTATATTTAATGAGCATAAAGTCATTTATAAAAACTGTCTTATGGTCTTTTAACATCTTTGGAAGTCATAATAATGTATTCTCTTAAATTCCTTATATTGGTTATTAGTGTTTTCTATTTTTACTTTGTCAATCTCGTCTGGGTTATCATGCTTATTATTTGTTTTGAAAAACAACTTTTGCTTCATCAACTTTATCTCTTGTATATTTGTTTTCTATTTTATAAGTTAATCTTTATTGTTGTCTTCCTTATTCTTTCTTTGGGTTTATTTTACTGTCTCCTTTATGCCTTTTAGGGATAGATGATTAATTAATTTTCAGCTTTTCTTTTCACAATCCATTAAGGTTATAAATTGCTCTCTAAATGCTGCTAAAGTTGCAACTGACAAGTTTCAATATCTAGCATTTTCATCATCATTTAGTTAAAACTATCTTCTGATTTCTAATTGAATTGCAATTTTTCCTTTGATCCATGAGTTATTTAGAAGTGTAATTTTTGATTTCCAAACATATGTGGGTTTTTTAGGCATTTGTTGGATTTTCTAGTTATTGTTGTCATTGATGTCTAGCTTAATTTTATTTTGGTCAGAAAACATACTTTTGTGATTTAAATACTTTGAAATTTGTTAAAACTTGCTTTATGTTCAGTATGCAGTCAATTCTTGTCAATGTTCCATGTGTTCCTGGGGAAAAAAATCTATGTCCTACAACTGTGGAGTGTAAGGTTCTTTATATGTCAATTAGGTCAAGCTGGTAATTCTATCATTTATATCTTCTGTGTCCTTCTCACATTATCTCTATTTGTTCTATCAATTCACACAAGGGGTTTTTAAATCTCTTACATCATTGCAGGTTTATCCATTTCTCCTTTATAATTCTGTTAATTTATGCTTAATATGTTTTAAGGCTCTCTTATTAGGTGAATCAAATTTAGAACTGCTTTACCTTCCTGGTGATATGAACTTTTTATCAATGGAAAAATGTCTTTATTTATCCCTTTTTAAAAAGCCTCAGAAATATTTTGTCTGGTAATAATATAGCTACACCATGTTCAGTTGTCATAAGTATATCTTTTGCTATTCTTTTAATATGTCTCTATCCTTGTGTTTTATATGTGTCTCCTGTGAGCAACATATCGTTTTTTCTTTTTAATCCAGTGATATTTATTGTCTTT
This sequence comes from Cynopterus sphinx, assembly GCA_030015415.1. Lineage (NCBI taxonomy): Eukaryota > Metazoa > Chordata > Mammalia > Chiroptera > Pteropodidae > Cynopterus > Cynopterus sphinx. Next base: position 2,285,004 of record CM057393.1, read on the forward strand.
TTACTGTGGCACTTTATACATTTAATGCTAATACTGATCATACTTTGGTTTAAATCTTCTATCTTCTTTGTCTTTCAAGTTCTAGTTTCTTTTTCTCTCCTTTATTGTCTCCTTTTGGAGACTGTAGGACCAGACCCTCAGAGCTGAGAGCTGAGCTCTCTTCACCCTGGTTGCAACCTGTAAAATCCACAAGCGTCTGCTGAGCTAACAGATTCCTCTGCAGAGGGGCTCATCCTGAAGGGTGGATACTAGTGTCACCTAATTGATACCTTCCATCCATGTGGTAACACTCAGCCCTGCAAAAGTAAGTTTTAGCTACCCTCCTGGACTGACTTTAGAAGCTGCTAGACACGGTTCATAGTTAGACATCTCCCCTTGACTGCAGATTGCTAGGCCTCTGCCCGTGAATGGGATCATCACAAAGGAAAAAAGGAGAGAAGTTGCACAAAGAACCCCTAAACTATTTCCCATTGCCTTTCTGGTTTAGCCCAAGAGCTGGCCAACCACTTCCCAAACAACCCATCCCAGAGGAGACAGAAATGGACTCTTAATTCATACAGAAAAATGCCAGATGCCAAGAGGAGGGACACCTGGAGTATTAACCAGGAAGACATGTCAGCTGCGATCCACGTGTGGCTGATGCGAGTTTCAGGAAGAATCAGAATCAGAATAAGAAATGGCTATGAACAGGAAAATGGGAAGGGGGCACCCAGATTTGAACTGGGGACCTGTTGATCTGCAGTCAAATGCTCTACCCCTGAGCTATACCCCCTTACCTGTTAGGTATACCCAATTAAATATCCTTTCACCTGTGTTGCAACACCCATATGTGTGCACTGAAGTGTCTATTAACTCTTACAAGTTCTGGGGATGTGTAAAATGTGCCTTAGTGTCTTTTGGCCCCAGAAACCTCTGCTCACAATCTTTCAGACTCCTCCTCCTTAGTACGACTGTTCAGGTACCTGTTTGGAAGCTCCTTGCTAGGAGCTGGACCACTCCCTCCTTTCTTCCTCTCCTGGGGAGCTCCATCCACTTCCAGCTTGCCCCTCACCTCTTGCCCTGCCAAGATCAGAAGACAACATAGATCCCAAAGGATAGAGGAAAATGCCCACCCAGAGGGGCACAGGACACCTTCCATCCTGTCAGCCCTGTCCCCAATAGTAGCCCCAACACAGCCACCACATACTTAGCTGAGGATCTACATGAGTAGTAGCTAAGCAAAGTGGTGAATTTCTGTCCACTCTCTCACCAGTCCCTTCAGAGTCCCACCCTGTGGTGGGATATGTTTGGCTTCCCAGGTCCCCTGCGTCCCTGACTGCCACCTTGCCATGCTTTAGTAAGGCCCCTTAGTGACAGTTCTCAGATCCTCCTACTCCCCCTTCTGGTCTGTTTCTACTGCCAGCTTATCCTACAATTGTACAAGGCCTTATTTCTATAATAATTCCCTTATTCGTGCTGCCTAATTGTCATGAAAAATTTATTCCCAGCTGGATCTGACCTACCTTCATATTTATAAATTTGTTTGCTAGAGAGTATTAAGGTTCCTTCCATCTCTGTTTTCACTCTTTAACCAAAGGATTATTAATAAAATCATGAACTTGAGTATGTTTTTTATCTTAAAAATAATAAAATAATTCCCTTATTCGATAATACTTCGTGATAAACCTACTCTGATTGAATGCTGACTGACACATCTCTCTGTGTTTATTTCATTAATGTTTTCATCTATGTACGGCTACTGTTTGCAGATGACGTGGCACTACATGTAGGATACCCTAAAGACTCCACTGAAAAAACTATCAGAACTGATCAATGAATTCACTAATTTGCAGGATACAAAATCAATAGAGATCTGTTGGATTTCTCTACACCAATAAGAAACTATCAGAAAGAGAAATTAAAACAATCCCATTTACAGTTGCATCAAAAAGCATAAAATACTTAGGAATAAATTTAAACCAGTGAAAGACCTGAAAACTGTAAGACACTGAAGACATTGAAGAGGATACAAATAGATAGGATATATCATGCTTGTCGATTGGAAGGATTAATATTGTTAAAACGTCCTCACCATCCAAAGCAATATACAGATTCGGTGCAGTTCCTACCAAATAGCAATAATCTTCTCAGAACTAGAACAACTAATCCTAAAATTTATATGGAACCACAGAAGGCCCTGAAGAGCCAAGGAAACCTCAAGAAAGAAAGAATGAGGTACCACATTCCCTAATTGCAAACTACACGACAAAACTTCGATCATCAAAATAGTGCGGTAATGGCATAAAAACAGAAATACACATTTCTGGGCTATTTTATTACACTGAGATATCGATACTGGAAAACTTGTAGAGCTGCTTTGAGGCTCTGCAAGATGTTATCTTGTCCCAGAGAAGATTTGCTTTTCCTTTTGGCAGGCAGGGCGGGTGGGAGCTGGGAATGATCTGATTCCAAATCGGACTTCGTGTTGATGACACCGGTCTAGCCCGAAAGGGTCCACACTGCAGGTCTGCCGCGTTGATCGGGGCCTCTCTTTCTGGCAGCCGTGACTCCCACATTTGTCCCCTCGCTGTGGTTCCCTGGACTTTGGTGCATACCTCTCGGCACCCATCTCTCTCCTCTTAAACAACCACTCGTAGAGCCTCAAGAGTAACCTTCCCAAATGTCTTTCATTTTCAGCTTCCTGCTCAGGACCCACCAGCTACTGTCCAGTTCCTAAATCAATGGCTTTCAAGGCGTGCCCTGAGGAAATTCTTGTTGGAGGCCTCCAGCAGAAATGTGGAAGACGGCAGGCCCTCAAGGTGCTTGGGAAACTCCCCGCCACCGTGGCCCACAGAGCACTCCCTCATTCATCCGATTTCTGCATCACGCTTCTCAGGTTTTCACGTGAAGAAAGGGGTTTGTAGCTAAAACTATTCGACAGCCTTTGACTTAGATGACGAACCTGAATTATAAACATCATGTAAGGGACCACATACGACCCGACCTCAGGCTTGTCTCTGCCACTCGCCGCATCCCGTGATCAGCCATCCTGGTAGCCATACTGAGCTTCTCGTCCTCTCTATGCGTGGTCTCCCACTCCCCCATGCTTCAGACCTTCTGGTTTCTGTCTGGAATGTTCCTTGCCCCACCTTGTCTGCCTAGCAGACTCCTGCTGATCTTTCACGGTTTGATTCAAGTTGTGCGCCCTGAGAAGCCTTCCCTGACCCCTGAGCAAGACCTAGTGTGCCTTTGCTCACACCCATCCCCCATCACGGTTGGCTTGTGTGTCCATCTCACCAGACAGTGAGCTCCTTGCAGCAGTGACTGCATCCATACCATGTGTTAACCCTGAAGATTTTGTCGAACAGATGAAGTTGCATGCTTGTTCTCCTAGGACAGTTATAATTTTGGATATTCTCTTTTATCCAGATGAATTTATAAATTGTCCCAGATTTTTCTATATTTGGGTTCCAAATGACGTCTCCCAGACTCTCTCTTAGCACCAGTAAGTGACATAAAAACCTTCATTATGCTAAAAACCCTGGGTGTTTGGTTTAGAAAATATGCTCACCTTGATTATTCATTCTTCATGCCCGTCACCAGGCTGCGGACTCAGAGGATACTCACTGTGGACTTGTTGACTAATTTTGACTGAGTGGGTTTTGTCCCTAGCGGAGCTAGCAGGGACTCAGTGTCCCTATAAAATATCCCAAATTTCATCTGACTAGTCTTTGATGTGACCTGCTTCCCCTCTGAAGGCCATAGGCAGTATTGTATTTGTCACAGGATCATCAAAAATCGATGACTCAAGGGTCGGCCTTATAAAACTTTTGAAGTTTCTTGTAAATATGAGTCAGAATCTGAGTAATAAGCTTGTTTCTATTATAACTAATCGTGTCATTGCTGGGTGGGCCACGTTCTGCACAGTACGTGTTCCCTAATGGACATGGTGAGGAATCTAATTTTTGTATCTAAAACACTATTTTCAAAAGCTGTGGAAAACTTAGTTATGGGACAATTCAATAACTTCAGTTATTGAATTTTAAAAAATAGATCTAAAAATAAACACTGATGCTTGTTTCATATGTCTGGATTTTTCCATATTTAGAGTTTCCTTGAAGTAAGACCCACCTCTATTCTTTTGCTGTGATCTTCATCTTTACTGACTCAGGGTGACCTCGTTTCTGCCCTGGAGAGTCCAGGCCCAGATCTGCTTCTCTGCTGGGGGGAGCCCAGAACACCCCTGGGTTCAGGCCTTCATTCCTGAGGCTCAAAGCTCTGACCCCAGGGGAGATTCAGGGGTTCTGGGATGGGTCACTCTCTGAGCTGTTGTCAGTCCCTAACACCCTCAGTGTAGGCAAGTTTTGACATCAGCATATCAGAATAACTGAGGCTATGGAAGGTTCTAGAAATCCTGAAGGCCAATTACGAATGCCAGGACACAGAAACTTTTTCCTCCACATATCTGCCACACGGCCACCAAAGCCACATCAGGAGCTTCCCTCCAGGTTGGCTGAGAGTGTCATCGCGGCGGACACTCAGGAACACCTGAGACTCCCTGACGTTGTGCCTCTCGGAGGCACGTGCCCACTGCCCCCAGGAGGGAGGCTCGGAGTGATGGGGGGCGAGGAGCAGGAAGGAGAGGGGTCTTGAAGCATCCACTCCTCAGTTTTTTTCAGTGGTTCCTAAGTCAAAACATAAAGTTCAGATGAGCGTGGAAGTGTGCAATGGATTTACAAGATTTACACGGCCCGTTAAAGTGTGACAACGACTCAACACAACTTCTGGCTTGCTGAGGGCCATCTCAGGCAGTGTCCAGACCCACAGGACCCTCTCCCTTTTCTCTGTCCTTGGGTGCTGTGATTTCGAATAGCTGAGATGCGGCTCCACAGCCGGCCGATCCCGTGGACCTGCAGAGCCTCCCAGCAGACAAGCCAAAAAGGTCCCTCACTCCTCAGAGCCAAGGCCCTGAAAACCAGCCCCCAGGCAGCTTTCCCTGGGGGATTCTGGGAGGGACCTGGCACCCAGCTGGTGGGGGAAAGCCAGAGCCAACGGCAATTCTCCAGCGCGTGGCCGTGCTAAGATCTACAGTCAGTGTTCTCTGTGGGAGCCATTCTCCTGGGGTGGAGAAAGGCTGGAGTGAGAAGTCAAGCTTGACTGACACCACCTGGAGCCGAGGGCGCCTGTCCCCAGGCCTGGCCAACTTTCACCAAGCCTCGGTACCAGCCAGGCTCAGCTGTGGTGACAGTCAACCCCCAAATCCTGGGGCTTATGATGGCCAAGGTTTGCTTTATGCTCTTGTCACAAACACGCTCATCAGGGGCTGGGTGAGGGGCCCAGTCAACGTGTCCTCACCACACGATGCAGGCTAACAGAGCAGCCACCTTCTCCAACATTGCAGCCACCACAGCAGGGAGAAGGAAATCTTTGGCGGGCCCCAGCCTGTAATTAAATGCTCAGCCCAGAAATGACGGCTCAGTGGCAGGACGCAACCGCAAGAGGCCAGGAAGCCCAGGCCCACCGTGTCCCTCGGGGGAAGCCAACTGGAAATATTTAGTGAGCACCAGCAATGACTAAACCTTCAGGCTGTGTGCGTGGTCCCAAGGGACAACCTCAGGCCTAAGGAAGCAGCGGGAAAAACGGAGGCTTGTGCATGCTGCTGTAGCTGCCTGAGGAAGCGCCCTTGGGGGCTCCTGGAGTAGTGGCCACTATATCCGAACAGTCTGGCCAGGTGCTCCCGGCCTCCCTGGTCTCCCATGTCCACTCCTGTTCACCAGCCTGCCCAGGCTCCTTCTGGGGGAGCTGCAGGTGCTCAATGACCAGCCACCTTTGATTTTTCTAGGAGGGTGAAGGAGGTGGGGGTGGCAGTGGGTGGGTCACTCTCTGACCAGAGGAAAGTGATGAATTCTTGGGACCACAGTTCATCACACCACATCTCACAGTCAGCTAAGGTTTGCACTAAGTAAACCTTATGCTCTGTAAACGTCCCTGTATCAGGCACTGTAGGGAGAAAAAAGGAATAAGATAGAGCACCTGCTCTCGAGACACTTACGATCGACGAGGTGAGGTAGGACACTCTTACCTCGTGTAAACATTTTTCTCCAAGCGTCAAATAAATGGTTCCCATATTAGAATGTGTGAGCTTGGCCAAGGCAGAGTTGGCTGCAGGCTTGATTGGGATGGAAAGGCTTGGTGGAAGAGGTGGGGTGTGAGCTGGCCTGGGAAGGATGAGGGTACCAGATGGCTAAGAGAAGTGGAAAGGGGAAAGCAGAAGAGTGAAAATTCTCATGCCTGATGTGACATATGGAGATGGACTGAGCAAAATCAAACAAACAAACAAAACTGGAAATGGAGAGGCCACTGAGTCCTGAATATCAATCCTGGGGGCAGGAGGCTTGTCTTTGTTCTTTTTGCAAATAGAGGCTGAAGGGCCAGCTACCAGGGAGTCTTTGCAATGCTTGGGTGGAAGGTTGAACCCCTCATTATTTCCCAAACTTGGCTATGCCTCGGAGCCACCCACCCCATCCCTACCCCCAAACCCTACCAGGAGCTCATTATAAATAGGCCTGCTTTAAAAAAAGTTTTCCCCACAATACTCAAGACCCATCCCTAGAGATTTTGATTGAGTCGGTCTGGGAAGGGATCCAGAAATCCATCACCTTCGCCCTGATGAGGTAGATCTGAGAATCTGCTAGGCTTGGTCATTTCTACCTAGAAATGGTGCTGAGATCGATCGAAAGTGGAATTTTTTAAAAATCACATTCCTGAACACTAGCTCTCATTTCTGATCGTTTTATTTCTGTCACAGGTGGAGGCTCCCTCCATTCGGACTGGCACCTCAGCACTGTCCTGGAATGTTTTCCACGGGAACGCCAATGACCTTGGTTACCACCTCTTCCTGCTGCCTCTTTCCAGCTCTCCCAAATCTGTTCTTCCTTTCTGTCCCCACTCCCCCCACCGGTGGTCAGACCTTCTCTCAGCTCGAGCTTGGACCCTTGCAAGAGTCCCCTGACTCATCTCGGACCCCTCCATCTGCCGATCGCCTTTGGGTGAATGTCTGTCCCCCCCATAACGGAGGGGCAGGGCAAGCCCTGAGAGCTGCAGGTGTCAGAAAAGAGCTGGGCCAACATCAGAGAGAAAAAATGAAGAAGGTGCAGGGAACAGACCTGCGGAAACAGTTTAAGTGTCGCCCCCACCACCCACGCACCAGTTCCTACGGAGATTCCACTTTTCTATACAAAGAAGAATGCATCGGGTGACCCCCAAGCTGTAGGTCCACGAGAGGGCAAAGGGCAGGTTAAGACCCCGGCAGTTCGCCCTCTGAAGAGCCCAGAAGCCTGGAGCACGTGGCGCGCGCTCCCCTCCTCCCGGGGAGCCCCGCTCAGAGGAAACGCAGCCGGCGGCCACGCGGGGGCCCCCTGCAGCGGCTCCCTGCCTCCGCCGGCTGCGACTCGCCTCTAGAGTCTCCCATCTACATGGACTTTCTCTCCCTGTTTAAACATACCATGCTTGCTGTTACAAACTGTTATATTGTTGTTAACAGAATTTTAAAATTCGGAAAAGTTCTACAATTACAGAAACGGCCTGTGGTCTCACGGTTAAACTTATTAGACTTCAGACTGCTTCCGAACTTGTCGCTATGTATGTTACACACACACATTATGTATATCACACACTCACACACACACACACACACACACACATACACACACACACGTACATTAAACACATGTATGTTCGTTTTGAAAATGAGAGTGGGGTCGTTCTGGACAGGCGGCTCCTAAAATGTCACGAGCAACTAACTTCCCATGCCGAGGTCTTCGTTCGCCATCGTCATTAGAAGCGAGGGCACTGTGTTCCTCGGTCCGTCCCACTGGGAGGAAAAACTATGGGCAACAGACACGTTCCAGGCAGTGCTGGCGGCTGCCCACCGGGGTTTACCTATGGCTGGGAGAATTTTTGTGTTTCAGACCAGAGGCGGATGTGAGCTACGGCTGCCAAACAAGTCACTGCACATGAAGAAGAAGCCCACGTCGCCAGGCAGGACCTAGATAAAGCCGCGGGGGCGCCCCGGGGGAGGAGGCGCGGTCCCCGGGGGCGGCCCGGCTGGCCTCCGGGGCCAGGGCACTCTGATCACCGAGGCCCCCGGGGCGCGGCCGGCGGCAGGGCGGGCGAGGGGACCGCACGGGGGCTCGGCGCGCGCGCGGCCGTTTCTCCGGGTCGGGGTTCGGCGGGTCAGGGGGTCGGGAGGTCGCGCGGTCGGAGGGTCCCGCCGCGTGGGCGAACCGTGAGGCGGGGGGTGCAGGGGGCGGGGCCTAGATGGGGCTGGCGGCATAGGGGGCGGGGCCTGGGCGGACTGGCGGCGCAGAGGGCGGGGCCTGGGGCGGGCCGTCGCACACAGGGGGCGGGGACTAAATGGACTGGGCGGGGCCGGCGGGCGCAGGGGGCGGGGCCTGGACAGGCTGGCGGGTGCAGGGGCGGGGCCTGGGGCGGGCCGTAGAGCGCAGTGGGCGGGGCCTGCCGGGCGTGTGCAGGGGGCGGGGCCTGGGCGGGGCCGGCGGCGCCTGCCGTTCGCGCCTCGGGCGGCAGGGGGCGCTGCGCGGCCGCGCTGCCTCCAGGAAGCCTCACGGGCTGCGCCGGCTCCCAGGATGCAGTGTGGAGCGGCCGGGCGCTGAGGCGGCGGCGCGTCTGCGGACCGAGCGGCGGCGGCGGCGGCGCGCGCGGAGGCCGGGCCGGGCGGGCGGCGCCTGCGGAGAGGCCGAGGGCGGCGGCGGCGGCGACTTCCTCCAGGCCGGGCCGGGCCGGTCAGCGCAGGGCCATGGCCGAGGCGGCCGCGGCTCCGGTAAGGGCGGCCCGCGCGCTCGGGCGCACGGACTCGGGGCGCGGGCGGCCGGGGCCCAGCGCACGGCGCCGCAGGCCCCGGGGAGGGCTTCGGGGCGCCGGGCCGGGCCGCGGGGCCCGGGGCTGCGGCGAGCGGGGCGCGGGCGCCGCCGGGGCCTACGGCACCCGCCAGCCGGGCCCCCCAGGCCGGGCCGGGCCCGAGCGCGGCGGAACCGGCCGTCCCCGCCCCGGAGGCCGCCCCGCGCCGAGTCCCCGCCGCCCCGCGCGGCTTCTTGCCCGGCCCGGCCCCGGCCCCCATCCCCGCGCCTCCTTTCTCTGCGCAGCGCGCTCCCCGCGCTCCCGGCCCCCCAGCTCCCCCCAGCGGCCCGGGGGCACCTGGGACGTGTCCGGCGCCGCGCGGACCCCGCAGACGCCCAGGACCCCCCGGGAGCCCGGCCCTTTGGAGTCCGGGCGGAGGACAGTCCCCCCCCCCGACCCCCGTGCGTAGGAGCAGGCAGGGCCCCGGCCCCGTTAGGCACCGTCGTGTCCCCTCAGCAAACCTGGGGCTGGGTGCTCACTCTGCCTGTCGTGCAGAGAAAACCCTGAGGCCTAGAGAAGTTCGCTGGCCCAGGACGGCCCCGCTGCAGAGTGTGCGGAGAGACAGTCCGTTCAGGGGCCGCACGCAGGTGCCGGGCAGGAGCAGTGCAAAACGGAGGGGAGTGCTCTCTGCGTCCCGGTGGGGACGTGCTTGGGAGCCAGGGGCAGGAGAGGGCAGGGCCGGCCTCTGCTCCCCGCTCCCTTCCCGGCCTGCGCCTCTGAGGGGAGCCGGGCGTCCCGGGGAGGCTGGGATTTCAGTCCGGAGGGGTCCCCCGCGTGCCCAAGGAACCGAAAGGTGGCCCGCACCTGGAAAAGATGGCTTCAGTCGTCAGGCAGCGGGAGAGGAGGCTGCAGGGAATTGAAAGGGGTTTGAACACCTGAACGTCCTCCCGTGGGTGACCAGCTGTTGAAGGATCTGGAATTCTCTCACCTTCCGCTCCTCTCAAGCAAAGAGTTTTCTGCTTCCCTGGCAGAGGTCTGGGACAGCCTCATGAGGTCCAGGCACAGTTAGGAAGGAGCTGGGCGTGAGCAGAAACAGTCTCCCTCCCACCAAAGAGTGGGAAGGCCTTACACCCTGGCTCGGTAAAGTGGTAAGGAAGCCATAGATGCCTTGCTGTGTATACAGTAGGAGCTGTGCAGATGCCCTTTCCTGCAGTGCAGTTGGTCGCGATGGCAGTCAAGTGCACTTGGAGGCTGAGTGACGGGGACTTCAGTGGATGGGGAGCTGGGTGACGAAGTGAGAGGACACTTGCGGAAACTCTTGGAGGCTGGGATCAAAGGGCTGGGACTGATCAGAGAGGGCGAGCAGGGGCAGGGGTGGAGGTGCCAGCCCAGTGCAGTCCCGGCCACCTCAGGGCCCAACACCTGCCTCTGGAGAGCAGGTGTTGCACCCACATCCAGTTGTTATCCTCCACAGCTCTCTATCCAGTTCCCCACCATCCTTTGAGATGCCGCTAAAGCCCTTCAGGTCAGAGGTCATCTGTTCCAGCCTCCCCACAACCAACCACATTCTCCCACACTCCATCCTTGACAGTTTTTTTCCTGTTTCCACTCAAACTCTCCTGTCAATGTTTTCTGAGGTGTCCACCCGTGTTCTATTTCTCAGCGACTTTCTCTAAATGAATCCACAGTGTTTGCTAGTAATCCCTTTATTTTGCGAACAGTCACCAACCATTTGTTTGGGACCCATTTCCAGAATGTCGTCAGGAACTGTCAATCCGCAGGTGCTGCCAGGAAAAGGCCCAGTAGTGGGGTCCCCTGTCTGACCCACAGGTCCAACCCTCTAATGTGGGTGGGTAGGTGGGTCAGGCGGTCCAGCCCCCACCTGAAGCAAAATCGTGCCCTTTCAGTTTCCTCAGCTGCTTGTCATTCGAGCCACCGTGTGAACTTCCCAGCACCAGGGAAGTCACTGGTTGAGGAAGCTCCACGACTTTACGATGAGTACCATGTGTATAAAAGTCAAACCTAACGACATGTGTCATCTACCCCACAGTCTGTAAGATGTGTCACTGATCCTGGGGAAGCTACAAGATTGTCTGAGACCATATTCTTCCCTTGGGAGGCGGGGTGGGGGAGAAAAAGTCAATCTCGGGGCCCCAGGGGATTCATGCTGTAGCAAAGTCTTCGGCTGGTGGAGATTTGCAAGTATGGTGCTTTTCGTTTGGGGAGGGGTTGGTGGCCGGGGAGGGGACAAAATTGGATTATCTTGTGGGGAGAGGAATTAACCGTTAGATTTTGATGTTTATTAAAAAGAGACACGAGATGCTTTTTTAAAAAAGCAATTGAGCAATGCCCTTGTTTGTGCCGTTTCAGTGAACCAGCTGTTTTTTTTGCTAGGTCATCGTCAGTAGATAGTTCCTGTGCGATTATGATGGGAGGTACTGGCTGGGCTCTGGTAAATCTGCAGTTTGCTGTTTCTCCACTAAAACACCCCAGCAGTGCTCAGTCACCGTTTATTTGGCAGAATTGCACTGGGCGCCTGCCTCGGGCCATGCGGTGAGGTGGACGTAGGAGCTACCGTAGGGTGGTGAGCACCACCAAGGTGTCTGCACAGCGTGCTGCGAAAACCTGGAGGAAGGCAGGGGCCCAGACATGGGTGATGTCTGAGACACCCAGGGGAGGTGACCAGTAGGCTGAGATCTGGCAAGCGGCAGAGGACATTCCCACTTTTCACATGCTAGCTCCTGCCCCCAGCCCGCCTCCCCCTCGCCTAGGGGAGCTGGGGCCACGGAACATGCCGGTGGACTAATTGATGGTGATCTTCTGTCTTTATTTCTGAAAGATTTCTCCGTGGACAATGGCAGCTACAATTCAGGCCATGGAGAGGAAGATCGAATCGCAGGCTGCCCGCCTGCTTTCCCTAGAAGGTCGAACTGGCATGGCCGAGAAGAAGCTGGCCGACTGCGAGAAGACGACCCTGGAGTTCGGGAACCAGCTGGAGGGCAAGTGGGCCGTGCTGGGGACGCTGCTGCAGGAGTACGGGCTGCTGCAGAGGCGGCTGGAGAACATGGAGAACCTACTGAGGAACAGGAACTTCTGGGTCCTACGGCTGCCCCCGGGCAGCAAGGCTGAGGCCCCCAAGGTAACCCTGGGCCCCTGGGGTGGGACAGCCTAAGGGACCATGCCTGTAAGTGTGGGCGGGCGTGCATGAGGCCCGTGGTTCCATGTACCCATGACCTTTGATGACACGTCTCTGTTTCTCTGAGCAGGAGTGGGGCAAGCTGGACGAGTGGCAGAAGGAGCTCTACAAGCATGTGATGCGGGGCAACTACGAGACGCTGGTCTCCCTGGGTAAGGCCCGATACTCGTTTCTCTGTTCAGTGTGATCTGGGGAGCCTCAGACCTCTCTTCATGCTGGCGGGCTTTATCACAAAGATGCGTAAATCTCGAGGAACCTTGATCATGCAGAGTCACCTCCTCTCCCTAACAACGAGCGCTGGTGACTGAGTCGAAAGGTCCCCTCTCCGTGGTGAAGTTCATGAAATGGCAGACTGCGGGGGGGCGCCCTCCTAGCCAGGTGCGAGGCATGGCTCTTTTTGTCCTGTTGAGACTTGGAGCAGAGAAGGCTCCTACCGCTCTCAGATCTGGGATGGCATCAACCCGCATTTGAGAAAGACTTCCTTTTAGCCTTCTCTTACTGAGCTTGACTGACACGCCTCCGGGTCAGTGGAGAACGTGGGCAGACCACGCTGCTTGCAGCCAGCACTGTCTTCATGCTCGAGACTTTGCTCTCCCAGACCCAGAGGCTGCTTCTCTTCTCCTGTGATGCCCCATGGGGAGAAGGCCTGGGCTTGTTTCTTCTTGGGATGTTTCTGTGCGAGCCCAGGTCTGGAGGCAGGAAGGCATCCTCAGTGAGAATGGGAGCAGGTGCAGGCATGGTGTTGTATTTCAGTTTGCAGAAACGTCCCACTTCTTAACTTGGAGACTGTCCCCGAGTTTCTTCACCTCGGCACTGTGACATTTTGAGCCAGTGATTCTGTGGCGGGCTGTCATGTGCGGTAGGGTATTCAGCAGCACCCCGGCCTTCCCCCACCAGCTACCAGTAGTACCTCTCCCCCAGGCCCCATTCGTGACAACCAAAAATGTCTCTGTGGGGGACAAAGTTGCCCAAGCTGGAGAACCACTCCCATATGCCAATCAGGAAATTTCGTTTCTTGGCTGCTCTTGGCTTCCCAGGCTGCCCGTGCCCAGCCTGGGAACCATGTGGCAAAGCCGGCCTTGTCTCTTTCCGCAGACTATGCCATCTCCAAGCCCGAGGTCCTCTCCCAGACCGAGCAAGCGAAGGAGCCCTGCAGCTGGCGCCGCGCCGGCCCGAAGGTTCCAGACGTTCCCGTGGACCCGAGTCCAGGTGCGGGGCCGGGAGGGGACCGGGGAGCCGCCAGGCAATCAATGGGCTGAAAACAGGCGTAAAGGGCCGGGGAGGGCGTGGCGCCTCCGTTTCATCTGAGGGTTATGACCCGTGGCCTGCTCAGCCGGCCCTTCGGGAAGACTTCCCAGGGTGGGAACAGGCCGCAAACCCAGTCTTTTAGGGCAAGAGACAGCCAGTGCCGCCAGAGTAGGGGAAGTGAAGGAAGGACACTGACACGGGAAGCCAGGAGGCCATTAAAGACGAGCTTTAATTCGCTCGCAGCTTTACGAGGAGTCAGCCTTGCCTTTAGTCAAGAGCCAAGTCCGATTTACATGCATTAGGAGTCACGGGACGGTGACCTGCGAGGCGCACGCTCACCACGTCGCGGTGGGAGTGGGAACCGCAGGCTTGTTTAAGGTGAACTTGGACACCCGCCGTCACGCGCAGATTCTCCTGGAGCCAGTCAGCACCTTTGAAGGTTAAGGGTAGGACAGGTCGATACAGGAGACAAGCTGCGTGACTGAGCTGAAGCCCGTGGTGGCTTGTGGGGAAAACGGCGGTCTGTCCCTGGCCCGGCGAGACCCGCCTCCTCCGCAAGACCCTTGTCTGTCCCCCGCCTTGGTTCCCATTTGTCCGAAGACCTGTGTTACTGAAAAGTGACTGTGTTTAGCTCGTGGCGAATGTGTCGCGTCCCCCACGTTTGCTGTTCCATCACAGCTAGACTCTTGCTTCTCTGAGGGCAGGCATGTGCAGAGCTGGCCGCGTCGTCAGCACCCGGGGGGCGTTTGCGGTTTAGGTGCCAAGGACAGTCTGAGAGCTGGGGAACGACATGGCAGAGAGGGCTCCGGCACAGGGGCCTGCCGCTTCTCAGCCTGGGTGGGGGCTGCGCGGTGGCTTGTTTTGTCACGTTGAGGACATATGTGGAAGCCTCTCTGGTTTCCACACGGTCATAATGACAGAGAATGGGGCCCGGAAATGCGGTGGCTGCCGGCGAGAGCCCCAAGGGCCCTGTCCTCCAACGCCACGCTGCCTGAGCCCAGCATCTCGAACCCTGTGTGGCCTTGTCCCGCACAGCCCTGCCGTTTCCCGGGAGCCTCTGCCCCTGGCCTGGCAGAGCCCGTGTCCTTGCTCCTTGTGCCCTCTGGGCCAGTGTCCCCCCCCCCCGGAAACCCACACCTTTGAATCAAACGCCTGCTGTCCATCTCCCGCCTGCTGCAGACCGCTGGGCCCCCCCCCATCTCTTCCCGCCGTCATCCTCGGCGATGGCAACCTCCACGAGGATGTTCTTTCAAACACCCTGGCCTATCCGTTCCTTTGCCCCCATCCTCCACCTCCTCTCTGCCACCCACCGTGTTCCCCTGACTGTGGGGACAGTGACGCACCTCTTCCATCATCTAAGCACACACTCCCTGTCCTCCTGTCCTCACAAATCACACGTCCTGGGGCCCTGACTCCAGCTCTTGTCCTTGGCTCCCATGAGCCCCGTGTTCCTGCTGCCTTTGCTCTGCCCATCTCGATGCGTTCCCTCTTGGTCCAGCCTGGGTTCTGGGCCCATTGTCATCATCATCATCATCATCACTCCCCGGCAGCTCATGTGGCTGAAAGGAACCCCTCACCCCCAGCTGTTTCTCACCAGGGAGTTGGGGCGTTCGGCGCTGCCCCGCGGTCACTCGGTGTCTCCTCGGTCCTCTCAGGAGCCCGGAGGTTGGCCAGCTGCGGTCCACAGGCCAAATCACCCACCTGTTTTTGTAGCCTATGAGCTTAGAATAGTTTTTACGTTGAAGAAACATTTAACTGAAAAAAAAAAAAAAAAAAAAAAACGAGCAAACACTGTCACAGCCCTCACCACCCCACCTGCTCGTCCACCTCCATCTGTGCCCAGTTCTGTTTGCTCCTGTGACTGTGACAAACTGTCGACCCTCCAGTAAACATCCTCCACTCGGCACTGGATCCCATCCCAGGCCACCTTCTCAAGCATCCTCACCTGCCTCCTTCGTCCCCACCAGCACCTCCCACCTCACTCCTGATCTGGATGGACACTCCCCACCCAGCCCCTGCCGCTGTCTCCCAGCGTCACACTCCCCAGAACGACTCTGTGCCTGCCACCTCCATGCCTGCCCACCCTCCCTCAAAGCCCTCCACCAGCACTCCCAGCAAGGCCACCAGGGACCTCCCTGTGCTAAAGGTCCATCACTCCACCTGTTGGTGACATGTGCCACTGTTGGTCACTCACCTCTTAGATTCATGTCTTTGGCTGACAGGGCTCCCCACTCTCCTGGTTTCCTCTCTCCTCACCACTTGTCCTTCGCTGTTTCCTGCCTCTGACCGAACCGTCCTGGCTGTTTCCCCCACGCCCCAGGCTGGCCCGGACCCCCAGCCGTTCCGCAGTGCCCTCTGCTGGGACGGCTCTGTCCACGGCCCGCCCGGGGCCTGTCTAGGGCTTCGCCTCGGCGGCCTGTGGAAGAGCAGCCCCCGCTCCCCACCCAGGCGTTCGAGGCTCCCTTTCCTGCGTCGCCTCCAGAGCAGATATCGTCTGTTAGGTATTTCATATTTATAGGTTTACATATGTCTGTCTGCCCCGCCAGGAACTTTTATCTGTTCTTGGCATGCGGTCGATCGTTCTGGGCGCCTAGAATACTGCCCAGCACAAGCAGGAATCCAGTAAGTGTGTGCTGACTGTATGCTGTGTTTCGTAGTTTAAAGCGTGTGCGTACGAAAAAACGTATTTCTGACACAGTCTCAGTCTCCTGCCTCCCCCGGGTCACCACTGTCCTCGAGTCGGCGTTTACCTTTCCATCCACATTTCCAAACTTCCACGATGTGCATGTGTGGCCATAAATAATACGCAGTGTGGTTTTCTGCGATTTGAAAAATTACGTAAATGTCGTTATATTTATCACTTGCCATTCTGTATTTTAGACTTCTCTCTGTCAGTGCATCTAGGTCAAGTTAACTTGTTTTAACAGATGCTTAATATTCCAGAAGCAACCAAATTACAATTTATTATCCATTCCTCCACCCAGTTGCACTTAAGCCGTCCCTGATTTTTCCCTTGCACAAGTGGTGCTGCCGTGAACACTCTCGGACGTGCCTCTTTGTGTCCACGTGCTGACACCTCCTTGGGGACTAAAGGAGTCCTGTGTCGCTGAGCATGCTGGTCTGCGGCTCTCCCGTGGCCACAGCGGTCGCCCTGTGGGTGACAAGCTGGTGCCACTGCCCAGCGGTTGGGAAGTACCTGTTTTCTTATGTCTTTGCCCACTTTTCAGAATTAGATTTTTGCCAGTCTGGTGGAGGTGAAACATCTCATTTTAATTTGCCTTTTCTCGGCTGTTAGAGAAGTTGAGCATCCTTGTCAGAGGTTTATTTGGCTTCGTCTCCAGCGGGATGTCATCTTCTGCTTTTCTACTGTAGTTTTCATTTTCTTAAGGGCCCGGATTTCTTTACATGGGTTCCATAAATGTCTTCTCCCAGCCCACAGCGGGTCTTTTCATTTTACAGTTCTTGCACAGAAGTTTAAATTTGGGTAGAGTCAGCTTACCAGTCGTTTTCTGTGTGATCTGTGCGTTTTCTGTCTCCAGATACCCTTTTCTACCTCACTGTAGGTCGGAAATACATCCTCCAGTCTTTCCTTATAAAACTCTGAAAGTTTTGCTTTTCACATGTAAGTCTTTAATCCATCTAGATTTAACATATGTTTAGGTTGCATGGGAGAATTACAGTTTTTTCCCCCATGACATCTGATTTCCGACAATCGCTGCATATGCTGTCTTTTCTGTGATGATTTGCAATGCTAGTTGGTCATGAACCAGGTTTCCGCACATGCACACGCAGTCTGAGCCCCTTTCTTCTGTTTTTTGGGCTCTTTGCTTATCTCGCGCTTCAAAGGAGGCCCGGATACGTGGCAGACCCGGTCTTCTCTGCCGGCTCGCCAGAACTTTTCTCAGCTGCTCTTGGACCTTCGCTCTGTATGAGTTTCAGAATCTTTATGTCAATTCTCAGAAAATCCTGTTGGAGTTTTGATGAGGATTACATTTACTTATAATCTCGTTTCTGGAGACTTCTCATTACAACCCTGAGCCCCTCCATCCATGGGAAGGCTTATCTGTTGCAGGCTTCTGTGTTGCTTCAAGAAGGTTTGACAGTTTTCTCTTGAGCGTTGTTATTTCTATTGCGAACGGGACTTTTGGATCAATTACACGTTTTAAGTAGTCATTAGGAGTGTATGGCTATGCCCTTGACTTTGGTAAAGAGAAATTCTGCTCAACTCTCTTATTGAAATGACTTATTTTAGGTTCTTCCGGGGTATTTCGTGTGGACCGTGGTTCTCTTCACAGATGACACAGAAGTTATCTCTTCTTTTTAAACGTTTATAACTTTAGTTTTCTTGTTTAGCAGTTTGGCTAGGACCTTGTTGAGTGGTAGCAGTGATAGCTGGCATCCTTGTCTTTGGATGCTTCTAGGGTTTCAGCAATAAGGATTGCTTTCGCCAAAGACGTTTGAAGATACTCTGAGCTTAAAGAAGTTTCCTTCCACTGCAGGTTAAAGTTTTTACTGTGAACAAGTGTTGTATTGTACCAAATGTTATTTTAATACTTTTATTTCTTTAAGATATTTCTCTGTATATTACACATATAAGCAAAATACAGAACAAAATTCAGGCAAAGTTTAGAGAATGACGGTGAACACCCATATTCCACACACCCCAGCATAAGCAGTAGCTCACGGCCAGAACCTCCTGAGACCCCACTCTCTCCCTGGTCCCAGGCCCCTCCCTTCCTCTCACAGGTAAATACAAAGTTCACACACAGACACAGCCTCTTGCTTTTCTTTATGTTTTTATTCCCTAGGTTTGTGTTCCTGAATAACATGATTTCGTTTTGCCTGTTTTGAACTATTTATGAGTCATCCGTGTTGATGCAACATAGCTGTGGTTCATTTTCACGACGTTCGCCTCGTCAGTTTTCTGCTTTGAGGATGTAACGTGATGCGATTATCTTTGTTACTGTTGGTGGGTGTTTGCGTTGTTTCTAGCTCCTTTGCTTTTAGGAAAATTCTTATGCATGTGTAAAAGTTTCCCTAGGTGTAGGACCAGGAGTGGAGGCACGGGGTCTTAGGAAAGAGGCGTGTTCGACTTTTCCAGGTAATGTCTGGGTGTCCTCTGAGGTGGTGGCACCTGGCAGCGCCCCTCAGCGGGACTCGGCTCCCACCACACCTCATCCTCACCAACCCTGGAAATGCTTTACTTCTTAATTTCTGCCCATCTGGTGGGAATGAAATGGTTTGAAATTGGTAGTTTAAAACATGCATTTTCCTAATGAATGAGATTGAACGTTACGTATCCTCTGTGTACGGGCCACGTGTCATTCTGTGAAATACATGTTTCTGTCTTTACTGATTCGTAGGAGTTCTTTGCATATGCTGAATATTAATCTCTTTGTCGGCCATGTGTATCAATCACTGATTTATGTTGTTTTTTAAAAAACGGATGCTTTTAATCTACTTGCATTTACTAGTTTTTACCTTATGGTTTATCCTTATGCCATAAACAGTTAAGAAACGTTTTTCTACCTCAAGTTCCTAATACACTATCTCACATTTTCTACCAAAGGTTTTGCCTTTCATGTTCAAGTTGTTGATCTGTCTGGAAACGGGGTTTTGAGGCGGTGGGAGGTTGGGACCCTGGGTCTTTCTCACGGGTGCTTTGGTTCTTCTCCTTTTCTCTGTTCAGTAACCTTTCACATTACCTTGTCAGATTCCACGAAAATCTCGTTGGGACTGTGGTTGGTCTCACATTCACTCTGTGAGTCATTTTGAGTAGAATCGGCCCTTTTGCTCCCATGAGGCATGTTGTCTGCGAATATTGTTAAGTCCCTCCATTTAGCGTGTCTGTAATGTCTCAGTGAAGTTTTATAATTTTCTCCAAAAAAGGTCTTGTACATTTGTTAGGTGTATTCATAGGTTTCTTGCATGTTTTCAGTCACTAGTGTCAGTGGTACCTTTTTTAACTTGCATTTTCTATTTGTTCTTGTGTGTGCTCAAGGCTTGGGGAGGGGTCACCCCTCTCCCGGTGCTTTTGCTCATGCCACGGGGCCTTGGTTACGCAACATGCCGCACTCTGTGTGTGTGCCTGAAGAAGGTCTTCAGTTTTCCCTTGAGAGTTGTTATTTCACCAGGGATATGGAGAGTTTGGGACAAGCCCAGACCTGCCCATCCTCCCCTTGGGCAGCCGGCCACCCCCAGGGCACAGGGCCTGTGCTGCTCTGCTGGGGACAGACAGCCTCTCCCACCATGGTCTGGCAGGTGACTTCCTGGTCTTTGGGTCTTGTCTGCAGATAAAACCTGCTTCCTCAATTATCCATAATAAAAATAGTTTACCCACCCTCACGCTCCGTCCTCTTTGGTTTTCTGTCTCTGTTGTGATCCATGATGGAAGATTTGATGATTTCCATATTTTTAAAAGGTAATCCTATCATCTATAGTAATAAGAATTTTTTGTTTCTTTTCAAATCTTTATGGTTTATTTTTCTCTTATTGTGCCTGCTGAGAACTCCCAGAAAATCCTTAAATAGAAATGATGATAACAGGTATCCTATTGGTTCATGATTTTAAAGAGAATGCCTTTTAACTTTTCACTTAAGTATGATATTTGTGAAAGGTTTTGTTGATCAGTGCCCTTTATCATGTTAAAGAAGTTTCCTGTATTTCTGGTTGACTAGATATTTCTAAGAGAAATAGCTTTGAATTTTTATAGAATGCTCTTTGGGGGTCTGTCGAAATGATCATATGATTTTTCTCCTTTAACCTGCTAATATGGTAAATGTGTTATGTTCTAATGTTGAACCAACCTTGTGATCTTGGAATAAACCTAGCTTGGTTATGACCCTTTATATACATGGCTGGAGTTAGTGCTAATTATCTTGATTAGGATTTTTGAATCCCTATGACACTGGTCTATAATTTTCCTTTCCTTAGACTATTTTTAGTTTGCATAGAAAAGATATAAGCTATGATGTATTTCTTTTGTTTTTATTTGCTCGTAGAATTTGTGTAGTATTGGGTGGGATTATCTATTCTTTGAATGTTTAGGAGAAAACACCAGTGAGACCATCTGGGCCTCAAGTTTGTTTTCTTTGGGGGGGAGATTTCTGTCTATAAATTTTAATTCTTTAACAGTTATAGGACTATTCAGGTTTTTCATTCCTTCTTTAGTCAGTTTAGGCAAGTTATAATTTTTCTAAGGAATTTCTTCATTTCCCCAGAGTTTTCTTACTACTTGGAATACTATACAAATATGCGCTTTATCTTTTTAATCTCTGCTGCATCTATAATTATGTCCCCATGAATTCTTCATATTAGTTATTAGTACTTGCTCTTTTTCTGTAAATAATCTTGCTAGAGATAGACTCGTTTAATGTTCTTTTCAAAGAACCAGCTTTTGGCTCTGTATTCTTCCTTTTCTTTTTTATTTTTTTAAATTAATTTACACTTTCATGTTGTTTCTTTTACTTTTTAAAAGGGTTTTGTTGATGTTTTTCTCTTTTGTAACAGCTTGCATTAACTGCTTGACCCACCAATTTTCAACTCATTTCCTCCTTTAACATGAAGCTGTAAAATTTCCTAGAGTACCATTGTAGATACAGCCTGCCCATTTTGATAAACAATATTTTCGTTAGCATTGGGTTCCAAATGTATTCTCATTTTCACTGTGATTTGTCCATGGAGCCTTGGATTATTTAGAAAGCATATATGTATGTGTATATGCATATGTATGTATATGTATATATGTTTAATTTTAGTACCTTTGGGGAATTTAGGGACATGTCACTGATTTCTAACAAAATGTTAGGAAATAGGTCTGTAAAATACTAATTTTTTCAATTTTACTGAGGTTTGTTTCATAGCTTAGAAAATGTTCATTTTTTTCTTAATGTTCTGTGTAGCTTGAAAGGCTTGTATTTTCCTTGTCTGTAGATTCTACCTAGGTCTTTGATCAGGTTTGTGAATAGTGGCGTACGAATTTCCTAGAACCTTTAGTCAGCAAGATTTATCAATTACAGAAAGAAGTATGTTGAAATTCCGCACAAGGAAGGTGGATTTTTTTCATTTCGCCTGGAGTTCTGTCAGTTCTTTTTTTTATTTTGGAGCTATGTTGTTAGATTAAAATTTTAGAATTATTTTATCTTCCTGGTCAGTTTACCATTGCTCAATCGTCCTCTTTTATTTCTATGAATATTTTTATTTTTAGAGTGTAAAAATACACTCTATTTTTGATATGGTATAACTGCATCTTTTTAAAAATGTTTATTCTGGCTCAGTATATCTTTTACTCTTACACTGCTTCTACATCCCTTCTGTTTCAGGCGTGTGTCTATATAGCTCCTTGCTTGCCTTTTAAATGCCCAGAACAACAGGCACATGTGGCTATTAGGCCATGGAAAATGCTATGTAGATGAAATACTTATACGTGGAAATGAATATTTTGGATATATTGGGTTAAATAAAATATGTTGTTAAAATTAATTTCTCCTGTTTCTTTTTACTTTTTTCATGTAGCTACTAGAAACCCTAAAATTAGCTGCATGGCCCACATTGCTTTCTTATGGACAGCCTTGGTCTAGGCCACTTACACTGAAACAGTGATCACCGCTGTTCTTGGATCTTTATTCTCCGTCCTACACTCTGCTGGTGTGAGATTTTTTTCCCTCTTCCAACTATTATAACTTTTAATGAGTTTAGAAGTTATGTGTTCTGTTTCTACTCTTTCAGAGTTGAATTCAAGAATATTTTTCTTCTAAAATACATCCTTTACTAAGGCCATGCCACCCTGAACAAGCCTGATCCTTTCTGGTCTCAGAAGCTAAGCAGGGTCAGGCCTGATTAGTACTTGGATGGGAGACCATCTAGGAATACCAGGTGCCGTAGGCATTTAAAAAATAAAATAAAATACATCCTTTAGAAGTTATTTTTTGTGAATCTGTTGCTAATGAATTCTCAGTTTGTGTGTGTTTGTGTATGAGTTTATATGTGTCTGAAAATACCTTTGTTCCATTCCTATATTTGAAGGATGTAATCCTAGTTTGAGTGTTATTTTCTCTTAACCTGTGGAAGCCAATTTGCTGCTACTGGGAAGTCAGCGGTCAGTCTAGCCATTACCCCCTGTGGGCCACCCGCCTGCTTTCTCTGTGTGGGGGGTCTCGCTCTTCATTGATCTGCAATTTTACTTCAATGTGTTTGGGCGAGGATTTCTTTTTCTTTATCCTGCTTTAATCATTGATGTTTTTCAACAGTTGGGGAAATTTTGCAGTGTTATCTCCAAAACTACCCAAATATCCTTCCCCATTCACTCTACTCTCTTATTCTGGAGCATTTTCACGTGAGTCTCTGTGACTTTGAACCCCTCTGCGTATGTTCAGTCCTGTCTCTGCTGAGTTCTGAATAATTTTTTCTGATCTATCTTCTGGTTACTTCACCATTCTCTCCTCAGTTGTTTCCATTCTGTTTAGCCTCTAGATTGGATTTTAAAATTCAATTATTCTGTAATTCTAAAGTTAGTTTATTCATATTCAAAACCTGACTGGTTAGTTTTGATAGTCTCTTATTTCTCATAGCTTCACCCCCCACACACACACACGTTTATTTCTCTAAATACATTAAACTTTACATTCTGTGTGTGGTAATTCCAATATCTGAAGTCTCCGCGGGTCACCCTGCACTGTATGCTTTTACCTCACCAGTTGAGTGGCAGGCAGGTCCTTGTTGGGGTGGCGATTTGTAATTGCGAGCTCATTCAGCCTGAAATTTGTGTTTCAGATGCAGTCCTCCTGAGAGGTTGTGTCTGTCTCTGCTGTTCTCTGGTACCAATATACAGACTTGGGGCCACCACGGCCTTGGCCTGGAGGTTTTCAAGCCACCCCGTGGTGTGAGAGCTGGCACCAGACACCCTTGAGCACCTGCCTACAGTGTGTCAGCTCCCAAGGCAGCTGTTCCCCACCCCAGAATAGGCCTGCTCCTCTGCAGGGCAGGGTTTCACCTCTGCTTTGTGCTTGGTCTCTTGGGAATGTTGCCCTTCGGGGTCCCAGCCTCCCACCCTGCTTGAGTGCCAGGCCTTTCACACTCGTCTTCCCAGAGGTGCACAGTCCATTACAGCCCAAACAGCTGGGCCTTGGGAGACGTACTGTGGTCAGTGTAGGCTTTCTTGAAGGTTCGGCCTCCATTTGTTTTCCTTTAATTCCGAGTCATCCATGTTCAAACTTGTTTTGTGTTTTTATACTTTATCCCGCATTTTTAGATATTCCATGGAGGGATTTTCTCTGCACACCTAGCTGTATACTGGACATGGAAGGGTCAAATGCCGCTTCTCCATCTGTTGAGATGATTATATTGTTACCAGTTAACTTTGCGAGTTATATTACTCTGTCTTCTAGAGTTACCTGTGAGTACTCAGGATAAACCCAATTTGTTCATGATGTATTGTCTATTTTTCTTTTTTGAAAATATGTTACTGGGTTTGGTAATCTTTGTCTATCTGTTCATAAATGAGATTATTTTATGTTATTTACAGACTGTCCTCTAGTTTGTGCAATCAAAATTATACTGGCCTCATAAAATGAGCTGACAGATATTTTCTCTCAGTGTTTTGAAGACATTTCGTTGTTTCCCGATACCCTCCTTGCTGATAGAAATCTGCTGTCAGTCCGAATATCATTCTTTTCTCTTTAGAACCTTTTAAGGCTTTTTCTTTGTCTTTGCTGCGATTGCATTTCATAGAATGTTGTCGAGGTTTGTATTTTTTATTTCCTACTTAGAAATTGGTATGTTCCAACTAGGGCTTATAATGCCTTCAATTTGGAATGTGCTCAGCCATTATTTCTTTACATATTCCTCTTTACTCATTTCTCTGTTCTCTCCTTCCAGGATTTCTACCCGCATGAGTGTTAAAGTCTGTCTCACTCTGTCCTCTCCATGTCTCTCAACTTCCCTTTCTTATTTTTCATTTTTTTCCCTCTCTCAGGGCTGCACTGTAGATTATTTCCCCTGATCTGACTTCCAAGCCACTAATTTTCTTTTCAGCTCTGTTCAGTCTGTTGTTAGGCCATCCATTGAGTTTTTCATTTCTTTTGTCATTTTCTAGAAAGTCTATTTAGTTCTTTTTAAAATCTTCCTTTTAGAGAATAATTTCCTGGGAGTGGCATCATAGTGTAGTAGTTAGCAAGTCTGCTTTACAGACAGAAGGTCCTGGGTTCGTGCCCCAGGTGGAGCCACAGTCCATACCCCAGGTGTGCCAGGCCTCGGATGTACACCAGGAGTGCGTGGGAGGAGACCCACCTTCAGAGATCCAGTTCTTAAGGAGAGATGGCAACATCCGTAAGTCAGGGGTGGAAGTGGGGCAGGAATTTAGAAAGGGGAAAAAATAAATAAAAAATAATTTTCTGTTTTTCCTTAGAGATTCTGTTCCTTTATGTCTCTGACCTTTTTAGACATACTTAAGTTACTGTATTTTTCAATTTATTCATTGTTTTGTAGTTTTGGGCAGTGATTTCTAGTGTGACTGTCATGGTGTTTGGCTCCTCTTTGGTTTGTAAGTTTAGTTTTTAACAGAGTCCCTTGTGACCTGTGTTGTGGAACAGGTTTGCATTTTCCTATGCTGGGCCTCCCGGGTTGCTGTGATTCTCAGTCATTCTGTGACTTTCTCAGGTCAGGGTCTCTGCGCTGTGTGGGGAGTGTGAATTTTGTGTGGACATGGGATTCTGATTTCGTATGGGTGCTTTTGCCACCCATGGCCCTGGAGAAGTGGGCAGCTTTCTTATAGTCCCTTTGGGTGGAGTTTTCCTGGTCTCCATCTCACAGCTGGGACAGAGCCTCATGGCTCGTGGCTTCACACAGGCAGCTCAGCTGAGCTCTCACCTCACTTGGACATCAAAACCCAGACCCCAAGGCCTGCATCCTGTTCCAGCCACTCCCCGGGCCACTTGGCTTCCACTTGAACTCTTGATTTGATTTTGCTTTCTCTTTGACTCTTATATCTGGAATCTTTCTTTGCATTCACTTAAATGCATGTTTGGGATTTAGATTTTAGAGAAATTTGGGGGCAGATTTTATCTAGCATTTCTGTATTGAAAGTGAGAGCCCGACCTCCCCAAGGCAGCTCAGTGTTCCCCATGGACCGGAGGTGTAGCTCTGAGAATGAGTTCATGTGTTCTCACCCTTTCCCACACTCCCCACGTGCCCAGTACCGTGTGCCCTCATGCTTTGCCCAGAAGACTCTGCAGTCCCCGTGCGCTCCCACTTCCCCTTCCCCCCAGGCTCGTCTGCTGTCTGACCTTGGTGAGGTCCATTTCCTTGGCTGGACGTGTGTCCGCTCCAGAGCTGAGGGACCCTGATGCTGTGTGTTCACACATTCTCCCTTTCCTAGGCTCGGGGCCCCCAGTTCCCGCCCCCGACCTCTTAATGCAGATCAAGCAGGAGGGGGAACTCCAACTCCAGGAGCAGCAGGCTCTAGGGGTAGAGGCGTGGGCCACTGGACACCCGGACATCGGGGAGGAGCCGTGGGGCCTCAGCCAGCTGGACTCCGGAGCAGGAGATGTGTCCACAGATGCCACCTCCGGTGAGTGGCTGAGATGGAGGGCCGATGCTGAGAAGAGAGGCAGGGACGGGCCAGGTGCGGGGGCAGGAGTTCCTGGAAGGTCGCAGCATGGGACCTGAGGCCTTTCAAACATCCGGCCTGCCCAGCTTAGAAGCTTAAGGCGGGCTGTGCCGAGTGACACCCGTAGGCCGCCTAGGGTTGATGGTGCCCTCCTGTCCTTGCCTCCAGCATGGGGCATCTAAATCACAGCCGCCTCGTATTAAGGACGGACTCTGTGATGTCCAAGCTTCCTGGTGCCTCAGAGGAGGGGCTGAGAAAATGGTGCAGGAGAGGTGGGGTCGTTATGCTGGTGCAGGAAGGCCCAGGTGGGGCCTCCCGGGCTCCGGCTCCTCCTGTCCCACAGGGTTTTCCCCTAACCCACCGGCTCTGCCCTCTCATCGCAGGCGTCCACGCCAACTTTTCAACCACCCTCCCACCAACATCCTGGCAGGCGGACCTCCCTCCCCACCACCCCTCCTCCGCGTGCTCGGATGGGACCCTGAAGCTCAACACGGCGGCCTCGACGGAAGGTACAGGTGGCAGAGAGGGTGGGAAGGGCCACCCCCTGAGCCTCAGTTCTCAGTGGCGAACCGTGTTCAGGTATCTGCAGTGTCAGGGCCGTCCAGTCCCACCGCGTTCTCCTTCCAACTCCTCACGCTTGAACAGCCTCCCTTGAACTTGCCCATGTTTCCAGCTGCTCTTTCCTGGTGCTGAGTGTCAAGCCTGATAGGTCGATCCCTTGAGAGGATGCAACTCCTGCCCAGACTCAGCCTGGCTTTTCTCTGGCATGGGAGAAACCAAACCATACCACACCGGGACGCTTGGTATAGAGCGGCTCCACCAGAGACGGGTCCGAAGGCCAGGATTCTGCGTTACTTCTCTGTTTATTTCTGCCTGGAAGCCAGTTATCTGTTACTTTAACATGTAATTTGTGTCAAATTTTAGCACCCAAAAATGTGTGAAAGCTCAGATCCCTGATGTAAAACTTCAGGATGTGAAATGGGAGTACTTTTACGTCCAACACAGTTTCAGTACTTCCCTAATACTTTTATCGCTAGCTGCTCCTTTATCGGACGCTTGCTGCACCCGCACAGCATGCGGCGTGCCTTCAGACCCCGTAGCCGCTTTAAGCCTCACCCAGCCGGCCCGGTGACAGGGTGTTCTCATTTATTTGCGCCACTGGTTAGGAAGTTACTGGTGGTCCATGCGGAGCCACCATGCTGTCACAGGTCTGCCTGAGCCCCAACCCTGGGCTTTCGCCCTGGGTACATCGCACTCCGTGGTGAGAGTCCCTTCCGCAGGAGAAATTCACGATTCGCCTTAACGGCCAAAGTGGGATTGGGACCCAGTGAGCAGATGCCGTGGTTGCTTTACTGGTGGTGAAGGTTTTAGAACAGAGGTGTCCTCAGGGCTTGGCGTAGCTGCATGGCCACTTGGGAGACCTCTGCTGAGCTGGATCCTGAGGCGTGTGGGGTTCAGTGTGGTGGCAGTGGGGACCAGGAGCTGCTGGATCTTGGGATAAAAGTGTCAGATCTTCACTTTCTGAGCAGGCAAGGGGACAGAATGATACCTGGTCTTTCTGTCTTTCTCAGCAGATGTAAAAATTGTGATCAAAACAGAAGTCCAAGAAGAGGAGGTGGTGGCCACACCGGTACACCCTACTGACCTAGAGGCCCACGGGCCCCTGTTTGGACCGGGGCAGGCCGCCAGGTTCTTCCCCAGTCCGGTCCAGGAAGGAGCCTGGGACAGCCAGGGCGGCTCGTTCCCCGGCCAGGACCCCGTGCTGGGGCTGAGGGAGCCCGCCAGGCCTGAGCGGGACATGGCTGAGCCCAGCCCGGCGGTGGCCCAGGACGAGGCCCCTCCAGGGGACTGGCTCTTTGGGGGGGTCCGGTGGGGCTGGAATTTCAGGTGTAAGCCCCCCGTGGGCCTGAACCCGAGGACCGGGCCCGAGGGGCTGCCCTTCCCCGCCCCTGACAGCGGAGAGGCCGTGCTGGACCCCAGCCAGGCCCCGCGGCCCTTCAGCGACCCCTGTAAGTACCCCGGCCGGACCAAGGGCTTCGGCCACAAGCCCGGCCTGAAGAAGCACCCGGCGGCGCCGCCGGGCGGCCGGCCCTTCACCTGCGCCACGTGCGGCAAGAGCTTCCAGCTGCAGGTGAGCCTGAGCGCGCACCAGCGCGGCTGCGGGCCGCCCGAGGGCGCGCCGGGGGCGGCGGGCGGCGCGCGCGACGGGAGCGCGCTGCGCTGCGGCGAGTGCGGCCGCTGCTTCACGCGCCCGGCGCACCTCATCCGCCACCGCATGCTGCACACGGGCGAGCGCCCCTTCCCCTGCACCGAGTGCGAGAAGCGCTTCACCGAGCGCTCCAAGCTCATCGACCACTACCGGACGCACACGGGCGTGCGGCCCTTCGCCTGCGCCGTGTGCGGCAAGAGCTTCATCCGCAAGGACCACCTGCGCAAGCACCAGCGCAACCACGCGGCGGGCGCCAAGGCCGGCCCGCGCGCGCCGCCCGCGCCCCCGCCGCCCCCGCCGCCGCCGCCCGAGCCCTTCAAGAGCGCGGCCGCCAAGGGACCCGTGGCCTCCGCGGACCTGGTCACCGACTGGACCTGTGGCCTGAGCGTCCTGGGCCCCGCCGACGGCGGGGACCTGTAGGCCGCCTGCCCCGGGACGGAGCCTGTGAGCCCCGCGCGCGGGACGGCCAGGCTGGGGGCCGGAGGGTGGGGGGTCCCCGGGGCGCATCGCCCCCCCCGGCCCATCGGTCGGCGGCCGCCGGGCCCGTCTCTGGAAGCGCGGACGCCGCGCAGCGCCCGGCTCCCAGCCCCCGCCGAGCGCAGCGCCCGGGGTGCGCACCCCAACACCACAGCATTTTAAGTAATTTAATTACGAAAAGAAATTCTTTTGTTTGTTTTAATTCTTGAGGAAGAAGCTGGAAAATAGTCGTAGCGCCAGTTTAAACTTTCTAGTGTGCTCTTTCGGTTTCCGGAGCGTGTGTGACGTGGGTTGTGTTCTTACCGAGTCCGACAGTGACTGCCGGAAGGCCGGCTGGCGGGGGGTGGGGACACAGCGAGGGGCCTGGACCTCCGCGGGCCCCACTGCCCACTAGGGGTGGGTGGCCTCAGCACAGAGCCCCAGGGAGGCGGGGGCGCCCGCTCTGCCTGGGCCCGCGCTGGCCCGGACCTGGGCCTCCAGGCCCCCCTGGGCAGTGAGGCCAGCTGGACACTGGGACCCGGCCTCTCCCAGCGGGGAGGACGTGTCCGGGAGCGGCCCGGTCCGTCCCCAGCTGGCCTCCCCTCTGCAAAGGGTCCCTGTTAGAGGCCACCTGTTGACAGTGTCGCCCTGTTACAGGACTCTTGGGTCTCGTATAGGAGGATTGTCTGAAAACACCGTGTTAGGGCCGCAAGGTGGCGAGGCGGGGCCGTGGGCACTGTCACCTGGTTACAAGCAGAGCCGGGAGCAGATCCCGGCCCGCCCACCCTGCGGGGCTGCTTTCCTCCCCAGCGAGATGCTCGTTTCCTCTCTGCGTGGCGTTTCTTCATCGTTAGATGCTTTCCCATCGCACCTCATTTGATTGGTACCGTGACCTTGTGCAGCACACAGGGCAAGTGTTTTTTCTTCTAAGAGATGAGGAAACAAACTACTCAAAGGCAGCACATCACCACAGCTGGGAGGAGCCTCAGGCTGGACACAGCCCGTCCTCCCATTTCATTTTGGTTGTCTTAGGAGACTTTGTCTGCGTGAGCGAAGTCGTCAGGCCCCGGGCTGTAGCTGAGCCTGGCCACCCCGGTGGGTGCGCTCCGGCTCCCAGCGAGGTCTGGGGGGCTGGCTGCAGGGTGACTTGCTTCTCCCCCAACTCGCAACCTACAGGTAGAATCAGACATGGGCACTGGTTTCTCAATTCCACCGCAGTGCTGTCCCGGCCACACAGCTGTCCATTCCCATTTTGTTGAAGCCACCACTGGGTCCCTTACCCAAAGTGGGTGACTCGTTTCCCCTCAGAGGAGAGACCATTCATCCAGCTCCCCCATGCGTACTTTTATTAGGCAATAGACTAGTTAAGGAGATTGTTTCTATGTACTGTATATTTTGTACCTGTTTACACTTCTAATTGATATAACTGATATTTTGAAAAACAAATGAAGAGGAAACATCCTGTTAAAATAAAACCTAACCAGCACCCAGGTGATTTGGTGGCTTCCATTCTTAGACCTGCGTCTCTGGCGCTCTTCCCTCCAAACGCGCCCCCCAAGGTGGCTGTGTGGCCAGCTCCCAGGGCCCTCCTCCAGCACCTGGTCGCCGTGGAGCCAGGGAGCTGACTGTCCCCAAGAGCCAAGAATGGAAGAGCCCGGAAAAGTCTGGATGGAGATAAACGGACATTTGCTTGGAAATCAAACCAGCCCCGTCACTTGGCTTCAGAAGATAGTCACGGTTTGGGCAGTTTGGTCGTATTTCATTTGATGTGATGTATGTGAAGACAGGAAAGCCTGGGAGAAAAGGTGCAGAACATCAAAGGAGCAGGTGCCGGTGTTTCCTCCTTGCATCTCTTCCTGGCTGGGCCCAGGTGATGCCTATATTTGTTGTGTCCCTGGTCTTGGAGTGAAGTCCCAGGATGGCATTTGAGCCAGGCTGACACCCATTCCCACCAACCAGAGTTAATAGTCGCTAACTTTTTATCTCGTGTTTTAGTCTCCACCACCACCGCCCCTTCCGAGGCCTCACGCAGCCTCCCTCCCTCTCAGCCATGTGCTCTGTATGCGGGAACCTTCTCATGACAGGTCTGTCGGCCATTTAGTGCCTCACTGAACGTTGACTCCTAAGCTTCTGGCTGGACTGCGCTGCTCTCCAAGACAGAATGTGGGATGGAGGTGAGGGGATAGTTGGGTTCAGTTTCAAACATCCAGAAGGGGGTGCCCAGTCAGTAGTTAGGGAGACCAGACAAGCACCATGGAATGGGAGGGAGGGACCTTGCACTGTTCCCTGACTTCTGGGAACCCTTGCTCTGCCACTGGTCTGAGGTGTCCTGCTGAGGCCAAAGCACAGTGGTCCCTTCCTACATTAGTTTCCTATTCCTGTGGTGATAAATTACCGCAAATCCTGTGGCTTAAGCCAACATAGATGTATCTTGGCAGTTTGGTGGGTCGGAAGTCCACATGAGTCTTACAGAGCTAAACCAAGGTGTCGGTCAGGCCAGTTCCTTCTGGGGACTCCAGAGGAGAATGTTTCCTCGTCTTTTTCAACTTGCAGAGATGCCTGCACTGTATCACAGCATATCTAACCCCTTGTGAGGTGGCTCCTTCCTTGTCCCCATCTCCTGCAGCTTCTCTTGCATTTCACCCTCTAAGTGAACCTTCCCTGAGCGCCATGCTGTTCCCGTCTCTGCACATGTGGTTTCCCTGCTTACAGTGTCTCTGCTCCCCTCACCTCTGGCCCACCTGATACTCTCCTTAGCCCTCAGGTAATGGCTCCGTGTCATCCAGCCATCCCCAGTCTGTGCAGGTGGAACTGATGCCTTCCCTGTTTCTCCATGGTCCATGGACCCTTGCTCAGACTCCTGCCATCTTAGTTGACTCCCCCGACTTTGTATATAACATGTTCCTGGAAGTGTGTATAAAAGGTGTATGTATAAAAACGAGGCGTTGGACTTCGGATCACAAGGCTTTATTCCCTGACAGCTATAAAACAAAGTTTCTGATTTGGCTTAATTGTCAAACTCCTTTAAACCCTGAGTATTGTACAATTTATACATGATTACTTTAAAAATATATTAAAAGCACAATTTAGACATTAAATACGTAGTTAAATAATTTGTCTTTAGAAAATTTTGATCAAAAAGTAAAAAATGTACATATTGTGTGGATTTTATACTCTGAACACACTCCCGATATTTTAAACACCTGGACATTCCAAATGGGACATAATAAACACTTTCAAATATAGAGCTAAGATGGAAAGGAATACAGGGAAACCCACGTGTGCCAGAAATGGAAACAAAAGTGAACACCCACACTGTAAGCGTGTGAGGGGCTGCTGTACCTACCCGGAGTTGGGGGTAAGGAGAAGGGACTATAGGCCTTGGGCCCATGAAGGTAAGAAGTTGGAACTGACACCTCCAGATAAAGTCCCTGGATGGCCTTGTCCTCAGAAAACCCATGGTTCGGAAAAAATTCTTCCCAGCATCAAAAGATGTGTTAGTTGGCTCCTTGGTTATCAGATGCTGAGAGAGTTTGAAGTACAAGAGGTTTATTGGAGAGTAATGCTTATGAAAGAAAGGTAAAAGGAGGAGGAAGCAGGGTTTTGCAGGCAAAGTCTCAGACCAGGATGCAGATCCAACATCCGTGAATCGAAAGAGGAGAGGAAGCAGGTCTGGGCAGCAGAAACAGAACGTGATGCAGCTCTGACAAAGTTTCGGCCAACTGAACAAAGGGTTGTAGAGCAAACTGCCTGTTAGAGGAGCCCTGTGCGGGGCAGATGGCCAGGCCCTAGGACCCCACCTCCTCACTGACTGGCGTAGCGCTGCCCAAGAAAAGTGTGGCCTTAGCTTGAAGGCCAGGGCATTTCCTGAAGGTCGTGATAACTGGAACTGTCAGTTGACTGCACTCCTCGAAGTTAAATGGTAAGTTCTTGAATAGAGATCTGAGTGGCTCAACTCCACAGCTGCCACGGACGACAAAAAGCTTATCTTCGTCAGGCTGGGCTCTGGGAGATGGTAGTGGATGGGGTGGTATCTTCCTTGAAAATCCCAAACCACAGCTATTATGCCGTGGAGGTTGGGATTCAAATTTACATTACCCACAGGGCTGATAAATTGTCTTTAAAATTGGACTTGGGCCAATGATAGCACTTGAGGTTTCTGGCTGAAGGGAATTCAAAAACAGGAGGAACTATTCCACAATCCAGACCACAAACCTGGCTCACAGTAACAAACTGCTAAACCCGCAAGGAAACAGTCCACCGTTAGAACACAATAGACAGCAGAATCAAAAATCCAAGAACAGGAATTCATGTAAAGATCATCCAAGTAGAACATAACGTGAACAGTTTTATAAGCTTTAAAACAAGGCAGAAAGTGAGAGAAGAAGCATGGAAAAGGCATGGCAAACAGAAATCACCAAACCTTAAAAAAAAAAAAAATCAACACTATTAGAAATATTGGGGTAGGGAACAGAATTTCTAAATATACATATTGTCACTGAAATTAAAAAAAAAAAAAAAAGACTGGTTAGCAGACCTAGACACAGCTGAAAAGAAATGAAAGTACGCAGAATGACGAACAGATAAAATGATGGATGGAAACATGGTATGTCGAGAGAATAAGCTAGAAACACCTACTACATCTATCTAATCAGATTTTCTCATCTAGAAACATAATTAGGAAACTGGAAAATAAATATATCTAAAAGAATGGCTGAAAATCTTCAAGAATGGATGAAAGACAAAAATGAAGTCTTCAAGACAAAAAGACAAAATGACATCACAGGAAAAGCTATTAGATTGACATTAGACTCTTTTATGGTAAAAACAGAGGCCAGATGAGATGGACTAACACCTACAAAATGGTGAGGGGAAAATAACTGTCAACCTTGATTTTATACCCTGATCAACTGTCATACATGAACACAATCAAATTAAAATGTTTTCAGAAAATAACTGAGAATGTACCACTCATAGACGATCACTGAAAAACTACTGAGGACTGTACTTTGGGAAGAAGAAACTTGAACCTACTAAGGAGGGAAAGGAGGTAAGGAGAATAGTGAGCAAAAAAAAAATAATAATAATAATTAGTAGACGTGGGTAAATCTTAATGTGTGTTGACTTTCTAAGACAATAAGGACAAATCTGGGGGACACAAAACAAGATGAAACTACAATACCAGAAGACAATAATATTTAAGAAGGATGGAACATGATTTCAATGAGAGCACCTTCTGGTCCTTGTGATTTTAAGAGAAGGGCAGAGATATCAATTCCATTTCAACTTTGTAACTCAAACATACATGTTTAAAACGTTCATCACAGTCCCTAAGGAACAGAAGTAGAACGGCTCCTAGCAGAGGGAGAAAAGGAAAAAAGACGATTCATAGAAAGTAGGAAAAGGGGAAAAGAAGCAAAGGAAATTCATGGCTAAGAAAGATCACAAAACAAGATAGAAAAAAAATTCCAAATATATCTATTCACCATAAATGGCAAGAAAATAAGCTCTCCAGTAGAAAGAAAATTGTCAGATTATAAAACTAAACCGAAAAACAAATCCAGCTCTATGCTTTAAAGATTTAGTGAAAAGTATTAGGTCATGGTGATAGTTGCACAAATATGAACATAGCACTGAACTGTACACTTTAAACGGATGATTTATGCTATGTGAATTACATCTCAGTAAAAGTGCAGTTTATTAAAAGCCCCCACCAAAAAAAAAAAATCCTGATTAAAGATCTAACTGTGAAAAGCTAAATTGTACAGGTTTTAGATAAAATATTAAGGCACATCATTAAGGCACTGGAGTAGGGAAGAAAACAAACAACAGGACAAAAAGCACCAATTCTAAAAAGAAAAGTAGTAGATTTGATTACATTTAAATATAGATGTTGGTGCAACACCTCCCATGAAAAATGTTAAGAGAAGAGACAGATTGGGAGAAGATTTTTGCCATGTGCACAACCAACAGTGCATTATGCAGATTACAACATTTAGAAACATAAAATGTAAACCAGCACCAGTACCAGGGTGGTGGATAACCTGTTGTAAGGTTACTGCACTGTAGGAGAAGTGGCATAATTTGTGGGAAGGGGGCTGTTAAAGATTAAAGATGTATATTGTAAAAATACATTTAAGGCAACCATTAAAAATGCAGTGTGACTAATAAGTGGTGAAAATTTTAATTACTAAAAACCCCAAAGCAGGCAAAACAGTGGGGCAGGCATCGTCGAATGCCTGAAACAGACAGAAACCTTCTAGTAAGATGGCAGACTTAACAGCAGTCTTATCAGTCATTCCATTAAGTGTTCGGTGATAGGATTAACATCCAGAATATATTTTGCAAAAAACACCTATAAACCAATAAGAAAAAGTCTCCACAACGGAAACGTTGGCAAAGGATATGAAGAGGAAATGCACAGAGGAAGAAACCAAATGCCTGGTAAGTATGAGAAGATACTTAACTGCCTTAATCAGGGAAATGCAAATAGAGATTTGCAGTAAAATGATTAACTACCATTTCACACTCATGGCGCTGGCAAAGGTTCTAAGTCCACTATCAGTGCGTGGTGGTGAAGATGTGAAAACAGGGCGCCCTGCACTGCTGCTGGCGGTATCACTGGGCAGTTCGGTGATCCCAGGGAAGATGGAGGTGCCCCTGGCACCCGTGTTCTGTGTCTCCTATGGTGCACAGTGACACATGTATAGATGTTCCTGGCAGCAGGTCTGTTTTCATTCCCTTGGGGAATGGAAAGTAAACTGGAGTTTACTCAGTCAATGAAATACTATATGGTGGTTAAAACGAAGGAACCAGATATGCTTGTTTAAATATGGCTGCATCTCAAAAACGATTAAAATAAAAAAAAGTTCCAACAGGTTGTGTCCTGGATTACATCCCTCACATCAAATGTGAAAATCCCCAAACCAGAGGAATGCACTGTTTACCGACAGCTGGTAAGAAAGGCAGCAAGAGGAGGGGGAACTCTCACCTCTGGGAAGGGGAGGGGAAGGACTGGATGGCACTGGCTTTATCTCTAGCCAGAACTTTCCATCTGTATAGAGAGGGCTGAGCCTGCTTACAGCACAGAGTCCTGCTCCTGCGGCCTCCCCGGCCTCTCCACCCCAGACCTCCCTCTGTGGGGTCGCAGTAGGTGATCAGGTATATTCCGCTTCTCCCCCCACCCCCCTTTAGGTGAGTCCCAGTCGGCTTTTCCTCGTCGGTAACCTGCTGAGGAGGCCTGCCCGCATTTTCTGTGGTGGCTGCTGCTGGCTTTTTATTTTATGTCACTGCCAGGTCTCGCCCCCTTCCAGGTAGGCACGCCGTGAGTGTGAGCGAACCTGCCCAGGACAAGGGGGCCGCCCACGGCGGGGTCTGCGGGGCTCCCCCCTCCCCCTTCCCCCCTCCCCGTGCTGGGAAGGAGCCTTCGCACAGGGGAGCGAATCTGCAACTCGGGGTAAACAAGTCACTTCCCACTCGGCCTCAGTTTCCTCCCCAAGGACGGCGCCGGCCCCCTCGCAGCCTCTCAGCGCCCTGCGATCCTCGGGACCCGGCCGCTGCGGGGGGCAGACAGCGCGCGGGCATTTCCCAGGCAAGCGCCCCGCCGCGCGGGCGCCCACCGCGGGGCGCCCCGGCCGGCGCCCGCGAGTGTGCGCGCGTGTGTGCGTGTGTGTGTGTGCGCGGGGCTGGTCACATGCGCGCGGGCTCGCTCCGCCGTGACGGGCGCCGCGGATCCCTTTGTGAGCGCGGGTCCGCTCGGCGGCGGCGCCCGGCCCCGGGGTCTGAGGCGCGCAGGGCGCCCGGCGGGGGGCCAGGCTGTCGGAGCCAATCAAGCCGCCCGCAGACCCCGGCACGTCGCCCGGGCCGCGCGCGCCGCGAGTCGTCTCCGGCGCTGCCGCGCGCCGGGCTGGTCGAGGGTGCCGGGCCGGCGAGGACCCCAGGTGAGGGGCGCGGGCCCCGCGGGCGGGGGCGCGGGCGCGGGCGCAGGCCCGGGCGGCAGGGCCCGCGCCGCACGACGGGCCGGCCCGGGGCTCAGGGCGTGTCCGGCGCCGCGCGGCGGCGGCTCGCTCGCCACTGTTCGCTCCTACCGGCTGTAGATGGAGCTGTCTGGGTTCCTGCGGCCTCCGACGAGCCCCGGGGTGGTGCTCTTGAATCGGCCTGCGCGGGACGTGCGTCCCAGGATGCAGTTTGCAGCAACATGGCAGCGGCGGGGCAGCGCGCCTGCTGAGGCGGCGCCGGGACGGCAGCGCAGCTCGCGGCCGCGCGGGGAGCCGGGGGCCGCAGGCCGGGGGTCGCCGCCGCCGCGCGCCGGGGCCCAGCTCGCGGCCCGGCCGCCGCCCGCAGCGCCGCGCGCCGCGCTCCGACGCCCGCCCCGCCCGCGCGCCCGCCCCGCGCGCCCCACGCAGCCCGGGCCCGACGGCCGCGCGTCCGCGCGCGCGCGGGGAGGCCAGGCCGGGCGGCCGGCGGCGGCGGAGAGGCCGAGGGCGGCGTGCGCGGGGCCCGCGGCGGCGGAGGCGGCGGCGGAGGCGACGCGGGGCCGGGCCGGGCCCGACCGCGCGGGGAGGACGGCCATGGCCGAGGCGGTGAGGGCGGCCCGCGCGCGCGCGGACGCGCGGACGCGGGGCCCCGGGGACGGCCCGCGCGCCCCGGGCTCGGCGGCCCGGCCTGGGGTGTCGGTAAGGGACCCAAACGCTGCGACGTTGGGGGGTGCGGGGGGGGTGGCGCGGGGTGGGGGCGGGGAGGGCCCGCGCGCCCCTGGACCGGGGCGGGGGGGGGCTGCGGACCGGGGCCGGCGCCGTCCGGGCGAGCGCGGCGGCGGGGCCGCGCCGGGCCGGGCGGGGGGGCGGCGGCGGGCGGGGGCGCCCCGGGCGGGGGACGCGCCGCGCGCCCTGCGGCGCCGGCGCCGCGTCCGTCGGGGTGGCCGCCGCCGCGCGCTTTCCGCAGAGCTCGGCCCCGCGCCGCCCCCCGCGGCCCCGGCCTCCCCATTTCGCGGAGCCTCCACACTGAGGCGCCCACACCTGGCGCCGACCTGCTCCGCCCGGCCCAAGGTCACGCAGCGAGCGGGCCCCGCAGCGCCCGGGCCGCGGCCTGGACGGGGAGGGGGCGGCGGACGCGGCCCGTCGGGGTGGGGGTGGGGGTGGGGCTGGAGGGTGGGGGCCGGATGTGAGCCCCGGGGGCGCCCGGCCCCGCGCCTCCGCCGGGGGGAGCAGGTGACCCTCGGGCTCGGGCGGCGCGGCCCCCGGAGGGCCCCAGGCCGAACTCCTGAGTCTCCAGACGGGCGGGGGGGGGGGGTCTGGGCAGCGGGCCCCTGAGGGCTTGGGCGCCGGCGGGCCTCGCCCGGAGCCGTTCGCGTGAATCGGCCCAGAAACCTCCCCGCAGACCCGCTCCCCGAGGCGCAGCAGCCATGCTGGCAGGGTTGCTGCAGGGGCGCCCGCGCCTCCGAGCCTCAGTTTCCTATTGTGTCCAGGACGGGGTCGGGATGGGGGTAGCAGGCTTTCCGAAGCGCTTCCTCGTCCTTAAAAAATAATCGTCGCCGTGAAATGGTTAGGAAGGTGAAATGAAGATTTTATTATTATTATTTCTTTAATGTCTTCCCCCAGGCGCGGGTCTGCAGGGCGCTCTCTAAGGCTGGGTGAAGCACCCCCGGTCGTACCAGAAAATGGCACAGCTTTCTCTCCGAGTCAGAGGTGTAGGGTCAGCCTGGTTTTATGCTAATGGGGCATGAATCCTGGAGACTCCATCCACCCAGGGTTCCTGGGGTAGGAAGGGGCAGTTAAATGTTGTAAAATACAGTTCAGAACAATTCTCCCCCCCACCCCCCACCCCCACAGATGGGGAATGCAAGCTCATCCGTGTGAGACACGGACAGCCCAGTCCTCCTGTTAGCCACTTCTTTCTGCGGAGGGTAAAACCGTGATCGATCGCAAGGGGCTTTTATTTTGGTGCGGGGGAGGGGACAGGGCCCTGTGGCCCCTCGTCTCCTCCACAGTCCTCCAGACCCTCCAGATCCGGAAGTGGAGAGAGACAGCCTCATAATGGAGAGCGAAGAAATGGTATTTTCCTCTAGGGCTCCGATTAGACTGGTTGGTTAAGATGTCTTGCTCTGCTGGCTTTATTTACTGTACTGAAGCTTGTTTTCATTGTTTTGGATAAACCCCCTGTATTACTCAGGGAGACTAACTTGGCCTGAAGGGATTTTCCCTTCTTCCTACTAGTTGTAGGCAAATACCCTAATC
The DNA here is from genome assembly GCA_030015415.1 of Cynopterus sphinx. Lineage (NCBI taxonomy): Eukaryota > Metazoa > Chordata > Mammalia > Chiroptera > Pteropodidae > Cynopterus > Cynopterus sphinx. Next base: position 2,323,790 of record CM057393.1, read on the forward strand.
CCCTCTGAGGATGGGGCCATAATGTGTCTATTGTGTCACATATCGCCAGTCACTTTCCCTGTGTCTGAGGCTCTTATCCCAGAGGGAAGTCCAGTCTTGCCCTCACCTGTGAGGAGCTGAGAGGTGGCTTAGTTGTTCACAAGCTTTCAGGTTTGGGGGTCCGCGAATCCCTTGAAAGTGTTTGCAGAATTTTGTGTACGTGAGCACGTACGTTTTTTTGAGGGGGAGAAGCCATTTCCTAGGTTTTTGGAGGGAACCCTGACCCCAGTTTTAAATGGAGATGTCTTCACAGGTAGGCCTTCCGACTCCCCCGTGAGAGAACCTCCCACAGATCTTTGTTTAATCTCCAAGGCTCTGGATTTTAGAGGTAAAAAGGGTTCAGCGCACCGACCAGCTGCCTCAGTTGACTGCCGAGACCTGGAGGTGAACTACAGTGTGAGATGAAACCAAGGCCCTGGCGCCAGAGCTGTGTGACCTTGGGCAGTTAGTTACTTGGCCTCTCCAGGCCTCAGTGTCTTCAGGTGCTAAGTGTGGACAATAACTCTAGGAGTCCCTGTTTCGTAGAGTTATGTGAGGATTAAATGAGGTAACTCTGTAAAATGCTTAAAACAGTTCATGGCACATAATAAATGCCAAATAATTGTTAGTATCGTCCTACTAATTAGCTCTGACTTTGCCAAAACAAGGTCTTAAACCTTCAGTCCTTGGTTTAAAAATGTAATGCTGTTTCAGTCAAGAGACCCATAAGTGAGTGAATGAATGAATGAATGAATGTGCTGGAAGATACAAATAGGTTTAGATGATCTTTGGTAAATGATTGGAGAAACTTCATTATTTACCCTAATTTTTTCTCATAACTCAACAGTCTGTACTGTTGGTTCAGGCAGCAGACATTTATCGAGCACATACTATATCCCAGACTGGACACCAACGATATGTTAATTTTCAAACAAAGAAAATGGGACTTCAGTTACTTTAAACATCACTTGTGCATGGTGCTTAGTGATTGGCATCCAGTGAGTCCACTGAAGATCTCTGGTGAGGAAATTTGCGAACATTGTTACAGGAGGGATTCTAGTCAGTTCCAACAAACTGTTGATTGTCTGGATAGGTAAATGCAGAGCTAGTCACTTGGAAGATCTTGGCTCGGTGTCCCTGAGGACGCAAGAATTCTCTAAGCGTGGATGTGTGAAGGTGGGGGACAGGGAGAGTGCGACTAATTGAAATCCAAAAAGGAATCAATCTTTATTTTGTTTCTAGTCCCCACCAGTCTTGGCTCAAGTCACAAAACTGAGTGACTTCAGCTCTGTTTCCAGGCCTCCTACCTCCTCATTCCCCAGCTCAGGAGCCATAGGGTTCCTCCTTATGTCAAGGTCAACCCATAGTGTAAAAAACTCTTTTAGGAACTTTAGTGATGTCAACAATTCAGCTTTTATCAGAGTCTGTGAAACTTAAGATCATTGTGTATCCTCGCTGTCGAGCACAGTGAGGGAAAGGACGTGGGCACCCTGGCTGCCTGATAATTTGAGTTAGAAGCAGTGGGGCTGGATGTCAAGTTTACCTGTGAGGTAAGTCGGTCAATGGCCCCGGCGCCTGCCAGTGATCACCCCTCACCTTGCTGGGACTCTCAGGATAGGAACAATGCCTGGCATCGACAAAATTGTGCTGTTTTTCAGAGTTTACTTAATGCTCATTGCTCAAAGAGCTCAGTGAGGTAGGAGGTGTGTCCGATAATCATGCTCATTTTATTGATGAAGACTGAGGACAGAGGTTGAATAACCGGGCCAAGGTGACACAGGCAGCAAGAGATGTAGATGGCCTAAGAGCCAAAAGTTCTCATTCAAGGCCAGGACCCTTCTCTCTGACCCTGCGACTCATGCGATGGTTCCTGTGGAGCGTGTGCTGTGAAAAAGGAGGTGCTCCGCAAAGAGCAGAAGGTGGCGTGACCAGCTTGTTGTTAATACTGGTTTTATAACTGACGTCTGAATCAGTGCTAGGGTCTCACGAAGAGATTCGTGTCCGCGGAACAGACCTGATTGCTACCAACGCCCTTTTGACGTGGGCGCTTGTTTATCTTTGGCATTTATTTTGCCAGCCGGAGACGGTGGCCTTCAGTCCTGCCCTTTCCTTCACTACAGGCCCAGCAGCTGGACATGGAGACTCAGCGCTCGTCGCCTCTGGCATTCCCCAGTGTTCTGCCGGAAGAACCCCCGCGACAGGGCCCTGCCGGTCTCCCCCGAGACACTCTGTTCCAGTCTCGCGTTCTTCCCCCCAAAGAAACTCCATCTCTGAATCCCACCACTCCCCGGCAGGGCTCCCTGCCCCACACTCCCAAGCAAGAGACCTCGGGCCGGATGCCACAAGTGTCCCAGAAGGGACCCTCACTCCAGTACCCTGCTGCCCCTGAGCAGGAGATGCAGCGCCAGGGCCCCCTGACTTCCCAGGAGGGGACCCAGTATCCACCCCCAGCTGCTGCTGACCAGGAAGGCTCCCTCCTCTCTCAGTCCACTCATCAGGAAGCCCCACCCCGCTCCCCCGAAGTTCCTGAGAAAGATCCCCTCACCCACTCCCCCACAGTTCCCGAGACCAACATGGACCCCCTGCTCCAGAACCCAGTTTCCCAAAAGGACACCCCCTTCCAGGTCTCTTCTGCAGCCCAGAAGGACACGCCACTGCCGACGGCGGAGATCACCCGCTTGGCCGTGTGGGCTGCAGTCCAGGCGGTGGAGAGGAAACTGGAGGCCCAGGCCATGCGGCTGCTGACGCTGGAGGGACGCACGGGGACAAACGAGAAGAAGATAGCCGACTGCGAGAAGACGGCCGTGGAGTTCGCAAACCATCTGGAGAGCAAGTGGGTTGTGCTGGGGACGCTGCTGCAGGAGTACGGGCTGCTGCAGAGGCGGCTGGAGAACATGGAGAACCTGCTGAAAAACAGAAATTTCTGGATCCTGCGGCTGCCCCCCGGCAGCAATGGAGAAGTTCCCAAGGTAACCCCGTCCCAACCAGGGCTCCCAAGGAGTGATCTCAATTGGGAGGCGTTTCAGGAATTTAGTTTGATATAGAAGAAGGGGGAAGCGATGGTCAAGGAGGAGAAAAGTATAACAGCGGTGCCTGGTAGCCGGGAGCGTTTCACAAACAGGACGGCCGCGGTCAGACTGTTTCTCCTGCTGAGCGAAGAAGCGTGGGTTAGGAGACTGGAGAAATGTCCTAGTGCGCGGATCGTCAGATGAGAGGGGCGTTCAGCCCCAGATGTCCGAAAGGACAAGGAGGCAAAGCGCAGGCCAAGTGACAGAGCCGTGTCCAGGCCTCACCGTCAGGGACCCGGGGCTGTGGATCCGCGGTTCACCGTCGGTGCAGGGAGAGCTCGGAGTGGCGTGGGGCTCTGTCCGGCTCAGCGTTTTCATCAGCTGACTTAGAAACCACGTTAATGCCAGGGGAAATGTGATTCAGGAGGGATCCTCAAAAAACTATAGAGAACAGTCAGGTTTTAATATCCCAAGATCCTGAAAGACCTGGAACGTGGACCAGGTTTCCTCCCGTCCCTTTGCACTGCTGCCCGCTCCACTGCCTCGTGCAGGAGCAGCTCGGGCTGTACCCTCCAGGCCGGCGCTTCTCCAGCGTTACTGGGGGTCTTACTAAATGCAGAACCTGAGTTAGTGCACCTCAGGTGGGGCCCGAGAGTGCATTTCTAGTAGGTTCCCTGGCAGTGCTGTTGCTGCTGGGCTACACACCATGCTTTGCAGCCGTGAGGATTATCCCGTTAGAGAGGAAAAGGACCAGACCTCTAGAGAGGCCCTTGGTGACACCCCAGAACTGCGCCTTAGGGCTTTCCCACTCCCCTCCTAAGAAGAGGTGTTTGAGCCAGGCCGGGGGTTGGGGCCGTTCATTGCCTGGGGATTTGGCAGCTGAAGGCCTGTGACTGCCCTCCAGTTGGTCCCAGCTGAGTTTGTCGTGTGTTTTCAGGTCCCTGTCACATTCGATGACGTCGCCGTCCATTTCTCGGAGCAGGAGTGGGGTAACCTGTCCGAGTGGCAGAAGGAGCTGTACAAGAATGTGATGAGGGGCAACTACGAGTCTCTGGTTTCCATGGGTAAGGAGGCTTTCCATGCAGCACACGCAACCCTCCTCTAGTCCTCGGGCCTCTGTGAGGGAGCTAGGACAGATGCGGGCACTCCTGCCTTACTGCTCAGGTGACTGAACGCTTGTCATCTGTTGAGGCCTTAGTGTTCCTTGGGTTCCTGACCCCACTGTGCAGAGAGGAGGCTGTGACTCACGGAGGTCCTAGGTCCCCACCAGGAAGTCACAATTTCACTGAGCGCTCTCTCACCCCAAACTTTGTGGAGTCTTGTTGTTTTCACTAGATAACAGCTTTTAAGGATGAAAACCTGGAATCACTATGGTTTTCTATGTATACTTTTCTCTGATATGGGTCACTCTTCGGGCATACAAAAAAGTTAGAAAATTTTAAATACTCTGTTTCGTAGAAATGTTGATTCTCACTGTCTCTCCATAAGGTAACTGTTCTCTCTTAAATTTGTTTCTTTCCTTTTAAAGTATCTACATAACCACGAAAATTCAGCAACTTAGATTTATATAGTAAAGAGCAACTCCCATCCTCTGACCAGTACCACTCCCCAGAGGTAGCCTCTGAACCCACTGGCCTGTGTGGTTTCTCATCTAATTTTTATGCACGTGCAAACACACACACGATGCATGCACTCGTATACACGCGGTTTGTGGTTTGCACAAATGGGACCACACACTGACTTTACCTGCTGGTGGGTCCCAGACAGCGTTCCACGTGAGCACACCCGGGCCTGCTTGGGAAGATGAAGCACTGGGCATTTGGTGAGCAGCGGCTGGGCCTTGGTTCCTCACTGTTGCACTCACCTGAGCATTTCAGTGGCACGGACTCCCAGAAGTAGGTGTGCAGAGCAGAGGGTACACATTTACAGTATCATAGCCACTGCTACGGTGCCCTCCGAGGCTCTGCGTCTATGCAGCCGTGTGTGACAGTGCCACTTCTCCACGCCCCAGCCCAGTAGATGTTCTCCTGTTTTAAAGAGTTGTCTTTCTGAGGGCTGAAAAATGGCACCTTTGATGATTAGTGAACTTGTTCATCTTTTCATATGTTTACTGGCCATTTGCATTTATGCCGTGAATTGCCTATTCATGTCTTTGCTTTTTTATTCTTTACTTGATTACAGAAGCTGTTTGTATGTCATTAAGGATGTTAACTTTTTGCCTTACATATGACAAATGTGAGTGTAATAATGTTTCCTCAACTTTCTTCATCTTTTAACTTTATTTCCAAAGAACTTTAAACATTTTTTTAATGCAAGGAAATCTATCAGTGTTTTGTGTGATGGCTTCTAGACTTTATCAGGTTTAGTTTATCATTTTATACAATTTCAAAAGTCTTGTGCCTTTGTCATGAAAAAGTCGGCCACCTGTGAGCAACAGGAGCGACAGGTGGCAGAAGGGCTGCTTTCCATTGGTGACAGGCAGTGCCTCACTACCGGTCCCCTCAGGGGAGGACACAGAGTGTGATTAACACACACATGTGTGTACGTGCAAACACACAGTGGGCTCCAAGAAAAGGGCCAGAAACTTGACCCATTTCTTTTCCAACATGGTCAGCCCCAGGTCGGGGAACTGCTCCTGCTGTCACACTAACACAGGTGACGCCTTTGCAGCATCCAGTGCGACCTCACCCCACAGTATATCTTCTTTCCTTCCTTCTGCCCAGACTATGCAATTTCCAAGCCAGACCTCATGTCACAGATGGAGCGCGGGGAGAGGCCCACCATGCAGGAGCCGGAGGACTCAGAGGAGGGTGAGGCGCCTGCAGATCCCAGTGCTGGTGAGTGGCTGCCGTGGCCCAGAGCTCTGCCTTCTAGGTCTTCAGCGCCGGGCGTTGCCGGCCAGGGTGGGCCCTGCACGGAGACCTCGGCCAGCCGTGCACAGGAAGGAGGCTCATCTGCAGGGTCCGGGCCTGCCTGGGGCCTCCATGACTGCCCAGCTGATAAATAGGTATGCTGTTGGGGTCCTTGTCTCAGGGAGTTTTTGACGTTACTGAGTGTCACCACACTCTCCACGGGAAACAAAACAATTGAAAGAAAGGTGGTCACATGTCAGGGTTCCCGTGCACCATGGAACTCCCTGGAGAAGGGCCACGTCCCAGTCCTGCAGACAGTCAGTGGAAGGATAGGGACAGACATGGACTTGACCCAAAGTGTCCTACAATGTGCAGGACAGTGTCGAGTCAAGGCTGTTAGATGGCGGCGGCAGCCTTGGCCATGGGCTCCAGTGCCATCCCCAGCGTCGAGCTGCCTGTCTTCGAAGCCTGGCCTCTCTGCTCGCTAGCAGTGTGATTTTCAGTACTCGGCCATTTTGGAGGCCTCATTCATTCCTCGTCTATTAAATGGGATGGGTACTGATCTCTAGGGCCTACCATGGTGACTGGAATGCAGCAACGGCCTGGTAGACACCAGCTACCGCCATTCTGCGTGGGGTGTTGCCCCTTCCACACCGGCCACCGCGACAGCCCGCACGCTTGCTCTGCAGTGCTGTCACTGTCTGTGGTCCGTTTTGGGAGCTCCTGGTGGAGTGGCCTTCAGACCTGCGTCGCTCCCCTTGAAGGCCTTCAGTGAAGGTGGACCCTTTCTGTTTTAGCCTCACGTCACTGGTGGTGATGGGGGATAATCCGTCAGGACAACACTGGGGCCAACAGTCAGGTCTTGTTATGAAGCCGTGTCATTGGTTCTGGGACCTGTAAACGGGCTCCAAGGACGAGGCCCAGAAACATGGACGCGAAGTCAATCCCATGGACTAAGCGAAGGCAGCTTATGGAAGAGAAAGAATCCCATGGAAAAATAAGTGCTGGAGTCTTTCAGAGAAATCAGTGTCATTACATTCTAGAGATTTAAATCAAGGGGAAAGGCTGACCCTGAATTCATCTGGCAGACAGAAAAGATGGATTTAAAAGTAGATGAGAATTGGGGGTAAGGGACAAAATGTGGCACATGGCAGAGTGATCTTTTGCTTGGGGGAAAGAACTTTGTATCTGAATTGGCCACATTCAATATGAAGGGCCCAGTGGGAAGCAGAAGAAATAAGAAAGAAGGCAAAGAATGAGACAGTGGGAGAGGTAATTGGTAAAACTCTAAGATCCAGTCTCATGTCCCAGTGCGGTTTTGTGGTCCAGGTGCTGCTCTCCCGGCATCTTCTTAGAAGGGCTGGAATGGCAGCATCGTCAGCTCGTCACACCCTCGTCACATGTGGGCCTCCCCCAGAGTGGGGCCAGAATCAAACAGCAAGTAACTGCACCCACCCTTCCCCGGGCTGGGTCCTGGCCATGCACATCCACAGCCTGAGCTTCTGCGGGGGGCGGTGGCTGCACAGAGGCCGCTTCAAATGGCTGGCACGCACCATTTGTCCCAGTAACCATCTCCAGCTACTTGGAGCCTGCACTGAGGGGGGGACAGGAGAGGACATGGGAACCACTACTTCATGGCCTCAAATTCGCACCTCTGTGTGAAACCAAAGGCCCTGACCTCTGGAGAGCAGGGAGGTTCTGTGCATCTGCAGTTATTGGTGCCCCAAACGTGCCAATAGTGACTTGTCTGTCCATGTGTCTTCTCCCTTAAAAGAGCAGCTGCAAAGCCAGCCCTGGGCCAGACCCAGTGGTGTGGTACCAAGGGGGAAAGTCTAGAAAATTGAGAATTTTGTAGTTAAATAGACCCAAACATGGCAATTTTATTAACTGGCTAAGTAAATTCATTTACGAAACTGTTATCTACGGTTTAGCTCCCTAAGGGTGAGGAGACCCAAGGATGGTTCATATAGCAGCCCTGCTCTCGAAGTACCCAGCCTGGGGCTCCTAGCCACAGCCCCGGAAGGGTGGCAGTGGAGGCCTGGAGGAGCCAGGTAACGTTTCACCTAACAGATTAGCAGAGCGTAAAACACCAGGAGGCATGGCCGAGGTCCACGTTCTCATACGCTGTGTGTAATGTTGCAGTCTTTTTAGAAAGCAACTTAATATTTTGTATTCTTAAAATGTTTTTCGAATATTTAAAATGTGTGTGTACTCGACCTAACCGTTTCCTTTCTGAGAGTCTGTGGCCTGGGAAAGAATCCAAAGTGTGGATGAAGATGTACAAATATTACACTATGTTATGATAGGCTGTTCTGCGACCACAAAAGTCATGTTTATGAAGAGTTCCTATACTGTAAACTTCACTGTGTCTCTGTTATGTAGTTCATCAAATGTTCTTTGTACCAGGTACTGTGCTAACTACTAAAACGCTCACACATGTAAAAATAGGGAGTCACTAACTCTGATGAGCTGTGAAGACCAGTGTCCAGGGCAGAGAGAGACAGCCTGGAGGCCTTCAGTGAGGCTGAGAGATGAGAAATGCCTCTTTGAGGAATTAGGGCCTTTTGTGGAAACCTAAAGAACAGCTGGGGTTCTAGTTGCTCCCAAAAACTCGCACTGGAGGGAGGAGAGACTGGGGCTAGGAGATAGCTGGAGGCTCCTTCGCAGTCCAGGTAGGAGCCCACGGCCTCACCCCGGGGGAGCTGGGTGTCCGCCAGGCGCGTTTGGCAGTGGACTCCAATGATGTAGGCATCAGCGGCCGTTGAGTGTTAGGGAGAAGGGGCGCCAGGGCTGACTCCCAGGGCTGTGACTTGAGGAAGAGGGTACTCGGTGACAACAGGAGGTTCAGATCTCGGGACATGACAAGAACACGTCAGGTTGAGATCCCTGTGAAACATTAAGAAGAAAGGGTTGAGAAAGCGGCTGAGTGAGGGGGAGGGGGGATGGCACGGGCCAGGCCCGTGGCGGCCCTGACCCGGGGTGGAGACTTGGAATACATGGGTCTGGGTGGGTCCAGGAGTTTGTATTTTTAAAAAGCGTTGAGGTGATTCTCCTGCGCAGCCAGGTCAGAAACCACCGTGGGAGGATTTGGGGACAGAAGGAGGAACAGAGGAAATCCAAGGAAACCGACCGAGCGGCCAGAGGGCAGCGGGAGGTGAAAGTGGCGCCGACCGGGCGTTTCGGGGAAGAGCGGGCGCATCCCGCGGGCCGAACCCCGCGGCGTGCTGTGACGGTGTGGGGGCAGACAGGCGACTGCTAGGTTTGCACACGGGCAGCGGCGGTGACCTTAGCAAGGGACACGTGGCGTGTCGGAGTGGAGGCCGTCGGCGTGAGCTGTGGAGTGAAGGGAGGGAGCTCGTGTCGACGGAGGTCTCGGGTTCAGCTGTGAGTGGGGAGCGGCAACTCGGGCAGCAGCTGGGGTGCTGGGGGTTCTCGTTTGCTTCAGATGGAGATCGGGAAAGCCTGCTGGAGATGTCGATAGGAATGATCCGTTTGATAGGGGAAGTTCAGGACACAGATGGAAGCTGGGAGTACCGTAAGAAGTCAGTGGCATAAACGTAAGACAGGAAAGTCCCGGTTGGAAGCATGCTGAACTCACGTTACTCTATGCCTTGTACGGTTTTCTGAAGCGAGCACACGTTAGTCTCACTGAGTAGAAGTTACTGTTTGAAAAACAATGCACGAGTAAAGACTTCGAGTTAAAGATGGCAGGTCGAACGTGTGTTTACTCCCGCCTCCCACAATCCTTCTGAAGCAGGAGTGAAGGGACTTGAAAAAGAGTGAACAAGGACGCAACAGCAACCAAATTTTGGAATCCTAAAAGCAAATGGCTGGACGATTACTGGTTTCTTAGAAAGCTGATTCAAAATCGGAATTGGGGAAAGCTGAGAGCAGGCCCAGTTTGCACTCTACCCCGCCTCCCACTCGGGACTTAGGAATCGGCACCAGAGACTCCAGTGTCTTTGAAAATGGGGGTAAAGGTGAGGCTAGAACAGAGAGTTCGAGGAACATCGCTTAAGAGAGGCCTTTAAAGGCACTGCTCCCCTCGTCACCTCCCCCAGTCCTGGCATGTGCCTCTTCCAACCCCAGTAGATGACCAAGGCCTAGTCTCTGGAGAGGGCGTACAGGAGGGTCTCCGGACATGGGCACCAGGCACCACTGAGGGTGGGGTACCATGCTGGAAACAAGGGAATAAGCGAAACCTGACATACAGATGTTGAGATCTCCAGCCTTCTTTCCTAACCCGGCTCCCCAGATGATGTTGACATCCAGGGATAAACCCTTGGGGCAGGACATTGGAAGAGTTGGATTTAGAGACCTTGGGGACCAGACAGGAGATTTCCCAGTGAAACGACCTGGCGAAGTCGTCCTACTGGGAGGCCATAGTCAGCCCGCCCTGCCTGAGTGCACCAGACTCAGTTCTCTTCCGAGGGTCCCACCTTTAGTATAAATGGATGACCAGGAACCACAGACGTTAGGGAAAAGCCTCTAACATAAGAGACCAAAGGGGAAAAGGCAGGAAAAATAAATTTTGAGGAAACAGACATTGCAGAGAGGGAAAAGAAGAATGTGTGTGTGTGTGTGTGAAGCATATACATGTAATCCTTACATAAAAGAAATGAATACGTCCATGATGAAAAAGGACAATGCTTGTTTTTCTTTAAAAAAATGAATAGAAAGAAACTCTTGGAAATTAAAAATATAATAATACAAATTTAAAACTCAGCAGCAGTATTAGATGATAATATTGAGTACACATCTCAAAGCAAAAAGTCAAAAAAGAGAACAGTCTACAGCCAGGCCACCCTGATCGTGTCTGATCTCATCTGATCTCAGAAGCTAAGCAGGGATGGGCCTGGTTAGTACTTGGATGGGAGACCACCTAGGAAGACCAGGTGCTGTAGGTGTTAAAAAATAAAACAGGAAAAGTAAGGGAAAGGATGGAAGTCCGACATCCAGATAATGGGAATATCAGAAAAGAATAGCAAAAACAGGAAAGAAGGAATCAGCAACAGAATAATTAAAGAAAAATGTCCAGTTCTGGAAGACATGGTTTTCCAGATAGAACGAGCCCACCACTGCCCAGAACAATGGATGGAAATAGGCCCACACCTTAGATAGTTCAGCAAGAAATTCCAGAGCCACTGAGGACAAAGGCCATCCTGCAAGCTCCAGGGAGGGGGGAAAAAAAAAACAGAAAATGGATTCACAGAAACCAGACTTAGGATGGCTCTGGACTGTTCAACAGTCATGGGAAGCTACAAGACAGTAGAATGCCACTAAAATTCTTTAAATGTTAAAATTAGAAAATACTGTCCAGCCATTCTAGAATTTGGTATCTAGTCAGACTATTTTAATTAAATATGAGAGAGCGTGAAATCGAGACACTTGAGTTCGGGGTTTCCCATGCCCGCCTTTCTTAAGCTGGGGGAGATGCTTTGCCAAAATGAGGAAATAAACCCAGAAAGAGACCTTAGGCACTCAGAGCAGGAGAGGTGAAGACAATCTGGGTGCTGCTGAGGGGGAAGTCCAAGAAGGAAGCTGGGTACCTGCAGGCCACTGGGCCAGACTGGAGCACATCAGAAGTTTCTAGGAATTTTTTCAAGTAGATGAAATTGAGAAATATCCAATATGTGTGAACGATTTGAGAGTTGCAGAGCAGGATTGGGGGAGTTCGGAGCCAAGTTCATGAGAATTTGTAGTAAGCTAAGCAGAGGAAGAAGTTGTTAGTACCAGGGAAAGCAAAAAAGGTTTTATAGGCACAGAAAAGTAACTAAAGTATACAATTATCGTTCAATTTTAAATAATGTTTACGTACTCTAATAACACAAAACACCCACTATTGATCCAGCCAGAATTACAAACTAAACTGGAACGATCAGAGATTTGGAAGAAACGTGGCTCGGTGAGGAAGAGGTGGTCCTCACCTGCAGTTGTTGGAAGTCAGTGGATTACACATAAAATTGAAACTTCAAAGAATAGCAACATAAACATGTTTCGTAGAGTTATGAAGATAAATGGCAAAAGAATCAGCTACAGGAATGAAAGTGGCCGCTTCTGGGGAGCAGGTGACATGGGGTTAGGGTGGAGGAGAGCTGTTGAAAAGCAGGTTTCGAAGAGCTGTTTGACTCTCTGGCCTATGTGCATGTACCACTTAAAAAAAAAGAGGAACTAATATGCCAAAATTTTACAAATCTAACAAAGTGTAGCCATGAGAAGGTTGGAGAGCCAGTGTCAACCCACCGTTTCCTCCCTTTGAGCTTGCAGACAAACTTAACGTGGCAGTCAGTACTGGTTTTCCTTTCTAAAAACCTTCAAAGTTTCGTCCACATAATTCTCTCTCAAGAGGCAATTTCTTCTACTTTATGTGCATGTGGTCACACGTACACGACCTTAATTATTTAATGCATAAATACATACTCCGTGAAAAAACAAAAATCCAAACAATATGGAAGTACATTGTTTGGCTACTTGCTTTTCTCAATAGTATATCTTAGACACCTTCACAGGCCAGAACATGTAAATTGATCTCTTCAACAGCAGACCATACTATTCTGTGTATTGATTTGATAATTTATTTTTAAAAACTCCAGTTGCTGTAATTTAGATGTTTCTAAGTTTCAGTGCTTCACTAGAGATCCTTTATAAATATATCTTTGTGCATTTGTCCGAAACTTTAGAAGTAGATTTTCTGGGTCAAAGGTTAGACACAATAAATTTAATATTCGCCTGTGCCCTTCAAAACAGCTGAGCCAATTTATGTAGCTTCAGCATTGCATGAGACCACCTGTTTCCCCACACCCATGGCAGTAGTAGGTGTTACTTATCTCTTTATCATTTGCCAGAGTGATGGCCAGAAAGGACAATATTTTGATGTTTTCATTTGACTTCCCTAAGAGTGAACTTGAGTATATTTTCGTACTTTTATTGATTACCAGTGTGTCTGCTTTTATGAATTGCCTTTTGCCCATTGTTCTTTTGGACTATTCATCTTTTTATTATTGATTTGTAAAAGCTTTTTAAATATTAAGGCTATTGGCTCTTTTCTTATGTATGTGAATACGTTTCCGAGTTTACGGTTTACCTGTGTATAGTATTTATGTGAATGCTGTATAGCTGTTTCACATTTTCGTGTTCAAACTTATCAATCTTAAGTGTTTATGTATTCAGATTTACCAGTGACTTTCTTTATGGTGTCTGGGTTTCCTGTCAAGTGTAGAAATACTTAACTCGGCTCATTTTATTAAGTAAACATTATGATTGAAGGCCCTGGGCCTATGAGCTTTTCAGTATTCTATAAAGAATATTGGAAACCTGAAATAAATTATTTTTTGCTCCAGAAAACAAAAAGGAAATTGCAAAATGTAAATAATTAAATGTTTCAGCGTCTACAAATATAACATTCTATCAGCTTCATTAATTATTAAATTTAGTGTTCGCGAACATTAAATACATTTGAACATTTGAAAACAATTTGTAGGACAGGTTTTTCCCATCTCACAAGAGTTCTTATGAAGAAACGTGATCACAAAGATTAAAAAGCAATCACAAATGTTTTTTATAGCCAAACAAGATCAAGGCAAAACTACCAAAATTATTCCCAAAACAATTACAGCAGAAATTAATAGTTGCAATGGGTTGGCACGTCACAGGCATTCGGAATGACTCCAGGCAGCCTCCAGAAGGACTGTCTGAAGTCCCAGAGGTCTAGGAATAGCCTGTTCCTCATTCGAAGTTGAAAGAAGATAGAGGAAAAAAGGCTGTTTTTCTCCTAACACTAGTGTGACTTTATTACCTGTGTTTAGATTTCTGACTCACCGGTCGCGTCACTACTCTGAAGTGAGATGTGTGACAGTGGCTTCTTCCCCCTCTAATCAGGAAGCGGGTTATCTTTACTCCATGCTTTGCAAAACTTTTTGAAATGCAACTTCTGGTCATAAACTATGTTCCCACCACGTATGTGTCCTCAATTAGCTTTTTTAAATGGGAGAACAAATCGCTGCTTCTAACTGCACGTTGGTAACCAGTGCTCTTTCAGACGTCTTCTGGGCAGGGAGACCCTCAGAGGGAAACGACTGGCTTCCTTGCTGTCTAACGAATGGGGAGGGGCAAAAACGTGGTGGTTTCGAGGGAGAAAGAACTACATGTCGTAGAGAAGAGCAGAAGCGTGCTTGGGGTTCAGAGGGGAGCACAGCTGTGTTCAGCCGAGAGCAGTGTAAGAAGTTCAGTGGAGTGGGGGACATTGGAGGGGCGTCTCCATGTAGGGGCAGGTATTGGAAGGCGGTGGCCTTCAAGGTGGGGCACCCACACCCGTGACAGTGCAGGGTCCAAGAGACTCAAGAGATGGTGTTGAAGGTTCAGTTTCTAGGTCCTTAGTTCATCTGTTCTCATTGATAAAACCCATGGGCGAGAGGGCACAGCGCATGCGGCCCCTGCCATGCTGGTGCTCTCCCCCACCCCCTACTCTGAACTGAAGAACAGGCACCTCCCACCCACCCCTACCTTATTATGGAGTATTTGAAGTATAGGAAGCCCCCTGGGTCACAAAACAAAGGGACGTTCCCAAATGTTGGGCCACACAACCGGAAGTGCATTGCTCTGAGGCCTAGATGCTGAATTCTTTTGCAAGTTAGACCATTTGCAATACTTTGCTTTCAGCAGAATTGAATGAGAAACTAATTAAGTTGTCAGCTAATAGGTCACTGAAAACAATTTTTGATGATGTTAACCATGTGCTTTCATGGCATTATAATTCAGAAGTTCAAAGAATCGAGGGACGGTTCCATAACAAAGCCCCTGCCAGCTGTCACATATCAATATAAATGAGCTTTCCCTGATGCTTGTTTATAAAAACAAAAAATAGGAATTGGTTTCATTCCGAACTCTATCTCGGACAATGAGGATATTCATCCTCAGATAAGCAAACTAATTGGGAAAAATGTCTATCCATCCCTGTAAGAGATGCACTCCCAACAACCTTTTCCTTTTCTATCCTGAATAACTATCATTCTACAGTAATAATAACTGAGGCTAATCTAATGGGGGTGGGAGAACACTTAGACCTGTGGCTATCAGTAATGAAAGCAAAATTAATCTTCCAATTTACACACTTTTGTGGTAGAGTGGTGGGTGAAGTGACCAGTCAAAGGCTTCTAAGCTTAAAAATATGTTCTATTAGGAAAAAGTTCTACGGGCAAAGTGGGAATGGAAATGGAAGTTCAAGGTGGAAAGGAATGATATAAAAATTGTAACTGTCGAAGAAGAACTTGTTCGTGTATTTTAAGTGAATAATGGTGGGTTTAAAATTGCGAGGGTTCTCGGATTCCACTGGTGACATTAAAGAGTGATGGAGTTTATTTTAAAATGTCCATATTTATAATAGTTCAGAAATTGCACCTTTTGCAGTTATTGAAGCATTTTATATGTTCGAAAAGGTGCAAAGGGTACGCAGTTTTAAATTTTTATTTTAGGGAGGAGACAAGCAAAATACGTCAAGGAGTTTGTGAAGTCAGGGAAGATATTTTCCTGATGCTGGAGTCACAGTGATGTTTGTGGGTCTGGTGCAGAGACGGGTTGAGGCCAGAGAAGAAAAGGGCACAACTGATGGAGCAGAATTCCAGAGAAAACTGGGCAGAATTCCGGCAGCAAGTGGAGGATTTAGGTTAGGGGAGGAGGGACACTGCTTTTCCTGAGATTGGAGAGACAGGGTGTCAAGATGATGACCTTGAGCTAGAGCCGGGGGCAGTACAGGCTATAAGTGTGGATGGATTTTTTAAGGTATAGGCTGGGATGCAGAGGACTCTGGAGAGTGAGAAGTCATCTTTGGAGACTGGGTTCTGAGGGAATGTAGCCGTCATTTGCATTTAAAGCCGGGGGAGGGGTGCGGCGGGGAGAGGGGGGGAGCAACCTGGGAACATCATAGCTGCTCTGCCTTCTCTACTCTGGGATGGGTCGCCTAGGCTAATCAGAGAGGAGCTGAAGGACTGCCAAACACTGGGAAGAACAGCTTGGAGTCGAATGGCATAGTTACTGGCATTCTGGTGGGTCTGCTTTCCCGTGGACTGGACCACTTTACTTTAAATGACAAGGGGGTTTGGTGAAGAACAAAACAGGGACTCCTGTTTTTATCCATTGGCTTCCTGGTTTCTTCTTTCTCCCCTAGCACTTACCGTAACCTCTGGCATCCCAGTTGTGTGTATTGTCTCGGGTAAGGTGTATGAGGCAGGAGCTCCACTTCGTTCACTGGTGTATCCCAAGCCATTAGAACACCGCGTGGCACGTAGTTGTTCCTCAATAAATATCTGTTGGGTTAATGCTCAATAAATGAATGGACATGTTTATGCATATTTATAATTTCCTTGGTTAATGGAGTGATTTTTCAGCCTGGAAGGGGGTTTATGCTGACACAACTTGACCCATATGGAAGAAGATAAAGTGGAACCCCCTACCTACCTCATACCATGCACAAAACAGAAATAAGTTTCAGGTGGAGTAAAGACTGAAATGTAAATAAAAACCTTGGAATAAGATCTGGGAGACAAGATGCCAACCATCAAGGACCTGGGGAGACCCTCTTAACTAAGACAGAAAACCCAGGAGCCATAAACAGGGACACATTTAACAGTATGAAAACGTTAAAGTTGTGTGGTAAAAGGCAATGGACAGGGGGTATACGGGGGAAATGTCTGAAATGTCGATGAGAAAACAGGGTTTCTTTAAAACCCAGACCAAACCTACAAAGCAAGCAGAACGCGGTTGATACAGGATCAAACCTAAGAGGCCAGCAAATAGATGATCCTCAGATTACTCTAGTCAGGGAGGTGGAATTAGAGTGTCTTAAATGATCACTTTACACCCATCTGACTGGGGAAAATTGGAAGAGCACAGTGGTGTCCACTGCTGGCAGGAATGTGACAAACAGGACGTCTCATCCAGGGCTGGTGGAAATATGAATTGTCACAGCCTTGTTGAAAAGCAGTCTGATGACATCTGTCAGAGTTAAAACACACACACCTTTTGACTTTGCATTTCTCTTCCTGGGAGTCTCAGAGAGACTGTGTAGTCAGAGACACAGATAAACACATGTGTACTGCAGTATTGTTCACCCGGGCCAAAGGCTGGGGACAAAAAGTGAGTGTTGTTCAGGGAAGGGTGTGGTTGGGTGTCTGGGCGTCGCAGTGCTGCCTTCAGGTGGAATGCACGCAGCTCCTAAACGGGAGGCACTGGCCCTGTCGGACTGGTGTCAAGGGGTTTCTACGAAACATTTGACAGAAGGAATACCGAGGGCGATGCAGAAGGCAATTTTATGTTTTAAAGACCAATAATGGCCCAAAACACATAAGCACAGAAAAAGATACTAGCTTAGTTACGGGAGTCACCTGGGAAGGCCCCACCTGTGAAACGGGAAGTGGGGAAAGGCAAATTAAAAGGACAAAGAAAAACCCTGGAAAACAGAGACATGCACAGTGATCCCATTTATGTCAAATGACGCCTGTGTGCGTAGCGACATTAGAAATTTACCTGCAGACCTATAGGCCGGTTTTTAAAAAGCGGGGCGGGGATGCTGTTTAACTAAAAAACAAAACCAAAAGCTCCTGTTGTGCATGTGTGCCTGCTTGTCAGTGTGGGCAAGGAGGGCACTTGGGGGCATCTGGTTGTCTGTGGCGAGGAGGTGCCTGGCTGCTGCTGTATGCCGTTGCATTGCGAGGAGACACTTGACGTCGCTGGCCTAACCTGGAAAGGGAGTTAGGATCTCTTTAAAAGAATCCCTGACAACACCATTGAAAAATGGGAGGGCGTCATAGAAAACTTTGCATTTACTTTAACCTTATTCCAGTTTGTGGTGTTCAAGCTTGCACAAATGTCCAGAAAATTCCGTTTGTCTACTCAATGCCCACTCAGAATTCTGTTTCTTCAGGGTCTCTAAAATGAGAATGTTAAGTGTAAATTCTAGGGCAAGTGGAATGAACGTGTTCTGGGTTCTTCTGTTCCCCCTCCCCAACCCCCCCCTTCTCTCAGCCCACGACGGGATTGTGATTAAGATCGAGGTGCAGACCAATGACGAGGGCTCAGAGAGCCTGGAGACCCCGGAGCCGCTGATGGGACAGGTGGAAGAGCATGGCTTCCAGGACTCGGAGCTGGGCGACCCGTGTGGAGAGCAGCCAGACCTGGACATGCAGGAGCAGGAACACGCTCTGGTGGAGGCTACGGAAGGCTCCAGCGAGTTCAGCGAGCTCAAGCAGATGCTGGTGCAGCAGAGAAACTGCACAGGTCAGTTGGGGGGTAGGGACATTGATGGGTCCACAGGTGTGACAGCCCCAAGCACCGCCTAAGGTACAGGTTTCCTGCTGCAGGATTTAAAAGAATCTGTCTCCTGGCTAGAGAAGGTAAGACGGCCAAGCACAAGGTCAGACAAGGACCCAGTCTTCTCACAGGTAGAGAAGGTCACACAAATTCCCCGAGATAGTGGCAAAGCTCAGACTTCCTCCTGATTGTCCTTGGTGGTTGCGTCACACTAGGAGCCTTGCCTGACCTGAAGATTTCAGCCTTTGGAGAGCACACTTTTTAAAATGACCAACAGTAGTGTCTTTTTCTGGGGGCAACCTAGGCATCATTTTCAATTGTAAAACCTCAAAGTCACCGTTCTGTACACCACAGGAGAACAGGAGGCCAGTGGGCTTGCAGTGGCCTCATCCGAGGACATCTTTTTGTGTTTGATTTTCCGATGCTGTACCTCTCTCGCAGTCCTAGGAAAGCCTTACCTGGTCGCCACGGTGTCTGAAACACACTTAGTTAGCCACTGTTTTATTCAGCCACTTCACAGCTCTGTTCATAAGTGCATGAACCTCAGCTTTTCCTGATTGTCTTCATCTAGTGTTGGGAACAAGACTGTACTAGACTTACCAAATGAACTGGGGATCTTCGGCTCTTCTATATTCTGAAAAGAACGTATAAGGTCGAAATTAAGTGCTTTTTGACAATTCGATAGAACTCACTTGGGTTTTGGTTTGTGTTTGGATGTTTGGTTTATATGTAAGTCATTAACCATCATATCAATTTATACATTATTTATATTTAGAAACATATCCACATCCATTTTAGGTTTTTTAAAGCATTATGTTGATGACTTAAATTTTTAAATTTATTTTATCTGTAGATAATTCCTCTGCAGTTCGGCTTTTCGCACCTAATAAAATATGGACATCCTTCTTGGTCAAAGATGTGGATCTAACTCCTCATTTTAAATAACTGCATGATACCCCAGAAACCTTTTTAATATACCACATTGTCTTTCACAAAAGAGCAGTGGCAGATCCAAGGCCAGTTGTGAGTATAGGCTAACTTAGAGCTTCATAACAGAAATTCCCGATTGTCCTTTGAGCATCTGCCATTAATTCTAGTAGAACCTCAGAAAATTATTGAACAGTAGTACTTTGTGGGATTTTGAGTCCTGAATTTTAGGACCAGATGTTTCATTCCCATTTCGGTAAGAAAAAACAACGTTGATGCTCCAGGAGAATTTGACGGTCCCAATACCCCCCACACAGGACAAACCACAGGGCAACTTGTTACCAACCTCTGAAGCTGCTTCCTCCTTCCCGATCTCTTAACCGTCGTGTTCCAAGGAACTTCTGAATCACTTTCTGCTGAGGATTGTAAAAGTACCGCGCAGCATGGTCTAACGGCACGGCCTGAGCTGGGCACACCTACGTTCTAACTTGGCACACCTACATTCTAACGTGGCACACCTGTGTTCTAACTTTAACACTGCATTTTACTGGCTTCAGTCACTAACACACTTATAAGACCTTGACCAGGTCACAGACACAGCTTCCGTTTCCCTGTCAGTTGAGGGGGTAAGCTAGATGGCCCCCAAATTGCAGGCTCTGAAAAGGTTCGTGACTATTTACGTGGGAACATCACTTGATACCTCCAGGCGTGGACGCTCCACATCTGTGAAATGGGGATAAGTCTTGCTCACTTAACCTATAATAAGAGGTGAATATGAAAAGAGAACAGGTTTGAAGTATGTGAAAAAGTTCTCATTTGTTTGCTTTTCATGATTCCACAAATGCAGACTTATTGCATCTTTCATCTCACAGGTGGTCTCGGAAAAGTGAGTGACTTATGTCACACAATGTCGGTGACTAAAAATAGAGTCCCCATTTACCGTGTTTAGGGACTGCCGGATAAGTACAAGGCGCTTGAGAAAACTCAAACAGGTGTTGGGGGCCATTCCTTTTCTCTAGGACTTAATTCGTGTGGGCCACAGCCTTATTTAGGTCCTAAAAGGTCAGACTAGAGGGAGAAGGGAGGGGAAGGGGGAAGGCGTCCGGCGGTGAGTGCGGTGGCGGCACTGCACACCAGGGCATGCGGGAAAGGCGGGGGAAACCCGCGGCCCAGCTTAAGGGATGGTAGAGTCCGATTCTGCAGGTGAGTCATCCGCCTGTGCAGGCGGGATGCCGCAGGGGACCTCCCAGCCCCTCGGTCCAGGGAGGCGCACCACTTGGGGAGGGGATGAGGGCTGCGGGTTGGGGCGCTCAGGGAAGGGGTTGGAAGAGGAGGTTGCAGCTGGGTGTTAAGGGATGGGCACGAAGTGGGAACATGGAGAGGAGGGAGAGTAAAGGCGCCCGAGAGAGATCTCCAAGCGCGTTCAGGAAAGAGGCCGCATGGGGCCGCGCAGCGTTCAGGTAGAGCCGCAGCGGGGGCAAGGTTGCCAGCCCGGTGGGTCCAGACGCGCCGGCACAGGATTAGAAACCCAGCCCTTGAGTAGTTTACATAAAACCCGCGTTTATGGGCCCAGGTACCTGGTAGGCGCACCCTCGGGCGCCGGGCGCCTCCGGGGGGCGCGCGCACCGGTGCCCTCCTCCCTGCCGGCCTCCGCTCGCCGGCGCCGCCGCTTTCCCATCCCGAGACCGCGATCCGCCCGGCGCCCTCCGCGTGGGGTCCCAAGAGAAGGCCGGGCTCACCCCCGTCACCCCAAACCGAGCGGGGACCTTGGGTCCCGGCCCAGCCCGCGGGGCGAGGGCCACCGGCCGCGGCGGGGCGCGCAGAGGCGTGCCCCCCGCCCCCCGCCCCGGGAAGGGACCCGGGCCCACGGGCCGCGCGATGCCCCGGGAGGCCCGAGCGATGCTTACCTCGGCCCCGGGCCGGCCGCCGGGCCACAGCTAACGTCCTCTCGCTCTCTCTCCCTGTCCCTGGAGCAGAGGGGATCGTGATCAAGACGGAGGAGCAGGAGGACGAGGAGGACGAGGAGGAGGAGGACGAGCTGCCGCAGCACCTGCAGGCCCTCGGGCCGCTGTCCGGCAGGTACGAGGCCAGCATGTACCCGGCCCCGCTGCCGGGCGAGCTGTCCCCGGGGGGCGAGGAGAGCCCCCCGCCGCTGCAGCGGGGCAACCCCGCGGCCAAGCGCCTGGCGCCGCCGCCGCACGGCGAGCGGCACGCGGGCGACGGCCGGGCCGCGGCCAGCCAGCAGCAGCGCAACCGGCGCGGCGAGCGGCCCTTCACCTGCATGGAGTGCGGCAAGAGCTTCCGGCTCAAGATCAACCTCATCATCCACCAGCGCAACCACATCAAGGAGGGGCCGTACGAGTGCGCCGAGTGCGACATCAGCTTCCGGCACAAGCAGCAGCTCACGCTGCACCAGCGCATCCACCGCGTCCGCGGCGGCTACGTGTCGCCCGAGCGCGGGCCCGGCTTCGCCCCCAAGCACGCGCTCAAGCCCCGCCCCAAGTCGCCGGGCGCGGGCGGCGGCGGCGGCGGCGGCGCCAAGCCCTACAAGTGCCCCGAGTGCGACAGCAGCTTCAGCCACAAGTCCAGCCTGACCAAGCACCAGATCACGCACACGGGCGAGCGGCCCTACACCTGCCCCGAGTGCAAGAAGAGCTTCCGCCTGCACATCAGCCTGGTCATCCACCAGCGCGTGCACGCGGGCAAGCACGAGGTGTCCTTCATCTGCAGCCTGTGCGGCAAGAGCTTCAGCCGCCCGTCGCACCTGCTGCGCCACCAGCGGACTCACACGGGCGAGCGGCCGTTCAAGTGCCCCGAGTGCGAGAAGAGCTTCAGCGAGAAGTCCAAGCTCACCAACCACTGCCGCGTGCACTCGCGCGAGCGCCCGCACGCCTGCCCCGAGTGCGGCAAGAGCTTCATCCGCAAGCACCACCTGCTGGAGCACCGGCGCATCCACACGGGCGAGCGGCCCTACCACTGCGCCGAGTGCGGCAAGCGCTTCACGCAGAAGCACCACCTGCTGGAGCACCAGCGCGCGCACACGGGCGAGCGGCCCTACCCCTGCACGCACTGCGCCAAGTGCTTCCGCTACAAGCAGTCGCTCAAGTACCACCTGCGGACACACACGGGCGAGTGAGCGCCCCCGCGCGGCCGCCGGGGGCCGCGCCGCCCCCGCCCCGCCCCGCCCCGGCCCGGCGGGCGGGGGCCCGGCCCCTTTGCTGTGAGCCCTCTTCCCCTCTCGTCCCTTCTCCCAAGGACACGGGGTCCTGAGACCAGGTCGCTCGCTGCCGTGTGTTTCCCCGGGGCCCCGGGGCGGGGTGGGGAGCACGCAAACCTGGGGGACCCTTGCGGGGCTGTTAATTTCCTTGACAATAAAGTGGATGAAACCAATCAGCACGGGGGGAGTGATTCGGCCGCCGGCCACTCGGAGGGGTGGCGCAGGGCCACGTAGTTGGGGGTAGGACTTTCTAATTCCCTTTTGGATACTGTGGTTCTCTTTGATAATAATAGAGTAATTTTTAAAAGACGAGCGTTTCCTGTTTGCCGTTTTTGTTTGGTTTTGACGGGGAGGGGCCGAGGCGGTGTCCGAGGGACGTGTGCCTAGTGTCAGCTGAAAGGTTCTGTTGTCTCTTGTGTGTGCTTATTCCTTGTGTCGGGTGGCGAAGGGGGACGCAGATCCCGCCGGTGGTGAAATCGGAAAGAGGGTGAGGCGCTCGAGACAGTGGATGCGCGTAGGGAAGGGTGGAAGCTCCCGGCTGGCCCCTTGATGTCGGAGGACAGCGGGCGTGCAGGAGGGGGCAGGGAGAGTGACAGATCTGGAATGGGCCGGAGAGACGGTCCTGCAGCCGAAGCTGGGCGCGTCCCTCGGGACCAAGCAGCCTTCCTGCCCAGCGTGAAATGTGGCTGGCTGGTGGAGGGGGGTGGCGCGGAGAAGGTATAGGGAAGGGGTGCAGAGGCCCCTGGTGCCAGTCTTTGGGGAGACCACAAAAGGCACCATTCAGAACATTTTCTACTTGTTACGTGTATGTTGCACCAAAGCGACACTCTATTTGTCAAATGCACGAATGCACCCTGGTTTCACTAGGTATTATTCATTTCTAATTGCCATCCATTGAGGCCTAGAGACAATGTGGGCATGTGACGTTGCCCACGGAACGACTGACTCTTGCTCTGCTCCTGGGCTTGGCGGTGGCCCAGAGAGAGTTCAGGCCATTCGAGGAGACAGTTCCTGGAGGCTAGCAGAGTGCCCAGCTCAGCCAGGAGAACTGGGAAGGCCAGACTTCTGCTCGAGGCAGAGAGACTGGCCTGAGAGACAAGAACTGCTAAAGGCAGGCAGAGCAAGTCGTGAGTCTGGGGCTGGTGAGGAAGGGAGGAGACACTAAAGGATGTTCGGAAAAGGGAGTGAGAGCGGGGAGGTGCTCCATCCTTGACCGAGGGACCACAGAGGTCATCAACCTCTCCTCTCCTGATAAGGATGCATAAGCTGAGGCTCAGAGAGGGGAAGTCATACCCGAGAGCACACATTTGAAAAAGGGTGTGACTCCTCCATTTACACTGGACATTTCTGAAAGGATGGTAGGACATCAGGGCAGGCGGCCCAAGCTGGGGGCCGAGGCCCGGGCTGGTGTGACGGGCTGGAGATGCCTCAGTCTCTGCCCTGATCTCCAGAACCAGCTGGAGAGTAGGGTCATACCCAGGAGCACGGAGTTACATTCGTGAACAGTAAACACTGAGTGCCAAGTTCATGGAGGCTAGCAGCTGCTCTGCCAACGGGAGGAGGAAGAGCCTGGAGAAGTCAGGACAGTTTCTCGGTGGAGGTGGAAGTCAAGGTGCCTCTGTGGGCTGGGAGGAATCCATAGATGAAAAAAATGCAGGCCTTTTGGTGGGTATCCTTTAAGGCAGAAGCGTGGAAAGTGGGCTCCAGTCCATTCTGGAGCGGTGATTGATTTTGGACAGGGCTTGTGGAGAGAAAACAGGATCGAAGTTTGGCTTGGAGTAGACTGGGGGTTCAGAGGGAGTCTTCGATCTTAGACTTCAAGATGGAGCTCGGAATTTGATCTTGTGTGAGAAACCGTTGAGGTTGCTGAGCAGGAGAGGGAACTGATGCACGTAGGGAAAAGGAGGCTGAACCTGAAGGAGAAGGAAACTCATCACCGTCAGACGTACGGGAGAATCAGACCCGGTCCATGGACATGTCACGGGTAGTGGACCTGGTGGCTGGCCCTGGTGGCTGGCGGCTGATGGGATGAGGGAAGAAATGGCTCTTTTGAACTCTGGGGTGTTTGAAGTTGCTGAGAGATGTTAGCGGAGATGTTTTGGAGATACTTGGTGGAGAACCATCGCTGCTCCAAATTGTGACTCGTCCCAGGGTTTGCGGTTCTAGTCCTAAGATGTTCCCTTGAGTGGTGGTTCACAGTGGTTTAGGGTGAAATCCAAGGTAGAAACTTAGCAGCTTCACTTGTTGTGCAGTTAGTGGGGCATCCTCAGAGCGCCTTGGGGGTCTGAGCTTGCTTTCCCCTGGCATCTGGTTTCTAAAGGATGCAATGTAGTCAAGGGCTGGTACTTCTTATATGGAGCTGGACTGTAAAGGGGCTCTGTACCTCTACTTCCCCTTCCTTGGCTCTGCCCCCCTCTTCATGCCTCTTCCTTTGAGGGGCCCAGCACCCTCCATTCCCATCATCTCTCCTCTCATCCCAGCTCCTAGACCCCATCATGATTCTCACTTTCCATCCTCCATAACCTCTGTAGCGTTCCAAGGCCAACATCTACAGGGGCTTCTCACCAAAGCGTAGACAGACACTGGAGTTGAGCAGATGTGGATTTAAATTTGATAGCTGTGTGGCCTTGTACAAGTTAATTAACAGAATATCCGTTTCCTCACCTGTTCAACAGGGACGATAAAGTTCCCATTGTTCTGAAGCTTGAATAACGTATAACATAAATACATAGCAGAGACGCTGGCACCTGCAAAGCCCTCCGATTAAGTTGGCTAATTTCATTATTAGCTTTTAGCTAATGATGGCTTAACTTAGTAAAAGGAGAAGTTCAGGTAGGTCATGGGCTGGTGGTATATTAAAAAAAAAAAAAAAAATCTCTGCGAAGGGAATCTCCCCAGCCAGCAGAAGCAGAAAGTAATTTGGTGTGAGCGAGTTCAAATCCAACCACACAGGCAGCTACACTTGGTCGTGAAGTCAGAGCAGAGTAGATGGGTCTAAAAGTCACCTCTGAGCCACCATGGGAGTTTGGGGGGGAGCCCCTGCTTGCTGGGTGTCTGGTATGCTTTCGCAGTGCTTTCTTAGGGTGCACTTCATTTAATTAGAAAGCAGGACTTTCAAATTCCTAACTTGCCCTTTGTCATTGGCCCCACGGAATTTTGTACCAGAAAGAAAAAATTGTCATTTATTGAACACGGCTTCCTTGTGAAGACTTTGCACGTATCACCTCATAACTCTGCTGTATGCATCATTTTACTCATTTTTTGGGTGAAGGGCGTGAGGCTCAGAGAGGTTAAGTTGGCCCAAAGTCACCAAGTTAGTGGAGTCAGGATTTGAACTCGAATCTTTGTGAACTCCATGTACTTGACCGCAAAGTTCTTTCCTTGAAACCTGAATTGTTATTGAAAAAGAGAAAGCCAGCGGCTCTTTCAAGTTATTCCATTTTATCCTTAGATTTTAAATTTTAAGACAAAATTAGGGGAAACAGAATAGATCAAGCAGAACGTGCTCTGCGCCATATATTTGCCAAAATTATTAATGTAGTAAGAGACGCAGTAGAGGCCCCTGTGTTGAACCTACCACTTTACTGCTGGAGGCATTTAGATGGAGAGGGGCAAGTTGTTTGTGCTCGCTCACTCAGGTGGGAGGCAGCTCACTCAGGTGGGGGCCGTGAATGGAGCCGGGCTTGGGTCTGGCACCTTAGGGGAGGCTCATTGTCATACAAGTGACCCTCCTCCCCCCCTCCCCGCCTCCCCAGTATGTATTAAGCACCACTTGTGCAATGCTTTGTCCTGGGCTCCTGGAAGAAACAAAAGGATTAGGAAACCATCTACTGCCTTGAGGGCCCTTAGAATCTAGTGGAGACTCTGGCCTAATTCTCTAGACTCAAGCCTCTGGGGCTCTGGCAAGCTGAGGCCATCTTGGAGACCTGTAGGTGGCTATCTCTGCAGAGAGAGCCACGCCTCCATCTTTTCCTTGTCCCTCCTGTTAATCAGGGTAGCTTTAACCAGCCAGGTGTCTGTGGGGACCTTTCCTGAGGCAATGTGGTAGCGACTCCTCAGATTAAGGGATCAGGGACGAGGCCTCCAGGCCCTACTGTTGCCAGGGCAACGGTGAGTCAGGCCAAGGCCTCTCTGGCTTTCTGGAAAGCAGTTAGACTGCCAAGCCTCTTGCTGCTTCCCAGGCATAGAAGAAACTTCTAGATTTAAATTTTAAAAAAATAATAAATTCTGCATTTGCCACTTCCAGTTGGGTTCCTTGAAATGAGGTTTTTTGTTTGTTTGTTTGTTTTTTGTTAAAACACAATGGAATCTAACCCTTTATTTCTGTTTTCTACGAAAGGTAACTCTAGGCTAAGAGAATGTTTCTAAAGAAAAGAAGGAAGAGGGAAAAAGGAAAGGAAGGAAGGGAGGAAAAGAAAAGGAAATAAAAAAGCTTAAACCAAGTCCTACTGATAGTGAATGGCCTTACATGAAAACTTCTGGTAAGCTGTCAGACCTAGCTGTGATTTTATTAGGGACAATAATAATCATCGCTACAGTTCATCGGGTCTTACCATGTTCCAGGCACTGTGCTAAGTAAATGCTTTCATATTTTATCTTGTGACAACCTGTGAAATTGTATTCGTATCCCCTGCAGATGAAGTTCAGAGAGGTTAAGCGATTAGCCCAAGGTCACATGGCCAGAATTTCAACCTAACTGTGTGCTGTTAACTGCTGTTATATACTGCCTCCCAATTTCAACGTGGATCCTTAATAAAAAAAAAAAAAGGCAAAACAGTACTACTTCTCTCTGATTTGCAGCTCTCCCCGCCCCGTGGACGTTCCGCGTAAATTCTGGCCCTGGCTGAAAGCGGACAGCTCGCAGGCTGGCCAGCCAGCCCAGTAACACGGGGACAGTGGTCCAGCTCGCCTAACCCAGGTCGAGTGGATGCGGTTGGGTGCCTCGGTGGTGGGTGCCAAGCTAGCCCCGTTTTAAACTGAGGCCCCCTCTTCCGCAGAAACTCTGGGAGGAGGCTACCTGGCAAGGGGGGAGGGGTGGCTCCCTGTCTGTGTGTGTCTCTGGCGTTGGGACCTGTAAGAAGCCATGTAAATCAGAGGAGTTGGGTGAACGAGATCGTTACAAGCAAACGCTCTCTGAGAAAATAGCATTCGCACCCCAACTTTTGCTTGGGGTACTCGCCCTTCCTCCCACCACTACCACATGAGCGAAACTCAGTGCTCCTCTTTACAAAATCATCGCCAAGTCCTCAAAATCACTCCGGCTATGAGATAGGAACATTGCCGCTGACTATTAATTAACTCGGGGAATGGAAAGCTGAATTTTAATGATAAGATGTACTGCT
This sequence comes from Cynopterus sphinx, assembly GCA_030015415.1. NCBI lineage: Eukaryota > Metazoa > Chordata > Mammalia > Chiroptera > Pteropodidae > Cynopterus > Cynopterus sphinx. The sequence continues at coordinate 2,351,457 of CM057393.1, forward strand.
GAAAATTTCTACTCTCATTAGTGAATTCATTTAAATAATGATTATTTAATAAGGATAAACTGTTCCCTTTTAGAATCAGTATAGTTGAATAAGTATACAACCTTTTAAAGGACTACATTTAATCAGTTCTTTATTTTCAGGATACACAAATACTGAAGTTAAGCCCTCCAAGGATTGAAATTGATTGGATTTCAGCTGAATTCAATTAAGAAAATTAAACAGGTTATCAAATGTGACATTTGCCATTTTTCTATCGAAGGTATGATCCAAGAACCACATGGTTCCGTGTTCAAACTTTCTACGGGTGAATTATTTATGCAAATTCTAAAATCTAAGGTAAAGTTTTTATCTTATTTTGCAGTGACCATCGTCACTGAAAGTCACAGTAATTTTGTCGAAAAGCAAAGGCTGTGAGTTGTTTGGCGTCGTCGCCCCCAAACAGTTTAATAAGAAATGTCCCACTAAAATGCCTATTCTTCCTTTCCCACTCTAACCTGGAGGTTTCCTTTGCTGATTGGGACATAATCGATGCCTTACCAAGCTCAAGGTTCATGATCCATTTGGAAATAAGTAAAAAAAAAAAAAAAAAACTTCAAATATTTTAGAGTTCTGCTAAAAAAAAAAAAAAGTTCATATCCAGACCAAATCACACAAATCTCCAGTATATTTAGTTTAAACATTAGACATGTTGAAAAGACACAGACACATTTTTCTTGCCCAAATCTATGTCTGCTCTTCAGAGTCTTGGAACAAGTATAAAGTGCATACAAACATACCTGGGTGTTCATTTTTACCAAAAAGATTAACTTACATTAGTAGGTAATAATCACATAACAATTTCAGAATTTAATTAAAAACCCTTTCTCTGAAATTAAATGCTTTTTATTTCTGGCCGTAAAGGAATTTCTGAGTTTCAAACACTAAAGGCTTATCTTAGAATTGAATGAGCCCCTTATTTCTCCAAGAGAAGGTATCAAGTCCCATCTATAAATTTAACAGAAGAAATCATTTTATTTCCCACCCAGCATGAGGACTTTTAACCATGTCCACAACTGCGAAATTAAGTGGATTACTTGGAAGAATTCTCTCCTCTCTGAAGTAACTAAATCTATAATATTATATTTTAGAGTCTCTTTCAGACCCAGGACACAAAATCCTCATCAAGTTTAAAATAATTAAATTTTCTGCACTTGCATGATGTCAGTGTTTTTCAGCTTTTGTGTTTAGCCCCTGAATCCCTTGTTTAAATAAAACCATTTTCAGAAGCTGCATATGTAAAGTAATTTGAGGCAGAAAGGCTGGGGGGTTGGAGTGAGAAGTAGCTCAACACACCTGCTTGGCCCTCTCCGGAGCGGGTGTGGGGGTTGGGATGGAGGTGGGGGTGGGGCTGACTTGAGGAAGCTGCTTCAAATCCCAAATCCTGCCAACCCTTAACCCTTGCTTCAACTTTTCCCAGTCTCAGTTGAAACTCCTTATGTTTCATTTAGACAGGACACATGCCATGCTTACCTAATTCTTCGATGGGGCACAGGGTTTCTTAAGTTTATTTCTTCCTTTTAGGGTATTTCATGCATTTCTATTCTCTACAACCTCTATATTAGTGGGCAGAGATGTCTTGTCAGACAATGGTGTGTCCCTGTAGCCTCACCAGTGAATGTAGCGAGCTGACACCCACCAAGAATCCTTGGAAGGCAGGGGAAATAGCAGCACAGATGTCCAGAAAAGCCCTGTCAGAAGCTACTAGGATCTCCCAAGTTATTTTTACAGCTAACCACCTACACGTGAAGGCCGGGGAAGATCAAATGCAAATTAGGCCCCAGCAGGACCCTGGGCCTGCAACCTGGCTGTGGGCAGCTCTGAGGGGCTTCCTTCCTGCCCTCCTGGGCTGAGTGGGCACCTAGAGCAGGCACTTGGTGGCTGTGTGCTTGATATTCCCGAGTGGCTTCCGTTTGTTTCCGTGCTTGCTCCCGGAACTGGCCCGCAGGAGGTACTCAATGAATGCTAAATGAAGGGACAAATAAGCCACAGATGACAGTGCAGGAAGAAGCAGGTAAAACCCCAAATCCTGCCCCACTGAGATGCAGATGGCTTTCTTCATTAAAGCTAATCCGAAAGCTTTAAGATATAATTAAAATATATTTTACCATTTCCTCGGATATTTCAGCCCACATCTTAGGTAGGGCCCCGGGGTCACTGCCAAAGCCCCTTACCCCAGGACAGGGTGCCCGGTGTGATGACAAATGCTCTGGGGTTTCTGGCCTTGGAGGGAAGGTCACCCAGCCCCCTGGGAGGGGGTCCGTGGGTAGGTGGGCAGACAGCGAGGCTAAACTGCGGGGAGATGGGCCGCTGGCCTCTCCCTGGCGTGCGGAGAGGCCTCCCGCCCTTGCTGGGCGGGCGGCGAGCTGCCAGATGGTCACTGCTGTGCGCGCACCGGCTTTCCCTCGCGCAGGTGGCTCCGCTCCGCCGTGCCCTCCCGCAGCAGCGGCAAGCTCCCACGCCGCTCCCCGACCCCGAGGCGCCGGGACCCCCCCGGGGAGCGGCGTCGCCCAGGCCCCACGCCTGGACCGCGTCCCTGGGGCCCCGCAGCGCGCGGGGCTGTTCTCCCTCCCTCGGGGCCCTGCAGGCTCCCTCCCTCGTCCCCGAGAGCCGGGGCCCGAGGGCGCGAGCACCTGTGCCCGGGGCGGGGGGGGGCACGCGCTTCCGAGCACAAACCACGTCTCTAGGGAGGCGCATCCGCGCCCGGGGCGCGCGCGCCCTGTGAGGGGGACGACGCGGGGGCCGAGGGCCGCGGCTGCAGCCCGCGCGCCCCTCGCCGAGCGCGCCCTGCGGGCCGCCGCGCGCCCGCGCCACGTGGGGCGGCCGGGCCGTGCTGCCCCCTGCCGGCCGGGCGCGGAGGCGCGGCCGCCGGGAGGACCGCGCCGCCCGGGCCGCTCTAGCCCGGGCCTCTCGGTGGTGGCGCCGCGCGGCGGCCGCGCGCGCAGGAAGGGGCGGGCCCGGGGCCGCGGTGGGGGGGGAGGGGGTGGCGGGGGCCGCGGAGCTGCCGCTGCACCCCCCGCCCGGCCTGGCCCCCCCTTTCCCCCCCGTGTCGTCCTGCTCCCTCGCTGGGCCGCCCCCCCCGGCCCAAGCCCGCCAGCTCCCTCCGGGGCGGGGGGGGATGGGAGGGGACCCCCGAGCATCGTGCGGGGCCGGGGCCTGGTGGTGCAGACACAAAGGACGGGCCGCAGGGTGCGGCCGAGCGGAGACGGGCCGCGGCGGAGGAGCTGGGGCGTCCCAAGGGGCCCCCGCGGGCGCGGGCACCCAGCGGGGAGGGGCGGGGAGGGGAGCGGAGCGGTGGGTGGCCCCGGTCCAGGAAAGCCCTCTCCCCGGCTGCCGGGCCGGGGACGCTGGTGGCGGGCGTGTCCACACCAGCGGGAAGCGGATGACCCTCGAGAAGCGCTCTGATGAGGGGCCGGGCTGCCTTTGGTTCCTTAAGACGTTTTCGAGTGTTGGGTTATTTCCAAGAGGTGGCATGGCCCCGTCAGAGGGACTTCTTATTGAAAAGGTTTTTTGGTTTTTTTGATGTGTGTGGCCAAACCGGTCTCCTGAAAGCCCCCCAGGCCACGCCTGTGCTCTGCAGGAAGTGGGTGGTCCCTGCAGGCCGAGGTGAGAACTGAGGTGGGGGTCGGGGTGGTCTGAGGAGCACCTTGGGCTCAGTGTGAGTGAGGGTGGAGCGGGCAGTGGCTTTGGAACGGTGGCCTGGGCCTTATGGCCGGGCCTGACTCTCAATGGATTTGAATGCTTTGGGGACACGAGGCAGCAGGAAGGAAGCCTTTGAAAGTGCCCTTTGATCGTGGCCCTCTTGCTTATTACCCTAAGGGTAGTGGTCCCCATCGCTCTTAGGGTAAAATCCAGAACCTCCTCAGGCCCAGGAGGCCCCACCTGCCTCTCCGGCCCTATCTTGGGCTGTGTATTAGTTTATTTGTTTCTTAGGGCTGCAGTCACAAGGGACCACAAACTGGGTGGCCTTGTACTACAGGAATTTGTTGGCTAGAAGCCCAAAATCAAGGTGCTGTCACAGTTCTCCCTAGAGGCTCTCAGGGAGAATCTGTTTCACGCTTCACGGAGCTTTCCGTGGTGGCCAGCAATCAATGGCATCCCTTGGCTTGTAGACGCATCACTCTGGTATCTGCCTCCATCGTCACGTGTTCTTGTGTGTGTCTAGCTCTGTGTCTCATATAAGGGCGACAGTCATTGCATTAGAGACTCACCTACTCCAACATGACTTCATCTTAACTAATTACATCTGCAACAATCCTTTTTCCAAGTAAGGTGACATTCTGAGGTTCCTGGAAAGACATGAATTTGGGGAAGACCGTATTCAACCCACAAGAGGCTGTCACCCTGACCTCTGCAGTTCCGGTTGAGGTTCTGCCCATACTGCCTGGTCCTCCTGGGCCGCTCATCCTAACTTCCCTTCCTCCTGCAATGTCACTGCTTCTGAACCCCACAGACTAGGGTCACCCTGCCCTGTTCTCTGGGCGCTCTGCACTCATCACAATGGTGATCGAAGAAGTACGTGAGTGACAGTGTCACACTCATGTGCCACATCCACTAGAAAGTCACCTTCACAAGGGCAGGAACCAGGTTGACCAGGATGAACAATAACAAACCTAAATTTGTGGCTAAAGACTTACAGTCTGACTCGGGAAGCCTGTCACAATAGGCCAGGCCACTGACTGTGTCAACTCCACTGCAGCAAACCCTTCTGGAAGGTTGGGGAGGGGGTAGTCCCTGTGCACAGGAGGAGACAGGTCTGCATTCAGTCCAGGCTCCATCCTTCCTTAGGGGGACATGAAATAAAACCCACCTCCCCGACCACGACTCAGGTCTGTCCTGCTCTGTCCCTGTGCTGCAGCCACCCTGGCACTGTTCACACTCCTTGATGCTCCTGCCGAAGCTAGTTCCCCCTTTAGGGCCTTGGCAGTCATACCCACCGCCTGGAAGGTTCTGCATCCAAATTTTTACACACCGGCTTCTTATTAAACTTCAGCTCGGGTTGTCACTTCCCTGACCACCCCCATCTCGCCCTCGCTGTCTTCCATCACGTCGCCTTGTTTTATTTTCCTATAGCACTTTCAGTATCTCGATGATCTCGCTCACAAATTCGTTTGCTTGTCTGTCCCCTTACCCCTTTCAGAATAGAAGCTCCACGAAGTCCCATCAGGGACCGCGTTTGCCTGCCTTGTTCACTGCTGAGCCCTCAGTGCCTAGGCTAGGATTTGGGATGCTTTGGGTGCTTACTGTTTGTCGAATGACTGAATGAAAGTTACTTAACCCCTCTCAGCCTCTGTTTCTTCATCCGTAAACGGGGGTAATCTTAGCTACTTCATGGGAAATAACAACTTTACCTGCGTCAGAGAGTTCTTGGGAGGATTGAATGGGAGATGTGCATGCAACATAGTAAACACTCAACATAGTAAACACTGAGCCATTATTAAGAGCTTAGATTGGCACACATCCTAACGTGGAGGGGGACCAGATGGCTGATGAAGCTATGTGTGCTCCTCCGCAAAATGGAAATAATGATTCCTATAAAAGCTTGAATGAGTTTAGTGTAAATGATAATGCGTGTTTCTCGAATTAGCATTCCATTGATCTTTTTTGTCTTAAAGCAATTATTTACTACGTAAATAGGAAATGATATTGCTTGCAGTTACTGGAAAGGAATATGCTTAAATTTGTGATATTTTGAGAATAATACATTTTATGCAGAAAATTTGGAAGCTGCGGTAGAGTATAAAGAAAATCTAAAAAAATCACGTATAATCCCCCTGTTTATTTTCCAGTCCTTGTCTTTCTGCCATGGAGTAAACAGTACAAATTTAGGTGTCTCTGCAAGAGGGAGCGTGATGCCATCAGGCGGGCGGAAGGGACGGCTGAACAGGTAGGTTGCGATGGTCTTTTATTAGATCATGGTGTGTCCTGTGGCGTCTTCCCAGGTCTGGATTCCAGGTGTTCTGTCCTGGCGCTGTTTTCAGTCTTGCGTTTTAGCAGACGTTCTGATCCAAACTAGAATAAGTCCTCCAACGTGGCTCCTGTTATTTTCAGTTTCCTGTTTTTTGGAAATAAATGGTCCACCTTTTATTTGCTAGGCCTATCTTCCATCCAGATCTCAGGTAAGGAGTTAGTTTGAAAAAGACAACACTCAAAGAGGCCTGGGTGGCTTGGAGAGGGAAGACGGTGGAGAGGAGGCCATGAGTGACATAGTGGGAAGAGGAATGGCAGGTGGTGAATTAATGAGACGGAGAGCAAAAGGAAAGATGGGCGGATAAAGAAAAGATGGAGGGCTTCCGGCGGAGTGAACAGGCAGGCCTGGAGCTTGGTGTCGGGCAGGGGCTCCAGGTGGCCTGGATTTTCTCGGCTGGGTAAGGAGAGGCTCCCTTGACCCCTGCTGTCCCTGGCTGTGGGCAAAAGATCTTGACCAAATCAATTCACCAAACTTGGGGGAGAAAAAGTGGGTTGGGGTTCAGAGCAGAAAAGCCAGTTTGGAGTGACAATGGGACATGAAGCTGAAGATGCGAAAGCTATACGTGTTTATAGGGCAGCTGGGTGTGGCTGTGTGAGTATGAAGTTGTGAGTAAAGAATCCTGGGGGCATAGCTCAGTGGTAGAGCATTTGACTGCAGATCAAGAGGTCCCTGGTTCAAATCCGGGTGCCCCCTGCCTGGAAGGGTAGTTTTTTAGAGGTTTTCCGGCTCGTACCTGATGTCCATAGATGCAGCACCTGGTTTGGACTGAAAATGAGACCAACTCTCTCCGTAGGCACCACAGGTTGCCCTCACTTCTCAACTCTGTCCCCTCTGGAGAGATGTCTTCACCTTCTAACTTCTTCCTCACAGGAAGCCTGCAAGGTAAGTGTCATCCTAGTCTCCACTTTACAACAAGGAACCCAAGGCAGATGTGAGATAAACAAGCCCTGGGATGTGACATACGTCGTGGTGACTACAGTTAATACCATAGTGTGTATCTGAAAGCTGCTAAGAGAGTAGATCGTCAAAGTTCTCATCACAAGAGAAAAAGTTGTAATTATGTTTGGTGATGGATGGTAACTCAACTTAAGTGATCTCTTTTGAATTCATATATTTTTATTAAAATTTTTTCCAGTTTTACTATGACATATTTGACACTTAGAAGCTTAAGGTGTACAATAATATGCATATGTGGCAAAATGCTCTCCACGATAATAATGGAGCCTTAATTTTTCTCTGTATGCTGTTTTGTACATTTTCAGTTTTGTGCATTTTTCATACAAGAGCTAACTCATTTACAAATTTAGAAAGCCTCAGTTCAAGTGACCAGACTCCCAGAAGCCTCTGTTGAGTCCTCTCAAGGCACTGGGTTAGGTACCTCTCTGCTTTTCCGGGCAACCCTATTATACGAAAGGAGAGAGATTGTAGGGAGGTGGGGGAAGAGGGACCGCTGGTTGTCACCGGGCTTGGACAAAAGTTGGCCCTGTGGCAGCATCCTCAAATGGCAGCTGTGTCCAGGCAGGATGAAGTGGTGGCCGTTTAACTCTTGATTCTGTCACTTATTTTTTTGTGATTTGGACCAAGTTGCTTCAGTTCCCTGTGTCACTGTCACCCATAAGGGTGGTGACGGTGGTGGTGGTGATAGAGATAGTACTACGACAGATCGTTTTTAAAACCATATATATGAAGCGCATTATAAGTGTGCGATAAATATTAAGTCTTATAGTTATTACAGGTGTCTTGGGCATGGCTACCCAACTGAGAAGCCCGATGGAGGCCAGCTTGTCCCAGCAAGGGGTGTAGCTCATGGGTGAAGCACTCGACTGCACATCAGTGGGCCTCTGGTTCAAACTGGGTGTCCTCTGTAGTTATCCCAAATCCCCCTTCACCTCGCTGAGTGTCCTGGTGATCTGTCCCTCCCCTGCCTGCTGTGTAAGGGACTCTGAGTTGTCTGTATCCCCTCCCTTAACTTTGGGATTACATAAAATTAAAATAGATGAAGAAAAGCAAGATGCAGAACAGCACATATGTTATGCTTCCGTTTGTGTTACAGACAACCTGGGTGAGAGGGAGAATTTTCACTGCATGCTTTTTTTTTTTCATTTTATTTTTTAAATTTATTTACTCTTAAGATATTGTTTTGTTTTGTATTGATAGCAAAATTGAGAGGAAAGCACGTCATCATCACCCAGAATGCATAGCTGACGTTGGCGTTCAGTCTTGCTGTTGTGTATTCCGTGGGTTTAGACGAATGTATAGTGACACGTACTCACCATTATAGTATTATAAAGAGTATTTTCACTGTCCCAAAGAATCCTCTGTGCTCTGCCTGTTTGTCTCCCACAACCCCCAAACTCCTGGCAGCCACTGATCTTTTTACTGTCTCCATAGTTTTGCCTTTTCTAGAATGTCATCTAGTCACCCGTTCCAGAATGTCACACAATATGTAATCCTTTTCGGGTTGGCTTCTTTCACTTAATAATATGCATGTGAGATTCCTCCATGTCTTTTCATGGCTTGTTGGCTCATTTCTTTTCAGTGCAGAGTAGTATTCCATTGCCTGTATGTGTCGCAGTTTATTTACTCTTTACCTAGTGAGGGACAGTGGCCTCCAACTGCATACTTTTTGTGCCTTTTGAACATTGTATCATGCTCACATCATACAGGAAACAAGCAAACTCCCAAAGACCCCTTGAATGGTGTTAAATGATCATAGGAGCCAAATTGAACAGGCTCCCACCAGACAAAGGACAATTTGAGGATCAAAAAGAAGAATGGGTATAATTGATTGAAAAGCATAAAACAGGCATTTAAAAAAGCCACACATTCATTATGATGTATTGTTTTAAAAGCCCTCACTGGTCAGATTTGAAGGTTGCTAAGGCGTTAATATATTATTTGGAAAGCTCAGAAATAAAAGGAAGGAGTCAAGCATTTGTTCTGCACCTTCTGTATTAACTATATTATTCCAACAGAACCAAATAGCGATGAAGGAGTTTCCTCCCTACTAACAAAATGCGAGCTAATGGAGGTAGAGGATTAGAATGAAACCATTCGCAAATCCTAATGAAAAAACGATGTGAGGAGGTGTCAGCAATGCCTGCTCAAACTGTCAGGTGAGTGTTTGACGAAGACGTTTATTATGAGGTTAACAGCACCTCAACACACTGGTTAATCTTAATTCCACAGAAGGAGAAACCAGGAGGCATGAGCATCCTTATACAAAGGAAGAACACAGTGTTCGCAGTGATGTCTTCTTACCGAAAAATTGAACCTGAATTTGATCAAGGCTCTAGATATAGCAAACTTAGCCACGCTGACAATTGTTCAAACTGACTGTGATGGTGAATTTTACGTGTCTGGTTGAATGGATCACAGGGCACACAGACACCTGGTTAAACTTTTTTGGGTGTGTTTGCAAGGGTGTTTCTAGACGAGATCAGCACTTGACTTGGTAAAATCTAAGGAAAACAGCGCTCCCCAGTGCTGCTGGGCGTTATCCAGTTCACCGAGGGCCTGGAGGGAACAGAAAGGCAGAGGAAGGGAGGATTTGCTCTCTGCCTGTCTACTCAAGCTGAGACACTGGTCTTCTCCTGGCTCGGACTAGAGCTTACACCGTCAGCTCTCCGGTTCTTAGGCCTTCAGGCTCTGACGAGAACTACACACAGCCTTCTCGGGTGTGTAACTTGCCAAGATGGCAGTTCATGGGGCATCTCAGCCTCTATGATCACGTGAAACTATTCCTTAGAATAAATCAGTCTGTCTCTCTCCCTCCCTCCCTCTCTCTCCATATGGGTTTAGTTGTGCAGTTAATTATACACATGTAGAACGTTATATAAAATCATATATAGTTATATAAATTTATGTGTAATTGGTTGTATAAATTATATAATCGGTTATATAAAATTACAGATATGTATAATTGGTTCTGTCTCCAAAGAACCATGACCATTATACTCGATGACAGACACCGCTACTTTTGTATGTCTTTGAGATTTCCCATAATAAAAGTAAAAAAAAAGAATTCCTTTCTCATAGATAAATATTTTTATAGATAATGGAAGGAAACTATGCTCCCCAATTAAAAAATAGTTTTCATTTTCTGGTTCTGAGTTGGTTTTGCATTTTTTATTGATTAGCTGAACTGGTGTGTGAGGAAGGAAAACTTTTCCTTATTTGTCTGAGCACCATGGAGACAGGCTGACATTTTCTAAAAGAGCTTGGCTGAAAAGCAAGGAGGAACAGAAGCACAGCCATAGAACCAGTCACTGTGGTTCTGGTGCATTAGCCGCATCAGCGACGTCACTAGCCACCCAGGGCTCAGCGGCAGTGACGGTCCCCATCTGTTCTGCTGTTAGGCCAGTGGTCTCCAGCCTCGGGGACTGGCTTCCTGGCTCATCTTACCCAAGGATTTGGGGGCAGAGTCTCTAAGGATGCTCCCACACTTTCTCATGTTTGGGAGGGTGATACTCCTGCAACTTGAAGATCCTACCACCCTGTGAAAAGTAAAACTGGAATCAGCATGCAGTGGGTGGGAGTGGACTTCAGAAGTGATCCAGAAAGACGTATTTATGAGCAGGAGCACACACAGTGACTTCTTCAGAGGAATGTCAGTAAGAGTGAGCTGTGGCCTAATGAATCGTATCACAACCTAAGAGCCTAAAGCAATGCACGATGCGCTGTTAGCTCCCGAATATTTTAGAAGGGAAATCAGACAGAAAGGAATCGGCTGACGTTTGATCTAGCACTGCCACGCAGAGACCCAGTTCAATATGTGTTTTAGCAAAAATCCTTGCAATATAGTTACGAGTTTTAATTCTGGAGTTAGACTCCCTGGGCTCCTGGATTTAAGCTTTAGTTTAAAGCTTTAGTTTCTTTATCTGTAATTGGGGATAACAATTGTACCTCTCCCTTAGGGTTGGCATAAAGACACAGAGGAGAAATTTCATGGAGGCATCTTGTGCTGAGTCACAGGAAGGTCCCTGCGAGAGCTGCCTTGGAATGAAGGAGGGTGTTGGGGTCACAGCAGGAGATGAGAGGTAAGGAGCTGGGGCTTCCTACAGTTCCGGCATTCTGCATCATAAAGGAGATGGTCGCCAAGGTTTCCTGCCCCCTGCAGCTCCCATCCAGCCCTCCCCTGCAAGCCAGCTGGGCTTTCTGCGTTCCACACCACAGGGAAGGGATGGCCCCATAGAATGCAAACTGTCGGCACTCAGCTTTCAAATTCCAAACGTCTGGGTACTGGGGGATTCAGGAAGTAACGACTGGCCCCAGAGCAGAAAACTGTCCCCGCATGGCAGAGCCCCATGGGACCTGCCAGTACTGCATGGGTGCGGCCAGTACTGCCAGGGAATCTTGCACAGGCAGCGGGCACTGGCCTGAGACCAGAAGGTCCCCACACTCACAGTGTGATCGAGACAATGGAGAGGACCAGACCCCCACCACCCACTCCACGTGGCAATCTCCTGCAAGCCCCTTCAGAACTCAGCCGTAACATGGCTAGAGTCACAAGATGGGACAGGAAACAGAGATCAAATTGTTTTGTAGAAAAATTAGGTACCATATCTGCTACCTCTGAGTTGGTGGACTGAGATTTGCACGCATGTGGCAGATCACAGATCTGAGACACTAGCCGGGGGAGAGGGATGCATGTGTTCAGGAGACGGACGGATAGGACACAGCGATCTGGGAGGGGTGAGTCAGGACAGTGAGAGTCCTGGCTTGGTGGATGACAGTGTTCTGGTCTCCTCAGAAGGGACAGTACTTTGGACCAGGAATAATTCATCAAACTTTCCCCTAGCCTGAGGAAATACTCTGAAGAGCGATGAATTCCATTTGCATCCTCACTAAGCAACCTTCTAACAGCTAATTTGGTTTCCCAGGTAACCTGGAGGGCATTCTGGCTTATTGCTATCCATCTTTGAGAGTCTGATTAGGGAGGTCTTGAGAGCCAGGTCCAATCTGGTTGCATCTGCACTTTCAGAGTCTGAGAGCTAAGGTCCAAACCTTGATGGTTCTGCCAATTAAGGATTTCGGAATGTTTTTCTGAAGCTGCTCATTACCACTCTGATGAGGAGCAGAGTAACTGTTGTCACCTGGCAGGACCGTGTGGGTAGGGGCTGAAGGAGTGAGCACGTGTGAACCCCCGGGATTGACTTATTGCAGAGGGCCACTGCTCAGAGCTCCCCCCTTCCCCCCTGCTCCCCCGTCCTAAGCCATGTCCTTGGGGCCTGAGATTTTCACTTTTAGGAGTCAGTCCTAGGGGAATGACCTGAGACTGGGCAAACAGTATGTTCCCGTTCATCGAAGTGTTGTTTCTTATCCTGGAAAATATCTTCCACTTGTCCCATGCAGCACCCCACGCGTTGAGCCTACATTCTCCGACAGATGGACCCCAAGAGCTTGTATGGAGTTTCCACCAGGGGGCTCAGCTGCTCTGACACCCTGGACCAAAGAATCGTCGTCCTCTCTCAGGGTAGGCCAATCTCACCTCACAACAATCGAAATTCCAAAGCAGAAAATCTTATCCAATAGTACAGTGCAGCATAACTCGGAGAGGCTCAAACAAATGCCACGGGGGCTCAGTATGTTCCAGCCTGCAGAGCCTGGAACAGGTAGGCTTGCTGCCCAGGCTGGGCCTCTATCTATGCTGACACCTGGATTCGTCTTCACCCACTCTCTTTCTCCGAGAAGTTGAGGCTGCCGCTTTCTTGGCCAGGCCCATCCCCTGGAGTAAGCCAGGCTGCTGAGAGCTGTTGATAGGGCCCAGGCTTTGGTCCCTGGGAAAGGAAACCAAAACAGAGTTGGAGATGGAAAAAGAGGAAAGAAAGCATCTTAGATACTAAGAGAATGGGTAGCATTCTTTCTGTACCCAGCAGTGGTGGTGGTAGTAGTAGTAGTAAAGGAGGAGGTGAGAGCTACTCTGGGAAAAGATGTTCAGGTGAACAGAGGTGTCCAGAGCCTGAGGAAAGGGAGCAGCTTCTGGCAGGTGTGGAGGTGGGTGCCCAGAGCAGCAGTTCAGGCAGCTCCTCGGTGAAGCGTGATGGTGGGAGCAGAGTTTGGTAGAGGTTGCAATTATAAAGGTATCTTACTGAGAACACATGACACCTGGGGGTATAGCTCAGGGGTAGAGCATTTGACTGCAGATCAAGAGGTCCCTGGTTCAAATCCAGGTGCCCCCTGTGTTATTTTGACTTTTACTCCTGTGGAAGTATAGCTCCTTGTCATCCTGCGGGCCCAGCTTCATGGAGTCTAAATTTCCAACAAGTGGTAGAGATGGAAGTGTCCCTCTTGTGACATTTCTCACGTGTTTCCTTTTTACCTGCTTCGCCATACGAATTTGCTGGAGAGATGGGGGAAGTCTGTCCCAGGCTTTCTCTCTGTTTCCCTGGTGCATAATTATTCCCATCCCGATTTTATTTGTTTATAACAAACTCGCTTCAAAAAAATAGGATCTGAGGCAGCTTGCAATAAAAGACCAACCAGTCAAAGAAGTGTAAAAAGTCAAGGGCCGACTTACATGAGGCAGTCAAAATCATAGGGACAGAAAGGATGATGAGTGCCAAGGGCTGGAGGTAGGTGAGCAGTTATTGATCAGTGGGGGACAGAGTTTCAGTTTGGGAAAATGAAAAGTTCTGGACGTGGATGGTTGCACATTATGAATGTACTTAAAACTACTGAAAAATGGTATTAACACTTAATGAAATGAAAATACACTTAAAATGGTTAAGACGATAAATTTTATGTCTTGTGTACTTTATCACAGTTTTTAAAAATGAAGGAAAAAAGAAAGGCAGGGACTGAACGTTTAGGAGAGGGGGTAAATAATTGTTCCCAAGGGCCCTGGTTACGAGAAGCTGCTACTGCTGACTACAAAGCTTGTCTCTGAGCTGGCAGGTAATGAGACAGAAGTGAGAACATACTGATTCATCAGCTGAGTAAAATATTTTATTAGCTCTGAAAAACAGCAGTCATTTATATGCTGGGTCTTTATAGATGCTACACTGGAGAGATGATGGTTATTCCCAGGACAGCTGTGTGCAGTCACACAGGTAGAGTGTCACACAGCTCCACCTGTTACATAGTCCCGTAGAGTTATACAGCCTAGCGACCCGAGATATTGGCTGTGGTTTATCCATTTTTACAAAAAAAAAGGAATACCGTAGGCTGGGTGGCTTATAAAGAGCAGAAATTTATGTCTCACAGTCTGGAGGTGGGAACGTCCAAAATCAAGGTGCCGGCACACTCTGTGTCTGGTGAGGACCTGCTTCCTGGTCCATAGGCAGCTGCCTTCTTGCTGTGTCCTCCTGTGGCAGAAGGGACAGGAGCTCTTTGGGGCCTGTTTTATAAGGGCACTGATCTCATTCATGAGGGTTTCACTCTCATGACATAATCACCTACCAGTGGCCCCACCTCCAAATGCCATCACATTAGGGATTAGCTTTCAGCATAGTAATTGGGCGAGGGTGGGACACACACAAACATTCAGTCTGATACACACACACATATGACCCATAGAAGGATTTCTTAAACACATCCCCCAAATCACAAACTACAAAAAATAAATTTGATTATATCAAAATTTAAATTTCCATACGACAGAAAGTGTCTAAACAAGAGACTCTGAATCTTGCAACACATATGATGGAGAATGGATTTGTACCAAAATATAACCAAAATGAAAAAGTCCTGGAGATCTGTTGCATAACAATATGAATGTACTTAACACTATTGAACTGTTTACCTAAAATGTTTAAGATAGTAAATTTTGTTATGTGTTTTTATCACAATTAAAATTTTTAATTATTTTAAAAATAAGAATTCCTATAGAGCAATTAGAAAACAAAATAGTTAACCCAACAGAAAAATGGACAAGGACATAATAAGCAAGTCACAGAAGAGGTTATTTTTTATGACAAACGTGAAAAGATACTCAACTTTGCTAGAAATCAGGGAAGCAAAAATTAATTAAAACAATAAAGAGATACCATTTTCCTCCCGTCCCAAAAGTTAGGATCCATTGAAGTTTAACTCGATCAAGAGTCGCTGAGGGAAAATGGTACTTTTATTTGCTCACAATGGGAGTATAATTGGTACACTCACTGTGGAGAAATTTTTGGTAATAAACATAGTAAAGTCAACGCAAAAGTTACACATAACTATAATAGTAAAACTAAAAGCGTGAATACAATGCGGGAATTCCATTTCTGGGTAAATCCCCTTGAGAAATTCCTGCACAAGTGCAGCAGGGGACTCAGAGAGAGGTGTTCCTGCAGCGCTCCTGTTAGTGTGCAAAAAGAACAGGAAACATCCTAAGTGTGTCCATTAAGTGGAAGAATAGATAATGAAGCTTTCTGGACTCCTGTGATGCAGTACATTAAAGGAAAGTTCCACTGAGCGTCCAAAATGACACAGGCACAGGCATAAAGGCATAAGTGGGAGGGAGCGCCCTGCGGAAATCTCGGGGTCACATCAGACAGCCCGGTTACTCACCCAACCCTGGGCACGGGAGGTCCAGGGGGTCAGAGGTCAGAGTACTGGTGAGCAGTGTCTTCCTGGGCGACGTGTTCTGAGCACTGCTTCTCTAGAGAGGAAGAGTTGGGGTGATCTCCCCTCACCCCGAGCCCAGGCTAGGAAGAGGCTGGTAGAGTCCACTAGCGGGCTTGGTCACAGGCTGGAGTTGGGGTTTGTAGTGACATGTGTCCAGCCCCACTTGGAGCCTGGAGCTGGCTCTGCAGGGGGACAGGCCAGGCAGAGATGAATGGTCCATGAGTGTTTCCTGGGGCCACACAGGTGAGGGACATTCAGGAGCAGTGTCAGGCTCTGCCCGAGAGGATGGGTCACGGACCCGAACAGAGAAGGTGTGTGATACAGAACCTGGAAAGCCAGGAGGAAAATGGACTGCCAGGTCATGGAGCCGTCATAGGTCCCCAATGGAGGCCCCAGGGGATTCCAAACACTTGCCAGTCCAGAGGGAGCAAGTCCATCCCACTGCACATCTCATCTGCTAAGAACTTTCTCATTCTCCTTTCCCCTCCTCTGTCCCTTCCTGCTCCCCACCCCAAAGGTGAGGACTGAGCACGGAGGGGCAGGAGATAGGAAGGACCACGGCCCAACTCCAGGGGCGGAAAGGGGTGGAGAACAATGCCAGAGTGCTGACTATGTATGACAGAAGACTAGGCTTTCTTTTCCCCCCAATCATTGTGAAAATTTTAATTGTTTCCAATAGAGACTGGATATTTTAACCACTGAGTTCAGACTGCAACCACGGGGTTTTGTTACCTAAAAATGATCATTAAAGTCGCTTGGGCAAAAGAAACATGTCACTGAGGGACAGCAACGAGAGGCCAAGATGAGGTTTTTTAGTTATTACCTTGAGTCCTACAAGCCCAACATACCAGACGCAAGAGCAACACAGCCCTCAGAGAGATGATGCCACGTGCAAAGAATTTAAGATGCAGAACTACACATTCGGCCATCTGGGTTTTAAAAACACACACAAAGCAACACTGAACATTGTTTATGGATACTCAGTGTGACTGGAAAAGATTTAAAACGGGGACTTGAATCTAGAATATATAAAGAGCTCTCTGAATTCAACAAGTCTACTTGGAAATGGGCAGAAGACACGAACAGACTTTTACTGGAGAGGATGTACGGATGGAATACAAGCACTTGAAAAGATGTCGGCATCATTCCCATCAGGGAAATGCAAATTAAAATCACAATGAATTGTCACCACACACCTATCAGCATGACCAAGACAAAAAAAGGTGAGAACACGAAATATTGGGGAGGATGCAGAAAAACTGACCACTCACACATTGCAGGTAGGAATGTGACTGGTACAGCCACTCTGGGGAACAGCTTGGCAGGTTCTTACCACACTAAATGTGTGCTCCTGTACCCGATGGTTGGTTTCATGGGTTAACGTGACTGGGCTACGAGGGGCCCAAGTATCTGGTCAAACATCAGTCTGGGTGTGTCCGTGAGGATGTTTGTACCTGAGATTAACGCTGGAGGGGAGAGGCAGTTCCCAGGCCATGAGGACACATCAAGCAGCACTGTGGATAGACCCATGTGACAAGGAATTGAAGCCTCCTACGGCAGCCAATGAGGAACTGAGTCCTCTTGTCAACAGCCGTGGAGTGTGCAGAGCTAGCACTGGTTCCTCCAGCCCCAGGCAAACCTTGAGATGACTGCAGCCCCGATGACATTTTATCTAACTTCACGTGAGCCCCTGAACCAGAATCACACAGCTAAGCCCAAGCTCTTGACTCTAGGTTTTGGGTTGTGTTCGTTATGCAGCAACAGCCATTGATACCAACACACCGGCCCTAGGATCAACCAAGACTCTGGACCACTGTGGGAAAGCACAAGACCAATTTCAGGACGAGAGAGAAGTCCAGAGAAATAAAAAGCTTAGAAAGCTGATGTCGGGATGGATGGGAGGGGACGGCTAAAGGAAACACAGGAAGGACAAGTGAGCAGTGAGGGCAGGCAGCTGAAATAAAAGCTGAAGGTCAAAGGCCTTAAACAGATGTGGAATTTGGAGGGAAGGCGGAGAGGAGGTCATTTGGTCCCACACTGTGGGGGATGTGAAAGTGTCTCAACTGAAAAGCTGGTGGTGAACCCTAGTCCTTGCTCGGCAAGCCTCAGCTTGCCCCTGGGCTTCATCTTCGGCCAGGTACAGACTTTCATCTCCAGGAGAAACCAGTGACCTTGCATGCTGGTACCAATGTGGGCTGATGTCATTTTGCAGAAGAATGGCAGTTATGGCACAAGGGGCGTGTGTCCAGGGGAACAGGACGAGCGGCTCTGTGCTGAGCCAGAACCAGCAGCGTGTGTGGGTGTGAATGGACGCGTGAAGAAGATTGTTAATTTCATGTCATCGTTACTAAGAGGGGGTATAGCTCAGGGGCAGAGCATTTGACTGCAGATCAAGAGGTCCCTGGTTCAAATCCAGGTGCCCCCTTTGGAAACCCTCTTTTTCCTCCCGGAGATGGTTCTTAGCCCCCTTAGAGGAGGTGGCTCACTAGACCCCAAGGAACAGCTCCCTATGGCCACCCCTTCTGACTCAGGATGTGGTCAGGCACCACTTGGCATTGCCCCGAAGACCAAGGACAAGACCAAAGGCATCTGCAATAGCCTCTCTGAGGGGCTGTTTCCAGGGACCCCTGTGGGACCAACTTCAGTATCACACAGGGTCCAGCCCTAACAGAGAAGGTCACCTGAATAATCGTCAACCAGCGCACCCGTTTCCTAGAGCTTCTGTAGCAAAGTACCACAAAGTGGGTGATCTGAACAGTTTGGAGGCCAGAGCCTGCAGTCGGGGTGTCAGCAGGGCCAAGCTCTCTGCCAGCTCCAAAGGAGGGTCCTTCCTCACCTCCTTCCAGCTCTGCCGTGTGGTCGTCCAGGCACTCCTTGTCTCCAGGACATGTCACTCCATCTGCCTGTCTTCATGTGGCATCTTTCCCCGTGTCTCTCCACCTCTTATGAGGACACAGGTCATATTGGGTCAGGGGGCAATGTCGTCTTCACTAACTCCATCTCTGACGACCCTCTCCACATAAAGACTCATTCCTGGACATCGGGGCTAGGACTTCAACATAGTTTGTTGGGGACATAACTCAGCCACAAATACCAGGAATTAGAACTGAAGGGCGGAAAGGGAAGCGTAAGTCTCAGGGAGGAAGTTTCTGTAGAAGCAGCCACCACTCCAGGGCTGGGGGACAAACACAAGAGGACAGACGTGGCAAAACTTACAAGCGTGGGATGTGCGTCTGTGCATCAGCGACTTGGATTGCTATGGGGTATCCCTAAAGAGTTATGTCAGTGCCAGGCCTGTGAGCACCCAACTGAGGATGGCAATCGCCATTGCTACCGGAATGCACTGTCACCGCCAGGTGACACTGACAGGAACCCAGGGCAGGGTGGGAGGAACAAGTGCTTCTTCCTACTCCAGGCTTCCATGTCCCTCTGGAGCCCTACTGGCGGGACCGACCAGGAAGCCACCCGGCAGAGGAGGAGAGTGGTGCTGTGTCCCCACCAGCATCCCAGAGCGGGCACAGGAGGGTGGAGTCGCAGGCCAGAGACCACCACCTCTTCAGTCGTTTCTTCAGACGGCTCGTCTCAGCAGCAGTTGGGGGGCTGACGGTGTGGGGATCCGGGGCCCAGGGGAGGGGTCGGCCTGCACCCCAGGTGCGGCACTGTGCAGGGAGCTCCCATCTGTTTTGGGTCAATGTGTCTTCTAGTTGCCTACCCAGGCCCTAGGGTGTTTTCAGGTGCTCAGCATGAAACCCACAAGGTAGATCCTTCCAGCTGCCAGGGGATGCTCCCCCTTCACTGCCCCCCTCGGGGACTGACCTGCCGAGGTGGTGGAGCTGCGGGAGGAGGAAACCTCCTGCTTCTAGTGCTGCGAGATGAGTTTGCAGTAGAGCAGGTCTGGCAGCTCCGCCAGCCCATGCGAAGGGGCATCTGGGCAGAAGCCCTGGGTGTGGCTGCACAGTGAAGGCATTTACTGGGCCTCACTGGCATGGCAGGGGGTATAGCTCAGGGGCAGAGCATTTGACTGCAGATCAAGAGGTCCCCAGTTCAAATCTGGGTGCCCCCTAGCATTTTAGTCACTGCAGATGGTGAAGGGTCCCCTCTCTCCACTGTGAACTTGATCTCCTGGCCACAGGTGAGGACTGCCTTCTGAAGGTCGCCAGAGAACTCAGGCTGAGATCACCTACACAGGAACGGTGGTCGGACTGCTGGCCGACTCTCGACAGCCCTAAGGAAGCCAAAGACAGTGCAACGAACGACATGGAAATTTCTAGGCATCGCTTTAAAGGTTGTGGTTTTGCTGAGTTAAAGGTGGGCTCCTTGCTAGTCGTCTTGCCAGACAGGCGTCAGCGTTAGTAATTTATTGTTGATTCTTTTAGATTCCCTATGTATAAGATCATATCATATAAAAAACGTAAACGTTTTATTTCCTCCTCTCTAATCCTTATATCTTTTATTCCTTTTTTTCAGCTCATTGTACTGGCCAGGACTTCCAGTATAACGTTGAATAAAGGTGTTGACAGTAGCTGTCTTGTCTCATTCTGATTTCAAATGAAAAGCTTTCAACATTTCACCATTGAGTACATGTTGTGGACTATACTTTTTGAAAATGGTCTTTATTAAATCAAGAAACTCTCCTACTTCACAAAAAAATTATGGATAGATGTTGAAATTTACCAAAACTCCCTTTTTTTGCATTTATTGAGAAAATCATATGATCTTTCTCCTTTAGATTATTAACATGGTGAATTATATTTATTACTTTTGGTAAAATGGAACACACTTTGCGTTCCATAGATAAACCCAGTTTGGTCATGAAGTTCTATCATTTTCACATATTGTATATATTGTAGATTCAGTTAGATTATCATTTATTTAATTTTGTACCTATGTTATGAGTGAGATTGCCCTGTATATTTTTTATATTGTCCTTGTTGGGTTTTAGTATGAAGGTTGCATTTTAGATGTGCCTTTTGTAAATAGAATGCAGTTGATTGGTTGTCTTAACCCAGTATGACAATCTATCTTTTCATCTGGGGCATTTAATTTATTTACTTTTAATGTAATTGCTGATACATTTGTTTCCAAATTGTCACCTTATTTCGTGTTTTCTTAACCTGCAAAATAATTTTCTTCATTGTCACATTTATAGATCCAAACTTTAATGACAATTTTTTTTTCTCTAGAGGTTGTGTATAGTAGCAAGGACAGACAAAAATATTAGAAATTGGAAATCAAAAATATGAGTACAATAATCTTAAATCTACTTCTGAAAATATTGTGCACCTTCTTGAAATAGTACACGAAACTTCAGTCAGTGAAATTGCTTCAATGTGACACAGTCACCATCCAAAAAATTGTCAAATGCAAGAATTAAAAAGGAGAAAAGTCTTACTGTAATAAGTGTTTATTAGAGGAAGGAACTTTTAATAATTTGGTAGCGATATTACCATTATGGTATTCACAGAACTAGCCTTGCTGCCCATGACCCTCAGTTGATATATCTTGCTTAGTAATGCAAACGCCCCTGTCTGATAGCCATAGAGGTATCCAGCAGTTGACAGGGCTGTGAATTTACTGTTCTTGCATTAAAGTCAAACTTTAAAACTTCATTGACTACAGTTTTAATAACAGGATTATAAAAACGAATTTCCTTTCCAATAAAATTCACGTTTTTCCCCTTCTACAAGTCCATTCTGTTATGCTGGTACCCTGATTCATAGAATTGCAATTTTTAATTGTCAAACCATTTGACCAAAATATATATTCAGGTACACGTCGAATGACACGCCGAGTGGGACGCTACAGTCTAAAAATAGCCCAAGAGCAGGTGCCGCGACAAGACGGTTCTCTTCCTTTTGGGATGTGCGAACTTGGCCTGTTAGGGACATTGCCTTCGATCTCAGTTGTCAGAATTCAGGTCTGGGGGCCCTGATGCACGTTCAGCAGGTTTGAAACGACGACGGTGCTGGACGCTCAGGGTTGTGTGTTCGTCAACCGGAAACGCCACCTCCATGGGTAACACGCGCTGCTTTCCGAGCAAACCGTAACCTGAAAGACCCTCAAGGAAGGACAACCGCCCGGAAATGTTGGCCCCGACACGGGCGCGGCAGCCGCATCCGCAGCGTCTGCAGACGGCGAGCGTGCCCTGCGTCCCCGCTGTGCGCCCCGGGGCACCCATGCCCGCCGGCAGCCTCGCCCCGCGCTCCGCACGCCGCCCGCCGCCGCTTTTCAGAACAGGCGGTGGGCGCCCCGGGGCAGGCTCCGCCGCGGAGCCCCAGGGTGCGCCGGGGCCGAGGCCGCAGCCTGGGGAGCGCCAAGCGGACGCGCAGGGAACGACACTCCGCTCGGTGAGCGGAGCGGCCAGCGCTCCCCGGCGGGGCCGGCAGGGGGCGCGCTGCGCGGCGGCCGTGCGTGCGTGCGTGCGTGCGGCGTGCGGCGTGCGTGCGTGCGGCGTGCGTCCGACGTGCGTGCGGCGCGTCGAGGCGGCGGCGGCGCCGGCGTCGCGCTCGGTGCCCACACAGCGCAGCCGAGGGCCCGCCGCGGGCCGCGCGCCGCCGAGCCTGCCCGCCCCCTCCCGTCGCCCCCGCCGGCCGCGCCGCCTCCGCCTCCGCCGCGTCTCCGCGCCCCGAGCATCCGCGCGAGCGCGGGCGGGGAAGCCAGGCCGGGCGGTGCCACCTGCGGCCGGGCCGGGGGCGGGCCCGTGCGGGACCGCGCGGCGGCGGCGGCAGCGACAGCGACGGCGACGACTGCGGGCCGGGCCGGGCCGGACAGCGCAGGGCCATGGCCGAGGCGGCCCCGGCTCCGGTAAACGCCGCCGGCGCGCCGGCCCGCGGGAAGGGCGGGAGCGGGGCGGGAGCCCGGCCTGTCAGGAGCGCCTCGGGGCGCGCCGGCCGGGGTGCGCCTTCGTGTTGGCTGGGACCCCCCACGCGGGGCTGCAAGGGCTCGCCCCCCGCCGGCCCGTGAGCGCCCCGGGGTGCAGCCCGGGGCTCCCAGCGTGTCAGGTCTCCAGTGAGTGCGGGGGACCCTCCCGCTTGCTGTCACCCCTCCCGCTTGCTGTCACCCCCGCACTCCCTGCAGCCGGCCAGGGCAGGGCGCCGGGGTTGCGGTGTTTTCCTTTCGCTGCTCTCCAGCTGCGGGCGCTGTCACCCATATGCGCGGGGTCCGTCACGCTCGGCCGTGCCGACGGGGTGCATGAGGACGGGGCTCCCCAGTGCCCGGCACAGGGCAACGCCGGCCGCACCGGAGGCCCTCCGTGACGGGGGCCGGGGGACGAGGGTGGGGTGACCTGACGTGTGTTTGTTCATTCAGGGGATGTTTGCCGCCGGCCCGCGCGCGCCAGGCCCTCTCTGCCCGTGGCTAGGGCTGCAGATGACCGAGACAGGCCCTGCACACAAGACCCATGTAGGGTGAGCAGGGACCAGGCAAGGAGCACAGGACGGAAAAGCATGCCTCGGATTTCCAGCTTCAGAAGCCTTCGGTGCCCCCAAGGAGAGCCACTTTAGTGGGTCAGGAGCCAGACCAGGCTACTGAGGAGTGACTGGAAAGTGAGGGGGGAAAAAAGAGGAGGAAAAGAGGGAGCAGTAACCCTGGGGTGGGGAATAGAGCAGAGGGGAACGCCGTCTCTACCTTTGCACCTTTCTCTTTTTCCAGTTAAAAGAAAAAATAAGTTAGAGGTCATCATGTGTTGATGCCAGCCCTGTCTAATAGAAATATAATGGAAGACATAAACATGTAACTTTACATTTTCTACTAGTCACGTTTCAAAAGTAAAAAGAAATAGGTGAAATTAATTTTAATGATATATTTTATTTAACCCAGTGCATTCAAAATACTTCAATGTGTATTAAAAATTAAGAAATTAACGAAGTTTTACGTTTTTTCCCATACTAAGTATTCAAAATAGTATTTTATGCTCATGGCATATTTCAGTGAAAACAACCACATTTCAAGTGCTCAATAGCCACAAGTGGCTACAGCATTGAACAGTGCAGAAGAATTAGGGGAGACAAATGTTGACCATAAAAAAGGGAAAAGAACAACGTGCCCAAAATTGTAGAAAGAGTTGGCATTCAGAGCATGAATGGAAAGATTAGTTTTAGGCAGGATGAACCTTTAACCTGTGGGACAGAAATAAGAAAGCATGGATTAATTCGCTCATGACTTCAAAGTGGGAAGGAGTGTAAAGAAAAGAGAAAAGTGAGGGAGTTTTGGTCTAATTGATTTAATTTTCTTCCCTGTGTCATCTGAGAGTGAGGGGTCCTGCAGTGACCAAGGGTCTTCCTTCTCAATGTGTGCTCCCTCTGCCAACAGCATCAGCATCCCCCTGGAGCTTGTTAAAAATGCAGTATCTCAGTTTTCCTCCCATACCTCTGAATAGAAGCCTGTATTTTAACAAGATTATCAGATTATTCTTATGCAAATTATCAGTCTGAGAAGCATCATAGTCAAAATTTAAGGGAAGGCTGGGAGTTTGTAGTGGCCACTATGTGGAATAGGAAAAGAAGCATGGGGCATCAGGCAGTGTTGAGTCCCCACTAGGCTTAGAGACCATTGGTGTGTGGTGACACCAGTTTACCCAGTTGTGAGACTTACCAGCCTGCTAACAGAAACAGAATGGGAACAATTGATCTGATTCAAACCTGGAACTTAGTCAAGCAGAAAGATGGAGATGAGTGAGTTAAAGGTGGCAGAAGTGATCTGTGGAGGAAGAAAGCAAAGCCTGGAGCGGGAGCAAATGGAATGGTCAAGGGTTTAGTGGGATTGCAGAACAGGTGAAATGAGCATAAGATAGTGGGTGAGCTGGAGAGGTGGGAGGTTATATCAGAACCAGTTATGAAATCCATAGTTGGAAGGCTCCATAGAGGTCATGCTTGTCCGGATGCTTATCCAGCCTCCTATTGTAGCAATTTCTTTGTACACCGTTTCAATGTACCTTCAGTGATAGGGCAGCCTGTTGTTTCCTTGGAAGCTCTAGTTCAAATGCTACTTATGTAGGCCAGAGTTTACCAGCCTGAAAATTCCATGTTGATTCTAGTCCTGCCTTCTGAAGTAACGTGGTATAAGATTCTGCCTCCTGTTTTATAACCCTCAAGTATTTGAAAATAGCCATCATTCTTTCTCCAGACTCAACCTTCAAAGCTTCCTCAGCTATTACTGAATTGGTATGGTTGTGGTTTGTAAGCAGGCTGGTGGACAGGGCCAGAACTTAATAAGGGGTTTTTCAGAGGGCCCTGAACTCAGTGAAACCTGAGAAGATGCTGGGGCACGTAGGCCTTTCCCACAGATGGAAGATGCAGCAGCGCTTGAGTCTGGATGACTGGCCTCTAGGGCCTTACGTCCCAGGGAATATGCCAGGCTGGCTCTTGATCCAGTTTCACTCACTCACTGTCTTACTTAATCCATCCCTGACCCACCAAAGCAGTTCTCTTGGCTTTTGATGCTGATGAGCTCCATAAAGACGAGGCTTATTCAGACAGTATGAAAACTATATTTAGTTAATCTCAGCTGGCCAGTTAAGCAGTCCTCATGTGATCTGAGTTTGGATTAGGGCTCCTAACACAAGGTCTTGTCTCTCCACTGCACACAGACTTCTGAATGGGACTCTGAATGCCTTACATCCCTGCAGCCCCTTCCTCTTCCCACGCCCCCAGCAACAAACGAGGCACACCTACAGACTGCAGCCATCTCCTTGTGGACAGTGGTGGCAGCCGTGCAGGCTATAGAGAGAAAGGTGGAAGTCCACAGCCGAAGACTCCTGCACCTAGAAGGACGGGCAGGGACAACAGAGAAGAAGCTGGCCAGCTGTGAAAAGACAGTGGCAGATCTCGGGAACCAGCTAGATGGCAAGTGGGGCGTGCTGGGGACGCTGCTGCAGGAGTACGGGCTACTGCAGAGGCGGCTGGAGAACTTGGAGAACCTGCTGAGGAACAGGAACTTCTGGATCCTGCGGCTGCCACCGGGCATTAAAGGAGATATCCCAAAGGTAGTCCTTCAGTTCTAGATGTAAGGAGTAGTCTTGGTCAGTCAGTAAGGCCAAAGGACCACAAAGTCATCTTGTGTTTATTTGGGAAGCATTCCATGTTCAATTCAGTGATCACTCAAAGTGTCAGACTTCTGGTTGGGAAGCTCTCCAGCACAAAGTTGGCAGTCTGGCAGATGGATTTTTTTCCCGTTGCTTTCTCCTACTCATTACCCCCAAAGCACTGTTTTCTTTGTTAACCTGTCTGCCGCAATCTTAGTGCGGAAACTAAATTAAATATCATTTAAGTCACTCAACTGGAATTTGTTGGCAATTCTAATAAAAGGGTTAGAGGAAGTACAGGGGAGCGATATAGAGTAAATGGCTAATAGGGGTGATCCATAAGTGTAGGACTGACATGGACCCTGTCCTTCAGCATTCTTTAATAGTGTGCTGCAATGCTAGGGCCCAGCCTTTCTGGAGGGACTAGCTCATATAACAAAAGAAATAAACTTCATTTTTAAGCTATGGAAAACAGCCTCGAGGCAGCTAGTTCCCAAGCATGCCCATTTATTCCTTCGTTCAAAAAATGTTTCTTGAACACTAACTGTTTTGCTTGATATCTGCATCCTGAAGGCACAGCAGTGAACAATTCACATAAGCTCCCTTGCAGCTTAAATTTTAGTGGAAAAAGAAAGATAATATAAACTAACAAGAAAATTCATTTAAGTGCTTTGATAAAAATGAAAGTGCTATCTGGTGATCTATTTTAGATTGGATGTCAGAGAAGGTCTCGTGAAGGACCTGGTATTTAGGCTGAGACTGAATGACAGGGAGGACCCAACTGTGAGATCTGATCTGCAGAAAAGCTTTCTGGTAGAAAGAATACCTCATGAAAAGTTTCGAAGGCACAAACTGGGAGCACCAAGGGAGAGGAAGAAGGCCAGTTAGGTGTGCAGTGAATAAACAGGAGCACGACTTGAGGGATGGGTAGGGGTCAGGTCATTTAGGGCAGCGTTTTTCAGACCTGGCTATAAGTAGGAATCACTGGAGAGCTTTTAATATTGATGGACGTCATACCTAGAGATTCTGGTCCAGGATGGGGCCTAAGCATTAGTAATCCTTAAAGCCAGAGATGATTCTAGAGCTGAATCTGAAGCTTCTAAAGCTTCTGGAGCTCGAAGGTGAGAAATATTTATGAATCATGGCTGTATGGATCGTATTATAAGTCATGAGACTGGAAATGGTTACCATGAGAGGTAAATTGGAGAAGCCAGAAAAAGGGTACAAGCTCCAAGGAATGGTCAGAAGGTAGGAAAAGGAAGAAAACGGGAAAGTATGTAGGGGCAACAGGGACGGAGAGAAAAGGCATTTCTAGTAGGAGTTATCATTTGGATTGAGTATGTTACTGGGGAGTCTAGAAGGTGAGGATAGTGACTGTGATTGGACGACAGACCTCGCTGAGAGTCATTTCAGTGCAGTGCTTGGGACAGAAGACTGAATGGAGCAGGTCAAAGGGAGAGAGAGGGGGAGAAAAGATAGAGAGAATGACAACTGACTTGAGGTGGCTGGGGGCTGTCAGAGTCAGTACGGGAGAGAGCCTTCCCCACAATGTGTCCCGTTTGTGTCTGGAGCCCTTTCAGAAGTTCTCTGGGATAATTTAAACTTAGTATTTACCAGAAGAATAGCAGAAAAGGTAAATTAAAGTTACTTATTGTCTTACCTGGATAAATGGGGAACAAAATCATACATAAAGTCATGTTGTGATTTAAAGATTTCTTAGTAAAATTAAAATATTTTGAAGATATGCTAGATTGATAGTACGGAAAGTAAACTTTTGTGTCCTTGCTTTGTTGAAAATACTCTTATTCTGCCCTTTTGAATTTCAAGTTCAAAATAATTTTCTCTCGGAATTTTTTTCTTAATTTTAATTTTTAAAATTGTGGTAAAATATACATAGAATGTGCCATTTTAACTGTGCTTAAGTGCAAAGTTCAGTGGTGTTAAGTACCTTCACACTATTGTGCAACCACCACTACCATCACCACCACCCAAACTGAAACTGTCCCCCTTAAACAAACTCCCCACTTTCCTTCCCCCAGCCCCAGGCAACCACCATTCTGCTTTGTCTCTGTGAATTTAACAACTGTCATATAAGTGAAATTATACAATATTTATCCTTTGTGAATGATGTATTTCACTAACATACCATCTCCAGGTTTGTCCATGTCAGATGTTACTTCCTTTTTAAGGCTGAATAATACTCCATTTCTCTCAGAATTTTAAAGGCATTGGTCCTTTGTCTCACAATATCTAATGGCATCAATGAAAAGTTTATTACCAAATCAGTTATTTGTAAGAAACTGATTTTTTTTTTCTCCCTGGAAGCTTTTATCTTCTATTTCTACTTGTTTTTCTAAAGTTTATTTAAGAAATACATTTCTAGGTATAGGTCTTTAAATTGGTGTTGAACTCTTGATTTGGCTTTTCTGTCAGAAGACTGGTATCTTTTTGGCTCTGGGAAATTTTCTCCTGTGAATCTATTTTTATAGTATTTTGTCCCCCTTTCCATTTCTATTTTTATAGCATTTTGTCCCCCTTTCTGTTATTTTCTGTTCTCTTTCTGGAACTGCGGTTTGTCGGATAGATTATTGTCCTTGTCTCTAAACTTTTCTTTCCTACTTTTTATCTTTTTAACTGGAATTCTGTGACTTTTCCTTCCTGCCTTTCTAATTTTTATTTTAACAATGATATATTTAATTTTCAAGAATATTTATTTTCTGCTCCTTTTTCAAAAGCAGCCTAGATTTTTAAAAAAAATGGTTACAATATCTATTCAACTTTCTCTGGGAATGTGTATTAGAGCTTCATTGAATTTTTAGTTTATTATTTTTTCCTTTAGGATCACTTATAAAGTTTGTTCATCTTACGCTAAATGGTTCGACTTATACTTAGTAGTTAGCTCACATTTAAGATTAAAACTGTAGAAAGCTGTCAGGCGGGAGGAGGAATAGCAAGCCATAGGATGAAGAACAGCTAAACACCAGCAGGAGGAAAGCTTTGCACTAGGTGACAGTGTCCATACTGGGCACTTTGAATTCCCCAGGCAACTCTTGAATTTTTTTACAGATGAACCTTCCAGTTTTTGCCTAGTGATAGATACCTAGACGAAACTATTCTAGACAGTGGGGGGATTCTCTTCTGTATATGACATTTCCCTACGTGAAACCAGTGGAGCAGTATTCATAGTTGTCCTCCGAAAGCCGTCTCCATTTTTCCATGCTTAATGTTTTTCCTGTTCCCATTAGGCCTGTTTATAACCTACCTGTCCCTTAGGACAAGCCCAAGTCCCATCTCTTCTAGACTCACCCCAGCCCCAGTATAGTTCTATTTCTAAAATTTCTTGTCCATGTCATTAATTTGAATCTGGTCATATGCCCCTTTTAGGTAGAAACCTTATTTTTATAGTAGTGGTGCTTAGGATAAGCCTTGTACTTAACAGATATTTAGAATATGTTGTCTTATGTGACTTCAGTACTGCTTCACATTCATCTCTGAATGACTGCTTATAAGTAACGTTCCCCAGCCTCCCAAATTTATAGCTCTAAAGCTTACCGCTTTTCTCCTTAAAAACATTATCAGCTCCTGGAAGTTGGATCTGTCTTAAGTTTCGCTGTATCCTTTCAGCATCTTTTATAACTAGTAGGCACTTCGTAGAGATTTATTGAATGATTGAATTGCATTGGGAGAGACTAACCCCAGTGTGATTGTAATTTCAGGTGCCTGTGACATTTGATGATATCTCCATCTACTTTTCCACTCCAGAGTGGGAAAAATTAGAAGAATGGCAAAAAGAACTTTACAAGAATATCATGAAGGGCAACTACGAGTCTCTTATCTCCATGGGTGAGGCTAAGTTGACACCTTTTGAATGAAGCGACAGCAGCTCCGAGAGGGCTCAGAAAGGTCCTTTTTCCTCCAGTAGTCCTCATTTTCGCTCTGTCCTCACACATTTCAGGTTCTGGTTCCTAGCCAAAGATTTCCAGTTCACCTTGCTAAATAGGAAACATAATCTCTCCTTGTGCCAATCATAGGACAGAGAATGAAGTTCAGGGTTATGGGTGTGCCAGCTGCAGTGGTTTCCATGTGTATCCTTCACTTTGAAAGGGCCTTGATATCTCCTGTTGAGGCACACTGTCCTCTTAATGAAAGTAGCAGGGCAGTGCTAAAGTAGCTCATGTGCTTTCCCCACATGTTACTCTCCTCTTACCTGCTTTCCCACGAGATTTAATCCATAGTTGGCGGTGAATGGAGAGAAGTGATCTAGAATCTAAAAGAAATTCCCTTGGACTGTGGACCTCAAAGCCTTTAGCTCAGCCTTGATGGCAGTTAGTTGTCATTCATTTATCTCTTTGACATACCCCTTTCCCTTCTTCTTCTTCTAGATTATGCCATGAATCAACCTGATGTCTTATCTCAGATTCAGCCAGAAGGAGAACATAACACAGAAGACCAGACAGGGCCACGGGAAAGTGAGATTCCCACTGACCCCAGTGAAGGTGAGTGGCAGAAGAGATTATCCACTCCTTGTTTCCCTTTCAAGTCACAGATGATGGCTCAGAACTCAGTAAGCAGGGCTAGGGCTTCCAGAGCTGTGCAGTGCTAAAGCAACTAGACCGTGAGCGGATCCTCAGGCATTTACATAGGAAGCTCAGAGACTACCTTGACCCGTGCCTTCACCCATCAGCACCACACTTCTGAGGGCTATTAATTGCATTCCATGACTAAGGTTCTGAGACCTAATTATTTAGTAAAATAAACTTGTCTTTAGATAGCTGAGGAAGCAGTGGTGCCCATCTGGAGGGAGGTGACTTCCAGAGAATGTATCCCTGGTTGTTCAGAAGTGCTGGAGGGGCAGGGGGTCGGCCTGGCCCCTCAGTGATGCACTTAACCAGCAGACCCCAAAGTAGACGTTGCCTTGTATGAGAGCCAGGTGTCATTCATTAACCCTCTATAATAGTTTTGGTTGGCCGCTGCTTGATAGTGCATGGGAAATTGCTAGCAAAGTCCAGTTGAATAGTTTCTCCCAAGTCCCATCTCTGCTATCAGAAAAATCACAGAAAGTTCATCCTCTAGACATCTCTGTTAGCTGAACTTTTACAACCCCATCCCATATGCTGTTATTTTTTTCTAACATTTTATTATGAAAATTGTCAAGCAATCAGAAAAGTCTTAGTAATTTTACACCGAACACCTAGATACTTATCACCTAGATTTTATTACTAACGTTTTACTCTGCTTCCTTGTCACATATATATCCACCTCCACCTCTCCCTATTCATCCATTAATTCATCTGTTCCAAAATCAGTACAGTCATCAGTACATTTCTTCCTAAATAGTTCAGCATGAGTATCATTGACCTAAAGTCCAATATTTGTTTATTTCTTTTCTTTTGAGGTAAATTTTGCACACAATGAAATGCCCAAATTTAATTGTCTAAAGTATGCTTATAACTGCTGCACATTATTTTTTAAAGAATGTGTGGGTGATTTTAGGTGACGTTATAGGTTGGATTTGATTAATATCTTTGTCATGGATAATTGTAATGAGTCTAAAATCATATTACAAATAAAGATGAGTGAGTTGATTACAGAAAGATTCATTATTGGAAATAACTCCTTGGTCTATTATTACATGATATTGCCATAATAAATATATAAATCAGTGTGTCATTTTATTTTGGGGGACAAATGGAAAAGAGATGTTATTTAATTTCATAAATAATATATGAAAGTTTCATATAGCTGCCATCTTGTCAATTTATTTTTACCTTGGTTTTTAAGATTCTATTTGTGGGTAATCAACCTATATATGTTAATACATTTTTACTTAAACAGTGTTAGCACTGAATTTACTTAGTACTCTGGTTTGATTCTTTACCGTTTTAGCTTTCATTGGTGATTAGCAACCTAGATATTTAGCAGAACTAAGGATGGGAATCATTTGACTGGAACTGATTGGTATATAATATTTTTTAAAAACCCTCAAATGTGTCTATCTTTAGGACCATTTATATTTTGCCCCTTTTATGTTTAACTATATATTCAAGACTTTTTATTCAATTATTTTCTTTGTGTTGTTTAAATGATTAACTTGGCAAATAAGAGGACTTTAAATTGTTTCCTGTGTCCTCCTAGCACTATCTCAATACTTTCTTTAAAAAAAATGTTCCAGGTTGTGTTGGGGGTCCCTAAGACAGCTTCTAGGTTCAGTAATTTTCTAGAAGGAGACACACAGGACTCAGCACGTAGTCATGCTCAGGGCTGAGATTTATTGCAGCAAAAGGATACAAAGCAAAATCAGCAAAGATAAAAGGTTCACAGGGCAAAGTCTGGGGGAAACCAGGGGAGGCTTCCAGAGTGTTCTTGCCATAGAGTCTCACAGGACACCTTAATTCCTGCAGCAAGGAGTTGTGACAACACATGCAGAGTGGTGGCTCCCAGAGCTTAATAGAGACACAGCGGCCAAGGGAAAATTTTATTTCAGTGCAGGGAACTGTTTCCAACCAAGGACCAAGTTTGCAAGCAGCCTTTGAAAGGATAGGCAGTCTCATGCCTGCTATGTTAACACAGGCTGAGTTTAGATTTTCCTTCTAACACATTAAGTTCTGGTTCCTTTCAGTGGAGAAGAGTATCAGTCTGGTCACTGAGGCACATAACAGATTGTTTTACAGGCATACTGGGTGGAGAATGCTAACTCTAGGCCACTTTAGTTACAGAACTAATAAAATATCTTTTCGACAGATACTCTCCCTTAACTGTAACCATTTAAATCAATTTTTTCATCTTGTTCTAATAAAAGAAAACTAATCAATGTTATTTTTAATTTTTGAACAAGCAGCTTCTCTCTTTAACATCATCATCTTAATTAATTTTTATATGCCATGTAATTTGTTGTTAGACCAGGTGATTTATATTAGAATACTGACATACTTAATTTTCTAAAATATATTTGGATTTTATTCATTTTCCTTATAAAATAAAACCCATAATTTTTATTGTATTCCATTTTAGATCTTTGGGGAGGACTGTGTTATAATTAAATAAAAATGTTTATA
Source organism: Cynopterus sphinx (assembly GCA_030015415.1). Taxonomy (NCBI): domain Eukaryota; kingdom Metazoa; phylum Chordata; class Mammalia; order Chiroptera; family Pteropodidae; genus Cynopterus; species Cynopterus sphinx. The sequence continues at coordinate 2,384,089 of CM057393.1, forward strand.
TAGAATACATTTAGGGTAGATAACGGTATCATCTGGCACCCCCTTCTTTTTATTTAATTCCAGAATTCTCTGAATTAATTTTATTCTCTCCATCACCAATTGAATGTAATGAAAGAGAAATTACTATATACTTGTATGGAATAGTCACTGATGCCTTGTATCCTAGATGTAGTTGCATACAGTTATTAGAGAATAGTAGTGAAAGAGAATAAAGAAAAGTATAATCCTGAGATTTTATGAAATTCTTTAACTCTCTTACTAGGGCAAAACTGCAGACCAGCCATGTGTATGTGTCTATTATTTTGTCATTGATAGTTTTAATGTTGAACTCCAGATTTTTAGAATTCTTTGGAGAAAAATTTTACCCAATATATTCAGATGGAATAATTACCGAAAGTCCATTATTTAGCTCCTCTTCTAATTTGGAAGCCATGGACTCAAGCCAAGATTCTAGAATGACCCAAAAGTAAAATAAATTTATTTGTAAATCTCATAGTCCTGGGGAGACTTCTTGATCATTTTCATTTCAGATGCATTGCCATTATTCCATGTTTATCCCTGTTCACTATGGTTCAGCAAAGTCATCTTTTCCTAAATAAATCAGTGATTAAGGCACATCCCAATATGATAACCGTTTTATTTTTGTTTAACTTATTTGAGAATTAGAATCATCCTAGAAATGATAAAGCTTGGAAGTTTTAGATTAATAATATAAATTTGTATCAAGTATTTTTTATTGTCTGCTTAAGAAACCAGATCTCAGCGCCACTTTTGACTCAGTTTTTAGCACCTTTGGATACCCAGAACCTCAAGGTTCCAGCTCCTTTTCAGATAGCATGGACCCTTACCTATTTAAAACACACACACACACACACACACAAATTAGAGTTCCTTATAGTTAAAATCATATTCAGCCAGTGTAAACATTACAATTTTATATTTTCTTGTGATCAGCCTTTCTATTAATCACCTCCCAAATATAAAACCTCAACATTTATTGACTTCCTCTTACCTGATCAGTATTCAGTTTTTCTCTGTTCTTTGGGTTTCTCCAAAGCCTGCTGCTTGCATGAGCCAATGATTTTACTTTTGTTGTGTGTTTCTTTAAGTATCCACTGTTGGGATTCCTTGGGCCTGTGAGGAATGTGCTTTGAGTGCTGCTGTGGTGACCTGGCCAACAGCTGCCATAGTGTCACCACACAGGTATCTACCTTTATCAGGCCATCTTAGAATTCAAACTCTCTTGCTCCTTTTATTTTATTTCCTAGGTCCTCAGGTTACACCCTCGCACCAAACCCTGGTAGATATAACCATATTCTGTGCAGTCTGTGACCATAGTGCTAAGACCCAATTATTTAATAAAATATTTACTTAGTTGTACTCATCTAGTTAGTTTAGTGACCAGAGGAACTTTTAGTATCATTATTCAGAAGGAATGGTTAGCTTCCTGGGGTTTCCCAATTTTAATAAAAACATACTTAGCTAGTAAGCCAGTAATAGCAGCAGCCACTTATACTTCTGGAGAACCAGCTTGTTTTTTGTTTTGTTTTGAGCCCTTCATAGCTTTTATGGTTGGCTGCTGACTAATATTGTAATGAAAGACTGGAAAGAATCCAAGTGCCCATCAGTAGGGGACCCTTGAGTAAATAGTGTTACAGCTACAGAGCACAGCTAGGAAAGAGAGTGAGAAAGATCTCTGCTCTGGACAGATATATAGAATACACTGTTAAGTAAAAAATCAAAGTACAAAATAGTTTGTGTAGTATGCCACATAAAGAGGGAAAATATTAAGATGTATACATACTTGCTTATATTTTCACAAAGAAACAATGGAAGATTAAAACAAAAACCAGTGAGAATGGCTACCTGTTCAGGGAGAGAGAGAGACTGGAAATGGAAGCTGGACCTCTCTGAATGTACTGTATTTTATAGTTTTGATTTTGGAATCTTCTAAATATTTTACATAATTAAAAAAATTTTAAGTCAAACATGCTGAAATAATACCATGTTAGTGACAAATGCATAGATTTCTTTCAAATAACTTTAAATCATAGCATTTTAACTATATATCCCTAGAAGGATTATATCCTAAAAGCTAAAAGAACCAAAAAATTTTTAATTGAGTTCATAGTTTTGTTAATAATATTGGTATTTTGAAACATATTCAGAAAAGCAAAGATTATGTTAATGTCATTAGAAATCAAATTTTCAGGGTAAGAGAGAAAAGATATATGTATAAAATCAAGTAATTTAAAAACCTGTTATCTGAAATATGAATATAAACTTGTGATACTTTATAGCCTCATTTGTTGAAAAGATCTAGAAGCAATGACAACCTATTAGCAGTTAGCATCCTTATCATCCAGGTTGTGGTCTATATTTCATTTCTCAGATCATTGATTGTGTGTTTGGAAGAGGAAATATCCAGGATGGACCTAGGATGGTCTGTCATATCAGAAATGAAGAAACTAGATGTTTGATAATATGAAATGATATAAAACTGATCTGAGGGGTTCCGAAGAAGAGATAATGTCAGCATTGAAAAGAGTGACTGCAATGGACTGAAACTCAGCAAATGTATATAACATTCTACAAGTTTCTAATGATAAACCAAAAAAAAATAAAATAAAAGTCAAAGCCACTCGAATCACATTTTTGGAGGTTGCTAGACCACTAACTCATTATTCAGAAACCGATGCAGAGAAACAGTTGAACATTTAAAAAGTCTAATTTTTGATGAATAAAAGTTTATTCTCTTGATGACTATTAAAAAATCCTCTTCCTTTCTTCTTTCGTGATATATGTGTGTGTAAAATCTGGAAGAAAAAATAAGATAAGGTTGGAATGTGTTTAATACATTTTAGCCTTGCAGCTCAAAGTAGGAAGTTGGGAAAGCAACCTGCTGCAAGTGCTAAAACCTGTATTTTCCCTGTTATCTGTGTAAGCTGACAGTCTTTGCGGCCTGAGTCTTACCCACACTCTCATTCCTGCTTTGGGTACACTTTTAGATTACAGTGGTCTCTAACAAACTTAAAAGTTATTACATAAACCAGCAAGTTTCCACTTGCTAGCTAGCAATAAAGCCATAACCTGCCTACAAAGCTTTTCTGAGAAATAATATAGAGAGCTTGAATTTACTCTCTGGACCTTGTCAGCTTGCCAGCTTGTCCTCTTAGGCCAAAAAAGGTTATATAGGCCTCGGCTAGAATAGCAAGCACAGCTGTTTCTGCACTGATCACATGAGGGATGTTATGTGCAAAGCCTTCGGAGGCTGTTTTTTTCTTTCCAAAAGACTCCTCAGGATCTGAGGGACTTGCAAATACTATTCTTCCCATCCCAACATTCAGGGAACAATGACTTGTATCATTTAATAGGCAAAATATGGTCTCTTAGAAGGAGTCTACAATTGGGAACTTGAAAAGTATGTTTCTGAGGAGTCAGGTCTGTGTTTAAACTGATCTAACTTTGTAATTCTAATAATGTATTTGTTTTTTAATTAACATTTAAGAAGAAAATGATCAGTCTTGTTTCTTTGCTTTTTCTCCTGCTATATTTTAAAGCAACCTTTGATATGACATTTCACTGTAAATACTTTTTTATTGTCGATTTATTTAATCTCCGTGGTCCTTCTCTACTTAAAGGAGGAAATGTTCCCCGCTTCATTATTTCATTAAAAAATTGTGAGAGAAAAAGTGAGAATATTTTGAAAGTAAGTATGCTAATGAAATTAAAGGGACTGTTGATTCTAGATTATTTCAGGGTGTCATCTCCAAAGTAAAAATTGTGATTTATTTTGAAATCTGTTTTGAAAAGTTGTTGTGAATCAAGGTGAGTATCTTACATAAAAATATATAAATTTGGTTTAATTTTGAACTGGTTCTCTAGATTTTATATGCTTTTTTTTTTTTCATGGTAGTTTAGTTTTGTCATAGTTAAGAGATAAGTATTGGGGCAAAATGTAGTGTTCAACAAACCAACATGATTCTTTTCACTTTCTGATTCAAGTCCCTGAAAGCCGTTCTCTTTTCCCTCCATAAACAGAGCCTGGCATTTCAACATCGGATATCCTGTCTTGGATTAAACAAGAGGAAGAGCCCCAGGTTGGGGCCCCTCAGGAGTCCAAGGAGAGTGACATATACAAAGGTACCTATGCCGGTGAGTAATGAATTGAAGAGACTTTCATGCCCAGGTCCAGCTTATGCTGGGACTGAGGGAGGAGAGCCACCAAGATGGGGATGAGGCAAGGAAATGGGAGAAGAATAGGAAAAGGGATAAAAAGATATACTTGAGTAAGTTAGAGATGAAACCAAAATCAAACTAAGATCAATTTTAAGTGAGAGAACACACTCTTAGGTATAAAGAAAAATTAGAATTGTCAGAGGAAAAAGAATTAGTGCATGCAGATGGACCACAAGTATGAGGATGGGGAAAGACAAAAGAACATCTAAAGATCATATAGAAAGGATAGAACAAAGAGGGGGCAGGGAGGAGACAAACAGGAGACAAAAAAGTTATTGGAGAGGCATGACGGCAGTGTTTATGAAGAGCTCTCTCCCAAGAAAGACAGTGATGGGAAGAGAAACAAATGTCTTCCTTGTGAGATATTTAATGCCATCTATATTTTGCCATCTGAATCATAGAAATGAATCTCAAGGTCAGAAGGGACCCAATTGTTTATAAAATTAATGCAGCCTGTTTTTAAATATCTTCTATGCCTATTTTTTTTGGCTCTAGGAAATAAAAATAGACAGTTTCTGTTCTTCAAGACGTTTATATTGGGGACGCATAGCGATACTAGGCCTGCCTGTTGTTGAGTTTCGAGGGTGAGTGCGATGGATGACTATAAGAAATGAGAAGCTCGGAGATCACCCATCAGTTTTAATTTAGGTATTTAGGTTTTTAGATAAGGCCTAAAGAAGGATGTGAAGCCAGAATTAGGCCTGAGAAGATTGCTGTGATATGGTTGGCTTTAATTTGGGAAGAGAGAGAATGCATTCTACAATTGGGAGGACAGAATGAGCAAAGATGCAAAGCGGAAATGTGTATTTTATTTCCAGGGTAAGTAAAGAGACAGCCAACAATTGCAAAGGATTTATCTGACAGAATAAAAAGGAATAGGAGTAGATAAATGCATGCTTTTAGTCCTTATCACAATCGGCAACACAGACTCTCTCAAAGTGTGCGCAGAGGCCCTTAGGAAAGTGCCGGGAAGTTTGATGGCCAAGGCTGTTCCCTTCTAAACAGGGAACATTGAAGGGCCTCTGCGATCTGCTGGAGAGAGGACAGAGGTTTTGACCATGCTCTCAGCCCTCCCCTGTGTTTCTTATCTGAGCCAAGTAAGAGCTCAGGGCAGTGAGAGCTGGGGAGGAATAGGAGAGGCACTGTGAGGCAGTTGTTGACAGGGGTGACTCTGAGTCCTTTCTTTCAGATGAAGAGCTTGTCATCAAAGCGGAAGGCCTTGCCAGAGCCTCCTTGTGCCCTGAGGTTCCAGTCACTTTCTCTTCACCACCAGCAGCAACAAAGGATACCTTTTCAGATGTGGCCTTCAAAAGCCAGCAGTCTGCACCCATGACACCTTTTGGACGTCCAGCCACTGACCTGGCAGAAGCCTCTGAGGGACAGGTGACTTTTACTCAGTTGGGTAGCTACCCCCTGCCGCCTCCAGTGGGAGAGCAGCTGTTCTCATGCCACCATTGTGGCAAGAGCCTCAGCCAGGACATGTTGCTGACCCACCAGTGCGGCCACACTGGTGAGCAGCACCCCGTGTCCTGCGCCCAGTGCCCCAAGCACTTTGCCCCGCCTGCCGAGCTGGGCAGCAACTCCCAGGCCCTGGCCGCTGAGACGCCCCCAACCTGCCCGCACTGCGCCAGAACTTTCACGCACCCGTCGAGACTCACCTACCACCTCCGGGTCCACAACAGCACCGAGCGCCCGTTCCCCTGCCCTGATTGTCCCAAGCGCTTCGCCGACCAGGCCCGCCTCACCAGCCACCGGCGCGCGCACGCCAGCGAGAGGCCGTTCCGCTGCGCGCAGTGCGGCCGCAGCTTCAGCCTCAAGATCAGCCTCCTGCTGCACCAGCGCGGCCACGCGCAGGAGAGGCCCTTCTCCTGCCCGCAGTGCGGCATCGACTTCAACGGCCACTCGGCCCTGATCCGCCACCAGATGATCCACACGGGCGAGCGCCCGTACCCGTGCACGGACTGCAGTAAGAGCTTCATGCGCAAGGAGCACCTGCTGAACCACCGGCGGCTGCACACGGGCGAGCGGCCCTTCAGCTGCGCGCACTGCGGCAAGAGCTTCATCCGCAAGCACCACCTCATGAAGCACCAGCGCATCCACACGGGCGAGCGGCCCTACCCCTGCGCCTACTGCGGCCGGAGCTTCCGCTACAAACAGACCCTCAAGGACCACCTGCGCTCAGGCCACAGCGGAGGCTGCGGGGGCGAGAGCGACCCCTCCGGACAGCCGCCTGACCCCCCGGGGCCCCTCCTGACGGGGCTCGAACCCTCTGGCCTCGGCGTTAACACCGAAGGTCTAGAGGCCAGTCAGTGGTATGGGGAGGGGAACGGAGGGGGAGTTCTGTGAACCTCCTTTCCTGGTTATCCCCGCCCACCGCGGGGCAAGAGGAAGGCCCGCGAGCCCCTCCACCCTCACAGTCATCAGTGTTGGCACTTCGATGAGTTTGGGGTCCCGAGCACTTGACTGGAGACATGCTTGAGTTTTGGAACTTCCCAGCATGACAAGAACACCACATTTTGAAATCCAGAAAGACCCGGGAAGGAGCCCAGCATCCCCATCTTGTCAAAAATATGACCTAAGCAGAAATTGCAGAGAGATAGGAAAGCAAGGTTGAGCCTCATGGTAATGCATCCCCGGGGGTGATAGAGTGAGAATGATGACAGCCCTGGGTAGGGACTGGTGTGCGCGAAGCGCCTCCAAAGCTCGAAGCCGGTTCTGAGGCAGGAAGCCTTTGGTCCGCCTTTCCACTGACGGTAAGACAAGGAAGCGCGCAGGCTCCCACACCAGCCTCGGTCTGCGCCCGTGCTAAGCAGTGCCTCTCCTGAGAGGAGAGCTCTAAACGCCTTCCTAGGTTTCCTAGACTAACTCTTCTAAATACATTTGGTCTAATATTGGGTGAGCAGGAAGTCTGACTTCAATGGCATCTTAAGGAGAACCATTCCTAACTTTCACTAGCTTCATTGAAGCATTCAGCCTCTTACTAGCATCTAAAACTGCTACACATTTCTGCTGAGATCCTAGTTAAAAAGTTGAGGGCAGTGTGCTCAGCCCCAATTTTAAAAGCTGGAGGTCCCAGAGAAATGACAGAACAGCCTAAAATTTGTGCCTGAACCTTGTTTCTGAGAGTCATTACATCAAATTTGTCCTTATCATTTACAAGCCTATAAGATGGCGTTTTTATTTCTGGTGTCTGATATTCTCGACAGTCAGCAGAAAAGACAGCACTTTCCAGAAGCGTTATGGTGTTTTACAAAGCACCCATGGACGCTTAGCTTTCATTTCCTTAGCAGAGAGGTGATAGTGTCTTAACAGCTTTCTTGAGCCTTCAGAGAGTATGTGTTGATCATCTGGCTGTTCCCCCATTGGCACTGGACCAATTGAGGGACTTTACAGGTCACTGAGAGCTACACACCGCACCCAGACAAGGATAGCCTCTCTTCCTGCCAGTTTTGCTTTTAGGGAGCTTGGCTAGAATGTGCTCTCTTGTCAGGGTCATTCAGTCACCTGGGAGCATCTGAGCCTTGTTCTATTCCTAAGCGGCTTTGCAATTGGACATAAATCTCTTTTCCTTTACAGATCTCAAATTTTCAATCACCAAAATGAGGTTGGTGAGAGGAAAAAAGTGGGCCTCTAAAATTTTTTGAAAAAATCTTTTAATACATGCTTTCTCCTGCCAGAATCCTCTCTATCTCTGGCTTCTATCCAGGCAAAGCCAAATAAGACAGCAAAATCAAAGCAGAGGCATTCTTGCTGAAACTTGACTGAAATCAATTTGATTTGTTATTGTACTCTTTCTTAGAGCCTGAGGTAGTAAGAAAATGCAGAAGCTCTATGTCTTGGGCAGAAAAACTGTTTATACCTGCACTCTCTTGTTTACCCTGGCTCTTCCTAAGATGTCTGGAATCAAGGTCTCTGAGGATTTAGACAGGACACTTCTTGATGAAGTGGTTGAGGAAGGACCCATTTTTTCCATATCACCCAGCCCAGCATTTACCCTGCCTTTACTCCAGCTAGTTTGTTCCTGGGGAGGCTCTGTCTGAACATGCTGCTCGTCTGGATAATATTTATAAAACATCTGCTCTGTGACATGCACAATACCAGGGATTGTGGGAGACCTGGTCTGCTGTCCTAACTTACAGTCTGAAGGCAGTGAAGAAACCCAAGGGTATAGAACAAACCAAGAGAAATGATGAACACAGTCCTGGCTTGATGGGGTAAGAGCTTCCTAGCTAGAATCTAGACCCATACTATGGGAAAATCAGGCGGTTCTGAGAGTTATAGTTTTGCTGGTGACCCACGAGGAGCTTGAGTTTGAGCTTCAGCGCTGGTTTGCACCTTGATCTCTCTAACAAAAAGGGAGAAGAATCAGTACTGCCTTTAGGTGGTGCACCCCGTTTCTGAATGTGTCTAAGCATTTTCCAGAGTATGCTGGAGAAGGGATTCCTATGTATGTTGGATTAGATAACGTGGAATATTCTCTTTTACTCATAGATTTACTGAGGACACAGCTTACTAATAAAAGAGACCCATAGGTTAAAATACTGCAGGTATATGATCTCACAGTCTCTCTGTAAGGAACTAGCCAGCAGGGACCCAAACTTTGGCAAGTGAACACAGTTCAAATACCAACAAAGCTGAATGAAAGGGAGTGGGCAGGGCCGTGCAAGAAACTGGAAGTGCGTGTTATCCTCATCTTCAGCCCTGGTGCAGACTAGGGAGTTCAGCCACGGTACACTCGGGTCTCCTTTCCCTCCACCAGTCCTCTACTGGGCGGGATTCCAGGCCAGCTCCAAACTGGAGGGTGGATAAGTAAAGTGGATCAGTGGAAAAGATAGTCCCACAGAAAGGTTTCAGTGTGTGGAGAAACTTGGTTCATCAAGGGTCCCTGAGACAAGCCATGAATTAACTCAGCAGTTGAGGAGGTACCTGAGGACTGGTTGTCCTGAGCAGAAGTGACAGGAAAGAGGAAAACCCAGGAATGTCTCATCAGTTCGCTCTCTGGGCCAAGAATCCTGTACTATTTCATAAATAGGCGCCATCTCTTCGGGGTGGATCCAGATGTTGACTATAATCAGATTCGCTCTTTGCTTACTAGGTTTTCATTGTTGCCATAAGATGAACCCCTGGTTCGGTTACAGATGTGAAAATAAATGGAAGTCGATCACTTGTGTAGAAGGTGAAAGCTGCTGACTGATCCTTTCTGCTGGGTATCAGATATTGGCAGCACCGTGGCTGGGCTCTAGCTAGAGCAGTGCTTTGCACAACTTCCCTCCCTAATTCTTTCCAAACTCCCATTGGCAACTCTGCAGGGCTCTCTTTGGAACATTTTTGAAGGATTTGAGTGTCCACACCTGTCTCAACCAGGACCAGACCCCATGGCTTACAGGCAAGTAACAAATGTTCCCTGTCTCAGTCTGCAGGAGCCTTGTTAACATAACAGGACTGATTTCCTTTATCTGTTCATTCCAAATGGGATGGAGAACCCAGATTTCTGCTCTGGATTTTCCCTTGAAGAGGAGCAGGACACCCTGTCCCTTCTCCCCATATCGTAGCGTCTTGGACGGAAATTGTCCTTAACAGCTGCCCAAGTAGTGATGAGTAAAGCAGCCTTTCCCCAAAAGGAACTCTTATCGGATATGTGTTTTGTCTTTGTGCTTGCTGGATACCTTTGACCCAGTTTTCTGCACTCTGCAGAGGAATCAGTCACTTCTCACAGGGTTTGTATAAGGACGTTCTTTGATTAGGGAAGTGTCGGGCTCTTAAAAGCTAAAGGTAACTCAAATTAGCTGTGGGGAGATGGGACGGGCAGTGCACAGGGCCTTACCATGAGGACACGTGGGTCAGTACAGCTTAAAGCTGTAGAGCATGGACTCTGAGTCAGACCTGGATTGAAGTCCTGGTGTCATCAGAGGTCACAACAGATTATTTAACTGTCATAAGCCTAGTTTCCTTATCTGTGAAATAGGGAGAGTGATACCTCTGTCTCTGGAGTGTTTGGTTAGGAGAAATCTGTGGAAGTGCTGAGCACAGAGCCTGACTTGTAGGTGTCAGGATGGCAGCCATCAGGAGAGGTGTACAGGACCAACCAGAGAGGGCCACAAAGCCAGCTGAGCCTTAAGTGGAGAGGAGCAGGAACTGAGGCTGCTCTGTGCAAGCATGTGAGTGCTTCATGTCAGCTTTTCGCTTCCATGTTCTTGTGCCCTGTCTTTTCTGTACCTCGTGGCTCCCACAAGTTCCTGCATGCCATGACTTGTGGCCCTGACTCCCTTGGTTTTTCTTAGTTTCTAAGGCATGGGATCTGGCCCAGCTCCTCTTTCTATACCAGGCCACAGACCTTTCCAGCCAGCTCTTGGATTGGCTGCCCTTGGGGTGTATGCTCATCTTGGTTCAGGCAGCTGTAGTCAGGAGGGGACATTATGTGGTCCATGCACCAGCATCTGTGACTTGGGAATGGCACAGAATGGCATTTCTAGGACTACCAAGATCAGAGACAATCCTCTTCTATGTCATTTTCTTAAGACTCCTACTTCCTTAGCACTATTGGGGCAGAGCTTGGTGTCCCTTGCATCAAGGACCTGGAAGGTGCTGTTTATCATACAAAAGGAGTGATTTGTCACTTTCTGGCCCTTCAGTTTTTTTAAGTGTGTAACTCTGGTCTAATTTTGTATATGTGTGTATGTGTGGCTCCATCATAAATAGGCACACGTGCACGTACACAGATACACACACACACAATGGCTTATGTCCACTTGGTCAGATTGCCTCTTCAAAACAAATTATTTCACCCCCAAGACCAGCAGAAGGATAGTCCAATGAGAGAAGCATCAAAAGCAGTGTGCTGCCATGCTCTAAAAATTGGCAGGTTACATGTCAAAGACAATACTTGCTAAAACCTCATTGGCTGATATGGCTTTGTGTTTCTTTATTAGCAAGGCTAGTATTTGTTATAAAATCTTGAAACTGGTCTAAAATTTAAGCTACGCAAGGGATATTAAGGCCATGTCTTTATACCCCTCATAGTGCCACGTGCTATTAGGGACACGGACCCTCAATGAGTAATTGTACAGTGGTAAAAGTACCTGAGCAGGGGTGAGAAACTGGATTCTGGTCCTGGTCCTAGCTTAGCATTCTCTGCCTTCTTGATATGGAGCAAGCCACGTAATTTGTGGAGATCTGTTTCCTAATTCTAATGTGCACATTAAACTATAATGTCCCTTCCAACTCTAAAACAGACTTTAAGATTTTACTTCCTAGTCCTGTTTTCCTTGTCTGGTTCTCTCCAGATTCTGCCCTACTGAGTGGTTGTTTCAACACAGCAGAATAAACACTTCTGAGAGGTAAGCATCATTATAGATTAGAGTCTCCTAACCATATCATAATTACTCTAAAGCCACACAAACTAATAAAATTCTAGTGAAACTATAAAATTTTGTTTTAAATACATAGAATGCAGTTGATTGCATTTTTTGAGCATAGGAAAACACACCAAAATACCAATGGTGGTTCTAGGGTGCTGGGAACATTCAGTGGTTGTTCTTCCCTGTAAATTCTGTGTAATATAAAACATTTTGTGTATAGTATTTTAAATACTTTTATAAAAATAAGGATTATCATAATGAGAATAGTACTAGAAAGGAAGTCAGGAGGCCAGAATTTTGATCTCACTTTGGTTTCTCATTTGTAGTGTGAGGATAACTCACACTTTGCTAAGTTTACATAGGTGTTGCGAGGCTCAAATGAGGGAAGGTCTTAAAAAGTGCTTTGAAACATGTTGCAGGCCTAAGAAGAAGATGTCGACATAGTAGGTGCAGGAGAATTATTTGTTGACAAGGTCAACAGTTTTCTGTGTTGTTGGTGCTTCTCTTCATTCAAGACTGGGCAATGGTCATTTCTTCCAGTTTGCTTGCCTGTGCTGGGGAGAAGCTGCCTGAGATTGAAGTTTGGGGAGCAGTGGGGGAACGGGAGTATGTATGGGCAGAGGTTGAAGATAGAATTGGTTGCAGAAAGTACCAGGCTGACCTATATAATGTGTTGACTTCTACCAGCAACTTACACAAGGTACCCAGTTTTGTGTGTATGAGGAATTGTGACATTAGGAACGCACACATTACGGAAGAGATTGAGTTGAACAAGCAGAATTCAAAATTAAGGACGTATATAAAGCTATGTACATCAAGCCATTTCTTGGTTTTGAATTTATAGTTTATAGACTTTATTTTGAATGAATTTTGACCATTTTTAGTAATTGCATCCACATTCAAAAGTGTAAGCGTTGCCCACTGAGAAGATTCCAGAGAACATACTGAATCATTACCAACATAAAAAATGTCCTATGCACCAAGGGTCTCTAAGTCCTAGGTTCCTGTTGCGTTAGGACTGTTAGGAAGTAGTGTGCTCACTTCTTCACGCAAGGAATTACATGTCCATTAAGACTGGGAAGTACCATAGAGTCATTAAGAACTGAAGAGAAGCCAATGAACTTGACTTATCTACTGTCAAGACTTGTAAAGGTGATGAAATGCCCGTCCGAAGTAGGCTGAAAATAAACTGAAGAGGGGAAATAATATTTTCTCCAAACTTTACATAGGTAGAAAGCAGGAATTTTCAGAAGTTAGTAAGAAAGTGAGGGAGAGGGAGTGTGAAAATACGTGTGGGTGTTTGAGCATTAAGTTTAAATAAAAATGGTGGCAAAAGGTAGAAATGAAAAAGACAAGGATGTTGAAACTCATTAGCAAGGGCAAAATGACCTTAAAACTGTATAATACAGAACATTTGACTGTGGTCCCATATTAACGCTTGGTGCCTCTTTTGAGTAGTCTTGGAGCTGTGTCACCGTCCCCCCAGTGCCCCTCCCCTCCAGAAAGCCCTGCCTCTGGTCTTCAGTCACACTTAGGATGCCGGTGGCTTTGAACCCTAAGGAGTCACCCTTCCTTGGAGGTCAGCCTGACGAGGCACAGTGTCCTGAAGTGAAGATAGGTCATAACCACAAACATGCCCGTGGCTGAATGGAGCGTGAGGACACGAGGCTCTGTCTCTGTCGCATCCCATCAGTTACATTGTAGTCCTTAAGCTGGCTTGGGATTTCAGGTGTGGGAAACACCGAGACTGACATGTAAATCTGGGTACCCTCTTCACTCGGCCAAGAGTAAATCTAGAGGTTTTCAAATAAAACTCTGGTCGTCGAAGGCCGTGGAATGCACAGGGAGCCCTAGGGGTCCTTAGGAAATGGTAGAGAGACATATTAGGATGCTCCAGAGGAACAGAACCAAAAGTGTACAAAGAGATAATGAGAGATTGATTGTAGGAATTAGCTCATGCAATTATGGAGGCCAAGAAGTCCCATGAACTGCCATCTGCAAGCTGGAAAGCCAGGAAAGCCAGTGGTGTCATTCATTCTGAGTCCAAAGGCTCAAGACCCCGGCACACGATGTCCAGGGGTGGGAGGGGTGGGAGGGATGGATGTCTGAGCTTAAGGAAAGAGCAAGTTGGCCCCGCCTCTGCCTTTCTGTTCTGTCCTGGCCCTCGGTGGATTGCTGGTGAGGGCTGTCTTCTTTACTCAGTCTGCCAATTCAAATGCTAATTCCTTCTGGAAATATCCTCACAGAAACACCCAGCAATGTTTTAGCAGCTGCCTGGGCATCCATTGGCCCAGTCAAGTTGATGCATAAAATGAACCATCACAGCACATAAAAGTTCTGGCCTCCCCTGCATCCTGTAGTTCAGCATCTCTCAAGTCAAATGCCCTATCTAGAGCAGCAGCTGAATTCCTAAGTGAGGAGATAAAAAGCAGTCAATTCCCACCCAAGAGAGTGAGGGCCCAGCCTGGGTCCCTCCCTCACAAGAAATGTTGATTAACATTGACACTTGAATTTTTAATCCACTTTATCCAGTTGCTCATTCTGCTCAACAAAGTTAGTTGATGGCCTCAGTAACCCAGTGATTCATAGAAACAAGTCTAGTGACTGGACACCTGTCCTAGCACAGGATCTCTCCCACCCCGGCGTATCTCAGCCCAGGTCACTCATCAGAGGGCCCACGGCCTGTGCTGTGACAGCAGCCTCCACCTCATGCCCTTGTCTTCCTTCTGGGAGATCCCCCTAAACCCTCCATTTGCTACCCTCCTGCTATAATATCCTCTATTGATTTTTTGTGGTTATAAAATAATCCTAGTACAACGAAGCCTGTGCATTTACATTATTTTTAAGTTGAGTAGCTTTGTTCAGACAGCTGTGACCTGAACCTCCAGCTCTGGGCAGCCACTCCCTGGCTGCAAGGAGCGAAAGTGTGGCTGGCTGGCTGGACAGCTACCCTCTGTGAAGAAGAAACAGGAGGTGGATGTACTACAGTGGGGTCTTACTGTGTGAAAACAGAAGTAGTTATTAGTGCTTAGGAAAGGAAGTAGTTAATTAACCTCTCTGTACTGAAAAGATAGCTTACCACCTTGAGACTAACCCAGCCCCTCCTTTCTACCTCTAGGAAAGAGGGAAATGGCTGTGGATCCTTAGGTCAGAATGTGCAATCCGAAATGCGTCTCACTGGTGGAAGTGAGTTTACCTGGAGCTTTTCGGGCTCTACTTGCCTGGTACCCTAATATCAGTAGAAAGATGTTCACAATCAGGATGCAGCCTGTGGCCAGGGAACAGAGGGAAGGACATCACTGACTTCTGGGGACATAACCTTCGCTAGTCTATAAACTCCTTGGGATAGTACAAAGTCCATGAGATACTCATTCTGTATCTGGAAGTGTACCTAATAGAGGAAGTACTTAAAATTGTCGTTCTGAATGTGGTGCTCTAAGCTCATGTCCCAGCTTGGGCTGACAATGGCGTTTACTAAGTGCAGTGGAACAAAAGGGCACTGGTCTGGGTGGGTCTGCAGCAGATCTACCTCCACACAGGGCATAAGGAGCCTTGGAGATCTCTCTCTCAACAAGATAAGGACTAGTCATTTAGGAAGACAAAGCAGACACTATTTTGAGGTTAATTACTAGGACTTTCCTTCTGGCGGTAACTGCCTTTGTTGACTGCCTACTATGTGCTAAGCACTGTTCTCATTTGATTTTACAACTGTAGAATACGCGTGATTTTCTTCATTTATATATGAGGAGACCAAGTGAAGCTCGGAGACATTAAATAACTTGCCCGCAGTCCCAGCCGGTGAGTGGTGATTTTGGAATTTAAACTCAGTGGCATGTAGGTGCAGAGCCCACCCTCTGCCTCAGCAGCAGTAGCACACAGAAGGCCCCAGGAAATATTCCCGGAAAGGATGGATGAACGAACTGCCCCTTCTGCTGTCGTCTCCATCCTCCTCTCCGGCCTCGCCCTGGCTCTTCCTCCGCCTTGGCCTGGGGTTTCGAAGTGACGGCGACTTGCACTTGCAGGTTTCCGAAGAGGCTGCTGAGAAGCGGCCAGGTGCCTTTCCTGGAGGAGCTTGGCCCTCGTCTGACGCGTTGCCAGCCCAGCTCCCTTCTCCATCCTCCGGACGGGTGGGTGCCCAGGCCCGGAAGGAACTGGCCCAGGTAATTCGCTGGGCGGGCGGGCGGGCGGGGGGCGTGAAGCCCGCGAGGGAAGCGGCGGGGGAAGGCGCTGGAGGCGCCCGAGGCCCTTGCGAGGTTCCAGAAGCGTCGGACTCGCGTTCCCCTGGGGCGCCCCCGCGTGCGGGCGGAGCCCGCAGGCCCCGGGCCGCGCTGTGCGGGGCGGCGGGGGTCGCGGCGGCCCGGCCGGGGCGTGGCGGCGCCGGGCCCCGCAGGCGCCGGGAGGGAGGCCATTGGCTGGCGCCGCGGCGGGGCGGGCGCGGGCGCGGGGCGGGGCGGGCGCGGGGCCCGCTCGCCGCCTGGGGCTGTGGGTGGAGCTGCGCGGCCCCGGCCAGCCGAGAGGCGCCCGCCGAGAGGCGCCGCCGCACGTCGTCCCCGCGCCGGCCGGCCCGAGCGGGCCCGCTCCCCCAGGATGCAGTTTGTGTCCGCGCGGCCGCAGCCGCAGCAGCTGGGCCTGCAGGGCCTGGGGCTGGACGGCGGCAGCTGGGGCTGGGCGCAGGCGCTGCCCGCCGACGAGGTCTGCCACCAGGAGCCGGCGCTGCGCGCGGACATGGCCGACGGCATGCCGCCCGTGCAGGTGGGTGCCGCCCGGCGCCATGGCCGCGGGCGGGGCCCCCGGGCGCGCGGCGCCGAGGCGGAGGCCTCAGGGTGCGGGTGGGGGAGGCCCGGGCGCCGCGGGCCCCGAGCAGGCCCGGCCCCGAGTCCCGGCCCTGCGCCCGCCGGGCCGCAGGCCGCTCCCGCCCCCCCCCCGTACCCTTAGGCCCCGCGCCCGCCGGGCCGCAGGCCGTCCCCACCCCTGCACCCTTAGGCCCCGCGCCTGCCGGGCCGGGCGCTGGCGGCCTGATGGGCCCCGCGGGCGCGAGGGGACCCCGCAGGCTCCGCCGCCGCCGCCGCCCTGACGGGCCTTCGCGATGCACCCACCGAGCTCGCCGACGGCCCCTGCCCCTGCCCCGGGTGCGCGGGGGGAACGGGGCCCCCGAGGGGTGGCTCTGCCCCCCCCCCGGCGGTCGGCGCACCCGGACGCACCTGAGAATCACCCGAGCAGCCCCGAGACCCCTGACGCCCAGGCCTGGTCCCCAGCTTGGGGCTCAGCGTCCCTGGGGCGCCCCGGCTCTCGGTGTGCGGACGAGCTGGGGGCTCGTGTGTAAAGCGGAGGCGGCGGTGATGGGAGCGGCCTGGAGGACAGTGTGGGAGCTGACCCTGGCCGGACCCCCAGGGGCTCCCCTGCTGGCGGCCTGGTCCTCAGCGGGCTCTGACCGGAGTTCAGCCCGGAGTTGTCCCCTTGTGTGCCATTGTTCTTCACAAACCTGTGACACCTAAGCTGGGCTGGTGACTTTCTGCACTTCCACTGTCAGTCCCCGTCCCCTTCTGTGGCCAGGCAAGTGTCTAGCCTAAGTGGGCCCAGGTGGAGGAACTGTGGCCTCTTACCTAGCAGGTCTGGGGCCCAGGGCCCTGCTCCCCTTTCTCCCATGTCACGGGGTGATTTCCGGGATGCTGTGGGATGTCCTTCTGTGGCTGTCACCGTTGATCTAGGTTAGAGAGAGGGCAGTTGGCATGCCTGCCCAGGTGTCCACTTTGCCCAGCCCAGGGAGCAACAGCAGCAACAGGGAGAACAGAAAATGGTCCTCCACAGCGAGGGGCGGTTATCAGCCCCTCGGTCATCCAGTTAGCCTCATCAGAGTGCTGTTACGGGGTGGGGCCAGTTCCCTGGTCACCAGAGAACACAATCACTCTCAGTCATAGGGCTCAGCTCCCAATGTACACCCATGGGGACTCACCTTCCAGGGAGAAGGCCCAGAGCTGGGAGAGGGGGTGGGCCCTGGGCTATGGGGTGCCCCCCTCAGTGTGTGACATCTTTTTGGCAAATCTGTTTTCATTTTGGGAATGTGAATGAATAGTTGTATGTGGAAAAAAGGCTGCTTGTCTACTCCCTCGCTGGGCTGCCTGGTGTCCCGCTGGCCGCAGCCTTCTGGGAAGTGGGCAGCAGCACTGACCCAAACTGTATTTTTTTGTTACCTGCAGCACCTAGAGCCGCTGCAGTTGGCAGTGAAGCAAGGTGATGTAGAGTGGCCGCTTCTCGGTGCCTCGATTTCATCATCTTTAAAGCAGAGATAATCGTGCCCTAACCTGCTTAGAGGTTGCTGGGAAGATTAGGGTCAGATGACTTACATGAGAATTCTCACTTTGCAACAGAAAACACTAAGCAACTCTAAAGAGTTCATGGTGAAGTCTGGCCCTTGAGGAAAGTAACTATTCTGTTCAAAGAAAGTACTATGTGACATTTTAGACCAAGGGTCAAGATGAGTAAACCAATGACCAGGATGCCTCCTGCAGGCAAGAAATAGGCTGCTCGGTCCATTGCTGGGGACATTAATGAACACCATAGCATGTGGGGTGGGGGCTTGGCAGAAGAGCGAGAATCTGTGGCCTTTTACTAGCTGTGTTCTCAGGCAGGATCTCATCCCACGCTGTCACTTCCTCCCTCTGCACCCAGGCTCAAGAATGGGACATGGACGCCCGGCGACCGATGCCTTTTCAGTTCCCGCCCTTCCCGGACAGGGCACCCGTCTTCCCTGACCGAATGATGAGAGAGCCCCAGCTGCCCCCGGCGGAGATCTCACTCTGGACCGTGGTGGCCGCCATTCAGGCCGTGGAGCGGAAGGTGGATGCCCAGGCCAGCCAGCTGCTAAATCTGGAGGGGCGGACGGGGACGGCCGAGAAGAAGCTGGCCGACTGTGAGAAGACGGCCGTGGAGTTCGGGAACCACATGGAGAGCAAGTGGGCCGTGCTGGGGACGCTGCTGCAGGAGTACGGGCTGCTGCAGAGGCGGCTGGAGAACATGGAGAACCTGCTGAGGAACAGGAACTTCTGGGTCCTGCGGCTGCCCCCGGGCAGCAAGGGGGAGGTCCCCAAGGTACGTGGTGATCCCTAGAGGCAGGGATGGAGGTGAGGACCAGCACAGGTGAACAAACTCTCGATTTTATTTTGTTCTCACGAACTTCTCTGGCTCCCTGTTGTCTAACTTCCTTTAAAGCCTCTCTCCGCGTAAACAGCCTGGTCCAAG
The DNA here is from genome assembly GCA_030015415.1 of Cynopterus sphinx. Lineage (NCBI taxonomy): Eukaryota > Metazoa > Chordata > Mammalia > Chiroptera > Pteropodidae > Cynopterus > Cynopterus sphinx. The sequence goes on from CM057393.1 coordinate 2,402,925, forward strand.
GTGTTCTCCATCAGTGAAGTCGGCCTCCCCCGTTCCTCAACATGTTTCTCTCTTTGAGCCTTCACTGTCACTGTTCCCAGCCCCTCCCTGAGGTGTCTGGGTATCTGCAGATTCCCGAAGTTCTTCACACTTGGGTTTTCCACTTGGCACCTACAAATGATCATTTGTCATAGGTTGTCTTTGTATATGTTTGTCCGAACGTGGCTGGAGACAGACCCCAAACTATGCTCATGGGAGTCCCTTGAAAGTCATAACTGCTACCCGCTGGTGGGCCCTTCTTGCAGTCCAGAGTTCGTGCCCCATTTCCTGTTCTGCTCACTTTCACTCTCCCTCCAGCTCATCAACGCTGGCTGTCAGCCCGTGACCCTGCCTCTGGTCCACCGAGGGAACAGGGACTCAACAAGGACGTCCCCATGCAGCCGCCACGTGCATTGACCCACCCGTCTGTGCCTTTATTGTTCCCATGGAAGTCACTTCAGCATGTCTCCCCTTTTTCTGTATATTACCAACCCTTCCCCTCCTGCTAGACCGTCCCCACCAGCACACAGACGTTCTGTGACACTGCCCTGTGGTTAGCACCTCTGTTCTCTGGTCATTAGAGCCGAAAATTCCTTCAATGAGAGTATATCTGTGCTGTCTCCAATTCTTGCTTCCCCATTTCCTCTCCCTCCCCTTTTAACCTTTGTTATTCTAGAATGTTCACACACATACTAAAGTAGACAGGAGAGTATAAGGAACCTTCGTGAACCCATCATCCACCTTCAACAGTGAATAACTCGTGGCTGATCTCATTTCATCTGAATCCCAACCCATGTCCCGCTCTCATGTGATGTAGAAGCAAGTCTCAGACGTCAGTCATCATTATATTTATACATGTTTCAGTGTGTAGCTTTAACGGACAAAGACTCTTTTTTAAAAATAATAATCTTAGTATTACCACCACCACAAAAGCCTCACCCTACTCAAAATGCTGGTGCTCAAATTTCCAGTCCTTTCACAAGTATCATGGTTTTTCCCCACTCATCGATTTGAATCAGAACTTAAGCAAGGTCTGCCCATTGCGACCGCTGTCTCTCATGTCTTTTTTAATTCCCCCTCCATTGCTTTCATTTTTCCTTGCAGTTACCCATGGAAGAAACTGGGCCATCGGTCCCGTCGACTTCCTCACTGCCTGGGTTCTGCCACTGCATCCTCCTTGGTCTCGCTGACCATGTTCCTCTGTCCTCAGTGCTCCAGTAAATCGGTCACTGGCCCACACTCCCCGGCACCCACCCCATCAGGCTTTGGCTCCCCACCCTGCATCTCCCTGGTCTTGTCAGAGTCCTGAGGACGTCTACAGGATCGAAGCCAGTGGCTGGTTCTGTCTTCGCCTTCCCTGCCCTGCTGGCAGCATTCCACGTGGGCATCCTCTCCCTTCGTGAAGCCCCTTTCATGTGGCTTCCGGGACCCCTCTCCCGATTCTCGCTGCCTCATCAGCTTCTCCTCTCACCTCCGCTGGTTCTTTTCTCTGACTCTGCTCATTATCTCCACTGTCCCTCACGATTTCTTCTGGTCTCAGGGTTTTAGGTGCCGTCTGTGCGCTGTCAGCTCCTGAATGCCACCTTCCTCCCCACCTCCCTCAGGGTCTTGCCTGGACTTCCTTCCTGAACGCCAGATTGACATTGCTCCCTGTTAAGTCAGCATCTCCAGCTGGGTGTCGGTAACTTTCTCAGATTTAAGGTGACCTAACAATCTATCCTCCGCCTGGAACCCAAAGGCGTCCTCAGCTCACTGAAGACAACTTATGCAGTTGCTTGGGATGAAAGCCTTGGGGTCACCTTCGCCTCCTCTCTTTCTCGCACCCTAATTCCACCAGTTAGGAAACACCGAATGCTTTTTCTTCAAAATAATGTCCACAGCCTGACCACTCCCACCCACCTCCACGGCTCCTGCCACCGTGTGCTCAGGGCTGCCGTCACCTCTTATCTGGATTATGGCCATGGCCTTCTGCCTGGTCTCCTTGCCTCTGCCCTTGTCCCCCACCCCATACCATCTATGCTCAGCCAAGCAGCCAGAGAGATCCTTTTAAAATATCAACCAATCATATTACGCCTCTGCTTGAAACCCCCGAGTGGCTTCCCGCCTTACTCAGCGTAACCCCCCACCCCCATTTTGTCAGTGGCCCTCTCTCCAGCCCCACCTTGCTGCACTCATCGCCACTCCCCCTTTGCCCACTGCTTCCTGGCACGCTGGCCTCTTGCCATTCTTCCAGCACACCTCCCATCCCCCCTCGGGGACTTGCCTTCCCTGGGAACAGGCGTGGTTCGCTCCCTGTTGCTTCCATCAAGGTCTGCTCAGTTGTCACTCAGTCAGCATGGCCTTCTGTGAGCACCAAAACACCACGTCCCCCCAGCCTCAGCACATGCTCTTCTCTTCCCCTGCTCCCATTTATGCCATCAGGCATCTTAAATATTTACTTAGTTTTGTCTTCTCGGATGGTTTTCTCTGACCAAAATCTAAATTCTCGGTTCATTTCTGCATCTCTGTGCCTATGACAGCACCTGGCTTACAGCCGTAGGCGAAAAATAGTTGCCAAGTGACTCCAGCTGGAGAGTTCACTCTTCTACGGAGAAGTCTTTGTGTCTGCAGAGGCAACAGCCCAGTGACTTTGCCAGAGGAGTCATTTGACAGCGGTTTATTGAGACCTCACAGAAACGAGCTGTCATAGTGGCCTGGTTTGCCCCTAAAACACTTGTTGCCACCGCATCCCATACACACTGGTTTTCGTGTGGTTTGCCACGTGGTGCTTCTCTGGCACCGTCGGCGTCTCACACACGGCCCTTCCTCTTGCCTGTGTTGTGCTCCATCCTCGTGTGGCACACTCGTGTGTTCTGTGTGTCGGATCGGGTGTTAGGACCCTTGAGTTGACATGTACCCTCACAGAATAATGGCATAGTTATGGGGCCCGCAATCAGATGGTGAGGGTTTGAATCTGGGCTTTGCACGTGCTGGTTTTCCTCCCGCTGGTCAAGTATGGTTTTTGCTGTTTCCAAGCTTCCTTGATCCCTCTTTTGGAAGAAGTGAAGTGTAAATAAATCATAAGTTAGTAAATTCTCAGCTGGTCCCTTTGAGCTTTAGTGTTTTCTTCTGGAAAATGAAGCTGACAGTATGCTTCCTTTGTGGGGTCACGAGGATTCATTGATTTTGTTGATGGGACAACACTGTATCAGCCACCTATTTCTGTGTAACAAGTTACCCCCAAACTTAGCAACCTAAAATAATTTATATGTATTATCTTGCAGTTTTCTGGGGGTTAGAAATTCAGGAGCAGCTGAGCTTAGCCGAGTGGTTGTGGTTCAGAGTCTTGTGACGTTGTCAAGCTACGGGCTGGACGTCCAGGCATCCGGGGCTTGACGACCTGCATCCCTTGTGGTTCACTCATGTGGCTGTTGGCAGGAAGCTCAAGTTCCACACCCTGTGGCCTTCCTCATAGGGCTGCTCAGGTGTCCTCACGACATGGCAGCTGGCTTCCCCCAGAGCGAGCGAAGCAAGAGGGAGGACCCAGGACGGAAGCTATGCTGTCTGTTGTGACCGGGTCTCTGAAGTTGTCCACCATCACGTCTTTATTTCTAAGAAGCAGGTCACTAAATCCCGCTCATGCTCAAGGGGAGGAGAATTAGACTGTATTCTTTAAAGGGGGCTGTCAAGGAATTTGTGGACGTATTTTCAAACCCCACACAGCCGTAAGGCACCACGAGAATCAATTCGTGTCGCTAGCAGTAGTTGTCATTGCTTGTGGACACTTGGCCATGCTAGTTGCATTCTCTTTGTCAAATTCAGATTTTTCGTGTCATTTGGGTTTTGTTGTGTCCATTAACTGCTTTATAGATTATTCATGGATAGTTTTGTCTGTCCATCTAGACTGTAGGCCCTGTGCAGTCTCCGGCTACGTCTCAGACTTCTGCTGTGCCCCAGCAAGGTGAAGCTTTTACAAAGTGATGTCTGTTTCCAGCCGTGGAATATGGTTCCAGAGAGTTGACCCTCCACAGAAGTGGTGAAGTGAGGCAGAGGAGTTGGGATATTAGAACAGATAATGAACTTGGTTTTGGATACTTTTACTTAAAAAGCAATTAAAAGGAGCTGCCCAGGAGGCTGTTGAAATGTGAACTCTGAAGGGGGCAAGGGAAGTTGAAGAGTATCATCTGCAAAGCGGTGACCATTAAAGCTGTGAAAAAGAGAGACATTGCCAAGGGCGGAGTGAAGAAACGGGGAAGGGCAAGGGCAGAAACTTGGGTCTTGGGGGAGGAAGAGGGAGCCGCAGAGACGTGCCTGAGCCGGGTGGGTGGGGAGCAGCATGATGCAGAAACCAAGCAGGAGAAAATTCCACAGAGGTGGTGTGACCTCTCAGAGGTGTGAAAGGGCAAGGGCTGACAAGGGGACTGCAGGTGACTTTCCAGGTGTGGCTTCAAAGAGCAGGAGTTCACAGGGGGGTTCCAAGGATGCGTGGATTGTGAAGAAGGAAGAAAGTGAGCATGTCCCTCGGGATTTTCCTGTGAGGAGGGAGGGGTGGAGTCATTTGGGGTGGCAGAGTCGAGGGGGGTACTGGAGGACCCTGGAGGGAAAGCCAGCGGAGAGGGGAGACCGAAGGTGTCCGAGAAAAGGTCGTTTGGGTGGAGTTTTGCAGGCAGGGGTCGGGGAGGAATCCAGTTTGCACATCGCGGGGTTTGCTTGGCCAGAAGGAGAAGGGCGAGGAGGGGACGTGCCCACAGCCACCTGCCATCAGGATAGACTGGAACGACGGGGGAGAGTTTGAGAGAAGCCTCCAGGGAACACGGCAAGGAGAGGGCCACAGGTCAGCGAGAGGCTTCCAGGGCGGCCTGAGACAGGTGGGTGTCACCTTCCGTCTCACAGTCCCAGGATGGAGATTTGCCCAGGTCTGTTGGGGGCATCCGGGGAATTAGAAGGTCTGGTTCTGTTTCTGAAGCTGGCTGGTGAGTTGTCTGTCACTAGGAAGCATACAGATGTGCACATGTCACCTGCCCAGGACGCCTTCAGGGCTGTGAGCACCTGGCGCAAAGGCCGGCGTTTCTGGTTTGCGTGAGGGTGCTGCCCGGCCACCACAGTGCATCGGTGGGGCTGAGGCGCGGAGGGCTGCCTTTCTCATCCCCCCAAAGGCGCCATGTGGGCGAGCTGTACGCGCAGGTGCCAAGACCGAGGGGCTGGATTTCAGAGTGAGGGTGAGAGGCTGGGCTGGCAGGGCGTGGAGGTGGCGGGAGAGGAAAGTCCCGTTATTCAAGTCACAGGGGTGAGACTGAACGATTCCGTCCAAGGCGAGGCCATGTGGTGAGTGACAGACAAGGATCCTGTCGAACCGCAGTGGCAGCAGTGCATAGCAGATGAGACGGCCTTGGGTTACAGTGACCGACGTGGGCCCTGGACGACCGCGGGTGCAGCCGGGCTGGCGGCCTCTGTCCAGCACGTCGAACAGATCCGTGTTGCCCCCAGACCGTGCGCTTCTACAGGCCCGGGGCGCTGCGGTGGACGAAAGCCATCGGGGTCCCGGAGCGTTAGCATGTGCCTTTAGATTTTACACGTCTTAGTGACAGAAATGTCTCTGGATGTAGAGGTGACCCGACCAGAAATACAGGTTTTATAACAGGGTTCTAGTGTACTTGGCTCACCGATGCCCTCTCTGAGAACCTCCCGCACCCTGTCACCCTGAGCGCCACAGGCACCGGCTTCAGCTTTACCTTCAGGTGCCCCGTTACCTAAAAGTGAATTTATGGAGGATGTAATTAAATGCTTTAAAAGTAAAGGCAGCCATCATTGTTCTGGACGCAGCAGGAGATCAGAGACAGAGTGGCCCAACCCCACTGACATAGACTGGGCCGGGCCAAGGAGGACGAGTCTCCGTGGAGAGCAAAGACCCGTGGCCCGTGAAGGGGACGTGGTGGGAGAAGCAGGCGGGGTGCCAGACTCACGCTCTCGTTGGCCCAGGTTCCGGTGACCTTCGTGGACATTGCCGTTTACTTCTCCGAGGACGAGTGGAAGAACTTGGACGAATGGCAGAAGGAACTTTACAACAACCTTGTCAAGGAGAACTACAAAACCCTGATGTCCCTGGGTAAGGACACCCTCCTGCCTCTGTGGCCAGCGGTCCTGCAGAGGGGGGTGACATGCTTTCAACCCCTGGCACACCACCTGGGCAAAGCGTTTCGTGTTTATACCTAATGTAAACACAAGAAACAATTTGCGAGGAAGATAGAATGATTCGTAACTGGATGAAAATTAAACGCCCAGTAACAGGGCCGATCACTGGAATTGAGTGCTGTGCGATGCCACCACTATTTGAAGAGGGGCCTCGGGGAGGGGGGTGTCTGCCAACGCCCTTGATGAGGACCCTCAGTCACCTTCCCTTGGGTCTTCTTTCCCTTCTCACTCATTCCAGATGCGGAGGGGGCAGCGCCCAAGCCAGATGCTCCGTCCCAGGCTGAGCCCAGGGAAGAGCCTTGCGTGTGGGAGCCGCGTGACCCGGGAGACAGAGAAATCCTGATGGATCCGGACACAGGTGATGGCAGCTGAAAAGACCCCCGTCCAGGGCGGGGCAGGAGAGAAGCCCCTCCATCCTGGCCCGAATCCAACAGGGCTTCTCTTGAGTTGCTTATGGGGCCAGTTCTGCTGCCATTGAAATGGGGCGGTCACTTACAGGATGAGATTTCAGGGCCTAAATGCACACTGGGGACGTTCGTCCTCAGAGCCACACAGCTCTGGACGCCCAGGTAAGCTGGGTGGAGGGAAGAGGATGAGGCGGGCTTCCAGCCTGCCAAGGCCTGGTAGTGACCTGTAGTGAGAGGCCGTAGGCCTGGGAGTGGCCCCAGGCCCGGCCCTAGGCAGGTGGGTGGGGACAGGGAAGGGGCCTGGGCATGGACATGTAGCTACGCTGTGGCCCGCTGTAAGACTGGCCGTTAGGCAATTTTACCATAAAAGATAAAATAATGGATTACTTGTACTTAAGCCGGTTGTCAGTTTGGTTTTATTTGTCCATTGAGGAGGTTCTTGTAGTTCCTCCCATTTTTATGTTACATAACCTTAGTCTTCAAAGTGGTCTATGCAGTGACAAGTAGATGTGGTCTTAAAATAGGGGATGATAACAACGGCTCGTGAAGCCAGGTCGCATCCTGTGCTGCAGCGTGATCGCATGTCAGTTTCTGCAAGTCCTCTGGGAAGCAGTCATCCCTCCCCTGCCCATCAGCACCAAGAGTTTGCCAAGTATAAAAGGGTGGCTACTGATTCTCCAGTCTTCAAAGCATTAGTTATCGATTCTTTATTTGGAAACTGATAATTTCTCTGAATGAGGAAAGGAAATGTAGTGAGAAAGAGAAAGGGCTATGTCAAATGAGCAGATGAATCAACTTGCAAAAATTTAAACAAGTATAATGCTGTGAAGGACTTTGAAGATCATGTATTTTCATTTTTCATAAGGAAGTCTTTTTAATTTGGTTATTAATTTTTCATGTTTTATCACATCTTTTTTAATGTCCCTCTTTTTTTCCGTTATTTTATCTTTTACGGCGAAATTGCCTTATGGCCAGTTAGTTGTGCAGTGAGATGCTTATGGCAGAAATGTTTATGGCAAACATGCTTGAGGCAAAAATATGTAGAACCTGCAAACATCTAGGTCAGCGGCTGTGGTAACCTTTAACCCTGAAAGCACTGTAACCTCATGGCTTTACTGAGTTTCATCCATCACTGTGCACGAGATAGGACAGGGACCGCTATGCCCATTTGAAGGATGGGACTAGAAGACAGAGAGCCAGAGGGGTCATCTGCTGGGCTGGGGCGGCACAGTTGACACTAGGACCTGTGTCTTCTGGTTCCTCATCTAACCTCTTTCCTGCTGCCTAAGCCGTCTGCTTCCAGGGGTAGGACAGTGTGCCATAGATCATTGCAGGAGGAAAATGTCCTGTTTGTCACACCTTGGGTTACATAGAAGATATCTCACTGTCTTTTATGCATAAGGTTGCTGTGTGCCATTCGTCCGGGAATGGGGCCGGGTTGCATCTCTTTGCCCATCTAACTTCTTGCTGATGATGTATGCACATGGGAGTGTGTGTCTGAGTGTGTGTGTATGTCTGTGTTCTATCTGGCCAACTCTTTGTAACTGAGGTGAAAACCAAGGAAGAATGATACCTACACAAAGGTCAAACTTACGGCCCGCTCCTGATCTGCACCCAGCCTGGCGTGAGGCAGTTTCTGGAATTCTCTCCCAGCTTTCGCACCTCATTTTGTCCCTCGGCCTGCCCCTTTGTCCTGAATGTTGATTGCCTCTCTGCTCCTGGGACCTTCTGCTCCTTGGAGTTCCCCAGAGTCACCCCCTGGAACCCCAGACTCCTGTGCTCTTCCCTGGCGAGTGCTATCAGCCATGCTCCCGAGTGTTTGGGTGACAATCATTCAGGAAAAAAAAGACCCCGAATGATGCGATTCTGTGTCCCCAGGAGCGGAGCCTCTGGTACCTGCACAGGAAGCCCCCTCTCAGGTAAAGCGGGAGGAAGCACTGTGTCAGGCCCGGGGTCAGCGTGTCCTTGAGGAACGAACCGTTGCCACGGAACCCGTCACTGGTGAGTGAATGGAATAGCCTCCAAGTGGCAGGGGCAGGGAGGGTCCTGCAGGGTCCCACAGGGTCCCCAGCGCTATGTGCCATGCCTGTGAGACCGGGGGCCTGAGCTGAAAATGGGAGAGCTGTTTATCCAGGATGGGCACAAACGTGGCATGGGGCGTTGGCAATGTGCAGGCTCATCTGGCCTTCCTTCTGTTTTCTCTCCTCTCTGTCATATCAGTTTTTAACTGCACCTTCCTCCCCCATGACAGGTACCATCAGGGCAGCAGTGCTGTGGGAAGGCAACTTACGAGGCTCTGTGGGCGGGGGGTGTACCTGTCTGTAACACCTGCTTCAGACCTGGAAGAGCCTTCGTTGTTTTATACAAGCCTTTACGGGCTATGGCCTCTGCACCAGGCACGGGCTCAGCTGCAGTCCTGTGGGGCAGTCCAGAGAGTTCCTCTTGGATGGCATCCAGCTGGACTCTGGGTGTGAGAACAGATGTTAGAGCAGATGTGTTTTGGCATTCTCCAGCGACCCAATGGGGACGGGGGATGTGCTTGTGTATAGAGAGAGACAGGTCAATTGACTGACTGACTGGTTCGTTGATTGATTGGAAGACATCAACTTCCATGATTGTGGAGGCTGGCACATCCATAACCTTCAGATGGGCCAGCAGGCTGGGAGCCAGGGCTGTCTGCTGGAGGAACTCCTCCTTCCTTGGGGGAGTCCAGAATTTTCTTTAAGGCCTTCAACTGATTAGGTGAGGCCCACCCACACTATGGAGGATAATCTGCTTTATTCAGCATCTACTGATTTTGGTATTAAGTCCATTTTAAAAAAATACCTTCACAGCAACATCTAGAATACTTTTTAGCCAACTACCTGGGTCCTGTGGCCTAGCCAAGCGGACACATAAAATTAAGCAGCACAAGATTTATTAATACACTATAAGCTCTTACCCACAGGTTAGATCTCCACAAACCTCATCCCCCTTAGTCAGAGCCTCACACTCATAGGTAAGTGATAACAGTGGCTGGGTGGAGGAAAGCCGGCGCTCTTGTCATCCAGCACAGTCCTTGAAGGCATCACGGTATTACATCTTCCAAGAGATTTCAGAGATGAGAGGGTAAAGGAGGGTTAGTAGACTCTGCAGAAGAAAGAAGACACTGGGTACATCTTAGAAAAATCCAATTAAAGTGGTTAAGGTAAACGGCTTCCTGGAAGGCATCATTCTCCTGGAATGATGCTAAAAGGGACGCCTCTTGTGGTAGTGCTCAGTATTCGAACATGAACCTCCTTTAAGCTCCTAAAGCACAGGACTCTCTCTCGAAGTCACTGTTATGTCACTCCCTAATAGTAGCCATTTATTCACAGCAAAAGCTCTGTTAAGTCCAAGCTGACACAAACCTTTAACTCATTAGCAAAATTTAATTATCCCTGACTTGTAGGGAAAAGACGTAATTGCATGAAATGAGAGGTTTACTCAAAGCACAGACTCGTGGGAATTTTCATGTTCCCCAACACCTTTGCCACTCTGTCCTCATGCGCAGACTCGCCAGCCTCTGCCCAGGACCTCTTGTCCCGGATCAAACAGGAGGAGCCCCCGTGTGTGTGGGATCAGCAGGACTTGGCAGAGAGAGATATACCAACCGACCCCAATTCAGGTGAGCAAGATGCCAGGATGAAGATCGGGGGCGGGGGGGGGGAACAGTCGCCTCTCAGCTGACTTTTCTAACTTTTGGCAAATCCACCAGTGATTGAGTCACTTTTGGTGAAAGGCCAATGAAGGCTCAGAGGACCAAAAAAAAAAAAGCTCACTTAGTGACTTTGCACAGATTTTATTAGTAAAGCGAAGAGGATTTTTCTAAAGGAATCATTAAATCGATCGTTTACTGTGCTACTGTAAATAATACTGAAGTTACTTCACTGACTTTTGAGTAATACATATAACTGAAAAGGCTTCTGTGACAAAAAGAAAGTAATTTACAGTTTTTGGAATTTTTGAGTGAATACTAGTTAGACGTCTCCCAGCAAACTTCTGAGCAGGGTCCAGGCCTAAAAGAACCATAGGGGAGCCCAGGGCCTGTGTGTGTGTGTTTGCGTGTGTGCATGTTCGTGCGTTCACATATGCTTGCAGACCTGGAGAAATCCAGTGTCCTCTTGTTTGGTGGCCACCCCCCGTACCAGGATGTAAAATCTAGCATAACTTGTAGTTTTTCAACTCTGCAGTCTTACACTGGGGAGGTGGAGGCGGTTCCAGGGCAGAAAGGACAGCTGACCCTACCCTGATAAGGAGCCAGTCTCCACTGCAGTTCTTACAATGACCTTTGGTGACCACTTCTGCCATCGCTGATTTTTAAGTCCTGCCTCTCATCTCTCGGTCCCATGGGTGGCAGAGACCAGGCTCTCTGGCCTGTCCGGGACCTACAGGCCGCTCTGGGGCTTAGTGGACAGAGTCAGGATACCTGGGTTCTGATCCTGGCTCTGCCGCCGCATAGACCCGAGACAAACCTCCTCGTCCCTGGCCACCTGGAAACGTAGTGAGCACAAGTGAGGTCCTATTTTGGAGGGCATGAGCTCGGCGGGGACAGCCAGTAAATGAAACATACCAAAACTGCCACATGCCCTGCGAGCTGGAGCAACAGCCTTCTCTTGGGTGGGCGGCTCGGCAGAAATGAACGGAAACTAAGACTGCCTTCTCTCCTCGAACAGAGTCTCTGATCTCAGCACATGACATTTTGTCATGGATCAAGCAGGAGGAGCAGCCGTACACATGGGGTCCGCGTGACCCCATAGAAGGAGAGCCCAGCTTAGACTCTGGCCCCAGTGAGTACTGTGCCCCGGGCCCCTGGGAGTGTCGTCCAAAGGGAGGGCTGCTCGCCCCAGGCCACCCCTAATAGGGCAATGCTAGGTCACGGTGGCCTTTCAGTGGTCTCTACCAGAGCACTCTCCCCTTCCCTTTTGGAGGTAGGGTTATTTCCTAGGGCTGTCTTAACAAAGTCCCATGAGCAGGTTGGCTTTAGACAACAGAAATGTGTTGTCTCACCATTTTGGAAATCAGGAGTGCCCCGTCTAAAAGGCGAAGGGAACCCTTCCCCACCTCTTCCTAGCTCCTGGCATTTGTTGGCAATCTTTGGCATTCCTGGGCTTGTAGCTGTTTCACCCCAGTTCTCTGTTTTCACATGGTATTCTCCCTTTGTGTCTGTGTCTTCACCAGGCCATCTTATAGGGACAGTCATATTGGGTCAGACCCCACTCCCAACTCCAATTACATCTGCAAGGACCCTATGTCCAAATAAGGTCACATTTTGAGGTCCTAGGGGTTCAGATTTCACATATCTTTTTGGGAGTTACAGTTCAGCCCATAGCAGCAGGGAAAGGTGAATGGGCTGGGAGTGAGCTGAGTCAGTGGTGTCTGAGCAGGTGGTGTTGGCAGCAGGTGGCTCACATACTGGGGAACACCGGCCACACTACCCAAGCTAGTTCTGAGCTGACACCCCAGTGTCACTGGTGAATATCCTCAAGCTCAAGTAGAGAGGGGATATTTTTCCCTCAATAAGTTTCTGACCAAACATCTCGCCTCACTTGGGTCTCAGTGACTTGGGTCACTGCTCATTGGCCAGTGGCTGTAGGCCTGTGCTCGTGGATTATCTAACACTCAGTGCATGGCCAGTGTTCCTTGCCAGACCCAGGGCCATCACCCTGAGAACAGCTGAGTTAGTATCTTCTGGTCCATTGGAGTGTTGAAGGGATAGCTAAACCTATGTTCCTTGTCCATACTTCTGACACCCTCTAAGAGCTTAGAATCATGTAAGAGCTGAGGACGCAGGTTATTTCTGGTCTGAAAGGCTATTTCAAACCCAGGTAAGCGGATCCCCATTGTCAGTGAGACAAACTTAGTTCATTCCAGAGAGTGGGGAGAGGCTGGGGGAATGAGCAGGGGACAAAAGAGGAACAGTGTGTGCCCTTGTTTAAGACAGAATTCAAAGTAGTCTTCTTTCTAACCTGTTGATGGGGTGAGATGAGACAGGGAAAGCCAGGGACTGACTGTGAGGACAGGGAGAAGTGACAGCTCTACAGCTCCTAGGCCATCATTTCTAGCTTTGGCCTTGAAGGCATAGGCACCAGTTCATCACACATCATGCCAGGAGATTCTACCCAAACCTTTGTCCCTCAAGGCTATCTTTTGATTTTTGCGAGTCGGCTAGGAGCGCGTGGGCCTGAAGGAGCCTTTTCCTCCTGTGTGGTTGTGGGGACAGATCTAGGGAAGCCTTGTGGAAATTGCAAGTCTCTGCAAATTACTGGACCATTTTACTTCTTCAGTTGGATGTGCTGAGCCATAGGACAATTTGCCTCGTGTTGTTTTATCTCTGGGAGGCCTTGGAACCTTAGCAGTTAGCAGGACATGCCCAGAGTTTAGGAGATGGGTACCTGGAGTTGCAGCTGCTGCCTGCCCAGTCCTAAAGCCTCTTATCAGAGCCCCTTGTCTTTCTCCCAAAATGAGCCTGCCTTCCAGTGTTAATTTTGGAACGTGAAATTAGCACCTCACCTGGGATTTTTTTGACCACCCACACACAGCCAGGGTTGGGGTTGCCAAGGACAACCGGATGGACTTTTGGTATGGTGTGGCGCAGCCATCCCGGTGGGGGTTGGAAGGGAGAGGGTGGTGAGGATAGAGAGTAAAACTCAGAAACACTTGATGCCGGCCTGTCCCTGCCATCCTCCTGCAGACTGCAGCCTCACTGGACCCCAGGCTGTAGTCAGAGGAATGGCCGACCTCACAGAGGAATGAGCGTGCATTAGTCCTGCCCTCTGACAGCTCGTGTAGGACGGGAGCGCAAGCTGGTCCGCCCAGAGGTAGCGAGCGTGAGGCTCTGCGGAATCAGAAATAGGAGGAGGCCTTGGGAGTCCCGCGTACGAGAGGCGCTTCCGCTTCCAGGGCGAGTGCTGGGCCCGCACCCGGATGCTGACCCCCAGAGACTGCTTCGAGAGCACCCTCCTGGAGTCCTTCCATGATGCCCTGCCGTAGGTGGCGACAGCGGTTCCAGCCTCCTTCCGTTTCCGCGATGTGACAAATGTCCACTTAGTGCCTCCTCTGTGCCCGGCGGCCCCCTGCATCCCGGAGGCGTGTCCTGGCCTATGCGCTGCTGCTGACTTGACTCGCGCCTGGTGCTCTCCAGGTGGCTCTGGGCAGGTCGGAGGGTCGAGGAGCCGTAGAGCCACGCGGGCCGTGACCGTGACCGTGACCGCTTGCCTCGTTCAGTCTCCTTTGGTAGAGACCCCGAGGCCCAGATCTCCCGTGACTCACGCCAAGCCACAGAGGAAACTGGGGGCGCGGTGGGGTCCCGGGCAGCGCGCGCTGGCAGCCTGTCACCTCTCTGTGTCTCCCCCCTCCAGGTGACAGCCTGCTGCTGGTGAAGAACCCGGCCCCGCAGCCCCAGCCCGCCCCGCCGAGCCAGCCCCCGGCTGCGGCGGCCGAGAGCGCGGGCGGCCCCCCGAGCCGGGCCGCGGCGGGGCTGCTGGACGACGGCTTCCCGGCGCTGGCGGGGGAGTGCGGCGCGGCGGCCGGGGCGCTGGCGGGCGGCGGGGGCGCGGGCGGGGGCCCCGGGGGTGGTGGCGGTGGCGGCTGCGGCAGCTGCTGCCCGGGCGGCGGGCTCCGGCGCGGCCTCCTGCACGGCGCGCGCAGCAAGCCCTACTCGTGCCCCGAGTGCGGCAAGAGCTTCGGGGTGCGCAAGAGCCTCATCATCCACCACCGCAGCCACACCAAGGAGCGGCCCTACGAGTGCGCCGAGTGCGAGAAGAGCTTCAACTGCCACTCGGGCCTCATCCGCCACCAGATGACGCACCGCGGCGAGCGGCCCTACAAGTGCTCCGAGTGCGAGAAGACCTACAGCCGCAAGGAGCACCTGCAGAACCACCAGCGGCTGCACACGGGCGAGCGGCCCTTCCAGTGCGCGCTCTGCGGCAAGAGCTTCATCCGCAAGCAGAACCTGCTCAAGCACCAGCGCATCCACACGGGCGAGCGGCCCTACGCGTGCGGCGAGTGCGGCAAGAGCTTCCGCTACAAGGAGTCGCTCAAGGACCACCTGCGCGTGCACGGCGGGGCCCCGGGCCTCGGCGCCCCGCGGCCCATCCAGGCGCCACCCGAGCGAGACTAGGGCTGGGCCAGGGAGGGGAGCGCCCTGTGGCAGGAGCAGGGGTGGGGCAGGCCTGGGGGCGGCCTAAGGACCCACCATCTCAGCTCGCCTTCCCTCCCTCCACCCGCTGGAAGTCGGGAGCAGGAACTGCAAACAAGGCCCCCCGGGGGTTGGGCAAGGGTGCCCTGGACCTGTCCGCCAAATGGACACCCCAGCTCATCTCATAGGGTGGCCCAAGGGGCCAGCTCAGTGGCTTCCCGCAGGAAAGTCGCCAGCGGGACAGTGATGAGGCAAGAGCGTCCAGCACTCCCCTCAGACACCTAGAGTGTCCCATTCAGCCACTGGGGTCACACACTGATCAGCGGAAGCAAGTAGCTGATGGCAGCAGCGTCTTGTCACTGCCCAGGGGATCTCCGAAGCCTTCTGAGGTCAGGAAATCAGGTCCTGAGGGTGAAACCGAAAAGGAAGCGACGCTGTGACTGCGCTGAGGGATGTGCTGAGGGATACCATCTCTATGACGACAACACTGCCTCACGTTTGAATAGCGCTTTATACTTTTTTAAACGTTTTCTATCCGTTATCTACCTTCTCCTTTAGCCTATCTCTCTGAGGTAAGTAGAGTAGGATTTGCCTGACTTGGTAATGGGAAAGGAGACGCAGGTGAGATGGTGTAGCAAAATTCACGCAAGAAGAGAGCGGCAGAGCTGGGACAAGGGCTCCTGACCCCAGCGCTGTGTTCCCACCACACACTGCCTACCTCCGATGTTGGAGAGACCTCGCTGGTCTGGCCTCTCCCAGTCTCTCTCTTTTCCCTTTCCTCTGACCCACCCAAAATAACCAGAAGCAGCCCGGGGCCAACTCCTGGGATTCCTGGGAATGGGAACCCATTGGCTGCAAAATGCCCCTGCTTGGGCTTCTGAAAGGGCCCCCATCTGTGGGCCCTCGGCCTACCCCTCCACCTCCCGGCCCTCAGATCCGGTGCAGCAGCATCTCCTCACTGCGCAGTAGCGACCTGGCCCTCCAGAGCAGCAAGTGCTCTGGGTCCAACCTCACTCCGATTCCAGTTTCCCCAGGGTAGAGGGGGAGCCACGTGCTGCAGGAGCAGCCGTCAAGGAAGGGAGTCTCTTTCCAGGAGGGCCAGGCAAGTGGGTGCTAGAGGCTGAGAGCCTCAGCCTCTCTCCTGCCTTGAGCCTCTCAACTGGTGCTATCTGTCAACTGACATGCTCCTGGACATGGACACAGACCTCCGCTGCTCCAGACCCTGCAGGTGCCTCAGGAGGCGCCCACAGGACTCCTTGTGTTGATGCAAATGCTCTGTGGTCCTGAGGCCACAGTCTCCATTTCTGCATCTTGCATGGCCAGGCACTGGACTGGGGTGGCATGCCCCAGGACCCTGGTTTGTGTCGAGAATGACTTTTCTTGCTCCTTCCATCAACCCTGCTTCTCCCCCCGGCTGAGGGCACAGGTGTCACATCCAGCTCCCGGCCCCACGTATGTGAGCGCTCTACTTCCGCCTCCCCCTCATCTGTACCGCTCTGTTTTTCTCAGACCCATTTTTGCCACATGCAAAGGGAATTCTTAAAACTAAATAAAAGGTGTCCAGATTTTGGACTGCATGTTTGCAAGGCTGAGGGCTCTCCAGCGCGGCTTTGTACAGGAAAGCCTCGTTGGACTGGAATCCAACTCATGGATATTTTTTTCTTCATTCTGCTTTTCAAAGGAGGCAAGTCTTAAGAAAACGAGTTGCAATGAGAAATGAAAGTCATGTTCAGTGGAGTTTTGTTAGTGCAGAAGAGGCCCTTCAGTTCGGTGTTTTGGTTGGGTGTATTTAGCTTTCCAAAAGCATATGCAGAAAATGAGTTGTTTTCATAACCTAAATCATGGAAAATAAGACCAACAACAAAAAAAATTTTTTGACTGTTGAGAGTATGGAGAAGGAGAAATCAATACTATTGAGACATGGGCCTGAAACATTTGAGCATGTAGTTTGAGTGTGTCCCTTTATTTTACCCTCAAGGAGCTGATTCCCAAAGAGGTTTAGTGACTGAGCTAGTAAGAGGGCTGATACTTACTATCTGGTTTCCTGGGTCCCGGTCTGGTGGATCCCTGGTCCCCAAGAGCCCCTCTCCCCGCCTCCATCACTGGCCCTGGGAGAATTCTAGAGTGAACTCTGCCCCCCAAGTTGATCCAAGGCAGTGACACTCAATATGAACCTCTCGCAGGTGGCAAGGATCCTCAGTCGACCCTGTGTTCCATTTTCTGAAGCAGAACAGGGGCCTGCTTTGGGGCAGGTTTTTATTCTGATGATCTGTCAATTATAATTAACTTAATTTAAAATGCACGTAGTAAAAATTTAAATGGAAAAAAAGAGACAAGAGTAAAACTCTTTCCTACCAGACTCCCTGTTGAGAAGCATTCACAGCTAAGAGCTGTTTATATGTCCTTCCAGAACTGGAGAAGTCTCCAAAGAGAATGAGGTGATATGCCCAGAGGAAGTGCTAGGCTGAAAAAGTCATCAGATGCCCACTGCACACATGTACAGCAGGGTGGGACTCAGATTGAGCCAAGGTGTGTTCGTTCATTCAAGGATTCTTACCTGCAAGCCGAGTGGAGCATGTTCCCAGGGTGTTATTTTTTTTCGAGGGAAGAAATGCGAAAAACGTGGTCCCTGCCATCTAGAGACTTGTTGGATAGTAAGGGGAACAGAATAGAAAGGGCCTCTTCTAAATGGAATAAAGCCGTGGCCTATAAACTTTCTTGAATAAAAAATGGGCATACATGTATGTACATATATATGCTAAGGTTATGTATGCTATAAATCATACACTAGAAAATTTAAAGAACAAGATAAATATTTTTAAAGCATTATTTTAAACTTAATTTATACCATTTGTGATTCAGAGAATACTTTGTCACTAAAAGTGAGGGTGTGGGTGAGATAATGTCTAAGGTCATGTTCAGCTCTGCATGTTGCGATCATTCTGCAGATATAAAGATGACAGGATACAGGTACTAAGAATATATTTTCTTGATTCCTCTGATACCACTGCCACTGTTGGGAATAATTGTGAACCTCATTTAAAAGTTTATTTAAAAGCACGTGTCGAGATCTGAGTGTCATTGGGGAAGGACAAGTGGGTGGCTTCTGAGACAGACAAGGTGACATCATGGTGAATTCATTGCAGTTCAGGACTTGGACCTTGCCAAAGCAAAAACAAACCCAATGAGAAATTGCCTGTTGTTGAGTGCTGGCTGGCTGCCAGGCTTTCAGCTACATACACACTTTACTTAACACATGTCATTCTAATTCCATCAACAATCCTAGGAGGTGGTGTTCCTTTTCTCAGTGGGAAGACACTGAGGCAGAGTGAGCATGAACCACACCACTCAGTAAGTGAAGGAGCTGGGAAGCAAAGGATACTAGCAGCCTGAGCTCTTTCCCAGTGACCAGCACCGTTCCAAGCACTTGAACTGATTTATTTCACCTGCACAATTCTCTGGGCTATTATTATTTCGCACTAATAATGTGCGGAGGTGCCAAGATCTTAATAACTTGCCCAAGGTCCACAGCTAGTAAGTGGCTGCTCTGGGCTAGCGACCCACTCTTTAACATCTCCTGAAGCCCACGAGACTTCAAACCAGTACCTGGTGCTGCCTCCCTTGCACACTGGAAATGTGATCTAAATATTCTTCCAGAGTTCCAGACTCAGGGATGCTGGATCAGGCTGACTCTAGAGACTGACTGATGGGTAATCCATAGTATTGGTTTCATAATTTCCAGGGGTGGGCTGGACATTTGCGTCAGCCTGACCTGCATGTGGTCTCCTGGTAGCTGCACGAGAACCTGCATCATCAGAAGGTTGCCTGGTGAACATAGAAAGGGCCGAGGGCACGAGTTCCGTAACCGAAGTTTTTAATGACCTCAGTATCCTATGTCCTGATAACGTCTGTCTCCGCAGTCGTGATACATTCTTTCCTGTATCGGCAGCATGTTTTTGTTGGCCCGAGAGAGTAGGTCAGACCTTGGACACGTGTCCATGACTGACTAGTATGCTCCACCTGCACCATTGTTTCTTTAGCTATTGCTGATTCAGTCAGCCTCATGTTGATCCGCTTGTCCTGGACATCATGCTTCTCTGGGAGGTGACTTTTCCTAGCTCACTCTGTGATTCAGCATTCCAGCACCTAAAAATATTTATTAGGGCACTTCTTTGTTAAAGAAATGGAGGGTACTATGGAGGGACATTTTAGTGAAAGAGGCACATAATTACGAGGTAAACTAACAGGCACATGAGGTTATTTCAGATAGCAATAAATGCTATGACGGATTTCGAGGCAGGTACCTAGGCTGAGGGTTGGGATGGAGGAGGCTGTTGGGTCGTAGACTGCGTGGGCAGGGAGTGTCTCAGGAGGTCAAGTCTGACGTGAGCTCCACAGGCTAAGGAGGACGGAGCCCTGTGAACGTTGAGCGTTTACCTCTCGGAGGCATCCAGAGCGTGCGATCACCACAATCAATAGTGGGCCGGGGCACGTGACCCCGCGCTGCTGAGATGGGAACTGAGTTTCTAAACAAAAAAAGCAAAATAACAATTTGGAATAAGACACCTGCCATTTGGGACCATAGCTGCTTTCCCCCAACTCGGTCACATCTTCCCTCAGAGCGAAGTCCAAGTCTAAGCACGTCGGAATCCTTCAAGGTGCCTCGCAGGGCGCTGGGCTCGTAGGAGGGCCCAGGGGGTTGCCGGAAAGTCTGAACTTGAGGGGCCGGGCCCTTCCGCCGTCACCCCGGGCCGCCGTTCGGCCTCCGGCCGCGCGGGGGCGCAGTGGGCGCGCGGCGCCGCGCGGGGGCGCGGCCGGAGCCCGTCTTGGCCCGCGAGGGCCGCACTCCCACAATGCACCTTGTGTCAACACGGCGCTGGTGGGCGAGGAGGGCCCCGGGGCGCCCAGGGGACCCGCGCGCGGCCCGAGGGGGAGCAGGTGGCGTCCGGCTGTTGAGGGGCGGCTGGAAGCCATGGCGGAGTCGGCGCCGGCTCGGGTAAGGCGCCTCCCGGCCCGGCGCGGGGGCGCGCTCGGGGTGGCGGAGCCCCGGGCCGGGGCGGGGCGGGGTGTCCCCCGGGCCCTGGCCGGGCCTCCCCCCGGCCGGCGTCTTCCGCGTCGGGCCGGGAAACTTCTCGGGCTCGTGGCGTGTTCCCGGGTGTCTGGCCGCCCCCCCCACACACACACGTCTTCCCCGTCGCGCCCGTGGAGAGCCCGTTTCGGGGCTCGGGAGGTGGCGCGGATGGGACGCTCTGGGTCCCCGTCCCTGGCGGCGAGCGCGTCCGGCGCCCCGAGCACCCCGGCCGCCTCGTCTCTCCGCGACCGGCTCCTCCTCGGCCTCACGCGCTTCGCTTGTCCTCCCGCTGCGGACTCTGTCCTGGGGCTGCAGCCACAGGTTCAAAAGTCAGGCTGGGCTTGCTCTCCTCGGGCTACCTCACGGTGTGGTGGTTTTTGTTTTTTTGTTCTTGTTTTGATAAGCTGTCCGATCTCTTTCCCCCGCCCCTCCCACCCCCACCCTCCCCATTCTGGGTTGTCAGAACACAGCTTGGGGGGAGCAAATCCTGGGCACGGAGTCGGGAGACTGGACTCCAGATGTACCTCAGCCCTCAGCCGTCCAGTTCTGGGCCCCTGTTTCCTTGGCTGTTGGACTAGTTGCTAGATGATCGCTGAGGCTTCTGCCAGCTCTGACTTTCTCATTTTATTCCAGGATAGTGGTTAATTTGATAATGGAGGAGGATGTGCTGTGGAAAGGGCAGATGGGATTTAACCGTTTTTTAATGCAGCATTTCTCGGTCTAGAAACATTTTCAGACCCATATGAGATCTGGTGAGGATTGAGAGCCAAGGAGATCCCGTGGTGAAAACGTTACCATGAGCAAGACACACTATATTTGACTCTTGTAGGAAGTGCGCAATGACTAAGAGGGGGGAGGATTGGAAAACTTAGAGAACACAGTGTTTGCTCGCAAGGGAGTTACAATTGAATTGCAAAGACAAGACGCAAATATTTGCAGTATTTACCTCATCTGACCTCGTTGAATTAAGGCGATCCACTCAAAGACTTGGTTTTTCCTCAAGGCCAAATTAGTATTAAAGTGGGACAGGTGGTCAAGTTCCTAGCTTCCAGGATACATCTTCCTGACTTGTCAGTGCAGTTTCCTACCTGTCATCAACAGATCTTGTTAAAAGAAAGCCTTAAAGATCTGCCAGCATCTTTGACTACACTTTAAGTAACTTATGGATCTGTCATTATAGAATGTATTTAAGTTGTTCTTGAGCATATTTCTACTCTCAGACATAATCTCTTCAGATGAGGATTCTGTACCTCTCGTTTGATAGTATGGCTAGCAAGGTACCCTGATGAAAATGACTGAAAATGCTTGAAGGAAAAACACAAATATATTTTATACGTATGTTAGTAAAGACTGCTTGAAGCCCAAAAACTAAATGAAAGAAGGAGCTCTTAAGAGGTAAGCAGGGTTCCGAAGCCAACTTTGAGGGCTTTTGCCGAACATTCATCTATGGTGTTTATGACCTCAAGGGGCCCAGAAGATAGAAAATGAAACCCAGAGCCTAAGGTGGGGAATCTAAGAAGCTCCAACCCCAACCCCATAAAGCTGAGACTTCAAAGCACAACATTTAGGGCCATATGAAAGTAAGTTCTTACACCCAGGAGATTGTAGAGAAAATTACGTTTGTCAGACCTTGGTGCTGAGAGACAGATACAGGTTGCCCCTTGAGAACTCATGGTGACCCTCAAGTGGCCTTATTGCCTGCATTCATATGACCTGGGTGGTCGAGGAAACCTCAAGCCCAGAATTAGTTAGTTATCAAAAATAAACGTAAGTCTTTCTGGAGGAGTCTCCATTTAACTCAGACTTAAAATTTCATAGATCAAATTATAAGAAAAATTAATTAAGAATTTGAAAATTACCAAACAAGCAATGAAAAACTATGAGGAAAAGCCAGTAAAAAATAATGGATAATGAAATTAGACCTTCAGATATTTCAGATACTGACATTCCAGATGAAAAACATTGGTATTCCAGAAGGAAAACACACACACTCTAGGCACAAACACTCTAAACACAAATATGGCACTGTAGGCCATATTTGATGAATAGCAAATGGCTGAGGACATTGTAGAACTAACTGATGCAGATACTAATATGTAGTAACACAGTAGATCCCATCAGGATAAACAGAAAGAAATCTACCTAGACATGATAGTGAAAGTGCCGATTACAAGGCAGAGAGAATTCTTAAAACAGCCAGACAGATTACCTTCAAATGAACTACTGTAAGACTAGGGCCCAGCTTCACAACAGCAACAGTGGAAGCCAGACAACACTAGAATGATATCATCAATGGACTGAAAGAAAATAATCCCAAATTTTTATACTCAGCAAAAGTATCTCTCAAAAACATGGGTAAAATAAAGATATTTTCAGACAAATTAACACTGACAGTTTGCTACCAATATCCTGTCATTAAAGGAAATTCTAAAGGATATATTTCAGGTAAAAGGAAAATTACCCCAAATGCAGAGAAGGCAAAAAAAAAAGAACTAAATGGAAAGTTTGACAATGTAAGAAAGTGTGATCTGTGAAAATGGATAAATCTAAGCAAATATTTACTGAATAAAACAATAATAATCTCGGGTTAAAAGCAATCTCTTGGGTTAAGATAGATGGCAGCACCGATGTGAAAGTTAGGAAGAGATAATCAGAATTCAGAAGTTTAAAGGTCTTTGTAAGCGTGCTTCCCGTGATTTCTAGGATAGTTGCTGAAAGACTAGAAATTGGCTGTGTAACTTACAAATTAAGAGAATGATAATAGTATAAGAGAGAAGATAAAGATGAGATATGTAGCAGAAAAGGTAAAAATAGGTAAACATCAACAATTACAATAAATGTAAGTGGACTAAATGTTCTAATTAAAAGGCAGAGATTGCAAGATGGGATGAATCCAACTATATAGTTTATAAGAAATACAGCTAAAAGATAAAGCTGTAGAAATGGTTGACTATAAAAGAATATGAAACTACATGCCAGGTTAATACTGATTAAAATAAAATTGGCTTAACTATATTATTGCTAGAGATAGACAGCCGCTACTACTTTTGTAATGGTAAAAGACTCAATTTACCAGGTTGATATGATGTTTCTAAAGCACCTAATTATAGAGCCTCTAAATATATAAAATAAAAATTGATAGAACTACAAGGAAATTCACTCTCATAGTAGAAGATTTTAACATAGCCTTAGTATTTTATCAAGCAGAAAAAAATTGGTGAGGGTGTAGTACATCCAATAGATCTTTCTGAGATGATGGAAATATTTTCTCAAATATGCATTACTCAGTGTAGAGACCACAGTTACACGTGGCTATTGAGCACTTGAAACATAGTATGACTGAGGAACTGAGTTTTTAAATTTAATTTTAATTAATTTAGCAACGTTTCTAGTCACTGTAATATTAGACAACACATATATAGGATACGATTTTTCCCCCATCTTATCCCATATATATAATTTTTATATATAGAGAGATTAACGAAGAAAGAAGAAGGCCAAAAAACTCATTAGAAACGAGTGTATTCTGGTGGTCGATGTTGGCCGTGGACAGGAACCTTAAATAGGGCTGTTTGACAGAGCATCTCTGTTTGCCTTTCCTGTGTGGCTCGGGGCCTCAGGAAATTTCAGTGTCTGCCTGCCCATGGTTCACTCCATTTGACGTGGACTGGCCAGAGGCAAACTGTCCCTGCTAAACTTGCATTTAATTGCAGGTTCACGAGCAGCATAGATGGTATTGTCTTAGTCTGCCAATTTGGGGGATCATTTATTATACAGCGACTGATGATTGGAACAGGTACCTTGGGAATATGGTTAAATATTGAAAGATATTAAAGATGCCTTCATGAAAGAGGGTGTACTGTGTGTATGGACTGAAAGAGCTTATCCTAAAGATGTCGCTTCTCAAATTTATGTGGATTTGATGCATTTGATGCAGTTCCAGAGAAAATCTTTTAAAGATATTTTTGTGAAAACTTTCAAGTTTGTAGGATATAAACAGTCCCCAAACAGTCAGTATATTCCTGTGAAACAAGGGGGTGGGACTTGTCTCACCAGATATCAGTAATCATCAAAAAGCTATGGTCATTAAAACTGTAATATTGGTAAAGAGATGGAAAAATTGACCCATTGAACAGAATAGGGATGCCAGAAACAGACTGATAGGTAAAAAAATCTTGATTTATGACAAAGATAGCATTGCAGGTCAGTGGGCAAACGATGGATTTTTCATTATGTAGTATTAGATCTGTTGATTTCCTGTATGAAAATTGAGCTTTGCACTGTACATGGAAATCAGTTCTGGTCAAGATAAATATGTAAATGTGAAAGTCAAAACTATAAAGTATTTAGAAGACAGTATTGTGGGATATAAATTTTTTTTTAAACCCCTGACATGAAAATTCAAACCATAAAAGCATTAATACTGATAATACTCAACAACATTAAAGTTGACTTTTTATCAAATAATAATAAAAAAATGAGGAACAAATGAGAAGATACTTGCAGCACATCTGATAAAGATTAATATCCAGAATTTACAGAGAAATCTTTAGACAGTGAGGGAAAGTCAGATAATCTAAAAGATAAGTGGATAAGAGTTCAGCAGGTAGTTCACTGGAGGGGAACTTTGAATGACCAGTAGACATATCTTTCTCAGCGTCTTGGTCTTCGTATCCTTACTGTAGTAAAGGAAGCAGCCCTGATTGAAGTGTGCCATTTAAAGATATGAAGCCTTGGGTGTTAGGACTGCATTGTGAACATGCAGTGGGACAGTGGGGGTAAGGGGACAGCTTCAGGGACACATCCCAAGCGTTAGTTTTTGTCCTTTTGAGCTTTAGCCACTGTCAGGGACAGGCCATAAAAATGAGAAGTATAAGAGAAATGTCAGAGGACTTAGATTATTTTGGCAAATGTTTATTAAGGATTTAGTAGGTGTTATTCACTTATACTGGCTACAATGCACAGATGAATGAGTTGAGTCTTGTAGGTCCTGGTGAGGAATTTTGTCTTTATTGGAGCCGCTGACAGGTTTTCAGCAAGGGTGACAAGATCAACTGTGAGGTCTGGCAGGAATGTGTTATCAAGAGTGGATATAAATTATATCGTTTATCATAACAAAATGTGACAAATAGCCCAGCATATCCAATCGAAAGAAATTGTTTTAAAAAATGAACAATGACGCAGGAAAGTCTTAGAGAATATAGTATGTATGAAGTGCAAGTAACAAAACATATGTACAATATGATTTCAATTTTGTTGAAAAAGAAGTTAAAAGATGAGAAAAACTTATGGGAAATTCACCAAGATTCTTACTGCTTATTTCTAGACGGTGGCACCTTATATAACCCTTCATTCCTTCCTCCTTCTTTTCAGTATTTTTTATTACAACATATGTGTATAATTTGCAGCATCAGAAAACAAAAGAACATACTTTTTAAATTAAAAAAAAATGCAGAGACCAGGGATCAGCTCTCAGTACTCCCGGCCCCACGGGACCTCTTGTTTTCTTTACTCGATGTCTGGACGTGACACTGACCGACTGACCCTCTGTCTGGTTCTTCAGCACAGAAGGAAGCGTCGCTCCACACCACTGGCTTCTTCCACACTGCCCCCGCAAGCGACAGAGAAAAGCTCCTATTTGCAGACTACAGAGATCTCACTCTGGACCGTGGTGGCTGCCATTCAGGCAGTGGAGAAGAAGATGGAGTCCCAGGCTGCTCGGCTGCAGAGCCTGGAGGGACGGACGGGGACAGCCGAGAAGAAGCTGGCCGACTGCGAGAAGACGACCCTGGAGTTCGGGAACCAGCTGGAGGGCAAGTGGGCCGTGCTGGGGACGCTGCTGCAGGAGTACGGGCTGCTGCAGAGGCGGCTGGAGAACATGGAGAACCTGCTGAGGAACAGGAACTTCTGGGTCCTGCGGCTGCCCCCGGGCAGCACAGCGGAGGCCCCCAAGGTAGGCCTTTCACTTCAGTTTCTAACGTGCTGGCTTATCCTTCAGGGCTGCTGGAGGACTCACTGTGTGACATTTGTGATTTCAGGCATCCCGATCACTTGAAAATGATGGAGTCTGTTTTTCGGAGCAAGAGTGGGAGAATCTGGAGGACTGGCAGAAGGAGCTCTACAGGAATGTGATGAAGAGCAACTACGAGACTCTGGTCTCTCTGAGTGAGTGCTGGTCGCCTCCCTGGAGCTCTTGCGGACACCTGCACTTCAGGACCACGCCTGGGTCTGCTCGGCTTTGGGCCCTTGGTCGGCCTGTGGCAGGTAGAGAAGTGGGAGTCTCCAGGTCCTCAGCTGCAGAGGCTTTTGGAAAGGTCGCAGTGTTGTCCCTTTCTTCCCTGTGGTCCCGTATTTATTGACTGATGGTGCTCATGCATCAGACTAACTTGGCTAGAGGGCCTCGTGCTGTTTCTGATGCTTAACGCCGCCGTTGGATGAGAAATCTCTTGTTCCCTGGGCTGAGACTGGCAGCGCAAGCTAGCCAAGGGTTTTCCTGGGCATTTGGCTGGAATTACAGCCAGTGGTGGTCCCGACACTGTTTATGTTTTGTGTTGGTTAGAAATGCTGCTTAATAGCTATACATCTTTTATGCAAAATACTATCTTTTATGACCTAGATCCGTGTAGGATTGTCAACAAGGCCAGTGCAACTGGAGCAGAATGGAGGGGGAGGAAAGTAGCAATCGGGTCACGGAGGTGACTACCTGACTTTGGCTGGGTCGTGTGTTCTGCTAGAGGCTCTTTGCTTGTCTGTCGTGGCAGGGATGGTGATGCCTGCCTTAGCTCGCAGTGCTTTAGCTCAGGTGAAATTAGAAAGAGAGTAACACTTGAAACCACGTACGTGTGAGAAAGTGGTGGTGCCAGGGGATGTGTGGTGCGCCCTGCATTGGACGGCCCGAGCCACAGTGATTCAAGGCACCGAAGGCAGTGGCCAGCTGAGTGGATCGTTCGAAATAGCCATCATTCTCTAATCCTCCCAAACTGCTGGCAGACAGTAACAGGAATAGTACTTTGAATCTTTTTAAGTTTAATATCACTCCTTGACATTGGTCACCTCGTCCATCAGTAAATGACTAGTGCATGGTGAGGTTTTACTCTCCCCTGGGCTCACACTGTGCCATTTCCAACCCAGAGGTCCTCGGCCAGCCAGAAGAGGAGGCAGAGTTGGGTACGGAGATGCTGGGCGACTTGGAGGAGGAAGGCCCCGGTGGTGTCCACCCAGGTGAGTGGCTTCACAATATTCCATCCCCTCTCCATTCCCTGCAGCCTATGTCGAGCTTTTCCACTGCCAAACAGCGATTATCAGCGACCTCATGTGGCACTTATTTTAGATCCCTTCGTGATTATCAGTAGTTTATCTGTCACCTGTGTGTCTTCACCCATTACTGCTGTGTGGAGTCCCTGCGATTCATGGCACGTCAGACTTCCTCATGCCCTACAGGCTAGAGGACGCAGTAGGCTTAAGCCAAAACCCACTGGGGATTGAGAACAGGGTCGGTCACAGCTTCAGGAGTGAAGCTGACTGGGTGAGAGGCAGAAAAAGCATTTGTAAGTGAACTAATTTGAAAAGAATATGCAGGAGGGAGAGAGCTGGATACATAAGCTATAAGTTTTGGTTTTTTAATCTTTGACTTTATTTTTTTTAACACTCCTAAATTAGTATAGTTACTGTACATCTAACCATTTTTTTACAGAGATTGAATACAAATTTGCAGACAAGCTTGGAGAGCTCATTTATAAAATCGTTCTATAAGATAACACATTCCGCTTTCCAGCCAACATGTCTGACTGTAGGTTTAGTTGTCAGGTCTTTGAACCCAGTCAGTCTCATCCTCAGATTGCCCTGATTCCCTCGATTCCTGGGGTACTTTGATTTGAGCCCTTCTGAAATTCAGAGATGTTTGTTTAGCTCTGAAGGAGGCAGAGGTGTTAGAACGTGATCTTTGGTGTGTTTGTTTTGGCAGCTGAAAGGGTTATGATCAAGCAGGAGACGCAGCACCCGCAACAAAGCCCTGCGGGTCTCCCTGGAGTGTTCTCAGGCGTGGCCGAAGAGCAAGCTTTCGTGAGCCCAGAGCAGGCTGAGCTCTGGGACAGTCAGGGCAGCTCTGTCCTCTTGGAACCAGGTCCTGGGGACACTAACCTAGAGGAGCCTGTCGAAGGCAGTGGAGACCCTGGCAGCAGCAGGACTCTGGGCTGCCCCCCAAAGCAGAAACCTAACAGGCAGGTGCACGCAGCTCAGGAACGCGGGCAGGGCCTGAAGCTGAAAAGGGACACTTCTGACCCCTACGAGTGTGCCGAGTGCGAGGTCAGCTTCCGCTATAAGCAGCAGCTGGCCGCACACCTGCGGAGCCACTCGGCGTGGGAGCCTGCCGCAGCCTCGGAGCCAGAGGAGAGCCTTCGGCCCAGGCCGCGGCTGAAGCCCCAGGCCAAGAAGGCAAAGGTGCACCAGTGTGAGGTGTGCATGAGGAGTTTCAGCTGCAGGCTGAGCCTGGTCACCCACCAGCGCTGCCACTTGCAGGAGGGGCCCAGTGGTGGCCACCATGTCCAGGAGAGGTTCTCACCCAACAGCCTGGTCGCCCTGCCTGGCCACATCCCCTGGAGGAAGAGCCGGAGTTCCCTCATCTGCGGTTACTGTGGCAAGAGCTTCAGCCACCCATCTGACCTGGTGCGACACCAGCGCATCCACACGGGCGAGCGGCCCTACAGCTGCACCGAGTGTGAGAAGAGCTTCGTCCAGAAGCAGCACCTCCTGCAGCACCAGAAGATCCACCAGCGGGAGCGGGGTGGGTTGGCCCTGGACCCCGGAAGGCCCAACGGCCTGCTTTAAGGGTGCCAGCCCCTCGCCTGTCCAGGGGGGGGAAAGGGGGCTGGCAGTAGTCCCCCGAGGAGACACTGTGAGGAGTCAGGGACCGACTGTTTCCTGGGGGGAGTCACGGAGTCCCTCGCCTCGCCCAGGCGGTAGGCGGACCCCGGAGGCCATCCTTAGAACCGTGTGCGCCCAGGCAGCAGGTGGCTCAGTGCCAGGCCTCCCCTGCTGTGCGCCCTGCTGCTGCCTTCCTGTGGCTTTGACACCTTTGGTTCTTTGGGTTTCCTGGCCGCACTGATACTTGCGGCCCGTGGTTGGCTCTCAGACCCCCGCAGGGCTGGTGGTTGGCTCGAGGGCCTGACCCTGCGTTTCAGGGCTTCCCACGGGCTGGAGCCAGGCCAGAGGAGTGAGCAGGCGTGTGGAAGAGGCTGGGAAGCATGACCCTCTGTTTCCGCCTCTCCTGTAGTCTCTGTTAATAACAGGTAGAAGAAATAATTTAAATGAACTGCTCACCCTGAAGAACCTTTTTTGGAATTAGGTTTTAGTTGATTTTCTAAAAGTACAGTCTGACACTTGTTTTTTAAATTCCCAGAGTTGTAGAAGTCGTTCCTAACATGGGGACTGGGCCTGCCCTCCAGGAGGGAGTCGATTCCAGGGCTCTTCTAGCCCACCCACGCTTAGTTAGGCCAGAAGTCAGGGGGCGTAGGGCGGCCCCCTCTTGTGAAAGTCCTTGGCACTCGGATGGGGCTCCCTGAGTCAGAAGGACCCGGCGGAACCGAACAGTAACGGCGGACCCCAAAGCCCGTGCTGCTGAGAATGCAGAGTCCAGGATACGAGATGCGCATCTGGAGCTGCTAACACGGGGTGTCTGGAGTCTGGGCTTCCCCACGGCCGGTTCTGCGGCCCCACAGCGTAGACACCGCCTTGGTTACTAAGCTCGCCCGGCTTGCTTCAGCGGGCCTTTGAGTTTGCTCCTCTCTTACCAGTTGTTCTTGAGGTTGTTCAGATGACACACTTTCTAATTTAGTTCCGGGGTTGGCTGTTCCAGACGCGACGGAGGAAAAGCACACAGGCACTTGTCTCAGGAGTGTCAAGTACCTGTCCCACTGTCTTTCAGGGAGATGGGAGTGGGCTCCTGGTCCCTTTTGATGACTTGCAGTTGCCTAGAATAAAACTTGCTACTAGCAAAATAAAGCGCTCATGTTGAATGTTTTTCTCCATTTGTTAAGAATACCCTCTTGGGGCCAAGGTGGAGGAGGTGCCTCACCTGGAGCAATAACAGAGGCCTGACTCAAACCTTGGACGATGAGGTAGGGGCGTGTGTGGGACCCTATTTGTGGTGGTCAATTGCTGCAGACAGCCTGGGTGACGGTTGTGGCAAGGTGGGAGGCAGAGAAGGCAGGTGAAACATGGTGGGTGCGCCAGGGACACTGGGCAGCAGTTAGGAACACTGGCCTGGATATTCGTGTACCACGTGGGTTGGTCTTGTACAATGCTGAGTGGAAAGTAAGAAGTCAAGATCTGTAACGTTACCGTTTGTGTAAATTAAAATGCATGTACACACGACGAGAGAAACAGGAAGTTACACATTAAGGCATCACAGTTGCCCATGGGAGGAGTGAGTGGGATATGGGGAGGAAAAAAACGTGGGACTATCTTGGCGTAGACACAACATGGAGGGAAGCTGTCATGGCAGGGTCGTGCGAGGTGCTCCCTACATGTAGGAAGGCTAGACCGTCTCCTTAGACCCCGGCTGCAGCCTCCCACCCCAGCTGTTGCATTACAGATGCGCCCGTGCCCCATCCTCGATTATTCTCTCCTCCCAGGTCTTTGCTGAGGGTTTTAATGTGACCACAGACACACAAATTGGACACAAATTGGACAGGCTTGCCTCAAAGTCTTGCTGTGCATTTGACCGGCTCCTGACAAACAAGATTTTTAATGTAGAGCTCGAGAGATCCACAACCAAACCTGTTCTGAGTGTCTTCACCTTTCACTCCATCTAAATGATCGAAGTTGCTACCATGCGGGGCTTCCTAGGACTAGGTGCTTACAGCACACTTCCCGACCTCCACAGGCAGCTCCGGCATTCTGTCCCTGGACCACCCTCAGTGAGCCGCGTAGTGTTTATTTTTTTCACTGTTTATAACCCCCTTCTGTGAAGGAGTCCCTCATGCATTTTATTAAATACATAGGGAGCACCTATTAGCCAGGCATTGTTTTAAGTTCTCGGGGTACGTCAGCGGTGCAGGAAACAAAGCTCTCTGCCCTAGTTGAATTTATGTTCTATCAAAATTCGTGCTCTTCCTGGACTGCACATTTGCACGGCCCTTCCCTAGACCAGCACGGTACTAGCACAGTCTGAGAGTTTGCTGGCTCACTAGTATGAGTGGCCTCTGTGCCAAGTCTACAGAGGGACACGAAGTGATGAAATTGGAGATGTCGCTCTTGGGCTTAGAGACCGAGGGAATCTAATGAAAGGTAGAAAAAAAACTCTTTGTTAAGAGGCTGAAGGTCTAAGAATTGAGAGGACAATTAACGGTTTGTGGGATGGTGGGGAAGGCTTTACGAGAGGAGAAGGCATAAACTGGATCTTTAAGCTTGGGAAGAGGACATTCTAAATGGAGTGACAGGGCCAAAGTAGGAGACACTGGGGCATATACAAATAAACGCTAATTGATTCAATCTGGCTGGAGGGTGGGTGTGAGAAGGGGAGTGATAGAAGTGGCATGAAATGGTTGGAGTCAGGCTAAAGGGTTTGGGTTTCACTGAGTTAGTGATGGGGAACAGAGTTTTGAGCAAAAGGGTGGCCTGGTTCTAGCTGTGATTCGGCAATATTAACCTAATAAGAGTTACTTTTCGGGGGTGGGGTGAGGGATATGTTAGGAGGTTTTCGAATGAGACCAAGATCCAATGAAGACCTGACTGGGCACAGCTGCAGTGGGAAGCGAGTGACAGACGAGGAGAGATGGACAAAGCCAACAGGATGTGCTGCTTCTTGAAGGCGGGGATAAACAGGAATTCACAGACTGGGGAACTCAGTATTGTCTGAATTAGGGATGGCTTCACGGAGGAAGGCGGACGTGGTTATATTTCTGGTCTCTCTGCTAATACTTTCCCTCCTAAGCTTGGGTGGGTCCACTTTCAAAACTGATACCTTCTCCAAGTGAGTGAGGTACGCCCTAGAGTTTGGGGCAAGGTTAGGAAGTGTCACTTTAAGGTAACAGATCAGATCAATACCAGGCATTGTTCACTGGGGAAACCCTTGGGAAATTAACCCTAACCCAACACAATTTGCAAATGACTGCTGAAGGCATTAACAGGGTCCCTGGTGTGGATCTCTAGAAGAAAGTTTCTTCTGATGTGAACCCTGAGAAGGAATTTAAAGGCTGCAGTGGACTCCCTATGGCTAACTGAGGGCCCACATTTTATAAAGAGTCGAGTGGCCGTTTGCTGACAGGCCCCTGCATACTCGGTGTACCTGAATTCTCCCCAAACTGTGCCCCCTAGTTAACGCTGTCTGGGCACACCCTGCTTTTGCTTTCGACCAGCAGACTGAGACCTGCCCTGTCCAATCACAACACAATTTTGATACCTTGCTTACACGAAACAGACCTGAGAACCTGGGTGGAAATTTTCACTATTGGTGGAACAATTTGGGGTCTGCCTGAGTCTGTGTCTCCAGGGCTGCAGCTCCTTTTTGCTCAAATAAATGCCTTGTATTCTTTATTAAAGTCTAAAATTAATTTTGGTTTACACTAGGAGCTCGTCGGGGGTCTGTCAGACCGTTGTATTTAGGATTATAAAATACTGGTGAGTTGTGATCTTATAAATAGCTAATGGCCAATGCAACGGGAAGGGTCGGGGGCTTGTGGGGCTAAGACTGTGAGAAGAAGGACAAAAGCAGAAAAGGTAGAAAATAAAACTTAAACTGCATAGACACATTTTACTTTACATTCGGTGATTAACTGTGGTTCCAGAGTAAGGCTCTTGGGTTCCACAGGAGGAAATGGGTCCTAGATTCAGCGGTTTCTTCAAAATGTCCTGGGGCTGAATCAGGGATGGGTTTACTCTTGCTGCAAGCCCAGGTGGGAGCCAAAGCAGCAGGATCCCACTTGGTGGCCGCTATGGAAGCGACCACAGGGCGTGGCACAGAGGGCTTCCGAGGGCTCCCCAAAGGGCGCCTGAGCAGGGTGCTAGAATGGGGCCGGCCCCAGGGCAGGAGGCGGAGACCCAGGGCTCCCTAAGAGGTTTGGGGGCAAACGGAGGGATTTTTTCCCTCCTTTTTAAAAAATGAAATAAAAAGTTCCTCGAGTCTTCCTATCTGTCCTTGATCCATCACCCCGCCCCGCCCCCCCCGCACCCCGCGTTTTCCCGGGTTTAATGCGCTAAAGTAACAGCCCCGGGTCAGGAGGGGCGTGGACACGGTAAACCCACACACGCGCGAGGCCCCCCTAAGATGCCGGCCCTTCTCGCCCGGACCGGCGCGTCTCCCCGGGAGCTGGGGGCATGACCCCGGGCGGGAAGCTGGGGTCCCGCCGCCCAGCACCCCGGAGCGGGGCCGGGGCCGCCGGCGCCGACGGGGCGCCCAGGCCGACGCGGCCGCGGCCCGGGGCGGGGGGTGGGGGCGGCGGCCGCGGGCGCGCGGTCCTTCGGGCCGCAGGGGGCGCTGCGCCCGCCCTCGGGCCGGGCCCGCCGCGCGCAGCTCCCGTTTAAAGGGCCGGCGGGGCACGTGGCCGGACGCAGCCGCGGCCGCCGCGCGGGAGCTCCGAGGCGGGGCGGCTCCGCGCGCCTCCGCCGCCCGGCCCGGCCCGCCGGACAGACGGACGGACGCACGGACGGGCCGCCCGGGGCCGAGCCGCCGACTGGGGACGCGCAGCCCGGGCCGCCGCGGCGCCCGCCGGGTAAGCGCCCCGCGCCGACGCCCGCCCGGAGGCCCCTCGGCGCGGCCCCCGCACCTCACCTCCCCCGGCGCCCCCGGCGCCCCCGGCCCCGCCCGCGCCCTCGCGCCGCCCGCGCCCGGCGTCCGCGCCCGCGTCGGCCCGGGCGGCCCGGGCGGCCCAAACGCCAGGCCCCGCGGCGCGCGCGGCCCACGGCGGGCGGCCCCGACGGCGGGGGCGGGCCCGGCGCCCCGCAGCGCCGCTGCCTCCCGGGCGCCCCGGCGCCCAGCGGAGCCCCACGCGCGGGGCGGGGGCCGGCCCTGGGGGGTGCCCCAGTGGCGGCCAGGCCGGGCCGGGCCTGGGAGCTCCGCCCGGCCTACGGCAGCCGGCATTCCAGCCGCCCCACCCAGGGCGGGCGGGCGCCTTATCTCGTCTCAGTCCAGTCTTCATTTTATCTTGTTTTATTTTGCCCATTTTATTTTATTTTATTATTTTAAGATCAGTCCCGTGCGTTTTCGGACGCGGGCCGGCAGTAGCAAGTCAGGACAGTTGGAGGAAGCAGTCCCTTGGCTGTTCGTTTGGGACACCGTAGAAGAGCACAGCTAAGAGGCTCTGTCGGTTGTATTGTTGTCAAGACGTCTCAGGGAAGTTTTTGGAATCTTGATTTTTTCTGGATGGTTCTTAGGGAGGAGCTCTCTCTCCCTCCCCTTTAATAAGCAGTTTGGCGATGCTTCCTTTAGGGTTCTCTGAGTGCAAGCGAGAGAGGGGGGTGGCGCGACTGCAGGTCTATGGCCCTGTTTGCTGGAGGGAGACCCCCGAAAAGGCCTTTTTGTAACTGTGCAGGTGACATCTTCAGCTCCCAGCCAGCCCAGGACCCCTCCCTCAGCACCCTTTTCGTGGTTTCTCCCCGCCTGCTCCTTTCCCTCTGCCACCTTGCAGCACCTGAGATGGCGAGAAGAGCTCGCCAGACAGGACTGATTCGGCCTCCACTTTTGAGAGCCCGTGGTTATCACACTCTTGTTTATACAGAATCTTTCTCCTGGAGGAGGAGAGGACCATGTAATTTTTCTCGGTCTCCATTGTCCCTTTGCTATGATGTCAGTTTAGAATTGAACGCATGTGTCGTTGAATTGTTTAGTCGTTCATTTATTCAGTAGGTGTTGGTTGAACATCTGCTCTTCTAAAAGCTGGGACTACCGCAGCAAATACACATCCACTCATGGAGCTTATGTTCTTGTGGGGAACCATGGCACAGGCAGGCGCACAGAGTCATCATAGGTTATTAGTGCCGTGAAGGAAAAGACTAACAGACCTATTTTAGACGCACCGGTCAGTGAAGGTCTCCGAGGTGATGTTTAAGCTGGAGGTTTGTATGAGAGGAAGCCAAGTGTGCCGAAGGTGCAGGAGGAGCTGGAGCAAAGGTGGAGGAGAGCTGGGTGTCCCAGGAGGGTGAGGGGGCCAGGGTGGCCATAGCGTAGTGAATGCCCAGGAGGACATGCAGTCAGGTAGGTAGGCTGCAGTCTGGAGGAAGTTTAGATTTTATTCCATGTACATGACCTGTTGAAGAGTTTTAAGCGGGCGACTGAAATGAACGGGTCAGGATTTATAAAAGATTATTGACCGCTTGGTGGCAGGTGTATCGCCGGGCAGAAAGGTGAAGTGGGGAAATCAGTTCGGTGGAATTTCAGTGGCTCAGGCGAAAGGTGGTTAGGACTTGGACTAGGTGATGGTGGAGGAGAGGGAGAAAAGAGGCTGGATTTGAGCTGATTTCAGAAGTCAAATGGATAGGACTTGACGGTGATTTGCCCCTGAAGGATGAGTGAAATGGAGGGGTAAGGTGTTCATTCATCTTTCCAACGAGGCTTTTAGCAGGGTGACACGGGACTTAGGCTGTTGTACATGCTCAGGGAAGGCTCGTCCAGGTTACGCTGAGGCACTTTAGAAGCCATTTCTAGAGCACCGAAGGACGATGGCATGAAAGAGGTCATGCAGAAAGGCGTGGGAACTGTTCCATACTGCATCCCTGAGCCAGATCCGTGGCCATCATCTTCCTCATCATTCTCATCTAAGCCGATTGACAGAGAGCTCACATTTATTGAGTATTTGCCACAGGCTAGATGTTGTGTTAAGTGCTTTTTACCAAGTTGTGTCATTAATTCTCACACTCATATCACATAGGTACTGTTATTAGCTCCATTTTCTAGATGTGGAAGTGAAATTGTAAGAATTTTAAGAAAACTGGCCCAAGGTCAGTCAGCTTGTGAGTGGCAGAGTCACTAGCTGCACCCAGGCCATCCGACTGCAGAGCTCACATTCTCTCTGCGCTTCATTCAAAAACTGTACCTTCTTTTTGAGCAGAGACTAAAACCAGGAAGGGAGTCTCCTGTCTGAGAAAGCAGATGTCTTCTCTCTGTGGCCATGTTTTTCATGTTTCCCTCTTGTAATACCTTGGCCCAGCCAGTATCTCTTATCTCTGAAGCTGGACTTCTAACTGATATCGCCACCTCCCCATCCCCCACACAGCTGCCTGCCTGCCCCTCAGGATCCTGGGTGGGGCTCTACCTGGGCGGGTTCCAGTCTGAGGTTTCTTTTTGAGGTGGATGTTTGATTGTGTAATTCTGATAACATCTTTCCTTTCTCTTGTGGACAGGCTCCAGAGATGGACAAGCAAATGGGGGACGAAAAGCCTTCAACACCTTCTGCATCGCCCCAGCCGCCTGCTGAGAAGAATTCATATCTCTACTCCACGGAGATCACCCTGTGGACGGTGGTGGCCGCCATCCAGGCCTTGGAAAAGAAAGTGGATTCCTGTCTGACCCGTTTGCTGACTCTGGAGGGGCGGACAGGGACGGCCGAGAAGAAGCTGGCCGACTGTGAGAAGACGACCCTGGAGTTCGGGAACCAGCTGGAGGGCAAGTGGGCCGTGCTGGGGACGCTGCTGCAGGAGTACGGGCTGCTGCAGAGGCGGCTGGAGAACGTGGAGAACCTACTGAGGAACAGGAACTTCTGGATCCTGCGGCTGCCCCCGGGCAGCAAGGGGGAGGTTCCCAAGGTAACCCTGGGCCCCTGGGGTGGGACAGCCTAAGGGACCATGCCTGTAAGTGTGGATGAGCATGCATGAGGCTTGTGGTTCCAGGTGCCTGTGACCTTTGATGATGTGGCCGTGTATTTCTCCGAACTGGAGTGGGGCAAGCTGGACGAGTGGCAGAAGGAGCTCTACAAGCACGTGATGAGGAGCAACTATGAGATGCTGGTCTCCCTGGGTAAGGCCGCGGAGAAGAGATCTGGGCCTTCGTTCGCAAGGAGGTGGCTTCTGTTCCTCGGGCGTCTCTGTATCTCTGGGCACTTGCATAGCAGGCATCCAGCCCTGACCCAGCTCTCTGTCTCCATTCTATACGCAGATTATGCCATCTCCAAACCGGACATCCTCGCCCGCATGGAGAGGGGAGAGGAGCCTTGTCCTGAAGGCCTGTGGGGCCAGGAGGAAGGGAGAGAGAGAGAGGCAGCATGCCCAAGGAGGCAGGGCCCTGGTGAGTGGGCACAAGATGTGACCAGCTGGGGCAACCTGAACCATGTCCCCATTCTCCTGGGCTCCCAAGATGTTCTACACAGGCCTGTGACCTAAAGTGGGCACTCTCTGTTCCAGGCCAGCCCGTTAAGGCAGGGGCAGGGCTTTCGCCTTCGAGCCACACAGTATCTGCATCTGTGCGAGGAGACAGCAGTGCTTGCCCCACATGGCGGTTGTGAGGGCTAAGGGCGATGGCAGGCCGAAAGCTGAGCGTTTTATATAAGTGCACACTTATTACCTGTAGTAATGCTAGTGGCGGCAGCAGCATCATTGCTACCTCCTCCTGCTTCCCTGTCAACCTCTGCTCCCCAACTGTAACCTATAGCTGCAAGGCCTGCAGTGTTCTGGTTGCCCTTTGTGGAAATGGACCCTCTTAGAGGAGGAGCCTGGGGACAACTTTGTCCCCACAGCAGGTGTGTATAGGATGGCGATTTCAGAGTTGACTGTATATCAGAATCTTCTGGGGAGATTTTTTAAAATTAAATAAATAATTAAAAAACAAATAGAAGTAAAATTGTACAGTGAACCTCTGAATCGTCATCACCCAGATTCAACGATGATCAAAAGTTTGCCACATTGGCTTCTTCCTTTTTTCTAAACATAACCAAAATACCATTATCACACCCAATAGATTAATATCTAACACCTATAACGTGTTCTGTTTTTCCCGATTGTCTCTTTAGATGTTTGGATCCTATTTCTAATAAACCATTCTACATATTGCATCTGGCTTACAAAAAGTCCATAAAAAACCTATACTCTCCCCAACAACTTTATTGAAATATAATTAACATGCTATGCAATTCCTGGGCTAAAGTCTATAATTTAGTATTTTTACTATATTTACAGAGTCTTGTGACCATCGCTGCAATCTAATTTTAAAATTTTCTTGTCTCACTTAAAAGAACCTATAGATGTTAGTCAACTTTCTGTTCCCCTCCTGCTATTCCCCAGGCCTAGGCAACCACTAATCTACTTTCTATCTCTATGGATTCACCTATTCTAGGCATTTTGTATAAATGGAATCGTACACTATGTGACTTTTTTGGTCTGCCTTCTTCCACTGAGCATGTTTTCCAGATTTACCTTTGGCGTAGCATGTATCAATACTTATCCCTTTTCATGGGTGAATAATATTCCATTGTATAGATATACCACATTTTGTTTCTCCATTCATCAGTTGATGGACTGTCCTCACCTCCTCCCATCTTAATGTCATTTATGTGTCAAAATTTTAATATTTTTAAATGCCATTATGTCCTACATTCTGGATTTAGTGTCCTTTAACATGTTCTTCTATTTCTTCCATTTCCTGTAAACTGGTAAATAGATCTAGAGGCTTATTTAGATTTAGGTTCAATTGGCAAATCTACTTTAGAGGTGGTGCTGTGTACTCATTGCTACATCACATCAGGAGACATAGTGGGTTCGGTTGCTGCTTTTTTGTGATCATCAGTCTTATCCTCTTATTATAAAGTTCCCCATCAACTTTTCACCTGATGATTTTAACGGTCATTGAAAATTATTGCCTGTATTTGTTATTTTTTTAGGGATTGCAGAATGGTGAAAATCTATTGTTACTTCTGCACTGAGTAGCTGAAATTCTTTTCTAAATAATTTCTCTAACTCTTTTAGTGGCCCTGAAATACAGTTTGTACAGAAAAGGCAGGGTAATGCTTAATTCTTTCCCTTCGTCAGAATGAAGAGTTGCTGCTGCCAGGATATGTGCCAGGTCTTTGCAGCCACTTATCTTCAAGCTTAATTGTCCCATCTTTAACTCAGGGAAGCCCCTTAAAGTTGGCCCTTAGGTCATTTTGCTGTGACTTCAGTGGCTCTCAGACATCATAAGATGTTCCTGAGTTATCTTGTATATTTCTTGCCCTGGACCTGGAATAAAAATTTCTCCATGGAGTTTTGATTCCTTTCAGTGAGGAATGATATTTAGAGACTGCAGCATGAGTTCCAGCAGTAGCAAATTTTTGACAATTACT
This sequence comes from Cynopterus sphinx, assembly GCA_030015415.1. Classification (NCBI taxonomy): domain Eukaryota; kingdom Metazoa; phylum Chordata; class Mammalia; order Chiroptera; family Pteropodidae; genus Cynopterus; species Cynopterus sphinx. The sequence goes on from CM057393.1 coordinate 2,441,994, forward strand.
TCTAAGCGTTTTCAGAAAATATGTATTTTTGAAAAAAGAATCACAAGTTTACGTTGATATTTCTAATTCACATATAATGTTATTTGATTTTATGCTTGTATATCACTTTTACATAGATATTTTAAATTTCTAACTACATTAGCATAATTGCTTATATGCATTACCTATGTGCAGTCCTAATATTTTCAAAATAATTTCAAAATAATAAAGCCAATATTACTAGTACTAGCAGTTAGATTTTGGATTGAAATCTGAGATTTCTTTGCAGCTCTTGTTCTCTGAATGCATTTTATTCAAGGACTTACAGACAAAATAATGCCTTTTAAAGTCACTTGTAATAATTATTTTTTCTGTGATTATGTCATGAACTGTGTACAGTTAAGTTCATTTTTATTCATCAGCTGAGGTGATCTTGGTTTTTTCTCTCCCTTTGTTCTGTTGATATGGTGTATCCTATTGACTTAAGTTCATACGTTGAAGCACCCTCGCATTCCAGGAACGAAATCTACTCCGTTGTGTTTGATTCTTTTAATATGCTGCTGATTTTGGCTTGTTGCCATTATGTTGAGGTTTTTTACATTGATGGTCATAAGGGACATTGGTCTGTAGTTTTGGAGGATCTGTCTGGCTTGGCTAACTGTGGTTTTAATGGTATCTCTCTCATGAGTGTGGTTTAGTATTTTTTTATTTGTTTATGGGCCTTTATAACTGTTTATTAATTTCTGTGACATAGTCATCTCTTTTGTCCTAGGAAGCTTTTTAAAATGATAAACTTCTTAGGCCCACCCATATCTACTGATGAGAATCTTGGGGTGCTCTTCAGGGGATCCTTATACATGAGCCTGGGGGAGGGCTTGGGATTAGGAGTCACTGTTGTAGTGTTCTGAGCCGGGAATCTTGAAAAGGCCAGACCCTTGACTTTGCTGTGTGACCTGTCTAGCACCATCAGGTGAGTTATGGTGCCATACTGCTTCCTTCTGTCAGACATGAAGGCTTTGCCTAGAATGTAGTCCCTAGATGATCAGTGAAGTCCACTTAATTATCATATCCTGTGTTTGACCTGATGCCCCAGGTACCGGTGACTAAATGTAGGTTTCTGGCTTCGGGGAACATTGTGTTGTCCTCAGTGTCACTGATTTGTGTTCCCCCAACCTCCCTCCATACCCAGAGCACATCGCCAGCCCAGCCAGCCCTGTCCAGAAGGAGCCACAAGAGAGGCAGCCCCCTGAGCACCAGTACCAGCACCAGCAAGACTCAGGAGCAAGAGCAGCCCCGCCTGGAGCAAGCACGGGTGAGTGAGGGCTGCAGGGCAGCGGTGCGGACGGCATCCCAGCCGCAGTGACGGACCAGCACTACTGAGAGGATGGCCAGGACCAGCCGGGCAGAGCCGGACACTTCCTGGAAAAGGGGCCACTGAGACAGGCCTTAGAGGAAGAGGAGGTTTTGCTGGGAACATAGGGCATTTCAGCCAGAGAGAATGGTCTGAGCGAAGATGTGGATTCTTTGTGTGTGTTGGGGACTGGGTGCACCAGTCCAGCTGCAGTGAGGGGACAGGCACACAGGGTGGGTCGTGGGCTTCTCACGATGGTTACTGTAATGGAGAGATATGTGTCATATGCCTGGCCTGGTGTCATCTCCAGAGGGGCTCCCATCACCCTTCAAATGTTCTCTGTCTGCTTCTGTTTAAAGGAAACTCCTGTCCATTTTTCGCAAATATGGAGTATAATTCAGAGGGCATTTGTCTGGTGTTGGGCAGATAATTGGGGGCCGTGTTTCTGTCTCCAGACTGCCTCTTGCTGGCCTGGCTTCCCTGTCTCCGCCTTCCTGCTGGCCTGACTTTCTATTCTCCCAGTTCCTTCTCTCCTATTATTTCTCTGCATCTCCTCCACTGAATAGTGTCTTCCTGAGGTTGAAGGTGCTACCCTCTCCCTTCCCTGTGTCCCTTCTTCCCAGACAGTGTAAAGCGAGGATAGGACCCTCTTACTGTCCCTGCTGTGTTGCAGACCTGGTGCTGCACCCCAGGGGCCTCCCTAAACTCTCTGTCCCTTTGAGGCCCCGCAGGGTGACACTCAGATGCTGAGGGACCAGTTGTTGGCACTGGCCCACATGGGAATTGGGGTGTAGCCTTCACAGCTGTCCTGTCAGCTTTGAAGCAGAGCCTGTGGAGTGGGTACCTGTAGTCCTCCGGACAGAGCCCTGTGGCTCCCTCTTCCTGGCAGGCGCTGGAGTGTATCCAGAGCCTGCTGGGGGTGGCTGTGTCACCCTGCAGGAGCCTGGTGTTGGGAAAGGCCCTTAAGGGATTCTCTCCCGCAGGGCCCCCTGCCAGTACCAGCGTTTTGTCATCTGTGAAAGAGGAGGAGGAAGTTTCAGAGAGGGAGTCACCAGCCTCTCCCCTCAAGGATGTCCAGCCCAGCACAGGGCCAGGTGAGTGAAGGAAGGCGGCCCTGTTGCCACAGCAGAGCCTCAGAGAAGCCTGGGGTCCCTTTGGGAGTAGGCTGAGGGTTGGCATGATGGGACCTTATGAAGGGCTACTTCCTGACGGGTCCCTCCATCACCTCCCAGGAGTTATTGTCCTGGGGTTATGGGAACCCAGATCCTCTGTGGCCCTGGTCTTTCCTCACTGTGGCCAGGCCTGCCTGGAAAACTGCTGCTTGGAGATAAGCTACCTGCCACCGGGTTTGTGGTCTGGTGACAGAAAGACCTCATGGCCACCCCACCAACTGGTCCAAGCTCACATCCTCCAGTGTCTTACAGTTTGTGTGTAGTGGCCTGCTATTTATATTTAGTTTCCACTTTGTGTACTTTTTCTAAACCTGGCCAACTCTATGATGAGCAGGAGAAAGAAAGCAATTATTGCCCATTATGGCCTTGGGGCAGGTTTTCTCTCCCAGTAGAAAGGGATCCAGCTCTCACCTGGTTCGGTCTGGTACTTGCTTCGGTGGGATGCAGAAGTGAGATTCGGGTCCATCATGAGATCATGATGTGGGGGCCAAGCTGCAGATGGTCTCCAGATGAGGGACCTGGGGGCCTTGGCCTTCACAAAGGATGGATCCTGAGACCTTCACTGATCCTTAAATTCAGGAATCCCATGCAGCTTATTACCTGCCACAGTGTTTCACCCCAAAATTTAGATGATTCTTATGGTCTTCAAATGCTTCTGTAGCTGTAGAACTAAATAACAATGGGCCATTTCTCACCTAGAAATAAAGTCCTGCAGTGAGTCATTTGTGAGGGCATGGGTGAGCTGCAGGAAGCAGAGGACCCAAGGTCCTGCCATCAGGCACTGCCCCACTGTCCCTGGGGGTCCCCCAGTGGAGGGCCGCAGCCTCCCAGCTCCTGATTTCAGTTCAAGCTTTGGCAAGAACAGAAATTACTCTGGTCTTAGACCTTGACAGTTGCTCATAAAGGGCTGAAGATTTTCATTTTTAGTGTGTGGAGGGCAAGGTTCGTGGTTACCCTTTCAGCAGAACTTATGGTCTAGCAGCTGAGGCCACCAGGGCCTGGAGACGGTCAGAGGAGAGAGTGGTAGGAGACGGACTGCAGAGAAGACTGGGGCTGAACAGGGTTTGGAAGGCTTCAGTGTTCTAAGCGGGGCATGGCCAGGACCTTCCCTTCCAGCTTTAGGGACCCCCTGGGACCTACTGCCAAGACCACCCATCACCGTGTCAGCCTTGCCTTTTCACTACTCTGTCCTTGCAGCTCCTTTGCCTCAGTCCTGTTTCAGAGTCAAGTGTAAACCACACTGAGGCCCAGCCAGAAAGTTCAGGTCCTCATGCTTCCCGCGTGTCACCTGAGAGCATGGTGCCAGGCAGTGGCGGTGCTCAGTGTGGACTTGTTAGTGCGGATGAGTGGCTCAGAACGTGACTAAGTCACCCACAACCTCCAGGCCTGAGGCCTCTCGTCCAATCTGGAGGCAGGCAGGGCCCCCAAGGCCCATTGTCATTCATAGATCAGAACTCAAGTTGTCACTCCTGGTAGTCCTGTGTGGCCAGTGTGTCTCAGGGTCTCTGCCTCTTGTCTCCTCTTCATTTTCCCACTTGTGTGTTTCCCACTGGTCTGACCCCTGATCTCCTGGCTCCCCGGCTCGTTTTGCAGCATTTTCTCCTCTCTCCTGATGTCCTTAGCTCAGCCTACAGGCCCTGTGACAGCAGACAGACCGGATGGAGGCAGTGCCGTTCGGTGGGGCCAGGCGAGCCGGACTGCTGTCCCCGGCTGTGGGCACTGGAGGAGAAAGGATTGAGCCAAGGCAGGAGTGGGGCGGGTGCCCGTGGAGCTGGGCCTTGGGGGTGGGTGGCTGTGGCCCACCTGCAGTCACTGGAGATTCCTCTGGCAGGCGGCAGTGGTGGTGTGGTCATCAAGACAGAAGCGCAGTCCGAGGACGAGTCGCCGCCGGAGCAGCTCCTCCTGGGGGAGTCCCCCAGCCAGAGCGAGGGCAGGACCCCCAAGGGGCCCAAGAGAAGGACTGGGGGGCCCCGCCGGCTTCATGCCCAGGGAGTGGCCAGGGTGCGAGCCGGGGACCCGCGGGCGGCAGGAGCGGCGGGGGAGCCGCCCCGCGTCCTGCCCCGCCGGCGGGAGCGCGCCTTCCCCTGCCCCGACTGCGGGCAGAGCTTCCGCCTGAAGATCAACCTGACCATCCACCAGCGGACGCACGCGGAGGAGGAGCCCCGGGCCGCCCGCGGCAGCTCGCCCACGTTGGAGCCGGGCGAGGTGGTGGTGTCCGGGCCCATTATCCGCTGGCTCCCGGAGCAGCCGGAGGGCCCCCGCGCCCTGGCCGGCCGGCCGTTCGCCGGGCGCAGGCCCGCGGCCGCCAGGCTGTACCACTGCAGCGAGTGCCTGCGCTTCTTCCCGCAGCGGAAGAGCCTGCTGCTGCACCAGCGCCTGCACACGGGCAGCGGCCAGGGCTGGCCCGCCTGCGCCTACTGCGGCAAGGCCTTCCGCCGGCCCTCCGACCTCTTCCGCCACCAGCGCATCCACACGGGCGAGCGGCCCTACCAGTGCCCGCAGTGCGGCCGGGCCTTCAACCGCAACCACCACCTGGCCATCCACATGCAGACCCACAGCCGAGGCCAGGCCGGCCCGCGCTTTCCTGCGGCCTCCGCCCGCCGCCGGGCCAGCCCGCCCGGACCCTGGCCCGGCCGCACCGGGGAGGGCTGACGGGCCGGGAGCCTGCGGGGCGCCCCGGCAGCACCGCTCCACCTGCGGGGCCTGACGCCGGTTCCTCCTCCTGGGACGGCTTTGGAGAGGTGGTTTCTTTTTTCTTTTTTATTTCATTCGAATGGGAAGCAGCAACCATTTCGATGACAGAGTATGTGAGTGCGACGGATGCCTCAGTTTCCTGTTTCCTCAGTTTGTCCCTCTTTGCTGCCTTGTCTACATTCCTGACCTAAAAAGATCCCTTAAGGCTTAGGGATGCCAAGTTTTTGGTGGGGGCCTTTGGCAGGTCTCAGGGACTGACGTGTGGCCCGGAGACTGTGGTTCTCCCAGTAAGTGTGATAGAAACAGGGAGACCCTAGGGCTTTGGTTTTGTCAGAGAGGTTTGGTGCTTGCTGCAATATGAGAAACAGCCTGACGAATAGGCACTGGAAATTTGAGTTTTCTACGTTGTTTTGATTCCCTCCTCCCATGGAGCTTTTGTAGTGCTTTTCTAAGTATTGTGTGCGATTGCAAGGGGACCAAGTTCTCTGGAGAGGCAGGAATTATTCCGCCACCTGCTTGTGTTTGGGGACAGCAGAGGGGCTGTCCAGACCTGCCTGTGTATTGATGAGGATGCCTTGGCTGCTGCTCTGGAAGCCAGATGTGTGCCTTGGCCCAGTGATTCCCAGTCCTCCCAGTGGGTATTTACATCCATGATTGACTTCGGTTAGCAATGGAGAAGTGGAACTTCACGTGAACTGAAGCCCAGAGTGGATTGATACTTCCGTCAAAGGCACGGTTCATGGATGTGCATGCTCCACAGAGTGGACCTCGTACATCACTGCAACAGGGGCCTCAGGAAGTGAGCCCAGGAAGTGCCTTTAGAGAGGAGGATCCTGGACAGCCAAGCCTGGACTTGGGCCTCTGGGCCTGATTTGTTGTATCGAAGGGGCAGTCTCCAAGAACTTGGGGCTCTGACAAAGTTAGGCCAGGAGATGTGGGTAAATCTTTTAACCACTTCCAGCCTCACTTTCCTCATTTGTCAAAGGGGGTAATAATGACCCCAGTGCTTCCTACCTCATCTTAGTGTAGTCAGGGTCACAATAGATTTAAGAGGCAATGGGATAAATTAGAAGACTGGTTTTTGTCCTTCTTTTCAAGTTCAGGGCCCCCTTTCTCTTCCATGTTGATCTCCAGCTCTTTTCTTCTGGTTAGAATCCCTCAGGAAGGACCTTTATTTTCCGGAGCGAGTGTAAGATCCTGGGGTGCAGAGTGAGGTAACTTTCCCATTGGGCTGCATCCCTCAGGAACCCTTTGTATTTCAGTGGTGCAAATGCTTACCAAAGCAATGAGAGTCAAACTGTGAAAGTCCCAGATATAGTATCAGACCTCATGGGGGAAGTCTTGACAACACCTGGCTTTTGTTCCTCTTAATTTAAACCATTGGGTGATGCCTATAGAGCAGCCCTCTAGTAGAGTGATTTTGAAGCTGGAGTGATGGGTCCTCAGTCATTCTGATTGTCTTACTTGAATGGCACTACGTGTTCAGGCCTGCATCCAGGTGCCTTGGTCCCTAGCTGTGCCACTTCCTGTTGCCCCCTCTGACTCACACACCTCTCCCGAAGTCATGAAGAGTTGGGGACAGGTGGTACCATTGACATCATCTCTGGGATATGAGTGAGTATACACATCAACGACAGCCAAGCTCCCCTGGGCTCGAAGGAGAGGTACCACCCTTTCATGCTGTGGATTCTGCTTGTCTGCTCTGGAAGCCCCAACCCTCTCCAGAGGCCACATAAGTCGGCTGGGCCGTCAGCAAATGTTCATACAGCAAATGTTCATACAGCGTATGGTGCAAGTGTAGCTGCTCGGACTGTCAGTTGCAAGAACTGGCCTGTTTCCTGGGGATGCCTCAGGGCGAAGAGTTCCTAGACTTGTTTTGCAGATGCTAAATGCCCCCTGTCGATACGGGGGTACAGGCACTCCAACAGAAGCAAAACCAGGAGTGACTGCAAGGCACTGGCATCCCCTTTTTCTTCTTCAAAAGCATCAGGTGTTCAAAGAACGTTCTTTTCTCTTGAAATGAGTCAAGGGAGGCTGCGTGGTCATGAGCAGAGCGGAGCCGGGGGAACCAGGGAGGCTGGAGCCTGGCATGGCCTTAGGCTCGCTTCTTGCTCTGAGTCGTGGCCTTCTCATTTGTAAAACAAAGACGGTGGGGGTCACGGTGGTCAAGGCCCTTAAGGGTGCCGGTGACGGTTCCTTGTCCCCATGGGGACTCAATAAACATGTTGGACTCGCTGAGTAGTGCACGTGACCTGGTTCCTGCTCTCCAGTTGGTCGCCAGCGAGCGCACAGGCCCCGCTCGGCTGCCTACGCGCTGGGCCGCTCCGCACCGGGACCGGGGACCGCGGCGCCCGCTCGCGAGTGAGCGCCGCTGGGTCGCGGGGACCCGCGGGGTGCTGCGGGGGGCGGGGCCTCTGGCTCAGCCAATGGGGCGCCGGCTCCAGGCCGCGGGAACGTGACGCACGCGGGGCGGGGGCGGGGCTCCCAGGGCTCGGCCAATGAGGAGCCGGCTCCGGGCCGCGGGGCGGGGCCCGGTTCGGAGCTGGGGTCCCCCGCTCGGGGGCCGCCAGGCCGCGCTTTCACCTCTGTCCGCGCCTCCCCAGGGCGCCCGGACCAGCCGCACCCAACGGCCGAGCCCGAACCTGTGGGAGTCCGTCCGGGGACCGGTCTGCGTGGGGCCGCGCGGCGGCGGCGGCGACGACGGGTCAGTCAGCGCAGGACCGCGGGCCAGGCAGCAGCCGGTGAGGGCGACCCCCACGGGGGGTGCTCTGGTTCCACCCGCGCTGGAATCGGGGCTCGGGCTGGGTGGAGAGGACAGGGACGCTTGAGGCCTCTTTTTGGGGGTCTGACCGGTGAGGTTTTCTGGTGCCTGGAAAGTTTCCCCCCATTCCAGAGGATCCTGACCTTTAGCTGGGAATGGCTCAGGGTCCCCTCCTGGTGGCTGACTTACCACCTCCTTGTCTAGGAATGGCATATGGGGACTGACTTCCAACAAGAGGCCCAGGGCTAGTCTGCAGAGATCTACCTCCTGGCCATCTTCGCTGCCGTTCAGACTGTGAAGAAGTTAGAGTCCCAGGATGTCCCACTTCAAGCTTGGAGAGGTGGACACAGACACCTGAGAAGAAGCTGGCTGACTGCGAGAAGACGACCCTAGAGTTTGGGAACCAGTTGGAGGGCAAGTGGCGGCTGGAGAACATGAAGAACCTGCTGAGGAACAGGAACTTTGGGTCCTGTGGCTGCCCCCAGGCAGCTCAGTGGAGGCCCCCAGGTACAGGAACTGGGCGCTGGTGGAGGGTCCTGCTTGGATTCAGCAGGGGCCATAGACTCATTGGAGGGAGGGTTCCTGGCTGCCAAAGCCTGAAATCTTGGCTCCTATGCCAAGTAACCAGTTGACTTTAAAAGGCTTGAAAAAGGTGGAAGAGATGTATGACAGAGCAGAGACATCCTCTGTGGCAGATGGAGTAGGGTTGGTTGGGAGGGGTATGGTTGTGTCTGTTACTCCAGAGCGACCTCTGAAGATGAGGAGTGGCTGAAGTGGGGAAAATCACAGATGTGTGTGTACCTAGGAGAGGGGACAAGAACCCAGGAACCCTGACCTCGAAGTCTTTTAGCTGCTGGTTCCTCTATTTTATCTGAAGCAAACATAATGGAGATGCTTTTTCATTTGCCTGGTGGTTTGACCAGCAATGCTGTCTGATTTGGTGATGGGGAGAGAAGAGGCTGGGCTGGCTCCAGCCGGTCTCCAAAATGGCTGTAACTCATGTTGTATGGGTGACCTGTACTTCTAGGTGCCCATGACTGCTGAAGACATAGCCGTGTATTTCTCGGAGCCCGGAAGACTGGCAGAAAGTGCTCTGCAAGGCCATCATGGAGGGGAACCATGAGACACCAGTTCCCTGGGTAAGTGCTGGCCCCTGGCGACTTCCAGTCCAGAGTCCTGGGTTTTATTCCTTTGTTGAATCAAATGAGCCTCCTGAATCTGAGAGCCAGAAGCAATTTGAGATCATTTGATCAACCTTGTGTATTCAGGCAGATAGAAGACATCCTTAATTCCTGCCTTTAGGTATTGTGAAATTAAATTGAGGGAGGTTAACTGGCTTTCTCAAGGTCTCGTGGAGACTAAACTGGCCCCTGTTGCTAGCCATCCTGCCCTTCCCAGGGCACCGAAGGCAGTTCTTACACACACATCTCTCATCTGCCAGCCTGTTTATTTCTGGTGATCTGGGGCCTTCCTTAATTTACATTCGTACCCCTAGGGTTCACTGAGCTGTATTGTGCACATTGTGAGTTCTCTAATTCCTACTGAGTGTGGGCTACTTTTAAGGGTGCCCTGGGCCCAGAAAATGAGGTCCAGTCTGGCATGTGAAGTTCTTTGGACTATGGATAAAGAGCAAGTGTATCTGCACGTGCATGTGTTCATGTATAAACAGAATTAGATCTAGATGTTTGCACCTGCCCTACTCCCATGCTGTCCTAGCTTGCACACCTGAATTCTTCCACAGCTTGGAGCAGATGCACAGTTGGCTTTTTGTCCACTCTTCCTTCCTTGGGTGGCCGAGGCCCAGACCAAAGTGCCTTACTTCCCTTTTCCTGGCCATGAAGTCCCCTTTCCAGCATGTTGTGAGGTAGTGGGGTGAGGGGGTGGGTTGCCAGCGTTAGGAGAGTCAGGGGAAGAGAGGCCTTGCCCTGGGAGCTGCTTCTGTACCCTCTGCTGCAGACCTGCGGCCCAGACGTGTGGTGCAAGGCTGCCCCTTAGACTGGGTGCTCCCATGGGCAGGCCGCCTCGGTAGGTCTGGTTGGGGCCTGGGGTCGCAGTTTTAACACGTGCCTTGGGGATTCTGCTGCGGTGCCTGTTTGAGAGCTTAGGAAGACAGTGGAAGTGTGCGTTCACTTCGGGGTCTGAATGACCTGGTCTCTGGGGTCCAGGAGACTTTCGGGGGGACCACTTCTACGGGGAGAGGAGCTGGGCTGTGGCGAGCACTGGGAAGGGTGGAGAGAGCGCGCAAAGCCTCTTTTGGCTTTTCCATCAGTGTGGAGCGGGTCGTCCTTCCTGGCTGCCTTCCCAGGCTCCCTGCTCACACAGAGTTCCCCCAGGGGCTCGTGAGGAAGCTGTTATGCTGTTCCACCCCCTCCCGAATCAGTTTTCTCCTTGAGAGGAATCTGGAGCTGGTCCACCTTATTCTTCCACAGTAGTTGTCAGGTTGAGTGGATGAAGCACGTGGTGGAAAGGGAAAAAGGGGTCATCAATGTCCCAGAAGGTGGCATCCTGGCCGGGTCCTTGTCCCAGACCTGCTCTTCCATCTGTGCAGAGACCTCTGTGCTCCTCAGAGCCCCATGCAGGAGGGGAGGAGAGGGCCAGGGTTCTGTTAGGCTGGGAATGCTAGTGACCGCCCACTGTAGGGCAGACGAACTGGGGTGAGGGAGGTGAATGGAGCTGGAGAGAGAGGAAGAGAAAATGGAAGGAGGACAAAGGATGAGTTTGGCATCTAGAAGCTGGTCAGTAGGTGTTTGTAGGTAGCTGAGTGACTTAGTGTGTGGTGACAGTGAGAACTAGGACGTCCTAGGGCTGGGTGCCTGCTCTGGGGAGCTGCATTGTTAAGAGTCCAGAAACAGCAGTCAGGTGCGTAGTTCAAGAGGTGTAATTAAGGCCTACAAGCAGGTGTGGGGGTATAGCTCAGGGGTAGAGCATTTGACTGCAGATCAAGAGGTCCCCGGTTCAAATCCGGGTGCCCCCTTGCCAGCGTTCCTTTTACCTGTGTGGTATGAAGGAGGAGGCATAGGATTGCTCTGGTCACCCATGTTGGTCCTTGATACCTCACTCCAGGAAGTGTGCTGTGTCCTAGGACACGTACTCTGGTGCTCCCTGGTGCTGGCCTGTGATAGAATTAGACAAGAGGCACGGTCATGAGGGTTACCTGAGGTCATGGATGGTCATTCTGTGTGTCACAGGTCATCCCCCAGTGACAATGGCAAAGACCTACCCCTTGCATTCGCAGGGGTCCAGACTTCCAAAACGTTTCCTGGATCGATGAGCACACCTGTGTGACATCAGTCTGATGCCGTCCTGATCTCCAGACACACACTTACCTTTGTCTTTATTCCTCCTTTGGCCTAAAATCGTCTCCAGCTGCTTCTGGCAAACTCCTTTTTCCATTTCCTCCAGGAAGTCTGTCCTGACTACCCAGGCAGGATAGCTCTTATTCGCTGCTCCAGCAGTTCTCTCTGGGCTTCTGCCACTCTTGTGGAAATACTTTGGTTCATGATTTGTCTCCTGTTTGGACTGAAGCTGTTTGAGGAACAGGGACAATGTTTTATTTGTTTGTGTGGATGGATGACAAGGCCTGGCACCTCACATACTCCGTGTTTGTTGAGTGAATGAATGAAGGAGTGAAACAAGGGCCACCCTCGTCAAGGCCTAGGAGGCTCTATGAGTGCTGAGTGTGAGGTTCACTAAAGACCTGGAACCAACCACTTGGGTCCTGATGACTGTGCTGGCTCAGGTAGAACCCTAGTATAGACTCTAATGGCTTTTCCAGCATAAAGGCTGGTCCTGACTACAGACTGAGGAAGAGGAGGGCTGGAGTGGGGGCTAGTTAAGGTCGGAAAAGGGTAGACAGTAGAGAGGATAATGAGAAGGCTCGCCACCTCCTGGGACATGCGGAAAACAAAACAAGTATAGACCTGTAAATATCCTGGGTGCAGTGCCATAGGTGAAAGATGCTAGTGATAGGTCACGTGCAGGTGGGGGTGTGGCTCAGGGGTAGAGCATTTGAACACAGATCAAGAGGTCTCGGGCTCGAATCCGGGTGCCCCTTGCTTCTTTGACACTTTCTGAAGTGGGTGTTGAAATTTCTGCCTCTTCCTCCCGCATTTCACCATTAAACTGACATCCATACAGCAGAGCTGGAAGGAGGTGAGGAAGGACCCTCCTTTGGAGCTGGCAGGGAGCTTGGCCCTGCTGACACCCCGACTGCAGGCTCTGGCCTCCAAACTGTTCAGATCACCCACTCTGTGGTACTTTGCTACAGAAGCTCTAGGAAACGGGTGCGCTGCTTGACGATTATTCAGGTGACCTTCTCTGTTAGGGCTGGACCCTGTGTGATACTGAAGTTGGTCCCACAGGGGTCCCTGGAAACAGCCCCTCAGAGAGGCTATTGCAGATGCCTTTGGTCTTGTCCTTGGTCTTCGGGGCAATGCCAAGTGGTGCCTGACCACATCCTGAGTCAGAAGGGGTGGCCATAGGGAGCTGTTCCTTGGGGTCTAGTGAGCCACCTCCTCTAAGGGGGCTAAGAACCATCTCTGGGAGGAAAAAGAGGGCTTCCAAAGGGGGCACCTGGATTTGAACCAGGGACCTCTTGATCTGCAGTCAAATGCTCTGCCCCTGAGCTATACCCCCTCTTGCTAACGATGACATGAAATTAACAATCTTCTTCACGCGTCCATTCACACCCACACACGCGCTGCTGGTTCTGGTTCAGCACAGAGCCGCTCGTCCTGTTCCCCTGGACACACGCCCCTTGTGCCATAACTGCCATTCTTCTGCAAAATGACCTCAGCCCACATTGGTACCAGCATGCAAGGTCACTGGTTTCTCTTGGAGATGAAAGTCTGTACCTGGCCGAAGATGAAGCCCAGGGGCAAGCTGAGGCTTGCCGAGCAAGGACTAGGGTTCACCACCAGCTTTTCAGTTGAGACACTTTCACATCCCCCACCTTCCCTCCAAATTCCACATCTGTTTAAGGCCTTTGACCTTCAGCTTTTATTTCAGCTGCCTGCCCTCACTGCTCACTTGTCCTTCCTGTGTTTCCTTTAGCCATCCCCTCCCATCCATCCTGACATCAGCTTTCTAAGCTTTTTATTTCTCTGGACTTCTCTCTCGTCCTGAAATAGGTCTTGTGCTTTCCCACAGTGGTCCAGAGTCTTGGTTGATCCTAGAGGCGGTGTGTCAGTATCGATGGCAGGAGGACTCTGTATTAGTTAGCTGTTGCTGCATAACAAACACACCCCAAAACCTAGAGTCAAGAACTTGGGCTTAGCTGTGTGATTCTGGTTCAGGGGCTCACATGAAGTTAGATAAAATGTCATCGGGGCTGCGGTCATCTCAAGGTTTGCCTGGGGCTGGAGGAACCAGTGCTAGCTCTGCACACTCCACGGCTGTTGACAAGAGGACTCAGTTCCTCATTGGCTGCCGTAGGAGGCTTCAATTCCTTGTCACATAGGTCTATCCACAGTGCTGCTTGATGTGTCCTTGTGGCCTGGGAACTGCCTCTCCCCTCCAGCGTTAATCTCAGGTACAAACACCCTCACGGACACACCCAGACTGATGTTTGACCAGATACTTTGGCCCCTCGTAGCCCAGTCACGTTAACCCATGAAACCAACCATCGGGTACAGGAGCACACATTTAGTGTGGTAAGGACCTGCCAAGCTGTTCCCCAGAGTGGCTGTACCAGTCACATTCCTACCTGCAATATGTGATTGGTCAGTTTTTCTGCATCCTCCCCAGCATCTCGTGTTCTCACCTTTTTTTGTCTTGGTCATGCTGATAGGTGTGTGGTGACAATTCGTTGTGATTTTAATTTGTGTTTCCCTGTCCATGTCTTTTGCCCATTTCCAAGTAGAATTGAATTCAGAGAGCTCTTTATATATTCTAGATTCAAGTCCCTGTTTTAAATCTTTTCCAGTCACACTGAGTATCCATAAACAATGTTCAGTGTTGCTTTGTGTGTGTTTTTAAAACCTAGATGGCCGAATGTGTAGTTCTGCGTTTTAAATTCTTTGCACGTGGCATCATCTCTCTGAGGGCTGTGTCGCTCTTGTGTCTGGTATGTTGGGCTTGTAAGACTCAAGGTAATAAGAAAAAAAACCTCATCTTGGCCTCTCGTTGCTGTCCCTTTAACTTTCTCAGTGACATGTTTCTTTTGCCCAAGCGGCTTTAATGATCATTTTTAGGTAACAAAACCCCGTGGTTGCAGTCTGAGCTCAGTGGTTAAACTATCCAGTCTCTATTGGAAACAATTAAAATTTTCACAATGATTGTGGGAAAAAGAATATCCAGTCTCCCGTCACACATAGTCAGCACTCTGACATTGATCTCCACCCCTTTCCACCCCTGGAGTTGGGACGTGGTGCTTCCTATATCCTGCCCCTCCATGCTCAGTCCTCGTGTTTGGAGTGCAAAGAAGTAAGGGACGGAGGAGGGGAAAGGGGAATAAGGAACTTCTTAGCAGATGAGACCCACAGTGGGATGGACTTGCTCTCTCTGGACTGGCGAGTGTTTGGAATCCCCCTGGGGCGACTCCAGGGAGGCCTCAGAGGCCTCCACTGGGGACCTGTGACTGTCCCCGTGACCTGGCAGTGCATTTTCCTCCTGGCTTTCCAGGGTCTGTGTAACACAGACTCTCTCTGTTGGGATCCGTGACCCATCCTCTCAGGCAGAGCCTGACACTGCTTCAGAATGTCCCTCACCTATGTGGCCCCAGGAAACACTCACGGGCCCTTCGTCCCTGCCTGGTCCCTGTTCCCCTGCAGGGCCAACTCCAGGCTCCCCGTGCGGCTGGACACATGTCACTGTGAACCCCAACTCCAGCCTGTGTCCAAGCCCTCTAGCAGACTCCACCAGCCCCATCCTAGCTTGGGCTGGGGGTGAGGGGCGAGCGCCCCAATTCTTCCTCTCCGGAGGAGCGGTAGGTACTCAGAACACGTCACCCAGAAAGGCACTGCTCACCAGTACTCTAACCTCTGACCCCCTGGACCTCCTGTGCCCAGTGGTGGGTGAGTAACCAGGCTGTCGGAGTGACCCTGAGATTTCCACAGGGTGCTCCCTCCCACTTATGCCTTTATGCCTGTGCCTGTGTCATTTTGGATGCTCAGTGAACCTTTTGTTTATTACATTATAGGATTCTAGAAAGCTTTATTTATCTATTCCACTATTAATGGACACTTAAAATGTTTCCTGTTTTTTGTAAACAGTAGTGCAGCAAGGAAATAGATGCATCTCCTGATCCACTTATGCTAGAGGTTCTCAAAGAGATATATACCCAGAAATGAATTTCCTGAATTGTATGCAGCCTTTTAATTTTACTAGTATAGTTTTATGTAATTTGTATATTTACTTTACTATGTTTATTACCAAAAATTTCTCCATAGTGAGTGTACCAATTATACTCTCATTGTGAGCAATTGAAAATATTTTCCCTCAGCGACTCTTGATCTGGTTAAACATTGATAAATTTTTAGTTTTGGGAGAGGAGTGAAAATGGTGCCTCTTTATCGTTTCAATTCCCTGATTTCTAGAAAAGTTGAGTAGCTTTTCATTGTATTTATTAGTCATAAAGTAACCTGTGATTTTAATTGTGATAAAAAAAAACACACATCAAATTTTTCCCTTAGTTTCAAAAGGACAGTTCAGTACTGTTAAGTATATTCACATCATTGTGCAACAGATCTCCAGAATTTTTTTATTTTGTATTCTTTTTGTAGATATCTTTTCTCCATCATATGTGTTTCACAATTCAGTCTCCTGTTGAAGGAATTTTTTGTCATATGGCAATTTAAATTTTGATATAATCAAATTTATCTCTTATAACTTAGGATTTGGGGGTTGTATTTAAAAGGTCTTTCCCTGGGTTTTATACTTATGAATGAATATCCGTGCCTTCCCCACCCCACCCCCGTTTATTTGTTGAAACCACAACATAGTATGTATTGACACAGAAAAAACATTTTCAAAACATAACATCCACTCACGATGAAAACTCAGAAGAGAAGGAGTAGGAGGAACTCCCTCAACCTGATAAGAGGTGTCTACAAAAACAGTTAATGGCAGCTTTGTGGGTCTCCCGGGTTGACCAGAAGTTGCCCTCTGCGTGAGGGGGAGGACCGGGATCAATACCTGGCCTTCCCGTGGGACAGGTCCGAGGGGCGGTCCGCACCCAGCGTCCCCAGCGGGACGGACCCCACCTGCCCACGGTCGGGACCTGCTTGTTACTGCCCCGACTGCCTCACCTCGCAGTCCGATGCCTGGGATGGCCCCACAGGTGGGCGCTAGACCCTAACCGTGTCGGGTCGGCTCTGGGAGAGGCCGACCCCCCGCCCCCTCCCGCCGCCGTCGCAGCGAAGTGTCCGCATCCGTCCCCCGTCCGGCCATCGCGGCCGGCTGGATGTCCCCCGGTCTGTCTGTCTGTCTTCGTCTCGCTCCCGCTCTTCCAGTTCGTCTGGGCCTGGGTCTGGGCCTCAGTCTCCCTCCCTCGGAGCCCCGTGCGCGAGCACCTGCCGGGCGCCCTCCCGGCCGCGGGGGGCGCTGTTGCCGCGGCGCGTCCCCCGCCCGGCCGTCCGGCCGCGCCCGCGGGCAGCGGTGGGGAGGGGCGGGCCCTGGCGGCTGGGGTGGCCCCGCGGGACCCCGGGGCCGCGCCGCGGAGGCCATGGCCCAGGCGGCTCCGGTGAGCGCGGTCGCCGGCGCGGACGCCCGGGCGGGGCGTCGCGGTGCGGGTCGGCGGGCGGGCCTTCTGGGGTCCCCGCGCGGAGGCGTCGAGAGCGGGTCGCGTGGGTGTGGGGCGTGCGGGGCGGCGCTGGGCCGAGCCGGTGGCCGCCGCTCGTGGGCTCGTCCGCGGCCGGACACCCGGACCGGGCCGGACGCCCGGTAGGGGGGAGGGGGCGGGGGGCGGACAAGGCGAAGGGCCGGAGGAGGTGTGGGGCCGGCGGTGGGTCTGACATACACGGCACTTAACGCCCCAGTTACTGAATTCAGAACAGGTCCTGAAATCTGAAAAGATTCACGATCCTGAATAATTGAAGTGATTGGTGTTTGGCAGGCGCTTACATGTCAGAATTCAGCCGCTGACTGTTAGAATGTAAGGAGGAAGGATGGTGATGAAAGGAGTAGAAGAGGATATAAAAACCTGAAGTGCAAATTATTTGATTAGTGTGTTGAAATCGAGGTTTAGAAGGCGTGGCCATTATTTTTATTGTATTTATCTATATAAACTTTCATATTGAGCATTTTTGCTGATTACTAAACCAATTCATGAGATTGTTAATTTTAAAATACTGTTAATGTCAAAAGACATAATTCCTAGGGTTAAATATGCAAAAAACATGCAGTACCTTGTAGAGAAAATGATAAATACATATGAGTATAGTATACCATGCCAATAAATGACAATACTAAATATGGTAAAGATAGTACTTCTAGGTAATATATAAAATTACTGCAGTTTTTCAATGTCAGTAAGATTTTTGTGAATTTAGATAAACAGACTCTAAATTTCGTTCGGAAAAATAAAGGTAAAAATGTGATTCTGAAAAAAAGAAGCAGGGATTGCCCTAGAAGGTAAGACTTACTATAAATCTGTAGAATCAATACTGTGCTGTTTGTGCAGAAATAGACACATAGAGCTGTGGAAACCCAGAGAGAACTCAGAAGCTGACTCTCCTGGGATGAACAATGTCTTCCCAGAGTTCAGGTTTTTCCTAGGATCTCAGATTGTGATCCTAACTTAGAAGTAGGGTTATTGCAGATGTAATAGGTTAAGATAAGATCATTCTGGATTTGGGTATGTTTTTAATCCAATATGACTGGTATTTTTAATTTAAAAAGCCTGGGGACACAGGCACACAAAGGGATAATGCCATGTGACAGTGGAGGCAGAATTGTATTTGGTGCAGCTTCTAGTAAAGTAATGACAGTTACGGAAGCCACCACCAGAAGCTAAAGGAGAGGTGTGGAGAGTATCCCCTAGAGCCTTCAGAGAGAGCATGGCTTTGCTGACACCCTGACTTCAGACTTCTAGCCACCAGAACTATGAGAGACTACGTTTTCGTTGCTTTAAGCCCTAGGGAACTAATACAGAGACCTTTCAAAATAGTGTTTGGTACAAGTGACTTTTCCATTTTGGGCAGGGGTGGGGGGGAGTCCCACTAGAGCACTACTGTATAACATAAAAAATTATATTACAAATAAATTAAAAATCTAAACATGAAAAGTAAAGCTTAAGCCTTTTGGAAGATAATGTAGAATATCTTTGTAACCTCTGTGGAAAAAAAATTTTCTATAAAACACAGAAAGCAAAATGTTCTAAGAAAAGATTGATATATTTACATCAAAATAAAAAACTGTACAATATAAGATAAAAAATTAAAAGATAAGACACACACTAGGAGAAAGCATTTGTAATGTAATGTACTCAACAATCAATATAAAAATTAAAGAAATCCTAGAAAGGTCAGGTGACCCAGTAAAGATATAGGCAAAGGATATGAATAGGCAATTTACGGAGCTGAAAACAGAGTGGTCAATGGATAAAAGAATGGATTAGAAACTGTGACATTTAGACAACAGAACATTACAAAATTAAATCAATTTTCTATGTATCATTCTGGACAGATCTCAGAATGTTGAATAAAAATGCAAGTTGCAGTACAATAAAGCATTTGTGTATTAAGGACAACACTGATATATAATTTATAGATGTGTATTAAAAAACAAAAACATGAACTGAAGAGTTACCACATTCATCATACTGTTTGTTCCTCAGAAGGGAGGAAGGACTGAGTATAAGAACAAAATTGAAGAGTGGACCAAGGGACTTGAGTTTCATCTATCATATTCTATTTCATTAAAAGGAAATTTGAAGGAAAAATGTTAAATTTGTTAAATCAGTGGTAAACACTAGGATGCTTGTTATAATGTTTTCTGTAATTTTCTGGATTTTTTAATAAACAAGGCTTTTGAGCATTTTTTTGAAAACATTCAAAAGTACGGAATTTACTCAGAAGAGAACAAGTATATGTAACAGAAATAAAAACATCCATTCATATCTGCTACAATACAGCCCACGCATTTCTAAAAATCACAGTGCAAGGCAAAATCATGCAATAAAAAACACAGCTTATGGGAGAAATGGTGTTAGGTACACAACACCCAAAAAGTTTATCCGTGACATCTTGAAAAGATAGGAACCTAATAATGAACAGCACCAGTTTTATGCATGTTAAATGGTTAAGAAATCTATAAAACTGCCTGAAATGTGCTTGTAGAAGTGGGTTTAAGAAGGGGTGGGGCTTGTGAGTTATTGTGAAGTATTAGAAGAAACATTTTCTGAAATCAGATGGAAAGTTGTTAACATCAGGTGTGGAAAGGTATGGCCCATTGCACAGGGCCAGATAGATGGCTCGAAGGGTGTGTGTGTGTTTTGTATATTCCTACTCAGCTCAGTTCTCATAGTAACTAAAACTCTAAAATCCCTAGGAACGACTCTATCAAAAATTATATAAGATCTATATGAAGAAAAGTATAAATCTTAATAAAGCACATAAAAATATTTAGATAAACGAAAGAGATATGTTCTGGATGGGAAGATCAATATTTTAGAGATCCAGTTCTCCCAAAATTCACAAACTCAGTATGTTCTTATCAGAATCTCAATAGTTTTGTATAAGTTTGGCAAAATATTTTTTTCTATTTTTGTAGAGGAGAAAATAGACAAGAGAAATAAAGACAATTTTGTGTAAAATAAATTGGAGGTTGTGATAGAAAGCCATGCCCTCTTTAGTAGTAAAACATTTGATGAAACTATAAGAATTAAACAGTGTACTGTTGGAATAAGAATAGATTCACTAGTGGAACAGAAATATACTAAAGTATAAATGGAAAACTAGTTTATGAAAAACAATCCCAAATCAATGGTAAAAGAATAGACAGATCAATAAGTTTTTTGACAGTTGGATATCATTTGCAAAAAGAATCCATGTTGGAAAAGTTCTCATTTTAATAAAGCTGTAAAAACATGAATTCAGGAGAATGTGTTTTATAATCTTAGAATAGAACGTGTCTCCCAAATGAAGATACTAAATCCTGAAACCACAAAAGACTTTCTCATACATATAAGAAAAAAAGCAATGTACTTTGAGAAAAGATGGAAAAATTATATTTATTTGAGAATTATGACTTTGTCCCTTCCAAATTTAATACTATTAGGATTGATAATCAAATACACTACATTAATTAGATACAAAATAAATTTACAAAAATCAACTACAAATTTTTGTAAAAAATTCTAGTAATAAAGATTTGGCAGGGGTGGTCCCATATGCAGTTGTTGGGAAAACTGTAGAATACCAAAAATAGAGTTAATAAAGAAAGATGCAGAACATTTATCAAGAAAATCATTAAGTTTTATTAAAGGAAAGTGAGCGAGACCAAATGGAATGGTAAAATGTTTTCTTAGATGAGATCAGTCTTTCCTAAATACATATATAATTTAATAAATTCAACCTGAATCCCAGTGTACTACTTTTTAAAATAGGATGAAGTTATTTTGAGGTTTATAAGGAAGGATAAATATTCCAGGAGTTTATTGCAGTAACTTGGAAAAGAATGGGAGGAAGACCTGCCTCTCTGTTCCAACACTGTATAGGTACTGTAATTGGATACATAGTGTAATGGTCCATAGATTCACA
Source organism: Cynopterus sphinx (assembly GCA_030015415.1). NCBI lineage: Eukaryota > Metazoa > Chordata > Mammalia > Chiroptera > Pteropodidae > Cynopterus > Cynopterus sphinx. The sequence goes on from CM057393.1 coordinate 2,462,649, forward strand.
TGTATATGAAAACCTAACACAGCTGACACTTGAAGAACACGAATTTGAACTGTGGAGGTCAACTTATACTGGGATTTTCCTTTTCAGTACATATACAGTTGGCCTTCCATATCCTTCGATTTCGTCTCTGTGTATTCAGTTAACCAAGATGGAAAACAGTATTTTTGATCTGCGATTGGGAATTTACAGAAGGGGAAGGCCATTTTATATAAAGCACTTGAGCATCCACGCATTTTAGTATCCAAGGGGTCTCCTGGATCCAATACCCTGTGGATACAGAGAGACGACTGAAGGTTTGGGGAAGTCAAAAGTTATATGCAGCTTTTCCGCTGCGTGGGGATCCATGCCCTAACCCCTTCATGTTTCAAGGGTCAAGTGCATATGCAAAGGCCAAAGGTTGGCATTTCAATCTTAAGAATAGTGTTGTGTGATTGGCTATCCATTTGTAAATAAAGATGCCAGTCTCATTTGTAGAATTAAAGTGCAAATCTAAATGTAAAAAAAAATCAGAATATTTGTATTACTTGATATGGGAAACTTTTAAAAAGCTGGAAATAATAAAAAGACTCCAGGTTTTAACTAAGTGAAAGGGTCCAAATGTTCTCTTTAGCAGAAGATAAATTTAAAATACAAAGGATGAGCTGGGAGAAAACATTTGCTAGTCAGTTAAAGGATTATTCATCCTAATACAAGAAAGTTCGTTCAGATTATAAGAGCCCACAAAAAGTTGAACAAAGGAAGTAAACAGGCATGCACAAAGATAATGTGGAACCCCAGCCCGCAAAAAGTATGAAAAGGATGCTAAATTAAAACAATGAACTATAATCTTTTATCATCATGTTGGCAAGGAAAGTAATAATGTTTAAGAACATCCTGTGCTGGCAACAGTGTAAAGAAATAAGTCTCTTCTTACTTGGGGGTTGTGGGGGGTTGGACTCTGGAAGGCCATCTAGTGGTGGTATCTGTTAAGCTTTTTAGACCTTATCCTACAGAAGTATATAAGTCCCTTAGTAGTATATAAGTAAGCATATCAGCATTGTTTGCAAATTAAAAAATAATAGCATTGTTTGTAATTTGAAAGGAAATGGAAATAACATATCGTCCCATCAGTGGAGTATATATACCATTCCCATCGTGGAATATAATGCAACTTACAAAAAATTAATTTTGCCTATATATATTGACCTGGAAAGATGTCTGTGACATTAAGTGAGTAAAGTTGCATATTATTGATTTGTTTCCATTTTTGTTGAAGAAAAAAGGAAGGAAAGAAAGAAAAAGTCCCATGCTATACATAAGCATATAGTTTAAGCACTCCTGAGGAAAGCCATGAAGGGTTTGTGTGGTTAACCACAGAGCCACATGATTGGTGTAGGAGAAGGAGCCATTCCCGAGGAAGCAGCTGCCGGACAGATGGCACTGTTCACGACAAAAATCTTTTGAAGCAGTCATGACTAGATATGTATTATGTCTTTATTTTCAGTTGCCTCTGACATTTGAAGATATTGCCATTTACTTCTCTGAGCAAGAATGGCAGAACCTAGAGGCCTGGCAGAAGGCGCTTTACAGGAATGTAATGAGAGCCAATTATGAGATCCTGGTTTCTCTAGGTAAGAATTGTGGGTGAGTCATGGACCTGGGTCCTGGGAGGTCTCAGCTCTTGATATTCCTGTTCGTCAAGTAGCCGCATTTCTCAGAAATTAATTCAGAAAGGCATTTTTACCCCATATTCTTTCTAAGAATTGTTAATCCTTATGGGTAGACATTACGTGTGAATATTCGAGACTGCATATCATGTAAGGGTGGTCAGAGGTGACCGAATAAATGTATGTCAGGGCATTTAGTCACTACATACTCTCAGGTCTCCAGGGTCTTTCACATAAGCATGTGCCTAGCTCATATCTCTACACCCCACATATTTTCACCTAGCTTGTCCCTGCCTGTCAACTTTGGCAGAGGTGTCCATATGTCTCAGAAAAGCTTGTGTTATTTTCCTAGGCAGTAAGGTTGGGGAAAGCTGTCCACCAAGATGTTTAACAGCAGTTGTGTCTGCCTGGTTATGGTAATGGGTGTTCTTTTTAGTTTTTTTGCTCACTGGGTCTTTATATTTTTTTCGTTATCAAATATGGTTTTTAAAAAATTAGTTCTTTCAGAGAAGCATCAAATGATGCTCTTTGTTCTGACCTCCTCACTCAGTTAATTCCCCAAAGGCAACCACTTTTAACCATTTCTATTTTAGTTCTTACTGTGGTTTCCTTCAGTCTATGTAACTGTTATGCTTACACCTGTTTCTTGATTTACTGTTTGGGCAGCATTGATTAATTCATTACTATGAAAAATGAGGCATTAGTTCACTTATGCTGTTTTTCTTCTACCTCTTTTTTCAGACTCTTCTCCCCAAATTTTCAGGGTTTTTTTCCATGTCTCTATTGGCTACTTTGATAACTTAAATAATGAACCTTTAGATTGTATTCCATCAACTCCATATTATATCTCTTGACTCCTTCAGTATATAAAGATAAGGTAATTAGTTCTCCTGTACTTCCTTCCAACTCTCTTGCCAGCTCCTATAGCCATACCACTTCCTGTGAAAGTTTGCAAGGTTTCTGATACTTTATGATACCTCTAGAGGCTCTACTTATAGAGTGTTTCTGAAACATATAATCCAAGACATTGTTATTTTTATTATTACTGAAGAATCAATTAAAGTAATGGAATCTATAGAGAAAGAAATATAGTCTTATGTCTTTAACCCCACACCACCCAAAGGGATCGTTCCAAGCATCAAAATGGATGTGAATGTGTATATCATTGTGGTTTGATTTGCATTTCTTTAATCATATTAAGCATCTTTTCATCTGTATATTTTCTTTGGAGAAATATCTATTCAAATATTATGTCATTTTTAAGTTGGGCTATTTATCTTTTTATCATTGAGTTATAAGTGTTCTCTATCTGTTCTGTATACTGGATCCTTATCAGATATATGACTTGCAAATATTTTTTCCCAGTATTTGCCTCTTTTTGATGTTATGTAAATGCAATTGTTTTCTTGATTTTATTTTTGGGAAAACCTTTTTATTTTAAGGGTTGCTGAGAGTTCAACTTGACTTAAATTTAAAAGCAATTTGACATGCTTTAAATTTGGTGCTCAAGGAAACCGAACTCCCTTGTCTGACTACTCCATACAGATGATGGACTTCCAAAACCGGAACTAATATCTCATATTGAACAGGGGAGAGAGCTCTTCAGCAATTTGGGAGAAACACAGAAATCAGGAAACATAATTTGCTCCTCCGCTGATCTGCATTTCGATTCAGTTATTGAGAGACAGCAGTTTTGGGGTGAGTATCAAGAAATCCGGGCCCTTTAAGATGCCACATTCTGGTTTCTTAGTTCTAATTCTCTAATCTTGTCTTTTTTTTTTTTTTTTTCTTTTTGACTGAGTTGAGGCTTGACATCTGGTACATTCTAGAGAAAGGCAGTTAAACACGGTGGTTAGGAATGTGGGTTCTCAATCCTGAATCTGGATGTTGCCTTTTCTGGGTGACCTTAGGCAAGTTATTCAGCTTCTCACTGTTTCAGTTTCCTGTTCTATAAAATGAAGAAAATAAAAGTATCTGTGTTATAGGATTAACATATGTAATCCTATATGGGTTAACATATGTAAAGTGTTAAAATGGTACCTGGCACACAGGAAGAGCTCAGCGATTGTGAGCTCTTCTTAGTGACGGGTGTGGGGAGACTGCTACCTTCCTCCCTGGAGACCATTGTATCTATTCAAATGTCTAAAATTTAGCTCTCCTCTCGTGTTTCTTGTCATGAAGGGAGAGTCTGAGATTTTTGCATTCATAAGAGTCAGCATTAAGGTATGGAATGAGGAAGTCAAGTGGGACCATCATTCCAAGAAGTCTTGTCAGTAGTTTTAGTTTTTAGTTGCTTCTTTTTGGAGAGTAAACGAGTTTTTCTCTACAAATTATTTCACTTTTTGCCATCTGTTATTCCAAGAAGTGTTTTTCGAAAGGTCAGTAGGAATAGGGTGAATAAGGAAGGGCAGAGCCAGGGCCTTGCTGCCTGGTCTGAGGGACAGCTCATGGGTCACACAGAGCCTCAGCATCAGTCAGGGTTCTGTCAGTGACACTGCCATCATCCCTCTAGATTCCAGGAATGTTTGCACGTCAAAACAGAACAAGTCTGATGGTCCCGATGTCATGACAATGGTGAGCATGTACAGGTCTGTGTCAAGCGTTTTGCACACAGTACCTCATTCCGTTCTCACAGCGGTCTTACGTGCTGTTGTGCCTGTGTCTGCAGGAGAAGGGACTGAAGCCAAGAGATTAGCTCGACAGAAGTTGCACAGTAGGCAGAAGGGACTCAAACCCAGACAGTCTGGTTCCAGAGCTCAGGCCCTACATTGCGACCCGCATTTTCCTCTTTTCAATATTATTCTGAGAATGTTCAGTTTAATTTCAGCAGACTCTCATCAGATTCCAGGTCATGAAATGGAAGAACGCTGAAATGTACCCTGTTTTTAGCTCAGTGGATGGAAACTGGGTTTCCACACCACCACAGGTCACTGTTACGGGTCACTACTGGTGTCATAAGCCTTTGGTCATGCTAGAGACAGGAATTCTGACTGAATTTTTGTTTTCAATTTCAGGAAGTCAGCAAGCTGTGTGTTCGGGAGAGCCCAAATGCCATTTTCAAGTGGATCCTCTTCTGAGCCAGTGTCCCTCCGAACTCTTATTAGGGAAAAGTGAAGATGTTTCCTTCAGGCCTGACCAAGGTGTCACCCTTGGGAAGCCACACCAACACGACCTACGGGCTCTAATCCCAGCTGTCCACTGCTCCAGGGAACCTATCCAAGGAGAAGGAGTCCGGGGTCCCAGAGCCCCAGGTCTCCCAGTCATCCCGGAAACGCCTTCTGGGGAGGGTGCCCCGCACCCTTGTCCTGTCTGCGGGGAGAGCTTTTGGAAGAAGGACCACTTAGAGAAGCACCAGGGGAGCCACCCAAAGGACCAGCTGTGTGGGGCCTGGAAGAAATTCGGCAAACAAGGTGACCTGCAGCCCCAGCGGGGACAGAGGCACTTCCCGTGTCATGAATGTGGCAGGAGCTTCCGCCTGAAGCGGTGTTTGCTGAGACATCTGGCCGCACACTCGGGGAAGGGCCCGGTGCAGTGCCCGGAATGCGACATGTGCTTCCATCACAAGCAGACCCTCCTCGGCCACCTCCGCCTGCACAAGAGGGAGAGGCCCCCGCAGCGCCCCACCAGTGAGCAGAGCTTTCTCCCGGAGGACAGCGCGCAGGCTCAGCAGGGCCCGCCCGGCGTGGCGAGGCCAGGCTTCCGCAGGGAAGGCAGCGGGGCCCTCGGCGCCGAGGCCCAGCCCCGCGGCGAGCCCTTGGGAGAAAAGCCGGGCCCGCGCCCCGCTGGCGGAGAGCACCGCCCCCGGAGCGGGGGCGACGAGGCCCCCCGGCGCGGGCCCCCCGGGGGGCGGCCGTTCTCTTGCACAGAGTGCGACAGGTGCTTCTGCACCCAGGCCAGGCTCGCCAGCCACATCAAGGGCCACACGGAAGCAAAGCCCCTCGCGTGCCGGGAGCGTGACGGGGGCAGCTCGCCGAGGGCGCAGCGGCGCGTGCGCGGCCGGGAGCAGCCGCCCCGGGGCGCCGACTGCGGCGGGCGCTTGGGCCAGCGGCGGCCGCTGTCCTGCGGCGAGTGCGGCAGGGGCTTCCCCCACCCGTGCCAGCTGCGCGAGCACCTGCGGGTGCACAGCGGCGAGCGGCCCTTCGCGTGCGCCGAGTGCGGCAAGAGCTTCCGCCTGCGGGGCGCGCTGAGGGCGCACGAGCGCACGCACCGCCGCCCGCGGCCGTTCGCCTGTGCGCAGTGCGGCCGCGGCTTCGCACGGCGCTGCCGGCTCGCCGAGCACCTGCGCGTGCACAGCGGCGAGCGGCCCTTCGCGTGCGCCGACTGCGGCCGCGGCTTCCGCCTGCGGGGCCAGCTGCTGAGCCACCGGCGCCTGCACACGGGGGAGCGGCCCTTCCCGTGCCCCGAGTGCGACAAGCGCTACCGCGCGCGCGCCGACCTGAAGGCGCACCAGCTGCTGCACCGCGCGCAGATGCCCTTCGCCTGCGCCTGCGGCAAGGGCTTCGCCAAGCCCTCGAAGCTCGCGGAGCACGTGAGGACGCACACGGGCGAGAAGCCTTTCCAGTGCCCCGAGTGCGACAGGCGTTTCCGCCTGAAGGCGCAGCTGCTCAGCCACCAGGGCCTGCACACGGGGCAGAGGCCCTTCCGCTGCCCCGAGTGCGACAAAAGCTTCCGGGAGAAGGGCCACGTGCTCAGGCACCAGCGCATCCACCGGCCCGAGCGGCCGTTCGCCTGCGCCGACTGCGGGAAGGGCTTCATCTACAGGTCGAAGCTGGCGGAACACGCCCGGGTGCACGCCAGGCCCCGGGGCGCGGCCGACACGCCCGACGCGCGGGAGAGGCTCAGCCAGCTGTTCGCGATGATCGAGGCCGACTGGAGCTGAGGCCGGCGGTCCTGTTTTGAGCAAGAATGTAATAAAAGGAATATCAGGAACCACAGAGGACTGTCTGTCTTGAAGCATCACCGGTTATATTTCCCATCCATTGATAAAAAAGAGGTTTGTCCTTCCCGCCATCTGAAGTGGTAAGCTTCTCCCAAATACTAAGCCAGCTTTGAAACCCCAACTTGAATCTAGACCGGAAACCCCTCCGGTACTGTTCACAAGGCTGAAAGGAGGGATTGGCGGTGAAACGTCCTCTTCCTTTTCTCATACTGTGATCCCCAACTGTGGGTTTAAATCCGGTGGATTCTGGTGCAGACCTGATTTCTTAGATGTGGTTTTGATTGATTTATTTTGAAACTGATAGTCATAGAAGTTCTCTGAATCGTAGTTTATGTGAGGGCTGCAGGTTGCCAGCAGGTTCATGGGGACTGTGTGTAGTTTCCCCCAGGGGAAAAGCTGGTAATTTCAGGACAATTTGGCTAATCTGAGTTGAAGAAACATAAAACTGACAGCGCTAAAATGTATGGGACTAGAATTCAGCTAAGATCAGGAAAGGTGGTGTTGATTTTGGAGTTCCAGATGATACTTGGGGCTGAGAGTGAATGCGATTCCCCTTCATAGAGTGACTGAGCAGATGAGAATCTGAGGTAAGACAAAATGACAAAGACAAACAGCTTTATCGGGACATTACAGGCAGCAGCAGCATACTGTGGAGAGTTTTCAAGCAAACGTTAAAAGTAAACAGGAAATACTGCATCTGGAGTGTTAGCACAGTGTTTTTGCTTCAGGGTCAGAGTTGTAGTTCACACAAAAGGGTGCTTGACTTTCAGGGGGTTCATGTTTCATGGAACAGAATGGCCGACTTGAAGTTCCGGGGGATGTTAGAGATTGTCAGTGAACTGTAACTGGCATTACTGTGAAACATGATTTTCTCTGGAACACTAGCTCCAAAGGTATTCTGAAAACAAAATTACATGGCCCATGAGTTTAAATAAAGTTTAATAATGCTCCCCTCCTCCACATACTGAGTTCATGCTTCTCCAAGAGGAAAATGTAATGTTTAGTATAGTCTTGACCTTGGAATTCTTTTTTCCTAAAACACTTACTGTGACCTTGTAGACACAGGCATGTAGGACTCATTTCATAAAACACTAGTAAAGAATAGCCCTGGCTCCGGCAAAGTAACTCTTAGTCTTAAGAAGAATGAGAAATCCAGGACATGGGGTCTCAGGTTTTAGAGGACAGCGGAAACAGCTTTAAGACAGGGTAAACCTTTACTTGTTTAGCACCCTCTTTCCTCCAGTGATGGGACACTAACAAAGGTGATTGAAAGTAGTGAGTTGAGTCATTTAGGCAGGTTTGTCATCAGAGGCACATGGTGATGTCTGTTTGTTCACAGGGTAGCCAGCCTCACAGCATGGAGAGCATCAGCGTAAGTGAGGAAGGGACGGTGGCCCTGCCTTGATGAGCACCATGGTGTGGGGATCCAGGGGAAGAGGATGCGACTATGAACCAGGTAGAGTTTTGAGGGAGACCGAAGTCCAGGGCCTCTGGTATGGTGTTCTCACACATTGTCTATTACAACTGAAGGATCTCAGTGATAGTAAAATGTCCAGTGTTTGAATTTCGTTAGAAACTGAACATGTTTTGGAGATTGAGAAAAAGCATAAGCCCCAGCTAGATTCCAATGCCCCAGGCTGCTCACACTAAAAATGAAAAAGATAGCAGAGTGGTATTTAAAGAATAGAAGGACTTCTGGGAAAGAAGGCGTCCTAAGTACAGGTTCATAGAACTTGCCTTCCTGTCCTTCCCCAATAACTAAAAAGAAACATCAATGCTCAGCATCCTGGTGAAATCCCTGGCCTTCAAGAATAAAGAGGGATGCCCACAAGCATTCCCCCCATCCCCAAGGAGAATCTTCTCACTGACAAAGGAATAATCTGGCCCAACAATGAAGAGCATATTAAAGGGACAAAATGGTAAAAACAAAACAAAACGTTAAAGTCAAGAGGAAGACAGTGGTCTCTGCTGAGCCATTATTAACATGTAATGTGTTACACTGTGTACCTGGAACACTGAAGGGAAGTAGCTGGATAGCTGCTACAAGTAGGAGACAAGATGCTATTCGCAAAGCCCAGTCACTTTCTTGATTTAAGATAGGACTAAGCACATGCGCATATTTGTCTCTTCTGCCTCTCAATATCCAGTTAAAATTACAGTAAAGAGGTTTTTTTTAAGGCTGTAAATCCACAGCAATTAAGAGAATTCAGAGGAGACCATCAGACTGAGCCAGACGGTATTGATTTGTTCAATAGAAACAGGACCAAGGACCAAGCCAGAGCACTGAATTGAAAGTATTATAATGAAAAGCCAACCCCCACTCCATCCGGTCCCATTTACCAGCAGCAGCAGCAGGAGAATGACAGCAAGAAGGAAGAGAAAATAACTGGAACAGTTGTGACATAAAAGCCCTCATTCTAGCACTTAGAGGATCCTTAAACCAGTCACCTAAGCTCATGTGAAACCCACACCCTTACGCACAAAATCCCTAATTAATGGCTGCCATTGTGTTCTTAAATAGGGACAGGCGAGGGTTATATAACACCTGGAAAAAAAAACTTTTACATGTGAGAAAGACAGACAAAATGAAAAAAAAGTATTCCAGAGAAATCATATGTAATTTAGGAAATCAAAGCTAAATTTAAAAACTAATCCAGAAATATTGGAAAAGACACTAATTATAAAGATCATAATGTCATGAGTCCTTTCCTTCATGATTCCTTAGCATTTCTCAGAAAACTTAAGTTTCAGGTTCAGCTTAAGTTTTTTATAAGCTAGATAGTATATGGTTTAAGTCTCAATAGCTCCCACCCCTTTCCCCCACCTTTATCACAAAATTCGTTTACTGTAACCACTATGGGCTCTGGGGAGGTGTGTTAAGAGCGTAGAGAGCTAGGATATTTCAATTTTCTCTTAGTTTCCACACTACTTCTTTAACTTACAAATACTCCTGTTAGTGTGTGCTAGCTGAGTCATCTGTGGCAACGGGGTGCTGACCGTCGAAGGGTAGCAGAATATGCTACTCCAAACTATGCAACTTGGGCATAAAGAATTATTTTTGAATGGCAGGCAATTGAGAGGAAACAGATAAAGCAAAAGTTTCCTGCTCTACTCCTGTTTGCCTAAAAACAGTACATAAATTTCCATTAGTCCACCCTCCTGTTTGCTTCCCTTATGGTCCCCCGCCCCTCCTATCTGGGCCAATTCTCACAGAAGCTGCAGTAGAGCCCCAGGTCGCTCAGATCTTTCCTAAAGCAGTGAAAACAACCATCGCGTGTAGGTGAGGCGTGGTTGTGGAGAGGTGATTGGAGCGGTGAACCGGCTGTGCAATGGACACACAAAGGAGGACAGTTTGGAGTTGCAAAAATTACAGAAAAAGGCAACGTCATACGTGATCCCATTCTCAGACTTATATGCCAAACAATGTTAGATCCACCCTTGTGTGACCCCAAAAGGAGGAAGGAGCTCGAGCTGTGGGAGCCTGGAGTGATTCCGGTTCTCCTGGGCCAGAGAGCCAAGGAGACCAGGATGCTGCAGCTGAAGCACGCGCAGCGCCACAGGGTGGACGCAGGAAGCTGTGGGCTCTGCCGGCAGGTGGCGCTGTAGGAACCAGGACCACGTGCAGGAAAGGCGACGTTCCCAGGATGCCCTGCGTGTCCCCATGGCAACGGCTGCTGTGGGCGGAGCCAAGGAGCAGTGGTCCAGCCCCGAGCGCCTCCGACCTTGGAGACTGCAGGGTAGAGGCGGGAAGGCTCGGACCACGCAGACTGCAGGTGACACCAGGTGGGTGGGGGCGGTGACACCTAGGCTGGGCCGAGGGGGCGGTCTGTGGTCGCAGGGGACAAAGCCTGCTCGGGCCAGAGGAGATGCTGTTCTGACCGCTCGGACTGACTGAAAGCTGCAGCCCTGGCCCAGCCGTCTGACGGGAGCTCGCCGCTGGGTCTGGAGAGGGTGGTGCTCCCACCGCGGACACTAAGTTCCGTGAAGCAGACACTTTGCTTCTGTACCTTTGTCGTCCCATCCAGTGTACGACCACCAGAGGGCGCTCTACGATCACTTGTTGAATCTGGGTTCCTGCAAGTCCTACACAGAGACATGGATGTTACAGTCGGCCCAGGGCTGTCTGAGTGTTCCTGTTCCCCTGAAACTCAGTATGTTGGGAATACTGTTGATGAGGTATAGAACGGGAGAAAGAACAGAGGAAATTATATCTGAGAAAAGGAAAGGAGTCCCATAGGGGGACAGAGGATAGTACAGTGCGAAATCGTGGTGATAGGGACTGTCACTTCAGCAACAGCTCTTCAGACAATGATGTGATGGTTCCAACTCTTATTTTAGTTTCAAGCCTTTCAAAGACCCCCAAGGGTGACAGGAAATCAGTTTCCTGATACTTAGCCTTCCTGAAAACAGTTTCCCAAGAAAAATAACAAATTCTTATGGACTTTTTCAAAAGGTTTTCAGAATAGAATCCTTAGAGATCACAATATAACTCCCTCATTTTATGAATGAATAAAGCAAGTTACAGAGAGGTTGAAGTGACTTTCTTCAGGTTGTATAGCTATTGAAAGTTGGATGGTGGTAAGTAATGACTGTCCTGGTCTGAGAAGGTGACAATCTTTGTTAGGTAGTAACTGTCACCTGTTGTATCTTGAGACTTAGACCTTGAATGTACTAATATGAAATACTGGGAACTTGGTAGGTAGGGAAAAAAATTCAGGTGTTGCTTGCTTCCCTCCATTTCTGGAAGGAAAGGACTCTCAAAGGCTATCAGGACCTTGATACTTTTCAAGATTTCAGGCCAGTTATGTTGTAGAATGCCCTCTCAATTTGGGTGTGTCATATGTGTTTTCATGATTAAGTTTAGGTTATTGATCTTCAGGGCCATAGCCAAGAAGTGATGCTGGTTCTCATTGCATCTTACTGGGCAGCACATGATGTTAGTTTCTTCCATTGCTGATGATGTTCGCACTGATCACTTAGTTACAGTGGTGTCTACTAGGACTTCTCCACTGTAATTATACTTCCTCTTAGTAATTAATAAGTGTTTTGTGATTTTGTGGGAAGGTACTTTGAAATCATGTAAATATCCCATTCCTCATCAAATTTTCCATTTATTTAGTTACACATTTTATATCTGTGTGGACTCATAACTTCCTACTTTATTTCTATTTTATCCAATGGGCTTTAATTCTTTTCTATCAGTATTTATTTTGATGCTCTAATTGTCCCAAATTTGGACAGTGGCTCTGTGTCCTTTTGACATGTGCCCATCATTCTTGAGCAACTTCTTTGCTTTCCCTGATACAAGCTGTTCCAGACTCATCTTCTGTATTTCCTGTCTCTGTCTTGGAGTCAGCCATTTCTTCAGAGAGCCCTTTTTCATTTAACAGAGAGTGTTAGAAGCCAAGATTTGCAGAAGGTGTGCTCAGTTGACATTTGGGTGTGTCTCAGTGAACAGAGCTATGACATTCACGTAGAGACATATTTACACTTATTTCCTCTTTAATAACTGGGGGAAAAGAGGGTAAATGGAGCCTAGAGTAAGCAGAAGGAGATAAAATTAGTGCTGAAATCAATTTATTAGGAAACAAAAACAAAAAGGAAAACCAATGAAACCAAAAGTTATTCTTTGAGAAGACCCCAAAATTTATAAACCTCTGGCCACACTAATCAGAAAAAAAGGAGAAAGGACAAAAATGATCAGTATCAACAATATGAGAGGTGACCTCTGCACTTACAGACTCCACAGTTATTTAAAGTGCAAGAAGAGAATACTATGAACAACTTTATGCCAATAAATTGGACAACTTACGTAAAATAGGCAAATTACCATTAACTACCAAAGTTCACTCAAGAAGAAATAGATCACCTGCATAGCTATATATTTATTAAATTAAATTTATAGTTCTTTCCCACACAAAATTTTACTAGAGAATTCTAAGCAAGAAAGAAAAAATCTACACAAACCTTAGAAAATTGAGAGAGAATACAACTCATTCTATGAGGCCAGCATTATTGTGATGTATCAAAGTCAGACAAAATATAACAAGAAAATAAAAGTCATGTCCTTTTACCTAAACCTCTTACTAAAATATCATCCAACAATATAGAAAAATGATAACACATCACAAACAAGTGAAGTTTGTCTCAGGAATGAAAAGTTAGTTTAACTTGAAAATATAATTTGTATGAACAGACTAAAAAAAAGCCATATGATCCATTTCTGATTAGAAAAAGGAACTCTCAGAAAACTAGGAATTAGAAGAGACCTTCCTCAACCTGTTAAAGATCTAAAAAACGTACAGCTAATATCAGATACAATGGAAAAGACTGAATTCTTTCCGTCACATGAGGAACAAGGCAGGAATATCCACTTTTCACGATTTTTCTTCAAAGTTCCGCTGGAGGTTCTGGCCAGTGAAAGAAGGAAGACAGAAGAAACAAAAGACATCCATAATTAAAAACAAGTAAACTGATTTTATTTGCAGATGACATGATTTATGTAGAAGAGCCAATGGAATCTGCAACAAAGCCACCAAAACTAGTGTGAGCTGCTGAGCAGGATTGCAGGGTGACAAGGTGAACAACAAAAGCCAACTATACTTTCAAACATTTGCAATGAAGGGTTTTGAAATTTTAAAAATCCACTTTAAAATATCATCAAATATTACAAAATACATGCAAGATTGCACACTGAGAACTACTTGGCACATGGTACTCAATATTACATGGAAAAATAAAGTGGTCAGGTCAAACTCAGGGCTAGACAATCTGACTCCAGTGCCTCTACTGATAACTTTTCACAACAAAGACTTGTTTTGTTTCTAATATAAAAGTATTCTGTCTTTGATTTAAGTTTTACTATTTAATTTCCACAAATACTGATAATGTTGGTCTTTTAATAACAGCTACCAAAAGCCTGTTAAGCATTTGGTGACAATGAAACTTGAATACTAAGAGAATAAACTTAGTTTGAATCTTTAGAATTCTTTCACCTTAGAAAAATAATGAAATAGTGGCCAAGACTATTGACTTAACAAACAAATGACTGTACCAGTTACCTATTTCTGCAGACTTGAAAAGAATGTCTTATCACAGACAACTGCGAAAATGTCAGCTTGGTCTTACTTTCAATGGTTGGCCACACCTGTATGTGTGAACATTTCCCATTTTGACTCACATAAAGGACAGTCAATACTCAAAGTTATTGGATGATGCAATAAAAGTTGCATCTAAACTGTAAACTGTAATGATAGGATCTGAGTATGATGTCTTAGCTGTGCCTAGAATGTAGCTAAGGAGTATGGTTGGCATTCTCAGGCAGCTGCCCTAGCTGCTAAAGCCGTTCTGAGTGTGGGCCTGGGACCTAGTTTTCGTCTCTAATCTTCCTGAGTCAAGGTGGACCCTTCAAGGGAGAGCTAAGTTTCCTCAGAGGACAATGTTACAGTTGGGGGAAATTATGATGATGTGATATGAAGTTAAAAATATAGGACACGAAATGACATGTAGATTGTATCTCTGACTACAACAGTGTTTGCCCGAAGAGGCAGAGGTTTCTGAAAACAAATTCCTTTATTTCTGAAAGCTCTGATATCCTTTCTACTGAAGGGGAAGTATATCAGAACCATGGAATTCTGGTCAGGACCATTGCTGAGTTCCCAGCACATATATGAAGTTGTTTCAGGAGCATTTGAGTTTTATTTTATTATTATTTTTTAACATTTTTTATTTTCCCCTCCCCCCTTCCCTTCTGGTAACCACTAATCCATTGTATTTATTATTATTATTATTTTATTATATTTTAGGCAAGGCAATCCTTGGTTTACCTCACAAATTACAAAGACCTTGTCAGCTTACAATCCCTTATTTTTTAATTTTTTACACCTACAACACCTGGTCTTCCTAGGTGGTCTCCCATCCAAGTACTAACCAGGCCCAACCCTGCTTATCAGGAGCATTTGAGATCTTGCCTTCTGCCATATGTCATCAGTTTGGTTCAAATAAAGTCTTAAAACAATATTTTAAAAAAGGAGCCAGGAGCTTTCTAACTTGAAAGAGACAGAGGGAGAGAAAGATTTCCTCCCATAGCTTAAGTTTTGAGAAGTTTCCTCCCATACTTTGTATCATCAAAGGTCTTTATGAAATTGGTTGTATTTGTCCCACATCTGGATAAATGGCATTCTCATTCCTCTTAGTTTAGTAAGGATTCATAGGAAACGACCTAGAAAGGTAATATTGATATTGAAGTGTTTGACATTCAGCATTCATAGCATTCTAATCACTTAGTGTATATTCTATTGTTAAGTTACTTGCATATTTTTCTACCCTACAAAACTGAGGAGGAAACCATCAGATTCACAAGAGCTCAATAAAAATATAGTAAATAAAAAATTTCTAATTGCTGAAGCCTGTGAGTGGCCGGCTTTCTTTCTTCCTCACTTAATAATCTATATACACAGAAAAAGACTCCTGCACTCTTGAGGTCGCCTCCACCATTTGTCTTCCATAACTGCAGGCATACTAATCCCCAGACATTAAAGAAATCTCAAATCCTAATATACACCACAGGTGTGACATACAAAAATCATCATCTTAACCTAGTTTTATTTTCTTAAGTTGTCAAGAGGGAAAACCTCAAGGTTATATTTAGACTTATGTAAACCACAAGATTGCCTATCTGGTCAACCGCTAGATTGCCTATCTGGCATTTCATTTTTGCAGAAAAATCAGGAGTGAAATAACACGAGGCAAAGTTTAGACACGCATCGCCTATTCGCAGATGAAACCGCGGAAAGAGGCTTCCTTGACTGCGTGCTCATCCGCTCTCCAAGCCCCATCCATACATGTTTTCACCCGGGGAAGAAATGCAAACTTTTATTTGCTCAAAAAATAGAAAAGAAAAACACAAAGCCCACGAACATAAGGCCAACTCGGGAGTCCCGTTCTGTCCCGTTCCCATCAACAGACTGGTTCGGGCTCCTCTGCCGCTTGGGTCCCGCGAGCCTCCGAAGGACCCCAGCGGGTGGCACCAACAGCCCCCACCCCCACGGCGCGGCGAAAGGACACGTGTTCTTCCGGCCAAGCGCAGCGCGCAGCGTTGTCCCTGGCCCCGCCCCGCCCCGCCGTCAGCCAATAGCGCCTCGAGGCGTGGCGCGGGCCCGCCCCCTCCGGGCCCGCCCCCCCGCCTTTGTTCTCGCGGCTCCCGCTCGCAGCCTGTGCGCTCCCGGCAAACCGAGTGGCAGCTGCTGATTGGTGGTCGCGGCGCAGCCAATCAGAAGCGGGCACCTCACGCCGGGGCTCGGGGTCTTAAACGCACGCGCCGCGGGTCGCGCGCAGCAAGCCGCGGGCGAGAGAGGGCGAGGCGGCCGCGCCGCAGGACCCCGACGCGCAGCGCGGCGCACGCGGCGCACGCAGCCCCTCCTCGGCTTGTGATTGGCTGGCCCCGCGGCGCCCCGCCCCCGGCCCGTCGCCGGCGCTTACTTCCGCAGGGGTCCCTCCTCTCTCCGCCCCTCGCGCGTGTCGCTCCTCAGGCCGCGGCGCAGGGTTCGGGGGCGCCGCCAGCCCCGCGATGAGGCCCGCGAAGGCCTGCCTGCTCGTCCTGCTCCTGGCGTCGGCGCAGCTCCTGGCCGTGGCCAGCGCCGAGGAGGCGGACGCAGGTGAGCGGGCGCGCGGCGGGCCGGGCCCGCGAGCTGAGGGGCGCCCCGTGGGGGGGGGCGCCTCGCGTAGACCCCGGGAGAGCGGAGCGGTGAGGGGGGGCCGGGGCGGCGGGGCCTCTCCGCCCCAGAGAGGGCGTAACGTGCCTCCTCTGCACTTGGCTCCTTCGTCCCGATGGAGCTCAGGTTGCCTCAGGGGCAGGCCCCCCGGGAAGGGCAGGGGGAGAACGGGGCACAGTTTCCAGCGAGTGTGCCAGGGGGGCGGGGGAGCCACTGTTTTCCAAACAGGATCCAGAGAAGGCGAGGGCGTGAAGGAAGACCCCGGTGGGAGCGCTTCGGAGCAGCCGCTCTTCAAATACGTGTGGTCTGTAGGTTCGGAAATGACAGTTCCAGGGTTTGGTTGGAGGAGAAAGGGATGGCTTGGTTTGCAGCTTTTAGAAACGAGAGATACCATTCCTCCTGCGAGCATTTTTAAGCACCTACTGTGTGCCAGTCACTGCCCTGGGTCCTGGGAGGAGAGGAGGGTGAGCGTGGCCTCAGCCGGTAAAGCGCCGGCTCTGGTGGGAACATTAGACAGGTACTGGTCAGCGTTCCTGCATTTTGCTTTGAGATCAGCTAACTGAGAACAAATGGCACGAGAGAACTTTGAAAATTTGAACGTGCCAGGCAAGGAAAGAAACCTGTTCGGAGAGGACAGAGCATCCTGTTAGAGACCTCAGTACTTCGCCGGCCTTTCTCTCGATGACTAGTTTTTTTTGTTGTTGGTTTTCCTAGTGAGTTTGTTCCAATATAAATAAAACCCCTTCTCTAATATTAGCATGTAGGGGAAGTGTGCACTTTGTATTCTTTCAAACAGATTGAGTAACTCTTCTGGGGTCACTGTTTCAAGAATCGACCCAAATAGAAAAGGAAGTAAAAGCCAGCGCACCTAGTGAGAAAAACACCTGCCAGAAGGAACTGGACAGCGTGGCCTTACAACTATGTCTTGGGACCTGTATCCAGATGACCTGGTGCTCATTTAAATAGAGTCCCAAAATATACCGAAGCAAAAGTTGGAGTGGGCCCTGGAATCTTCATTTCAAACAACCTCATTGGTTCACAGGCAAAACAAACTTTGGTAGGCACCTTAAAATGTAAGGACAGTGGGGATAGTGGCTACTTTTTGGAACGTAGCCAAAAAGCAAAAGCAAAATCGCTTGGACACCACCAAGGGCTACTAACAATGAGTGTATTTATCATTTGGGTCGCAGGTCATTAATGCAGTGGAGGCTTCTGGGAAGCTGTCACCTCAGGGGTGAGCCCAGGAACCTCTGGAGTTGTCATGGCCTAGGCAGGTCTCCCAGGGTGTCCTCTGGAGTGGGGTGGGGCTTCCAGCTCTTATCTTGACTCCCATCCCCCTGGGCATCCCTGGCTCTTCACTTTCAGTGGCTATCACAGAAAACTTGTCCTGTGGATTTATTTTGGGGCCGCACTTCCTTCAACCCCAGAAGTTTCAAGTCTATAGAGCATTTAGTTTTATTTGCCTCTCTTACATTTTAGATTCAAATAGCACGGTGGTGTCTGAATCCCTAACTGCCCCCCTCCCCCCAATATGACTAGTAAATAGAGCTTGAGCCCTGATAACTTAAGCCTCTAGTTGCAGGGCTTGCCATGCCTCAGATTAGAAGTCACTTGTACTGTTCACATCTTTCCAGCTAACACAGTGAAGGAAAATATTTCGATACTAGTTACCTGCTTTTATTTGGGATTGTTTTAGATTTTAAAGTAAGCAGGAATTCACCTGGGTGCATTTCTAAGGCACTGTTCAGCTGCCTCTCTGTCTTTTCATTCCTGAGGAGTAATTGTCAAACAATTCCATGTAAAACTTTGGCATGTTGAAAAGAAAATCTGATGTAGTAGTATAGTACAGCAGGTGACTGATCAGGACCTGCCACTGAGTAGCTTTGTGATCCTTGGGCAGGTGACTGAGGCTCTCTATGCCTCAATTTCTTTATCTGTAAAGTGCACGTAATGTGTTTCAGGGGGTGAGAGAATGTGTTTAAGAGCTCAGTGCAGTTCCTGGCATGAAGTAAAAATCAGCTATAATGGTGTTATACTTAAAACCCTGTTTTTCCATGTTTAATTATTCACTATTAACCTCATAGGGGAGTTTGTCTGTTATAGGTACTTCTTTAGTGAGAATTAGAAGAGTGACCAGCTAATACCAGGAGCTGCCAGTGTCCAGGCTGGGCAGGGTCCAGTGTTGTCATCAGATGTACTGGTGGGAGTGCACAGGGACTGCAGTGACCTGGTTAGAGGGGGGACCCCCCTATTTCAGGAGTGGCTTTAATATGTGGGCTTAGCAGTGTGGCGATGCCTTGAGAGGCTGCATTGGCCTCGTTGCTGAGGGTGGCACCCTTCCAAAAGGTACTGGAAGGCTTTGGATGAATTTCTATCCTAGAACATTTAACTTTAAAAGTGAAGCCCAGTGAAATGTAGTCTCCCCACTAAAATGTGGGGTGTTTTCTTTTCAGGAAAGTGTTGGTTTCTAGTAGGTAGGAATTAAAGCCAGCACCTTCTCAAATTGCATATGAATCAGTCCTTTGGTTGTCTGCAAGTTGGGGAGGAATGGAAAGTGTATTTTAAATATATATCAAGAAATGAGTTCACTCTTGGGAACTCTGTCCCATGATAACTTATGTACACCCATTTAATTGTAAGAGCCCCATCACTAGTTGTGCTCACAGATTACTTGAGCATAGATGGGTAAGGGAGCCCCTTTTCCTTTTTTTTTTTTTTTTTTAATTTCAACGGGCCCCTGTGCATTGAGCGAGTTACCGAGTCCCTCCTCCCCAGCTGTTTTCTGGCTTGAAGAGCAGATTAGGTTCCCCAGTGTTTTCTCTCCAAACTTCTTCCAGTTTCCATCCACAGGTAAATTTGATTCTGCACTTTTTTTTTTTCCCCTGCAAGTAAATTTGGCTAGACAGAGCAGCCAGGCAGTAAGTGCATATACACAGCCCACAAGCCTGGCCTAACTGCTTGCAGCAGGCTGCCCGGCCCGTCCAAGCTCCCAGGTGTAGGGCAGGGCTTGTGGTGCCTCCTATGCCCCAAGCTGGAGCAGAGAACCCGACTTCAGGCCTGCAGGTTTGCAGCCCTCGTGCAGGTCGTTTTGGGTAGGACTTAAAAGTGAGCTCATCTTCCCCTCCGTCCTGGCCCCTTTCACATCCAAGGAGCCTTGTTCTTGGTGCTGCCTGATGACAGTGCTGGGAGCCTGAGGCCCCTGCTGGCCTGTCCAGGCCCACAGTGTTCCCTCTGTGGAGGAGGAAGGTAGGGAGGAGAACTGGCAGCAGGGGAGAGAACTTGTCCCAAGAAAAATGGGAATCTGCTTGGTTCGTATGTCTCAAATTGGTGGGTTTTCTTTTAGAGCTGTTTTCTCCATCCCCTGAAGGAGGAACTGACATCCTAAGTTGGAGAGGGGAATGGAAGTCAGGATAAAGCAGTGGGGTGTTTAAAAGGGACATGGTGGCAGAAAGTGTGGCTCCAGTGGGATGGGGTGGGAGGGGATGATGTTTTGTTTTGCTTTTTGTAATTAGTTGGCAGATTGGTGGATTTTAATGTTAACAAAGCTCCCTGCCCCACTCAAACCAGTCACCTGGTTTGTCTGAGCAACTGCAGAGCCAACCCTGGAGTGGGGGTGGAGGGGAGTTGGGGGCAAGGCTGAGGTTGGGTAAGTCCCAGGGGTTCCAGAGTCCCAGGGATAGGTTTTCATGCCCTTACCTCACTCACAGCCCCAAACACGGTAACTGTCAGTCTCGGTTTATCTCCTGGGAAACATCTCCAAACACCGATAATTGGTCCCTTGAAACATTCTGGCTTTGGAGTTAATGAATTTCTTGTTCTGGCTGCATTTGCTGATATGACCATAGCTGGAAAACCTGATAATTAGAACTGTGGTCTTGTATCTGTAGTTTGGCAAAAAAAAAAAAAAAATTTAACATGGACCTTCATATAGTCAGATTCTTTGTTTTGGGAAGAGAAGTTTGCTTCTAGGCAGGAAGTATGTCCTCAAAAGTTGACTTTGCCCTTGAGCACAGAGGGAACCATAAAATGAGATGTTCTTAAAATGCAAAACATGGGATGTGTGTAAAGGAGCCTTGCACATGCCAAGGCCTGGAAAGGCTGCAGAGGCAGGGGATGCTGAGGGATAGTGGGTCAGGTCTCAGTGCAGAGTAAGCAGAGGGACTGATGTTGGGGTTCCCCTTGCTCAGGCTGGATTTGTGCGGAGCAGCACAGGCCTATCTCTGGGCGGGGGGGCATCCTCCAGAGGCATTTAGACTTTTAAATTCTAGACCTGTGGTTTTCATGACTGTTCTTTTAAATGAATACTCACGCGGGCACCCAATATGCCAACTTCAAGCAGAGTTTCTGGGGTGGGAGGGCCTGATGTCACCATTCCTTCTGGTGGTGGCCCCCAGGGACTACTCAGGACTTTACACGTTTTGAGGGTTCGGGGTTCTAGGAAAGTTTTTAAGGAGAAGAGTCAGCAGTTTCCTAACCAGTCTGGGTATTTTCCGGTCAGATTCTAATAAAGAAGATGCCATTGAAGAGGAAGACGAGGAGGAGGAGGACGAGGAGGACGACTTGGAGGTTAAGGAAGAAAATGGTGTCTTAGTCCTAAGTGATGCAAACTTTGATAACTTTGTGGCTGACAAGGACACAGTGCTGCTGGAGTTTTATGCTCCGTGGTAAGGACCCACATTCTAGTTCTGCCAGAATGGACAAGTGGTTCCTCTGTGCTTGCACAGTTGACCCCTCACAAAGACCCTGCAGAGGAGTGTCTGGGTGCAGGAACTCAGTCCCTGGGTTCACGGCTACCAGGCACTCAGCCAATTTGCATTGAGCCGCCACTGAGCCAGCCCCACAGAACACAATCCCCAGTGGTTTGAACTATGAAATGTCCTCTCATAGTTAAAACTGGAGAGGGGTGTCATTAAACAAGCCGTTATGATATGGTAACTTGCATCGGTGACACACATTTGACCTGTCTCAAGACCACCCTGTGAGTGTAGTCAGGCTTGCACACAGCCCCTGGGGAGAGCAGAGCCAGGCGCCCCACTTCCTGTCTTTCACCCTCACACTGCAGTATGTTGCAGTTCTTGTATTCCTCCCTAGCACCTCCACCTCTCTCTTTTTTTTCTCAGAATTCTTTTTTTTTCTTTTTTTTTTTCTTTTTTCTCTTGCCTTCTTTGGTTCACTTTGAAAGCAAAATAGTGAAGATGTGTGTCCAGTGCCTGATGTTCTGCATATATGAGGTGTTTTATATAAGGTGTTTAAATAGTCCTTTGACCAGATCTGTGAGGTTCTATTCTATTTTATAGATTAATAGTTCTCAAACTTTTAACACTTAAATTTTGAGGACCCCAAGGAGCTTTTATGTGGGTCATGCTTATCAGTATTTACCGTATTAGAAATTAAAACTGAGAAAATTTTTTAAATTCATTTTTAAATAATAATAGCCCATTACATGTTAACATTGGAACGCTGACATCATTGTCATTGTAGCCTCTGGAAAACTTTGCTGTGTGCTTCTGGGAGAATGAGTGAAAAAGATAAGAAATATAAAGAATTTTACCTCACAGACCTTTTGACAGAGTCCCTGGACCAAACTTTGAGAAACTTACAGATGAAAATATGGAGTTCGGAGATATTGAAATGTGTACCCAAGGCAGACATGGAATTCAAACCTGTATTTGTGTCTTTCTTAACTGCAGTTGTCTCTAGTCCCGCTACTCATTTTTGTGTTCATAGCTGGATTTAAGCCTCCACCGGCATAGTTAACCTAGTCCTTTCCTAAATCTTAATTCGTAGGTGCGGACATTGTAAGCAGTTTGCTCCAGAATATGAAAAAATTGCCAGTACCTTGAAGGAGAACGACCCTCCCATTCCTGTCGCTAAAATAGACGCCACCTCGGAGTCGGCGCTGGCCAGCAGGTTTGATGTGAGCGGCTACCCCACCATCAAGATCCTTAAGAAGGGGCAGGCTGTCGACTACGAGGGCTCCAGGACCCAGGAAGGTGAGTGGAACCTGATCTATGAAGGAAGCTGGGGCTACGACTCTCTCTCCTGGGAAGGAGAAATTTGGATCATAGACAAGACAAGTTGAGGGGACTGGGAGCGACCCCCAGGAGCACCAGCTTCTAGGAGGGCTGTTCGAGGTAACTGAGATCAAAATAAGTTTGTCTTTGGGTGGGAGGAGTATCCCTTTCAGACCATGAAACAAGGTCTGGAGCAGACAGGTTAAGAAATGACACGAGAGGCTGAGGTTCGTGGTGGTGGTCTAGAGCAGTGGTTCTCAACCTTCAGCTTGCACCAGAACCATGCCCAGGCGGTGGGGGCAGGGGCTTGGGCTCGGGCTCAGGCTCTGAGGGACAGATAGCAAAGCCCCGTCCCCAGAGTTCTCATTCAGGGAGTTTCATGTCAGACTAATTTGTGTTTCTTACAAGTGCCCAGGGTGTGCTGGGGCTGTGGGCCTGGAGCCCTACACTGAGAACCTGATGTGGGAAGCCAGGTGGTTCTCCTACACCAGCCCCATGGATCCCTGCCTGCGCACATTAGGCACTAAATAAATTCTATCACACGGATGAAGAGATAAGTTTATATTCTTAGGAAGAGCATATCTCTTAGTCACTTCTAAAAAAAATAAGATTATGCTCCACTTTCCATTTCTGGTGTGGCATAGTGGACATGGCATTGAATGGGGTTTGGGTCCTCATAGCCATGCCATAGCCCTGTGTCCTGTACAGCAGCCTTCCCCTTGCTGGGCTGGATTCCCCATTGAGGACATGAGGTCACATGAGGTCTTGATCTTAGTTCCCTTTGAGTGGTGTGAGTCTGTCCCACGATACTCCAAGCACGGAACCCCTTGTGGGGTGCCAAAAGGAATGTGATCGTGTCTGTTAATACATTCACATTGCATTTGTCTGTCTATTGACTGGGTAACATGTTTTCGTGGTTTAGAATTCAGAGTCTTTCTGCCCTGACCCTGGTTATTTAGCTTTCCTGCTTGTCCTTTGTACACGTCAAAGCAAATGTGTCTGTGTGTGTGCTTTTTACACAGTTGTTAGCTTATCCCAAACACCATCTGCACCTTCATGTTTTTATGTCTTAGTCGTATCTGTAAGTAAGGACCTTAATCAAAAAACAGGCAGGTAGTAGGACACTTTACTGTTGAAAAGTAAGTAGGTTTGCATGTTTGGAGGTCTGTGCTCAATACTTGACTGCTTGGGATGGGGCCCGGCTTGGAACCTTGAGAGCTGTGTTTGCCAAGTGGGCTCCCTGGACCAACGGCCTTATGTGTGCAATTTAGTAAATGGACCTCCCCCATGTCAACCCACTTCGGGTGTAGACAGGTCAGGCATTCTGTGCTGTGGATGCAGTGTGGGGTGTAGCTCATACTGTTTTAGCTCATGCTATGTAGGAGTGACACTCAGACCTGCCTCCTTGGTGGCTTCCACAGCCAAACAGAAAAGAAGTTGCTAAAAGTTTGCCACCACTGCTCCTAAGATCCGTTTGGAAATGCTTTGTAAGAATATATTCTTGTTCCACTCATGTCATTGGATCCATCTCTGGGGACCGAGGCCGCAAATGGCCTTTTGATAACATGATGCCGGAGCAGCCGGAGCAGCGTGGGAGCCGCTGTTGCTCTCTTCACTTTTCTTGGTTTCTGCGTATATTCTTTGGTGCTGTAACACGCCAGTGCTAGAGGCGCATGACTAGATACGTACACGTTGGTGCATGTTGAGGAGATAATGATGAGCGTATGCAGTCTGAGCATTGGGAGACGATCTCTCAGGGTTCGCTAGCAGTTAGTACTGACCTCTGATAAGAACAAGCTCTCATTGGTCAGGATGGTCTTGGGCTGTTTGAGAAGTCCGCGTGGGTGGTGTGCGAGGCAGTGGACCTTCTGACACTTAACTGTAGCTTCAGAATTGCGGAGCAGCACTGGCTAGAGGTGCGATTGGATTTCAGAAATTAGGTGTTTCCTTCCTCCTGTGGCCCCTACCACTTCTGTTCACCCCTCCCCACCTACCTCTGGAACAAGATACCCACCATTCAGTCTGCTTGTGCTCAGTCTTGTTTGGTTTCTTTCAGAAATTATTGCCAAGGTCAAAGAGATCTCTCAGCCCAACTGGACACCTCCACCAGAAGTCACACTTGTGCTGACCAAAGATAACTTTGATGAAGTTGTAAATGATGCAGACATCATTCTGGTGGAGTTTTATGCCCCATGGTAAGATGGTCTTGATCTCATATTCAGATATTGATTAGGCCCATTCTGTATTCAGTTCCCTGCTGGCTCTGGGCAGGGATGACAGAGACAGACTGAGTATGAGGCAGAGATAGCCAAAGAGCAAGGTGGGTGCAAAGTCCCCACTTTGCACAGTGGGCAAAATGGAGCTGTTGAGTGTTCTGGAGAGAGGGGTGGTTTTTAGTCTTTTTCCTGGGGGATAGGATGCGGCTAAACATAGGCCTGGAGGAGAGGGAAGCCCACATGGCTCACATAGAAAGCTGCTGCGTGACCCAGAGCCCCTCAAGGCTGGAGGACAGGGAGTGTCCCTAAGAAAGCATGTGTGAAAGCACTTTGACGATGGCTCTCTAGGTAGTGTGGGGGGACATCTTTTACCTTCTGTAGGAGGGAGGGAAGTGCTGTTTGTGGCAGTCCCCCAGCTGTGATAGGGAGGAGAGAGCAGAGCTGCCCTAACAGTAGGTGGAGGGGTGGCGGCGGGTGGCCTGTCCCACATTGTCTTGTCAGCCTTGCTGTTTCCCTCCTGTGTTGTTCAAGCCGTGCTTTTTTTCTGTCATCATCTCTGCTCTGGCTCTTTGTTACACAGTGAATCTTGGAAGATGACCCTCAGCCTTAATTCACACTCATGCCAGAGCTGTTTTATAGCTTTCTTACTTTGTGTCCCCTTCCCTCACCCCACTTCTCACAGGCTTCTGTCCATTTCCCACCTGTCCCTCAAGTTGTGTCTCATCTGTCATGTTCTGTATGGAACCATCCCTGACTTGTGTTCCTTCGTGACACAACTCTCTAACCAAGGAAATCTCTACCTAGGATGTCGTCTGTCTGGGCCTTTACCACATCTTATTCCCTGTCACAGTTTCACTCCTGTCTGTGCCTCTGTGTGAGCATGTGTACATCCATGTGTCCCTAGTGTGCGAATGCCAAGGGAGGAAGTGATGTCATGCTGGCCTCTCCTAGGGGGCCTGGCTCAGCGCCCTCACCTAAGAGACATTTGGAACTTGGCTGAATCTGAGCTGCCTGGGAACACCTCGCTTAGCTGGGAGTCCGTGTCCATGCTGGAACAGGCCCCCTGAGAACTGGCTTCCTCTGACAGGTGTGGACACTGCAAGAAACTGGCCCCCGAGTACGAGAAGGCCGCTAAGGAGCTGAGCAAGCGCTCGCCCCCAATCCCTCTGGCAAAGGTCGATGCCATTGCTGAAACAGACCTGGCAAAGAGGTTCGATGTCTCTGGCTACCCCACCCTGAAGATCTTCCGCAAGGGAAAGCCTTTTGATTACAATGGCCCGAGAGAGAAATATGGTATGGCTGCTTCCTGCTCCTACCTCGGTGGGCAGGGGAAGGTCCCTTGTGGGTATGGGTAGCAGGCAGCATGCCCTGGAGCCCCGCCCCCTCCTTAGGCCTGTGCTCTGCTCCCAGGGATTGTGGACTACATGATCGAGCAGTCTGGGCCACCCTCCAAGGAGATTCTGGCGCTGAAGCAGGTCCAGGAGTTTCTGAAGGATGGAGACGATGTCATCATTATTGGGGTCTTCAAGGCAGAGAGCGACCCAGCCTATCAGCTGTACCAGGATGCTGGTAAGTAGTAGCTCTCCGGGCCGGATAGAATGCCCTCCTGGGGAGTCTGCTGCTTTTGTGTGAAACTCCTGGGCATCGTATTTAGGGGATGGCTTGATGCCAGAGCATCTGTGGGAACAAGCTTTCCTTTCTGGGGACAGGGTTGGAGGTTAGTTCCCTGTTGCCTTAATTACACGTGGATAGTTGGAAAGTGGCACAGTCAGGTTCATCCAAGTTCATTGTCTTGCCTTTCTGGAGCCCCGTCCCTAAGCCATCCCTTCTCAAGTGGGAGGGCCTTCCCCAGAAAACGAGGCATTCTGAATTAGCTGGCTTTGAGTCCTGGCTCTTCCAGTTATCAATGCTGTGACCGCAGGCAGCGGTTGATCAGCCAGTGTTCTCACGTCCAACATGGTGATCTTTTCTGCTTCAAAGATGGTTGCATTAATCGAGATAATAACTGATAACAAACACCTGGGGCACCTGGCGGCCCAGGGCAGAGTGGGAGGGGCGCTTCTGAGAGCCACCTGTAGGGTCGCCTCTCATAATCCTCACCACCATCTATGAGGTGGGTGGTCCCCTTTCCACAGAGGAGGGACTGAGCCTGGGGGAGGTGAATAGCAGGCCTGAAGTCCCACAACCAAGTCACAGATTTACGATTTAACTCTAAGTCTCTCTGATTCCAAAAGACATATTCCTCCAGGGGTGGGGTGACACCACTGAGGACTCAGCGAGATTTGAATCACAGACTCAGCTCAGGATGGACCTGGGTGCCTCATAAGGACAGTAGAAGGATTGAGGTGCGTTCACCCCAGAATCGAGGACAGGAAAAACTGACCCACAGGCCCAATCCAGCCTATTCTGGTTTTGTATATATATTTTGTTGGAACGGCCACACTCACTCCTTTACACATTGTCTTGCTGTTTTCGTACTTCAGCACAGATTTGAGTGGTGGTGACAGTGTAGCCCACAAAGCCAAAGGTGTTTATACTGTCTTATCCTTTCTGGAAGAGTTCACTAACCCTGTTCTTGAATATCCGCAGACAGTGGGGTTTTATCTTGGGAGTCTCCCAAAATTTAAAGTATTTATAGCAAAAGAATAGTATTTTAGGGCTCCAGCCCACAAACAGGCCACCCACCAATTCGAGGAGAAGTTACCCTCCCCGGGAAGGGTGCTGGGTGTGAAAACTCACCATGTGCATACAGGAGTGTGTAGTGCTCACTCTCACCTTGTGATACACTGTCTCTCTGGAATTGATGTCCTCCTCTGCATCAGAGACAGCAGTTGACCCTGGGCAGATTACCTCTAAATTTTTCTGTGAACATTCAGTTTGTTAAATTTATTTTATAAATTCCAAGATACAGATTTTAAGGTATATATACTAAATTTTAGAATTAAAATTCCCTTCCAGAGATTGAGGTGTTGTTCACACAGAACTCGTGCTGGTTACTATGTTATTTTCCATGCATTTGCTTTGGCACATGTGGATAATGAATTAAATCTAGATCGTTTAAGCAATTTAATACATTGTATATTTATTATTCTGTTAATTTTTCAGCTAACAACCTGAGAGAAGATTATAAATTTCACCACACTTTCAGCACTGAAATAGGAAAGTTCTTGAAAGTCTCCCCAGGGAAATTGGTTGTAATGCAGCCAGAGAAATTCCAGTCCAAATACGAACCCAGCAGCCACATGATGGACATCCAGGTGGGTGGAGGCGCTCAGGGCCTCAGTGGCCCCTCCAAAGTGCTGGCCCTGGGTGTCTGATTGGATCCTGCCGCATGGGGACTCAGGCTCTGGGGAAAGCATATAGGGTTCATCCACCACTTAAGCTCTTTGACCTTGAGCAAGGAGCTTAAGCTCAGTGTGCCTCAGTGTCATCATCTTTGAAGTGAGATGGCAGTGCCCACTCTCAGGGTGATCGTGAGGCTGGTGTCTGGAGGGCCTGGCTGAAAAGTCCTTAATTTAGGGCAAGCCCTAGGGAGCCCCTATGTCCAGGGCACTCTGCACATCCCTCAGGGCAGTTAACCCACCCTCTCTGACAGCCTGAGCTCGGTGTCCCCAAGCGACTGTTGGCTGTGCCCAGCCAGTCACAGGTGCTGTGTAAATATCAGAGCTGGGCTCCCCTCCCACGGCTCCATCTCGGGGGACAGTCTCTGGAGGAGCTACTTCCTGCTGTCTCTGTGCCCTTGCCTGACACCTCACCTTGCTTGGTGTCACAGGTAATCACGGGTGTGCTTTGTCTAGGCAGAACACAAAGCCCAAGGCTGTGTGCACTTGGGCCTGCCTTTCCCAGTGCGTGCTTTTCCGGTCGTCTGTGAAATGTCCTGAGAGGACTGGTGTGAGGATCAGGTGGGGCGGATAGATGGATCCCTTTGCCCAGCTCAGCCTGTGTTAACACCCGCCTCTGGCAGCCAGGCCTTCCTCCCGCCGTTCCTAATTGAGATTATAGTGATCCCAGGCCATAGGAAAGGGCCTGCGGTGCTGGCAGTGGCGGGCGAAGGTCACTTAAAGTTCACTGGAAGAAGGGACCTCAGAGACAACTGGGATTATCTGGGTGTGCTTGAGCGGACGTGAGCCCAGAGCGTCTCCCCTTTACATGACTCCTCCCCTCCGTGCCAAGTGCCATCATTACTCATTAGCAGTGACAGCGAAAGGTGGGTGTGTTAGATAAGCCCCGTTTTTGTCAGGCCACTCCTTACCTGTTCCCACTCTTCAGGACTCCACTGAGGGCTCAGCCATCAAGGACTACGTGCTGAAGCACACCTTGCCCCTGGTGGGTCACCGCAAGCCCGCCAATGACGCCAAGCGGTACACACGGCGCCCTCTGGTGGTCGTCTACTATAGCGTGGACTTCAGCTTTGACTACAGAGCCGGTGAGGGACCCTAGCGTCACTGCCCTGGCACTGGGAACACGGCCCCAGGCCTTTGTGGGTTGGTGGTTGGGTGCATGTTTTATTTATGGCTTCAAGGTCATTTTTCTTCTATGTTGTATAGCAGCTCTTTCCACTTTTGGCAGGAGGGAGCTTAGAGTGGAGTCAATGCCTGTTAGAGATAAGGCCGCAGGGCCAGGTCTAGACCAGCAGGGCTCGTAATTCTGGCATAGGTCTGGCAGGCTCATAGAGCTTGTGACCAAGGTCCCCTGCCCACAGAGGTGGCTTTTTCAGAAATACTCTCCTTTCTGATTGAAGCCTGAACTTTGTAAGAGAATCTCAGTGACAGAACCTTAAACTTCACCTCTGAGGCTCAGCTTACAGCCCTTTGTCTCATTTCAGCCACTCAGTTTTGGCGGAATAAAGTGCTGGAGGTGGCCAAGGAATTTCCCGAGTACACCTTTGCTGTGGCTGATGAGGATGACTTCTCCACGGAGGTGAAAGACCTGGGGCTCAGCGAGAGTGGGGAGGATGTCAACGCTGCCATCCTGGACGAGAGTGGGCGGAAGTTTGCCATGGAGCCCGAGGAGTTTGACTCTGATACCCTCCGCGAGTTCGTCACAGCTTTCAAAAAAGGTGTGTGCATGTGGCCAGGCCACCCCTTAACGCCTCATGCTGCTTCCTCTGCATGAGCCTGGAGTTGTGGGGGTACCTGGAGCCTCAGCCACGTCACTCGTCATTCTTGTCGCTTGTTCCACGCCTGATCCTGGGTTTTCTCTCAGAGACCTCAGAGAGGATGGAGATGGGAACTCCCCCTTTTGCTTTTTTTCTCTTTTTTGTAACAAAAAGCAGCCGTGTCTTGAAAATTCCAAGAAGCTTTATTTTAATGATACATAAAACCAACAGGCTTTTGGCTTTAGAAGTGAGTGGTGTGCATGTAGAAAACTCACTTTGAGGCATTCCATGCCACGTTTTTATTGATCTGGTTGAGTGTGGGTGGGTCTGCCAGTCCCCTTGGTGCTGCTCCCCACATGGCTTCCCAGGCCCGGGTACTCTCTCCTTGGAACCCCTCTGTACCGGGCAGCATTGTTCTTATGACAGCCTCACTGAACAGGACAGTGCCCCAAAAGGCCTGGGCTGGACCAACTGCACCCTCTCCAGCCTTTGCAGGGACTGGGAACGTAGAAGATTTGAGGAAACCGGGGAACTAAGGGGTGGGGTGGCCTCCCAGTGTGACGCACCCCACCCTCCCACACAGCAGGCAGAGCTGCCAGGGTCCGGGGCTTTTTCATTACTCACGTCCCTCCCCTGCTTGCTTTCCTCGGCAGGAAAACTAAAGCCAGTCATCAAATCCCAGCCGGTGCCCAAGAACAACAAGGGGCCAGTCAAAGTCGTTGTGGGGAAGACCTTCGACTCCATCGTGATGGACCCCAAGAAGGACGTCCTCATCGAGTTCTATGCACCTTGGTGCGGGCACTGCAAGCAGCTGGAACCTGTGTATACTGCCCTGGGCAAGAAGTACAAGAGCCGCAAGGACCTGGTCATTGCCAAGATGGATGCCACTGCCAACGATGTCACCAGTGACCGCTACAAAGTTGAGGGGTTCCCCACCATCTACTTTGCCCCCAGTGGGGATAAAAAGAACCCAATTAAATTTGAGGATGGAAACAGAGATCTGGAGCATTTGAGCAAGTTTATAGAAGAACATGCCACAAAATCGAGCAGGACCAAGGAGGAACTTTGAAGCTCTGAGGCCTGCAGAGGGCAGGAGGGACCAGATGCACAAGTTGCCAGCAGCCAGAGCCCGAGGGAGCCACTGGCCCATGGTCAACTCAAGGGCAGTGTCTCAAGTTTTTGTTTGTTTTTTAATTTTTTATACTCTGGTGTTTCACTTCATGCTCTGAATACTGAATAGATATGAATGACTCAATAGGTTAGTACAGATTTTTACAGAGGATACATCTATTTTTATCATTATTTGGGGTTTGATTTTTTTTTAACTTTCCGCTTTAATATATATTTCTTCAAAGCAGATAAGTTGGATCTGTTTTATGTGAATGTTTTTCTCTTTTTTTAATTCAAAATTTCAAAAAACCTTTGCCAAATCAAGTTGAATTTTGCCCTTTATTTTGTTGTTTTCTGAGAGATTATTAGTGAAGAAGATTTGACTATTGGTGTGCTTTAGTTTTTGTTTCTTTCCATCACAATACGAAGTGAGAACTGTCGCCAAGCACCCTGCCAAGGATGACATTTCAGCTGACCTGAGCTGCCGCCCAGTCCGTGGAGAAGCAGCATCTCTGTAGAACTGTGCGTCGCCGTGCCTTCTCCTTTCAAACCAAGCACTGTGGGGTGAGGATCCTGTCCCAGGGCCCCAGGCCCTTGGAGCCAGGTTCTGCAGTCTGCCCACGGAGAGAGAGGCCGCCCCGCTGTGGGGCAGCCCCGCCCCTTCAGCAGCAGCGAGGCCGGAGGAATGACCTAGGGCACAGGTGGATGTTTTGGGGAGATGGAAGAGGTAGGGTAGTCTGTCCCAATGGAATAAAAAATGTTGACAATTAACCTCCATAGCTGTGTTAGAACATCCGGGAACCTTGGCTAAGTTGAAGGTGGACCTGGTGGGGTGGAGAGGGCTCTCCCTCCTGTACAGTGTGAGTGGCCTTGCCGGAACATTCAGGGAGTGGAGTCATTGCAGCTCAGGTGCGGGGCTTCCGGTTGTCAGTTCGGTCATGTGGAAGTGAGCAGTGGCACGTTCCGTCAGGATGGGGCTGGGATAAAGTCTCCTGCCCCGTGCACTGGTGGGCAGAGAGGATGGATAGGACAGGGCTGGCCTAGCCTTTAGAGGTCCTGGAGGTTTGTGGGTGACCAACCTCCATTCTAGGGGTTCATTCACTAAAATGTGCTGTCTCCTCCCCTGCCACCTGCTCCTGATTTTGACTGAAATAAAAGTTCAGGTGGCAATTTCTTGAGCTGGTGGTGGCTTTTGGCAATGACTAGTATGTCTGTTCTAAGGGTCAAGTAGAGGCAGTGAGCAGGCCAGAAAGAGCAGCCTGGCTAGACCTTGACATCCTCTTCCATCAGAAGAATGACCCCCCTCCCCCAAGGACTTTATGCCAGAAGCCATAGCAAATGTGGGTGGGGACTTGAAGGCTTTTTCTTCCACCAAAAGGCACATTCATCCAGCACCACCAGGAGAACGAAGTGCTCCTGTTCCCCGGGGTCTCCTGTCTGGTTGGGGAGATGTCCCACAGCGTACACGAGGCCATGTGGAAGAGAGGGGTTCTAGGAGGGAGTAGCAGCGTTGGCCTCATTAAACTGGGTCCGATAAGCCCTTCTGTCTGAGGTGACGTTTGAGCTGGGACCCACGGGTAAGTGGGTGTGAGCCCGGCAAAGCTAAGGAGGCTCACTTCTCAGAGTGGGGCCTGCAGCATTGGCACTTCCTGTCAATTGTAGGCTGGGCCCCAGTCCTCTGAATTCAAATCTGCATCTTTAGGAAGGACCCAGGAAATTCTGGGGGCACGTGTGTTGAGAACCACCAGATGAAGGCCCTGAGGCAGAATTCAAAGTATATCATCTTCTGAAACATGATCTGGGAACCAGGTCAACCGGGAGAGTGTCTTAACTGAGTAAGCAACCTCTGTGTTCACTGCAGAAAGTAGGCCCCGTGAACGAATCCACCGCAGACCAGTTAGGGAGCTTATGGCCTGATAAAGGAGACCGCCAGTAAATCAATTACGGTCCAGTGTGCTCAGATCAGAAGATGTGTACAGGGCCCAGGCCCCAGAGGGGGCTGTCCCAGCCTTGGAGCCCAGAGTGGCCCTTCAGGGATGCTGGCTCAGGAGGTGGAGGACGTGAACTCTTCAAGTGGAGGCATCGCAGGTGCAAAGGGCCGGAGGCATCAAACTGCAAGGTAAATGGAAAACCACAAATAGGGGGAAGCAATGGTGGTGATCGGTGAGAGTTGAGGCTGGAAGAGGTAGGGCAGATGCAGGTGTCCTTTTGTAATGTCTGCACTTTGGGTTTTGTCTCCAAAGTCTTGTTCTAGAGCAGTTCTTGTCCCCACAACTTAAACTCATTGCAGAAACAGTGACAAGGGGTCAGTTGGATCTGTTGAGTTGTGTTTTATACAAGTTTGAGGAACACTGTTTTGTCACTGTCTCGGTGATGTATCCAGGAGGTACATAGACACCTGGAGCGATGTCAGTGTAGAAGATGGTACGAGATCTTACAAGAATGACAAGACGCGATAGACTGGGCGCCTCCTGGGGACCAGGGACCTGGCACATGTTATTGAAGTCTCAGTCCAAGCTGATTTACTGTTTAGCTGTGTGACTTGTGGCAAGTTAGGTCCTGCCGGAGCTCATTTTCCCATCTGTAGGAGTAAACACAGCCCTTTCACAGGGTCTTTGTAAGGACTGGAGGTGATGACTGGTGGGTGGGGCTTAGCTCTCTGGTGTGTGGTTATCACCGGAAGTGGGGATGGGTGTTGGGGGAGTCATTGAGCCCCAGGCTGACAGGCATAGTTGTCTTCTCAGCCCGTGTGTGGTTCCCGGTATGTAAAAGAGGAAATTGGCACACAGATGCTCAGACATCAATGGGATGCTCTGCGGATGGAGACGTGGACCTAGCATTGTGCAGATACAAGGTAGACCCTAAGGGGGGGTGTTGGTCTGTGTGTGTATAAGTTCTGATGCCTTCACTGACCCTGTCTGTCACCTGGTCAACATTGTCCAGCCCTAGGGTGGGGGACGTGGGCCACGAAGTGCTCCACGTGACCCTGGAGCCACGGCAGTGCATAGCTCCCATAGCAGGTTAGAGCCGAGCACCCTGCAGGGTCAGATGAAGGAGTTCAACCCTGAGAGGGCGTGATTCCTGTAATTCCTCGGTTCCTAGTATAATGAACCAAAGTGGTATTCTCTGGGACCTATGCTAAGGTATAGCTCCCCTCCTCCTTGAAGTCTACCTTGTTACCCATGTGACAGTGGCTGTGCCAAGTGATGGGGGCTGGGGAAAACCGAAGTGAGGTGGGAGCCCCAGGCTGAGCACAGTGACAAATGTCTCTTGGATGAGCCAGGGAAAAAGAGCTCCTTGTGCTGACCGTGCTGAGATGTCCCCTTTTGCAGGGTCCCCCTGCCACACACCCTGCACTCTCTTTTCACTTGGCTCAGCCCCAAACAAGGAGCACAGTTCTCTGATTCGACGTGTTCCCACCTTAGAGTGTGACTATCTTGTGGCAGAAAGGACAAAGGACCACTGGCTAGTACAGACTGAGAAGGGGGCTTTCGGAAAGCAGTGCCTGTGGCGTGGAGATGGAATCGTGAGAGAGAAGCCTCCACTGTGGGCATTGGGAGTCTAAGTCTCCCTTTCCCCGCCTGCTACAGAAGCACCCTCCTTGGAAATCATAGATAATTGGGGTGGTGTGGGCTGGAGACGTGGGAACCCGCAGGGTCAGAGGTCGACAACCAGTGTTCAAGGAACCTGGCAGGTAAGTTAAGCACACAAAGGGGCCGGTTGCAGGTGGGGACAGGGTGGCCCAGGCACACTCGGATTCTGCCTCTCACCTGAGGAGGGTGCTTGTCGCCAAGGGAATCGGAGCCTGCTGCCACTGTTCAGATTTTTCAAGAAAAGCCAGACATTTGTGTGAAATCCCCCAGTTTTTCAATGTCAGATCTAGTTCAAATTGTTTTATCTACTTGGTGGGTCAAAGAAAAGGCATCTGAGGGCTGGATTCAGTTAGAAACCGCAGACTTAAGTGAAACCACTTTTTTCCTGACTGTGTTATAATCACAGGAAACAAACTGGCACAGAGGATGCCCTGGGTACAACGGGCCTAAAAGCCGAGTTCCCTCAAACTCAGGAGGTCGCGGACCGGTGCCAGAGCCTGGGCTGAGTTTGGGTGGGCCACGCTTCAACCACATTTGAACACAGGAGTGGCCACCTGGCCAGGCAGAAGTGCTCCGTTTCACAGGTCAGCTCGACACAGTGTCCACTGGAACTGCGTTTGTCAAAATCCTTCCTGTTATTCCTCTGACCCCCCCGGGAGCACACCCCACAGAGACCTGCTACACCCCATTTTTTATCACTCTCTTGGTCACCCGAGGATGATTTGGGTCATGGAAGCAGCAGTATTTCCCTGGAGATGGAGCGAGCTGGGCTCCAGCCCACCCAAACCTACTGTTCCTACCAAATCCTTGACAATTCCACTTCCCTCCTTTTCTAGGAAACTGAGGCCCAGAGGAGGGACAGGCTTGCCCAATGATGCCCAGCTGGCCCAGGGCACTTCCAACTCTGCAAAACCGCAAAGGGCTGGAAGGTACTGTCAGTGTGTTCTGTCCTAACGCCTTGTGGTTCCGAGGCTCTTCCTCATTGCTGACTTAGCACAGGGTGTAGGCTCAGCTGTCCCCTTCGCTGCCACCAGCCCAGGCTCCCAGTCCCCTTCACGTGGCCCTGCTTTGTCTCTCCGATCACAAACTGAAGTGTCTCTACGTCCCTCACCCCCAGCTTTCCAGTTCCCCTCCTCCAGGTTTGAAAACCAGAGGAGTGGAGCGGGAACAGTGTTGCTTTTAGAGTGTGTATTTGGGACTTAACACCTAGGAGGTCGCAGAAAGGAAGGCCTGGCTCTTCAGAAGGGCTTTGAGAAAACTCTTCAATAAAACAAGATGGCATAGCCTGGGCCAGGCTGGAGAAAGGGCAACGTCCTGGGAACCTTTCAAGGGGACCCAGTTCATCTAGGCTGGCACTTGTGGTCTTTCCCTCCTGTCCTATGAACCTCTGTTTTCAAGGATGAGTTATGGGAACAAAGGAGGGGGCCTCCTTCTGTAAAGGACAAAATCTGTAAAAGAAAAAATTCAAGCTGAGGTTGTGAAGAGGTGGTGATGAGGCCTAGCTATGCCCTCTCAGACCCAGACAGGTCCAAGGAGGTTTTAAAGGTTTTAAACCTGAGTTAGAAAGTGCTGCCTGAGATTAGGCAGGTCTATAGTGTCCAGGGGAATGCCAGTCAACCTGAAGTCACTGAAGATTCCTGTCCCCATGCCTACCAGTGTCACCGGACTGGCAGCACCTTGCATCGAACAGTAGCTAAAGGAAGTGTGTGAGGGATTGAGAGGAAATCTGTCAAGCCATGGGTGTAGATCCTCAGAGAGGAAGGGATTCCTGGGGGTCTGCATCCAGGACACCACAGATCAGGACCTGAGACTGGCTTGTGTCAGACAGCGTCAGTTTCAGGCACCTGCGAGGCCTGCACAGGGAGTCCCGTCCTCAAGGACCACTGTGGTCTATGCAGCAGTCTGGACAAAGCGAATCCAAGTGGGAACCAGGGTTAGGGACTGAATGTGTCCCCGCACCAAGTCCTAACCCTCCGTGTGATGGCATTTGGGGGTGTGGCCTTTGGGATATTAGATGTGGCCGTGAGGGTGGGGCCCCCACGATGAGATTCATGCCCTTATAAGAAGAGGAAGAGACCTCAGAGCTTTCTCTGTCCGCGTGCACTCACCGAGGAAAGGCCACGCGAGGACACAGCAAGAAGCCAGGATGTGGGTCCTTTCCAAGAACTTAATCAACCGGCACCTTGATCTTGGACTTCTGGCCTCCAGAACCATGAGAAGTGAATGTCTTCTTTAAGCACTCAGTCTGCGGTGTTCAGTTATAGCATCCCGGCAGACTGAGGCAACCAGTGTCTCAAATCTGACCGTACCATCCTCGTGCCCAACGAAGGCCCTGCTGCAGCGGGCCACTCAGACCCCCGGGGCTCTCATCGGCTGAGTATGAAAGTCGACGGACCCCTCCATGGGACTGCGGAAGCCCTGGGTGTCTTTTTATTTTGTTTTTGGCTTTTGCCATCACTTAGTTTTGTTTTTTGTTCCCCCCCGACACACACACACAATTTAAAGGTAGGAGGGGCTCAAAAAGGGAGACGTTTGACTTCCAGATACACCTGATATGAGTCGTAAGAAAAAGACATGGCTTCTCTGTACCCTCATTTTTGGTATGCATACCATTTTAAGTGTCACTTCCCCGGACTTTTCGTTTGTTTGGTGTCCCTGTGGTCCAGGGCAGTAACATGAAAAGGCTGAGAACAGCCTAGACACAGGAGGCTCTGTCCCTGTTCTTTAAGACCCAGTGAGTGTGTCCTTGCTCACCCACCGTGGCCCCAGCCCCAGCGATGCCCAGCTTTGGGCCTTTGAGAAACCAGGTGATTTGAGAAACCAGCACGACTTCAGAGAAACCTGAGAAAGTATGTGGTGATGACAACAGGCCCCTGACTCTGCGCGTCAAGGCGATCTTGTCAGATTGTCAGATTGTCAGGCCCCCATTTCGGAAAGGGGAGGCAGCCTTGGCAAAAATGGGACCCACCACGGGTGCATTTTGAATGAAAAGAGGGAAGAAAAGATTGAGAGAATGTCACTTGGCCTGGGAGGAAAGATAGATGGGGGTGGGTGTGTGTGTGGGGGGGGGTGATCTTGCCCTCATGAAGCACTTTGCGAGTGTTTTAGGAGGAATTTTTGAGGATAAAATCAGGGAAAACTCCCTCTCTTTGCCCTAAATTAATTGATTAGAACTTTAAGACAGACAAAGGTAAAAAGATTTTCAATAAAATACCTCCATTGTCTGCTTAAGATAATGTTAAGAAGCAACTGTGTGTCAGCCACAGGGACCTGTCCCCTGCAGGTGGTACACACACATACACTGATCATCATCATCATCATCATCATCAAGCACAAATACATGGATTCCTGGGAAAGAAGGGCCTGCCCTGGTTGCACTGCACACCTTATGGGGTTAACCAGGTCTAAAGCCCAAGGGTCAAGGGAGCATGGACCCTGACAGAATCCCAAAGCCCCGTAGCCTCTTGCAGGGCTGTCCACAAGGGCTATGGGACCCCCAGGGGGAAGGTTCTAAGCCAGCAAGGCAGGGTGGGAAGCTGGCACACATCCACCCAGCCATGACAGGGAGCAGAGTGCATGGGGGACATTGGGGACTGCACTGGGCAACCTGAAAACACCTAGCCTCATCTTTCTCCATCATAAAACTAGAAAAAAAGACGGCCAGTCCTACTCCCTCCCCAGGATTGTGGGGAGGGCCAATCTGACGGGCTATGTGATGAGTTAAAAGCATTTTCAAAAACAGGTGGAATTCACGTACCACAAAACTAACCATTCTAAGTGAATAATTTAG
The DNA here is from genome assembly GCA_030015415.1 of Cynopterus sphinx. NCBI lineage: Eukaryota > Metazoa > Chordata > Mammalia > Chiroptera > Pteropodidae > Cynopterus > Cynopterus sphinx. The sequence goes on from CM057393.1 coordinate 2,500,768, forward strand.
TACATTCACAATACTCCAGTTCCAAAGCATTTTATTCCCCCCAGAAGGAAATGCCATACTCTTTAAGCAGTCACTCCCCCAGCCCCTGGTCCCCCCAATCTGCATTCTCTCTCGATTTACTTATTCTGGGCATCTTAGATAAACGGAATCGTGCACTATGTGACCTTTAGTGTCTGGCTTCCTTCACTGACACTGGTTTCTGAGATTCACCGTGTACAGCCCGTTTCAGTACTTCATTACTTTTTATGGCTGAATAACATCCTCTTGTTTGAATAACATCCTCTTGAATTTTGTTTATTCCTGCTCTGATGGACACTTGGGTTGTTGCCACATTTTGGCTATTGAGAAAAGTACTGCTATGAACATGGGTTTCTTTGAGTCCTTGCGTTCAGTTCTTTTGGGTCTGTCTCTAGGAGGAATCTCTGGGGCATGCGGTGTCCTGTTTAGCTCTCTGAGGAGCCAGCACCCTGTCAGTTGAAAGCAGTTTTCCCAAGTCAGGAAGGTATAAGAAAGTGTGTGTCACCACCTTAGTCACCTTCTCCTGGGCACACTCTGGTTTGTCAATGTCTTTTCAAAATGTGGGACCCCACACTTACCTTGGTCCCTGGGCACCACCTGCCCAGAGCAGACCTCGGGGACAGTGCCAACCACCTTCCGTGTCACCGTATTAGCGTTTGTGCTTTCACTTGGTGAGATTCTCGTACCTGGTATCTGCTCAGACTTTCTTGTTCTTGTTTTTAAGTGAAAAGGAAAACTTCGGCTCTGTTAAGTGATAGCTGTTATCTTGTTAGTTGTATCTGTTAGTTTCTTGTTAGTTTGCCGTCTGTTCTGCCAGAGAAAATGTTTCTGAAGAATCTTGAGAGATAACATGTTATAGGACTTCTTCACGTGCCAGGCTAAACTCTCTACATGGCTTGTCAATGCTTCTTGAGCCTCCTCCTACAAGATAGATACGCTGATTATCCCCATTTTATAGATGGAAAAACTGAGGCTCAAGCACGGTAAGTGACTTATCCAAAGACACATGGCTCGTTGGTGAAGACTAGGATTCAGGTGCAGGTCGTGTGATAGGAGCCCATGTTGTTAGTCTCTAGTGCCTCCCTGGTTCTCACAAGAAGGCACCTGTTGTGTCATCAGTAAATTTGATTTGCTGTCTTAGGTGTCTCATTCATGTGGATGATAGAAACAGGTTAGACAGGGTCTGGCCCAGGAACAGCCCCGTGTCATAGCACAGAGAATTCCCCCTCCCAACCGCACCCCGGGGTGACATCAGTCCCCATCAGCAGCCTCTGAGCCCGATTGTTGAGTCAACTTCCAGCCCACCAAACCAGACCACCTCCAGTCCCCACAAAAGCAGAGTGAGAGGGGGTGCAGTTCAAAACAGCGAATAAGCTATTTCGATGTGTGACTTTTTCTTGTTAATTTCAAACGGACTCCCAACACACACTCACCTCCTGGATAATCCATTCTAGGATTTTGCCAGAAAGTAGCATCAGTTTAGAGATGGTCTGTAACCTATGGACCTCTCACCCGCATTCTTCCCCTCTTGAAAATTAGGACAACATTTACCTAGTCCAGTTCCCTGGGGTTGTTCATTCTCCTTTATCTCGTTCATTCATCGACTCAGGACATTTACTGAGCACCTGCTGGGTGCCCCGCACCGTGCCAGGCACCGACAGGGACCAGACAGTCCGCGAGGATGCTTTCACATCAGCGGTGCCTTTTGTCTGGACACCTGAACTCAGGCAGGGGCGGCTGCCTGCCTCGCTCTGCCCTCCTGTCCCCGGGCGCCACCCTTACAGTGGGGCTGCCCCTCCAGGACCCTGCTGGCCCTGGACCACCTGCCCCGGAATTGCCCTGCCCGTGTCGCCCCAGACCCACCCCTGCTGTCTCTTGCTATTCTTTGCATTGGGGGCAAACTTCAGGTCTTTCTGAGCGTTGCCTCTGATGCTTTGGCAGGGATCAGTTCCACTGGCCGTCACTCCGTCACCCTCGCTTCTGTCTTTTGTTTCTGTAGATTCCGAAGTCCTCGGAGGCATCCAGGATGTTTGGGTGTTTGCGCGGCCGCTGCCTTGCATTCTGTGCTGGTTTCTGTCTTTCATCAATCGGGGTGTAAGGAGGAGGACGGGATCTTGGGCAATGGGGAGGCATGTCTGCCCTTCCGAGGGGACAGACTGCCAAGAGGGGAGAGCAGTGCTTCCAAAGGCGTTTACAGACGTGGCGGGGCACACAGAGCGAGTGGCTCCAGCTCCTTTTTCTCCAGACCTCACCCGGCCACCCCAGGGTCGCACGTGGTAAATAGACAGAGGCGGTCCGTGCTGATTGGGCAGCTCTCCCGGCCCCTGCAGACAAACAGGACGGCAGGAGAGACACCCTAGTGACGAGATGCTAATTCCGCGTGTCTCTTCCCAGGATTCCCAGCAGCGCTTCTGGTTCTTGTTAGAGACATTTACACTGTCTGTTGATAAGGAGATGTTTTGGGAGGAATCTTTAGAGGGTGCACAGCATCAGCGCCGTGAATATAGGCGTTTATAAACCACAGTCAAAAGGTGACTCTAAGGTAAAAATGGATAAGCCCTTGGGGTTTAAATAGTTCAGGCGGCAGACAGGGGGTTTGGCTGGTCCGAAGGTAGTGAGTTATCTCAATTGATTGTTCACAGTCAGCTACAGGTCGAACTCCTCGTTCTACTCTTTCCCCCCTTCTCACTACTGCACTTGACTAGTCTTTTGTAGAGCTCTACCCCCTTCTCCCTGTGGCGCCCGCGCATTGTTCTCGTTTGCATCTTAATTTAAAAAGTTTTGGAAGTCAACTCGTCCAAGTCGCAAAACTGTGCTCGAATCTCTGAGACGAGAGATGGGGAAGACACAACATTTCAAAACATAATCGTTTTCCTCCAGCAGCTAACAATGAATTGGGGGAAACTGATTACAGACCAAAAACATCAAATAGACATGATAAAGATATTATATGTTCTAAGAGATCGAGGAAAGGGAATGGTGAAATGGTGGGGTGAAGAGGCTTTTTGTTTTTTCACCTTTTAATAGAGTGGTTTTTTTTTTTTTTATTTCTACGTTTTTTAAGTCATTTGCAAAAAAAACAAAAGGGGAAAGTTTTTGAAGGTATGTAGAGGTTTTTAAATGTTTTGAATGTCAATAGGATGAAAGACTTTTGATGATACAATGCTTAATAGAAAAAGTTAGGCAACGTTTCAAAGCTGACAATCCGATAACGTTTTGCTGGTAGAGATGTGAACATCCTCAAAGAGAAGACATTTTGGAGGAAGAAAAACCAAATCCAAGAGTCTGAAAATATGGGAGAAGGTGGGAGAAAGTGCAGACTGGACTGTGGGATGCCAGGGGCGGCCGCAGAGCCTCTTCCCATCCTGGTCCCGTCCTTCTGTTGTGTAACGGTGGGAAACCCATTCAACTGCCTCCTCTTCTGAAACTGAGGCCCTGACACTCATCTCCCTTCCTCCTTCGCTAGATGGAAGTGCAAATTCCTAACAGCATCAGAACCACGGTGCAGTACCCTGTGACTGCCACAGTGTGTATCAGGAAAGGAACCTTTGGTTTGTCCGTGCGGGTGCAGGCAACCCAAGGCACCCTCAGTGCACGCTGGATTTCCCCAGTGCTTTGGTGAGGATTTCCCCAGAGGATCGTCTCGTCCATTTTGGCAGTGACCCCGTGAGAGGTAAGGCAGTGTTGGCCGCAGCACCCTCAGCATTTCTCACAGGGCTGAGGGAGACCAAGGGTTCCCTGCAGGTGCTCTCAGTCTAGATCTCGCACCCAAGCCTGCACACCTCACTGCTTCCTGGGGAACGGGTACACCCCTAGAAGGCGAACCACCTTGGTTCCAGTGGATCGTTCAAGTCAATCGATGATGCTACGAACACACAGCGGTAGTTAACACAGGGCCATCTGAGGAATGATGGCAATAAGTGATACTCTGAGAGAATAACCGCCTGTTGGCACAGCCAGTGTTCTGCAATTGCCAAAGAAAACCCAGTGTTTGGATTGTATTTTACAAGGTGCAAAGTATTTTCATATCGTTTATTTTACTTCGTATTTTTTACAACCCAGGTAAGTTAGTAGGGCAGGTATTACCATGTTACAAATGGGGGAACTGAGCTTCTGAGAGATCATATGGGCAGCTCAGGGCCAGCCAGAGATCGAATTTATTACTTGCAGCATCAGAATAACCTTTCTTTTTCGAGTTCTCTCTGCTACCCCACAATGAAAAGCCAATGTCAAAAGTGGCAACCAAGCCATGACACCAATTGCTGTGGTGTCCCAGTTGGTAGAAAAAAAAAAAAAAAGGAAAGGAAAGCTAGACAGACAATAAATATGAGATGGGGGAGGGTGGGGATGGTAGAGGGAGAGAAATGTAAGTTATTGGTGGTGGAATACATGTGAACATGAACACTAAGAAACTTGAGAACAGTGTCAATTTCTCTGCCTTTAGGAAGATGTCATTCCGTAGGTCAGGGGACTTTACAGTCCCATCAGTCTGAGTTACAATTATATCCTGTCTCGAGAAGATTCCTAACCAGGTGATAACTGCAAAGTAATCATGAATGGCCACTGCAATGCTGTGGCCAGCCCAGAGTACTAACTCTAGAAAGAAGAGACTTAGAGGTTAGTTCTCCTAGGACGTGTATGACTAAATAGGGCTGCCACATAAAAACTAGATGCTTAGTCAAATTCGAATTTCAGATAACAAGTCATTTTCTAGTGAGTATATCCCATGGTATATCCTGCTTTCATTGCATACGCTGTAATTTGAAGCCAAAATAATATTGATTTGCAAAAGCCCGGCATTTGAGAAGACAAAGGAGACTTGCAATCCCCAAATCTGAACATTTTATTAGAAAAGCAAAGCACTGGACCCATGCTAAGCCGATAACATAAACCTCCTGCTTCCCCTTCACACCTGACACTGTGGTGCATGAATCGCGGTTCACTCGCTGGGTCACCTAAATCTTCTCAAGGACCAATCCAGGGTCAAGGGCACCTCTCTTCTCAGCACGATGGGTGCAGACTCACAAACGCTGAATCTGCTGCTGTCCACTGGTCTTCGCAGGCAGGGGGTCGTGCACACTTTTCTGGTGCTAGGAAGTGTCCGGCAGGACTTTGCCCTTGGCTGTCCAGCAGGAAAGCCATGTTTTCCTTATCCCCCCACGCAGCAAAAGGCTAGTCAAGTGAAGCAGTGGGAGTGGAGAAGGAACAAAGAAATCTGTAACTGGCTGTGATCAATTAATTGTAGACACCACTGCACTCGGACCAGCCAGAGGAGCCAGGCATGCTGCAGCTTATATAAGACTCCGACCTCCCCTCTCCCTCGCAGTTATGGTGATCATTAGCAGTGGAGGTGATGGGGAGTGGGCCTGGGGTGTGTGTGTTTGAGTGTCTGAACCTACGGCTCATAGATAAACCGTGCATTTTTAAAGCTAAAACATTGAACAAAGGAACTTTGTCAAGAAAAGAGCCTTTTCCTCCTCGGTAGAATGGAAGGAACGCCAGGCAGCCCTGCTGGAGCATTGTGGGAGATTTGCATGCGAAACGAGCTGCGGCCACATCCTTTGGGATCCAGGAGGCGGGTCCCGGCGACTCTTGTGGTGACAGGGTGACGCGCGGTGTCTCGTCTGGGGGGCTCAGGGCGTTTTCTGGGGAGGGAAGTGCGCAGAGATGGTCCTGGGCCATCCCAGGAGGGCGGCGGGGACGCCCCTGTCTAAATAGAAAGGCGGGGAGCAAGTGAATTTCGTCCAGGGAGGCTAAAATAAAAACCCTGTAATTAGCAGTCAGTCTTTTAAAAATGATGCGGTGGAGGAACCAGACGCCCAGCAACCGCAGACAGGGGTCCCCCTAAGAGTGACCCAGTCTTGGACCTCGGCCTCATCGCGGGCTGTCCAGCTTCTTGCAGAGCGCACGAGCCATTTCCCTGTCACTTTGCGAGGTCAGGAGGGATGCTCCGGACAGAGAAAAGCAGATAGTGACAGGTGGACACGCAGCACAGCTTCTTGGGCATTTTCATTTTCAGCATCAGTAGCGGGTACCAAAACCTTGACCCCTGGAGCGGGTTATTTTAAACACTCTTCTGTGCAACGAGATTATTTTCCCACACGCATCATCGATAACCCACACCTTTTGTGTGCCCCCGCCCCACACACACATACATGGTGAAATAGGGTTTGCCATGAGCAGGAGCAGCGATAGCCTTAGTGCAAATTTGGTGAAAGGGCCCCCTTTCCTAAGCTAAAGTTTTTACTCGATGTTATTTCTCTGTCGGTAAGAACAATAGCAACAAATTCAAAATCATTCCATATAGGTGTGTCGACTTTATAAATGTGAAATTATTAAACAGAAAATAATAATAAACAGGAATTTTAAATCACTGTAAAAAGTCAGAATCACCAAGTTTCCATAATTTATTATAAAACAGTCTCGCATGCATGTCTTGTTTCCATAGAAAGGACAGGGCAGTTCGAGTGCTTATTTGCACTGAATTTTTGTGCTGACAAAATTCCCTCACCAGTGGAAAAACAGTTTTTACAGTATAAATTGTTGCTGGTCCCAGAGGTCAGCAGCTGTGACATGTTGCACGATTAGATCTTTGTCCTTCAGAGCAGTTCCCACGGGCACATGCAACCTCATCATTTTCTTACGACCTTCAATTGTTTTTTATTGTAGTAAAACATACATAACATTTACCATTTTAACCATTTTAAAGTGCATGGTTCAGTGGCATTAAACAGTGTTGTACGATCATCACCACCATCCATCGCTATAACATTTTCATCTTGCAAACCTGAAACTCTATACCCACTAAACAGCTCCCCATCTTCCTCTCCTGCCAGCCCCTGGCACCCACAGCTCTACGTTCTATCTCTATGAGTTTGACTGCCATAAGTATCTCATATAAATGGAGTCATACACTGTTTGTCCTTCTGTGACTGGCTTATTTCGCTTTTGTGACTGGCTTGTTATTCCCTTGCACACATAGACCACATTGTGTTCGTTCATCCACTGGTGGACATCTGGGCTGCTTCCATCCATCCATCCTTTGGCTGTGGTGAGTAATGCTGCTATGAATATAGACGTGCAAATATCTGTTTGCGACTCTGCTTTCACTTCTTCAGGGCACATAGCCAGAAGTGGAATTGCTGGGTCATATGGTAATTCTGTTTTTGAGTTTTGAGGAACCTCCATCCTGTTTTCCACAGCGGCTGCATCATTTTACATTCCCTCCAGCAGTGCACTAGAGTTCCCACATCTCCACCCCAATCAATTATTTTTAATATTTTCCCTCTTAGCCATTCCCCTTTTCTTATTGGTCCTTTCAGTCCTCTTGCGTAAATCAGGCATGGTGGGGCTCAGGGTCTTCCTAAAACTTAGAACAAGTGCAGCGGCTGCAGTCAGTGGTCCAGAGGATGGGCTGGAAGGACCACCTGCTCTCTAACGCCCTCTGTTGGCAGAGGACAGAGTAACAAGCTTTGGCTCTAATGCTTAAAGTCTAGAGCTGCCAGGTCAGCCGAGACAATCCCTGGGCTGACCTGGTTGTGCCACCACCGCCTGCCTCTCGCACTCTGGGAAAGTCCTAAGAGAAGGTCCTGGAAGCTTCATGTGGAGAACTGAAGCAAGTCCTGTGTGCCTGATGCCCCCAAAATAAGGTCAGGGTAAGGAGGGGAGAGGTGGACAGAGGCCGAGAAATGGCCATCTGGGGCAGCTTTAAAGAGGTTGGGGTATGAGATATTAGAGATCAATATCTGTGAAAAAAAAAAAAAGGGGAGAACAGGATTGGGTACAAAGAGAAGTCAAAAGACTGAAATAGCCAGCAATGCAGTGCTGAGCTCTGGAGCAAATTGTGCCCATCAGAGCCAAATTAATTTTAAATGTTTAAGAGTAAAGGAATACTCAAACAGGTGTCTGTACACCTTGTTCAGAGCAGTATTATCCACAAGAGCCAGAGGGTAGAAACCCCCAAGCATCCACTGATGGATGAATGGATAAACAAAACAGGGTATGTCTATATGTGTGTGAAACGGAATATTATCCAGCCAGTAAAAAGGAAAGAGATATCCAGAGAAGCCAGAATCACAGGGCCAGAAAAGTGGTCGCCAGGAGGCCAGGAGGAGAGAGGAATGGGAGCTGTTGTTGGATGGGGAGGGAGTTTTGGTTTCTCAAGATGAGAAGAGTTCGGGAGGCTGGTCGCACACAGCGTCCATGTACTTGACTCTCTCAGCTGTATACTTAGAGATGGATAAGGTGGTTAATGTGGTCATGTATGCTTTACCGCATTTTTTAAAAAACAACAGAAAAGTAAAGAAACATGTGATGCATGTGACAGACGTCTAGCATACAGTAGGCTCCAGGTGTGGTCTGGCAGGGCCCTGGCTCAGCCTCTGGAATTCCCTTAGCGATGCTGCATGTGTCGACCCTGGCCTCTGGCGGGCCCTCATCAGCTGAAGGACAGCAGCCTTACCCATCACCATCCAGCAGGAGAGAGGAACAGAAGGCTTTTTTATCAGTAGGCTGGGGTCCTGTGGGCCGGCCACCAACCATGCCCTTCCCCACTGCAGGAAAAAAAAAAGAAAGAAAAAGAAACATATGTATAATTTCCTTCATAATCAGGAGTTGTTGAGAGTGATATCACTCTTATTATTTTCTTTGCCTCGTTCTTAAGGAAAGAAAGATTATTCTGGTTTTATTATTATTTCTATCATGACTATTTTAAACTAAAGCAAATCTTATAGAACTGGGTCGAGGAAAGGCTTGTAGATTTTCCCCCTTTTGCCCCACACCTCAGCTCTTGTCCCTAAACTCCTCTGAACAAAGCGGTTAGGCCTGACATACTGAGAGACTCTTTTAGAGGTAGATCACAGACAAGTAGTTGCAGCTCAACACTACCTGGTCCCCTCTCCCACCCTCCTGGGAACTGCTCCTCCCTTCTGAGCACACAGGTGCCCTGGAAAGCCCTCCCTTTTCTCAGGCTGTCACGGCAAGTCTTCCCCCTTGATAGTGACACTGTACTGGCCCCATCTCAGAGGGCTACTGCCAGGGAGGTGTGCTCCCACCCCAAAAGCCACAGGAAACTAGCATTCAGGCTGAGTACAGATGAAAGGATCAACTCTGCAAGACTGTTTCTTGTGTTTTTAAAAAAGATTAGTCAGTTGTTATTAAAATTAGAAAAAAAAAGGTATGATTCCTAGTCGTTGTAAGTGCATTCAAGAATCCCACCCCCAACACACACACACCAAAGGGAACATTTTGAAAACTTATCTTTTTAACTGGATACAAAATCAAATGGTAAAAGCCAGTCAAGTGTAGCAGTGGAGGGTTGAAATCCATTAGTGACCCTAAATAGCACTAGTGACACTAATGTTAATAAGTTCTGAGAAGCCACTGCCATCGGACCAGCCGAGGGACCTGCTTTCACTTTCAGTATATAAAACTCCTAAACAGCCGTGCTAAGTAAGTTAGGATGAGTTGTTTTAATCATTTCCAAAAATGATTTAATGTTATACGAGCCGCGCTATATCATGCTACAAAAAACAATACATTTTTTGATGGTTTTTCCTTGGATTTTGGGCAGCTTAACACACCCTGGTATTCAAAAGGAATGTAGTTGCATGATGGGAAATAGAAACAAATTACCAGATGGGAGCCTCTTGTCCCTCACAAACATCTCAAGACATTCAGGGGTCGCAGAAAAAAATGGTGAACGTACTTTTGCCAAATGTTTAGCAATAAAAATATAAGGCTTTTCTTGGCAACAAAATATGCTTTGATTTTTTTTTATCATCTTCCCGGCTATGATTTGCAAAGTGCCTTTCTGATTCGAGGCAACAGCAGATGGCAGTAAGACACAGAAGACTCACCTTCCGTCCACTTTGTACATAGGAGTTTTGCTAGAGAACGTCTCAGCCAAGAATACGTTCAGTGTTTGTTTACCCTTGTCATTTTCTAGATTTTTTTTTTCTAATAACCCCCGATAGTTCTACTAAGTCACATAGTTATACCAAGTTCGATGTGACCATATGGTTCATTTCTAAGAAAGACTGTCGCTGCTATGTGGAAGTTGCCATAAAATGCTGAAAATCATCTTTTATTACCAATGGTTTTGTGGTTGGAAGTCAAATCCAGCTCAGTGATTCGATCTATGCTCCCTTGCCAAATTCCAGGCAAGAAATTAACCAGGAGAAAAGGAATGAGAAGGATTAGATAATGATCAATACATAGTTATGATCTTCGCCTGTCAAATCTCAATTTTCCCATTTTAAAACATTCGCAGTCTAAAATATTAAACATGAAAGTGAATCGAAGGGTTCAAGGACAGAAGGAAATGCGTGTTCGATTTATTTAAAGAAAATATTGTGTAAATAGCTGTTAAAGCGATACTTGGATTTCACAAAACCCACGGGGTGAGTTTCAGATGGCAGCAGAGATTGAGAATGTCTAACTTCAGTAGGAGCTTAACAGGTGCTGAGATCAAGTCCCTAAAACTGCATCCAGGAGACACTCTGGGGCTGGAGATGAGCACTGGTGACAATGAGGGCGGTGGTCCAAGGAGGAGGTGGAAGGGGAGACGTCACAACTAGCCTGCGTTCCCCTTGGGCTTGGCCGACTTGGCGAAACAGCAGTTCTTTAAGAAATAGATGGGCCATTTGGTCATGGGGGTCATAGAGGTGAATACCTTGCCTGTGCTAACCTGTGCTCTTCTTCAGAATGTGCTGGAAACCTCTCCACCACCCCCACTGCCTTTGGTAAAGTTTACATTCCCTGATTTCTCTGGGTCCTGTCCTCCACAGGGTCTTCTCTGCGGGCGACCCCCACCCTTGCCAGACCCAGGAAGGCTTGTGGCTCCATGCTGTTCCTGCTCCCCTCCACCCAAGACAGCCTGAAGCCACCTGTTGGCAGGGCAGGGAAGGAAACAACTACTTGAGGAGAATATTTGGACAAAAGAATCTTCAGCCAGCTCTGTCTCAGCAGTTCTCAGGTACGATTTTTCTTTTTAAAAATTGCCGCGTGTTTAAGAAGAGGCCTCATAAGAGCAAACGTAATTGTGTAAACCAACAACACCGAAATGCTGCTTGGGGCAAAGATCACAAAGGAATATGAAAAAATTGGCAACGATTGTGCTGTGGGGGTAGAATGCCAGGTAGATTATTTTTTTCAAGGTTTACTTGTATGAGGCATTTTTGGGGAGGATGGTAAAAGTTTCCCAAAACTAGATTGTGGTGAAGGTTGTGCAACTCTATAAAATTTACTAAAAAGCATTGAAATTTTTTGGCACACAAATCATACCTCAACAGAGCTCTTTATAGACTTGTATGTGTGCGTGCCTATGTGATTTTAGCAATGAGTGAAAAATTATAAATTAAAAAAAGAAAACTAGGATTAGAGGCTCTATCATTTCAGTCATTGTACAAACACTGATTATGGCCCCACTAGGTCCTGGTATGTGCTTGGAAGAGGTCAAGATGATCAAGAAGGCCCAGTCTTCTAGGAGTTTGACTGAATGCCTGATTCACAGGCCCTGGGTGTTCAGCTGTATTCAGGGCCAGACTGGTTCAAGTTTCATCACTTGGGTCTTGAACAGGCTCGTTCAGGTAAATAATCACTAAGATCTGTGTCAGCAAGAAAGGAGGAATCCCAGTGGGAGGCCAGCGGAGTGGGGGAGGGAGGAGGCACCACACGCCCAGCTATGAAGGGCGCAAAGCTGCACTGGGTTGGGGTTGGGGACGTGGCAAGGCCCTCTGAGCGATGACTGAGCCAGGGAAACGGGAAGAGGCATCTTGCCACATGAGTCACCCAGGAGGTAATGAAGCTGTAGCTGATACATCTGGGTTTCGTTTTTAAGCGACACATCTTAAAACTCCTGGGCCTGACGTACCTCTCCCTCTGTATTCCATACTCCACTGTCATGCGCCAACCCTCCAGCCTCGCCATGCAAACCACATGTCACATGCCTTGCTAGAAGCACCTGTGAGGTTACACCCCTCCCGGCAAGCCTGCCTTCCCTTGTCCCCTCAGCTGAAAGAAATCTTTTCTCCTCTGAACTCCAATGTGATTTTATTCGCAGTCCCCTCTCACACCACCTCTCAGTTTCTCGGATGTGTCCTAATGATGGAGGTGAGTATGTCTGGCCCCCAGAGCACATACCACCATGTCATCCCCACATGCTTTCCTTTGGGTGGGACTTTGGGGATGGCAGAAGCTTAGTGCCTGTAGCGGTTTGGCCCTTTGAAATTTTTCTCTCAAAACCAGTACTTAAAATCTTCCAAAAATCATTACATTATTTGAGACTCTGATGAAAGTTATGCATCTGTGTCCACAAAATGGCACGTATTCGCATATGTACAGACATTTTGCATACAATGTTGGGGTGTTCATGGACCCCAAGCCTGACTGTGGGCCCCGGTTAAGAAAATCTGATCCAAACCTGAGAAATGCAGATGGCTCACTGGAAAAATTATTCAAGTTTGTCACTTCCTTCATCCTTTTCTCCACCCTCTTCCCTGTCCCTCTGTCCTTTCCGGAGCCGCCTTTGGAAAGCAGTGCCCCAGACTCCAGAATTCCCCCTCCCGGCCCCCCATCATAAAGACCCTTTCTCCCCCAGACCATGCCCAACAATTGGAAACGATTTAAATACATTTTAGACATCTACTTGAGAAATGGAAAATTATGCAGATTTAAAATAAGGAATTATCAAGCCTGAGTAGTACTAAGAAAAATTCTTACGTGTAAAGTTCAGTGGGAAAGCAAACCCAAATCCTACTGTGCTCACAGCCCTGGGAAAATTCCACGGGGGCCAGCGCAAAGGAAACTGAAAATCAAGAGCAAAATATTAGAATAGTGTCTGCCTTTCCCTAGTTATGTATACGAGACGGTGTTACAGTGCTGTCTGTGTAATAATAAGAAACCTCCTTCCTTGGCTGCAGCCGGCTCAGCTGGTTAGAGTAAAAGAAGCAGAGTAAAACAGTTCCCACACAGTGTAAGTGACACCGTTTGAACAGCTGTGTCTGATTTAAATGGGGTTCTCCAAACCCCAAATGAACCTGGACCGGGGCTTTGGCAACCAGAGTGCGCAGACCTTCTGCAAAGCTCAGCTGGGGACTTCACAGCTCTCCAGAGCAAAAGAGGAAAATGTCAGACTGAGGCATTTCCCCAGTTCCCCCCCAGTCGGTGAGCCCTCCTCTTGGGGGGCCTTGCATTTTGAAGACACACTTGTTATTCACAGGCAAGGATCCTGAAGGATGTGGGCAGACACCAGCCTGGAATCCTCCAGAAGACCTGCCTGTGGCTAAGATGGGCAATGGGACAGGCAGGGTCAGAGTGTGCAACTCCAGGGAAGGAGCCTGTGGTGTGGGCCGCCCCCCTGCCCCCATTCCCCATGGAGGTTGGGGGTCTCAGCATTTAGAAATTTCTCTTTCAGCAGGTTCCACTTTAAACTCGGCACGCGGCTGGGAGCTGGGGCACCCACTGGGCAGGGCCCCAGGCAGCGCGGGCGGCAGTGAGGAGCCCAGAGCCACAAACCGCAGGGAACAGCTGGCCTCTGTGCTTGGCCCTCGGCTGGTCTGCGTCCTGGGGAGGTGATCAATTCAGCAGAATCTTCTAGTGTCAGGTAAGGCAGCAGCACAGCCCCAGACAAAACAGGCGTGCTTTGTGTGTTCTGGTTTGGACAGGTTGACCCTGGCAGGAGTTTTTTTTCTGTTTTTAAGTCATATTTCTTTCTGGCTTTGTCTCTTACTTTCTGCCCAAACCTGTTGCCGCATTAGGTGGACACACCCTTCTCTGGCAGGTCCCCACTTCCAGGCAGTGGGAAGGGGTGGGGCGGGAGGAGCCGGAGCCTAGCTTTGGATGGGGCATTTATCCCCACAATGCCACTTCTTGCTGAGAGTGAGCATTTCGTCTCTTTGGGTCACTTTCCTGCTTTGCATGAGAGGAATCGGAGTACCTCTTGGACCCAAATGATTGGAAGTGTGACTTGTGATGGGCCCATGGGAGACGCTGTTAGCAGCGTCGCTGTGCCTGCCTCCCTGACTCCCTGTGGCCACCAGACTTACTCTTCATTCTCCCTTAAGCATCAAAGCCAGCTCAAAACGGCCACGTTCAAAGGCTGTCGGTGGGTGCGGCATGGTCAAGAGCCACGGGAAGTTTCATGCGCCATCTTTTCTTCGCATCTACATGGGGACTGTGTTCCCAGGACAACCCTTTGTTGTATCCGCCGTTGCCTACTCAGGGCATTCACCAGGCAGAGGCCCCAGGTCTGGGTGGTGGAACCGTGGGATTCCTTAGGTCCTAGTCCCGGACCCAGAACTGGTGGATGAGACACCAGGACTGGCCGGGGCTGGAGGAACTGTGAGCGAGTGAATTTGAGCAGGTTTATTCAGGAGCAGGTCAGCGGGGAGGCAGGCAGAGGTGCAGGTTCCTTGTCTGTCCCTAGAATTATCAGCAGAGTCAAATGATATCGCTTCTACCAAATCAATGTTCCTCTATGCAACACAGCAAATGTGGCTACGGAATAAAGAGCAGGTGGTAATGATCATCACCACAGTAGTCAGATGGCATCGTCGAGCGCCGGCCTGTGCTAAGTGCACCCATGTGCACTGTCCCAGTTGCTCCGCGGGGTGAAACGAGTGTTGTGTCCACCTTTTTCTTTTTTTTTTCCCCATTTTTTAAATTGAGATATAATGGACATATCACATATGAGTTTCAGCTGTACAACATAATGATTCTATACTTGTAGAAAAATGATCACCATTACAAGTTTAGTTAATATCCATGACCTCACATAGTTCAGATCTTAGTGACTTTCAAATACATAGCACGGTATTAACTACAGTCGCCATGCTGCATGTGACACTCCCGTGACTTCTTATTTGGTAACTGGAAGTTTGTACGTTTTTGTTGACCTTCACGCATTTTGCCTGCTCCTTACCCCTGGCCTCTGACAACTACCACTCTGTTTTTCATATCTATTAATTCCAGGTGTTTGTTTGTTTGGCTTAATTCCACATATAAATGAGATCATGTGAGATTTGTCTTTCTCAGTCTGACTTATTTCACTAAGTATTAGCATAATGTCCTCAAGGTCCATCCATGTTTTTACAATTGGCAAGATTTCCTTCCTTTTTTATGGCTGAGTAATATTCCATTGCATATATGTCCCACATTTTCTTTATCCATTCATCCATCATTGAAGACTTAGGTTGTTTTCATGTCTTGGCTGTTATAAACAATGCTGCAGTGAACATAGGGGTACAGATATATTTTCAAGTTAGTATTTTCACTTTCTTTGGATAAATGCCCAGAAATGAAATTGCTGAATCATATGGTAGTTTCATTTTTAATTTTTTGAGGAACCTCCATGCTGTTTTCCATAGTGGCTGCACCAATTTACATTTCTACCAACGGCGCACAAGGGTTCCCTTTTCTCCACATCCTCACCAGAGTTGTTATTTCTTTTCTGTAATAGCCATTTTAACAGATGTAAAGTGATATCTCATTGTGGTCTTGATTTGCATTTCCCTAATGATTAGTGATGTTGAGCATCTTTTTATGTACCTGACTTGTTGGCCATCTGTGTGTGTGCTCTGGAGAAATGCTTATTTAGATCCTCTCCCCATTTTTAAATCAAATTGTTTGTTTTTCTTGCTATTGAGTTGCATGAGTTCTTTATATATTGATCTCTTATCAGATATATGATCTGAAAATGTTTTCTCCTGTTCTATAGGTCATCTTTTCATTTTGTTAATGGTTCCCTTTGTTGTGCAGAAGCTTTTTTGTTTGGTATGGCCTCACTTGTTAATTATTTTGCTTTTGTTGCTTTTCCTTTGGTGTCAAATTTAAAAAGTCATTGCCAAGACCGATTTCAAGGCGCTTACCGCCAATGTTTTATTATAGCCATTTTAATAATGAGAAAACTGAGCCTCAGACTACTAATTTGAATGTGATCACAGTGCTAGTCAGTGGCAAAAACGGAATCTGAGGAGGTCTTAGCTCAGGCTGCAACAACAAACTACCACTGGCTTAGACAACAAACTATTTCTCTCAATTCTGGAGGCTGGAAATCCAACATCAGGGTGTTGGCAGTTTGATTCCTGGTAAGAGCTCTCTTCGTGGTTTTTGGATGGTCTCCACTGTGTCCTCACATGGCAGTGGGGGTGGGGTGGGATGGGGGAGAGATCGTCTCTCTTGTGTCTCTTATAAGAGCACCAGTGCCATTCACAAGGGCCCCACCCTCATGACTTAATCTCCTCTCAAAGGCCCCTCTTCCAAAAGCCATCATGTTGGGGATTCTGACATCAGTATGTGAATTTGGCGGCACGGGGTGGGTGGGGGGGATCTCGAACAATCAGTCCAGAGCAAGGTGGCACCAGTCGTCTGGTTTTAACACATCAACCTTCCCTAGGGGCTCAGGACTTTTCCCCGTATGCGAAGACACCTGCAGTTAAGTCATTGTGTCTTGACAGCACCTATGCTATAGGATGCATTTTTCATCCAGTCAAGAATATCCATTTTGAATCTCCTGTGCACAGGAAGCTGCAGGCATGTGACCTCACCCCTGCTGGGTCATCCTGCTTATTACCTCCCAGAGGAGGCAAATGCAAATGACAGGTTTTTTCAGGAAAAGCAACACTAAAGTAGAGATTTTGCCAGATACTCCAGGTATCTCTTCCCCACGGTGAAGTGACTCCGTGTGACCTCACAGAGACCACTGTTCCCTGATATAGGGGACCTTCTACCTTCCCCACCTTCTGCAGTTTCCCCCCATCAGCTTCCTGCCATGAGCCCAACCTGCTGAGCCTGATGCCAGCACAGGACAGTGGTGTGGATGTCCCATCCATTAGGACAGTGGCAGGATGTTCTTTTCTTGGAAATACATTCTTTCACCATGAACACTCTTTACTACATGTATTATTATAATTTTATGTAAGTTTTTTCTTTAGTTGTTTTCACAAACTGAAGAACCTGCCCTGCAAATTGGATTGTGCTTATTATTTTCTTTACAAGGAAATAAGAGCTGTTGATTTTAGCCGCGAATAATCCCTCCTTTTCCTTGGGAATTCCTCAGGCTGAACGTATATTTCTACACATCCACCAAAATTTGGGGTGGGGAGGGGACAGGGTCATTGGGTTTGGCGTCAGAAAACTGGAGTTGGGTCCTGGTTGGGTCATTTCTGCCCACTGTGCGTCTTTGGGTGAGCGGCCCCACCTCTCCATTCTGAAGTTTCTAGTTTCTAAACTGTGCCGGCATCCTACTTTGCTGTTACTTTGTGCTTTAGAGAGAAACAGTGGCAGGTAAATCCCATTATTTACTCAGCTACTTGAGGACAGAGGTCATTCCTCTTGTGTATTCCTTGCCACAGAGCCTGTCAGTAGGAAGGGCCGGTAAATATTTGTTGACGGTCTCCTTGTTCAAATGATGGTGTTTACGCCTCTGTGTAAAGGGCGGAAAAAGGAAGAGAACCCAAGGTTTGGCTTACAGGAACATGGAATGCTTACTAAATTCAGGTTCTTAGGGATTAAAAGAATCAAAACAGTCCCTGCGTGCAATTATTTGTACTGCTAAATACACAGGTGTATATAAATCAAGTAACCACTTTTAAAGAATAGGGTTCCCTAAATAGTCGCCGGGGAACTCATCACTGCTGATCCTCAGTCTTGCTTTTTCATGGACATTTCAAGAAGTTCGAGATAGTTGAAAGGTCAGCTCCAGCAGCTTGAAGATCAGAATTGGAGCACCTTCTGGAATTTGCGTGGTTTTCAAAGCTACCTAGGCCCCGTTGACAGCTGTAACATAGTCCTTGGACATGAAACTGTTCACACATGGAAAAATATTTTAAAAATAAGTAACACCTACATACAAGGCATCACGAGGCCCATGACAGACACCATTGTCTTCCCACCACTGAGGAGATTCTGCTCTACCCGGAGGCATAAACCACATTTATGAACTGTTATGAAACAGCAAAGGACATGCCAAGTAGCAACATTCTGTAAAGATGCAAACGAAGGCCTTTGGTGGTTCTCAGGAGGAAGGAGCAGACAAAACAGAGAGAAGGGGTCCCAGGAGCCTGAGTCAGCAAGGACCTTTCTCTCTCGGTTATAGCCAGAGGAGACACGTCAACAGGACAGCCTCAGAAACAACAGAATATACGAATGGGGAGCTTTATTAGTGAAAGAACCCTCCTGTACTTCTTTTGAGGTCTCTGATGTTCCCCTTCCTCCCCTGCAACAAAACTCTCTGCCCAGAAAACAGAATCCACATCTGGCATGAGCTGTGCTCACATTGTAGCTGGACACGTCTGACCAGGGTTAGCTGAATACATGGAAAGTTCTACTCAAAGTCTGATATGTTAATAATTAAAAAAAAAATAAGAAAAAAAAGTTATCGGGTTTTACATAGACATCAAATCTTTACTTGCTCAGCAGTGCTTGTACCTTCCTAATTTTGACCAAAAATAGATGATTTGATTTTTTTCCCCTTCCCTGACAGGGAAGTGTAAGAAGGGACAGCAATTGGATATTTTGCATATTTTCTAAACCCATCAAATTGAACAGTTATCTAGGTAGACGTGAAATTTTATTACAATGGATGAGAAACTTCCTGTTGCTTTGTTATGGTCTCGAATCTGCCATTGTAGGAGCTAGAAACTAGAAATTCAAGTGAACAAACAGAAGCAAGATAGCTTTGTACAAAAGAGCAAAGACCCAGACTGCCTGGGTTAGATTCTCGCTCCGCCATTTACTGTACCCCTGGCAAATCCTCTCTGCCTCAGTTTCCTCATCTGTAAAACAGATAATCACACCTATCACACAGAGTGGTTAGCAGTAGGAAACGTCGTGTGTTTGTTGGAGACACAGCACAACTCATACATGGAACAATCCGTGCATTGAATAGCCACTGTAAGTATCATCCCCTTCAAAATAATCACCTTGGAAGAATTAATTCCAATGACGTAAACCTCGGTCAAAAAAATATCTGAAACCAAGTGACATTTGTCTTCAGAAGTCGTGGCACGTTCTTTTTTAGCATTTCTGTGGCAGTGAGTCTTCCTCTCTGGAAAGCAGATTTGCTTTGAAAATGGCCCAAAGTCCGCGAAAGTCAAGGATGGTGAATGTGATAAGAACAAGCTGGGAAGTACATGCTTAGCCCAGATGTGGTGTGGTTAAAGTGAAAAGGCCCAGCTTCTTGTGTGACTCCCACCTTGCCTCTGAAGGAGACTTTTAAAACAGGAGAAGGGTTCCAGGTGTGCGTCAGCGATGGCAGCCCTTTTGGTTAAAGTGCCCGTATTAGTTATCTGTTGCTGTACAGCAAATTAACCTAAAACTTAGACCTAACACCCATTTTCTCACGATATCTATTCGTGGGTCAGGAATGCAGCCACAGTTAACTGGTGGTCAGGCTCAGGGTCTCTCATGATGGCTGAAAGGAAGGCGTCGGCTGGGGCTGCGGTCATCTCAAGGCTCCACTGGGGAAAGATCCACTTCCAAGTTCACTCACATGGCTGTTGTCACACTCACATGGCCTCGGCCTGACTGGTTGTTGGCTGTATACACAGTTCCTCACCACTCCATGGGGCTGCTGTCTACATGGTGCGGCTGGCTTCCCCCCAGAGGAAAGGGTGGGGAGCGGAGGAGGCGTGGAAGACAGAGAGAGAGAGAGAGAGAGAGAGAGAGAGAGAGAGAGAGAGAGAGAGAGAGAGAATGAGAATGAACAAGAACCCTAGTAGATCTACAGTCTTCTTTAAACCTAATCTTGGAGGTGATACTCATTACTTTGTTTTTGGTTTTTGATAGATATCTATATATTATTATAAACAAAAAAAAAAAAAAGAAGAATCATCAGGTCTCTTCTGTATAGAATATATATAACCATGCTATTGATAATTTTATTTTTTTAGGTGAGGCAACCCTTGGTTGACCTCACAGATTGCAAAGACCTTGTCAGTTTACAATCCCTTATTTTTTTATTTTTTACCCCTACAGCACCTGGTCTTCCTCGGTGGTCTCCCATCCAAGTACTAGTCTGGCTTGCTATTGATACTTTTTGTTTAACTTCCAAAACACAGAGTAATACAGCTGCATAATAGACAGTTGTGGTAGAAAAAAAAATAAGAGATAAAATGAACAATGGACACCTCATTATTTTTGCCTTATTCTTTTTCTCAGAAATGAGTCAATAAATTCAAGCTTCACTCACGGAGAAGTGATTACACATGGCATGGATACCAGAAGGCAAGATCATTGCATAATTCCTTGCAAAATTTTTATGGGAAGATTATCTAATACTAAGAATATGATTTTAATCATTGTCATATTAGGCCTGGGTCATGGTTTGAAATTACAGAAGCAAAAGCTAAGTTCTAGTGCCTTTCCTTCCCACTGGGACTTGCCTCTGATAGATTTTTTTCTGGCGTCTCTAATGGATTACTGGAGTGCCTGTCGTGTTTGCAACATTGAACAAGGTTCTGGTTTTCCTGTACTTCTGGAATATCAAGTGCCAAGAATTTGGGGACTTTGTATCTTAATGTGTTTTAATTCAGGATTTAAGAATGAAAGATGCTAATTTCAACAAGGCTGATTGACACAAAGCACCCATGTTCAAACAAGCTCCCAGCAGCCTGTGGTAGGTGTTCTCCAGTTAAGAATATTCCCTACCAACAGATGATGCCCTTTTCATCAAGAATTAGTAAACATGGAACCTTCCTTCTAATTCTTTCAAGTTTTGGGGGGAGCACATTTACAATAGAGGGCACAAATTTCTCAACAAAGCAGTCGAGCTGATTTGCTAACGAAGATGCCAGTGATTTGGAACCTGTTGATTTTAAGTGTAAACTCCAAACTGACCACTGCAATGGAACAAAAGAGGTGACAGCTGCTGGCCGACCACTGCGGATGGAAAGGATGGATGCATGTAGAGTCGGGAAGCGCTGCCACAGAGAAGAGAACTGATTTACACCTCCTTTACTACCTGGTTTTAAATTGGATATCGATCGGGGTCTGTGAACCTCTGTACTGTATATGTGAAACAAATAGACAAGCTAATGCAAAAAAAATATACATTATCTACTCATGCACAGACAGACACCTGCAAATTATTAAATTTGTAGCAACCAGCTCAATATCTCTTTTTCCGAGTTTCTTTAAATCTTTAAATGCGCTCCTCTGAAACCCCTCCCGCTTGGATTTTGTAAGCACTGTTAAATACTTTGGTGTGTACCTTCCAGATTTTTTCTCTCCATCTACAAACACGGATAGGTTTATGTGCACACAGGTACGGGAGTCATGCTGTTCTCATTGAAGGGGCTTCTTCGGTCGGTTTTCCTCTCCTCCCTCCTGCTTTATGATGAAAAAACGCATTGTTGTCTAACCGTGCATCCACAATCTTGATTATGAGATTTCTAAAAAACCGAATACACTCTTTAATAAGCTGATTCAAACAAAATTGTTCTCTTTGCCTGGGTTTTTTTCCGCCCCTGTGAAGGGTAGTGCCTAACGCCTCCTGGAAAGTTCATTTTACTAGAACCAGCGACCGCCTGATGGGCTACCTTGAATGCCTTCTTCTCTCTGAGGACGAACTAAAGCTCCTTTTGCGTGTATTTGGATTAATCTACGTAAAAGCGCCTTTCGCGTGTATTTGGATTAATCTACGTAAAAGCGCCTTTCGAGTGCCTTTTGATCCGTTTCTGTAAAATGAGGAACCGGCCTCGCGGGAAGGAAAACACGAAGTCAGTCAAGCGCGGGTGTGGGGGGAGACAATGTTAATCAACTTAACAATAACCCACAGCCTTCGGACCAACTGTCAGGCCCTGCGCGCGCTGGCCATTTATAGTCCGCAGGGCCGCTCCCTTTGCAGTGAGGAGAGGTTTCGTGGTGCGCGCCACAACCCTGGGAAACGCGATGCGTACGCCTCTGCGAGGAAAGACAAGGTGACAGGACGAAGTCGCCCTCTTTCAGGGCCGTCTTCGCCCCAAATCTGTGAACGGCTGAGCTCATTTGCATTTCGGGTTTGCAGGTGCATTGTGGGTAGCGCCTAGGCAAATGCGGCGGTGACGCGAGCAGGTGCGGGGGACGCGGGGGACGCGGGGGGGGGGGGCAGGACGGGCCGGGCCGCTGCGGGTCCCCGGCCTCGCGGCAGCCGGTCCTGCTGGGGAAACGCGTCGGTTTCCCGCGCGTCCACCGCCGCTCCCACGCGGCGCGGCTCTCGCGGTTTTCTCGGCGACTTAACTGTCCTCCCTTCCCGTGAAGACAGAACCAGGAAACGGCTCAGGAGAAAGGCCCGAGCTGGCTTCCCCGTCCCCTGCTGGGACTAGTGAGGAACGCTTTGGAAATTGCCACGGTCGGGGCTGCGATGAGCATTTCAGAGAAAGGGAGAAAAGCTCCCGTTTAAGAAAAGGTTTTCGACAATTGTCCCGGAGAAAAGGGGGTACAGAAAGCTTGGCGACGCCTAAAGTCTCAGCGGACTCTGACTTTTAAACATAGGCATCGTTTAGGAAAGGCAGTAGAGTAGGTTTACGAAAGATAGTAGAACTGCTGTCAAATGCTATGTTTTTATTTTTTAATTATTTTTTTAATAGTTGAAAGATTTTATTCTAATAGCTGTAATTACAGTGCCCGTTTGTTGAAATGAAAACTGAACAAATGCTTTATTTTAAAGGTGGATAGATAATTGCTCCCGTGACGACCTTAATAAATTTGGGGATTTTTGTCTTTTTACTAAGGTGGGAAATTATAGTAATTTTCGTTTGTATAGTAATTTTCACTTTTCTTTATATTATCTCATTGATATTACATTACTGGTATCTTTATCTTTAGAAGTTGGTGGAACACATCACCTTCCCCCCCTTGTAATGCTTATTGCACCTAAAGGGAATCAGGATATACCCTCCAAAATATGCCACTTTGGCATAAAATTGTTTTGAGCTGAAGGCAATTGAGAATCTAGAGATGAACAAAAAAAATCCTTTTTGGAGTTTCCCTTATCTGACCAAATGCAGCAGCTTCTGGGAAATCAGGATGCCATAAATTTCCTCTTTGGGGTGGGTCTACTCATAAATGCCCTCTCTGGGGGGGTGGGTTATGGCCTCTCAGAAGACAGGAAAGACCCCTCAAGACCTATGTAGCTGTCTTATCTCTGTCCTGAAGATCTATTTGTCTTTTCTAAAGAAACCCATTTGTTCTTCCCACAGCACCCTTTCCTCTCCCCTTCTTTTCCCTACTTAGATATACCAGCTCCATACCCTAACTAGCCCTGTTACTCATTCTTGTGCACTCCCACATGTCTAAGCACTTCATACATAAGTACACTCTGCTTCATTTCTGACTACTCTGTCTTTTGTCAGCTTAATTCACAGGCCCCCGGACACTGAACATGACGGTGTAGAGGAAAAGGTTTTTTCTTCCCTTACTGACTTAAAAAGAAAGAACAACTGGAATATCAGAACATGTACTGATTAATGGGTTATGTTGGGGGAGTTTAGCCCTAGCTCTTCATAGAACTGGTCTTAGGCCTATGTCTGCAGTGGACTCTCTTTTATGTTTTATTGAGATTTACCCCCTGCCAAGCTCTGCGCTAAGAGCTTTGCTGGTATTATCTCATTTTGCCCTCAAAACATCTCCATCAGGTGGTTAGGTCAGAGAAAGTAAACAGTTCCCCATGGCTGCGTCCTGTAGAAGGTGGAGCAAGTGCCTAGGTACTAACATTAAAGAGAGCCGACTCTACTTTGGGTCTTTCTTGAACATCTCTGGGCCTAGAATCTTCTGTGAAATGAGAGATTTGAGCTGGCTTGACTGCCACTTCCCCTGCAAGGATTCGGAGAAGCACAAGTCTGGCGGGCTCAATGAGAAAAGAATTCCCGGGACAATTTTGGTTGGGAAATTCTGAGTTACATAAAGCATAAATTTTTTTTAAATTTCATTTTACCTTTTCTATTATTATCCATTCAGAAGCATTTATCAAAGCCCTCAGGAGAAGCAGAACCCCTAAGACAAAACACAGTCTCCCATCCAGCGGAGTTTATTCTGTACAGAAGATAGACCCTGAGTGAACCAGGGCCAGTACTGAGAGTGTAATAAAAGGGAATCAGGAACATGGGCCAGGGGGATCCCTGGAGACCTGGGGGTGGGTAGGAACTGCCCAAGATATGGGTGAGAGTGGCAGAGACAAGAGCAGAAGCCTGGAATTTCACAAAAACTGGTCAAAGTCCATGCTGAGGCCAGAGCATGATGGAACTAGATGCCTTTTAGGGGATTTTGGACTGTATCCTAAACAAAAAGCTATTGAAGATTTTAATCAGGGCAGTGCTGTTGACATGTTTGCAGAGAACCTTCTGGCTGCTTTGTAGAGACTAGGTTGATGGAGACAGAACTGTTAAGAGACTGGTAGTATTTTGGAGAAGTGCTGGTGATGCTTGGCGACCAGAGTGAAAATGGGGCAAAAGTGTACAGATTCGAGAGCAGGTTCAGAGATGTAATTGCGAGAAGTAAGGGAAAGAGAGGGGGCAGAGAGAACGACCCGATTTCTGGCTTGTGCTGTGGGGTGGATACTGGTACCAGTGCCTGGAATACGGTACAAGCAATATCGACATGGAGAATATTTATGAGGTGGTGGCGACAGGGCTGTGTTGACACCCCTGAGCTCCATTTGGGAGCCGACCTTGTGAGCCCCTGAAATAAATAGTAGGCAGCACTTGTCGGAATGTCTCTTGGAGCCAGGGTTCCGCAGAACACACTCCGGTCAACGTTGGATTAGCTGTTCTCAGAGGTCCCTTCCAGCTCAAATAATATCTTTTCCCACAACGCTAACGATAACCAGAAAGTAAACTGCATTGCCTAATGTTTAAATAAACTTTTCAGTTCAAGTGGAAGAAAGACGCAGAATGTGCACAGTTGGTGCATTTTTACACAGTGAGCACACCCCGTCACCACTGCCTAGAACAACCGAACGCGTTGTCACAGAAGCCTCCCCTGAGGTCTGAGTTTTAAGCGTGCAAAGCAAACACAGGGAGGCTGGAGCAGGGGGTGGGGGGGCCCGCTGGGCTGAACCGTCACTTCCATCTGCCCTCTGGGATGGCTTCCGCCCCAGAACTCGGTGTGAAGAGTGGCTTGGACGTCAGGTCACCACCCATCGCTGTGCACTGCGAGTGCACCAGAAGTCAGGTGCTCCGGGCCACGTTCCCTGAAGAGGGTGTTAGTGACCCATAAATGAAGGGAGGGACCTTCATCCAGAGCTGGCCTCACCTGCCAAGTGGCCTTCCTGCGAAGCTCTCAGGAAGGAGGGAAGGGCTCCCATCCATCTCCGAATGACCTCCAGCCCTTGATCCCTGAGGTTAACAAGGGCAGAGCGCAGGGGTCAGCACGCAGATAGGGTTAATGCGTGCATGAGAGCCAGCGCTGCTTCCTGCCTGGGGAGTAGACTGCAGGTGCCCAGGCCTCCTGGCAAGCAGTGCTCACTGGCAGTATGGTGTCATGACCTGAATAGAGGGAGGGAGGGAGGGAAGGAAGAAGGGAGGGAGGAAGGGAGGGAGGGAGGGAGGGAGGAAGGAAGGAAGGAAGGAAGGAAGGAAGGAAGGAAGGAGGGAATTCATTTCCTGGGCTGAAAGAGTCCTCTCTTGCACTTTCCATAGCTGCTGACCCTATTTCCAAAGTCTCATCCTCAGAGAAGCTTTTCTTGACCCCCAGACAAGGTCAGGCCCTCTCACGCAGCCCCTTCTGCCTCTTCCTAGCACTGCTGCCATCAGCAACCAGGAGCCCCCGGGCCTGTGGGGAGGCTGGGTACGGCAGCCTAAGAACAGGGCCAGCTGCAAGCTGGACTTCCTGGGGGCGAGTCTCTGCTCCGTCTACAACTCCCTAGCAAGTTACTGAACTTCTCCGCGCCTCAGTCCCTTTATCAGCTGAGTGAGGATCATCAGAGTCACGCCGTGAAGGTTAGAAGGGAGGACATCCCATAAAGTGCTTTGTGCAGTGCGGTGCTCAAAACACGCAGGCCGGGTGAGTGCGCGAGGGAGGCATCTGTCTGGCTCCTCTGCCTGAGGGGTGGTAGGAGGTTCTGTGACATCTGAACATCTGGGGAGAGAGGTGGAAAAACAAGCAGGGGCTTGGGGGTGGGGAGAATGGTGACAACGAAGGTGAGGCTGGGACTTTTAATGCACATTCCATCGTAGGGTAGGGACCGACTTGGCTTTTCTCTGTAGAAAATGCTTCTTAGCGTTCGCCTAAGTTAGAGCGAATCTGGCCTCGGGAGTAAGAAGCCATTGTTTTAATATAAATGTTCTTTCTGCTCGCTTCTGTCATGGGAACCTGAGTGGGGTCAACTCAGTGGACTAGATCTGGCTGGCTTCGGGGCGACGCTGTCTGCTAACCTAGTGGCTGGAGGAGTGAAGGGGCTGGGGCTGGCCTCAGGGTGTTTACGTTTGATTCCTACAGATGTGCATAGTCGGGCACATTATCATGGACCCCCCTCACACACACACGCTGGAAAGTTCTTCCCTAATTCCCTCTTTAACTTTAAATGTTTATGGATTTGGTCTCATCCTACATGAAAATATTTTTACGGCTTGGGGAGGTGGAAGCAGGAAGGAATTTGGGAACAAATACATTGGGTCGTTTATTTTCTGGCCCGGTTCAGGTGTGGTTTTGAAGACAGTGGGGATCTGTCAGGTCTACGGTCTGTCAGTTCCCTAGACCACGTCCAGCCCTGTAATTCTACGCCCTAATAGAATTTATACCATTAGGTATTCCAGTAGTGACTTGCAAAGATTGCTTTGAAGGGATTACAGATGGTTCTGTAAGTATATACTTTTAGGAGAACATAATGCAATTTGCTTTCTAGCCCAAAGCCCTAAAAATAATTAGGTAGGAGTTCAGACAAGTGTTAAAAGGCGGTGGTTTCTGGTGAATCCAAACAGTTTTTAGAAATCAATTTCATTTCTCATCAGAGGGGGGCCCACCTTTTAGCTTCCTTATGGTTTATTGGGTAGTAAAGCGCAGCCGTGCCAGCACTGAGCAAGGCAGCAGTGAGAAAAATCGGTGCAACGTTCCAAATTCGAATTAAGAATAACAGAGTGAGAAGGAGGGATTCCAGAACGCGGGAGTGAGTGATGTAACCGAGACGTGTGTGCTTGCCTTTGGGGGTTCTTCCTTGGTCAGCTTTGCCTAGCTCCTGGTGGCCTCCTGCACCCCTCAGCGTTCCTTGACTTGTGGACGCATCTCTCCAGCCCCACCTCCATCCTCATCTCTCCTCTCGTAAAGACACTTGTCCCTGGATTTAGGGCTCATGCTAATCCAGGCGGGTCTCATCTTGAGAGTCTGAACTGTATCTCTAAATATCCTTTTTCCAAATGAGGTCACATTCTCGGGTTCCCAGCAGAGATGTCTTTAGGGGGTGGGGGACGCCACCATTCGACCAGCATGGGAGGTCAGGAGGAGGAGGTGGGTTCTGGAGCAAGATGGTGTGTCGCCGGCTATTGTGATCTAGAAAGACCCAGCGATTCTGCTACAGTCTCACAGACAAGCGCTGTCTCATTCCCCCCAAAATCTGCTCGAGTCACCTTGGCTTCTGTCGCAGCACAGTCCTGAGAGCAACCAGAGAGCCAAGGTCACAATCCCGAGGCGCAGTTCAAGCACGATGTTTCCTCAGGGAGCACGGCCGCACCTGAAGGCAGGGCCACATTTTTCTCATGAGAACTGGATGACACCTCAAACCTTCACCCCAGAAAACCACCGGCCCACTTCACGCCACGTGGCATGATGAACAAGGTGTGGGCCTGGCGTTTTCAAGGGCGCCAGAGAGCTGAGAGCAGGGAAGGCACAGAGACAGCAGGGCCTGCTAAGGAGGTGGCAGAGAACTTCTTTCTCAATAGGGTTACGTTCTGAGGTATTGGGGGTCAGGACTTCAACGTGACTTTCTGAGAAACAGTTCAAGCCATAACGACATGCCAAAGCTGGAGCCTGATTCTCATCTTTCCTCCCCAGCAAACCAAACTGACAATGAAATGATTCACTTCCTCTCCCTTGTCTCTTTCTTAAAAAAAAAAAAAAAAAATCGTATGTCATACACCTTGGTAAGTGATAGGATTGGGTACGTCAGAAAAGTTCTGGACAGAGGGCCTGGTGCCCGATGGGGACCAATCCTGGACGGTTACAGAGGACAGAGACATGCCAAGGAAGTGACCAGTGGGGGCGACACCTCTGCAGGAAGTTGAAGTGTCGGCCTGCTCGCTGCCACGACCATTAAAACGCTTCAGGCTCTTCATCTGGAGACTGTGCCAGCCCATAAATTGTAGTAGCCCGAGCTACTGCGTCAGCCAATGTCATTTGAAATCCTGGAGGCTTGAAACCTCATAAGTGCAGTGATCATGTGTGTGCTGAGAGTGTGCGTTTGTGTGTGCTGCCTACGTGTATACGAGGTCGAAACTTGGGTGTCATGATCCCATCAGTTGATTGTCCCAGGACTGCTACCGATGTCCTGTGCTGTAAGGGAAGCCTCGTAACCTCGGGCCTGTAGAGTTGAATCTGACAGTGAATTCCATGGCAGCGCTTTAAGTGCTTTTCTCCTTGTCATGACGCGTGGAACTCATGGGTTCTTCATCCCCGCAGACCTCTGCTGTGCCCTCTGGACACAGGCCTTTGCCTATGAAATGTGAGTACCGAAAGAGAAAGCTAGAGAAATGCTGGGCTGTCACTGCCATCTGGAGCCGGAAACAGGAAGAAACGATTTCTTAAACAGAGGGGAGACAGAGAAGGGGTGGGAGAGACAGACAGACAGACAGGCATGTACCAACACGAGTCAGAAAGCCCATAGTCCAGTCAGTGTTCCCCACGGGCCTAACCTCGAAAGTAGAGTTTGGGTGAATGATAAAGATCATCTTTCTAACAGGGGGCTGGAATACGAGTAGAGATAGCACAAAAGGTGTTACCGGAAAAGTTAAGAACCAGTAGGAAAGGTTCTCTTATGTATTATGAGTTAATATCAATTTCAAAATTTGTTCGAGAGATGTGTCATCTTAAAGTCAGCACTTCGGCAGTTTCAAACGTATCCACACACACGAAGATGTATTTTCTATCAAATGTGTGCAACCCAGGAGTCTGTAATCACCCGGCGATGACATCATCAGTGAAAATCTCAGATGCCTTGGAGCTACCTTCCCAGGGAGAGAAATGGTGGTGTCTGCCGGGTCGCCAGATTAGTATGGAGATCGGTGGGGTTTTAGAGGTCAGGCCACTCATCTTAAGGCTTGGCTAGTAGACCTTACAGAATTAGGGAGCTAATCGACTATCTATGTACTTACCTCTTTACTTAATAAGTGGGTAAGATGAAAGTTAATTGTAGCAGTGGAATTAAAAAGCAGCTTTAGAGACGTAGCTCAATACGTGTGGAGGTTCAAGGGTAAAGGAGAACTTAACCAAATCCTACAACCCCAGAAGCCGCGACACCTGCCGTGGAACGAGGGTGGAAACAGACATGCAGGGTTTCCGGGTAAACTCAGATTTTTTTTTCCATGTGGCGAGGGTCATATTGACATTTTCCGTGTCAGATTTAGCCAGTAGGTAAGACTTTCGTGGGCAAAGGAGAATTTTAAAAACATGGCCAGTATTTCTATCATTAATTTAGTAATTCAACAATAAAAATTTACTGGGTTCTCGCTAAAGGCTGTGTGCACTGTTAAGCGTACGTTTTCAGCAGGTGTGACTTTTAGAGGCTTGCGATTTTAATTATAATTTTCTTACATTCGAAGACAGTGCTGCTTTGTTTTTGTTTTTCTTGTGGAAAACCCGTCTGATTTTGTAATGGAAGATTTACTTTTCAGAAGTTCACTTTAAGGAAACTAAAAGAAATTCTATTCTGTCTTAGGTGGGAGATGTCTACACTGAGTGGTAATATTAATATGCACCTAAGCAGCAAAAATACTTGCCGGAGATCTAGCACATAAGTTTAAATTACCAAATAGCATTGTGTTTTAAAGTATATTCTTTCTTTTACTTTTTTAAATGAGGTAATTTATTATTATTATTGTTATTATTGCTGACACTCAACGAAATTTAGTAAGTTTCAGGTGTACAATTTAACAGTAAAGCATATATATGTTTATATTATATATATATTTAATATATATTATATGTATTTAATATATATTACTATATATATATTTAATATATATTGCATTGTGTGTTTACTGCCCACAGTTAGATTTCTTTCTGTCACCACATATTTGACCCCTTTTACCGCATCTACTTCACCCCTCCCCTTCCCCCTCTGGTAACCACTAGTCTGTTTTCCATGTCCGTGAATCTCTGGTGGTTTGTCCTGTTTGTTTGTTGCTTTTAGGTTTAGATCCCACATGTAAGTGATCTCATGTGGTTTTCAACTTTTTCTGTCTGGCTTATTTCGCTTAGCATGATTACCTCTAGGTCCATCCATGTTGTGGCAAATGGCAGTATTTCACCTCTTCTTATGGCTGAGTAATATTCCATTGTATCTATGCACCACAGCTTCTTTAGTCAATCAGCTATCGCAGGACACTCCAGTTGCTTCCATGTCCTTGGCCACTGTGAATAATGCTGCTATGAACATCCGTGTGCAAATATCTTTTCGGATATGAGTTTTCAAGTCTTTGGGGTAAATACCCTGTAGAGGGATTGCTGGATTATGTGGTAGATCAATTCTTAGTGTTTTGAGGAACCTCCATGCTGTTTTCCATAGTGGCTGTACCAATTTGCAGTTCCACCAGCAGTGTATGGGGGTTCTTATTTTTCCACCATCTTCTCGAACGTGTATTACTTGTCCTTCTGATAACAGCTATTCTAACAGGTGTGAGATGGTATCTCATGGTGGTTTTGATTTGTATTTTCCTAACAGCTAGCGATGCTGAGCATCTTTTCACGTTTGTTGGCCATTTGTATGTCCTCTAGGGAGATGGGTCTGTTCAGGTCTTCTATCTAGTTTTTGATTGGACTATTTGTTTTTGTTGTTGTTATTGAGTTGTTTGAGTTCTTTGTATATTTTGGATACTAGGCCCTTATTAGAGGTGTGCGTGTGTGGTGATAGACAACAGTCGAGTTCCATTCTTTTGCAGGTGGCTTTCCAGTTTTCCCAGCACCATTTATTGAAGAGGCTTTCCTTTCTCCACTGTAAGTTTTGGCTTTTTTGTCAAAAATGAATTGCCCATATAAACATGGGTTTATTTCAAGACTCTCGATTCTGTGCCACTGGTCTGTGTGTCTGTTTTTCTTCCAGTACCATGGCCATTTTGATTATTGTTGCTTTGTAGTATAATCTGAAGTCGGACAGAGTGATGCCTCCAGCCTCGTTCTTTTTTCTCATAATGGCTTTGGCAATTCAGGGTCTTATGTGCTTCCATACAAATCTGATGATTTTTTGTTCTATTTCATTAAAAAATGCCAATGGGATTTGATGGAGATTGCATTAAATCTATATAATGCTTTAGGTAATAAGGTCATTTTAACTATGTTGATTCTTCCAATCTAAGAACACAGAATATCTTTGCATTTCTTTGTATCTTCTTCAATTTCTTTTCATAGGGTCTTATAGTTTTCATTATATGGGTCCTTCACATGTTTTGTTAGATTTATTCCTAGGATCTACAGCCATGCCACCCTGAACATGCACGATCTCGTCTGATCTCAGAAGCTAAGCAGGGTTGGGCCTGGTTAGGACTTGGATGGGAGACGACCTAAAAAGACCTCGTGCCATAGGCGTTTAAAAAAAAAAAAAGATTTATTCCTAGGTATTCTATTCTTCTTGTTGCAATTGCAAAGGAATTTTTTTTTCCACTTATTTTTCTGACAATTCATTATTAGAGTCTATGAATTTTTGAACATCGATTAGTATATTCTTTCTTAAAAGAGAGAAACCATATCCTAAGAAATCTCTGTCCGAGTAGAGACTACATCTTCGCATTACCCATAGTGCCCTGCTCAGAGCATAGACTGTAAAATATACTCAAAACATATTCTTTGAAGGAATGTTTGATTTGAGTATTCAAATCTGAAAGTGCCATTTCTTTACTTATGATTGTCAAATTTTTTTTAATGACATTGTCTCTGCTTTCGGTGATAATTAATGCTTAGTTCAGACTGCAGGGTTTGGATAAAGAAATCTGAACAATAGCTAGACAAGACAAAGCCTGTTAAATCTTATGCAGGCTTCTCCGTCTGCTAATGTGGTTTAGAATTATACGTTAGGAGCATTGCATACCAGAAGAATATTGATTGCATTTCACATAATGCAATTTACAGTTAATAAGATGGTTAGGCTGGTCCAGGGCAATATTTGTTTTGTTCAATAACGTTAGACAGAAAACATACATTTTAATAAATACTGCATGAGAACAATCCTTTTGGGTGAACTTCAAGGAAATAAATACACTACCATATGGCCACACATCGGCGGATTTTCACATTGCTAAACTCTTTAAAGATATATGTTCTCAGTAATTCATCGCTTTATAACTAGATTCCTTTGAATGGCTCTTGTTTTCATACGAAAAACTTTTGGTATTTTGTGTGTGTAACCTTTACGATCTAAGGATAATTGTTATAGGATAGAACATACAACATGATCCCATTTGTTTAAATATACATACACATCTGTAGGTACACACGCGCACACACACACACACACAAAACTCTGGAACACTGACTTCTGGAACATAACCACATGGTAAAGAGCAGGGAAGAATGAGAATATAAGGCATTTTTACATTTCGAGTTCCACATTTCAGTGATATTTGAATTTTTATAATAGACATATATTACTTTTGTAATCAGAGAAAGAGACTTTAATATATGGAGCTGCAGTTAATGACATGACAAATATAAGTAGCATTTCAAAGAGCTTGAAAGCATTCTAGTTGCAGAGTCACCTGTCAGAGCCGCTTCCTGCTTGCATGTACAAGGATATATGTGGCAGCCCTGCCCGAAATGGCAAAAGATCCGCCACCCTTGGAAGTCCATCATCAGGGGGAGGGGAGGAGGCCACGGGAACATGCGTTTGTCTGCACAGACCAGGGATGCAGGGCCAGAAGCTGGTCACCCGGAGGGGGCCTTTTCCATCTTGTACTGCGTGCCACATGGTAAAAAATAAATTAAAATATTAAGAGGCTATATTTAGCTTCACAAACCACACCTACAGGTCAAGACAGGCCGGGAGCCTGATGGGATTTGGGGTGTCTGGCTGTGTTCTTCCCGCAAACAGGGCTTCTCAAACCACTGATGGTGAAAGAGCAGCTTCATTTTGCCTTTTTTATTTCCCCAGTGCCTTGCAGACTGATACTTTAATAAAATCAATAAAAACGAATTACTGGGAAAATGAAATTAAAAAACAACGAAGTCTTCCAAAACTTCAGGGCCTGATATTTTTATTATTAGATTGAACAGACATAAAATTCCTTTGTCAAATTGCTTTCAAACGGTGGTTCTCCACTGGGGCGGGAGCTGCGATTGGACCCCCAGCGGACATTTGGCAATGTCGGGGGACATTTTTGGCTGTCACAGCTGGGGAGAGTGGTGTTTACAGTGTTTAGTAGGTGGAGGCCAGGGACGCCGCTAAATGTCCTGCAGTGCCCAGGATGGACCCCACACCACGGAGTCGTCCGGCTCGAGATATCACTAGTGCCGATATTGCAGATCTCTGCCTTAAAAGTTTTTAAGTGGGTGATCTCAGTTTTCGTATTTCTCTCTTGGCAAACTGGTCACATGTTTGGACGTTGGCCCACAGACCAGAGTCCGAGAAGACTGCTCTGATGTTCTTATTTTGAATCTGACGCAGGACCTCGTGAGCAGAATTCTCTAGTCCGTGACGTTCGTGAGGCTTCCACATCAACCAGCACAGGAAAATGGAGCTTAGTGATGCAATCAAATGAAACATTAAATTATTCCCTGCATGTGGTGAGACCAGGTCTGGAAGCCCAGCTTGTCACTTCCCAGCTGTGTGAGCCTGAGAAAACTAGTTAACATCTCTGGGCCAGAATGGGAAGATGGCCTCGTTTCGTAAGGCTACTGTGGAGATTAAACATAAATCATCGGTTTCAAGAGCATCCGACCCCAGTGGCCCCCAGTGTCACACCTTAGGTGAGTTCTCTCCTGAACTCTGTGGAGGGACTGCGACCCAGGTCACTGAGAGTCCCAGAGCATCGCTCCTTCTGACTCTTTTCATTCCTGCGATGGGGCCTCAGGTGACACACCTGGCATTCTCCTCTCCTTAGAGAAGAGTGGGGCGGCCAGACTGTGAATGAGTGAGGGGCGGGGCCTCCTCTCCTGAGAAGAGTAAATGAAACTGCTTTGTAAAATGGAAAGTACTATGCAAATGGGACTAATCACTCATTTATTGGGTCCTTACTGGGTGACCTTAATATAAAGCAGTGAGAAAGGAAACTAGGAGAGAGAGAGAAAAAAAGAAGAGGCCCCCATGAAACTTGTCACAAAAGGATGCATTTTGTGAGACCCAAAGCGGCTTGAACCAAGCTCCCATTATTTCTGACAAAAAGATGATCGAGGAGGAAGGGAAAAGATGATTTGTGAAGAAGCTTCTCGTACAGCTCCTGAAGCAGCCGCAGCGCAGCCGGCTCAGGCTTTGGCGGACACGATTGGGAAGGATCTTACCCAGCAAAGTCCAGATCCACCTTGAAAAGTGACTGTCCAGCTGACTTTGTCCTCCTGCCCAAACCTGGAGCAGCAGGGCCACACAGCTGGCCCTTGGCACTGCCGCCTGAGCCCCGGGGAACCAGAACGCAGACCCTCACCTGTTCCTGTCACAGGAGCAGGGAGAGGGGCAGAGGTGGCCGTGGGCCGAGTGTCCTGGGTCTGGTCCATCAGGACTTGCTGCCGTAGAGGAAACGAGACTGAGCCAGAAGCAGGGGCGAAGCTGGGGCGGTCCCTCCCATGGGGCAAAAAGGCCCCTGTCGGTGACGCCTGAGGTCTGCCTGAGCAGGAGGGTCCCTGCTTCCCCAACTCTCTTTCTTGAGAACACTTTCCTCTCTTTCATAATTGCTGTGTATGAGTCACGCCCCGGGTTTTGCAGAAGCTGTGAAGGAGGACCTGTCCGGGGCTGCTCTCAGTTTGCGTTCTGAGTAAGTGGCAGGTGCTTTACAGAGGCAGCTGTGCCCTGGGCTGTGGCTTGGATGGGGGTGGGGGGTAGGTAACAAGCACCACACCGTACAGTCCAGAGGCTGCAAGGTACCACACCGGAGACAGGGATGGATGGGGAAAGGTATGAGCGAATAACAAATTCCTTAACTACCTGTAGCTTCCTGGGAGGCAAGACCTGTTCTGTTCCAAATCCACAGTATTTCAGCCGCTCTTCACGTCTGCAGCACCCACAGCATCTTGGCTGCTGTCAGTGGAGGGGCTGGAGAAAGATGGCTCACCGATCACCTTCTGTACCCAAGGCACCTGCACACCCTGGGCACGCGAAGAGAGTTAAGATGGAATTTCTCTTCCACAGACACCCACAGCCTGGACAAGGACACGAAGTAAACTAATAATGAACACACATGAGTCAAGC
Source organism: Cynopterus sphinx (assembly GCA_030015415.1). Taxonomy (NCBI): domain Eukaryota; kingdom Metazoa; phylum Chordata; class Mammalia; order Chiroptera; family Pteropodidae; genus Cynopterus; species Cynopterus sphinx. The sequence continues at coordinate 2,536,295 of CM057393.1, forward strand.
GCTATAAAAACGCATTTAACGAGGATTTGGGAACAGAGAGGGAGCAGCCGATGAGTGCCCAGGAACAAAGAAATGGTCCTTTATTCTTCCCTGCACGCTCCTGGCACAGGCACTCCACGTTCAAGGCCGACGCTGGCTGATACCGTGCCCTGACTGCGGAGCAAACACTTCTTCATTTTAGGGCTTTTTCATTTAGATGCAAACGATATCAGGTTTCGCCACCATGGTAGAACATGCAGGCTTAAACTGTACCCATCTCACTTACCCAGATCTTCTCGTGATACATCATAAAAACGTCTTTTTACCCAGCACATGCTTTGTGTCACTATCTAACATATCTTACAGCCTGTGCCTTTCATTTCCAGCGGCAATTCATTCATGCAGATGTTCCTGCAGATCGTTACATCTGTGTACTCTCGGACCAGGCATAATTGGAAGATGAATCTACAATCCATCCATCCCAGCACATACCCACACAACACTTGAGATTTCTCTCTATTTAAAAAAAATTATAGCTGAGAATACTTATATATAAATGAGTATCTATGATCTATGGATATATATACTTATACATAAATAAGTACATAGTGATCTATGTATATATGAGATACATAAACATCGTGTAAATGTTATGTGAATATACTCATATACCCGCCTTTTTTTTTTGCATGTTAATTTTATATAATTTTTTTTTCTATTAAATCAGGCTATGGGTGCTCTCTCCAAGGTTGAGTGCTTTTCAGATGAGCCTGTGACTCAACTTTGCCATGATGAGGTATTCTGGGGGCTTTTAAAAGTAGGGAGGCATTATTAAAATTAGTAAAAACGGGATCATCAGAGTCATGAAAACCGAAAGCACAAAAAAGTCATTTTTAGCTTCTGATGGTTGGATGAAACTTTTCTATTCACTGGCTTCATGATTCATAAGCATCAAAGTCAAGGAAACTGTGGTGACATAATTTTGCAGTCACAATTTCTGAGTCTCAGAAATGCATTCAGCTGAATCAAATGTTGTATTTTTTAAAATTTAAAATGGGTAAAATATAGATTCATGGTTTTAGAGTCAGAATCAGCTGAATGACTGGAAAGAGCCTTTGAGAAAATGTGTTCCAAACCCGTCATTTTACAGATGAAGACTATCAGCATACAGCTGGTTGTGACCGGCAGATAGACCCCTTCACCGCCCTGGGCTCAGCTTACTGATCTGTGAAATGACAGGCCGGGCTATGTAAACCCTTGATCCTCTCCCACCAGGACACTGCGGAATCCTAATAAAAGGTTGATGAACGGTACTAGCGCCCGGAGAGGCTGGCTGATGAGGCTGAGATCACATGGCTCGTCAGGGACAGACACGTGTCTTCTGGCTCCCAGCCATCACTCCTCATGTAGAATAGGCTTAGACTAAAGACCTGGAATTCTGTAAAAGTACAAAGAGATTAACGAAGAAAATACCAGAAGAGAAATAAATAAAACACCAAGTCAAATGCACTCCTATTTACATTTCAGTTGTCCTCACATCTACTTTTTAACCATAGACTGGCTTCCCGGAGACATTCGGCTTGTTTTCCTGGAGAACCAGGAATCTTCGGGCACAGTGCCAACCAGTATCCTGGCCTCCCCTGCTGCAGAACAGACGCCTCCAAAACCAGAAGGCTTGCAGCGATCCATTATGACCTCTTGTTGTGTTACATTGCATCCCCCAAAAGGCAAGCCCTAAAGCCCAGCACCTATGAATGGAACTTATTTGAAAATAGGATCTTTGCAGATGTCATCGAATTAAGATGAGGGCATCGGGGTGGCCCTAAACCCAGTAAGACCAGTGTTCTCATAAAGAGAGGGAAATTGGGACACAGAGGCACAGAGGGAAGAAGGCCACGTGGAGATGGAGGCAGAGATTGGAGTGAAGCGGCCACAAGCCACGGAACACTCGGGGCCACCAGAAGCTGAAAGAGATGAAGGAGGACCCTTCCCTAGGGGAGTCAGAGGGAGCACGGCCCTGCTGACACCTCGATTGTGGACTTCTAGCCTCCAGAACTTCGAGAGAATGAACTCCTGTTGTTTTCAGGCACACGGTTTACGGTGCTGGGGTAAAGCAGCCCGCGGTCGTTCACAGGCCTCTCCTGTTTCCTGGCTTTGGGACCTGGAGGAGCTCATGAAGCCCCCAGGGGTTCTAAGTGGCCAGGAGAGCGTCTTCGATCCGGTTTCCCTGGAACCTGCCTCACCTGGAAGAGGCACGTCCCCTCCCTTTGCATCTCTTAGTGCAGCTGTCGCACCAGGTGCTGGGACTCTGGGCGATGAGGAAAGATTCTCCCCGAAGGCCTCACCATTCTTTCATCCCAAGAGCCTTCACTCAGTGCCTCCTGGGGGCCTACGGTGTGATGGCTGCTGAGAACAAGGAAACAGGCCGGGATTTTAGGGGTTCAAAGGGAAAAAATAAAACGCCTACGGTCCAGGGAGATGGAGTCGAGAAGCCCCCCTCATCCTTGCTCTCCCTTTCTCCTTTCTGAGCTGTGGGAGGTGTAGGAGTGGGGGGAAGAGACTTGAGATCTCTTGTCCTTTGTTTGCTTGTTTGTTTGTTTTTCTCTATAGATTTTATTCTTTAGAGCAGTTTCAGGTTCACAGCAAGATCGAGGGGAAGGCACAGAGGGTTCCCATACACCTCGCACACGCACAGCTCCCCCAGTGTCGGGACCCCCACCAGATGGTACGTTTGTTACTGTGGGGCAACCTGCGCTGACACGTCCTCAGCACCCGAAGTCTGCCGTCGACGTTAGGGTTCGTTCCGGGGGTTTGGGCGAATGCACCGTGTCGTGCAGCCATGATAACGGCTTCCTACGGAGCAGTCCTGCTGCCCCCCAAATCCCCTTGTTTATCCACCCCCCCCATGGGAACAGCGGCTGATTTAACTGTCGCCACAGTTTTCCCTTTTCTAGCCAGAACTGATCTGTTTTACCTGGTGGCTTCTATTTAAGATTTCGCTTAAAGACCAGGTGATGCTGCTTGAAAAGAAAGAAAGAAAAAAAAAAATGATTTTAAGTGGATGGGCAGTGTCTTGACCCCATCCCGTGGTGAGACTCGATGTCTCATCCATAAAACGGGGCGAACGAGGGCTCCTGACGTAAACACCACCACGTTTTGCAGCAGCTGCACGCAGTGGGGCCTCAGCCAAGGGGCACTGTGTCCCCCTGTGTCCCTCTGGCCCCGCTCAGCGCCAGGCTCTGCCCGTCTTGTCTCCAGAGTTCTAGAACCTCACCCTTCTCTCCGTCCCGACTACAACATTCTAGTTTAGGCTCCACGTGATTCCGCGTGTCTGAAAACCAGGATCAGGCCACATCCCCTGTCCCCGGGACCACCGTCTCGCTCCCCTGAGCGGCCTCGCAGCCAGCCTCCCAGAGGAGCAGAAGAGGGTGACTGAGTAGAAGCTGGGGGTGAAAGGAATTTTCACTGAAGAGGAGTCCCGAGTCTCAGAGTTGGTGACAGTGTCACCAAGGAGAACGGAGGACACAGGAAAGCAAGCAAAGCAGACTCCTGCACTTCGGCGTTGGCCAGCTCAGGTTGTGGCATCTGGGGGACTGGCGGCTGCGGACATGGGGCGGGCGGCTGGACACGCGCCTCAGGCTTCCGTGAGTTGTTTTGACCCATCCCCAGCTGATGATGTTTCCATCTGCCCCTTAAGGGGGCATCCACGTCCTCCTAGTTTTGATTTCTTGGGCAGGGGTAATTCGCTCTCACTCACGTCCTATTTGCGAGACAGTTCTGTGTGACCTGCCATCTCGTGTGATATTTTACTGAGGAAATGCCACATGTGTGCATCCGAGCTATTAACTTAGCTTTTAGCTGAATTGATTAGTTGTTAGTTTTGATATCATGTATGAATACATATTGCAAGTATAAAAGATTTTACTTTAGATACAAGCGATAAAATCAGAGATTCTTCAGAGGAGGAAAATTTGAGATCGTATATAATCCAGTGCCCTCAGAATACCAAGTGATTCAGCGTGCATTGATGGAGCATCCTGCACGTATATATCTGTATGCAGAGTGATAGGGAGGGAGGGACGGGGAAGGGATGAGTAAGAGATGGAGATAAAGAGAATGTTGTAAAATATTAACATTTGGGGAGTCTCAGTGAGGGATATATGGGAATTCTTTGTATTATTATTTTATAACTATTTTCTGTCAATTTTTTTTTCAAAACAAAACTAAAACAAAAATGTTAGTTTAATATATGCTGTATTTACCCCATAAAGATCGAAGAGGCGCCAAAGGGGGGGCTAGGAGGTGGGAGGTGGAAGGGAAGCAATAAACACTCAATAGTATTACCGCGAAATTGCTAATCCTGCCACCTGACCCCCTCTGATCCCTTGGATTTCTCAGATGTTTTGAGAAACAATCTTTTCACCTTTCCTGGATGCGAAGACATATAATTGAGTAAATCAGAACAGAAAATGAAAAGATTCTTTTACTGCTACCATGATTGTGAAACACACATAAATCTCAGCCCAGATGGAATTAATTTGACTAATGCAGATGTGAGATCAAAATTAATAGGACTACGGGCCTCTGGTGATCTGTGCTTGTTCGGAGCACTCTTATCAAATGCTCCTGGGGACACAGGACACATGTCATTGCTAAGATACCTGGAGGGGAAAGTGGTGCGTCCCAGGAGGGGATACTAGAGGTCATGTGCTGGCCGTGCTTAGAGAAACCTGATAAAGAAAGCTCGAGATACCAACCACAGGGCTTAGGCTGTGCCAACGGGAACCTGACCCACGAGCCTCTTACAGAAGCGAGCGCCCAGGCGGAGGCACAGATGGGGCTGGCCATTCGGTCCCGATTTGTATCAGGGGACTAGAGGCTTATGGGTGATCCCCTGTCTCAAAGCAAACAGAGAATACCCTTAATTAGGTCTGTTCAACCTCGCCAGGAAGACAGTCGGGGGAGGCTTGTTTATTCAGTACGTATTGAATAAATACCTTCAACAGATGAGGCACACTCAAAGGATGGAAAAGTGCAGAATAAGATACATAGGATCTGTGCCACCAGGTGGCTCATGGTCCGGACACTGCTGACCAAGGAGTTTTCATGGAGCTCAGCTTCCCTTCCGATACGGGGAACCCTCTCTGTCTCAGACGCAGGCCGTGAAGGTGAAATGACCTGATGTATGGAAAGTGAGTAGTGACCGCTTTGCAGGAATCAGACACTCAATAGCTGCCCGTTCCCTCTCTCTCTTCTCCGATGCGAGAACCTGAGCTGTCCAGGCTTACCCTGAGTCTTGCCCACTCTGGTTTGCCACCAGGACAGTGCCACGGACCCAACTCTAGGACTCTGCTGCTGTTGTCTTAATCCGGATGTCCTGCGGACGCCAGAACTTGCCCCTATGTACGGCACACCCCACCCCCGCCAAGGCTGCTCGGGTACAGGGCCAGCATTTATTTGGTTAGGAAAGCCACCTAGTTTTAAAATGTGAATATATTTGAGCTGCAACAGTGATTTCAATTTGCGGCTTTACCACGGTCGTGCTGTCAAGCAGTGTTCAGGTTTATTAATTTTATATGCATCAGAGTCTTTGAAATTGTTAGTTCATGTGTGTGGAAATAAATTTTCATGAAATGAACTACAAGCTCCGTTATACAGGACATCTTTAATACCAGAGTAAAAAAGCTTTTAAATTACTAGAATGGCAGGTTTCTGCTATAAATTTGTATAGAAAAGGGGGAAAAGAAAGAATGAAACGACAAGAAAAGGAAAGAAAGTAGGTCTGCAGTACTTTTGGTTATGTTCAGGGAGAAATTTGATCCTGTTTTCCCTGGAACCAGACCCTTTCCCAACCTTGGGGGCACCCTGGGAAGGTCGGGGTTATTCATTTCGACCCCTCTCCGCCCAGGGGCCAAGCTGGAAGGAAGTGGGGAGAGGGTGATTGATACAAAGGCATCTGCTTTGTATCAATGGGCTCCGCCAGGAGGAAACAGGATCTTGAGGCCACGGAGCTGAAATCAGAGCCCAGACCCTCCCTGGATGGAGCTGAGGCTCTGCCGGCTGATCTGGGGACCAGGGGGAGGGACTGAGGTCAGCTGTCCACCAGAGAACCAGGCTCACGGTGCTGTCTCCTTTCAGTTCCTTCCTCCCTCTGCCCTGGGCCTCGAGTCTATGGGAGATGTTACTCGTAGCTGTTTCCAGAACGAGTCTCATCTTCACACAATCAGAACCAGCGATAAGTACAGACTCCCATGGACACCGCGGGAAGAGCAGAGAGAGCATCTGTTGTTGGAGAGGAAATGTGATCAGCCCGACCAGAGCTTGTGTTTTTTGAAGAGGCGTAAAGGTGTACATGATGCCGCTGAAGACTAAGAAGGAAGGAAAATTGAAAAGCAGATTCTTCTAGTCAGGAAAAAGAACATTTTTATCTACATTTTCCCTACAGTTTTTCTGTTCTGTTCTCTTTATACCTTTTTTTCTCTGCCTCAGAATGAATTTGGAATCATCGTTCTGTTTTTGCCAGAAGTATGTCTCCTGTTGTTGCCAGGTGTGACTACAAAGTCAGGACCTTGGTTCCACAAGCCATGCATGGAAATCCATGTCCTTATTTTATTGTCAGCGCATAAACAGACAATATGCACACATATCAAATTATTATGTTGTCCATCTGGAACTAATACAATGTTATATGACAGTATCTCGATTTTTAAAAAGCACGTTCTGTTTGCATAGATTGTCGAATGTGGTTTGGGACTTCGTTGGCAATCTCTGGTTTTACTTGTTGAAATACGGAGTCAGGATTTAAGAACCGATTTCAGAATTTTGCATTTTCAAAATAGCTTACAATTCTAAAAGTCATCATCTATTATATAATAGTTTTTTATTTTTTAATTAATTATTTTAAATTGAAGACACGATTTAAATTGTTTCCCTCGTCTGCCTCCCCCTCCCCCATTATATAATAATTTAATAACATTGTCTGTTCCCCTCCCCATGACCTGAATGAGATGATCACCCGGTTGTCTCAGATTCTTAGCAGCAGGAGCCGGACCCAGGCAGGTCCCCGTGTGCACTATTTTGCAATTAGATGCTTGATAATGATAATGCTTCGAAGTAGGAACTTAGTTTTTAACTTTTTGTTTTTAATATCATGAACCGTGAAAACCGTGAGAAGTGCTTTTTCTTGTTTTACCACTTTAGGCATTGTCAAGTCTCCATTGCGAGCTTGGTTACAGGGAGGAGAGATGCTGCTACATGCATAGCAACAGCCCTCAGCCCCACAGCATGAGCTCACCTGAAACAGCAGGGCAGAACTCAGAGGCTGTGGACTGTGCGGTCCGCGTCGACTGGCCAAGCTGACTCTGGGTGGATTTCTTAACTTAGTCACCCATGAGCGGGCACCAGGGGCTCTGGGTGCTCCCTGAAGTGCCCTGTTTGAGAAATCTGAGGGGAGCACAGTATCTGTTGCTTATTCAGATGCTCAAAGGAGTGCAGCTTGCCCTGCAAAAAAAAAAAAAAAAAAAAGGAGAAAGCCACAATCCCGTGTCTCCTGCATGCCTCCATCAGGTTGTGATGACAAGGTATGTAAGTGCAGCTAAGTCACGCTTCGTCCAGACCTGTTTCCTCCCTTCTTTCTGCTCATGGATCCCCGCTTTTGCTCAGGGTGACAGTGGGCCCAGCCTCAGGCTGAACTCATGATATTTTTTTCCTTTTCTCTTAAAAATTTTTTCAATCACGGTTGACATGCAATATCATATTAGTTTCAGGTGCACAGCATAGTGCTTGGACATTTATATGCCTTACAAAGTGATCGCCCTGATAAGTCTAGTGCCCATCCGGCACCCTACGTGGTTATGGCTGACTATTCCCTGTGCTGTATGTACTTAGCATCCCCGCGACTGTTTTTATAACTGAAAATTTGTACTTCTTAATCCCTTGACCTTTTTCACCCAGGCCCCTAACCCTCTCTGAGATTCATGAAATTTCAAAACCGGTCATGAGAATCTTATTTTCTTTCACTAAATCACCAGCTTCCCGGCCTCCCTTTCACTAACTTCCCTTTTCAGGTCATGGGCATGTGCTCCATTTCTTGCTAGTGACATAATGACATGTAGGAGGAAGTCTGTGGGGAAGCTTCTGGAGAGCTTTTGTTCTTTTTTATGTGCATGTGTGAAAGTAGTGGCTGACTCAGCCCCTTCCCTTTGCTTCCAGCCTTGAAGTTACATGTGATAGTTGGAACTGCAGCAGTCACATTGTCACCTTAAGGTGACGTGCCTGGGGCTGATAGGCCAATAAGCAAAATGGAAAGAGAAAGAGTTGGAGTCCTTAATGCCACCGGTAAGCCTTACCGGCAGACCAATTCTGATGCAGACTGTATCTGAGTTTCTTGTTACGTAAATGACGTTCTTCTGGCCTGAGCCACAGTTGGTGAAGAGTTTCTGCTACTTGCAGCCAAATGATCTTTTCCAGCTTAAAATATATACAGTCAGTTCTGTCTGTTCAAAATGCATTGCTAGTAGCTCAATAGTGTTGTCACTGGGTGACACAGACCCTGTTATCTTGCCAGCCTTCTAAATAGGCTTGCAGGAGATGTCAGGCGGGAAAGGGTGAGCTCTGAACTTAGATAGCATCCTTTCTGGTATAAAGGATAGATTTATTTTGCTTAATAATATTTAAATGATAATATTTAAATAATATTTAAATGAAAGAACAGAAGTAAGTAATCATAGAGGCAAAGAGACTACACCTCACTTCCAACTGAAGTGGGAGTTAATTTTAAGTTTCCATGCTTTTCTGTTCCAAACATTTCTATCTTGATAAATGTTGGTGCTATTTCATCAGACGGCCTACGTACTAACATAAAAGACAAGTCCACTAATTAGGTTTGAATTTCTTGTTTGTTTTATGTTTTTTTAAATACTTGAATAAAGCACTTTGACATGCAAAATGGAAAATTTGAGGAAGAAAAAAGCCACTGACTTGTTAGGATTTTCTCTAGTAAATTTACTCACATGTGTCTGTATAAATCTATATGTTACTTCACATACATCTCTGTATATATTTGTGGTTTCTTTTGGAGAAAGCTTTATTTACACACACCAAAGGTGAAGGGGGTGGGAGTTTGTAGGTTAGCTTTTGCTGTGTAACAAAGCTCTCTAACAGTCAGCGGTTTAAACGGCAAGGATGCCAGCACTCATATGCCCACAGGTCATTGGTCACATTTCCCAGACCAGGAGGCTGGGCTGGGACGTTTTTCTCATGGCAATGACAGGAGGGTAAGATGCAAGAGGGCAAGCCCAAATGCACATGTCAAGCCTTTGCTTGTGTCACATCTGCCAACCTGCCGTTGGCCGAACCGAATCACAGGGCCAAGCCCAACATCTTTACTGCTCGCTGGGAGGGACTGTGGTGTCACGTGGCCAAGTTCACAGGAAAAGGGAGGGCAGCAGGGTTGGAAACTGAGATGCTGTGTGAGGAAAGAGTGGTAACAAGGAACCAGTTTCTGACATTGTTCTGATTTGTTCTTAGAACCTGACAGAACTAAGAAGCAAAGGCACCGCCTTAGGAAGGGGACACTCCTGGCACTCCTACAAGAAAGGGAACACCCTCAGGCTGAAGGCCAATGCTTAGAAGAGTCACCTCAAGGACACTTTTAAAAAGATCACCTCCCTCCTCTATCACATTTAGGACCTTTCTAGTGCTAGGCTAGTGTTTATGTAGAATAAGGACAATTCATTTGTCGTCATTATTGTCATGGCCTCTGCGTTTGCTGGAATTGTACAGAGATTGTATTTACAAGATTCATAGTGTGCTAATGACCATTTTCTTGGACAACAATAACTAAAATAATAGCCATGCTCTTCACAGGCATCCTTGCATTTTATTCTTCACAGCAACCCTGTGGAGTAGGAATTCTTTATTATTCCTATTCCACAGATGAGGAAATCGAGTCCTCGGCACAGCTTTAGCACTCACATGCTTAACAGGGCACACGCCGCTCCTCTCTCTCTCACTCACACTCACACTCACACTCACACTCACACTCACTCACTCACACTCACACACACACACCGTTGTCTCCTGCCATTCTAGTCCAGTCTGGCAGCTGAAGCCGCCGCAGCCTCGCTGACACTGTGAGGTATGCGTGCTGTAATCGTGCGCCTGCATCACACTTTGTGTGCTGTAACTGATCGCCCACCCGGATCACTTTTGAGCACTACCCCCTGAGGACTGGGGCTGTTGGCAGAAGAATGCATTTTACAATGCAAACGGGAATTCTCCTGCACACCTGGCTCTCTTGTGCAGGGACCTCTCTACCCCCGGCTGTGGGCCAGCCACACCCACAGCCTGAAGTCTCACTCCCAGTGACCTATCACCCGTTCCTTCCCTGCAGGTCCCAGCCCCGGGCTCCTTGCTCCCCTGCGCACAGCTGAGGAGTGTGCAGGGGGCTCCTCATGTCCCCAATGCCACGTGAAAACCTTTTATTTTCCCCTCCTCGATTCTCCACTGTTCTGCATCCTTTTCTAAAACCTTTTCTGTTGACTGGGCACATGGAGTGCTGGTTCCAAGAAACGTCCCAGAATTCAAACCCTCCAGGAACATCTTTCTGGACCTGATTTAACCCTTCATTCTCATCCTTTGCTCATCTATCTGAGCAAGGTGAATCTCTGGGCTCTTAATTGCAATTGTCCTTTTCACTGGTTTTAAGCTATACATATTAATTCCTTTAAAAAGGGTATTCTTAAGAAAATTACTTTTGGTATGAACTGGAAATGGTAAAGCACACCCCTTAAGCCCAAGAGTGTGTTCGTGTGAACCACGAGTCTACAGTTATTCCTTCCATTAGCACGTGTGTTTTGCTTTTTAACACAAGGGGCATGATTTGGGGGGTGTTTTGGGGATGGCTAATGCAAGTGGGAGGGTAATAAAGCCCCCAGCTCTCTCTGTGCCAGCGCTGGTGCCGACTCCACCATCCCAGCTCTGGCTCCAAACTCCCTGTAGGCGCTTTTGTAAATAGAATCTGCTGCCCAAAGGAAAAGGTTTGTCACCATTTAAGAGATTCAGTTTCTGAAGGGAACTTCAAGAGAAGGTTTTCAAAGATATTTTGAGCAATGATTAGAATAAGTTATTCCATTTTAAAGCATACAGCTGATGGATAACGTATGAATTCTGGCATGTTTTTCAACGATGAGTATTGTTCTTTTGTCATGTTTCCTGGTAATTGATATACTTAGTAGTGGCTTCCATGAAGTGACTATCATTCTGATGAAATGTCAGGTGAGGTGACAGATGTCTGACTTATTTGGAGAACCTAAGCCTAGAGAGAAAAGGAGATTATTGTTAGGTCAGAGCAGTAGTTATAGAGTTGTCACATTATAAAGGAGAAAGCTGGCTTTGGATCAAGAAACCAGCTATCCCAGTTTGACAACCAGTGGTAAGGGGACAACCTATGTCATTTGCGTGCAGGTCGCAAGACGGGTGGAGTACCTAGGTGGAGAAGCAAGAGCCTAAAACAACTGGGAAGGGCTCAGCTGCAGTTCCTTCTGCTTTTGCTCTCCATGCTTGCAATATTTGTTTCATAGTGGGTCTGCCAGTAAGTTCTCTGAAAATAGAGCCAAGTAAAGAAGACACGGGAAATAGAGTAATTCCACCAAAAAGACTGTAACTTTTTGTAGCAACTTATTTTAACTAGCTTCATGTAAAAATGCTATTTGTTCTAAAATGACCCCAAACAGAGCCCTCGTTGAATAATTTTAGCATATCTATCATTTAGAATATGAATCATGTTTAGAAACCATGTTTAAAAACCATGTTTCCAGGAAAGCAATACTACACATCATTCCGTACACATATACATTGTATGTAAAAGATCGAAAATCTACGTGGGAACGACAAATGTCAAATTCAAATCACTGTGTCACTCCTGCAGAGGGCGGCGGGACAATGGGTTTGAGGAGTGTGCACACAGTTTCTCATACCAGGGCTGTTCATTTCTTCAGCTGGGTGGCGGGTCCACGTGTATTATATGAGTTTCTGTATGCTTAAATTATTTCATAATTTTAAAAATCATGTTTTCAAATGCTAATCACATGACATACTCATCATGATAAAATATTAAGCACAAAACCAGGCTGTATGATCACACAGTATGATCACAATTTTGTTTTAAAATATGTATACATATGCACATATATGTATATCTGTATATACAGACACATATATATGAAAAAAAGAAAGTAAAAGAGGCTATTTCTGGTGATTTTTATTTTCTTATGCTTTTTTGCATTATCTGAATGTTTTACAGTAATATATAATTTCAGAAGTAGTATTTTAAAATATGATGGTCTCTACCAATTAATGAAGAAGTGCATTGCACACTTCTGCTTTTTAAAATGACACAGGTCATATGTGAATGCATCCTTGACATAGTCGGGCAGCCATAACGACATGGAGTAGGACGCCCTTCTTCAGCATCCTCCCCCGTGCTCCACCCCACTGGTGGCCGCATTGTGCACACCCTCACGGCACCTTTCTATGCGTTTTTCTTTGTATATATGTACATGTATGCATATAGCTCTCTGGTATTTACACAGATGAGGTCACACTATCCATACTGTTTAAGCAGTGACTTTCTTTTTGTACTGCATCTTGGTAGATTTAAACATAACAGTATGTGTAGGTGTACCTCATATTTTTAATTCAAAAAATTAAAAAATAAATTTAATTTTATTCACTTAATCTCATGTTAATAGCTGGATAGTATTTAGAATGTAAAAACGTGTATTTATAACATAGCTGTATTATAATTCATTTAACTCTATCCCTAATAATGAACATTCAGCCAGTTTCTAATTATTTCTGTACTAGTAAATGTTTCGGTGACTATCCTTGATTTTATGTGTGAACAAGAATTCTTGTAAGACAGATTCCGAGAAGTGGAGTCTCGGGTTCACCGAGCACATGCATGCTCTGTAATGGGAAACGCTGCCACAGTGCCTTCCTCGAATGTCTTGTTTGTCACTTAACACTTCCAACACATGAGTCTTGTTTCCTCAGATCCCGGCAGTTCACTAACCTCATATCTTGAAAACTACAAGTTTATCAAGAACATTTGGCAGATTTCCTGAATGAGCATGTATTCCTCTTATAGGAGAAAAAATGTTTTAAAATTAAATTGAAAAGTTGCTTTTCAAGACTGAAAGCAAATGAGCCAAAATGGTTATCTTTGGAAGATGGGCTGTGGACAATTTTTTTACTTTTATAATCTAAAAAAAAAAAAGACAGTTAATCAAAAACGAGAATGTTAATACTGAAACATCAATGTAATAGAAAAAATACAGAAAAAAGAAGAGAAGAGGGGGAGAAAAGTACGTCCATCAGGTAGAGCAGAATTGGTTTGTACTGCAAAGCGACGCTGTTTGGGCATTTGGTACACACAAATGCTTATCTGAAATAAACACCAGAGTGGATTTTTAAAAACATTTTTAAAATACATATAATCATCACACTCTGAAAGCCAAAGAGACTTAACATATTAGAAAAAAATGCAATAATCTCATCATTTTCTGCTAGAACCCGGCCGACTTTAAAAGGTTATTGGCTTGTAAAATAATATATGAAAAATAGTAAAATTATGGGGAAAATGAATGTCTGCGTACTGAGGAATTTCTGCCAGCGTGCACTGACTTGTTACACACTACTTTCTTTTGCATTTATAAGTACAAACTCTTGAGTAATTGATCAGTCTTTTAAGATTATCCTAGGATAATCTTTTCACGAAAGTACTATATTCAGAAATTAACTTACAAGGTCAGTCTCCAGTGCAATGTTCTAAGTTTAGTGATTTTTTTTTTTTGAAAATTTTACAAGTGAGATATATCATTGATATATCGCCCTTAGTTTAAAATGGCTGCAATTTTAAACATATGGTTCCCATCTGAAGTTTTATCACTGCTGCTATTTTTCTTCCCAAAAGATTATACACCAGTCTGATAAATTTCATCAGTGGGAAAATATTTTCTCCTCAAGTTATAAATGAATTTCTGCAGTTGGAAACATTTCTTACATTAAAAATACTGAATCGGAACATGTTCTTTTAATGGTAGGAAAGGTCTTTTGTCACCAGTCACTAGAACACTAAGAACTGCCAAGCGACATGTTAGTAGCTGTAAACGAATAAAGGAATTGCTTGACTTGTCTGCCTGGCCTCAGGTCCTGTGCCAGCCAAGGCCGCAATGCCAGCCCTGAGTGTGTGCAGCTGCACACTGCCCACTGGTCCCAGCGCAGGAGGCCACAAGCTGGCATAGAGAGCCTTGCAGCTCAGACCCACTAAGGACGCACAGAATTCTGAAGGGGTCCCACGGGACAGTGGGAAAATCAGGTTCAGGATCTTGTTGTTGGCAAGCTGTACTATCCGGAGAGTTCTAGCTCAGAGCTCACCTGCCCCATCCAGTGGCTCTGGGACTCCTGTCAGAAACTTCACTGAGCCTGGTCCTGATTTCAGGGTGCGGGTGACACGTACTGCTTTCAAGATCCTAGACAAGGATGACTCTAGAGGCCAAGGGCATTGGCCATCCCTTCCACCCTTTGTTGCTTTCCTCATGCTTTCTTGAAGAATCTTTCCCTATGTCCTTCCCCGCCTCCCACCCCGTCTATATTCCTGATTCAACACACAGGGCATGGACGAAAGCAGGCCTTAGCGAATGTCATTTGAGTGAATAAATGAATGGTCATGTGTGGTTCAAACGATTTTTTTTGGCTCAAACTTTTAAGCATTTATGCAAACATTTTAAACTCTTTTATGTTTGTCTAATTATACTGTATTTTTAGGTAATGAGTTTTTAAAGCTTGTTACTTATCAAATGAAGTAATTCTGATTGTTTTTAACATACATTATAGAGAATGCAAGCAGCTTTTGAATTGAAACATCTTGGGATTTGATGGGAAAACCTAGATTCATTTTATCCAGATCACATGTTTTCAGAGAATTTGAACCCTTGATTCACTTTCTCAGTCTTTGCGTTCAGCCTAGACTACTGATTTGTTGCCTGTCTTTATTTAGCAGAATCTTTCCTTTTCCCTTCCCAACCCCATTTCTTAATCCTTTTAGGTGCAATGATCAAACACGCTTGTAGAATTTTCTTTTGTGGACACCTCAAAGTTTTATGTTGTATTTGTTTTATTTTGATACTAGGACAATAATGTTTTGTTGCCCTTGGTGCCTTAAGACCTTATTTTCAAGCAGCTGACTTCCTGAGTACCTTTCCTTAGGCTTTGACCCATGGCTCAAGGGGTCTTCTTTTTTCTTGTAAAGAGGATTTATTTTATCTCTAAATAAGTTGTCTTGAGCTTTCCTCGTGAGCAAATATCATTTCTCTGGAAGTAGAACCTTTTGGTGGGAGGGATGTCTAAGCCATTTCTATCTTTGTTTACCTGAGTGGTCACCCCTTCCTCCTCCTTTTTAAAAATAACATCAAGATATAACTTACACAGCATAGAATTCACCCCTTTAAACTAACTCTGTACAGTTCAGTGGGTGTTAGTAATTTACAGAGTTGTATGGTCATCACCATAACATTTTCATCATCCCCAAAAAGACCTTGAAAATTTAGCTGTCGCCCTTCCTCCTTCCCTCCCCTTCCCCTCTAGCCCCAGGCAACAGCTAATCTACTTTCCATCTCTATAGATTTGTACATTCTAGACATTTCTTGTAAATGGCACTACACATGTGCCCTTTCCTGTCTAGTTTCTTTCCCTTACCATAATGTTTTTGAGGCTCATCCATGTAGTAGCATGTATCAGTGCTTCATTTCTACTATTATTGAATAATATCCCACTGTATGGATATGTCGCAGTTTGTACAAATGTACAAACATCAGTCCATTCATCAGTTGATGGTTGTTTACACTTTTTTGCTATTATGAATATAGCTTCTGGGGAGTTGGAAAGAACTTTTCTTTAACCTCAAGGTTCTTCTGGATGGTCTAATAATCAAGCAGACATGAGAGATTAACAAGAGAAAATATCCACATTTAATCCCATATGGGAACCCCATGTACCAGAGAGAGTCAGAGACTCTAAGGGAACAGGGTGTGTATGACTTCCTGAGCTCAGGATGAGGTAAGGTGCCTTGGGGGCCTCAAAGGGTGTAGCAGGATAACAGCAGTAGTAGTTTTATCAAAAAAGGTTATCTATGATAATCTCTTACTATGGGCAAGGCCCCCAATTCAAGTCCTCCTAGGTAATTGAGGGAGGGGCAGAAGTTTCTCTTGAGCCTGAGGCTAAAGTTGCCTTTAGCTCAGAACAATCCACAGGCCACAGAAGGCACATCTTGGGGTGGCTCTTTCAGAGCCCCACACTGCTATGAATATTCACATACAAGTTTCTTCATGGATATATATCTTTATTTCTCTTGCCCAAGGAGTGTAATTGCTGGTTCATACGGTGACTCTTCCTGTTTAACCTTTTGCTGACCTGCCAGACTGTTTTCCAAGTGGCTGCACCGTGTCATACTTTACCCGCAGTGTGTGAGGGCTCCGAGTCCTCTGCATCCTGGCTAACGCTCCTTGCTGTCTTTTTCACTATAGCCATCCTAGTGGGCACGAAGTAGTACCTCACTGTGGTTTTGATTTGCATTTCCCTAATGACTGAAGATGCTGAGCATCTTTTCATGAGCTTATTAGCCATTCACATATCTGCTTTGGAGAAATGTCTATTCACTCGTTTTTAATGGGATATTTGACTTTTCAATATTGATTGTTAGAGTTCTTTCTATATTCTGGATATACTCTTCCTTCTTAATAAACTATTTTCAAGTGGCTTGCTGGTTTTCCCCCTTCTTCATTGTTCACCCCACTTTGGTCTTCTTTGTGGGTTCCAAGTGCAACATACACAGAGAAGTGGCTGAAGGACAGTTTCCCGTGGTGAATGCACCTGTTTACCCAGCTACCAGATTGAGGACTAGAACTTGGTAAGCACCCCTTCCTTCTCTCCAGTCACTGCTCTCGCCAAGGATAAGCTCTTCTGACTTCTGGTATCATAGATAAGCTTTGCTTGTTAAGGAACTTTAAATAAACAAAATCATGATACATATTCTTTTTTCTGACTTTTTTCACTAGTGTTTATCATTCACTCATTTCCTTATATGTAGCTGTAGATTGCTCATTTGCATTGCTATAGGACATTCAATTATGTAAATTTACCACAATTATTCATTCTGTTGATGGGCTTTTGGATTGCTTCCAAAAGTTTGTGGCTATTAAGAATAGTGCCCTTATGAACATTGTCGTTCATGTCTTTTGATAAATGTACATTTGTACCTGCTAGATCTGTAGCTGTGCGTAGTACTGCTAGGTTAGAGTATTCAGTATTTGTTCAAGCTTAGTAGATGCTCTCTCTACCCAATAGTGTATAAAAATTTTGGTTGCTCCACATCCTTACCAACACTAGGTACCTTTTTTTTTGTTTGTTTTAGTCATTCGGGTAAGGATGTAGTAGTATGATCTTATGGTTTTATTTGCATTTCTCTGATATTTAGTGAAATTGAGCACTTTTTTATGTTTATTGGTCATTTGTATATTTACTCTTTTGGGGTACCAGTTTTTTTTTCCATTTCTCAATATTTAAGCTTCTTTTTCCAATTGTTCTTTGTGTAGGAGTTCTTTGTGTAATCTGATGATGAGTCTTGGGTCAGATATGTGTACTATAGATTTCTTCCATTTTTAGTCTGATTTTCAGCATTTTAATGGTATCTTTTGATAAGAAGTTCTTAATTTGACTTTTTTTCTTTATGCTGAACACTTATATCCTGTTAAGCGTTTTTGCCTATTCCAAAATTATAAAGATGTTTTAACATTTAGATGAGTAATCCGCCAAGATTTTCTTCCTCCATAAGGATACCCAGTACCAATTATTCAGAGGTGGGCCTCTTCCCACTCCCAGGCCACCTGTGTAGTAAATCAGGCAACCGGACAGAAATGGATCTGTTTCTGGTCTGTATTGTTTGGTCTGTTTATCCATCTTTTGCCAATATCACTGTCTTAATTATGAGAGCTTTAAAAAGGTAGGTTTTCATGTCTGGTAGTAAAGTCTCCCAGTTTCATTTTTCTCTTTCGAGGCTGTCTTGACCTTTAGTATTTCGCATATATTTTAGAATCAATTTGTCAATTTACACACATGTACATATGTACGCATGCACGCACCCATTAACTCTGATGGGATTTTGGTTGGCATTGTGTTGAACCCCTGTATCTTCTAAATGATAAAATATTCCCTGTATTTACTTAGATCTTTTTTAGTTTTCCTCATTACCGTTTTATAATATTCAGCATAGAGGTCTTGCACATCTTTCATCGGATCTCTTAGGTATTTGATGTTTTTTACAAGGTAAATGGGTTCACTTTAAACGTTTATTTCCCCTTGGTTTATTGCTGGTATATAGAAATTGATTTTTGTAAACTAGTCTTATATCCAGTGACCTTGTTAACTTCACTCATTAGTTCTAATACTTTGATTGAAAATTAGTTTGGAGTATCTATATATACAATCATGTAATCAGTTTTATTCTTTTCTTTCCAACTCTTATCCTTTGCTAAAACCACATTCTCGTTCATACAATATATACTTTAGCCTTTATTGACCCTCTCTCGCTATAGCCCATAATTACGATAAGATCCATCAATTCTTAGCTTTCTCAAATCCTCAATAGTTTTTATAAGACAAGCATCACATTTGTGAAACGATATTCAGCCTAGGAGCCATTTGTAACCATATTTGGGCCCAGTATTCTTCAGTTCCATACCTGAATTCCTTAAAACTCCCAGTTAATTTAATCTATTCATATGACTGAAGCAAATTTCTCTTTTAAAAGTCTTAAAGTAAAATGGTAACATCTCAATCGGTTTAGATGAGTCTGTGTTTGGGAAAGTGAGGAGTACAATTCGGCTGAAATTTAGGGTGGTAAAAGTGTAAGAGAGAAAACTGATGTGACAGCTCATTTCATCCAGAGGAAGAGATGAGAGATGAGAAAGAGAAATGTATAGGTAGATGGTGGAGAGTAGGGGTTATTTCAGAAATGACATCTCATTACTCTTGTGGCCATATTTTATTAGAAGCAAGTCACCAGGTCCAGGCCACACTCAAGCGGGGGAGAATTACATTAAGGGTATGGCTATCAGGGGCAGTAATGACAGGGAGCATTTTAGTGGTGGCCTACCACATCTCCCTTTGGCTATCTACAGTTTGACTATTTCAACCTTATTCTGAAAAGGAATAAATCACGACATATTTATGTTATACAGCATATGTAACATAAAGACTGCTACAATTTTTCCTACCACCTTTCCTGTATTTGTATTTAGAGTTGCAAAGTATTATTATGCCCTCCACATGTAATAAAGTCTTTTTGCAGATTTTTCAAATTATCCTTTTTTCCTGCCTTCATTGTGACCTAAAATATCTTAACTGGCTAACATCATCTTTTGTGATCCACAGGCAGCCATACTTCCTGCTACAACTCAGCCTTCACATTAAACAAGTATATTATACATATATTTACTATAGCCCCACTTAGCTTGTTAATCTTCGCCCTTTCCCAGTTGGAACTCTCAGTTCTACGTATATTCCATACAATCTCTGCATAGATGTGCACTGCCATCTCAAGTGCCTTCACTGCTCCCTCAATCTAGGTCTCGTTTTCTCCAGGATATAGCTAAAATTTCCTTTATTGAGATTTTTTTTGTGGGGGGAATGTCTTGGTCAAATATCATTTCTCGGTTTTAAATGCCTTAGCAATTCATGTTTCACACTGCTGATTTGTTTATATGTTGCTTTGATTTTGCTTTCTGAAAATTTGTTAACGTAATTTGATTTTTCTTTTAAAAAAATGCCTGTGCTATATTTAATATAAATAGATAAAATCAGCAATTTGAAAGCAACTTAGGAATTAGTAGTTAACTGTTGAGGTTTATATTGCTGGTTAAATAAGTAATTGCCTTTTGTAACTTATATAAATGTCTAACCACTATGTTGTACACCTCACACTAACAGTGTATGTCAATGGTAACAAAAAAAGTGCAACTGTCAATTACTGGTCTAGGTGGAAACCTTTACCATGAAATATAAATGTACTGGTGACTGTTAGGTATTATAGATGGAACTGTTACATTATTTTAGTCACATCTCAGATGCATAAGTACTTTTACATTCTTATCATTTATTCATAACTGCGTTTTTATTTGGGCACATCGCTGTTTTTCCTCTTTTGGCTTCCCTCCACATACACTTACAATACTGAATTCGTTCGGAATATGTGAGAAATGGGATAGTGGTTTAGGAAAGGTGGGAAAAATGATGCGTTAAATCAAGTGAAGAACTGTAGTTTATTAAAAACCTTAAGGCATTTGGAAATGTAATTAAAAATAAAAAACATCATTTATTTCGGCTTGTAACGCAACAGTAGTTCATAGTGGACTTCCCCCGACCCAGTCTGGAACTCTCAACATGGGATCCCAGTTTACACGGGTGAGCGGTTTTTATGCCTCCTGGCTGCATCCCATTAAAAATGAATTCGTAGGAACCTTAACTGCATTGCCAGACGAAGCAAAAGGGATGCGACTGTCTCCTAAGCAGAATATTCCTCCTTCCTCTGGGTTGAGACAGGTTTATCCTAAGATTCCATTTAAGTAACTGAAAACTGTGGCAATCGTCCTAACACTTCCCGGGGCGTCAGCACGAGGCCGGCGGCGCTCGGCACCCGTTCTGCATAAATGATTTGAAACGTCGACACGTGCTTGGAACTACGAGCGCTGCAAGGGTCTGAACGGGGCGCTTTGTACGGGGGCTCGTAAGTCACCGGGACGTGCCTCTCGCCGGGGTCTCTCAGGCGAGGGGCACTGCGGGCCGGACCGGCGGGCCGCGGGGGGTCGGAGGCCGGCCCAAGGGTCAGCGCGGGCCAGAGGTCACGGGAGGGGCGCGTCTGCCCCGCCGGCCCGGAGCGCGGGGGGGTCGTGGCCCCGGGACCGGCCGGGGACCCCGGCACGCGCGTCCCGCCGGCCCTCGGGTCCCGCCGCCTCCCCGGGGCTCGGCTCCGCGCGCGGGGGGACGAGCCCGGCGGTTGAAACCGTTACCGCCCCCGAGGTTTGAACTGGTTCAAACTCGGCGTCCGGCCCGGCCCCGCCCCGCCCCTCCGGCCCGGGAACTGCGAGCGGCGGTTCCCGCCAAGCGCCGAGAGCGCGCCGTCCCGCCCCCCGGCCGGTTCCCGCCACCGCGCCCCGCCGCTCCCGCGCCGCGGCCCGCGCTCGGGGCGCCCCGCGGGCCCCCCCTTTACCTCCCGAGACGCCCCGAGCCCCGGGCACGAGAACAAAGGGGCGCCGCGGCGCTCCCCTCGGCGGCCGCGTCCCAGCGGCGCCGCGCACGCGCGCACGCGCACGCGCCGCCGCGGCGTGCGGGGGGCGGGCCCCGCGCCGCCGCGCCCTGTGATTGGACGGCCGCCCGCCGCGTCCCGCCAATCGGGGCGGCGCTTGGTGGGACCGGGGGGGCCAAATAAAAGCGATGGCGATTGGGCGGCCGCGTTTGGCGCTCGGTCCGGGAGCGTTCGACACCCGCTGGGACGCGGGAGGCGGCGGAGCCCCGGCGGCGGCGGCGGCGGCGGCGGCGGCGGGAGCGGCGCGCGGGAGCGGCGCGCGGGGACGGCGCGGGCCGGGGCCCGGGCGCGGGGCGCAGGTAACGCGCCGCTGGCGGGGCGGCCGGCGGGGGCGTGGAGCCGGACGCGGGGCGGCGGCGGCGCCGGGACGTCCCCGCCGCCGCTTCGCCCGTCCGGGTATCGCCCTGGGCTGGCTCTCCCGGGGCGCCGCTTCGGCAGGCGGGGCGAGGGGGACACCCCTCAGAGCGGGGCCGCGGAGCTGTGGAGGCGCGTGCCACCCCGCGGGCGGGCAGCGCCGGACCCCGCGGACCCGCGGCGGCCGGGGCGGGCGCCCGCCCGCGGGGGCTGCGCCCAGGGCTCCTCTCGCGCGCCCGCCCCTCAGGAGGCGCCGGGCCGGGGGGCGCCCCGGGGCGCGCCGGCCGCCCGAGCCCCAGTCTCCTTTGTGTGGAACGCCGGGCGGGACGGGGCGCACACAACTTGGTGGGACCCCGGCGGCCAGTGCCCACTCAGACAAAGGACGGACTGCGTCTCGGGGGAGCCGGCGCGAGGCCGGCGCCGTGACACCGGGGCCTGACAGCAGGCGGGGAGGGGGCGCGGGGGGCGCGGCCGCGCGGGCGGGCGGGCTCGGGTGCCTCCCCTCCTCTCCTCTCCCCTCCCCGCTCGCGCGCGGGCCCGGGACGGCGGGCGGACGCGGCCCCCCGAGCGGCCGCACCTGTGACACTGCCCCCCGCCGCGCGGACCCCGCCGTCCCGGGCCGCCGCCGCCCCCTCTCGCCTGTCTGCTCGTTCAGCTCGAGGCGAGGGTCGAGCTGCTCCCTCCCTTCGCGGTGGTGTTCGTTGGGACGGCTTTTCCGTCCGGTTCCCGCTCCCTTGTGTACCCTCCTCCTCCAACCACCGACCAGTCCGTGCCACCCGGTCACGATTTGAAAACGGGAGGAATCGAGAGAAGCACGAGATTTTGGAAAACTTGGCGAACTCACGCCTCGTGAGTTCCCACTTTTCTAAAGAGAATCGTGATCTTCAAAAAAAAAAAAATTTCAAGGCTCTTTGGCCAACTTGATACATCTGAGAATGGCGACAGGTGCTAACGAAATCAACTGTCATTTAGTCCGCGACTCTTCCCCAAAGCGCTGGGGGTTGAATGAAGATGAAGAGGTGGATATGGTCGATCACAATAAAATCCTTCCGAGAAACGTGCATTCACTTGGTTTGATTAGCAGTTTTTTATTAATTGGTCTTGTTTTCCGTGAACAATGGCCTTGGTGAGTCAGAAAAATGCTGGATGCAGAGATGTTTGTCGCCTAAGAAATTGAATGTGTGCTGTCCACATTTAAGCTAAACTTCCTTTGTTTATCACACAGGGTCTGTAAAAGTTAAATTGATTTGGAAGTAAAAATCTGTCTTTGGTATTCAAAAATACTTTGCTGCACGGTTTGGTTCCCAGATTTCAAGGTCATGAGCTTAATTTTATGGCGTTTTAATGTTACATAAGACGAATTTTTAAAAATCTTTGAAACACGGTAATGCTGATAGAGTTGAACGTAACCTGTGCTTCTAAGAGTTTTGGAGTTTATTTTCCAATTAGTCTTCATTCATGAGCATTAGCATCTATTTTATGTGTAGGCATAAAATGTAGAACAAGTGTGTAACCTTCACTAGTTTATTGGTAATTTTGTTTGCAAGAAAATGAAAGTATTTTGGGTATATTTTCTTTCCCTAGTCTCTGAAGTTAGGAACAGATAGGATTCTAGTCCCAGATATAAGGAATCCTGTTCTCTCTTTGGAAGTATATTAGGGAATGTAATGTTTAAAGTCCCAGAAATACTTAGGAAAACTGCACCGTAAATTCCAATTTTTATAGAAAGTGAATATATTCAAAGAAAACAAACTTAGAACCACATAGGCACTCTTCTGATTTGCATTGTTCTATCTGAGGAAGCTTTAATGTCTACCTATCTTACGGTTTTGTAAAAATGGAGACAAAGAAATGCAGTGTAAAAGTATTGCATATATATATTGTAGTGTTGGACAACACTGTAACACTGAACAGACACTCCAGGTGCTGCCCTCAGTGTTGAGATTGTTAAATGTTTTTGTTTAGGTTAGTTGCTGATAATTGGACATTGAAGAGTCCTGCAGATAATCTTGTCCGTTGTCATGAGATGAGCTAGTTGTGCAGGTCTGGACAGAAATTTGGATCTTTTAGGATAAGAAATTCTAATTTTCCCTTCTGTGTATTTTGTATTTGATAATTACTACCTTTGTACTTGCCTTGATTTAGTTTTGAAGTCTTTTTGGGGAGTTAGTTTAAAAATTTGTAAATTTTTTTTCTGGTTGAGTCGAGAAATTTTTTTGTCAATTTAACTAGCAGTGATTAGGAAAAAAACCCACTTGTTGATTTAGTGTAGTTAGGCAAAAATACGAATGCTTTTTTTATGCCAGTTTTGCCTTGCGCGTGCATACGTATAAGTGATTATCTTTGTCATGATAACTTAAACAATTTAGGCAGATTTCCCCAGGAGTGTGAATTGGTTTCTGTATTGGTCTAAATAAATAGTGATTAAGAAAGTTGATCTGCTTTTTAAAAACAAGGAAAAATCCTCTAACTAATGCAATCTGGGGTCAATTAGAAATGATTTATGGATTTGCCTTGAAGTCTCTGTCAGTACAAATGATGAAAACATTTTCTCTGACTTATGAAGGATTCTTTGTGAGGGTGAAATGCTCAGTTTGGAGGAGAGCGTGAGTGGAGAAGAGAGTGGCACATTAAATTCAGAGAAAGGTTCACGGTCAGACGATCCCTTTACCTTCTAGAGGCCTTCCCTGAATTCCCAGGCCCTCCTGTATTCCACAGGGCTTTGTTCATACTTTTATTATAGCATGTATCAAATTGTAATCACTTGTTTATGCAGCCACCTCCTTCACTACACTCTCAAGTGCCTTAAGGCAGAGGCTCTGAGGTATTCTCTATACCTGGTAGTTGCTAGAGAATCAGGGTTTAATAGTTGAATGAATGAAGGAAATATGAAAACAAGGTAGGGAAATAATTTTACAAAGGAACTCACAAAGCAAACAGGATATATTAACATTTATGTTGTGAGGAACTTTGGAAGGTGTCTCTTTCTTCCTGAGAGGCAGTGATTACAAAGAAAAGTGTCAAGGGGAACAAATTTGAAGGTTTCTATTGAAAATTGGATGACGTTTAGGTGCAGCTATTGATATTCATGTTTGTTATTTCACGCAGCTAGAAAGAACCTTGACTCTGGATACCTGGCATGTAGTTTCTGCTTAATTTGACTTGATGTTGATATTGATCCTTGTACAAAAATATAAGGAGAGGCAAGTGGTCGAGAGAATAGTAAATCTTTTAATTGAAGGATGTCTAGTTACAGTGGATGAGTTCTTTGTTGGAGTAATTCGAGGGAGATTTTGAAGCTAAAACTGAAGGAGGAGGTAGTGCTAGCCAGTGTAATTACAGATCATTTATTGCAATGCTCTTCACTCTTTTCAAATGATAAATGTAGATTAGCAAATTGAGTCATATCTCAAAAGGCATAACCGATGAGATTCTGAGGTGGTTGCACTGACCATGTTTTGCACCACTAATTGGTGCAAAAATGACAAAAACGAAGTGACAAAAGACATTAATGTTAAAGTGTGTTCTATTTTCCAGATGCTTTATTCACTTATTTGTTAGGTTTGGTTATTTTTATTGTAACATTCATGTCTGATGCTTTATTTTTAGTTCTTGTAAAAACTACCATCCAGATGAATAAACAAAACGTGGTATACACATACAATGGAATATAATTCAGCCACTAAACAATGAAAATCATACATGCTACAACATGGATGAACCTTGAAAACATGTTAAGTGAAATAAGCCGGGAACAAAAGGAAGAAAAATGTTTGATTCCATTTATAGGAGTTACCTAGAAATGGGAAATGTGTAGAAGCAGAGAGTAGAGTGGATGTTTACCAGGGGCCTAGGGAAGGAGGGAATGGGAATAGTTTAATGGATATGTAGTTTCAGTTTGGGATGATGAAAAGTTTTGGACAAGGTTGCTGATGGTCGAATGATATTTTGAATGTGCTTAATGCTACTGAATTGTACACTTAAAATGGTTAAAATGACAAATTTTGTTAAGGAAATTTTACAGTAAAAACTAACAGCACACTCTACAAACCTTTGCAGATAAAGGAAATTGCTGTCTAGAGGGGTTAAGAACTTGCCCAGGATTGTCCAGATAGGAATTTTCAGTCAGCATCCAATTTAAAACTGTTAGACTCCATGTTATCTATTGGACCCCTGGATAATTAAAGGCATATCAGTTCCAAGAAGAGTTTATTTGGACCAATTAGAAAGTTATATGTAAAGGTAATTGTAGTTTTATGGGAGGTCCCATCTGATGCCCTGCACAGACTGAGAGAGGTCTGTGGGTTTCTTTCTCAGCCAGACCACAGGGGGAGAGGACAGTGATTTTAAGAGTGTGGTCTTTGTGTCATGTTGCTTGGGTTCTAGATCCTGAGCTGCCACTTCGTGTCCTGGGCAAGTTTGTCTTTGATGTCTTTCTCTATGAATCGATCAGGACAACAGTGTTCATTCCATAGGTTGTTGAGAGGATTAAATTAATACATATGAACATTTGAGCAGTACACCTGGCACAAAGTGTTTGAGAAGTGATTTGTAGTTATTGTGCCAATATTGTTTTTAAGAGCTAATGTACTATCTGATTAATGGAACTAAACACTTCTCAAGTTTAAATATTTGCTTATGGCCTGTAAGTAAAGAAAGTGGTGCTACAATGGCTTATTAGTTTATTTAGAAATGTCTGTTAATTACAAGTAATATATGTTCAACTTAAAACACCAGAACTATTTATGAAGCGAAAACTTTCTACATACCTGTGATTCCATTACTACCCTTAACAACTGGGTGTATGTTTTTCCTAAATGTACATTTTCCGTAAATGTATTTATGTGAATATGTACTTACACATATACTTTACAAAAATGGGATCAAGTTATTTAGTTCTAAGACAATTTTTTTTTCTTTAGGTCAATACGAAGATCTATTTCATTAAAAATAGCTGATATTTTGTTAGGACTTGCTATGTGCGTGGTACTGTTGTAAGTGCTTTATTTTATATAGATAACTGCAATAACGAGATGGAGAGATTAGGTAACAACTAGTTAGTGGGCTAAGGATTTGAATTTGGGCACTTTGGTTTCAAAGCCCTGATCTCTCACTGTTTTTTTTTTTTTTTTTTTTGGTGGAGTGTGGTGGTGGTGGGGTAGGCCCATGAACTGCTAGCGATTTTAGCTTTTCTTAAAGAGTTGTAACAACAAAACCCCCAAAAAAGAATATGCAGGGAGACTGGATGTGGCCTGCCAAGCCTAAAATACTCATGTGGCCCTTTGCAGAAAAAGTCCACTGCTCCCTGCTGCTCTAAGCTGGCAGGCCGTGTTGTTAAGTAAGGTACGAGGGATCCCAGTTTATGGCTGTCGCACATTGAGCCAGTCAGCCCTCTGTGATGGACGTTGTGTTCTCTCCTCAAAAGAAGTGAACATCCTTAAATATTTGAACAATTGCGTGACAATTTTCTGTAAGAATTGCTGTTTCTAGAGGATGTATATTTCAAGTTTTAATAGCTGTCACATTGGTTTCTAGAAAGGTATCCATTTTTAAGTTAAAATCGGCTTTATTGAAGTGTAATTTATGTACAATAAAATGCATATTTGAAGGGTACAGTTTAAAGAGTTTTGACAAACGTATATACACGTGTAACCACCATTTTAATCAAGATTTAACATTGTTATCATCCAAGTTCTTATGTGATCCTTTACAATAATTTCCTCTCAACTGCCCATAAGATTTTTCCTGTTCAGAAATTTCATATAAATGGAATTATACAGTATATACTCCTTTGTGATTGGCTTCTTTTATCCAGCATGTTTTTGAAGTTTATCTATGTTGTTGCTTATGTCGGTAATTTTTGAGTTGCCTTCCATTGTGTGAATATACTGTTTTTGATTCATTTACCTGTTGGCAGACACCTGGGCTGTTTCCATTTTGGGGCTATTATTACTAAAGCTGCTATAATCATTTGTGTAAGTTTTGAGGACATAAAATCTTTTAATTTTTTTTTGGATAAGTAAATACCTGCAGTTGTACTGCTGGGTCATGTGGTAAATATTGATTTAACTTTATAAGAAACTGCCAAACTGTTTTTCCAAGTGATTGTGCCATTTTGCAGGAAGAGTTACAGTTTCAGTTGTAGCTGTAACAGGAGTTACAGTTTCTCTACTCTTTACTGGCACTTAGTATTGCCAGTCTTAAATTTTGTTTATTTAATGAGTGCTAAGTATCCCACTGTGGTTTTAATTTGTCCCAGGGTGATCAGTGATGTTGAACATCTTTGGAAGTGCTTATTGGTCATTTGTATACATTTTTTTTTTAAGTCAAGCCTTCTGCCTATTTTAAAATTGAGGTGTTCTGGGTATCCATTCTCTGTCGGATAGATGAATTACAAAAGTTTTCTTCCTGATTTTCTATTTTGATTTTGTGTATTTTTGACAATATACAGATCAAGTTAAATAATGTTAATATTGGAAGCATAATTGTTTAAATTCAGTTAAATTATATGAAAGCAAATTTATTCTTAATCCACAAGTCATTTAGTTCATAGTATAACAAAATGTTATGTTTGCAGAAACATGGAAATGAAAATGATATATATTTTTATTTTTCAGTTACAGTTGATATTCAGTATTTTGTTAGTTTCAGGTGTACAGCGTGGTGGTTTGACATTTGTATAATTTAAGAGGTAATCCCCTGATTAGTACCCAGCTGGCACCATATATAGTTATTACAATATTGACTATATTCCCTATGCTGTACCCTGTGACTATTTTGTAACTACCACTTTGTACTTAATCTCTTCCCCTTTTTCACCCAGTCCTCAACCCCCACCTCTGGCAATCGAGGGTTCTTTATCTACGAGTCTGTTCTTTTTTTTTTTTTTTTTTAATTTTTGTTTAGATTCCACATATAAGTGAGAGATAGTATTTGTCTGGCTTATTTCACTTAGCATAGCACTCTCTGCGTCCATACCACATCTTCTTTATCCAGTTGTCTACTCATGGGCACTGAGGTTGCTTTCATGCTTTGACTATTGTAAATAATGTTACGGTGAACAAAGGGTACATAAATCTTTTCGAATTAGTGTTTTCGATTTCTTCTGATAAATACCTAGAGTGGAATTGCTGGGTCACAAGGTAGTTCTAGTTTTAATTTTTTGAGGTACCTCCAACTCGTTTTCAATAGTGGCTGCACCAGTTTGCAGTCCCTGCCACAAGTGCACTAGAGTTCCCTTTTTTCCACATCCTCACCAACACTTGTTTTTCGATTTATTGATGATAGCCATTCTGACAGGAGTAAGGTGATATTTCACTGTGGTTTTAATTTGCATTTCCTTGATAATTGGTGATGTTTAACATCTTTTCCTGTCTGTTGGCCATCTGTATGTCCTCTTTGGAAAAATGTCTGAAATGATATTTGTATAGTATTAGGTGTGTGGCATGGGGAATTTTTAAATTAACTAGTTTTGAAAGATTTAGTAATTCTTTAAATTTTTGATTTTGGGTAATTCAAACCTTTCCATGAAAAGGATAAATGAGAATATTAAAAGCAAAATAAAAGTAACTTTGATTCGAGAATCTGCTATGATGAGGTTGCCAAGCTTGGTCTATTTTGACATTTAAGTAAATTTTGTATTATATAAAACAGATGGCTTTTCATAGCATATACTTGTTTTCACCATACTGATATATTTCTACAGAGTATCAGTTCTTTTACTCAACACCTAATTTGCTCCCACAATAATTTTTAATTTTTCTTCATTGTACAAGTAATACACGTCCCCCCTTCTCCCTGTTAATAAAGGGGGAAGAAATGCAAGCCTTTAAGGCACCTTTTGGGTGGCATGCACCACTCCAGGTGACAGGCCATGTCATTGACCAGCTCAGTCTTCCTGTGGCTGCTGAGTCAGGTGAGAAACTCCTGAAGCTGGCATTCCAGGCCGTCTACAGAACAGTTCAGACGCCCTTAACCAGTCATATTCTGATAGTTTTCTTACACCTTTCCCCTGTTGAACTTGACTGATCTTTTTACTCATCCCTAGGAGGTCTCACATGGTGCATCTGTGCTCTGTCCTCTTTCTAGACTATCTTCCCTACTAGGTTAGCTTTTCAAGATGCTGTTTATCACATTTGGCTTAAAACAAGCCCTTCGAAACCCCCTACCAAACCAGATGGCTTACCTTCTGCTTTGAAAGAAATACCATAACACAGGGGTCCCCAAACCCTGGGCTGCTGACCATACAGTCAGTGTCCTGTTAGGAACTGGGCCGCACAGCAGGATGTGAGTGGTGGGTGAGCGAGGGAAGAAGCTTCACCTGTATTTGCAGTAGCTCTCCAGCGCCCACATCACTGCCTCAGCTCCACCTCAGCATCAGGCATTAGATTCTCACAGGAGCACTAGATCCTGATGCCAAAAAGGTTGGGGACCGCTGCTGTAGCCTATAGTGAAATGTTTGTATTCTGTTTGTAGTTCCGTGAGTACCTACCATGTGCCTACAAATGACAGAACCAGCTAAAATTTATTGAGAACTTGCCCTGTGCTTAAACACATGTAGTGTTTATATCCAACATTTTACTTTTGAAATTTCTTGCAAGTCATGCATTCTTAATTATTTAAAAATACCACATATTATTTGCTAAATGAGAAGTTTTATCCTTTGAATATTATAAAATATTCTATTAAGATGAACTTTATAATTTTTTTTAACAGTATGTATACTGCTTTACCATTAGGTAGGAAAAAGCTGAGATGTTAGTATCCTTATTTATAAAGTTCTGATCCAAAATGTTTCTTCATTCAAATTATTTAATAGTACAAGCAAAATTTGCAAAACTACTTTAAAAAACCCTGATGGGTACTATTAGATCGGTTTTCAAGCAAAGTATTTATGAGGCATAAAAGGTTGGGAAATACCCTTCTTGAGTAAAAATTAGTAAGGACTTTTAAATGGCAGAAATGTTGCTTGAACAGACCTGGAGCAAGGAAAGGCTGAGCTTTTGTCCCCTGTGCCCTGTAAGTAATATTGCTTCTTTGGAGACTATCTTTCTGTCTGAAATACAGAGCTCACGCTATGCTATAAAGATGTTTTTAAAGGGTGACTTTCCACTGGCAGGTGGATATTGTGCCACGAACAGAAGTTCTAGGCTAGGCTCTGCCATTAAGCTAGTTGCAGTTCCCAGACACAGAGATTTGTGAATCTCATCTTTATTGCAAAACAAAATGAGGTGAACAAATAAGTGAACAGCTTGGGATTGTTGAGGGTCTACCATGTGCCTTCAAAGAGGATATCTCCATTTGTAGGTAAAGAAGTAGGGGCCAAGTGAAGGTAACTTGCCTAGGTTCACAAAGCTAGTAGGACCAAGGTTCCTTAGAGAATAGGCATTTACTTCTGCTAAGGACTTTTTTAGCTCAAATACTAGGAGGTGATGTGCCTAGTTTGTTACCCACTTAGAAATATTTCCCTGGAGAGTGAAAAATATTGACTTGAGTTCACATTACCATCACAGGTAATTGCGATTCTCCTTAGCTGGCATTTAATTGAGTCTTGTTACATTATATGCATTTCTTCCAAATTCTTTTTATCAGTTAATCCATAAAACATTTAATGCTGATTATTAGCTTATTTTTTTCTTTTTTGTCTCAGTATTAAAGGCATAATAGCACTTGAAAGCTTTTAAGACTGATGTGTCTGACAAAACAAGCATTGTAAACAATCAAATTGGGATATATATATAATAAATATATATTTGGTCTTCCTTTTTCTGGCACTGAGCTCCTAAAACCCTTGGAATTTCCTAAGTAATAAGAGTAATAAAGATGTCTTTTGATATTCATAACCCTTTTTAACCACACCTGAGTTTATGTTAATGAATGCTGGAACCTGGGGAACCAACCTGTGATTAGAGGATTGGAACTTTCAGACGCCTTCCCCCCACCTCTGGAGATTGGGTTCAGTCACTGGTGGCCAGTGATTTAATCCATTGTGCCTGTGTGGTGAAGCCTCTATAGAAACCCAAAAGGACAGGGTCCAGAGAGCCTCCTGGTGACCACGTGGAAGTCCAGGGAGAGGACGCGGGAGCTCCTCACCCCTTCTTCCCTGATGCATTCTTAACTCTGACTGTTCCTGAGTTCCGTCCTTTTATGGTTAACTGGTTATTTGGTGAGGAAGCTTCCTGAGTTCTGTGAACTGTTCTAGCAAATTAATTGAACCTGGGTTCCATTGGGGGTCACGGGAACCTGTCATTTATAGCCTGGCTGAGGTGCAGGTGACAACCTGGTCTTAAATGATTGGAATCTGAAGTGTGTATGGGGGTGGGGGGCAGTCTTATGAGACTGAGTCCTTAACCTGTGGGATCCAGGTAGATAGTGTCAGAATGGAGTTGAAGTGTAGGACACCCAGCTGGTGTCCCAGAATTGTTTGGGGTAGGAAAAACTACCATACATTGGTGACCAAGGTATGTCAGAAGTGAAATACTATTCAGACAATATTGTGTGTAATATAAGTGAAAACAAAAGATTTTGTCTTTATACAACCTACACTGGTAAGTGCAAGTTTCTTCCTAATTCTTCCTATAGAATTTACTCTTGTAGATAAAGATACAATTTTTTTTTTTTTTTTTACTATTTGGTGTCACTTGTTATCCACTAACAATGTGCACTTAAACAGCCAGCTGTACCATACACATTTTCTAGAAAAGAAAATTCCTTTAAACTATTTATCGGGTAAAATTCCTTCAAAGTATTTATCGGGTGCCTCAGTCTTCACCTGTCAGGGCTTTTCAAATAAAGGGTGAGAGATACTCTGTACCCTCTAGAAAGAGAGATTCTGTGTTAGTGAAAATACTGCTTGTAAATCGAGACTGCCAATCAAGTCATGTCTTTTCTAGCCCCCCAGGACTAGAAATCCTGTGTTAGGCACTTGCCCTGGCCCTCACACAGAAGTGCTGGGACAGACGTCTTATTTTTTCCTGCCTAGAAACCTTAGTGTTCTAGAAATTTGCAGCAGAGATTACACAGCTAGTTTCTCTGTACTTGGTGAATTCTTTATAGTATTTCCATAGGTGTTTGGAGATTCAAAAATATATTTTTTCAGGGCTTATTTGTATTGTCATTTTATAGGAATAAAATAATTCAATACAATATATATGGTAAAACAATACTGAAAAATATCACTGATTGCAAATAATACTTGGTGGGCTTGAAGTTTTCTAGTTTCCTCAGCAGGATATCTGTGATAAACCTTAAGGGAAAAGCACGAAAGGCCTATAACTTATAATTGCCCCTGCCTCCTTTACTTCCCTCTTGTCCTGAAATTAAACTGTCTCAGCAAGAAAATGAACTCCAGGGCTGAGATGAGGCCGTGGAGTTTCCGAAGGGTCTGGCTCAGTGAGGAGCCAGCACTGAAGCTACCAGATAACCAGTCCATGGTTCTCCGATGCCTGGAAATTCTGAGAGGTTCTGTAAGTGCTTTGGGATTAGCAGTTTGAACTGTCTAGTCTGGTTTTGATTTTGTCATCAGAATATTGTGTCTCAGTTGGGGGTGAGTGTATAAGGCAACGATAGTATGTGGGCAGAATGACCCAGGAAAGTTCCTGGGAAGATGCCGTATTATAAATACCTTCTCTTCAGGTCCAGAACCAGCCCTGCTGTACTCCGTCCGGTGCGAGAACGGATCACTTCCTCTGGGCACAGAGTGCTGTTTCTCTTGGGGCCAGTGCTGCAGGACGATGCTTTGAGCACTAGAACCACACTGAGTGGCTAAACAGTGTCAAAGGCGAGCAGAGCAGGTTGTAGGAACAGCAGATTCCTGTCACCTAGTTCATGCTCACTGAGGCATATACTTAATTGGCTGTGGTGGTGGGCAGCTCCCTGATATTTACCTTAAATGAATTTAACATTTTGTTCAGTGTATGTCGTTAAATTTGTGTTACATGTTGGCTTACTCGAGGTATAATATTTAAAATAGACTTCCTAGAAGGAAGAACATCTGGCATCAGACTCAACCTACTTTTTTTATTCTGTTCCCTTGTATCAAGTGGAATGCTGAGGAAGTAATATGTATCTCATGGCTCATCCTTAAATTGTGAGTTATAGTTTTACTTTCTTCTGGTACGTACGTTTTGTCCCATTTCCTCCAACAGTATCTCAGTAAACTGAGTACACACACAACAAAATGAGAGAATTTAGCATAGGAAATAGATTTAGTAGAGTTTTCAAAGACAACTTTAGCCTCTAGCCTCTAGATGTCAGTTTAGTCTGTTTTATAAGTTGGTCAAGCAAATTCTTTAAGGCATCGGTGATTGAAATTTATATGGCTGTTTCTTTTCTAAGACATGTCTTTGTAAAACTGAGAACTTTCAAATAAACACAGGAATGCTGGTCTGTAGGCTCCGTGGTGAACTTAAGATTCAGTTCTGCCGGAAGGAGGAAAGTGGTCTTTTTTGTGTGTGTGTGGAAAATACATTGCTGCAGTCTACTCACTGTTGCTTTGACGATTAAGTTAATGTTTTCTATTGTTCAGCTAGGATTGCCACATTTCTGTAATTTTCCTGTGCCTTTCCACACTACTGTGCCTTCGTAGCACCACTTAAACCAGGGCTGCAGGTATGATATCTATTTTTTCCATTCATTTTCTCTTGTTACTAGTCACTGACACATCTGTTTCCTAAAGACTGTGAACCCAAATGCTGTCTGCAACACTTTCTCATCTGTAGTTTCATGTGAAGTGAGCTACTGAAGTCTAGGCACTGCGGTGCCTGTCGTGTCTTATACACTTGTGTCTCTCAGAGGATTTACCATATTTGGAATGCTCTATAAATTCTTCTCAACTGGTGGATAATATCTCTATTCCTAGCTTTCCAAATCCTTCGGATTGACATTTCAGAAGTTTTTTTCTAATAGCATTTTACAAATCATTCGTGTAGAGTGTTTGGGTCCAGCAGTAGTGAGCGTGTGTATTTTTGTCATCCCCCCCTTTTAAATAAAAAAGGCATTCTAGGAAGTGAAACGTCCCTGAAACAAAATTTTTGTTTTATCTTTTATTCATGGGGATCGGGTGAAGAGTGAGAGTCTACAGGGAGCTGGCTGGTAGAGTGGGGTGAATTTGGGTAGCCGGAGGGTCAGCCGCGGTCGTGACCGTGACCCTTGATCAGGTCTTGTTACAGTGGTGAAAGATAGGTCAGATGGGTGAAAACAAGCAGTTTGTTGAAAACAGATTTTGTTAGTCTCTTAATTTGGTGCAGATGTATGGCAGACAGTCCTTTGGATTCTGCAGCTTGACAGTTACAGCAAACTGCCCCTCGTTCTTCATCCAGATTTTGTTTGCTCTTTTTTTTTTAAGTTGCAAGAATGGTGATTTCTAGGCTTTTATTGTATGTATGTCTTTAGGAATATATAATTTGACGATACTGCTTGCCCTAGGGTCTCTGCTAGGCAACTGAAAAGGCAGAGTGTTGTTATGATTTCTGATCTGTATGGTTCTGGGTATACTTACTGCAGCTGTTCTTAAAGGGTGGTTTGTGGACCTCAGGGGGTCTATGATGTTAAAACATTTTTGTGACAATACTATTGTTGTAATAAGATGTTATTTGCCTTTTTAAACTTGACTTTATGCTCCAATAGTGGGAAAGTACTGGTGGATAAATTGTTGGCACCTTAGCACTTGGCGTAAAAAAAAAAAAAGGCTGTTTAATTGGAGAATATTCTTGATAAATACAAAATATTAAATTTATTAACTTTTGATTTTGAGTTTACGCATTTTTAATACTGAGCACAACGAGATGTGAACATGCACAAAGTACTCAGCATTCTGAGTTGGCGGGCCTGGGAAAAGCAGTCAGGAGTCAGGTGCAAGGTACACGAGCTGCCTTTTTTGTGGAGGATGTTGTTTTTACTTGAATATCATTTTTACTTGCAAAGAGGGGTGACAAACTTTGATTATTCAGACTTAGTTATTTGGTAAAACATTTTTCAACAAAGTGAGCCTGTCACTTCAAGGAAAACAACTGACCTTTTGCTGATGATAACATTTGAGCTTTCAAGCAAAAATTGGAATTTTTGGAAAACTAATAACTGCCACTGTGAGCTTGACAGCTTCCCAATAAATACTTAATAGACTTCTGATGAGATCAGTGGGTTTAACAAATATGATTTTTTGAAATATGTTCACTTCTAGAAAATCTGCATAACTCAGTGGACCTCCTGTATTTTTCAAGTGAGAAATGGATGATGTTATAAAATCATGAACCAGTTGAAGAAAGATCCAAAGAGAATAGGCTAATGTATTTTAATGTAGCAGAGTAGGGAAAGTTTATTGATACAGTTTCAGATTCCAGATATCTTTAAGAAACTTCCATCGCTTACTCAAGAGTGGTGGCTGTCTTTAGGAAGAATGCCTATGAGGTTGAATTGGGGGGTCAACTACCTCTTCATGGAACTGTTTTTGGAATAATATCAAAGCATGAGGTAGACCCACAATTACCTCAAAAGGCTGTTCAAATACTCTTCTCTTTATCTAGCTAAATATTTTTGCGAATAGATTTTCTTCATACTTTTCAACCAAAACGACATATTGGAACAGATTGAATGCAGAAGCAGATATAAAAATCCAGCTGTCTTCTATTAAGACAGACATTAAAGAAATTGGCAAAAAATGTAAAAACAATGCCAGTCACTGATTTTTTAAAGGATTTTTTTTTAAAAAATGTGTTATTTATATTAACTTGTAATCAGTTTATTTTTAACTGAGTTAATGTTTTAAAAAATTTCTCTGTTTTTAATTTCTAATATGCTAAGTATCAATAGATACAGCTCATATAAACTAAAGGGGTCCTGAGACCAAAATGCTCACAATTGCTGTGTGGTGTTTTCTTTGAACTTTCCACCCATTCTTTTCTTCTCTGCTGGTAACTGCTATGTGAGTAATTAATATCTCGATCTGTGTCATAAGTTCCAAGTTCTTTGTCATTGCAGTGGCTCATTTAGGCTTTATAGTATCTTCCTTTGATCTGTTTTTTTTTCCACCTCATATTAGTGCTTTTT
Organism: Cynopterus sphinx; assembly: GCA_030015415.1. Lineage (NCBI taxonomy): Eukaryota > Metazoa > Chordata > Mammalia > Chiroptera > Pteropodidae > Cynopterus > Cynopterus sphinx. Next base: position 2,573,094 of record CM057393.1, read on the forward strand.
AATTTTAGGTTTTTTCTTGCCATCTTTTTTCTCCATTCATACTGCCATCAACCCAATTAGAGCCCTTATCACTTATTCCTAAATTACGTTAGTACTCCGTTTTTCTAATGTTTTTCAAAATTGAGTGTTGAATGGAACCCTAGGGTTGACTTGACTTTAATTTTATTAATATGTTCCCTAAAAATGTCTAGGTATAAACTTCTTATGGTAAAACCAAAGCAGAATTACAAATTAAATACAGACTATCAAATCAGCAACATATATTTAATGATGCTGTTTTCTTAAAACTGAATAGTCAGCATTAGAGCTTAGAATGACATCGCCTCAGGACCAGTTTTATAATAAATCTGTTTCTTTAATTTGGCTTAATAATACTAACACAGAGAGTGGTTATTTGCATAAATATGTTCATAAAATGGTGTTAACTTTTAGTCTTTATTTGTTCAAGATAATCAGACAGACCTAGTAGATAACCCGAAAGGTGACACTCAGCAGCCCCTGAGTGTGAGGTTTAATGCCGACTGAACATTCTGTTAAGCAGTGTTCACTGTTGGAGCATTGCAGAGTTACTGAAATTGCTGAATAGATATTTAGTCCAGTTATTTTTGGAATCTTTACTAGAAAATATTACATATTCTGCGTCTGTTGCTAACGAATCGTTGCTGGTTGGTGGGATCACAGCGCAGTGGGTGGAGTCTCTGCGCTGCTTGGGCTTTGGGATACCCGCAGGGTGCAGGGTGCAGGGTGCCCGGGTGCCAGGTCCCGAGTCCCGAGCACCTCAGCGTGGGTTCCTGTCTGCCAGCCTTTCGTACCCACCTTGCCTTACTTAGCTGTTCGTTTAACCCTCAACACCATCTTATAAAACATTTTTTTTTTAGTTTTTAAACTTTTATTTTTGATCATTTCTATTCAAGTGGATTTTAAATCCTATGAGATCACAGATTTTTGGTTGTTTTATTTATTACTAAGTCTTTAGTTTCTATAATAGTACCTAGCATGTGTTAGATGTTCATTAGGTATTTACTGAATAAATGTGTATTAACTCTTCTCTTTATTCAGGCTCCAAACTCAAATGCTCTTGTGGTATGTGCTTGCTGCTCTCTCCCAGCTGGGCAAAGAAAGGCCTGTTTCTTTATCCATTTTTAACCTCATGTTTTTAAATCATTTTGATTATCTGTGCATATTTTTTTTCCTATTGAATATTCTACAAAGCATTTTAACCAAAAAACAAAAACAAAACCAACCAAATACTTACATTGTTTTTTCATTTCGAAAAGTGGACCTCATTTTTTAAAATGAATGTTTGTATATTAGGTTGTCATATGACTTAATTTTCTAACTTTATTTTGGAAAAATTTTAGATTTCTACAACATTGGTACATTTGTCAAAATTAAGAAACCAGTGTAGTATGTGACTCTTAACTAAACTGGAAACTTCGTTTGCATTTTACCAGCCTTTGCCTTTTCTGTCCAGGACACCATACCACAGTCAGTCATCTCACGAGTCTTTCCAGTCTGTCCTGTTTTCACAACTGCCATGGTTTTCAGCAGCGTTGGTCAGGTATTTTGTAGACATGCCTTTTAGTTGGGGTTGATCTTATGTTTTCTTGTGATTGGACTGAGGTTCTGGACTCAGGTTGATTGGAGGCATGTGACAAACCCACTGCTGATCACGGCTGCTTTAACCATGTCACCTGGTGACAGTGGTGTCCTCCTGATTTCTCCACTGTGACGTTACTGTTTTGTTTCCCGACTCTGAACTGGAAGTGGTCACTGAGCCTGGTGTCCCTCACAGGGAAGGGAGCTGAGTGCTGCCTCTCAGATTCGAGAGTGCAGGGATACAGTGTAATTTTTGGAAGATTTGTCTCTTCCATTTACTTATTTAATTTCTTATTATATCACCGAGTCATGGGTGTTTATTGCGTTTTAAAACCATTTATTTTGCTGTTCATATTATTTCAGCTTTGGCCGTCGGGAATTTTTTCAGTGCGATTCCCGTCCGTGACATGTCCCCTTTCATCTTTTGAGCAGTTCCTTACTTTCTGCTACTGCCTTTTCTTGTACTTTCCCTGTCCCACCTCTAGAACAAGCCATTTTATTAGAGTTTTCCTTTCTTGTGCCGGAGAATGGTATTTAGAAAAAAAAACATGGGTGCTGGGTGTATTGTTGGAGTGTCACTACTTCTAGGCCCTCCATGGATGGAGCTAGGAAAGTAATGTACGTCTGCCACGCCACGTATGCACGCACGTCTGTATTTCTGTACCTGCATACATATGAACATGCGTGAGTCCATACTGATATCTGCGACTCCAGCCCAGCCCCAACCCTTGCATATTTGTAACTGGGCCCCCCTCCCTCCCCCCAGACATTCACCAATGAGGGCGCAGTGGTTTTGTTCAGTCCGATGCAGGCAGAACACAGGCTGCCAGGGGTGCCGGCCCGCTCCTTTCTCCGCCCTTCTTCCTGGGGTCTGTCTTCAAGTTCTAAACCAGTCAGATTGATTGTAGAGTCTGCATTTCCTCCTGCGATCCTTTGAAATCCTGCGTGGTTTTTATTTGCATACAGCCTGTCATTTTAAAAATGACTGTTTTCATACTGAGTTGTTGTCTAACAGCTTTATTATGTATGTAATGTAATTTCTGATCGCACTCATCTGCTCTTTGTATAGTTGACATACGCCCACTGTGGTCCTTTTCGTGGGGTGCATGTGTTCTACTCCCCTCAGGCCTGAGTTCTACTGCACCTTGGTAATAAGTTTTTATCTCTTAACAAGAGTTAGATCTCTGTGTCTCTAGGTTCTCTTTTTGTTGCTCTCCTTATCTTTACCTACAAGATCTTATTTACCATTAATTTATTTTTGAATTTATTAAAGCAATGGATTTTAACTTAAAAATAAATGAAATTGTTAAATGAAACTAACAGCTGCCCTCAAAGCATTTTAAACATAAAAGCACTGGTGAAGACTAGTGATTTTTCAAAATAGGCAATTTTATGGCAGTCTTGCTGTGAAGGAACAAGACATTTTCGTCAGAAAAGGATGTTGAGAATATTGCGGTGGTATACTTAAATTTTGATGGGTTTGGGTTTGACCTTATTTAGTCTGGTATTCAGTTAAGAGGCAAAATTCATGCTGTTAATTTAGTTAGGAAGGATAAGTACTACATGCAATTTCTTATTTAGTTTTCTTTCAGTAAGTAGAAACAGAATCCAGCAAAACTAAATAGATGGCTGGTGCCTTGATCTGACAGATTTCTTTAGAAATGAAGAACCGAAAAGCAAGGCATCAAGGACACTGAAAAATGCCTAAGGGACTTTTTAAAAACCCCTCAGTCTTTGGCAACAGAGTAAGGAGAGGCAGGATTGTCGTCTTAGGTAGAGGCCCTCACAAGTGGACTCTGGTTAGACCTGACAGAGGAAGAATGTGGATTCTTTGGCTCTGTGGTCTGGTCACCAGAGAGGTAGGAAGGAGTGTCTTGGCCACATGGGCGGGGGAGGGGGACAGGGCGGGGTGCAGGGTGGGGCAGCCCAGTAGAAGCCTGAGGCAGTGGAGGAAGCATTTTACCTGGTGGGGAGCAGAGCTGGAGGAGTAGCTGCTGCTTCTGGTGATGCCATTGATAAGGAAATAAGTGCCCGGGGCCTATCATGTTAATTTAGGCATTATTGTACTTGTAATCTCAACACTGAGAATATATCTCAGACCCCTTCTGTATTTCCTGTTGCAAAAACCTAACCCGAACTAGTTTCAGGAAAAAAAAAAAAAAAAAGTGGAGTGGATTTCCTGGCTCCTGTAACTTCTGGAGCTGATTTGGTAAAGCTGCCTGTCTTACGGCTCAGAGATTTGGTAAAGCGTGCCTGTCTTAGAGCCCATTTCTGGCTTTGGGTGTTTTTTTCTTTTTTTCTGTTATTGACTGTCTTTGCAGGATCTTCTGCGATTGCATGTTAGCTTCTAGCAATTTTTGGGCATCATGTTTCCGGGTTCAGATCTAAGTGGAGAAGAGCATTCTTGTCCTCAAGTTGCAGGGGACCCTCCTGGAAGTCTCACTGTGGCTGGACTGCTTCTGATCGCGTGTCCAGCCCTGTACCCGTGGGGTCTGTCTGCAGGGAGTGGTAGGCATTGGCCAGGCCGGGGCCCCGCGCTTTCGGGATTACGTATGTATGTAATTCTGTAAGGCTTTTAATGCATTTTATTAAGGTTTTGGTGGTCCTAGCCATAATCTGGTTTCTCTTTTGAATCAAAGCATAACTGTTGTTTTGGTTTCACTGTATACAGGTAGAATCATGTTTTAAAGACGACTTGAGCTACACTGTAACCTGTTTTGAATACGAGCAGCTGTCTTCATATCCTGGATAAATAATACTAGTGCCATTTCACCTTCGAAACGAAACACATCTCATGATTGAGAAACTTAAAAATTCACAAATGCTCAGCCATTTAGTGGCAAGTCATTTTAATAAAGGGTTCTTTCTGCTGATACTCAAATAGTCAGAGCTGTATCTTAATACTTACTGGGCTGCGGGATAGGGGAAAATGGGATCAGAAAGCTAATTTGAGGGGAGCTGACATTAGAAGGCTTATACTGCCAGGTGTGGAGCTGGTGAGCCTAGGGGTAACCACTCAGGCAGGTGTTGTTTTGCTATGTGGGCAAGGTGTGGTGAAGGCAGTATCAGTATAAGCTTCCTCAGTAGAAATTCCAAAAGCTCCAGGTTCTCACTTGGGACTCTGGTGGATTGGTAGGGCAGCTGGAGCACAGGGGCCCGTTGTCCACGAGGCGCATCTCCTGAGGGCTTCTTAGTGAGGGCACATGTCGCCCTCATTCTCTGTGCTTGGGTGTGCTTGCCACCCTTTTCCATACCTTGTGGCACAGCTGGACTCTGGGCGACCCATGATCAGTGCGTGTTAATCGACCTGTTTGTTTTTTGAACCTACTATCTGCTCAGCACACAGCCAGGCTCTGGGATTTCCTAAATTGAAAAAATGGTTCTTGCTACGGAAGAACTGAAATGGGGGTGAGGTGGGGTGGAAAACATGAAAATAGGGTTATTCTGTGCTAAAATGCCGTGATAGCGGGAGGTTTCTTTAAGTAAGACAGCCTTCTCAGTGGTGCTCTAAACTTTATTTTTTCATGCATCTGCCTGTTTATTACTGTACTTTAAAACAACTCTTCGAACACTTTTAGATTTATTTCTTAGAGCGTGATCCTTATATTTCAGAAATTTTCTCTAAACGAATTAGGAATCACTCTGATTTTCCTTGTTTCCTCTCCATCCAGCGTATTTACCAGCTTATCCTACAGCCTGGAACGTTCACTCGTACACTTCTTCGTGTGGAAGAGCTTTGTGAAATATAAACACGGAAATCTGTCCCTACGTACCCTCTCCCAGAGAGATTGCTTCCAGATTTAGGTTTGAAATGTCCCGTTGTTGATCTCCAGCATGGTTAGTTCAGTCAAACCTTTGGTCCGAGAGACTGGTTGTGACTCCTCCCTCAGTGCGAATGGCAGATGCACATGAAGGTACGCCAGGGTCTCAGACAAGGGGGTTCCATTATGGACAAACAAAAGGCCAACTCATGTCTTCATCAAGACTGAATGTGTGCTCCCTGAGAAAATGAAGTGCAATAATGGAATAACCCTCACTGGCTCATGAGTGAAAAGTGCCACGCCCCTGTTGCGGGTCCCCCCCAGCACCAAGAATTTGGCAAGGTCAGATGGGACTGGTTGTGAAATAGTTTATGAGTTTAAGGAACAACAGATAATCCCTTTTTATCAGATTCCTTTTCTTTCTAACTCCCTGGCCTTTGAAGGACAAAATGTCTAAATTTGCATAGAATTACTTGAGCTCCTCTCTTAACTAGCAGATGGGAAAGCAGATAGTTGCCACCAAGTTAGTTTTTAAATGAAGCTCCAGTTTCTTCCTAACTGGTCCTTTTGCCCCACTGCCCCATTTTCCAGGCTTTCTTCTTTCTGCTTTACTTACCACAAAGACTGGTCATCTGGTTGTCTTCTCAGTTCTAAGGACTGTTACCTTTGCTCGCCCACAGGCAGGGCTGCATTTTTAACCTTTTCACTAGCACTACTCCTATCTTGTGATCTCGTGAGACTGTCTTTATCTCAGACTCTGAAATCTCTTCATTCTTCTCATTTTCTCAGTCCTTGTAATTTGGGGCTTTCACCAAATTTAGCTCCACCTTTTATCAGGGTCTACCCCCTGGGCCTCTTTGTACAGCCCTATCTCCTGGTGTGTCTGTTCCTATGGTAGAGTCCCTAAGTCTCTTTCATTCTTTCTTGGCCTTTTCAGATGTCACCTTTTCTGCTACCCTTCTGCAGTAGCCCCCCCCCCCCAGTACTTGTGCATGCATATATCTCATCTTGTAATGCATTTTTCTCTTTTTGGCCTTTTGAGGTAAGATAAGGGCAGGTTGTGTGATTCATCCACCTTTGTATATTCACTGCCTGGTTCATAGTAGTCACTTATTTATTACATGCTGTCTTTGCCCTCCTTTCAGCTCTGAATCGCCCAGTGTTTGCATTCTTTGTCATTGTTTGGTGGTTGAGTATTCTTAGCAAAAAGTTACCCATTGACCTTTGGGCTTTTTCCTTCTCTAAATCCTGTCTCCTTAGGCAATTTTCTCTATGCCTGAGGGTTTATGTAAACAGATAAGTCAAACCCTACTCAGTTTTTCAAGCCGGAATGTCATCTTCCTCCACTTTAAATCATCACCAGGTTTTCTCCTGAATAAGTGGGATTCCTTTGGTTTTCTCTGCCATCTCCACCATGGTGGCACGAGCGCAGTCTAGCCTGGCCTCGTCCCACCTCCCCTCTGGTTCCAGTGCTGCAGACAGCTGGTCTCTCCAAAACCAAAATCTCGCCTTCCCCTTTTACTTTAAAACACACCATGACTTTCCTTTGCTCTTAGATAAATTAAAGCAGAATCCTTAGCATAGCACCTTTGCACCCTCTGACAGAAATGTTCTTCCAATCTTTTGAAGGTACAAGTATGATTTTAACACTTTGAGAAGAAAATGTTTCAGAAGAGGATACTTATTTAGACTTAAAGTGTGGACTCTAGTATGAATTAGACATCTGGTGACTATAGGCTGTCCCCACACGTTAACATAATTGGTTCCCAGAGCCTGCAACTGAAGATAAGAGGAAGAACTTACTTTGCATTTCCTGCATTCCTTCTTTCTCTTGCTGGTAGAGAAACTCATGTGAATCAAGGTGGCAGAAGGGGTGAAAATACAGACTTTTAGCAGTGTTTAAGGTGAGAATCAAGATTTAAAAGTGTGTGTGGGGGAATACTTTAATTTGTACATTTATTGTATATTGTACTGTTTCTGTATTTAGTGCTGTATGTAAATTTTACTTTTTCCGTTTTTTTCCAATTAAATCATTCATTTACGCTTATAATTTAATGATGAAAACTTAGGATGTATTTCTATATTTTACCCCTCCATGAGTCTGTGGATCTCATGGGCTAAAAAATGGCTTGCTACATTACACTTATTTCTTGTAATGGGACCATATTTCTGTAAGACGGCTGCTATCTAGGAGTGGGGAATATTTGTAAATACTATCCTTGAAAAGTTGTATTAATAAAAATTGATAATTTGTTTTAAGGATTTAACCATATGGAACAAATGTTCTGCAAATATCAACAGTGTATCTCTTTCACTGATTGTTAGTTTGCTGGGGATTAAAACACAAGTGATCATATTCAGGCTGGTTAGATTAGTGATTTTAATATGAAACCATTGCTTCTAGAATAATCATGGGCCAGACTGGGAAGAAATCTGAGAAGGGACCAGTTTGTTGGCGGAAGCGTGTAAAATCAGAGTACATGCGACTGCGACAGCTCAAGAGGTTCAGGCGAGCTGACGAAGTGAAGGTATAACTATCTTTTGTGAAAATACATACAATTTGAGATGGTATTCCCCACCCCCAAGATAAGTTTTAATTTGCAAGAGTCTTTTTTTTTTCAGCCAAGGGTCATGTTTGTTGTAAGTTAAATGAAGACTTGGAAGCTAAGTTCCTTGATCAGTCTAAACATAAATTTTGTACCATGCACATTAATGGTAATGAAAGATTTCCAACTACTTAAAATTGACTTTTTTTTTTTGTATATACCTTTGTACTGCACGTGTAGACCTGGGACCCAAATATAAAGGCTTTCATGGTTTTGTTTCTAATGTCATTGTGGTTTTTTAATACAAAGTTAAAGGATGGAGAGAATTTTCTGTTCCCTTCCCATTTACAATAAAATAATGGGTGTGCTGTTTTTGTATTACTTGAATGTGGAAAGCTACAGTTTAGTATAAAATCTGTATGCATTTGAGGGAATATTCTTTATATTTTTGAAAAATCACTAGATTTTAACCCGCAGTAGAGATATTACAAATTTTCTAACAATGAACAATTTCTTTTCTCTTCATTTTTTTAAAGAGTATGTTTAGTTCCAATCGTCAGAAAATTTTGGAAAGAACGGAAATCTTAAACCAGGAATGGAAACAGCGAAGGATACAGCCTGTACACATCCTGACTTCTGTGAGCTCATTGCGCGGGACCAGGGAGGTTGGTTAACTCACGCGCTGTCGTAATTATCAGTGCATTCTGCTTTTTGCTGTTGGGATGTCGGTTATTGAGAGGAGGTCACTGACTTCAGGCTGTCCAATGTTATATTGCTGCTGCTTTTTAATATGTAACTGTTGATAGCTACTAGGGTAACACTTACAGCTGTTCCTATAACAGAGCTCTAGTGTTTGTGATATACTTTCACTGTTACTGGGCAGAATCCTAGACTTGTACAAGACAGTTGATTAGAAAAAAATTTAAATTAAAGACTTTCTAATGTCCTCATCAGATCACTATTTAGAGCAAGGCTTTCTGACTCACAGTTGTCTTTTCCGCCTTTAATAATGAATTAGCCATGCTGTAAGAAATGTTTCCTTTTTGTTCATATTCACCAACTAAGAATGTTCTTTTACATTTTCTTCAAATCCTAAGGATTGTTCTATAAGAATTTTTAAATTCAGTGTTGAAAGCTCAGAATTTCCTTTTCTGTAACATTTTTGAATGAATGAGATCTTAATCACTCCAAGAAATCTATTTGGAAAGGAAGGCAATAAATCTGGTCACGTAATTTATCAACACATTAAAACACGTGGCAGCAGGACAAAAACAAGATGGCAGAAGCTGAAATAGCGTAGAACCAGTCAGCAGGGTTTCAGTCACAACATTTCGGTCCCCCTGTGTTACGTGGGAAGATGTGGCATAGGGCGTGGGGCGCTGCTGAACAGGTGTTGACGCAGGAGAGGCAAGAAGGTGATCTGGAATTTAGATGGTTTAACTGAGTGTTGAAACACGGGAAGCATCCGAACAGTGGAATTTGTTCTAAGATAATGTTTTCAGTGAGTAGCCATCTTTAATACAGTATTGTGACAATCAGGCAAGCATTTGCTTCATATGAGACCTGTCGACGGTGTGACACACTGACTTCAAAGTCTTGTCACTGCTACAGACGCAGTTCTGGAGGTGACTTCAGTGCTGTTAGGTTGGTCTTGATTAGGGTGATGCATGACTTGGGAGTGCATCTTAGTCATTCATGCATTTTTTTCAGGTGACAACTCTTTAAAGCTCTTAGAGTTATATGAATATACATTACATGCTCTGATACCTCCACACCATCTGGGCCAGGTCAGGGCCTACATGTTGGACATAATGACTTTTTACTAATGTACTAATGATGAAAGGGATTCTTTCTATGTTAGTCAGAATGTTCTGGAAAAGGATAAGCATGAGGCTTCTAAGTAATCCCTTTGAAAGTTTTGTCTGGTGACCTTTTGGAGATTTTGAGGTGAAGGAAAAAAGGAACCTTGTTTTTCTCTCTCTGGAGGAATAAATCTTAGAACTTTAGAGAAGTAAAGTAGAAAGACATGGAATACTTACGTTTGCCACTCATTGCAAATCTCAAAGTGCTATCACAATCCCAATTTACATCAGTTATGATAGTTAAGAGTAATATGATTTCTGGCACTGTGGTAGGTACTCTGCACATATTATTTCATGTAATCTTCATGATTGTTGTATTATACCTTCCTTCCCCAGGTGAGGAAACTGAGCCTTAAGTCAAAGGAGTTAAGTCATTTCTCTTGCTCTAATGATCTGATGTGGGACCAGAAGAGTACTTCAGACACATTAGAAAATTAATACAGCTCATTAGTTATTCACAACTTCAGTTGCTCATAATATAATTTTTGGCATTAAATTTAAGAGTACAGTTTATTCTAATGAATATTTGCTTATCGAAAATTGCTTTTAATTTTGTCAAGTGGAGGCAAAAGTTGTTAAATGTGAAGATAACTTTTTATTGTGCGTTTATGTGAGAAATCCTGAGAAGAAATTAACAATTTAATAAAAGTGTTTTCTAACTTTAGTACCCAGCAAGCTGAGAAAGACTATTTCCACAGAATAGGACTGGAACAAGGGCGGGCAGCCCTGGCCTCAGGCATTCAGTTTCTGCTGCAGGGGACTCTGTCCTACTCAGGCCAAGTTGATTTTGTGCTGCTCTTGATAGTTGATCTGCTTCAAATGATTCATCTTTACTCCCTCATCCCCACTGTCCTTTAAAAACATCACCTCTGACTTTGGAAGTGGAAGGTTTTATACAATTTGTGATCAGCTTTTGGTGTTATCACAATAAATAATAAAATTTTAGGGCTGGAAAGGACTTTAATGATCTCTGATCTCCTCACTTTTCATGTGAGAATATATCCTTGTTTTGTTTTTTCTTGAGCATTTCCACCTATGTATCAATTTCTTTTATGTACTTTAAAAGTTGGAGTCTGAAGTAGGTCAGAAGCTGGAGGATAAATAAAAGGCTGTTCTGCAGAGACTCCCCTTTTAGTAGGCTTTGGCAGGGTTTGGGACTGCAGTGTGAATCAACACCTAAAGTCTGAGACTTTTAACATGGGGAGATGCTGTTGTAACATCGTTTTCATTAACTGCTCATTTTGTAAGCTCATCCATTGAACGTGCTGTCTTCAGTTTAAATCCTTTGCAGCATGAGGATCATTTTCACTTTTTCATTCAAGTCTTATGCTTGCTTCCCTTCTGTACTTGACAATATACTCAGTTTTAAAGTGATTGCTTTTATCTAGGTTATTTTAGTAAAGAACATGTCTGACTAAGTTTACTTTCTGCTCTATTGGCGTGCCTGCCATAGTTGCTGACTTTATTCAGATCAAGGGAGCCCTGCAGTTGAACCTAGCGACCACATCTATAGTGCGTTTTCTTGTGTGTTTTTAAGACATTTCTGGGTACACGTTTTTTGGTATTTAGGTTATTACAGAACCTTAAGCACTGTTGCTCCTAGAATTTTAATACAGAATATATATCTGTGTTTTCTTTTTAAAAATACTTCTGACTTCTTGAAGACAGTGACTATAATATTGCTTTGCATTTATTTCCTTTGCTCCTTGGTTGATCTTTTTAAGGAGCATTCAGCTTAAAAATGTCGTTAAGTGATACATGCAAGCCAAAGGATGTATACCATAATATGTGGCTGTTCATCAAAAAGTTTCTAGGTGACTTTCATTACTTTGTCTTATCAATCAGCAAAAAAATTCATCTTTTTTAAGTCTGCATGTTGGTGGTAATGTTTTTTTAGTGTGTCTGTTTTTCCAGTTTTAATGAAGAAACTGGTTTAAGAATTATAGCTCTTACTGGTGCATTTCTTTTGCAAATTTGTTTATTTCTTGCTTAAAAACCGCAAGGCACTTCCCCCTTCACTGATTCTTTGTACCAAGATTTTTATTACCTAGATGTATTATGATGGAAAGAGAGCCTTCCTAAGATGATGTCTGCCTTCTGGGCGAGTGATATGATTGATTTTGTAGTTTAAAAACCATCCTGCAATGTGCATTTTTAGATTCTCAGGAGAATATAATGTTCTTGTAAGAATTCTGTGTCTTGTTTACTAATGAAAATAGAATCTTTATGTATACTGAAACACAGGGCTTCTTCGGAATGTTTAATGCCCTGTAGCATTGGAAAGACCACCTAGCCCAGATTGGTGAAGAATTAAATGTCTTTTGGACTTTGCGGTATGTGCAGGGTTGCTCTTCCTGGTGATATCTGAAATGATCTCAAGTTCATCACTTATCATTTGATATTTGCAAGAGAAATTTTTTGAACCTGTGACTTATTTTTGTTCAGGGAGAAGAAAAGCATTGTCTTGTTTATTATATGCAAACAATTGCATTATTTATTGACTTTGTAATGTACTTTCCTTAGTTGATTGTAAATTAGTTACTGTTTACAAAGAAAAATATACTAGTGTATACAATGTATAATTTAGTGCTCTCCACTTAAATGCGCTCTTGTCAACACACTAACATGTTATCTTTCCTTGGTAATTTGCAGGATTATAGGACCAATATTCTAGGGCCTCAGGACTCCTTTGAGCAGATATGGGGACTTTTATAAACCCTGCCAAGCCTACTATAAGTGAGGTCATTTTTCTCAATCTTAGAAAGAAATGGATGGCTTTCCAAGTTTCTGCTCTTTTAGTGCAAACATATTCATCCTTTCTTGGTTCCTTGAGGAACTGGTTTCTAAGTTGCTTTCTGCTGCTGTTTGTCTCTCAACCATTTGTTGGTATTTACTTGGAAGGTTTAGTCTTATGTTGACTCTGCTGGTCCTTCCACCCATGTAACTTTACAAATCACCACAGGCTTTGCTTCCTTTTTGGCTTTTTTTGGCTGAAATGGATGAAACATTTCTTAAATGACCTCGAAGGATATAGAGCTTAAGTTTAAAAAGTGACGTTTTCAAAAATATCAAGCATTTATTTTGTTCAACTCACAAGCAGAAGTTGTGTTTAATTTGCTGTTTTCCTCCTAGAATGCTGAGTATATAGTTTGCATTTTAAAAATTATTGTTAAATTGACTATTAGAAAGGTTAAGTCTCTTCGTAAATTGGAAACCAGAATTTGACAGCTATTTTAAAAACAGGACAAGCCAAACCAAAAGAAATGCTTGTCTAGGCTGCAGTATTAAAATGTTTATTGCTCTGAAAAAATTACGTTTTATTAGATGTGGAACTTCTGTTGCAGTTTAGCTTGATAATGTAGATTGACTTGCATGTGCTACTTAGGATTGTTTTATCTAACTACATATATAAAATAACATCACTTGAGTGCTGTTTTGGGAAGTTTGGGCAGATTTCATGAGCTACCTTGGCAACTAATGAGGCAATGTTATTATATCTGCTAATGTGAATATCTATTCGGTCATTGAAACTCTTGTTTTTTATCGTTTGAATTAAATGTCATTGCGGATGATATTGTAAAAATTCAAATAGCACACATATATAAAAGTCCCCATAGTCCAACCCCTGCAACTGTTGTTCTTTTGCTTTTATTTTTTCGCATTAAAAAAGATTTTTTTCAATTACAGTTGACATCCAATATTATTTTCCATTAGTTTCAGGTATACTATTCTTTGAGGTTTCTTTTTCTGTATATGATAACATGTTCACAATAATGGTAAGATTTTATTTTAAAACGTTGCTCTTAAGTAAAGCATGCCTGCTATTTTGGGCCATCATTTGACAATCTTTTTTTAGGTCTTCAGTCTCTTTGAGAGTATAGTTTTGATCCTGTGGCTATACCATAATCAATTGCCCTATTCCTAATAGATGAACATTTAGGTTTTATTTGTTATTTTTTACTTTTGTAGTTAGTGGTTCAGTGAATATCCTTTTATACATCTTTTCATCTTTTGAGTAGTTTTGTAGGAAAAGTTCCTAGAAACAGGGTAACTGGGTCAAGAGGATCTGCATATTTCAAATTTTAATAGAAATTACCAAATTACCCCCCCTCCAAAGGTTTCACCCTTCACACTCTCACCAGCTATTTATGCGAGTGTTTATCTGCATTCCCAGCATCAAATATTATCATCTTCTTAATCTTTGTTAGTGTGATGTACAAAATTATTACAATTTGTCTGTTCGCCTTTAATTATTCTGTTAGGTGTTAAGTATCTATTGCTTGTTTATATTCTTTTATGAATTGGCTGTTATAGTCTTAGATATCTTAAAATTAGGTTGCATTTTTTTTTTCTTACGGATTTTAACAGACTTTTTGTATATTATAAAAGTTACCTCTTTTGCAGATCCCTTATCCCCATTTTGATGTTATTTCCAGTATATTTTTGTTATACAGAGGTTTAAAATGTTTATATAGTTAAATTAGAATTTCTTCTTTTGATTTCTATGTTTCTTAAAGGCTTAGACAGTCTTTCTCCGCTTCCAGATTATAAATTATCCATCTTTTACCTGTTTTCATTTTTATATTTTACAATCATTTCACCTATCAGGAATTTCCTTTGGTATAAAAAGTGGGGGATTTGATTTTTAATTTTTTTCTATTTAGCTGTATGGTTGTCTCAACACTATTTACTAAATAATCAATGAATGATTGAGGAGCAGTTTTAAGTCTGGTTAACAAAGATCGGTACAACGGGCCTAACTGTTGGGTAGTCACCTGAGCAGGTTTAGCACCTGAGCAGGGAGGGGTCAGTGCTTCTCCTCAGAGGCTGGCGTGGTGACAGACAGGCTTCTTTCTTCCCTTTCTCTGGGGCCTCTCCTGCTCGGGAGCATTCAACCCCAGGGCTTCAGAACAGTTATGCTCCCAGGGTTTATGGAAACTCTGGACTTGTACAATACTCCCTGTTTTGTTTTTGAATGACAGAAATGGTCTTATTTTCTACTCACAGGACTGTTCTTGAATTTGCACATAATGGATGTACTTGAGTTTGCACATAATGGATGAACTGGCTCTGTTACCTGCTTCATGTCCTTTGTACAGTGTTTTCGTAGTTTTCCCAGCTGCTGTCCTGTGACCGTTTCCCTTTCGGATCGCCGGTATTTCGGCAGAGCTGCAGATGACCAGAGCTTGATTTACCCTCCTCACAGCCCCCTTCAGACCCGAACTGCACTGGGTTTTCCCTCAGTGTTGAGGTTTCACAGTTAATGCATTAACTAGGTTCACATAATTATGATTTCTCTGATTCTCAGGATCAGGCCTGTGAAGCTGCGGTGCCGGGAAGAGCTTTAAGGGTCCGAGCTTCCCGAGGCTGTAATCCAAATGATATGTGTTCTATGAGAACTGCTATGTGTGGCTTAAAATTTTTCTTAAGAGAAGAAATGTAAGAAGTGCCGCTTACAGGATGAATCTTGCTGTTACACTAAGGGAGCTCAGGAGCAAGAGCCTGTGTCGCTGGGTAGAGGTTCTGCCCCAGTCCAGATGGTTCTGTAGTGGAATAATTAACAACGAAATAGAAATACTTCTCAAGTGGAACGGACCACTCTTTCATTTCTTAGCTCCAGCACCTTTGATTAGATATGTTTATTAACATTGTGTCTGTTAGGATCGAATGTGGGTTTTTTCCTTACATTTCTGTTTCTTACCCTCTCCTGCTGGTGCTACTCGTCTCCCTTCTCACCTTTTTCTGACCATCCTAACCCTGGTTATGAAGTCACTTCTACCACTGAGCTTCTGAGCCTGATCCAGACTTGATACTTGTCTTATGGTTTTTCTCTGGTGCTCCTTCATGTGAAAGCAGTCTGACGTTAAGTTCCACACTCTGTCATTCTCACCAGAAGGTCTAGCGAATTAAACAAACCTTGGGTGTGTTACCTTTTCTCTACGCTGGTCTTGAAGAGTATTGGCAGTCTCAGAAGTCATGCCCAGCTTTGCCCTGGAGTGGGCGGCAGCCTACGTACGCCTTCTCCTGACCCTTTCCTACACCTTTGATCTGAGACTGCCTTACCGTTTTACTTGAAAAAGCTAAAGGGTGTTAGATAGTATCAACAGTTCATGTGTCTCTGGCATGAAATCAAGTAGACCAGCCAGTATCCAAGAATATTTTGAACCTGCTAACTGTATTTTTCCCCTACTATATGGAAGTCGAATGTAACCCTTGTGATGTTAAAGATTGTTCAGAGACTGGATGGCTACGGCTATTGTCCTTTGGGATGTCCCACTATAAGATGGGGAGTCATACCAACCTCGTAGGTAGTGGTGAATTTTAAAGAAGTTAACGTTGCTAAAGTCTCTAGCGTAGTGCTCGGCACATAGTAGGGTGTGTTAATTTCTTTCCCTTCCCTGCAGGCCATTCACCTGCTCTTCCCTCTACGATTTTCCATAACACAGTTTTTACTTGGAACCAGCCTTCTGCCAAGAGTCTCAGTTTGGTTGTGTACTCCTACAACTACTATTTTTGGCTTGACTTCCCTCTCCAGCTCCCAGTGGTCCAGCCACACAGTCGCCTATTGTACCAGCTGGTTGATGTAAGTCTATCCATCTTCAGAGGAATCCGGTTACTTACCAGTAAGGTGTGTTTCTCTGAAAATGTAGCATCCTTGATAAGCTGATGTAGTTTAGTCTGTGATAACTTCCTGTGTGATTCTCGAGTTGGAACTAGACTTAGAGAATTTAATTTGTTGACATAGGTCTCCTGGTGAGTTTCTGAGTCCAGGACACATGACTCTGATCAGGTAGATTGCTGTGGAGACCCATGAGGTCGAAATTCTTTCTATGCTCTGAGCAATGTGAGAATTATTTAACTGTCAAGGATGATACATTTTCAAAGAAAAAAAGTTACTGGTAAGTAAGTGGGATTTTTGAGTAATTTTTTTATAAGTCAATAAATAAGAATTCCCAAACTTGTTTGACCCACAAATGCTTTTGCATTTGCTATTTCATAAATGAAAGGAATATGGTTATTAGTTAAGGTTAATAGTTAATGGGATAGGTTTCTGGAGATATCATGTAGATAATGAGATGGGGGTAGGCCTTCAGTTTTCTAAGTAGGTGCTCTCTTACTTTAAAGAGAATTTGGAAGTTGGAGTCTCCATTAGGGAGAATCAGCAAATGCAGGCTGTTCATTCCAGAAACATTTTTTGAGTGCCTACTCTTTTTTGAGACACTGTGCTATGTATCGTTGCAAGATGGAGGTGAAGCTGCACTCTGCCGCTGCTGGTTCTGCCCTCAGAGAGCTCAGTGACTCTCTTGTGGCTCAGAATCAGGATGATGGGACATGGAGTGACGGAAGTGTGGGGTTGGAGGCAGGACTTAGTGCTGAAGCCTTTGCTGTCTTATTTTCTGTGCTTCTGTTAGTTCTTCTGTTCATGGGAACAGTCAGCTGACCTCATTCAGCAGGCCTCAAGCATTTTCTACGTGGCTGGAGTGACCAGATGAAGCAGGGACAGTGTCCCTCCTGCTTGGCCGTTGGCTAGAACATTCAGCCGCGTAGCCTTAAATGCGCCCTTGAATTTATTAAAGCTGGCAAATAAGTCAGTCGGAGAGGCAACTCGCTCTCCTAACCACCCGCCCCCCGACCGGTGCAAGCTTTAAAGGGGGCCAGTCTTCAGAATTAAAGTCACAGAATTAGGTAACTCCACCAACAAAAATCAAAAACTAATTGTTTTTCAAGAAATGAGAATTATTTTGTCCTTGAAATCTCTGGACAGTGTATGACACTTGCCCCAAAGTTACTGGGTCGAATGGGAAGGAAAGGAGACTTGGCAGGTGTAGGAGTCGGAGCAGGATGCCGGGGACCGGGTGCGTACGTGGCACCCACTGTGTGGCTCTGTTGTTTTTTCACCCTTGGAGCATCTCAGTGCACAGTGAGGGAGCTCCTGGGTGTGCAAGCCAGACTTGGGCTTCTACCCCGGGTTGCTGATTCACTGTCTTCCTGACCAGGCGAATTATTAACTGCTCTGAACCTCAGTGTCCTCTTTATTTGTGAAGCTGTGATGCTAAAGGCCGAGATGAGAGTGGTGAAGGTAATGTGTATAAAGCACTTAGCACAGTGCCTGCAACGTAGTACGTGCTCAATAAATGTTAGCTGCTCTTATTGGGTTATTGGATGGCTGGATGAGGAACTGTATCAGAGGCCGAATAGTGGAACTGGGAAAGGTGGCGGGTTCTGGAGAATTTATTAGCAGACTGGTCATACCTTCTTATTTACTTGAGCTATGAGCTTTCCAGTGTTATTATCTTTATCTTTGCCCTTTTGGAAAGCAGATTAATGGATTAATCACCATCACAGGCCTTCCCCACTACTGTGCCTTTAAACCTCCTCTTCCACTGAGGAAGGAACTGGTTTTGTGCTACAGGGACTGTGACTGTTGGAAGATTATTCCCCTCACCCCGGCCTGATGAGATGCTGAGGGCCAGGTATGGCCTCTGGGCCAAAGCTTTCTGCTCTGATTTCACCAAATCTAGTCCTTCTGTTTTTAAGACCTCTTAAATAAAATTAAACACTTCATAATTATGTGTGTGTATGTTATTATTATTTTTTTTTCTATAGTATACCACTTCAATTCTACTTGTTTTTGCTTTATTTTCAATGATTATAGATCATGACTACATGTCCAGGGCATTTTTGAGACGGCTCTGGAGCCCTGACGATTGGGTAATGGTACTCTTTAAGAAAAGCTGGATTCCTAGACAGGATGGGAAGTGCTCTGGTTATTTGGGCATAGAATTTTACCGTATTTCATGGAATCAAAGATGAAAACTTTTTAACCTTCCAACATCTGAAACCGCCATGCATCTTAGAATTGCTGTGATAAGAAAGCATTTTTGTGGTTTAACTGGCAACATTATTTTCTTAGTGATAAGAGAAGGTAATGGTATGCCTTGAAATTGATGTCATCATGGATTGGATGAAATACGGTATTTCACGGGGATATTTGTCCTTAAGTGTCTTAGAAATTCCATATTATGGCAGAATGTGTGGTGGGTAAGAGTCAGACTTTCTGGGTATAAATTCTAGCCCTGTCCAATGTTTGTCCTGGAGGCCATCACTTATCCTTTCTTTCCATTCACTGTCTCACCTGTAAAATGCGGGCTAAGAATAAATAGTCCCCATCTTACAGCTGTAATGACTAAATGTCAGACATTGTGTTCAAAATAGTGCGTGCCTACTGCACACAAAGTGCTTCATAACATCAGCTGTTACTTAGCGATCATACTTTGCAGAATTAATTTGAATCCATTTTGTTGTGACTTAAGTCAGATCTACCCTTTAATATGTGTACATCATCTGATAGCTCAGCAAATGACACCTGGGTTTTTTAAAAGGGAAGATAAAGATAAGAAAGGTTAACCTAACAAGTTTCCTTATTCTGAGTAAGACTTAAGTGGCATGTTTGGCATCTGTATTATTCCATGTGGTTGAGGCATAAAAGACATTTATAATGAAAGAAAGGAGCAGCTATTCCGAGGCCAACATAAATACAATTTTTGATTCTTATCGATATTGGTAAGTATGGAAAGGGTTGGAGGACTTTAAAAATTTGCAAAATCTGAAGCATTTTTTTTTTTCACCCTAAGTAAAAGAGGGAAGGAGAAAATACTTTTTGGTTTGTATGAACTTTACTGTCTTAGGTAAAGAAATTTCCTTTGTAGAATTATGCAAGTAGACAGCATCCCTTTACAAGCATGAAGGCTGTAGCTTCAGGTTGTCTTATATTTACGAGTCGTTTTATTTTTTCTATTTTAGTGTTCGGTGACCAGTGACTTGGAATTTCCAACACAAGTTATCCCATTAAAGACTCTAAATGCCGTTGCTTCAGTACCCATAATGTATTCTTGGTCTCCCCTGCAGCAGAATTTCATGGTATGTAAATAATGTATCTTCTGCTTATTTGATAATCACTTACTTTAAATAGAAAAGCATAGATGATTTTCTTGTCAAGTGAGTTGATGATGTGAGTAAAAATGCTATCAAAATGGTGGTACTTAGAGTAATGTTTTTTAACTGATTTTTATATGTATTATGTATATATTTTTAAGCCTTTGCTGTGTTCTTTTCCTAGTCCTTTTTTAGTTTAAATATTCTTCAAAGGAACGTGTTAAATGAAAACCATACCTGGGATTAAAAACATTTAAAAGGTGACATTTACGGTGCTTATCCTTGAAGAGGTGTGTCAGTACCCTGTATCTGTCTGATATTGAGGTTTTGTTAACTGAGAATTTATTATTTTAAATAGTGTTAGGCAGCATGGTGTTAAATGATAACACACTATGAAATGCTGTCAGGGCTTATAAAACATGAGTTTAAGCACATTTCCACAGATAACACTGGCCCAGTAGTTTTTGTGATGAAATACTAGTATTTAGTTCTTTATAGAGATGGAGGATAGAACAAAAGAGAAATTTGAGTGCATTCTTTACTTGTGTTAAATAAAAAATACATAGTTTTAGTACTTAAAACAGTAAGTTAATGTTGGCGGAAGTCCTTGGTGAGCCTACTTTGAGAATTGCTTAGTAGATTAAAAAAAATAGATGTCGTTAGTGTGTTATTTCCCTTAAAGGATTTTATAGTGGAGGGCTCCAGGCAGGCCTCAGACGCTGCTGTGCAAGGCCATAAATTTGTGTGTTTAACACTTTATTCAAAAACATTTAGTTTGGGACTCATATTGCAAGAGCTTTAGAATGAAATTCTAAAAAAATATAGTGTTTAAAATTGTCAATAAATATTATGAATCACCCATGGTTTTGCTGAACACTGACTAAAGCAAATTGAGCAGACTATCTTTATTATTAGGATATTTGGGGGACACAGGTTATATGGATATAATTGGGGAGACAAAATAGCCAATTGTTACTTAATTTTGGCTTGCATCCAAAAAAATTAACTTTTGTGGTTAAAATGGGAATATTGTAAGTGAGATGCGATGAAGACTGGACTAAATTAACTTTTGTGGTTAAAATGGGATTATTGCAAGTGAGATGCGATGAAGACTGGACTCTCTAGTTTTATACAAGCTTGAATCTGACTAGCTCCATACATTAAAATTTAAGTTTTCATTTTATACCTCATTTGTACTTTTTCTCCTAATCTCCCTTTTACCTAATGTATGAACTCTCTGATTATCCCAAATTTGTTATCTAGGGATTATTGGAAATTTTTTTCCTTTTCTTTCCTTTCCTGCCTGTTCTTGTCTTATGGCCTTTTCTCGTGCATTCTTCCCTGTGGGTCATGGTCCCAGCCTAAGGCACCTCACATTTTAAATAAGCTGCCATGTCCTCCTGTCGATCTTAGCCAATCCATCCTTTTTATCAGAATGGTTTTTAAAAAATCTATTTTTAATCAATATCTTGTTCAAAGGCCTAAGACTTAGACCTATCCCCAGTTTAGTGTCCTTAAATATGGACTTCACAGCCCTCTCGTCTGTCTTTTTTATTCTTTATTAAAAATTCTCTTCCTCCCATGAATGTCAGCTTCCTGTCCCTTGTGTTCTTAAGTATTACATTTTCTCTGAACTAAGCTACCACCCTTTCTTCCCTGTTGTCTTCCAAACCTTGATATAAACTTATCTTTCTTCTTCATTAGCATTATCAATTTTGATATTCATCTTGTTCATCTCAGTTTTGAAATATAGTAGAATGTTTTTGTTTTATGTACAAGAGTAAATGCTGTTGGCATCAACTTGAATGAGCTATCGATACTCTGTTTTACATCCCTAGAATCTCAACTAGATCAAGAGAATTTTAGAAACCTTTGTATTAGGTTTTTTGTTTTTTTAAGGCATGGCTATTGTTGATTTTGATGAACCCTTCATCAATCCTCAGATATTTTATCATCTGAAAAAAACATGTTTTAAAATTGATGGGTCAATTATAACTTGTACCTTTTTTCCTTTCTAGAGGTACATAAAATAATGGTAAGTTTTAATAATTGACATGTTAGATTAGGTAAACCATTTTTACTTAAATTTTTTTCTCACGTATGCTTATTAGTGAGGGGGCCTTTTCTTTCTTTATTGCTTTTAGAGTTTGCTGCCTATTTGGGTTTGGAGAAGTGGGTCAAGACATTTACTTATGAAAAACAATTGTATTTTAGTTGTTACATTGATTTAAACATTTGATACTTAAGGTTGCTTTCTAAATCTGTGTTTTTACTTTTAGGTGGAAGATGAAACTGTTTTACATAACATTCCTTATATGGGGGATGAAGTTTTAGATCAGGATGGGACTTTTATTGAAGAACTAATAAAAAATTATGATGGAAAAGTACATGGGGATAGAGGTGAGCCATGTATTTATTCTCTTGGAAAAAGGAGACCAAATTGTTTGATAGAAATTTCAATTTTTTTTAAACGCATAGATAAGAAAAGGTTTTTTTTTAGTATTAACTTAAGTTTTGTGCTGGACTGGCCTGGCTTAGAAGCCTAAAATTTTCAGTGTTTTTCCTATTTTATATTGAAAGATCATATTTTCCACTTGAAAATTATGCATAGTTGGTTGTAACATAAATTGTAATGACAATAACATGTAAGTTAGATACAATTGTGTAGGTGTATATTGATTTTAAGATTCTTTAGCAGTAAAATTAGTTAAGACTAGGGCTCTTGCTTATGTGACATGAGCTCCCAAAGGCCCTACACTCAGAAATACCTTCCCCACCAGGCCACCACAGTACCTGGATTTCTAGCATTAGAGTCACAGCTTTGGTGCGTTGTGTCCCAGAGACCCTGTTGAAGTGTCTGGAAAGTGAGGCCTGTCAGACATATGGTTTCAGAGGATGCCAAGGCCACTATTAGATTCTAGAAGAACAGGTTATAGTAGAAGGCACTGGAAACTTGGGGGAGGAGTGATCAAAGAGAAGATGAAAGGGGTGAAGATAAATTCTGTTACCAACTGTGCCTTAGGCCAGTCCTGGAAAGGACCCCCCAGCCCCCGTTTCATTGATTTTAATGATGTTATAGCTGTTGATGAACTCTATTTCTCCTAAAGCAGAAAAGGCATACATACACATTTGTCATTACTGCTTTTCTCTGCATGTTTCTGATGTTTGACTTGGTGAATTTTAGAATGTGGATTTATAAATGACGAAATTTTTGTGGAGTTGGTGAATGCTCTTGGTCAGTACAATGATGATGATGATGATGATGATGGAGATGATCCTGATGAAAGAGAAGAAAAGCAGAAAGGTCTAGAGGAGAACCGAGAAGGTGTGTAGCCATTCCAGCACTTTTCAAAAACAAAACAAGTCGATCTTAATTCCTTCTTTTTCTTTTTCCTTTTGTTGAAAATCACATCGATAGTAGCATAATCAAAAGTAGAATATTACTTTTAGCACTTCATCCTGCACTGAGTACCTTTGTTTCACTGGGCAGTCACCACAATTATCATTATATAACATTGGTCGTTGACTATGTATAGTGTGCTCATCACTTTGTATGTACCAGCCCACGTAATCCTCACAGTGCTCCACGGGTAGATGTGATTATCAGAACCATTCTACAGTCAAGAGGGCTTTAGTGAGGGGGGAAGTAGCTTAGTTCGTATTAGAATGCCGCGGCGGTAGCCCGCTCAGACTGAGCCAGAGCCCGTGATTTTAGCCCCTACACTGGTTAGTGCCTACCCGGGACCAGAGGGTCCCAAGGCAGAGCTGAGAATTATTAAGACAACTTAGAAGAATTTGGGGGTAAATGGCAATTCCCCTAAATACAGAACATTTATAAGGATCATCTAGTTCAGCTCCTTCCTTTTACAGATGAGAAAATGGACCCAAGTGGATCAGTGACCAGGCAGAGTCACAAAGCCAGTCAGCAGAGCCAGGATTTTAGAACCTGTTTTCTCACTCCCAGTCTGCTTGAAACTTTCCACATTTGATTTGGAATATTTTGTTTGACCTACTCACAGGTCACAGATACATGTAAAATACGTTAGAAGTGAAACGTAAAGTTGATAAACTTGTTTACTTTGATTATTTTTCCTTTCATGTTTCCATATTTAGAAAAAGAAAGCCGCCCACCTCGGAAATTTCCTTCTGATAAAATTTTTGAAGCCATTTCCTCAATGTTTCCAGATAAGGGCACAGCTGAAGAACTTAAGGAAAAGTAAGATTTGTTCTTTTGAGGCGGTCTTGCCTTGTATGGTATGTACTCGCCACTTTGTTTTATTAGAGATGGAGCGACTACTGTAGCTGAGCCACTCCGCTTCATTCATTGTTCAGTGTTTGCAAAACACTTGGCAGTAGGGACATGTCTGTGGCACTCCACTACACAACACTTATTTATGTAGACAGAATAACACACAAACACATGATTTACAGTAGTACTTGCAGAGGAAAAGTTCTCTGGACACTTGTAGAAATTGTAGTGCAGTTAATGTTTCATTTGAACATTTGTCACAAGAGATTTGATTCTGGATTTATCATGCATACTATTGAAATGGCTCTTCACTAGACTGTTGTAGGCTCGACCTTTTGTGTTTTAGGCAAGATAACTGTCAAAATTTATGCAGAAACCATTTAGGGACTTTATTTTTAAAACAGTGATTTCACCTTTACTTACATTTTTCTTGGTTAATGTTAGGTATAAAGAACTCACTGAGCAGCAGCTCCCCGGTGCACTTCCTCCTGAATGTACCCCAAACATAGACGGACCAAACGCTAAATCTGTTCAGAGGGAGCAAAGCTTGCATTCATTTCATACGCTTTTCTGTAGGCGATGTTTTAAATATGACTGCTTCCTACATCGTAAGTGCAATTATTGTACGTTTTCATTTTCTACTTTTGTTGTGGAATTGTGTCTTAAAGCAACTGGGAAAGTGTTTATTACAACTAGAATTTCTCATTTAATCTTGGAGTTAAGATTGAAAAATGTATTAGGATCCGTGTCTCTTGAGGGTCGCTCTGTAGTCTTCTGCATGTGTTGAGCTTGAACTGCTGTCTCCACCAACTTGGGATACAGGACAGCGGTTTTCCAGAAATGCTCATGGAGCTGTGGCTCTGTAATGGAACCGTCACCTTAAGCGAGTGCACGGCCCGGAGCAGCACCGCCAGGATCGAATGGGAAACTGGCTAAAAAGATGCTAATGTATTCTCTACCTAGCGTTAAATCTATTTTTCATTTTTACTTAATTTTTGGTTCTCTGAGTTACCTTAAGAATGACCTGCATTTGCGTATGGGTAAAGCATAGGGTGTTCTTGCTGAAACTGAAGGTACGTCATGTACAGTGTCACTTAATTTTCTGATGCTGCTTGGGGAATGAGGTTTCTTAGTAAACTGTCCAGGTAACTGGAACTTTGAAAGTACCAACTACTTGTGAGGAACATATTTTGAAACTGCATTTCATACCTCCCAGTTCCTCCCTAAGCAGAGTTTTCTTAGCGTCCGTTAGCTTCACCAGTCATGCTGCCGTGTGACGCTTGTCGTGGCATGGCAGCGCGGTTGGGGCTGTATCTTGCATCAATTTGAGTTTTTACTCTGTTGTATATTTTGTTGTTGTTGTATAATTTGTTGTTTGATGTATATCTTGGTCTGGAAATGGCAGAGTGTGTGCGTGCGTGCGTGTGTAAAAGTGGTTTGGTTACCTTAAATGAGAAAAACTTGAAGTCGGCTCTTAGCGTCACTGTTCTCTTTCCTCTCCTTGCCGCTGTCATCCACACTCCTGTCTGGTTTACGTGGAGGACTCGGTGGTTTAGTGACCCACGGGGAGCCAGCCACTTGTTACCTCAGCTGCCGGATGATCGCCAAATACACATCTTCTTTGGGCTTAGCGGTGGTGTCTCCACACAGCCCTTGAAATAGTTGCCTCGAATTGCATTTAAATACCCTTTCCACATGGTCCAGTTCTTACTGAGAACGTTGTAAACTGCGTCGTAACAAACGTGAGTGGAAGCTCTGTTTTGGAATGAGCGAAGCGGTCCGTCCATGAATTTGCTGTTACAGGAGTAGCAGTTAACGTGCCTTTTTGCTGCACGGATGAACCACGGAAACAGGATGCTAGTAAACGTTACAGGAGTTATTTTATCGTGCTGTTTAGATTTCAGTCATTTCGATGAACCTCGAACCTGGTAATTATCTCACTGAAGCCGGGGTGGGGGAGTCCACTTTAGTGCAGTGGGGGCGCTAGCTGAGGGCATGGCCACGCAGAGGCCCTGTGGGCCGTGGGTCCAGCAGTTTCTGACAGTTGAGTCTTAAGAAATTCTATGGGTAATTTGTTGCTTTACACTAACTTTGACAAAGCATCACTATATAGTTTAGGTGAAATAAACCATTACGTAAATTACTAAACATGCTAAATATAGCATTTTGTGCTTTCATTTTGTTTCTTGCCTGTATTCTGGGAATCATAGTACTTTATAAGCTGTTGGTGAGGATTGATACTGTTGAAATAGTATCTGGCTCAGGTTTAACTCTCGTTCTTTTTTAAACATCTTTCACATGACTTACATTTCAGAATAGCATTAGGAGGTGTCCAGTGGAGTCTCCCTGCCTCTTCTGTATCTTTCTATAGTTTTTCTGGCAAATTTGAATATGTTCTCTTCTCCTGACCATCCTATTGAAGAGGTGCCACATTACTCAGGCTCTTTGCTTTTTGACGTGCCCGTGTAGATGCTGTGCCAGTCTGGACAGCCGCCTAGGGATCTGCTCGCGGAGGCCTGTGACTCACCCACCCTGTGCTGTAAGGGGCAGTGCTGCAGCGAACGGCCCCGCGTGTTCCCCAGGGCACTGCGGAGGGTGTTCAGAAGCTAATTGGGATTTTTATTGATGAATGAGAAATGGTTTTTAGCATGGTTTTAATTTGCATTTTTTTCTTTCTATATTTTTCAGAGATCTGTGTTTTATTTTCTCTGAATTTTTATCATTGGGCTTGTCTTTTTCAAATCTGAAAGCTCTTTATATAGTCAGGAAATTAATTTTTTTTAATACAAGCTGTAATTTTTTTCCAATTATTTGGTATAAATTGCCTAAGTAGTTTTTTAAAAAAATTAAGTGTAGTTGAATTCATTAGTCGACCTTCCCTACTCCAAGATTATAAAGGGTTCTATCTTTTTTCCTAGTACGTGTTAAGCTTCATTTTTTAGCATCTAACTCTTTGATCCACTTGTAATTTATTCTGATAGAATTTTGGATCCAGCCCCCCTCTCCACCTACTTGTTTCCCGACGGTTGTCCCTCCCTCACCACCAGGCACCTCCAGGTGTGCTCAGTGGTTCCAGTCTGTGTTTTATTCTTTTAATCTGAGTGGCTTTTTTTTTTTTTCAGATCTTTTGGCTATTCTGGTTTTTTATATACATTTTAGAACCAGTTTTTCTAATTAAAAAAGGTCTCAGTGCCATGTTTATTGGAATCCTATTAAATTTATAAATTACATAGAAATTGACATTCAAAAACAAGGTAACGTCTGACCAACCAGGATCGTCTCCTTTCGTGCCCTTTAATACCCTGATTTTCCTCATGTAGCTCTTGCACATTCGTGGTCAGATGGTTTCCAGGTGTTACGCGTGCAGCTGTCAGCGGGCTTTTTCCTTTATGTTGTGTATATTACATACGCTGTTACCTTACTGAGCTGGCTTTGTTAGTAATAGTTTCTGAGTTTTCCAGCTGTGTAACTAAACTGTTTGCAGTTATTGATATTTTGCCTTCTTTTGCCTAACCGTTGGCTTATATTTGTAGTGCAGTGTTGAATAATGATGGTGCCAGTAGATAAATTTTCTGTCACTTCTGAATCAGTTTTGGAAAATTAACATTTCACCTGGGTTTTGAAATTTATTTGTATAAAGGTGATCTTTATACATGTTCTAATTTTTTTGTGTCAGTGACTATTTTCCTGTTTATGTATCTCATTCTCCCTTTTTTCCTATTGTTTGTATATTTTATTTTATATTTTATTTTATAAATCTCTTTTGTGTATTTTTCCCTCAGAACAGCTACTATATTAGTGTCACTGTTTTTCTCTTTGAGTCTGATGTTTGTTTTCATTCTTTTTCTTTTTTTTGGATATATATTTAACACAGTGAGTTACCTAGAGTACTTTTTCAACTTTTTGATATTTTCTATTTTCTCTTTAACTCATTGTTTAAGGGAGAATTCAGGTAAAAGCGCCTTTTTGGATGTCAACTAATTTTACTCTTTTGTGCTGACAGGCTCCTAGATCTTAGACGCCACTTGTGAGTTAGGTGTTGGGATATTTATCGTGTCTAAGGAAGAGGCTTGGATCCCCTGCAGTTGACCTGGGCCTGGAGAGCTCAGAGAGCTTGGTGTCTGACCCCTGGGGCCTTTTCTGTTAAGGGAACTCGAAGGCGTCAGTGAACCTGGAAGGATAAATGGCTTTGGTCTAGGAATTAATCCCACTTCATATTCCAAATAACTTTTAGTTCATTTTGTAAATTGGAAACTGATTGAATTTCTTTATAAAAGCTTCTGCCCGAAAGGGGCTGTTGCGTCCGTCTGCTTTGGTAATACATTTCTGACAGAGGAGGTGAGGAGGGAAAGAAGCATGAGAAAGTGAGCTTGGGAAACTGCAACGGGTTGTCTTTATGTTTCTAAATAGGATCAAAGTAGAAATTTTTTGGGATAAGTATTTTGAAATGCTTTCTATTACCTTGAATGGCCTAAAGGGGAATCCATTTTAAGTATGAAACCCAGTTCTCTGTTTATCCTTTTTGCTGTCATGTGAAAGTGTGAGTGTTCTTTTTGGAATGTATATTAGTGTTGACTGTGGAGATTTTAACATTTTAAATGGTAAGAATTTCAAAGAAGGCATTCTGAAGTTTATAACAGGTGGTTGGCTCTTTTTAGTATTTCAGATCTATAATGGTTAAAAGTTCGGACACACGTACTTGAGATTTTATTTGCCATGTAACAGTGACTTAAACTCCCTAAACCTGTTTTCCTCATCTTTAAAATGAGGGCGAGGGCCCTAATGCATGGCCGGGGTTTTGTGAGGGTTAAATGAGATAATCAATCCCTGAAGCTTCTCGTTGTGCGCTTCCAGCATAGGAGTAGTTACTGTTAGCTGCTACTCTCCCAGCTTCTGTAAGTACTTTATTTTTCAAAAGTCTGATATCTGGCATATACACAATTTACATGATTCTAGCAACTCTACGTATATTCAGTAAGAATTTATTCTTAATGCCAATTTCTAGTCAGAGCAGACAAGATGGGTACTTTGAGCAGAAAATGTACAAATCGGACTCTTTGTACTGATCTGTGATCATTTATTTTGCCACTTGACAGGCTGAAGTGTCTGGGAGCCTGTGCAGACTGGCTGGAGATGCCAGGCCCTGCCCGCCCGCCCTGTGGCCAGAGTGCCGGATGAGGGCTGGCCACTCGCACGGCCTAACGTTTCTTCCAGCCCTAGTCCTCCGATTCCCCAGTTGTGTTTGAGGCGTCAGTTTTTTGGTGAAACGTTACAAGATTCTGGAGGGCTATTCAGTGTGTTTTAGCCACTGTTAGTGTTGCCCATTTAACCTCAAGTACAGGTATAGAGAAAAGCTGGAATTAACTGGACGCTTTTTCTTTTTACCTTTGCTTGAAAACCTTTAGATTTTTTCCATCAACATTTTATAGGTTGCTTTTGGCATTTAAAAAAAGCCCTCAATACCTGTTTTCTCCTTTTGGTAACATTTAACAGTATTTTCCTTCTAAATAATGTTCCCGATCAGGAATTTTGTATAATCTTGTTCCCATGTTATATTCAGTTTGAAATATATTTTAATAACTTCAAACGTTAGTGTTTTAAGATGCCAGTTTTTAAAGAGTATGTTCAGTATTCTGGAAATCTAGTCAAGACACTTCTGGAATTAGGGAATTTAGAAAGAACAACAAACCAATTCTTTGAAGTTCTGCTGAGGAAAATCTAGTCATAGGAATAGTTCCCTTTAGTTGAATGCAGTGTGAAGTCGAGTGGTACGTTTTGTCTTCTTGAAGCATCTTTGATGGTCAATGTGTCAGTTGTTCCTTTACAGCCTGAACTTGTTCTTGTCTTGGAGACTGTGCCGTCGTGCACTGTTACTTGTTCTGACCGGGACCAGCAGAGACTGCTGTCCCTATGTGAGCGTGTGTCTATGGATGTGTGTGCCTTTGTGTCTTCACGGAATCGGGGCAAGACTGTCATTCTGTAGGGAGAGCTCTGCTAGAGGAGACCCCTGAGCTAACAACAGATTTTATCGAAAATACGCCGCTCAGTCTGTGCGCTCCTCTGCTCACGCTGGCTGACGGCAGTCTTGTTTTTTGGGTTGATGTAGTTCCTTGCTGCCTGTGTGCCGTGACCTGTAGGCTCAGTCTTTGTATTTTGGGGGTCTGTGCCTGTTCAGAATGTCATCCAGTGCTAAGCTGGTCACATGCTATCAGGCTGTGGTTCTGGGAACACCTAACTCATACTCTTGCAACAGAATGTGTCCTGAATTTTCACTTCTAAAACATCTTTTTCCCTCATCAGTCTGTCTTTATTTCCCATTTAAGTTTTATGAATAGAAGTATGTCTTAAAAATATTTTAAAAATGACTTGTTTCATGAGTCTGTCACTTGTTTTTTTATGCGTCTTGTTCAGCTCCAAACAGCGTTTCTGGTACCTGATCTGCACGCTGAGCAGGTGCACGCAGGTCGCCTGAGGCAGCCTCGGCCCTCGTACTTTGTTAGTGTACAGTGGATGGAATTTTAACTTTCAAACACTTTCCTTCTAGACCTGTTTTATCTGACCACTGTCTAGTTTCCTGTGGAAGGGTGCTGAATTTTACTGTTAATAGGCTGTCCTCTTTTACATTTAAAAACTAGTTTTTCACAAGTGATATTCCATTCTTCTTCCCATTTGATAAGCCAAATGCTGGCCTTTCTTTAGAAATCAAGATATGTAGATGTCAGAACTCTTTTGGTAAAAATAGAAAGTAAGATTTCATTGTAGAGGATGTATCAGTTGTTTCTATGGAGATTAATTAAAGATTCAAATAAATGTTTTTATCATCAGTTTAGAGTTGGTGTGTGTCAGTCACACTTGGCAAGGAGAAAAGTAATCGTTCCAGAGTGTTGTCTGCTCCCGGTTAGGGGTTGGTCGGGAGACAACCCTGGAGAGCCGAGGAAGGTTCTGTGATGTAATGTGTAATGTACTAATGGACTTTTTCCATTGAAACTGAGAAAGTGAAAAAATAAACATTTTACTTTTATTTATGCAGCTTTCCATGCAACACCCAACACTTACAAGCGGAAGAACACGGAGACCGCTCTGGACAACAAGCCCTGTGGACCGCAGTGTTACCAGCACCTGGTAAGCGTGGGCGCCCTAAGGTCCGGTGGGCACTCGAGTCTCAATCCGGACCTCGGTGAGGTGTCTCAAGTCAGCGTAACGTTGTCGTTCCCATACTTTGGCCACAGAGTAGCCAGGCTCTCGCCCCGTCATTTCTTCCGTAGATACACACTGCACACGCTGGTCCTTCGTCGATCTTGTGTGATCCGCTGTTTATCTGTGTTAACCTCAGCAGCGGCTCAGGGTCTTTAGGATCCAGCACTGCTGCACCTTCCAGAGTCTAGGGTCGGCCCACTGACCCGGATGCGGCGCTCGCCTGCACAGCCCGCTGCCGTCGCAGGCCTGTAGGCGTTCCGAGTTAGACCCACTGTAGCTCGAGCTGTGTTAGAGGCCTCACAGGTTTTTGCTTTTTAATGGAGAAAAGGTAAAGGTTTAGGAAAATAGGAGGTAGAAAAGTTGTTTTTTTACGGGTACTATCTTATTTTTACCATTTCCCCTCTTTGAACCAAGCCACTCCTACCTAGGAACTAAGTGGGTATATATTGCCTGTTGGATTTTGGACAGAAGATTCAATGAATGGCACCTGCAGCAGGTATCCTATTTTTAAGCAATTTGGTTTTTGTAGAATAAAGTATAAAACTGTTGGCTGCTCTCAAACTTCTCCTATTGCCACTAAAAAAATGGAATTCTCGACCACTATTTTATACTGTTCTTTACAAGGCAGATTTTTATTCGGCTCATCTCAAATGTTTCTCTCGTCTCTGTAATCCATGCTCTTACCATTGTTTTATACTTTCTGAGGCTGACTGTTGCATTTTGGCACTTTGGAATACAGAATGTGACTCTCACCGCCTTGTTCCTCAGGCTCATTTTGTGTCCCTCACGGGGGAAAACTAGATGTTTTAACGGGCAGGAAGTGACAAAGTCAAGCACGTTTACCTGTTTTGTAGTCTTGTGTACTACAAATAAACTGATCATCATCTTAAGAAACCCTGAAATGGGAAAGCCTGACTCTAACTGCCCATTAGGTTTAGGATTCTTTTCATAAAAATTCACTTTTAAAGAGACCGTGTTGTCTGCGGCCATGCCACCCTGAACAAGCCAACCCCGTCTGATCTCGGAAGCTAAGCAGAGTCGGGCCTGGTTAGTACTTGGATGGGAGACTACCTGGGAAGACCAGGTGCTGCAGACGTAAAAAATTAAAAAATAAAGGATTATTTAAGCTGACAAGGTCCTTGTGCAATCTGTGAGGTCAACCAAGGGTTGCCTCACCTAAAACAAACAAACAAACAGACCATGATACATAAAGTGTATTTTATATCTTATATAATCGCTTAATACATTTCCCTAGTAGAGCTGTCTCACCTGACCTCATACCACTAGCGACGTTACGAGCTCTGTTTGTCTTTTTGAAATTTCTAAGCTTTGAAAAGCAGATAGAAAACAAGTGTATCTGGAGATGCAAATGATTATTTGCGAAAGATGGACACTGTGATAATTTTGTGACTAACGTGCCTTATGCGGTACTTCTTCCCCCTGCCTGCCGCGTTGCAGAGCTTGACCTTGACTCTGCATCTTTCTGTAGGAGGGGGCGAAGGAGTTCGCTGCTGCCCTCACTGCCGAACGGATCAAGACCCCACCAAAGCGCCCGGGGGGCCGCCGAAGGGGGAGGCTGCCCAACA
This sequence comes from Cynopterus sphinx, assembly GCA_030015415.1. Taxonomy (NCBI): domain Eukaryota; kingdom Metazoa; phylum Chordata; class Mammalia; order Chiroptera; family Pteropodidae; genus Cynopterus; species Cynopterus sphinx. The sequence continues at coordinate 2,605,830 of CM057393.1, forward strand.
ACAGCAGCAGGCCCAGCACCCCCACCATCAACGTGCTGGAGGCCAAGGACACGGACAGTGACAGGGAAGCTGGGACTGAGACCGGCGGCGAGAACAACGATAAAGAGGAGGAGGAGAAAAAAGACGAAACCTCCAGCTCCTCTGGTGAGACGGTCAGCTCCCCGGGCTTCCCTGGCGCTTGGAAAAGGGCCGTGTGGTTAAGGGGGTGTGACGGAGTGGACGGTTCTCTCGGTCAGTTTTCAGCATCACGAGAAATCCAAGAGCGAGACCCCTCGGGGACAGACACGTGGCCGAGTGCTCGCTGCTGTCCCGCACCAGCCCGGCCTGTGACCTTTGCTGACTAGGTTACTGGGGGTTGACAGCTCCTCGCCACTCGGAGCCTGTTCCTCCATCTTTCTCAGACGGCGCGATGAACTCCTGAGCGTTCAGTGTCGGGTCCTTGATGTCAGTGGGTGGTCCGGGGCGGCAGAGAGGGCCAGGACCACCAGTGTTCCCGACTGGGTCTGAGCTGTCCTTTCAGCCCCGACTGGACCACGGTTGGGCCGTCCAGCCCCACACCCCCCATCGCGGAGGCGTCACGGGGAGCCCAGCCTCCTGCCGGCTCCCCGGGGGAGCCTCGGCTCATCGTCGGGGGCTTCGCTTCCTGAGCTCGCAACTTCATCTCGTCCGGCCGTCGTCTCCTGACGGGCGTTTGCCTTTCGTTTGTAGAAGCCAACTCTCGGTGTCAGACCCCGATAAAGATGAAGCCGAACAGCGAGCCCCCCGAGAACGTGGAGTGGAGCGGGGCCGAGGCCTCCATGTTCCGTGTCCTCATCGGCACCTACTACGACAACTTCTGTGCCATCGCCAGATTGATTGGGACCAAAACGTGCAGACAGGTGAGCACATTTGGTAAGACTGGCCAAGGAGCTTCAGGTACGACACACGTGGTCCTCTCCCAACGGGAGAAACGGCCCGGCCGGCACTGGGCTCCTGTTCGTCTGCTGGGGGGGGCGTACGTTCTTTTCTGAGGGGGACCGAAAGCAAACCACCCGGCTTCCGGTGCCAGTAAAGATTCGGACTTGGCCGAGACCCGGTCCGTTGTAACCACAGCATCACAGCAGAGACAGGCGTCTCTGGTGTGCATCAGGGGGAGACGAGCTGGCGTAACTGGATGCCCTCATGGTTCTGTGACTGTGCCCCTTGGCAGGTGTATGAGTTTCGGGTCAAAGAATCCAGCATCATAGCTCCGGCTCCCGCCGAGGACGTCGATACCCCTCCGAGGAAGAAGAAGAGGAAACACCGGTGGGTGGTGCTGCGGGCCGGGCGCTTCTCTGCTTGGTTAGACACTTGGACTGACAAGAAGTAGACCTGTCGAGCCTCGTTTCGACCGACAATTGCTGATGTCCTGTAGGAATGCCCCAGTTTCCAGTAGATTTGTGTCGTTAAAACTGGTCGCTGTGCTTCGTTGAGAGACAGTGGCTGCTGCAGTAGAGGCTGCACGGACAGTCACTTAGCGTTGGCTGCAGGGGTTTTCCTGAATCACGAAGGCGGATCGGGGCCCCGGGCCCCGAGCCGGATTTTATTCTGGGAGGCGGAGTCTGCGAGGTGCGTGGCCTCGTGTCCGTCCAGATGTCTCGGGAGGCTCTGAGGCTGCTTGTGGGGAGTGCCGAGGGGTGGCGACTGCGCAGGCTGGTGCACTTGTGTGGAGCCAGGTCGTGTCTGCACCGTCAGCTGTGATGCCCCTCGCCCCAGGGACTTTAGGGCAGGACTTGTATACACACTCGTCACATTTATTTAATAACTGTAGGGTCCGCTTAGTTTAGAACTGAAAGAACTTGATTTTCCCACAGAACTTAGGTTTTAGTAGGCATTTCTGAAGTTTTTGTTTAATGACTAAAGATGCCTGAAATTAGACACAGTGTCAGGATGACTAGGCAGATACCTCTGCTGCCTGAAGGCCACCCCCTGGGCACAGGGCAGGGCCAGCCGTCATGGCAGTGACAGCGCTGCTCCCCGACGGCACCGAGCGGGGCAGGGAGGGACTCCTTCCGCAGTCCCCGGGATTTCAGGCACTGCTGGGGCCGTGGCACGGACTGGCCCCTTAGGTAGCCGCTGTGGGACCTGTGCTTCCTGGCGAGGACGACGTTGTTTCTGTGTTTTGCAGGTTGTGGGCTGCACACTGCAGGAAGATACAGCTGAAAAAAGGTTGGCCTCTTCCCACTTACCTCCTCATTCACCTAAACGTGTCTGCTTGTCCTTGGTTTTAGAATAGTAACTGGGTGAGAGTTTAGGATATTCTGATACAGTTGACTTCTGTACCCTGAACCAACCTAAATGGCAGTTGTCGCCGTTACTGCCGTCGGCCGTCTGTGCAGCGAAGGCCGGTTGGATGGAGTGAGTCGGCTGGCGGGTTAGAGGAGCAGTATTCTGGGGTCAGACCGAGATGGGGGCGACGGGGCTCCAAGGCCATTTGGGGATGTAGATGGGAGCGCGTGAGGAATCGTACCCAGTGAGGGAGACCTGAGCTCCCGAGGTCACGGGGGCGGGCGTGTTCTTGTTCGTGGGTCCGGTCACCTCCCACCTCTGGATTGACCTGCACGCTGTTATCTTGATGCAGACGGCTCCTCTAACCACGTTTACAACTACCAGCCCTGTGACCATCCACGGCAGCCTTGTGACAGTTCGTGCCCTTGTGTGATAGCGCAAAATTTTTGTGAAAAGTTTTGTCAATGTAGTTCAGAGTGTAAGTATTGGCTTTGATGAAATTGCATGACGATTCGATAGGCTTTGGTCATCAATTTAAGATAGTCCGGAATCAAAGCAAGGACGTGGCAGCTCGTGCTCGTCATGTCCTTGGCGTCCACTGCCCCCCGCAAGGATTTACGGAGCCCCCAGCCAGCCTGTGCCTGTGTCCTCCTGCCTCCCGGCTCACGTGTGTGGCGTGGGCAGGTGAGGCAGACTGGATTAAAGGAGCCTTTGGGATGGTTTAAATTAAATCACAGCAAGAAACAGCTACTTTGGGCACCAGAAACTGCCAGAGTAGGTCGGTTTAGGCTGTAGAAGGAAGTAGTTGTAGCACAGGGGTAGGGACTGTGACTATTTAATTAATGAAAATGCCCATGGGGCTTGGATACCAAAGCAGCATCGTTGCTGGGTGGGGCACACGAGGCAACCCGGGGCTTGGCGCAGGACGTGCGTGCGTGCACGGTTAGGCAGGTGTTTCATTCACACATGGTGATGGAGAGCGTCTCTCCGAAGGTCAAAACCGCTTTCCTGGATGCCGCTGCAAAGCGCAGTGCAACACCAAGCAGTGCCCGTGCTACCTGGCCGTGCGAGAGTGTGACCCTGACCTCTGTCTCACCTGCGGGGCCGCGGACCACTGGGACAGCAAGAACGTCTCGTGCAAGAACTGCAGCATCCAGCGGGGCTCCAAAAAGGTAGTGCCGCCCCGCCCTGCTGCCACGGCAGGCTCCCGGGCAGTCTCGGGGGGCAGGCCGGGGGCGGTGGGCTTCTGCCTGGGGCAGGCCTCCTGGGCGACGGCTCACGGTTATCGTGGAGCCCCTTAGCAGCGGTTACTGGTTTCGGGTTGGCACGGATTTTCAGTTTAGTTAACAGAAGTAGCTTAGTTGTCGTCGTGCAAACAGATGGTGTTCGTTAGAACACAGGGAGGGACCCACTCTTCCCAGACAGCATCTGAGTAAACGGTGACGCTTCCCACAGCAGCTTTTTGCGCTTAGTTCCTGCTTCTCTCATAATCCTGAAAACGCAGCCTGGGCGTTGCATGCAGGTGAGCTCTGACTGCCGAGCAGAAGGAAGTAACAGCACATCCTGGGGAAGCTCATACGTGTTTTAGGGTAGACGGGCTGCTTCAGTCGACCATTTTTATAACAACAATGGCTGGCATTTATTTAACTTGGTTGGCAAAGCACTGGGCTGAGTGCTTTGTGTATTGACTCATTTGTCCTCGTAACCCCATGCGGGAGTGATCGTTAAGCCATTTTATAAGTACGGAAGCCCAAAGTTGCAGGGCTTGAAAGGAGCAGGGTCCCCAGGCCCCTGTCGTGACTGCCAGTAGGCCGGCCCCTTCTCCCAGAAATCCCGCCTCTGGCAGTGGCTTTTTTTTCTTGTCTGCGATGTGTTCGGGTGTTTAGATGGTTTCACTCCAGGTAATGTCCAACTAGGCCCCCATGTCACAGTGGTGCTGGTAGTTCCCCGACATTCCCCTTGGCCCCCAAACATCTCATCGTTTCTGACGCCCCACACGTACGCGCCGTATGACCAGCTGTTGGTCTGTTCAGAAAGCGGGTGATGCTCTCCGTGTCGCCTGCTTTATCTCTGAAAGCGAATGTGTCCATGCTGTTTGCCACCCGGGCTTCACGTGCTTCCTGTTGAGTTCAGCTGAGTTCAGTTGAGCTAATTGAGTTTCTGCTCAGGGAGGTGTTTGCAAGCTCCTGGCAGGTGAGCACGGCTGGGCTGGGAGAGGAATGGACTGGGGGGTTGGGTGGTCAGGTCACAAGGAAATGATGGACCACAGTGGAAAGGTCGGGGTTCACTCCCGAACGGAAAGAGTGAGAACAGGATGCTGGGCCGAGGAGGTGGTGACACCACCTCATGGTAGTTTTTCATGCCACTGGGAGGTGCTGCAGGACACAGCGTGACGGGGTGTCCTGGTGTCGGGTGCCTGCAGAGGCCGGTGGTGGCGGCATCGCTTCTGCAGGTGTCAGCCCCTTGGACAGGGTGGGGGAGCGGACCCCTCAGCTGAGGGTACTCCTGCCTGTGGACAGACACCGAGTCATCCCCTAGCTTGTCAGCGGTCCCCCTTTGCTCCCCTGACCTCTCTGGTTGCGCTTTGTTCTCCAGCATTTGCTGCTGGCGCCGTCGGATGTGGCAGGCTGGGGCATTTTCATCAAGGATCCCGTCCAGAAGAACGAATTCATCTCGGAATACTGTGGAGAGGTAAGGCCAGTGCGGCCGTTGTGGGCGCCATGATGATGCACACTCACCCCAGGCGTCCACGGGGCACCCCCTCTGTGGAGTCACTTCTTCGATTTGGATTATCACGGGGACTGATAAAAGTGAATTGATCTGAAATGCCTATTCAGCTTGGACTCATGCGTGGTAACTGGACTGCTTCAGCCCTGGTCGCATTTAGCGTTTATCGTCCGGGGACAACGGGGAGACAGGAACTTTGTGATGCAGGAGTCTGTCCTGCCTCATCTGCAGTCTAACTGATGAGGCCCTTGAAGCCAGAGCGTCATTGACTTTATAGTTGCAGATTAGGGAAGAGCCCTCCGTTTCAGCTTGGGTCGGCCTCCCTAGTCGGTAGTTGTCACTCAGAAAAGGGACTTGTTAATCACTTGCCCCAAGCATGACTCCTTTGAGCTGAAGTGTTAAAAGTATCACTGTTGGCACATCGGTCTGCGTCCCGGCCACAGTGACCGGCTGTTGAGTATCCTCAGGAAGGTGCAGAATTCTCTTGACGAGCTTGTGTGTCACCAAATCCAACACTACCTTCTGCGTACTTCTCCCCAGATTATTTCTCAAGATGAAGCAGACAGAAGAGGGAAAGTGTATGACAAGTACATGTGCAGCTTTCTCTTCAACTTGAATAACGGTACGTTCGAGTTCAAGGGCATTTAGTTCCGAGGGGGCACTGGGGGGCCCCTCCACGGGTGCCACCACTGTTGCTCTCCTATTGCGTGCCTGGGGACTTGGGCATCGTGGCATTATGGCCTGCTTCCTCTAGTTGGTGCCTGTCACCTGGGAAAGGCATGGAGCCCTAGAAGCATCTCCAGAATGTCCCTGGGTGTTCTCACTCAGGACTGTGGGGCTGAAGGAGCTGCGTGTGCAGACGAGGGTGGTGGTGGGCAAAGCAGCGGGCTGGCCCCCGTCACTGGGGGGTGCGACGCAAACGGCAGTGTGCTCAGAAGCACAGGTACTCAGAGGGCCCTGAGACACAGAGGGTTGTTGCTGTAGGAACAAACACGTCCCATAAAGCAGCGCAGTGGCAGGAACTGTAGCTGTGACAGTGCTTCCTCTGGGCAGAGTCCACGTTTTTAGTGCTTTGCCCTGTCCTACGCGGAGCTGGTAGGAGGAACTACCTCGGATTAGTTCCTTTCGACCACGCTGGGTGACACCTGCTGTGGGAGGTAAACCCTGAAGAGCTGTAACACAGTGTTCAGCGCCTTGTGCTTGTCTTTTCTCCTTAGATTTTGTGGTGGACGCAACCCGCAAGGGTAACAAAATCCGTTTTGCAAATCATTCAGTCAATCCTAACTGCTATGCAAAAGGTAGGTGCCTCTGGGGCAGGACTCCCTGTGACGACAGGCTCCGCCTCTCAGTGCAGTGACCGCGCCTTGCACAGCCATAAGCCAGACCGGTGGGAGCCAGTCCCTTGCCCTCCCGGGGGCCGCGGTCACAGCCTCACTGACACCATGTGCATCTCTTTCCAGTGATGATGGTCAACGGCGATCACAGGATCGGCATCTTCGCGAAGAGGGCCATCCAGACTGGAGAAGAGCTGTTCTTTGATTACAGGTCGGTAACGGGACGTCTCTGGTGGGAGCGGGGCTTCCAGCTCCTCGCTGGGCCTTCTGCCACGGATGGGGACCCAGGGCCCCCTTTCTCTACCCTGAGATTACATGTGAACAGGATGTAGAAAACCCATTTCTGTAAGGGCCACGTATGACCCCTGCACCTTCTGACGACACGTATGTGGCCGTCACCTTTGTTGTTAGGATTTACTCATCTGCCACTAGATGGACGTTGGTCAGTATCCCACCGGGTCACTCCATGGGTCCTTTCTGTAAAGCCAGAGGGCCACCGGAGCTGTTTAGAGGGTCAGGCTCTGACACGGACTCGGCCACGGGAAGTGTAGCGAGACAGTCGCTTGAGTAGCCGCAGACCAGAGCCCTCGCGCTGCTGGTCAGACCGCGGCGGTGCTGACGGCGCGAACCAAACAGTGCGACTGGGTCCACGGGGCTAGAAGGCAGCGCGGCCCGGGCCTCCTGGCCAATGACGACTCTGGGCCCCACCCAGCAGCACCGGTGACAGTGGCTGCGCCTGTGCCCCCTGTAGACATTTTGACACCCTCTGCAGTAAGCATGCGGTGGGGCTGGCCTCACCTCGGGGCTCGCGGTCACTCCTCGTTCCTGCCCTTCCAGATACAGCCAGGCCGATGCCCTGAAGTACGTGGGCATCGAGCGAGAGATGGAAATCCCTTGACGTCGACTACCTCCTCCCCCCCGGAACGCTGCCTTAGCTTCAGGAACCTCGAGTACTGTGGGCAATTTAGGGAAAAAAAAAGCAGTTTGAAATTCTGAATTCGCAAAGTACTGTAAGAATAATTTATAGTGACGAGTTAAAGAAACCAACTTTTTATTGCCTTCTCACCAGCTGCAAAGTGTTTTGTACCATTGGATTTTTGCAATAATGCGGTATGGTACATTTTTCAACTTTGAATAAAGAATACTTGAACTTGTCCTTGCTGTTGAGTCATCTGTCATAGAGGCAAGCAGGCTCGTTTGAAACGTGCTGCTTGTTATAAAAATGAAACAAACGCGCGTATGACTGTGTGACACACACATAATTAACACTTTGCACCCTGGAAGCAGGTGGCAGGTGTCCCAGTCAGCTTAGAGGCCTGGAGAGGTACGTACAGGCCACGTAACCTCTCCGCCTCGGTCTCCGCGTACTGAACGACAGGGTGGGCCCAGGTGAGTTCTGAGCCCCTCGCTCTAAGGTCCCGTAGCCTAAGTATGGTTCTGCAGAAGTGAGATGCCCGCCCCCCCGAAAGGTGACAGCTGCAACTTTCGGGGTCAAGGAAATGGGGTGCCTGCTCCTTGGATAGCGTTCTAGCACCCGCTCGAGACACCCGGGGCACCATGACCGTGGGTCACCCTCAAAGCCGCAGCAGTTCGCGCGTGTGCAGTTGCCTTGTCTAAAGTCACGAAACATTTAAATCTTTAAAATTTACCTCCTGTTCCCGTTACGCAAACACCAAGACTGGCTTCTGCTGCATCCATGCCCAAGCCACAGCACCGCGAGTCCTAAAACAAAGTCAATTTGCCACTGAGCTGTGGTAGCGAAAAGACCTGTCCTTAGATAACTGCCAGTCCCAGGGGTCGGTCACCCTTGTGCTCTGCCACGCTTAGTTCCGACACGGCAGATGCACTTTGTCTCTAACGACCCTGCCCTCTGCTCAGGCAGCGGTCTCAGTGGCTGCTGTTGAGTCACGGAGAACACTCTGCATGGCCCTTGGCACAAATGGAGCCCACACGGACCTGCTGGGGACACCCCAGGGCTTAGCACAGTGCAGAGGGACGTGGGGCCCATCCCAGCCACCGCTTTTCCTCTGCTCACGGCCCCTAACCTGGCCCCAGGTGCACGCAGGTGGCTCCATGAGTCCAGGGAGGAGGTTCTGCTCACTCCACACACAGGTCCATGTGCAGCGTAAGGACCAAGTGGCACCGACAGAGCCATCCCGAGCACCATGTGGCGCTCTCCTGATGCACAGCAAGCGCGCGTTTGCTGATTGGAAACGCGACACCGGGACTCAGACCAGAAGGAAGGGCGAGCCCGCGTTCCCTGCGCCGCTGTGCTAGGGCGGGCGGGAGGGCGCAGAGGACACACGAGGTACTCAAATGCCCAACGAGAAGTTTGGGCCAAAGCTCAGTCAGCGGCAGTGTGCCGCCTTCCCACCCCTCCCCGAGGTACGTGTGTCACCTGCTGTGTCAGCTGAGGCCGCTGTTTCCCTCCCAGTGGGAACACGGAACCAGGCAGGACGAGTGCGACAGTCACGTTCCACACCGGCTCCCACAGACTGACGGCCACGGGCAAACGCGAGGGCGCCACGCCGGACACCCTCAGAACTCTCGTAAACTGGCATTTCGTAGTTCACTTCAACACCCAGGGCGCCCGACCCAGAAACGGCAGCTTGTCTCCCAGTGCTGCCTGGTTCACTGGCCTCCAGCCCCAGCCCCCCCGGACCCGCGGAGTGACCCCACCAGGAGGAAGAGCTCGCACCCAGCGCAGGCCTCTCCACCTCGGCCCTGGCTCCGGGGCGGGCTGGTCCGGCCCACGCGTGTGGACCGCAGCCCCGTGAAGTGGCTGAGGGACGCGCCACACTCACCTGCACGACGGACCTGTCGGCTGGGTCAGGTGCACGAGCTGGAAAGGAAACGGGGACGTGTGGCAGATCCCCCGGACGGCCAGGGTGCCGATTCCCAGGACGTCTTCCGAAGGGCACCTGCTCCGAACAAACGTGGCGGCACGTTTGCGCTGTCCCCCGGGTGCGGGAAGAGCTTGTTTTTTCCCCAAAGGAAACGTGGCCAGCGCTCGGCGGCCCAGCTAACCATGCTCGACGTCACTGATAAAACTCAGGGACGTTTTAAATTCCAGGCCCCGTATTATTACCAAGACCTGCGTTTCGTGTCCGGCTGCTTCCTCTCGGCCCTGAGGGTGGCCGGCCTGCCACCCGCCCTCTTCCCTGCTCCTCCGCAGGCCGTGGCACCGGTGACTCAGCTCAGAGCGTGGCTGCGGTCACCGACCCCAACTCGGGCCCGGGCTTCCTGTAGGGACTGTGCCCTGGGGTTTCAGAGCGCCTGGCCTTGGCCTCTGAGCCGCTTCAGGGGACAGATGAGAGCTACCCTCACGGCGCCTCTTTCACCCTGGGGAGAAGCGCAGATGGCCCTGCTCAGGCTCTGGGGCTGGGGACAAAGACGGTTCTGAGGCACCTTCCCCCAGGGCCACAAGACAGCAGTCATCTCGCCTGAGGGGCGGGGGCGGGTTCTGAATCCGAGGACAGGTGTGGGGGGGTGACTACCTCACTTAGGTGTCTGTCTGAAGGTCCCAGCACTCGGCCCAGGCGCCCCCCACCCTGGAGGGACCCGACACCAGCACAGCTCCCTGGGAGACTTCCCGCCCCGGGGCGCTGGTCCCCGAGGGAGGCCAAGGACCCGCTGTGAGGAAAAGCGAGTGGCGAGCCCGACGCCCCAGGGCGTCGTGGGGGCCCTGAGGCGGGGGAGGTCCCATGGGCAGGGCTCCAGGTTTGTGCCCAGTTTACTCACTGGGACCAAAGAGGATCTACTCAGACAACGTGGACACCTAAGTGAGGCCTCATCCTCACTTCTGTGGCCTCTCCAACCTCTAGAACTAACCTGTTAGCAAGTTAGTGCCGGACCGTTCAAGACACCGAAGGAAGTGACCTTTTGCTTGTCCCTCTGGCTCCGCCGCTCCCTCTGATGCCTGTCGGGGTGAGGGTGTTCGAGCACCCGCACTGCACCCACCGCTTCGGGAGCCAGTGAGGCCGATGAGGTGACGAAGTGACAGGCCAGCCTGGGCCTGCCTGGGCAAGTCTCGCTACGACCTGCCGTCTCCTGTCCTTTGGCTGGAAGTGGCTGTGAACAAAGAAGAGAGGGGGACCTGAGGGGACGCGCAGGCTGGAGAGGCCCCACTGCTGGAGCTGGGACCCCCCCCCCCGCCACACTTACCAGTTGGCCCCTGCAGAGCGAGCGATTCGGGCTGCCATCTCGGCGTGGGGGGGAGGGGAGCCGTGTCCCCACTCGGGTCCCCAGAGCTTTACCGTCATCGCAGACACAGCCTCTTGGTTCACAGCAGGACGCAGTGGCGCGGCCCCAGTGCACCCCAGTCTCAATGCCTGCTTGTGGCCTCGCGCCCGGCAGCGGACAGGCGGGCAGCGTGGGCCGGGGCTGCCGCCCGCACCCCGTCCCAGCTCCTCCGCTGACGGGCGGGGTCCCCTCGGCTCGGTTCCCCGCCTGAGGCAAGGGCGCTGTTTCCCAGGCTGTCCTTACGAGTGGCGAACAGGACCTCGGATGCAGCATTCGAGTCACGGAAGTGAGCATGAATGCGTGAGGACAAAAGATGACAAGGGGGACTTAACATTTCGACTTACAGATGCGGCCTTCTAGCCTGCAGGAAGACACAACTGCCGTCTTTTATCTACATGTAGGAATTAGTGGAACTGAAAACAAAACCAAATGCAACTTGTACAGAAATCCTTTAATTTTCTTTATTTTCACACATTAAAAAATGAAACACACTATACAAATGGGTTTTCATAGCAGGTTACACGTGGGTCCGTTCAGACTCGCTTCCAAGTGCTGCCGACACCAGAGCTGCCTGAGGCGGCAGCGGGAGCCCGGAGCCAGCGTGTCGTCTGAGTGCGGTAGCATGCAGCCCTCGGCGCGGGGGTCGGTCCCCCTGTTCTTAAATAGGGTTAAATGGCGTCGGTGTCTCTATTTACAGACTTGAAATGTGTCAATCCTGAGCAGTTCTGATGTACACCTGAGACTGGCTGATGGGAGTCTCGGTCTCAGTTTGGAAAAGGGAGATCCAGGTGGCGGCAGGCTGGCTGCTGTGCGCTCGAGTTTTCGTCCTTCCCACCGGGGACCGCGTGCGGGGGTCGCACAGTCAGACACTTCGGGAAGGGTTAAGCCAAGTAGCTGTAGGTGTCCTTTTCACCGTCCACGCGCTCCAAGTACTCTTTCTCGATCAGAATGTCAATGCATTTCTGGGAGTTATTTTTTAAAAGGCAGAGGAGTGGCAGGGGAAGGAAAATCTTTCATCAGAAGAGACAGACCATTCTCGCCACGGACCCCCCACGTCGATAGTGCAACGAGGGGCGAGTCCACCTGGGACAGCCCTCCGCGTGGTTCACTGTCCGGCACCAAGACTGCCTCCTGTCCCCTCAGTGCGGCACGGGAGCCGCTGCCTCCCAGCACCCCCAGGAACGGTCGGGACTGAGAAGCCACGTGCGCCAGAACCTCCCTGCTCATGCTCAGTCTTACCTGAGGACGACACTAGATGGGGACAGGCTGGGGGGACGCCCTGAACTAACTGGCTCCTGGGCTGGCTCTCAAGGCAGCCCCTGCAGCTACAGACCTCCCGCTGTCTGCACGGGGGAGTCACCCGGGCAGCTTCACAAAGGGGAGCTGCGCAGTTTCTCTCTTAAACGGCCCCCGCTGGAAACGAGCCAAACAGCAGCGACCAGAGCAGTGGTCCCAGCATCTGCACATGTCCCCACACGTCCCCGCACGGCGGTAAAGAACACAGGAGGGACGCGCTGCAGCAGACGCAGGAGCGTGAACCCTGTTTTCAGAGAATTCAAAGGTGGGAAACTGCTGATGGTGTCGGCAGTAGGACTGGTGACCCTACGGGAGCAAGGGTCCCGGCTGGGAGGGAGCAAAGGAGGCTCTGGCACGCTGGTCGCCACCTCGCCCGGGAGCTGGGTGTCATCTGGACAAGCGTTCCTTCCTTATAAAACAGTAACCACCCTACTTCTAGTCTCACCTTCTCTCTCCTAAACTAACGAGCCTGACACCTGTGCCATGTGACCGTGTACCTTAATTACGGGGACCCGAGGCTTGAACCGCGAGGACAGCTGCGTGAGCACTTCTCCAAGTAACTGCTGGTGTTTCAGAACTTTCCTCATCTTCATGATTCTAACAATAGCTGCCTGTGGAACCGAGTGGGGAAAAACAAGCCTGTTCAAACGAGTTGCAACAACTTAAAACTCAAGGACAACTGGTGAAAAGGCCACCGAAGTTCTATATTTGTGCACAGGATTAGGATTTCGTAGCAGGTAACACACTGCAGGTGAGAGGGGCAGGGAGCCAGTGCGTCAACCTGCGTTTCAGCTCCAACAAACGTGACAATGTCTGGTCTTAGGGGCAACTTTAGTAACTCAACCCGATTACAAAGCCTTTAAAAAACGAGACAAATTCAGCCTTCGAAGACTGAGAAGCTGTCTGACCTTCCACTAAACAGCTCCCCATTCCTGTCCCAACTCCCAGTCACCTCTCTTCCAGTTGTTTCAACTCTGCCCAGAAGCCCTCATCACCCTGGCAACCACGCACAAGTCACGACACAAACACCAAGCGAAGCGCCACGCGGCTTAACCAGCCACCTCCTGGCGAGGGACACAGGCCACGCCAACGTGCACCTGGAGTCACCTGAATCAGGAGTTTGCGATCTTCCTCGATGTTTTTATGTGTGGTTTCTTGTTCCTGCTTCTGTTCGGTTTTCATCGGCACGTTGATGTTAACCCTTAATTTCTTACTGTCAAGAAAATCGAGGAAACCCATCACTCTTGTTTTAATCTTTCTGTTTTCATCTGTAAGACATGCACTGCTCCCCCAGACGGTGGCGGGAGAGGGTGACCGCCACCAGTCTCCCTGCTTCAGCTTCCACCCTCTGCCCAACACCAAGAGGGTCCCACGGGGCCGGCCACAGCATCTGCATTACAGGAGTTCCGCCCTTTCCTCCACTCACTCTCCCAAACTGTCAAGAAATGTAAAATCCAGACACAGAAGCCCAAACTTTCAGGGGAATCATTTAAGGAGGCTCATTTGCCAAATGAAGAAGAAAATCAAAGACTGGTCTACGGCCATGCCACCCTGAACAAGCCAATCCCGTCTGATGTCAGAAGCTAAACCGGGTCGGGCCTGGTTAGTGCTTGGATGGGAGACCACCTAGGAAGACCAGGTGCTGCAGGCGTAAAAAATAATAAAAATAATAAGGGATCGTAAACTAATAAGGTCCTTGCAATCAGTGGTCAACCAAGGGTTGCCTCGCCTAAAAAATAAAATCAAAAACTGAAACAGAGCTAAACGGAGAAACACCTAAAATCATGAAATCAAAGGGCTGCGTCACACCCCCTCCCCAAGTCCGTCCAGCCCCACGCTGAGCTTGCCACCTCCCTGTCTGCAGTGACACCAGTGCTCGAAGGCAGGGGACAAGCCCAGGGTCAAGGACCATTCGACGTAGATTTTCCTTACTTTTTATAACCAAGATACAACTTTATCAAGGTGTCTGGCTTCAGTTCCACCTCATCAACGTTTGCATTTTCATCTTCCAAGACCTGCAAGAAACAGCTGTTATCACGCGACCCGAGAAAGAGGCTTTGTTCTAGCTTCTTAACAGAACAAGTGCACAGACGTACCAATAACTTCGACTTCAATAAAATCTGTAGGACTTGTGCCAAAATGTCCTGCAATTAGAGAGAAGAAGGTAACTTGAAGACAAAATACATACTGAACTGTACACCTGAAACTAACTGGATTTCGTTAACCAAATGTCACCATAATAAAAAGATTTAAAAAAACACACAATACATTTTTCCTTGCAATAAAAACCATAGGCAACTCCATAATCCATTTTTCTATAGAAAAACAACAGTTCCCCAAATAGAAGAATATACTCAGAGGAAAAAGGTGCTGCTTTTAGGTGTCCTAAACGCACCTCCTCCTAAGAGGGAAATCGGCCTCTTTGGGCCGTGAGCAGCCAATGACAACAGCTGACGGACGGTTCGGTCACAGGTGATATTAGGAGCCACGCACAGCAGTTTCCTTTGACTGAACCCACAGGAACCCGCTCATTTCTCTAGTGCCTGACGACGACTCCTGGATACTGATCACCGGTGTCAGCTGGACTTGGACAAAGCTCTGCTCGCCGGCACGAAGGCTCAGCAGCGACCCTGCTCCCGGCCTGGCTGTGGGGACTCTGAGCACGTCGTGTGGCCTGGGCTGTTTTTCCACCATGAACAATGAATGAGTGATCAGCATCTCTTGGCTCTCGTTCAGGGTCACCGCCTGGTGTCCCATGCAATGGGAGAGCACCGCCGGCCCAGCCTGCAGTCACTGACGCCTACATACCTATCACCCCCGCCACGGATGGACAGAAGGGGCCCTCGTCGGAGCTGCCAGGGCTGTCGGAGTGACAGGCCTCTCGTCCAGCAACCTCCGTGGAGCCCAGAGCAGGCTCAGGACACGGCCGGCTGCGTCCACGGCAGGGGGCCAAGGTCTCACTTCACGAGCCAAATGTGACTGAGCAACGAATGTCGGCCACAGGTAAGAGGAGGGAGCAGCCATCCCACCAGGGTGTCAGTCTCACTCCTGAAAAGCAGCCAAGACACCGGCGTGGAGTTCTGAGCAGGAAGCCACGCGAATAGCGGGCCCTGGCCCGGTCGGTTCAGCAGCGGCGAGCGCGCGGGGGCTGGACTCAGGCCTGTGGGTGCGGCAGCCTCGACCTCCACCCTGACCTCAGTCTCCCCCTCCTGAGGTCAGTGAGAAGTGAGGAGACCGATGCACAAAGGCACAGTCATCGTTACGCTGGACGTAAGGCCCGACCGAAACAAAGCGAGGCAACGACAGATCAACATCCCTTGTGAATGAATACAGATGCCAAAAATCTTCGAGAAAATTCCAGTGTAGCAAACCCAGCAGCACATGAAAGGTATTGCATGCCGTGATTGTCCCCAGAGTGCACGAGTGGTTTCACCAGAGGAAACGAATCACCGTGACACTCCATGTTGGCATGACGAGCACGGCTAAAGTTCGCAGGGCAGGGCAAACGTTTTAACAGAAATCCAAAACTCTTTCATGATAACAACAATAAAAAAGGGAACGTTTGCAATGTAATAAAGGCGACTAAGAAAAATCCACAGCAAGCTTCACAGTGAAAACACGTAAAGCTTTTCCCCAAGATGAGGAAGAAGATGAGGATGCCGCTTCTGCTCAACACTGCACCAGTGTCTACCCAGAGTGACTAGGTAGAGAGAGAACATACAAAGATATCCAAATAGAAAAAGAAGTAAAATTATCTGTATTTGCAGGTGCCATAATTATATATAAAAAAGCCCTAAAGAATCTACAGAAAAAGTATGAGAACTAGATCAATATGCAATGATCGACTGTGTTTCTATACACTAGCAACGAAAAAACAATTTTATTAACATTAGCATCAACTATAATGAAAAACTTAGGAGTAATTTTACCAAAACTAGTAAGGGCAGTATACTGAAAACTGAAACACGGCTGAAAGAAATAAAAGACAACCTAGATAGATAGAGAGGTATCGTGTTTATGGATTAGAAGACATATTAAGATGGTGATACTCCCCAAAGCAATCACGTTGTCATTCACTGCCATCCCTTTCACAATTCCAACCTCCTTTTTCTGCAGAAATGGACAAGCTAATTCTAAAATTTACATGAAAGCACAAACAGGTGGCCAGAAATAGCCAAAGTAATCTTAGAAGGTTGGAGGTCTCAAAACTCACTACAAAACAACAGTGATCAAAACAGCCTGGTACCAGTGTGAGGACACACAGATCAGTGGGAAATAGCTGAGAATCCAGAAACGGACTGGGCCCCTCCCTCTCTTCATGGCCAAATGGTTCTGACAAAGGTGCCTCGACCAGTCAACAGGGAAGGACCAGTGCTTGCCCTCGGACGAGGCAATAGTTCCTCAGACATGACACCAAAAGCACAAGCAACAAAAAAATACAGTGGATTTCATCAACATTAAAACCGTGTGAAAAGGCAATCCCGCAGAATGGGGGGTAATATTTGTGAATCTTGCATCTGACAAAAATCTACAATACAGAACATACAAACATACAGAGTTCTTACAACTCAACAATAAAGACGACCCACTTACCAAGTGGGCAAAGGATCTGAACAGACATTTCTCCCAAGAACATATACAAAAAGCCATGAAGAGAAGCTCAGCATCGTTATTAGGAAAATGCAAATCAAAACCACAGTGAGATACCACTTCTTACCCTCTAGATGGCTGTAAAAAAAAAAAATACGAATAAGAACGAATGTTGGTGAGATGTGGCGGGGGTGGAGCCCTCAGACACTGCTGTGGGAGTATGAATGGGTGCAGCCTCTGTGGAACGGTCTGGCGATTCCTTGAAAAGTGTGAGTTATCACACTCAGCAATTCCCCATCTGGGTATCTACCCAAGAAAACTGCAAATATGTTCGTACAGAAACTTGTGAGTGAACGTTCACACGACAGCCAAAAGGTGGACACAAGCCCAATCAATGCCTGTCGAAGAACGAAGGAATATAACGTGGTCTGTCCGTATCAGCCATGAGAGAGAACGAAATGCAGACACACGCTACAGCATGGGTGAAACCTTGAAAACACTGTGCTACGTGAAAAAAGGCAGACGTAAAAGGCCACATGATGTATGACTCAGTTTTTACGAAATATCCAGAGTAGGCAAATCACAGAGACAGAACGTAGATTAGCGGCTGTCAGGGGCAGGGGAGAGGCCGGGGAGAGGGCAGTTACTGCTAAAGGTACTGGGCTTCTGGGTGCGGGGGGAGGTGATGAAAAGGGTTTGAATGGGGGTGGTGGTGGTTGTACAACCTTATGAAATACTTCTAGGTGGTATGCTCTACGTATACAACTTTACGTTATGAGAAATATATCTCAATAGCAATGACTAACAGGAATAAAAATATTAAAATTAAAATATTAAAATTAAGTGAAGATTTTAAGCTTAG
This sequence comes from Cynopterus sphinx, assembly GCA_030015415.1. Taxonomy (NCBI): domain Eukaryota; kingdom Metazoa; phylum Chordata; class Mammalia; order Chiroptera; family Pteropodidae; genus Cynopterus; species Cynopterus sphinx. The sequence continues at coordinate 2,623,128 of CM057393.1, forward strand.
TAAGAAAAGCTCCACTGGAAAGAGGGTTAGGATTGAGCTAAATGAATGAGAGGAAAGCAGGCTGTGTACTTACGTACACGTGTCCGTGTATAGGTGCATGTCACACTGAGTTTAAAAATTAAGCTGGAATAAGAGCCTGCTCGTAGTCATAAGGAAAACGTGTGGCTCAAGTCCTCTCCCCATGCCCGCCCTGCCATACCACCATGACGACGGAGGCCACGACACGATGCAAAAGGGGCTGAGCAGCAAGATTACCATTTTGATCTGAGTGCTGTCCGCCAACTGCTGCACGGCGTACGCGTCCTCCGTGTTGTACTGCAGCAGGATCGCCATCTGGAACGTGGACGCCTTCGAGGTCCCCACATGAAAGGAAGAGAGAAGCAAAACTTAAACACAGGAGAAAACGCCAAAAATCCATCGCCTAGGTTTGAAGAACTTACTTAAAAAATGAACCTTTGAACAGATGCAAAAAATAAAGATCGATTTAAAAAGAATTGCAAAGTGTACAATTCCACTACAATGCAACATTTTCCTAAAAGATGTCATTTCCCACTTTTTCAGACATTAAAGTGATTTGGCATTTTCTACTAAAATGTTTTGTCTTTGTAAATACAGAACTATGCATCCACACTCATTCGTATATACCCTCCTGGTATGAACTGAAACACTGAGCATCAATCCTCAAATTTGTTTTCGCATAAATGCTAAGAAAAATGATCTTCTGGTACATTACTGACAAATCAACCTGCATATTGAATCATGTCTGATTTTTCTATCCTAGGTACTTCACTGTGTGAAGCATGACATGGTTTAAATCAAACCACAGCCGCTCTAAGGTCTCACAGAAAGCTGTGCCAGGTGCAAACACTGGCTCTGATTCCTCAAGTGTGTGCGGGGAATGGATGCCCTCTGAGGCCACTCTCCTGGGGAGCCCCGGGCACCCCCCACTTCCCGTGAAAATTCCTTCGCCCTCCTCCTCTTCCATGCTGCACAGCAGCAAGAACGACAAGCAGCAAACCTTGGCCAATGAGAGGACCAGCAATGACACTCCAAGGGACAGCAGTGCTTCTGGGGACTTCAGGAAGCCAACCAGAAAATTGACCAGTGGGTGAGAGCAAGATTCTGGTAGGCTTCGAGAGGCCACTCCCAAGCTGATGAGCAGGTGACCCAGACGTCCCATAGTTTGGTGCTGGTTCTGCTGGTGTATAAGCTGCCATGACTCAAAACTGGACTTATAATGGGGGCCTTTATTGCATATAAATTAACATATAAAGTTGATATAAAAATCAAAGGGGAAAAAATACACAGAAAAGCATCTTGTTTGTACCTTAAATAAAAATGCAAGAACAGAAAAACAAAAACAAAAACAACCAAGAAACCCAAGTCATGTGCATGGGAAAAAATAATACAAGGACTGGAAAGAGCAGGTTACTGACTCATCACAGAGCCCACCCTGGCACCTCCGCTTGGCAAACGTGCCCCCCTTGGTGAGTGTGTGCCTGCCCAGAAAGGGGACTAAAGTGTATGCTCATGAGTCCTACTGCGTGTGCCTGGGGATAAAGACAACAAAATTTCAACTGTATAATAACTCATACTCAAGTTGATAGAAACCTGTGGAGCTGGTATGACAGAATATTCTGCATTTTAACTATAATATCAGAGTAGACTTATTAAAGAGCAGAATTTCTGTGAGTCTGCAGAATACAGTCTCAAGTCTCAACACTTAAAAACTAACACGACTGTTTTTAAAATTTCACCAGCAAAACCCTCTCAGAGAATACAGCAATTAGTAGTGAGGCCTGCACTTCTCAACGTTTAAGAAAAAGACGCTGGACTCCAAGACCTTACCTGAGAGTCACTCTTACTTACTGCTCAGTTCTGCTATGAGCACTGAGGGCTATCATTCATGTGAAACAGCTTTGTCAAAGGAAAAGGACCGGTATCATAAAGAAATACACAGAACTCTAGCTTTGTAAGCTACCACTTGAACACCTAACGTACGTCAGGCAGGAGCTGTGACAAAACACTTATTAAATACATTACTTCATTTAATTTTCCCACCGCTTCCAAGGTAGAAGCAGTTAACATCCCACTTTATAGAAAACTGAGGCTCAATGTCATCACTGAGTTGTCCCTTAGGCAGAAAAAACGAGGATTCAGCTCATCTAACCCCTAGAACCCATGCTGTTTACGAATCTGTATTCTGATTCCTACAATTTGTCTTATCTTCGTTTAGAATTTTAAAAATATTCCAAAATAAAAAGGTGATCTTACCTGCAAAGTGTATCTGTTTTTGAAGCAGTTTGTTACCAGTTCTCCTTTAGACAGCTGATATAACCATGTCAACTTTCGGCCACTGTGACGGCTGGCGTAAAAAGCTGTGAAGCGCTGGTAACTACGTTCCAGCTGGATAAAGGACAGCATCATGTGGCATATGTACCTTACAACAGTCTGTAGTTGGCATTTCTACATAAAACACACTGTTCCTAGTTTACAGTACAAAGTCAGTGCTTACATAAAAGTATAAACGCCAGGTGCCTGACTCTTGCAGAGCACGCTGAAATAAGCACCTGAACGTATCATCAAGAGCTTTCTACTTCCAGGCAGTTAACGTCACACTCGTCACAGCTCTGACCAGTTCTACTGTCTGAGCATTAAGGAGCACACTGTCAAGGGGCTAGGGGTGGCCAGCCTTCAGACGGCTCGTCCTGCCCCACCGCGTGGTACTCTGCCCTGGCCCTGCCCCCGTTTCGTGGCAGGTGGCCGACTGGCAGGAAGGCCGTCTGCAGAGACCATCTGCATCAAGGGCGAGGCTGCCCCTTCTCAGCTCTACTCAGCACCACTGGGACAGGAGACAACCCAGCCTTACCTCCGATGGCAGGGCAAACGTACAGGACTGCTGAAAGGGCCACGATCCGGAACTCAGAACCTGAATACTGAAATCCACTGGAGGCGCGGGAATGGAGAGTCAGGAATACACTTAATTAGTCTCACAAAGTGAAAAATGCCACCTTATGATAAACGCGGATTGCCCTCGATTAAAATACATTCAGTAAAAATCCCGCTTCAATATAAAACTAAGAGTTTAGTTTTAAATGAATTATTTAACTCAATTAAAATTCGTAAAAGGTGGGAGAGCCAGAAATTCTTTTCCTCCTAAGAGTTTTCTATTTCACTTCTAATTCAGTTAGGACACCGTACGTCTGCTTTAGGTTTCTACCGTAACTTCGGCCCACTCACGGCACAGCTGGTCACCAGGCATTAGAGCCCCCAACTCAGAAAACAAACCCCATGAGCAAACAGCTAACCCCACTGTGTTTCGTGTGGAACTGCTACTGTACACACACACACACACACACACACACGTTATATATACAACCTATATGTTACATTGTTTTAGCATCATAAATAGCTGACTGTTAGTCCACTGGCACAGTGTCAAGTTAACAACGGAAGAGTTCTTTTGCTTTGGGAACAATGAAATCCCCATTTTCATTTAGAAAGACAAAACTGGTCTATTATGATGTCAGCAGAATCCACTGTCCCACACTGCAGCAGACCCTACAACAGGAGGGAGCTGGCCCTCCTGAGGTGGCGTCCCAGGACCAGCCACCCTAATCCAATCCCCAGGGCCGATCTGAGGCCACGCAGTCTTTACTGGTTTGATTCTGTGCTCTACAGAGCCAAGTCAGTTTATTATAAAAAAGAGGAAAAAAAAAAAAAAGAATCTAAGAGGGATCCAAGCTAAAGCTGAAAACCTAGAAATTAAACTGTGCATGGAGTCCTGAGTGGGCAGATTCCTAGTGAATAGGAAAGACTGGGGCTCGGGACCTGGATGGAAGCCACCAGCTCAGCAGCCCCCCATCCTTCCACCCACCTCCCGACCAGCCACGCTCAGTGCCAGATCCCCTGGGAAAGGCTGACGGGATCCACGGCTGACATCTAACGCCACACAAGAGTTATGAGGAGTCCAGAGCGGTGGGGAGGGACGTTCTTCTTGTCCTCAAATCTTTGCTAAAAGATCCACCACCCATACTTATTCTGCCGTCTCCCTCACTGTCGCAAAGGCTGCGGACTCCTTGGAACGCTGCCTGGGAAAGGAGTGTGAACACGCGGGTACTCACAGTCTAGTGGTTCTGAATTCGTCAGGTGCTTCTTGAACTGCTCGTTCAGGTCTTTGCTCACACCGATGTCCTGGAACATCCGCTGCAGCTTGGAGGTGTACTCGAAGCCGCAGGCTTGCTGCAAGAAGCCCAGATAAGAGTCCCGTTAGCTTCTACAGAAATACGAACGTGCACAAGGGTCTCGTGGAAATCACAGTACATGACACAGGCTTAACTGCTACGAAACTACTAAAGCAAGTATCGTTTTAACTACATGCCATAAAAAATCACAGCCATAAGTCGAACAGGTAAGTCTTCACACACATGCATCTAACACTGGAGCATCTAAGAGCAAGGATTTGTGACACCTTGGTAGAATACAAAAATGGCTAACTTGTCTATGTCTCTTAGCCACTGCTGAGAACTGAACTGTGTCTCCCAAACTGCTATGCTGAAGCCCTAACCCCTAATGTGACAGGGATGGAGGTGGGCTCCCATGATGGAATGAGCACCATTATAAGAGACAGGAGTCTCTCTTTCTCTCCATGTGAGGACATGGTGAGAAGGTGGCCATCAAGCAAGGCAGGAAGAAGGCCCTCATCAGAAACTACATCAGCTGGCACCTTGACCTTGCATTTCCTGGTCTCTGAGAAATAAGTTCTTGTTGTTTAAGCCCCCCTGTCTGTGGTGTTTCGTTACAGCAGCCTGAGCTGAATAGGACAGCCACGTTAACGAGAACTTCAGGTCAAAGTGAAATATGCAGCAGGCACCGAAGCAAATGCAGGTAAACGCAGAGACGACTGAATGAGAAAGAACTTGACAGCAGACTCATCCTGACGCTTTGTCTCCTTATAGATATATACCCAGAGCAAAACAAGACCAAACTAACCAAGACCAAACAAGTACAGGCTGGGCCACTCTGATGGGTGGAGACAGATGTGAAGCAAAAGTGTGAGTGAGCCAGGAGCGGATACTCAGGCAGTGAGCAGAGCAGGCAGGCCAGGCTGGGTAGGACAGGCCAGGCAGTGATCAAGACGACATCTGCGGTCCGAGGAAGGAAGACCTGGACATGTCACAATGATTCTGGAAGGTTTCCCCTGGGGAGCAGCAGAGCCCACACTGTATGAACGCCTTGTCCTAAACTGCCCAATTAACAGTAACGTTTCTGGGGAAACTAAGAACTTTAGTAACATCTTAAAATTTTTCAGAAAAAAATTACGTTTACCTTTAGTTTAGAGATCATGCTTGCTTCGGCATCATCACTCGCACTGTTCTGATGCACGAGCCTTTTGGCCAACATCTTCGCGTAGAACTTCTGAAACACGTCTTTATCCTCTATGTACTTGAAGACAACCATCTGGCAGAGCCACCAAGAAAGCACACTTAATACACTTAATATCCGACGTCACACCTTCACACACCAACATGCGTGCTTTATCTGGCTGCGTGCGCCAACATTTATTACGGCAAAAAACACCTCCCTCCCCACAGTCTTTCAAGTCAGTCATTTTCATCAGCCTCTTAAGTAACAGTAGAGTGTGGTCTGGACTTAACACAAGCGAGGAAAGTACAAATTCTAAAGTTAATGACTCTTTAGGGAGCAAAACCATTGATTCAAAAGAAAGTAAGGGATTCCGTGACTTTCCACACTTCAGACGCCCTCTATAAATAACTGTAAATGACTTCTTGAATGGCCACTAAAAGCGGACGTGATTATTAAGCACCTTACCACTTGATTGAGTGTATCTTCTAGTTCTGCTTCTTCTGGATTCTTGGAACTGAAATTTTAAAAAAGGCAGTGTTTTAAAACAAGGCATCGACCGTTTCATCAACAAGCACCACTTGGCGCAGCTGTCACACCAGAGTGTGGGCCAAACATCCAAATGACCAGTGCTCTTGAGAATGGCGTGTGAGAGGGGCGGGGGCCAACCTTCTTACCCACGGTGATCTGGCAGCTACTACGACTATGCCACTGAGGAAGAGCTTACAAAACATTCATTTAAAATGTCCAAAACGAAAATCAGCAGAAGCTATTTATCTAAAAATTCACAAACACATTATGAATAAAATTTTCCTTTAACAGAATCTGTTTACATATAATCCATTTAAATATAAGTAAATGAGCTCAACTTTTTAAATTGCTTTCTACAATATTACTTTAACTTTGAAAAAATTAAAAGGCATAGTTTCCTTACGATGGCCTAATAATTAAAGATAATGAAAGGATTTAAGCCACGATTAAAGTGTCGACTTCTGACTGTAGTTACATCTACAAGACTAGATGGCTGTCCTTTAATTGTTCTGCCCAGAATGAACTGATTCATTCTAAGAACAAATTAATTAATTAAAAGCAAAGTTTCAGGGTAAATGAAGTTTTTAAGGTTTTATGATGAGTCCTTCATAAACAAGACACTTGTAAACTCATATAAAATGGTCCCAGCCACCCAACAGGGGGTGCTGAGAGCTGCTGCTTCTTCAGAGCAGCTGGCTGGGAAAAGCTGATCCCACCCCCGCCGGTGCGTCTCCCTGTTTCTCCTGCAGCTCTTTCGCTTCGGCACTGCTCGACCCCATCCACCACAGCAGCAGCAGCTCACCAAAGCTGTGCTTTGGCGCTGTCTGTCATTCTGTCTGCTGTAGCAGCCTTAATTTAGAAAGAGACTTGATGAGGGCCATTCATGAAAAGACAACAGACCAAAAGGGCACTATGTGTTCTGCCAAACAGACTGAAGCCCTACTCTGTCACCATATTTAAAATATTGCAAATTTTCTTGTTACATAGCCTAAAAAATGAAATCAGGTATTCCAATTTAATGGCTATTTCCATTCCTGAAATGAATACATTTGAGGACCTAACTAGAGATGCTAAATTATACATCAGACCGACACTGCAATAATAAGGAAAAAAACTCCAAATACTCAATTCTCACTGGCCTCGGGCAAATGGTTTTCTGATAAAGTTAGAGATGGCCATCACCACATTTCCCATGCCTATCAGACCATGCAGTTGCTCAGAGGTGTCTGTTAACACAGTAACTTACATTAAGCTGCTACTGCTGAGCCCTCTTTACATTCCAAGAATATGGTGTCCTGGAGAATAACTCTTAAGTTCACTGATAAACTTAGGTTGCAAACAGTTCACTGAAGAGTTCTATAACTCTACTCTCAGTGAGACCCGTTTGTAGTCTTTTTCTTGGTACATGTAGGTATTCTCGGTGTTTTTTATAATGGGGCTGTGTGGCCCTCATGGAGCTGTCTAAAATAATTTATTCATATCAAATCCAGTAAATAAGCTTTGAGCATTCCCTCACTGAAAGAAGCTTTTCAAGTGAAAGAGAGCTGAGGAAAACCACAGCACACACACAAAATGTCAGTGGGAATTTCAAAACAGTCCAGGAGAGAAACACAGTAGATTGTGTTGCCTCCAGCCCTAATACAGATACTCGATAGGAAAAATACCAGTTATAAAATAACACAGTTAAAATATAGATTATGAAACAGCTATTAAAAACTCATTAAATGAAGATAAATGTTCAAAGTACACAGAATAATTAAAGTATTGAGTCTATGCAGAGTCTTGTGTTTAAAAAAAAAAAAACAGCCAGTGGGAGCTACTGCAGTGAAAGAGAAAAAGCTCCTTCCTGCTGTAATCTCCACCCTCGTGACAACCAGTCTGACCCAGCCAGTGGAACTTGGTTTAGCTAATAAACGGGTCACGCTGCCTGCAATTCTTAAAGACGTTACTAATGTAAAAAAAAAAAAAAGGTGACATGAGCACATAACATATGGTATAAAGTACCTTTTAGGAAGACAAAGATGCATTACAGTAGTTTCTCGAAGGGTACAAAAATTATAATTTCATGTATGTAAAATGTAACATAAGCTTTAATTCCTCCACTGAAGCTGAGATTTTAAAATGGGTCTGCTAGAAACAACGCAAAGTCACTAATACCTCTTCTTCAACAAGGAGTCGCAGTATCGGGCCAGCAGCTCTGGGGATTTACTGGACGACTGTGCCATTTTGGTAACGGCGTTGTTGTTTATGAAGCGACCGCAGGCCTGTGGACCACATGAAATGCAGTTAGAGGACAATGGCTGTCATTCCTGCCCCAGGAAGCCGCATGCTAACGCACCCACCTTGTCCAGTGCGGCCACGAAGCCCGCATCGTTGTTGAACGCAGACATGACCAGGGCGTTGTACTTTTTATGAACGTCCAGCACTGTCTGTACGTACATTTTGGGGTCCTTAAGTAGGGGGTAAAACAAACAAAGGTTGGTTACTAGGATTAAATTTGACATTGATGTGCTGCTATAATACATTCTTAAGGTTTTACTACTTCAAAGATGTCAGTTAAGATCAAAAAATAGTTTTATTCATCTAAACACATAGGACATTTCGTTTATAGATATAATAAGATATATTCTTAACTCCCAAAATTATACACTAATTTCAAGCTTATACGAAAAACAGCGATTTTTAAAATTATTTGAAAATTCAAAGAGAACAAAGTTTTCTAAGGGACAGTTTTGCTTTGCTCATTTTGTTGTTAAAACTTTAAATTCTGGACTTCGTTTTGGCTGAGGAAACCAATCAGCCAGTTAGTTATCTAGAACTCAGCTGGGCGCGCAAAGCAAGAGTGATGCAGGGTTTAAGTTGCAAGAAGTGTGGGGAAAGGGCGTGTGCATGTGTGAGAGAGAGAGACAGAGAGATAGAGAGAGAGACAGACAGACAGACAGACAGACACATGGCTGTGAGGGGCTGACCAGCCCCCCAACCAGATCAGAAGTCTCGTGTGGACAAAGAGAAGGAACTAGGAGGGGAAAGGCCAAGGCCTGGGAGATGGGCAGCACCGGGAGACTCGGCTAGGTAAGCCCCTGAAGGTCTCTGGACAAAGGAGTGTCATGACAGGAACAACATGTAAAAATCAGCCACAGTAAGGACAGGGCAGAGACAGACCTGAGTAATGACAGAGGACTTGCTGCACGCCAGATGGCACTAAGCCCGAAAGGGGACTGTTAATCACACCATGAGGCTGGTGCTGTATATATCACCATTTTACAGATGAAGAAACTAAGTCACAGTTAAGCATCTGGCCAAGGGTGACAGAGTCAGCCTGGAGGCCGGGCATCTCCTCCCCAGTTCTGAAAAGGGAAAGGCCTAGGTGACAAGTCAAGAAGATTCGCGCAAGGCAAGCTCAACCTCTGAGCCGAGGCCAGCCACGTTGATAGATGTGAGCAGGGCGGCTTCGGTGGGAAGCCCTTTCCTCACCCTCTTGTCACTTCACCAGACGTGAGACCTGAAGTGCAGTGAGCTTAAATGGTATGCACGCTTCCAAATTCCTGACAGACAGTAACCTTAGCAATCAGGAATGAGAAACCAGAATTCCCCAAATTCTAAGTAGCCTGCATTTTGGTAACACTTCATTTACTTGTTTTTAAACAATAGTGAGTAACCATTAAGAGTGAATCATTTTTCTGTGATAGGGTTATACTAAAAATTTCAGTTTTCTATAAAAAAAGTAAAAATGCAAGGTTTATTGTTACTATGAACAAATACATTGTGACAAGATTACAATTTCAATAATATGTAAAGTAGCCTCTACCTGATATAGACATTTAATAAAACATTAAAAGAAAAACTTAACGCTAAATTGCAAAATAAAAATTACTTAAAATGCTGAAAGCTGAAACCACCTATGTTTACTACTTCAGGGTCATCTGCCCCAAACACACGCGGCACCGACTGCCCGGTCTGAGAAGACATCGTCCACTCTGCACTGACGGTCTTACGACAACGCGTCCAAAAGCACCTCCCCGCTGGGCACACATTGTACCACACATAAACTTGTTTCTTCTTTTTTTTTTAAACAATGAAAATGTTGTTGGTTTTTCACTTAAATCAGTAATGCTTTGCCAGTTCAGATTGCTTTCTGATTTCATGTCAAATTATGTCACAACATTCACATATCGTTCTCTTTGCATTTCTCTGTTAAAGTACAAAGAACCTCAGCATACAGCAAGTATTTAAACACTGGAAAATGCCAGCAAACATTACTGGGTAGCATTCAAGTAGGACAGCATTCAGGATCAAGGTCAACTCAATTACTAAGAACTGCCAACTGAACAGCCATTTCTGCTTCTTCAACTTGCCATGCCTTGGAACACCTATCACAGGACTCACAGGATTTACAGAGTGCATCATATACATCGACGTGTTAACATGTGTTTTATTTGCAAGAGAACAGCTGAGAGGGCCACACGCCCACTTCTAAGTTCACGTTGGGGACTTAAAAAGGTATGTGTCCTTTCACCTACAAAGCCAAGGGAGATTCCACATTTGAGGTTCCCTGCCAATTTTACCACTGTGTGGATAATTTCCTTCTACCACCATCCATCCATAGGATGGCTACACCTGGACAAGGTTATTTAAACATTTTACTCCAGAAGACAGTATGAGTGGAATGCAGTCTGCCGGAAGCACCCACACCTGCTGCTACTTGGTTTGCTCTGGTCCCACACAACATAGCTCTTACAATTCTTTCTGACTTCTCAACAGAAACCACACAACTTTTCCCTAATTCTTATAAGGTCCTAGATTCGCTCCTTAAGTCTTATACTGAAAAATGTTTGTCAGAACCACTTGACTTTATTTCTGCCTGTGAGACTCTCCATTTCAAGTGCTCCCTTTTGTCAGCTATCCTTCCTCATCCAGGAACCACAGCCCCAACAGCTCCTGACCCCTCTCCTGTGCGCATTTCCCTTGAAGCTGCGGATAAATCTTCACGACTGTTCCTTAATCTGTCTCTGCAGTCCAGCACTGCTGTCAGACCAACCAACTGTGGGATCTCTAAGCGTCCGCACACCCACTCCTGTGGGCTTGCATTTCAGTTCCTGTTAGACCAAGGACACGCGATCAAGATGTGGTTTCAAAGAGGACTCTGTGCTTATTTAGCTGCTGCCATTTCTGTTCTGAAGACAGAGCGATGCAGCATCCTCCTATAACTTGCTTTATGTGCCTTCAGGGAGATTTCTTTGTAGAGAAGAACAGCCCCCAACTGCTAGGAATCGTGTTCATTAAAAATTCAACATGGAGCCAACTCCATCTCTGAGCAACCATTAGCAAGTACTTATGAGTCTGCATTATCTGACTCTGCTCCTCAACTTTATTTTGGCATTTTGCTATAGACTGTAGTCATGGAAATTATAAAGCCATCCCACAACAAGGTACCATGTTTACTTATAAGGGGAGCACTGATGATATTACTGGATGTCATCATTACGTGGATGACATTGTTGGTCCATAGGACAGGATGTTGGGGAAAGTACTCTCAGTTCTGAATGCCAGTGAACCTGTTCCTCTGAGCTGCAGGCTCGCCCTTTATGACCACAGAGAATAAGGGAACCAACTGTCATACTGGCAATCTCTCTGTACCAACTAGAAAAAATTGAATGCACATTTGTGACCCACCTCCAATGAGAGCACCGGACTTCACTGCATGCATTTTGAGCGCTGTCTTATGCTTAGCTGCATTTGTGTTTCCTATCCTCATTTTGCTACTCTTTATTTCATTTATCCTGTTGTTCTTTATGTATTCTGTATGCGGTCCTAGCTCCTGCTGGGAACGATAGGTATAATGAAAACCTAAGTATACTGAGATATGTTCTGTGCAGGCATTGTGCTGCGTTCTGAGCACATTAAGATGGATAAACTGCCCTGAATGAGAAGTTTACACAGATATTTGATGCAGAGAGTAGCATGAATGTTATGTAAATGGTCCAACGTGCTATTATTTCAAAGGGATGATCGAGAAAGGTTTTATGGAAGAAAAGGCATTTGACCTGAATTTTGAAAGATAAACAGGCATTTAACAGGTAGAAGAAAAGGAATGTGTCTAAGTGGAGAGAACTAGGAAGGCACAGCAAGGCACATTCCTGGAACAGTGAGATTTAATCCCACTTTAGATGATGGATACAATGAGGATAAAGAGCAATGGAAGATAAAACTGGAAAGGAGGCAGTCCCTTCCTCTTCACTTTCACTATCACTACTACCACCACCACCACATCAATAAACACTCGTGTAAGATGCCAGCACTAAAACTGCAGTGCACAACTAGAATGAGGTGATTTGCAATTGATGGAAGAGTGACAGGAAACACAGAAGTCATACACAAATATAGAGTGGCACATGACAGATTTTTTTTTAAGTGCCTTCAGAGTTTAGGATGAGGTACAATCACATAGGGCTGGAATGGTTAGTGGAGAGTGCTTTTCACAAAGGAGGATTTGAGCTACCTTAAGAGCAGGACTAACACAAGTAGAAAGCGGGGTCGACTGTGTCAGAGGCAGAGATGGTAGCGTGAGTATAAACAAGGAAGTATGCGGTGTTGGGGGACTGATCATGCAACAGTTTCACTAGAAGTTGAGGTTCATGAAAATAGGGGCAAATTAGAAGAGGATTTTGATTTAATATAATGTATAAACTTACTACATTACTGCAGGGAAGAGGTTTTATTTTGTTTTGTTTAAAACAAATAATAAATGTGGAATTAGACTGTTATACATTAAGTAGCAGTTCTGAAGGATTAAACTGCTAAGCACTAAGAGTGAGAAATGGGAATGGGAGATTAAGTGATGGGGCCCAGATTACGATGGCAGCTTTGAGACTGGACAGAAATAGACAGAGAGGCAAGGAAAATGGCCTGTCTGCTGTCCTGACTCCTCAGAGTGCAGAGCACAGACAACTCACTGCTGAGGCAGTGTGACAGGCAGGTTGCCTCCTGCTTTGCAGGGATTCTGAGGCTGTGTCCAGACTCACTAGGAAATCAGACCATGTTAGATTACTGATGCTGCCATGGGCAAAGGATGAGGCAGGAGCTAGATGAAACACAGCTGTCTCCTTTGTGCTACAGAGAAAGAGAGACATGAGCTTAAAAATGGGCCTGCAATATAGTCACCTAAAGATGAGGTTGTGGAAACGCAATGAGGAGACAAAGGCGGGGCATTTCAGTTCAGAATTCTTGATATCAAGTCTATTGCAGGAATGTCACAAATGCTTGCTGAATGAAAACAATGATTTCAATTTTGTCAGCATAACATTTGCTGGCTGACCCTTTGAGCTGTGACACCAGCTAACATCACGCAGCTAGGTGCTTTGAGAGATTAAAAAAATTAAGTCTCTGGCCATACTACCATGAATGTGCCCAATCTCATCTGATCTCGGAAGCTAAGAATGGTCAAGCCTGATTAGCACTTGGATGGGAGACCACCTAGGAAGACGAGATGTTGTAGGGGGAAAAAGAAATTTAAGAGGCCACACAGGTCTAGCCACACTGTAGTGTCCAGCGCTGCACTATACTGCCAATGACCAGACACGTCGCATATGCAGTGCTCTGGCCCATCTCTGCAGGCACACACGTCACATACACTTCTGACATCCAAGAGAGCTTCATGCCAGGCAAGATGTGCCCCTTTGCCAGTGCTGCCCTACTCTCTCTTTTCGGTCCAAAAGCCATATGCAGGGTAACCTGACTATAAAACGAACTCGCCAATTAAAAAGATATATATCTGCTCCTCTGTTCAGCTCAAACCAGTTTTAAATTGGATCCTTGGTTATTTCTGTGTACAAGGTTCCCGATGTCCTCCTGGAGCCCTGATGCGATATGCTGACTTATCCTGTAGCACATCAGTGAAGCAGAAATAAGCTCTGTCACGAGGCTCTCTAGAGGCTGCAGAGAACTCTTCCAAACACACTGGACTCTCGCACGGTGGTGGGTGGTGGGTAGTGGGTGGGAGGGACCCGCACTGATCTGCTTCAGTGTCACTACGCCGAAGCCCGTTCTCCGAGAGGAGGCCTGAGGCCAGCCTGCACTGCTGGGGGAGTGGACAGGCTGGGTGTGGGGAGGTCCAAACAGAGCGCAAGTTAAGGCTCTCTGTCAGCCACCTCCACTGAGGGGGCTGCCAGCTCCAAGTCAGGAGAGGAAGGAGACCCACGAGTGCTTCCCCTCATGCCGGTTATGCCAGACCCGTCTTTAGGCTTCAAGTTTGTTTTAACTATGAAAAAAATGCCTTAAGAAAAAATTTAAGTAGATTTTGAAGTTTTTAACACATAAAATATTACTTGAAACACATTATAGATTTGAAACCTATAATTTCAGTTTAGGCCAGATTAAGCAATAAAATTGCTTTCTAAACAAACTGATGGTATAAATGAAACCATGGCGTTAGATAAACTTTTTAACCCTTAAAACATCATTTAAGTAGTGCCTTCTTTGGCAATTAATATGCTAATTGTAAATGATTCTCATACACTATGACTTAAGTCAATTAGGCCAAAATTTTCAAACTTTAAAAACTGTGTATAATAATTGTTATTATTATTTTTTACTATTCAAACAATCTCTGCTTTTTTAAGCATCAGTAGATTTTCAAAAGTCATTCAGGCTTGGGTTATAATACATCTTTTATGTTTACCACAAATGTGATAAAAATTAATACCTATTTAGAATTATGGTTAAGCAGCTGTATTTATTCTTCCCTACAACAAGTATTTAATACCAACTGTGTGCCAGGCTAAGCACTGGGTACACATGTTCTTCCTTAAGATTCTTCAGGTTTCGCGGGCCTTCCCATCACTAGTGAATAAAGGTGCCAGCTATAACTCAAGACTGGGGAAGGTTGTACAAGAAACCCAAGCATCAGTGAGATGGCACTGCTAACTTACATGATCCAACTCAGACTTTAGAAAAACTTCTTTTGCAGAAAAATAGAAAAAGTATGTGCTTTCTTAAAGAAACATCTTCCTTTCCAGGAAAACCCCAGTTTCATGAGTTCAACAGGAAAAGTTCTTATGGAACTAATAATCAATAAAACATATTAAAGACAGTGTCAAAAATAATTAAACTTGATAAAATCAGAGATAAAAAAGTTGTCTGATTCAAGCATAAGCACTTACTATGTTCTAGAAGCTTTTCTTCTCCATTAGTTCTCCCAAACCCTATAAAGAAGACAACTTACCTGTCTCGGAAACATGTAATATCTCCTATGTAAAACTGTTACTTGCATTACAGAAAAAACCTAGCAGGAATATGTTCTGCGTCTTTGAGGTCAGGGAGTGGATGAGAAATGCTGCAAGTTTCAGGGCCCTACAGGGTAAACGATTCTGTGATCTTCAACTGGAAGGCAGGGAAAAGCTTCTAGGTGGCCTTAGCCTGTTCTTTCTATGAGAGGAATCTCCTAGTGTATGGAATGTAATAGTGAGAAGATAGAAAGGAAAAAAATGTCAAGAAATGACATCCTTAATGCCTAGCAAATGCTAGAGAAGTTTTTGGAGGTCTTTACTAAACAAAGACGTTTGTGAACTGTCTTTAAAAAGCCACATCCAGGTTCTCTATGGGAGTCTAGTGAAATCCTACCACTTGGATTTGTAAATGAAGACACACAACACACATATGCAATTCATGTGTGGGAAAGGTTAGGCTGACTGAATATCAATCAAACAGTACTTACATTTAAAGCAGCTTCTCCACACTTTTCAATTGCTGCAAGACCCTGATTATGAATGTGCGTCTCCAAAAGTTTCTTCAATTCTCCTAGGCCATCCTGGATTCTAGACACAAGATTATACATGCGACCCAGATCTGAAAGAAGAAGGCACCATCTTTATGCACTGAAATAAACTTTGCATATTCATTCCACTAACTATATATTGAGACGAAAGGTACCCTGGAACAAAAATAACTGTTTTCAGACCTTAATAATCAAAGCACTTAGTCATAACTGAATATTTTATATTTAATTTTTTTTTTAGCTAAAAGTAACAATGAAGTTATGCTACTGTAAAAGTTCATTTTCCCCTATGAGAATCACTAACATAAAAAGAGAAAAAAATCTTTTTATCAGAACACATCTGATGCTTCCCAAGCATCGAGATTGTTATTTATGCCTGGCATGTAATAGGTACGATTTATTTTTTAATAAAAAAGTAAGAAGAATAACAATATCCATCTCAACTATATAAACAAATGAGTCACAAAGGGGTTCCAAATTCTTCATTTATTATACACATGGCATATGGTTAGTTTATGAGAGTCAAAGAAGAAAAATCTCAAATCCAAATATCAATCTTTTACTGAGCTCCTAACACAACCTAGTAAAACACAGGTGGAATAAGAAAATAAACAATAATAGCCTTTTCATCTTAACGAAGTTTCAAAAGAAAAATATTTGAGGAAAAAAGTAGGGGTAACGTCACTTAATGCTAAAGTCATGGAACAAGCAATATTTCCAAACTGCACTGAAAAGATGCTCTTCTCCAAAGCACTCACCGGAGTTCTGCAATCAACACACAGCAAGACACATATTCATCTTTTAAAAAATGACTGATTCTGGTAATGCTGTTAACTCTTGAGTCAATTTCAAAACCTCAGAGTATAATAATTATCTACAGGTTTTGAGTCTTAGTGGCTTACCTTCATTTTTGTCAGCATCCAAAAGGTTCTGAAACTCTGTGTGGAAGATTTCTAGGTGCTTCTCAATGAGCACTTGCTCACACTTCCGTGCGAGCTCGTCCTGGGTGCTCTCGTGAAGGTAAACCTGCACTCTTCGCTGCTCCTCAAGCAGACGGGCCTCTGCCTGGAGAAATGAATTCAAGTGAGTGGTTTGGATACACTTTTAAAGAACTGTTATGTGAAAAATGGAAATTAAACTCACAAACTTGTTCTAATAAAATATGATTTAAGAAAAAAGGGGAAGGGCTTCTCTGAGCCTTTGGGGTGGATGTCAACCATATTTAGTCTGTGCCTGACGTGCTCTATTTTTTTCTGCAATATATATTCAAACTCCTCTTGAAGTGACTTAACAATGTTACAATTATCAATTTTCTTCCTTCAGATATGTGGCTCTTCACCTTTGGGGGGTGATATACTGAGAAACCTGTGGTATCTCTCCTACACAAATAACACCAAAAACACTACTTTTGACTAAAAGCTACTTGAAGTCAAGAGTCACATACTTAGACTCCTGGAAGTGAACATATGGAAATAATTATTAGTAATTACTTTTAAAAAAATTAAGAAAAACATTAGGGCCAAGCTCTTGCCAGTCATTAAATATGTACCTCTGAACTCTACTGGATTACTTATGCATCTCAATTTCTTAACATTCCCCTTCAAGAAAGAAAAAAAAGATGCAATTTAACAGAGCAGCAAGTTAATATAAATCACATATTTTATAATACATCACACCAGAACTGTAGACATGAAGTATCACCAAAGAACACTAATTTATCAAAGCAAAAAAAAATTTCAATAATACAAAATTATTCAGGTGATCTGAAAAAAGACAAAACCAGTTATTCTGTATTACTAAAATGCCAACATTCTCCAAAAAGATTAAAAAATTTGGCATAATTGAGAAAGCTGGAAAAATTCAACTGTAAGAAAATACATTTAAGAGCTGACAGTGTAAAAACAGGTTACGAAAAACCGACAGTATTATTTCAATTTGGTTTAGTATACATACTTAGTAATAGTTTCATAAGCTTATAGGTTTACATATATATTTGTATTTTCCAATAAACCTAAAGTTTATGTATATATATTTTTCTGACTGTATTATTTAAAAGTGAGATTTTTATGTGCTTTAACTTAGAACTTCTTCTAAGTTGACAATGTGCTGCTTTATAGCTAATGTTTCATTAAGCCCGATACTTCTAGAGTTAAGTACAGGGCATGTGAACCCAAAAGCACCACATTTTGTTTTCAGTTATATCTGGGCAGCAACAACTCCACTCTCTCAAAAACTCTGCTTACTCTTGCTACAAAATAGAAAAAAAAAAAGACCAAAAAAAGTAAGCAAATTAATAAAGCATATTTTATTTTTAAAGGTTTTTTTTGTGACTTCAGAAACCTAGAATAGTCACACAAAATTTTTGTAGCTCAGATTAGTTTCAATTATATCAGACAAGATATGTTAACACACTGATGTGGTTTAGGGTCAGTTCACTCACTGACGCTATCTTTAGACAGAAAAGCAAAGATTCTCAAATGTTTCCACTCAAATCATCCTAACAATGCAGAACAGGGACTGGAGACCCCCAGGGAATCTGCACATCTAGCCCAAGCTGGCGGCCAAAAGTAAAATACTATTTCTTGATGTTCATGTTTTATCTCAATATTGTTCACAAGTTTTGTATTCTATTTCCCGATAGAACGTTTAATATAAACATAGTTTCTCCTTGAGTTACTGAATAAAATGTGCAACCTTTTATCCTGTGGTTCTGCACACTCTAAGACCTACACTGGGGGTTCTAAACAGTGCACGTGTGGAATATCAAACACCTCTATCTTTGCCAAGCACCAAATATAATGTGCACATTTATAATAACTTATTATTCCCATTTTATAGCTGAGGAACCTAAGGAACACAGGGTCAGGGTCAGTCCCCTAGCAAATGGAGGGGTGGAGAATCTAATCCAGACCCGCAGCCCAGTCTGAGATGCAAAGCTTTATGCAGGAAAAGCAGAACTGTTGGGTAGTTATTTCCAACTTGTGCTTATAGTCTCTTCATAAGGACTTTGAAAATGTGACAGAAGTCATGCTTGGTAAGATCCAACTAGATCTGGACCAAACCTTTAACCACTCTGGAAAGAAGTCCCCTCTAAGAGAACCAGGATGCAGGAATGCAAATGATGGGTTGAAAACATCCGGGCCATGAAAAATCTCTGCTCTTCGGGTCGCCATTGGTTCTGACTGTGTTGCTTTGGGAGTGCTTATGTATATGACACCAGCACATACCCTCCTCCTCAGCATGGACAACCGACAGGACTGTGGGTCACTGCAGGCCAAGAAGAGCACAGGGTTGCATCTCTACCGTGGATGTGTGCCTTGATAAATGAAAGGCCCCACTTTTGAAACATACACTGTTTTAAAAGACTCACCATGTTCAGCAGAGTTCAGTATAAGATGATGTTTATAAAAACAACCAGTCTAAAATAACAGGCAATGCTAAGATTCAAAACAGATTCCAAAGTTTCCAAAGTTCATCTGTCAGGCAGCTATTCCAGGTCGGCATGCAATAGCTAACATGACCCGTAAGCATACACAAAGAACTATTATTATTACAAGTATAATACCTTTGAGAAATTCCACTTGTTAGGTTTTGAGATATCAGAAATTTCTTTGTCAGGGACTTTCAACTTCAAACTTCTCAGGCCCCGTTATAGTCACTATCCCTGATGGCAGAGCCCACTCAGCCTGAACATCACTCAGACCAGTCAGGACTTGTCACAACCAGAGGGGGAGCTGCTGCTCTGAGGGCCCCACTTCCATCTCAGCATATGGAAAGTGGCCCCAGAGCCCATCAGCCCGTGAATAGAACATAAAGGGCAAAGCAGGTATCAGACACAGTGGGTCCCAGACTCTGAAAATCTTGTATCTCTTGGTCAAGGGTTGTCAAACTACAGTTTGTGGCCAAATCCTGCCTGTAAGTAAAGCTTTATTGGAGCCACACACATCTGTTTGGACATTGTCACGGCTGCATCTGTGCCACAATGGCAGGGCTGAGCAGCTGCACCAGAGAACACATATCGCACAAAGTCTGAAATATTTATGACCTGGCCCTTCGCAGAGTCTGCTGACTCTTGACCTAAGCTGCTCCTCAGAGTATGAGTCTAGGATGCCCATATTCCCAAGAAAAAGAACACCAGCAGCACAGGAGATCCCTGATGCAGAGGCCGCCCTGGACCTTTTCCTGCATTGGAAAGGGGTCCTTGCTGTCTCAGGGGGCCTCGCCTCTAACACGACCTGGAATGTGGTGTCACAGATTGGCAGGGGATAGCTTAGAAGCAAAAGAGCAAAGCCTGAAGTTTGCAAATCTAAGACGATTTGCTTGTTTATTTTCTTCTCGATGTGAGGAGACTGTGGTTCTCACTAGATGTAAGCAATACACTCCAAGAGAGAATTCAAAACACAGTCCTACAGCTATCACAGCGGCTACATTCTTAGAACAGGAAAGAGAACACTAAGTCATGGTTATCAGGCTGATTTATAAAAGCTCCTTGGAGAATCAGAAGCAGACAGTTTACAATAACACTGCACAAGAAGTGATTTCTGAAGAAAGGTGGGTATATTAAAGCAAGTCAGTCCTTTGAGCAGCAACAACTTTTAACTGAAGTCCACTTTAAGTACCATCTTTAAGCTTACCTTTTTCATATATTCAGTAACCGGGTTCTGCTGCAAGAATTCGGTGCTCTCTCTGGTATAAAATCTCTCTGTGTCAGCCAGAAACTGAGACTCGAAGGATTCTTTATACACGGTTAACGTAGGGCCCTTTGCAAACGCATCGTCTTCATTTAGCCCCAATTCCACTAGAAAGAAATATGATCAATATTTCAATCACCCTACTTTTTTGCTGTACTTTACAGAATGTACTTAGGTGTAGCATCAGCTTATTATGCTTAATAGGTAAATGTGAAACAACAGGGCCTAACGAAGTCTGTTATTCACCAGTATTACAGTTTCTGTGAAATTAAAAAAAAAAAAAAATCCTAAAAATACAAAAGTCTGACCCACAGCCAAAAATGCTTCAAAGTTATCACAAAGTTTTATTTAGAAAACTTTTATATTTCTTGAAAGTGCAAAAATAAAGATGAATTTTGAACTTTTAAAGAAATACAACGCTACCTAAGTTTTTAAAACTTTGCATTACTTTATTTGTTTCTCAAGCTCAATTTTTCAAGTTGATATAAATTTCTGGTTATAATTCAGTTCTATTAATGACAGACAATATCATACTATGTATCCAGTAATTTAGTATGAAACCATAAAATAAAATAATTCAAATGTCTATTTCATCAAAATTTCCTTAAGGTACAAAGATCAATTTTTACGATGTACAGTATCAAATGGAATCACACAGACTTAGAGAATTACAAGTGCCTTTGTAAATGCTCACAATATTCTTGATGATACTAAAATATCTGAAAATGAATCTATTGGAGTATTGTTATAATTGACATTTGATATGAAAACTTTGAATAAATTAAACACTGTTTACCGTAAGACTGTACAACTCCACTAATCAGTCTTGTATTGATGGTTTCACCATTTCTTTCCTTTTCAATCAGTTTTAAAACAGCATTTGTTACCTTTGGAAAGGATACAGGAAAAAGATATGTATATTATAGGCTACAGTATGTATTATATTACCATGTATCTCTTAAACATTTAAGTTGATTAAATAATGTAAGAGGAGAGATACTCTTAAGACATTCCAAAGGATTAAGGAAGACAATGGCTAAGAAACAAAATCTGTGAGGGATTTTAAAAGGAAAGCAATCACACACTCACACAAGCAGGTACCTGTTTATTCAATGGCCTGAAAAGACAATCTCTCCAAGTCACCAACGCGAGCTGGGTGAAAAGAAAAAGAAAAAGGGAAAGTATAAAATGTCTATACTTTCACTGTTTTTCTAAGACTGCAGTCACAGGAAATAGCCTGAACCCCAGATTATATTTATCAATATTTCTAGATTGTAGTTTGGTAAAAAAAAATGTATTACCATGTTGAAATCAGAGCCACAACTTCAAGATGTATCAAACTACAGATGTTTGTCAGCTTACATTTTAATAACTAAGATAAAAAAATCTGGATTTAACTAAGATAAAAATTTGGATTTAAGGAGAATGTACATCTCAGCATAAAGGGCAACACTGCATTTAACCTATAAAACTGTTCCCTGGGCCAAGTTTGATTTTTGACCTTACACACTTAAATTAAGAAAATTCCGCTGATCATCATAGTTTCCTAATACTCAGTAAAATTAATAAGTCTATAAATAAATCTAACAAATTATATATCTTGATTGTGGTGATTTGTTTCATGGATTTATACAAGTGTAACGGCATCAAATACATGTTAAATGGATATAGTTAACTGTATATAAATTACTCAGATTTCCCATTTTACTTGTACTCATGTGTAGGACCGACTGGCCTGACTCTGCCAGGATGAGAGCTTTTCAGTGCTAAAACTGGACAGTTCCAAGTGAAGTGAAGCCTGATGGCTGGTCAAACAATCGAGGAAGGAACTTTTAATAAGTAAGCGCAGAAATGTGCAGGTTGTATGTTAAGAGCTCTGATTTACTTACCCATCTCCTTTCTTGCCACCACAAACTATTAAGGGTCATTTACCGGTAAATTAAAACAAGGAATATTAAGTCTACTATTGTGGAAATAGTTCAATATTTGCCTAGTCCCCTAACTAAAAAGATGCATCACTGAGAAAACACAGACTTGAAAGGTGTTTTGAGAAATCTTACAGAATAGATTTCATATATTCCTTTCCGTCCTTCATCACATTCACGGCGAACCCAGTGTCTATTGAGGTAGGCACAAATTCCATTCAGCACTTTGCTTGAAAATCGGTAATCTTCCCACTGTTGAGTATAGAACTTCAGTACACTCTCATCCATCAAATCTTCTCCATCCTAAAAACAAGGCAACTAAAGCTTTAAAATGACTAATTCGTCACATGATGAATTAAAGATAGAAGTTAACTAAAGCAAATACATTACCTTAGAACACATAGATGTATATGGTTTTAGATGGGGCCTTTAAATTATTCTATTTGCAAAAAGATGCTTATTAATATATGAAAACCTCATTAAATCTTGATACAACAAATTTTTCATTTAAATTTATTCTGGATTACAGTATATGACTTTTTTTTAAATGAACAGATCTCACGGATAGCATGGCTATCAATACTTTTACACATCACAATACAGCATTCCTTACTTTAATACTAAAGAAAAAAATTTTTGTGTTCACTTTACAAAGTGCTGTGAATAAAAATAATGAGGATTTAGTGGCTTAAGGAAGACATTAAAATATGCTGTTTAGGGAACATGAAAAAGATATTACTATCTCTGTCACAACTTTGGTCACGAGACTGCGGTCTGTTAGACAATGTTTAAGTTTCCAATTAGCTTGTAAAATATTTTAAGAACAACAATTTTGAAGCATGCTGAAATTTTTGCCTATTATCTGTGTGAATCAAAAATCTATGAAATATATATGCAGAGTGCAAATGTCCCAGGGCAGAGAGCAGAGATGTCTTCACTCTTCCTACATAACATGTAGAACTGATGAAGGAGCCACATGCCCAGCCTATAGCTGGATGGAAGGCATCACACTGTCTTTGCTACAGAGCATGGAGACCGAGGAGGAACAGGGCAGATGGTGAAGGGGAAAAACTCCATCGCTACCCACGCAAAAGGCTCAGAGCAGGAGGAACCCACGCTCAAAGGCAACGGGTGTTCCGATGAACTCATCCTCCCTCACTAGGGACACAATTTTATCAGAATTCTGAAATACACTACATGACCATGTAAGAGGCAAGATTGCATTGGAAAACTGATTGCTGAAGGCTGGACAACCTTATGACCACCGACGCATTGATTCAGAAGAGTACACTGAATTCAAAGTACCACATAGGTGATATGAATTCATAATTATATGCTTTAAATATAGAGGTTCACCAATTTCTATCAACCAAACCACAAAATAGTTAGTAATTTGAGGAAAGTATACCACTATGGTGTAAGGTTATCAAAAACTTTTATTTTAAGCAATTAAAAACCAGAACATGGCTTATGAAGGTTTCACCTTCACAGCAGGTAATAAAGAAGCCACACCTCAACATCCTCCCAGGCCCATTGATGACGAAAACAATAAGCAAATGGCAGTGAAAGATCCAGCACTGAAGTTACATTCATTATTTCACTATCTTTTAACATTCTATCCATCATAAATGTTCACTACATATGTAAAGCGTCTTACCTTAAGAAGGTTTGTCAAATAATTCTTCAAAAATTCCTTAAGCCGTTTATATAACTCCAAGCCAACAAACTGGGCTCCCCCAGGCGTCTGCCCCTTTTTTGATTTAGAAGGAGGGACGCCAGCCCCTCGCGCTTGGTTTGACTGGTGAACACTCGTGCAGTAGTTATAAACGTGACTTGGAGAAAAGTTAAGGAAATCAACTTATATAATCGATGTGAACAGTGACTAATAAGAACGTATTTAAAAAAATATTACAATACCGATACATTTCCAACATATCAACAAAACCTGTTGGAAACGAGGATGGAAAAGACATTGCATTAGTCACACCCCATTCACAAGCTGTCCACAGGCATGGAGGCCAGCAAGCCAAGGAGGAGGATGCAACACTCAGGAGGGAGGTCACCAAAGAAACACTGGACCGTCTAGATCATCTAATGTGATTTTCTTGTGGAAAACTGTCCTAAGAGTGTATTAGAAAGTAGGAAAAGAACTGGCAATAGGTACAAAGGAAAGGTCACAAATTAAAACATAAATCATATACTTTAGTAAAAGCAAAAAGCTAATAACCACAGTCTATAATAACATTTAGCTATATTTCCAGAAGCATATATTATATATATCATAATAACCAAAACTTTATTTTAAAATTATTTATAATTGAAACAAAGCTACGCTTTGAGAATGAAGGATGAAAGGAAATGGCAGTGCAGGAGACCCAAGTCTTCTTTTTACAACTGAAAAGTCACAGATGTCAAAAAATGATGACCCGCCATAGAGCAGATTACATGTAAGACTGAAAATTACCAAGATGTGCTAAAAAACAACAACAGGAAAAAAAGCTAAAATCTAAAGCTGCTGCCTCTGGGGAGGGGGAGTGAAGGGAGAAATGGGGACAAATGAGGCAGAGAACTACTCTGCTTTGTTACAACCTTTAATACTATTCCACTCTATCTGCAAGCACTTTACTTGGATAAAGTGAACAGAAAGACACCGATACTAAAATTCTGGTGTATTTTAAGAACCTACTGTATAAAGATATTGCAAGTCATTAGGTAAAAATAGATTATCTAATAATGACATAGCAAGAAGTGATTTCAAAAAATAATTTGCATCCCAAAACATTTTACAAATAGATTTAAGAATTAAAATACACAAATCATAAAACAAAGAAAATGCACAAGAAAATTTTCCTGATTTCTAAGCAAAGTCATATGAATACTTCATATGAAATTTGGAAAAATTTTAGTAAAAAGTATCTCTAACAAAGAGTTACTATTTTAATGAAGGTAATTGAAAACATGAAAAGATTAATCTCTATAGAAACATGGGCAAAGTATTCCAATAGAAAACCCAAAAGCTAAATGAAATATGTATTAGTGGCCAAGCCTCACCCCCAAAATCTTCAACCTCAGTAGCAATCAAGCAACTATGCCTTAAAACAATGAATCATTTTATTAAATGTTTCAAATGTAGAGAGAACCACAGACTATAATACACAATGAACTCTCATGACTCGTGACCCAGTTTGGACAGATCTTACTATATTCCCACCTATCTTATTCCATCCAAGTCCTTCCCCAAACTTTTTAGGAAATGAAATAGTACAGATTATAATTGAAATTACTGTCCACTTTGTTACATACTCTTCCCCCCACTTTCCCTAGGGGCAAATACCTCCATGATTTGGTGCCTATCATTCTCCTGGATGTTTTTCTCTTTTACTGTGTAACTATTTACGAAATTATTATTTTTACATGTTTCCAAATTTTAAATTACAAAATGTAACATGCACATTTGCTTATGCCCTTTCTTTCTGATAACATGTGACAGCTCTAGCTGTATGAATATGTAATGTAATGCAGATTTACAATAATTTATCCATTCTCTTGTTGATAGATCTTGCTAATGATTATTTTGGTGGGTTCCATTTTTCGGCATTCTTCTACCATATTTTCTTTTAAATCTGATGTTTACAATGAGGTTTCTCATTCACCTTGAGTACACTGTATATAAGTGATGGGTTGCACACTATCTGTATTGCTACTTCTAGAAAATTGTTCTTTTTCATAGTTTAAGTATATTGCCCAGTTTCCTTTTTTTTTTAAATGCCTCTTTTATTGTCCCCTTATTTAAACATTTCTTATGCTTAATTTTGCCAGAGGCTTATCTATTAACCTTTTTAAAGAACCAGTTTGGGATTTATTAATTTTAATTACTGTATGTTTCATTTCTGTTCTTTTTAATTTACTTCTCTACATTTACTCTTCCTATAAATTCCTGTGCTGGTTAGCTTTGTCAGTTCTCCTCTTTACTCTTTTTGTAATATAAGCATTGAAAACTAGACTTTCTGTTCTTCATCACCTGGGTCTTATATGTATTTTCCTATTCAAATATATTTTCTTTTTTTCCATTAGTTATCTCGATTAAGAGTTATTTAGAATTTTTTAGGTTTTCAAAGTTTAACTTTTACCTTAAAAAAAAAAACAACAACCTTATTTCCAATTTAAAATTAGGTGATGTTATTTTTTTAATACACTTTCTTCAAAATGTGATGAGACTTACATGTGATTTTCTTTGTGCGTGCTTAAAAAGAATGTCCATCCTCTAAGTGCTGGCTGGACACAGGACCTGCTCAGGCAAGCTGCTCGGTTCTGTTTTTCAAGTCTTTCTATATTGCTGAGTTGTCTGTTAATTACTGAAAATTTTTATTGAAATCTCCCTATCTAATGATAGATTTGTCAATTTCCCTTACAATTCTCTACAATATCTGTCATGTAATTTGAGGCTCTATTAGCAAGTATGAAAGTTTGGAATTGTATTCCTGATGACTTGTTCTTATTTTCATTAGGAAGTAACTATGTTTATTCTTAAGAAGTCCCCAGAAATCTATCATTATTGATGTTGTTATAGTTATTCCTATCTCTTGGGTTAGAATTTTCCTCAAATAGCAATATTCTACCTCTTTAATTTCAGCTTTTGTGTCACAATGTTTTGGTGTCTGTGCACACTATTATAGAAAAATTCACTTTAAAGAAGTGAGTCTGACAGTCTCTGAAAGGCAAGTTTGATTTTAAAATTATACTGTTTTATATTGCTATCTGGATTAACTTCTATCATCTTTTCTATTTTAATTATTTTTCTCTATACTTGTTTTCTCCATTTTTTCCTCAATGAATATTCCTTGTTCCTCCACAGTTATTTTATTATGTTGGAGTTGTACATTTTACCTGTATCTTGTAATGATTACCTTAAAATTTGACATGAATATGTTACCTTTCATCAATTCTGGTGAATTCTCAGGTTATCACCTCTTCAAATATTTCCGATTTTCTGTCTTATCGTAGCTTTTCTACTAGATGTACGTTGTACATTTTCATGTCATAGTCCATATCACAATTTATATCTTCAGTTACCTGCCATCACTTTATCTGTGCTCAAACTTTCTCATTTTTCTTTATCTTCCATGTAGTCAAGCAATTCTTTTAGCTGTGTCAAATTTGCTGTTTACTTTTAATAATTTTAATTTGTAGAATATCCATTTCTTTTTAAAATTCTGTCTTGCTCCCACAGTTTTGCTCCTTTATATTTTTGATTCATTTACAATACCGACTGCTTTTAACATACTGAGCGGCACTCTCCATGATACTTTGGTTTTTGGTTTTAAGTTCTTGAGGCTCCCATCTGCTGTTCCATCTATGTGCTGTCCTGTCTTGGTAGATTTGCTCCTTCACTGTCTAACTTTTTATTTTTAACTCATTTTCAGTAGATTTTCACATTAATTTCCAGCTTGAGGAAGTCCTGCAACAAGCTAGTAGTACAAACTCAATCCCTAAACACGACAGAGGAGACAAATTCTCAAGACAGACTTTTCCCACATCCCTTGAACCCAGAACTCAGCTCCAACTACTTTCCTACCACTTCCCTGGGAAAGTGGTTGCTTATTTTGTTTTCTAGTTCACCTCTGCAACTAAAAATTTCCATGGAAACGTCTGAGCCACCCCGACTACTTCCTCTTGTGTGGCCACCACCTTCCAGCCCACCTCTCAGTGAAATCCTCAAAAGCTGCCACACGGAGGCTCATAATTTTTTTTACCTAACACTCGGTTCTAAGGGTTCCATTCCAGGAAATTTTTTTTTGGTTATCTAGTTCAGCCTGAGATGTTACTTGGCAATATATTAATCTCCAGGTATTAAATAAATTAATAACGGTCTTTAAAAAAACAATTAAACCCAATGATGGCCAAAATGCAAGGGAACGAGAGCTTCTATCCATTGGGGGTCAGAGTGTATATACATTGTTACATTTTTCTGGAATAAAATATGAAAATATTCAAAAGCCTTATAATCTTTTTTGATACAGCAATTACAAATATTTGTCATGGAAAAATTATCATAGAAGTATACACTCACCTAGCAAACCATCACAGCATTGTGCAGTTCTGAAAGCTACAAGTCCAAGATCAAGGTGCTGCTGGGGTTGGTTTCTGGTGAGGACTCTTTCTAGCTTACAGACTGCCGCCGCCTCCTCCCTGTGTCCTTGCAGAGAGAGCTCACTGATGTCTCTTCCTCTTCTTATAAGGACACCAATCTCATAGGATTAGGGCCCCATCTATGAATCCTTCTAACTTTAATTACTATTCCATAGGCCCCATCTCCAAATACTAGAAAATTGGGGTTAGAGCTTCAACATATAAATTTGGGGATACACAATTAAGTATGTAATGTCACATATTATTTAATTACATTTATATAAAATGTTCAGAATAGACACATCTATGAAGAAAGATTAGTAGGGGGTGGGAGGAGTCAAGGGAGATAGTTAAAGGGTACTGGGTTTCTTTTTGATAAAAATATTCTAAAATTAAATGTTGTGATAGTTGAACTAGATTTAATACTTTAGTGTGTGTGTGTGTGTGTGTGTGTGTGTGTATGTATATATATTATCTGTGAATATAGTAAAAACTGAAATATGTGCTTTAAAAAGATTAAATCTGTGTCAGAAATTATATCTCAAAAAAAAAACTTATTTAAAAAATTTCAATGCAATCTCAATTGTAATCTCAGCAATTTTTAGGGTAGAAATTAACAGGCTGAAAATAAAATTTACAGAGAAACACAAAGGACCTAGAAGTCAAAATATTCTTGGTGGTTGGGGGAGAACCAAGTTGGAAGACTAATACTACCTGATATCAAGTTTTCACAATGCTACAGGAATTAAGAAATTACACACAAAAGAATGAAAACACCAATCTCTCATGAATGCAGATACAAAAATATTCACTAAAATAAATTAAATTGGTAATGTATCATTCCTTTAGGATGGATATATACATCAATGAAACAATTTGAGAAACAAAACCATACTTACACTGTCATTTAATTTTAACAAAAGAACCAAAGCAACCCATTGAGGAAAAAGTCTTGTCAACAAATGATGCTTTAATTATCGAACAGCTACATGGCAGATTCACCCCAACTCCTACCTCACACCACACGCAAAATGAAGTCAAGATGGATCACAGACCTAAATGTAAAAGCCCAAATCATAAAGCTTTAAGAGGAAATTACAATATCTATATGATGTGGGCAAAGGTTTTTTGTAGGTCATAGATGACAGTAACTGTAAAAGAAAAATAAAACAAAGCAGGTTTCCTCAAAAAAAAAAAAAAAAAAAAAAAAATCTGCTTACTCAAAGATACCAAGTAAGAAAAGGCAAGTCTCAGACTGGGAGGAAATATTAGGAAGACACAACAGACAAAACAAAGGTATCCTACAAGACTCAGATATTTTATAAAAGAAGACAATCAATTAGCATATGACAAAGGACTCAATGTTCTCATTAGAAAAATGCAAATTAAAACCATGAGATACTACTCCACACCCACAAGAATGGCTTAAAGACTGGCATACCAAGTGATGGTGAGATTGTGACACAACTAGAACTTTTCTCAAACTTTGCTCTTATGAATGCAAAATGGTACAGCCACTTTGAAAAAATCTGTCAGTTTCTTATAAAGTTAAAAATACTATTAACATACGATCCAGCAATCCCACTGCTATGTATTTATTTACGCAAGAGATATAAAAACATCGTGCCCACAAAAAGATCTGCACTTGGATGTTCACAGAAGCTTTATTTATTATACCTCCAAACTGGAAACAACCCTGATTATCTATCAATCATTGGAAGAATGAATAAAGAAACCACCACATTCATTCAATGTAATATTACTCAGCAACAAAGAGAGAAAAACTACTGATACTTGCAGTAACATAGGTAAATCTCGAAAACATCCCGAGTAAAACAGCCTTACATGAAGGGGTACATATACTCTATATACTTCCCTTTACGTGAAAGTCTAGGAAGGGCTGAACTAATCTACGGTTGTTGCCTTAGGGGAGGCAAAGAATGACAGGGAAGCACAGAGGGACCTTCTCTGGGGATGAGAATGTTCTCTATCTTGGTATAGCTTTCAGTTACACAGGCAAATGCACTAGTTAAAACGTATCTCATGGAAATGATAAGCAAATCTCAAAACTCTAATGACGAATATCCCTAAGTAGGAAGAAGTGTACTGATGTCTACAATTTACTGGGAAATATATCATATAAGATGGATGTATGGGTAGATGGATTCAGGACAGACAGATATGTGATTAAGCAAAAACAATAAAATGTCAATTGTAGAATATGGGTCTTTACTATAAAATTCTTTTAATTTTTCTGTTATGTTTATAATTTTTTATGAAGATGAAAACACCACGACAAAATAAAATTTAACCTTCCAAACAAAACATAAAAGCATCTCAACCACTGATGTCAATTATCATCTAAAACCAAAAGCAAAGGTACAAAACCAGTCATTTATGAAACCGCTAAACAAATGCTTGTACGATTTTGGTCTTTTCGTTAACACTTACTGTAATGGTGCTCTTGGCTAATTATGTATGATAGGCTACCCATGTAAGACAGGTGGTCAAACTCCAGGCATTCTATTAGAGGCTGCTAAATTATGTGGATCTTAACTGTGCCTCTTCATCAGGACAGCTTGGGGCTTCTGACATGCCCTGTACACTACTGCTGGTAATTTAAGGCTGGGTTTCACTCATCACACCCATGGTGTTAATTTTGGCAAAACTAAACTGCAGTAGCTCCCCAATCTTCCCAGTGTAGACTGGCTGCTCTCCAGACCTCCTGGGCAATACTAATCTGGGAACTTGATCCCGCTCTCTTAATTTCAATCTGTTTGTTCTTAGATTGCTCTTATTTCCTCCTGCACAGAAATTTCATGGTTTTGTTCCTGGCATCGATCTTTCTCTTCACCATCTTCACTATCTTGGGCACTAGATATTTATCATCTTCAGTTATGGGAAAGCATTTTATATTCTCTAAACTCGTATTATAAATTTAAAAATTCTTCTCCCTTTTTTTTCTTCTATAATTCCTAACCATCAGACATTAGGCGTCAGGTTTACTTTCAGTCTCAAAAGCATCTTGACCTTTTATTTTACTTCCAGTGTTCTTCTGGCTCTTCTATTATTATTATTATTATTATTAATTATTATTTTAAGTCTGAGTTACTATTTCAAATGTGAGTTTTCTCATCTTCCTAGTGCTGGTGTAATAAGATTCTCATGTCTGACAATGTTAATTTTTAAGGCACATTCTTCTGTTCCCTGTATTATCAGTTTCTTCCTTTTCCCTTTTATTGTTTATTTTGTTCTTTCATATAATTATTAATCCTTATAAAAAGGTACTAAAAAAACAACTGGAAACACCACTGGCCTGTGTGGAATTAGAGTTGTGAGTGACTTATCCGGGAGCTGGCCATTTCACTGTGGTACCTTTCCATGTCAATAAATAAATGTACTTTTCAGGGCCACTTTTTCCAAAGACCTGTTCTGCCTCCAGCATTGCCACCAGTATGTGAAATGGAACTGGGCCCACCACTCCGAGTGTAACTTTCTATTATGACCACTCCTGACTGCATCCCTCGTGGCCAGGGCGCTGCCTTCTTCTGCCAGACCGAGGCTGTCGGTCCTGAGCTTCTGCAGTCCTATAGGGCCAGTGCCCTGAGTGCCGTCTAAACTGTGGCTTCCCATGCCCTGGTAATCGGTTCCCTGCCTCCACCTGCTTTTCATCTCTCCCACTCCAAAAATCCCTGAATTCTCATCTACAAGGTCTGTTCTCTTCCATTCTTTGTCTTCACTTGTTTAAAAATATTTTACTATCATTTTTGTAATGTCCCAAACGAGAAAGTCAAAACATAAATTTCACCTCTAACCAGAAGCCCAGGAATTTGCTCTGTCTTCTATTTCTATCACCGCCCTGGTTCAGAACTCATACGTCACACTTGGATGACTACTAGATTCTCCTTGCCTTTGATGTCTTTCCTGTTTTAATCCCCTATGGTTTCCAGATTAATCCTAAAATTTGTGTACATCAAGTCATTAATTCTAAGGTCATATATATCCATCTCTATGGACCTACCACACCTTTAATAAAAACAACAAAACAAGCACAAAGTTGCTTACCTGGTTTTCAACATGCACCACAATCTGATATCATCCTTTATCCAAGCCAGTGAAATAAACCAACTCATTCAGTTATTCTTACCGTACCTATTCAAGCCAGCTAAAGCCTTGTCCTCTACAAGTGCTACTTCCCACTGTCATTCACCTTTCTCCCTACAGCAAAACTCTGCAAGCCTTTCGTCTTTTTTTCCTCCTTATCTATACTCATCCTTTGAGGTCCCCATGATATTCCAACCGTGGCAGTGTCAAAATCTTCCTCCTCTCAGAATCTCCTCTGCAACATTAGCTGTCTGCGTTATCCATCATGTACTTTTTAAATAATGAGACCATCAACATTTCCATCAAATATATTCCATCACACAGATGCACACGTCCTCTACTTCATTTAGTAGGCAGTTGAGATAACTTATAATACCTGAAACATAATAGAAAAATTTAAAAAAAGGCCAGAATATCTAGCAGAAAAATAAAATAGGATGCAAAATTACAAATCCAACCAGAATCCTAAAATTTGCCCAAACTGAACTAACTACGATCTATTAGGATTACTTATGTGTAAAAAAAATATTATATTTTAAGAAGCCCCCAAATGGACATACCCTTGAATTCATGCAGTTTTTCCTGCAAAGTTTTAATCCACAAGATGAGCAACAGTGTCCAATTGTGGACGAGTTTGGCTGAAAGCCTATTTCACATGTAAAATGCTGGCCACATTTGCTGTTTTCACACAAAGTTTACATACAAACTGGTGTACACTTGAGGGAGAAGTGAACCACTTTTCACAACAGAATGGCACCAACTGGGCTCTGAATCCAGGCTGGGTCAGCAGAAAGGCCAGAACCACAGCCTGCCCATCCGGCCAGACCCGCTGCAGCTTAGCCGACACACCGCCTCCACTTAGCATCTGTTTACTCCCAGCTTTACAGCAACTGCGCTGTGTGGGAAATGTTATCAGAAAAGAAAGACGCACTTTCTTAATGTGCATGAGCTGCCGGGAAGAAGTCGTCTATCCGGCAGCCCAGTCCTTCCCCACATGTCACTGGCATGTGACCCGAGGGAAAAGCACCACTGGAGAATCGCCAGTGCATCTGCAGGGGGACGCACCCGTGTCCAAAGCACTCTGACATGGATCACTCTCGAACAGTGGCATGCGCTTTGGTCCACGGTGGGCAGGCACCCAGCCCAGGCTTCCAGCTGCCCTCTTGCATGAAGCGAGCTCCCCCTGCTCCCCACCCTCCCCAGAGACCATGCTTATCACTGCCGTCCTGACACATGCATGATTATAAGTTAATAAATCAATTATGGGATTGTAAATACTAAATAACTGTGACTAATACTAGAAGAGAATGATCACAACTAAAATCATTTTTAGGCAAAAGCCATTAAAATAGATTAAGGGGAAAGTTAAATATGGGAATTTTGAGGAAATGAAAAACCATCAGGAGGCAAAACTCTAAAAAGTGGTAACAGAGAAGCGGCCTTCAGCAGTGAATGCGTTAGCTGCTGTACACTACGGCGGGCAGAGCCTGGCAAACCCACACATCTGACTTAAAACTTCGAGGTTCTTTTCAAAAGGTCCCCTGGGAGAGTGCCCAAGGCAGAACGCAGATGAGACTCTGGCGGCCACCTGGGTCTCTCTCAGGGGTCTGACTGGGTCTCCCACGCAGGCAGGCCGGCTATCACGGCGCAGCGTGGCGTCTGTTCAAGGCCTAGCTGGCTCTGCCTCCAAAGTCGGCTGGACACTGCTTCTGTCACCCAGAATTGTTTAGTCACTTGCAAGGCCTACGTTTTGCATGACTGGTGGGACAAGTCATTGTAAAAGAGGTCACATCAGAGGCGAAGAGGTCTCAAGCAAAGCGACACACTCATCTTTCCAAAGACTTCTTGAGCCCGTTCCTGCCTCGGGTCCTGGAATAAAAGTCCACTGCCTGCTCAGAAAGTGGCTGCAAACCTAACTGTGACACAAGGGGTTACTGTAAACGCTGCAGGGGAAGGCAGATGTTTCTGATGCGGCTGTCCCTGCATCGTGCCTTATAGCTAAGGCAAGTGTTTGGGAAACTGATTTGCGACTTTCAGACACTACCAAACTCAAACCATTTTGTTTTCTAATAGAAAAGTCAATTCCATTAAAGGAGAAAAACTAAACAGAACGAAACCATTTTCTACTACCACTTCTAACCCATCTGGAACTTATGGTGGAAATTTAAACAATTAACTTGTATTAAAATCATGTGAAAAAACTTCAACTAAAAGTTAAACTAAAAATATTCCTTTCATCACATGTCACCATATGTACCACCTGTACAAACTGGCGAGAGCAGCAGGCCCACCCACCATTCTGTGCAGTCTGCCTGCAAAGATAATACAAATTAAGATCTTTCTGGGCTACAGAAAGATAGGACTCTGAAAGGGACGATCCCATACAAGCTAATAAGTCCACACCTAATAGGATATATCAAAAACAAAGACTGCAACTGATCGTGATTAACTATAAAATTTGTTCTAAAATACTCAGAGTGCTCTATTATCTTCACCATCAGTCAAATTTAGAAGGAAAAAAGCTGAACATATTATATTTATACTAATAAAAACAAAAATATCACTTCTAAGGGCAACTATGCAATATGATCGTAACTTCTATAGGTTCTCTCTCAAAGACAGATACAATTTCTCAATCCTAAAAACTATTTTAATAGTATGAGGTCAGTGGTGAAAGGTAGAAAGAACTTATAGTTGCATAACGAAAACTAATAAACTGTATATTTAAATTTATGTTCTAAAAATCTAGAGAGCACAGATAGTTTGTACAAAATCATCCATAAGCTCAATACCTACAAATAGCTACTTTCAATACGGTGGTATATACATTTTTTTCAAAAGTGAAGGGTGTACTGGGGATTCACAGTGCATGTGGCACATTATATACTGCTTTTTTTTTTATTACTATGAATGTTATTACACATCAATGAATATTCAATATATTTTTAATGGCCTTTTATGGCCACTAAATACCAATCTGACTGTGGAAGACTGAGGCTGATTTCCATTGTTTACCATGACTAAAGTATTCTAAACAGCCTTCGCATCTAATTTGAACACAACTGTTTCCTTAGGATAGAGTTAAATTAAAAAAAAAAAAATCATTGGATCAAAGTACATTTTTACGTCTTTACATTTCTAAGTTTCTATGCAGAAAAATCAAAGCAAACTGAAGACACTCTCCGAGTGCCAGGCTCCACCTCCGTCCACTCCTGCCAATATGGCCAGAACCATCTCTAAAAACTCTTTTCAACATGATAGGTTAACTGAGTTGTTTAGATTCTTCATTTCCTTGGTAATCATCAGGTCAAACGTCTCTCCATATTACCAATGACCATCTGAATTTCTTTTGTCAAACACTTAACGTTCTTTAGAGCCTTCTTGTCAGAGTACAGATACATACATGAGAATGGTAGCTTACATTTAAAAATACAAAATATTTCTATATGTTTAGGTGTATTTGATGAAAGACATGCTCATTAAGTGAACAAAATAATTTTAATGTAAGACTCCTGAATAAAAAGTGAAAGATAAAAAAAATCTAAATAAATTAATTGGGCTAGATGGCTATTTCCAAATGAACATAGATCATTATTAATCTATTGTGAAAATGTTACTGTTTGATTTGTTTTTCTATGAAAATTTGAGTTTTTATTAAAAACAGAAGTGTGCAGCAGGCAAGCCAGGTAGAAAGGTAGCTGCCTGAAACACCCCTCCCACGCTGCACCCAGAGCTCCTATGGAAGAGCCAGCAAAAGGCAAAGCATCCCGACCCGAGAAGAGTGACAGTGGCAGCCGTGACACAGCCGCACAGCTGGCAGGTGCTGAGCAGCTGCAGGACCAGCATGTCCCAGCATGTTGGCGCTGCAGAGCATATGCTGCAGACTGCCAGGGTGAACAAGAGCCCCCATCCCCAGCGACCATGAACTGTGTCACAGAACATCAGGACAGAGGTTCAGTACCAACTCCGAATATGCTATTAACTTACTGAGAAGCTGCCAGGACTAAGAAATATAAATGTAATCCTTAGTGTACTGGGTGGGGAAAAGATTTTGGAAAAAAAAAAAAAGAAAAACAGGCTAAGGAAATAGAATAAACTGATTTGCTCACAGTACCACAGGCGAAAAAACGGAAACTTCAAAGTTCATGAGAACTTATGCAAGCAGACAGAACAAAAGAGAAAGACATCAACATGGAAGTTCAAACTGAATCCAGGAGGTGCTAAAATTATGACTTGAGATCTTGAGATGTATAATAACCAAAAAAAAAAAAAAAAAAATCTGACCTGGAAGTGAGGGGCAGACAGATCTGGGTCCTTGCAAAAACAAAGAACTTCAACCAGACAAGACGGCCTAGAGTCTAGACTTCTAGACTGCATAAGACTGGGTGCTTTTGGTATCCACAGAGACCCTCATTCCCTTGTTAGGAGGACCCACGCTGTCCTTTCAGCCAATTGTAACAGTGTCAATAAATTGATATAAAACTTTGTTATCTATTTCAGGTTCAAAAGAAAAGGAAAGCTACTATTACTTACCCTTTGCATAGAACAGTACTCCTGTATTTTATCGCAAAAGAAAAATAGCTGTCGCATTTAGCTACACACATTTAGGTAAGACATCACAGAAAACCAAAACTGAAGGGACGGGCTGGACGGACATACCCCTGGGGAGCCAGGCCTCAAGGCCAAAGCTGTAGAAGAAAAATGAAGCCTTTGTGAAGTGTCTGGAAACAAAGTTAACTGAACTAGATCTTTCTGATTGCAGATGCTCTGGGACTTTTCTTTCTTTTCCCAAATTCCCTTCACCTGACATTTGGAGCTGAAAAATCAAGAAAAATGTTTGTGCTGTGTCATAACCCATCTTCTTGTCAGAGCAACCACACACGCCAGACGTTCCTAAAGATTCTAGCCATATTTGTTTCACATCCAGAAGCATGTTACTTTCTCTAGGAAACATGTCACATATTTCTCTAGGAAAGACAAAGGGTAAAAATCCAGTTGTCAGCCACTAGCTACATTATGGGAAGAAAGGGATTCCTCATTTTTCCCCTCAACCGGTTTTCCCTCCCCCTCCTTTCCCAGCAACACTCTTTCACTCACTCCTGATAAGCCATGTCTAAGTTTGAAGAGTGACATTAGAACAGTGACATGCACAGTCTGCCCCTTCTTCCCATGATCAAATGTGCCTCCTAGGCTGAAACACAACCTCACATTCCCAAGTCTCAGATGTCACTGTAAACCAGCCTGGAGAAGGTTATTTTAATGGGTGGTAAAGTTAAGCGGTTTCATGGGAGATTAAATATACACCGACGAGAGAAAACTTTTTTAAAAACGTGTGCAAACTGAGGCTGGGACAAACTGTGGTAATGGTGACATGGTTTCAAGAAGTACTGTGTTTTGAATGACTTAAGTGAAAGTAAAGATGTGCTCTAGAAAAACGTGTCAGATGACTTAAAAGTTCTTCTGCTTATGATGACAACTCCAATACTGAAAATGCAGGTGAAGAGGGGGAGTATAATTTTATGGTTTGCAACAATAAAGTTAATAAATACAAGTAGACATCCCACTGTTTCATCTGTACGCTAAAAGTTAATATATTAAGACACATTCAAAACACTCTTCTTTGAAACTTCATAAAGAAAATACAAGAAATACTTTGAGAAATGTGATTAATTCAAATATAAAACCTGAAGGCCATAGAGAAAAAGGCAGTTTCTAGATTTAGACTACTAAAAATTTTAATTCCGGCATTATCATTTACAGTGGTTGCTATAATAATTGGGCAAATTACTTGATCTTTCACAGACCAGATTTCCAGCCCTCCCGGGTGATGTACCCTTTAAATAAGATGCAGATGATCCCTAGCACAATGCCTGACACACAGGACTCAAACTGTACCTGACTTCATAAATACTATCTAAAGAATAAACATATGATACTGTTATCATCTCTGACCAAACTATAAAAAAAGACAACAACTTAATTTAAGAGTACCATTCCTAAGATAATTAAAATTGCAGGTTTCAGAACAACCACATATTAAAATTATTCAGTGATTGCTGCAAGCAGAAAAAGTCTCTGCTTTCTTATAATTCTAAGACCAAAACGTCCTATTGGGCAAAAGACCAATCTGAAATTTCCCCAGAGACAAATCAGCAACCAAATTTCCTTGCTCTCCACACTGCTGCTCCTGTTTTCTTGCAAACAAGGAATCCAACCAAGCATGTTGTCTCACCACTGAAATCGCCACCTTTAGCTCTATTACAAGAATTAAAAACAAAAAAAACCCCAAAAAACTGTCAAACCCAGCAAAGCCACAACCCTCTTGAGTACAATATCCTCTCATTTGCAAAGATTCTATCCTGCTTAAAGTGTTCTATATATCTTATGACCCAGAAAATCCATTCCTATGTACATACCCAAGAGAAATGAAAACCCATGTTCACTCACAAAGTCACACACAATATTCCTAACAGCCATATTTTTCATAAGAGCCAAAGGTGGAAACAATCCAGATACCCATTGCTGATGAGTAGATAAACAAAACGCAGTATGGCCAACAAATCAGCCCTAAAAATGATATACCAACACATACTACAAGGAAGAAGCCTGAAAACGTTATCCTAAGTGAAGGAAGCCAGTCACAAAAGGCCACGTACTGTGATTCCTTTTATATAAAATGTCCAGAATAAACAAGCTCATAGAGATAAGAAAGCACATCAGCGGTTGCCAGCAACTGGGGGAGAGAATGGAGAGTGACTGCTAATGGGTATGAGTTTTCTTTGGGGAAGATAAAAATTTTCTAAAATTAGATAGTGGTTATGGTTGCACAACTCTGAATATTCTAAAAACCGCTGCATTGTGGACTTTAAAAAGGGCGAGTTTTATGGTACGTCAATTATACTCAATAAAGCTGTTTTTTTTTTTAAAGTATCCTACAGAATAAGTGCATATACATGAGTATGTATATGTACCTATGATAAAATTTAGACATAAACATGGTTTCACAACTATTTAAATTCATGTTAATTTTTTTAAGATTCTAAAATACTAGGACAGCTGAAGGCGCAATGGGATACCACACACCAGACTGTCACAAAGTTTATCAATCTATGATGTACATTAAAGATTTAAACTTAAATATCCATTGAACTGGCAACTTTAAACTCCTAAAAGCAGCAAATCAGTAGCAACTGCTCTTTGGGGAGTTAGCTTAGATTTCAATTTCTTAGACTTAAATGGAACCAAGGGACTACAAGTTCTTATGTCCCCAAATATCCACCAGAGAACAGGCGCCACAACTTTTACACCTTGAGAACCCTGGAGCACACAGCACAGACCCTTGCACACACCATGGACCACATGAGGAATGAGTGAAGCATCACATCTGTAACCAGAGCCATAAAGAACAACTCTGGTTCTGTGTGGTGACCCTTTAGGTGGGGGTTGGCAGACTTTATCCATTAAAGGCCAGATGGTAAATACTTTCAACTTGGTGGACCAGACCACATCTGATGCAGCTAGCTACTCCACTCTGCCTCACAGCTCGAAGGAGCTAACAGAAATGCAGAAACCCACGCTTCCCTGCTTTCACCTGGATGCCAACACGGCTCTCTGTGATGAGAAGTAGTCTATCATCTACTGAGCTCTTGAAATATGGCTACTGTGGCTTATGAACTAAACTTTTAATTACTTAATTTTAATGATTTCAAATGCAGATAGCCACATGTGGCTCATGGCTACTGCACTAAACAGCACTGCTTCTGACTACCAGCTAGCCTTTTCACCCCTGTTCAAAAAATGTCAGAGTAAATGACTTAATTTTTAAAGCTGAAAATGAACTTGATTATATCACAGGATGAACTGGAAAGAGAAAACATGATGTAAAATTCTATAAATTCACAGATCATACTAGTAAATAATCAAACTTGAAGCAAATCAATCTCAGCTTGAGCAGTAGGATACGTGTAGAGTTCCATGTATCTGGATTTCGCCATGCT
The DNA here is from genome assembly GCA_030015415.1 of Cynopterus sphinx. Classification (NCBI taxonomy): domain Eukaryota; kingdom Metazoa; phylum Chordata; class Mammalia; order Chiroptera; family Pteropodidae; genus Cynopterus; species Cynopterus sphinx. Next base: position 2,663,641 of record CM057393.1, read on the forward strand.
CTGTCTGGTGTACACCTGCTGGATTCCAGCTCTGAGGTCGTCCCAGATCTGGTCAAGGCCAATCTGCTTCAGTCCATGGGGATTCTGACTCCTGTTTGATGACATTGTGAGCAATAGTCTGAAGTTGTCCAGTGCAGCAATCCTTTTTCAAGGTACAGCTAATTCTCCATTAGTTGAAAATATACAGTATCATTCCAAATTTATTCACAGCAGCTCAGAAAGGATGTCCTTTAGCTGTAGAGAATGAACTTTCATTGCAGGCAAACCTGAAGATGAAATAAAGAAAATTAATTAGTTCTTTCTTAACATCCTGGAGTGTACTGTCACACACTCTGACGGGCGTACTTGCTCTGCAGGCATCAGCAGGTACCTGTCACCCAGAGCTGACTTCTGTATGTGGAAAGACACTCAGGATCTGAGTGTAGAAATATGCCTACTTTGACACTTAGTTCAGAATCATCAGGACAATTAGTGCTCATGAGAAAACCTGGGCTAAAACTTGCATAAACACAACTAGCACGTTGCTTTTGTCTAATAAAAGTATCAAAACTTCAACTCTATTACTTGATCTGCATGACAGAAAGATAAACTCAAAGGGCAAAGGAAACTCAGAAAAACCCAGAAAAACACAAATAGCTAAGAAATAGGAAAAATCATTCAATCTCACTAGTTATCTATAAATTTTAATAATTCTTCAATTAGAATTTGGCCAATGTTGGTGAGTCTGAAGGTGAAGGGAAATGGCAATTCCGTTTTTAGAAGGGAATTTGGCAAGAATTAGCCAAATTTAAAATGCTGTGAATTCAGAGACCTGGGTTTGCAGCTCAGCCCCACACCTACTGAGTACGTGGTCTTGGGTGAGTTACTTAACATCTCACTTCTCTAGGCGACTTCCCAGTCTGTAAGATGAGGACAAATCATTTTCCTATGTAGTTGTGAAGTTTATTTAAGATAATGTATGCAAAATATTTAACCCATAGTAAATGCTTAACAAATAGTAAGAGCCATTATTTCTAAGTGCATGAAGCTACTGCAAAAGACAATTTATAATGCTTCAGGATCTTGGATCCGTAAAGGGCCTGAGTTATACAATACTGTATTAAGTGAGTACCTCTTAATATGCAGTATTACAGACACACTTTAAGGATCGTCTATGTATATATATCACATCATAATGTGGAAGTTTTAAAACAACTATTTCTAGTATGAAATTAAGAAATACTCAATTATTTTAATGGTGCCATAAAATAAATGTTGTTGGGAGGCAAACAGTAACTGGAACAGTAAACACAGGTTGTCAAGGCCTGACAATCAAATCTAAGGTACCCAGCAAGTATTCAGCACATCCTGCATCCTCAACGGCACTACGCCTGCCTCTCTGTAAACCAAGGCACTGTAAGTAGGTCATGCTTGTGGATTAAGTCTGAACTACTGAAACCTAAATCATCTCTAATATTTGTCACCTAATCTATGAAACCTACATTTTATGAAGCTACAATGCCATTCCTGATACTGAAAGTATTCTATGTCATACATTCAAACGGGCAGCTTCAACTGTGGAAAACAGAAATGTCTAACCCAGAGTTCCCTCGAGATGCACCATGGCTTTGGTACCCACGGCATCTCTTGCTGGGTCTGAGCCTTGCCAGCCTCTCCCGCAGGAGACCATGGCAGCCAGCCAACCTATGCTCCAATGCAACCCTGTGCGACCGAAAGGCAAAGGTGGTGATCAAAAACGCCCCTACGCTGGAGGAGACACAACAGGACTCAGTGGATGTGCCACTCAGGCACTGGAGAAATACAACGCAGAGGAGGACGCTGTGGCCCATACTGAGGAGGAGGTTGACAAGAAGCACAGCCCCACTTGGCACTGCACTGTGGGGACGAACTTCGGCAGTTACAGGACACATGAAAGCAAATGCTTCATCTACTTCTACCTGGGCTGAATGGCCATTCTTCTGTTCAAATCTAGTTAAAGTTATGGACGGTGCTACGCGCTCAGTGATCCACCCCCAAACAAAGGCTGCAGCCTAACTTCCAAACACCAGAGACTGAAACCTTCAGCTTTGCCTGAAAGAAAACCTTGATCTTGAACCTTTGTGTTGTTTTGTTCAGGGCTTTCTCTGAATTCATGTTGTGGTTGTAAGACGATCAGCAAAACAGCTTACATTTACTTATTATTTACTTTCCACTCCACGCCTCTCTTCCTTCACTTTTTCCTCTTGAAAATCCATTCATTTCCAAAAAAAAAAAAACCAAAACAAACAAACAAACAAAAAACCCCAAATCTGTGGGAGAAGCGGAAAAAAAATCACCTCAAGTTTTAAGGAAACTAACAACCAGTCTGCAAATGTTTCTTAAATATAATTTTGATCTGATTTTCTTTTCATCTCCCTTGGGAAGCTCACTCATACCAACACCCCACCTGATAATTGTGGGGTATTTTGGGTTGGTGGCACCGCCTGATAGCATCATGTATTTAAACCTACACTCCTTTCCCCATCACTTATTTAATTTTCCCCTAAGGGGAGATTATCACTTAAACTCTCTAGCCTAGATTTCTTCTCTGAACTCCAGGCCTGTCTACACATCCAAGTTCTTCAGTCACATCTCCTGACGTCTCAAGCCCATTGGGTCTAAAACTGAACTCAGGATATTCCCCCAACATTCTCCACAGTGTTGTCCATCTTAGTAAAGTGGTAACTGCTTGTACTCACTAATCAGACACCCGGGAATATTCTAATGCTTTGGCCCTCATCTTTCACATTCAGGTGCTATTGATTTTAACTTTCAAGGTCATTTCAAACCCACTCACCCTCTTCCAGTAATTGTCAACAGTATTTCCTACCTGGACCACTATTTCAGGTGGTCTACACTAGACTCCCATTCCTCCTAATATTTATTTAACTTCTCCATCTGGTCTTCATATAACAGTTGAGTCAAATTGTAAATCTGACTGTCATCCTGACAGCAATGGGGAGCAAGGTAGTCTGAAGCAGAGAAATTCCTACATCAGATCTTCCCCCTCTCTCCATCTGCCTCCCAAACCTCTGCCCTCCATTCCCCTGGGCATAGCCATGCCATGCAGACTTCCCCCGTTCTCACCTGGCCACCCCCTTACCACCTTGGTGTTTGCTGCTGCTTCTCCCTGGGCAGTCCCTCTCCTTCCTCAACAAGCTGTTTCCCAGCCAGGTGCCCACTCATGGGCTTTCCCTTCTTAGCGTGGACAAGGGAGTAATTCCATGCCATGTGTCACTCTACAGCTGAGAAGGATCCCTGGGCACAGAGGCATCTTGTCTGCTCACCACAGTATCTTGTAAACTAGCTCAGAGTCTGGCACTAGCTGAATCGTTTTGCATGAACAAATGAAAGAATAAATTAAGGAATTGAAAAGCTATATGTTTTTAAAGGATTTAGAAATAATGAAATAACCAGTGCTACTTGAGCATCTGAACTTGCCCCAAGTCCCTCAAGAATCTCTATAAAATTCTATATTGTTTCTTCTAAACTTTTTTCTTTCAAATAATAGGATTTAGACTAAAATTTACTTCTTGCTATTTCATTTAGTAATGTTTCATTATCCTGGTCATTGCAAATGTATACATATTTTAACACTGTTCAAAGAGACTTATGAGAGTCACAGAAATTTAGTGACCATTAATATTTAACAAATATTTAGTAGTGAACCACCAGGTGCCATGCATTATCCTAGGTCCAGGTTTTGTAATCAGACATGGTCTACTTTCATAATACTACTGCCATGAAATAAAGCATCTTTCTGAGAAGCTAACTCATAAATTTTTGGTACACAACCTACTTGTAAACTGAAAACTTTATGTGCTATGCATTTGTGTACCAAAAGCATTTGCTCCTAAGAGCCATTATAGTCATAAGACAATTAAAGGTGAACCTTAAAGACAGTCTGGCCCTTTTATAGATGAAGGAATTGATTTAAAGAAGCAATCAAACCTGATCAAGATCACAATGCTAAAAAGTGGACAGCAAGCCAGAGCTATGCATTTTCAGGCCAGTATTCTCTGATACTTCATTCTGAATTTTAAGTTCTTTCACTTTAAGGTGTCAATACCAATGAAAATGCTAAAAGAGCCACAGGAAAAGTGAGGTTCACTGATTATGTACTTTTAGAATCTCAAACAGCTCCAATTCAAAGAGCTGGTCGTCTGAAAGAGCTCACAAACCAGTCCTAACTGTATCAATACAGAATCTATTCAAATATTTTGAGATTTAAGAAAGCTAAATTTTTAAGTCTGGGATAAAAAAAAGGAAAAAAAAAAAAAACTAAGAACACTGCAAGTATTAGGAGAACCTAAAGAATTAAGATACCACTTATCATACCAACACCCCTCCACACACAGTTAAAATATAGCCAACAAAATGGTCGATGTGGACTTTTCTCCCTATCCAAGCTCAACATCAGCATCAGTATGCTCTTTCCTTGTTCTTTCTTCTTCGTGTTATACTTCTGGTTCAAGTTATAAATCTCAGACTATCAGGACTCACTGATGCTCTAAGAGAGCAAAGATAACCTTTTCACGTTAAAATGTCAAATTTGTTACACACACTGTATATAGTTCCATGCATGGAAATTTACTGCCACAGCTGATCTCAGCTTATATGCAGATTTGCTGGAAAATTAGCAAAATATTCTACTCCTGCTTTTATGTGCTTTATTGCTTCCTCTTTCAAACTACTCATTATTCCCTCATTCGAATTGTTCTGAGTATCCAAAATTCTTACACAACCGACCTGAGGGTCTCAAAAATTCACATGTCCTTATCTCCTTGAGTTGAAAGAGGAAACCTTATCTTTTAAATACTGTCTGGAGAGCCACACATTTATATACTCAAAGATTTATCACTGATATTACAGCAAAGAAAACTAAATTAAGTATAAAACTAAACTAAGTGTAAAAGGAAAAGTTAAAAAGCAAACACACACCCGTCCCTGCCCTCTGAAGCGAGGGAGGGCTGCTGGCTCCTAGCTCTCAGGCTGCAGAGCCAGACCCTCGTGCTCCTGCTCAGCCCTGGGCATGGGCAGGTGGCTCTGTAGCCAAGGCAGCGGGAGGCCATCTGCTGACCACATTCCACACATGGGAAGCCCAGTGCTTCCCTGAAGGGGCACCTGGGTGGGGCGCCTCCGTATCGCCAGTGTCCCAGGGGATGCAAGGTGCTCTGGTGATGGTGTGTTCCACCGTGGGGGTAGGGACTATAAGTCGCCCAGGCATTACTCAAAGTGCGATGAATTAAACTGACTGTAAAACTGCTTGGAGAAAGAAAATACAATACAGGTGCCCATAAAAGAATGGCACATGATTTAATGTTGAATTTTCAGAAATATATCACTTTACAAACTATATAACCTCCATCTCATAACCAGGCCATCAGAAACTGTCAATAACCTTAAGTGAACTTCATGAAAAGTCAGAAAGATTCATAGCAAAATTATTTTCCTAATAAATCATACCATGTAGCCAAACAACTCAGGAGGTCCAAAAAGCCAATAGATATTCTTTTAAAAAAGAAATAAACTAAAATATATACTTAGGACATTAGGTAGTTTTCGGACATTAACAGAGTTACCAACTGCGGTCACGTGCACCGACCATTAACAGTGACGTTTCAGACACAGAATCTGCAGATGTGGCACTTCACCATTTGGAAACGCAGGAAACCAAGGAACATGATGCAGCCGACCAAAGCCGGGAAACCAGTGGCCCAGCTGGCTGCACCTTTTCTTCTCATTAGTCACTGGCTTGAGAAGCCTGAATGATGACACAGGCACACCACACTATTCTACTATATTTTCATCTCCCCCCAGGAAAATAAGACAATGGAATAAAACAGAGTCAAAGAAGCAGGAGAATGGAGAAGAGAAGGTCTACGTTTAAGGACTTGTCTCACAGAAAAGACAATTCTTCCAATCTAATTGATACTAAACAGACTTTCTAACAATTCAAACGATGCACTAACCAGCCTATTTCTCAAGACTAAAGGTGAATAAGATCCTTCATTGAGTAGAAGTGTGAAATAGCTTCCTAGAATCCTGAAAATACATCCTTTTTGATATTAGTAATTCAGAGTTTCACTAGTAACGAAAGGGCTGTTTGAAAAGAGCACCAGGAACAATCTTCTAAACACTAACTGGAACATCAAGAACATGAAAGGAGTCTGGGAAATTCTGGCGTTGGTGACATTAAATACTTTATTTTGTTTGGTACAGACTTCAGAGGCCTTAAAAAGTGAACGTGTTGGGAATCTCCATCAGAAACACAGCAGAAAGTGTCTCCCTTTCAAAGTGACTTGGCTGTATTTTTCCTTGAATATATATCAGGACTGGTTTTTCAAGCAAACTGTTTCAAGAAACACAGCTTAAAAAAAAAAAGAAAAGATAAAACTGTGCTGATCCCTATTGATTTCTAACTCTTGGGATCGACCACACACTGTTCTGCAACTTTTTTCACTTAATAACCAGATATACCTCTCCTCATTAAATGAATTACATCTCACTGTTTTTGTGAGCTATATAACATTCTACCGCTTGTCAAACTAGTGTCAGGTTAAGAGCTTCCAGGTGTTCACTTTTTAACAGTTATAATCCTGCAACAAGCAGCCATCTAAGGGTTTCTCTCTTACTGACTTGACTGGGTAGGATAAATACCTACAAGTAGCTATAAGAGAAATGGACTATGGGACCATTGACTAGGACAGAACATGTTCGAGGAGGAACAGGTTGGTGGGAGGTAGTTCACTTCTGGACGTGGGGTATCTACAGTGCTTGCAATTGTCCTAGGAAGCTGGGCTGTGACAGCTTATCTCCGACAAGCACTACTTGAGGCTGGAACCAGAGCAAAGCAGAGAAATGACAGAAACTGAGTCCAGAGTAACATTTAGAAACTGACCAGGTAATAGGGAACCCATAGAGTGTGTATTTGCAGTTATAGCCCCCAAAATGAGGACCCCTATCCTGGAGGCCAAGGGAAGAAAAGGCCACAGCTGTCTGGACCTCATAATGGTCAATGCCATTTACATTTAGAATGATCTGGCTAAATCACTGAATATCTCTGGGGGACAGAATTAAATGAGGCACCACAATATATCATATATGCTGGCTATTATTTTCATCATCATCATGATTTCTGAAATGTAGCTTCTGGCTTTAGTTTTATGTAAGTCACTGGTGATCTTCATTGTGGATTTAAGTGTAGAAATCAAACTGGAAGGGGTTGGGAGGGACAGAAATGTGGATTATCTTTCGAGCCCTGAGCTGCAGGAGGATGGCTCCACTCACAAGACTGGACCCTTGCCCTCGGATTGGACTGCGGGATCATACATTTCTGCACATGGCTAATCAGGCAAGCTTTGTGCATTCTCCTGTGTGTTACTCTCTTGACAATTCCTAACTATACAATAGATAGGAATATAAATTCCTAAGACTTTAATGAGCATAAATATATTTCTACTCTAGGGTAGGAACTCATAAATTTTAAAGTAATAAGAGAACTGTGTTCCCGCCTCAATTTCCTTCTAGATATTCAAAAGATCCAGATACCACATCTACCTATTAATGCAGTCCTAATATTTCCCCATTTTTATAATTTAAGACCAAACACATCTAGCAGATGCTGTTGCAAAGCCAGCATCAAGATCACTGGAATCAGAGTTGTGACAGGAACGAAAGAAACAAGATTTTTCAAAAGATAAAAAAAGATTAAAATGTTACAGTGTCTTCCAAAAACAAAGTCTGTATTAGAGCTAATAAAAGAGTGAAAATTCACTATTAAAAAAAAACAAGGCAATTTTAAATTGAGCTTTTCTAGTCTGGTAACATTTTAAATCTGATTAAAATTTAAATGATCCTAGGTATTATTCAACAAAGCAATTACTTATTTCTAAGACTTGGTTAAAAGTATGCTAGCACTCTGGCCTTTACTTGCAGTATGGTATAATAAAGTATGAAATGTAGAACAACCAGATGATTTAAGCCTAGAGAAACTTTTTGAAAGTACACCAGAAAACATGCAAGCACAGGCATTCACTGTACTCTTTTATGAGGACAGTGGCAATAAGAAACTGCAAATCTGGAAACAACCCACATGTCCAACAGAAGAATTCACAAATAAATCCTAGGATGGTCACACAAAAGACCACACACAAACTGAGTCAACTTCAGCTACATACTTCAACATGGATGAAATTTAGAAAGACTCCTGAGTAAAATTATGACAGAGGAATAAATACAGTAATGGTATCACTTATACACATAAGATTTTTAAAAAAGAGCACTTCTGAGAGAGGGGAGATGGCCAGCAATCCCTGGCAAGATGGGCAGACACTGTAATAAGCACATGACACACATCTGAGTATGGCACTGGCCACCATGTGCTTACACTGTGCTAATGTTAAAACACACACACACACACACACACACACACACACACACACACACCATACTTATTAGATACATACTCTTGTGAGTGAAATGATATAACTGGGATTTTCTTTAAAATATTATAGGGGGAAAAAACTGAACAACAGTTATACTGTAGCCTCAATTTTCCATAATAAAATTTTAACAAAAAATTCAATAAACCTATACAATGTATAAGAAGTAAAAAGAGAATAGCAAGAGAATGGGGATGGGGGATTCAGGAGACAGGTGTGGGGCAGGGAGGGGACTGGAGAGCAGTACGCATGGCGGGGAGCTGTGCCAGCACCGAGGGTGTTCTCTCTGGAAGGTGGCAGTGGCCTGCTGGCGTGCACCACAGCGGAATGCTTCTCACCTAAATGCCTGGAATGTACCGTCATGCTGTAGAATGACCTAGATATACATGCCAAGGAAAACAATTTACCAGGTTAAAGGATATTCAATGATATTTAGAACCAAGACGAGAGAGTCCCAAGCTGAGAGATTCCTAAATACTATTAGAAATTCTTAAATTCCATTAAGGTTTTAAATGGACACAACACCTGAAAAACAGGCTGATTCAGCCAACTTGGGTGGGAAGTATACAGCTGAGATTAGGTAACACTGCTTAGCAAGGAAACGAAAGCTTCCGCTGTGCACGCTGCAGAAAATTCTGTTCCAGATAAGACTTCTGGTTTCACTTTAATAATTTAGGAGTAGGACCAGCACCCGCACCAGGGTGGGCGTGGTGCTCTCCGATGGGCCTGGATGATGGTGCCCGTGAGACCCTCAGTACACCAGCCACTGCAGCTCCTCCTCCTTTCCCTGCCCTGGATCTTAGGGAGGCCACAAACTCATGTGCCCCAAAATGAACACCTCCCTCTCTGTCTTTCTCTCTGCCTTAGTCAACAGATGCCTCAGTTGCCCAAATTAAAATCCTGAAGGCGATGAAAGCACCACCTTCTCCAGCCACATATTTGCTCCAGACTACACACACCCTCCCTCCTCCAGTGCTCCCTGGAGACTTCACTGTAAGGGGCGTGCGTGGCCTGGTGGCTGGTCTACCTGAGAACCAGCCCCACTTCATGGTAACAAGTCAGCTTCGATTCCTCCCTGTTCTTACCCCTGCTGTAAAGTCAGTTCCACCGGTTCTCCCACCTTCTCAGCTCTTGAAGACACCCACTTCTCTTTGCATCCACCACAACCACCAGAGAGTCTAGGTATTCTCTCACCTGGGTCACTAACAAGTCTCTTCGCTGGTGTCACTGTCACCAGTTTCACCCATTTCAACTCCAGTCCATTTTCTACACTGCTGCCCAGCTTAATTTCTGAAATGCAAAGAGCCATTCATTCTGCTAAGTGCTGAACCACACACACCCTACCACACACATGACCAAGGTCCGGACAGCGTCCATCCCGTGCAACCGCTTGCTCCTCCTTATTGTGCACGAGAGGACCTATCGTTTACGGCAGGCTACAATGCTAGTCTCTGCTGCAGGAGCTCGAACGCTTTCATCAAATCCTTACAATAACATACGCTCTGCGTGTACTACCTACTTCTTACGAATGAGGAAACTCAGGCTCAAAGACGTTAAATAATTTGCCCAAAGATACTCTAATAAATGGCAAGGATTCAGAACCAAGTATCTGAATCCCAAAGCCACGTTCTTTCCATCACCCCGTCCTCCTGTCAAGCTACTTCCACAGAAGGTAGTGGTTCTTATTCCACTTCCTTAAAAAGTGTGCTACGAAGCCTTACTCTTCAGGTTGTGATTACAACATGGCTTCCAAAGGAACGACATGAAAACGCAAGTGAAAGGTCCATGGTGTGAATGTGCAATGGCAAGTTCAAATGGCTGCAAACCAGCAAGTCAAGGAAGAACCAGCAAATTCACGAACTGGACATTTATACTTACATCCCCAAAATGATTTAAAACTTTCTATTTCATTTGAATATTCATTAATTCATATTTGAATGTTATTTTAAATTTTCACTTTTTTAGTCAAGAAGAAATCTTAACTCAAAGATCCTGTAAGCGTGGGCCACTAAGTGTGCATTCAGTCACAGGGCTCAACTGCACACCAGGGAGGCCGCATAGCCTTTACTACCTCAGATAAGCCAACGTGATCAACGCTTGCAAAATTTATACTTATAAAATTTAAATGTTCCATCTCTACATAGAACTAAGGGAATTATTGAGTTCAAACAATTACAGATGACAAAAAAATTCCAATTAATATCGTTAACACGTGGCTTTCTAAGATATTAGCTGACTTCTTTCTCTCAATACATTTAAACCCATGGCTATGAAGCAGGAAAAGCAGCATAAACACAAGCCCAGATGGGAAATGGGTCCTGCTGCTTCTCAAACAACCATTTCAAAGCCACATTCCAAAGACTTGAACGTATTAGAACTGCTCAAACTGCCTTGTTTATGTCTTTACTTAAAGTTAGGAATTAAACATTCGGGGCACTAAAAAAGTGGAACAACGCAAATAAATGTCCAACAGGTGAGTGGACAATCAGAATGTCACAAAAATAAAGTACTCATACATGCTACAGCATAGATGAACCTCAAAAACATTACGCTAAGTGAGAGCCAGATGCAAAAGGTCACATATTATATGATTCCATTTATTATGTGAAATCGACAGAATAGGCAGCTACAGAGATAGGAAGTGGATTAGAGTTTGGCTGGGGTAGGCATGGAAAGTGACTAAAAATAGGCACAAGGGATCTTTAGGGGGTGATGGAAGTGCCCTAAAACTGGATTGTGGTGATGGCTGCACAACTCTGTAACTTTACCAAAAACCACTAAATTATACATTCAAAACTTGTGAATTTTATGGTGTGTAAATTATACCTCGATAAAACTGTTAAGAAAAAAAGAGCTTTAAAGCATGTAGCTATAAACCTTTACAGGTCAAATTTAATCCACACACGGAAAGAAATGTGCCTCTGCAAAACGACTAGGTGGGTTCTCCTTATGGAGGAGTCTTAGCATGAATAGTAGTAGTATTGCTGGCTGTTCTACTGCAAAGAAACTTTAAGGTGTTACCAACAGAGGGGCTCATAGTCTCCTGCAACATGTACAAATGTGAAGATGTCATTTTAAGACTTAGCTGAAGCTACTGGAAGAGCTGTTGGTGGCGTACACGATACTGCTGTATTTAAGGTACAGACAAGAACTGTAACACAGGTTCAGAATTTCTGAAATAAATCATTCAGGCTACAATGACCAAGGAGGCTTTAGAAACTTTATCTGATGGCTCTACAGAGTTGGGATGAGAGAGGATTTAAGGATAGCGAAATTAACTGGGAGGCTATTAGGGTTGAGATACTGGCTCAACTTAGACATAGCAACGGAAAAAGCAAGACCAGATGCTTAAAACCACACACGGTAGAAATTACGGTAACTGAGCTGACGGGATATGGGTGGCATAGGTAAAGAATGAGTTACGGATGACAAGTGTTGTCTCTCAAGCTGGTACTTTCAAACTACCAAAACTTCATTTCGGAGTTCCAGAATTTCACAGCAGTACTTTAAAAATGCAGAACAACTTAACTATTGCTGGTGGGAAGGCACAATGACACAAACAGTAATTTGGTTGTATCTAATGACATTACAGATGCATTTACCCTTTGACCTAGCAATCTAACTTCTAAGAATCTATCCCCAAAATAAACTTGGCCAAAAACTACAATGAGTTGTAAACTCAAGTTCAGTCGCTGTGAAGACTGGAAATCGATCCAAAACCAATCAGGAGGGCATAGGAGGACTACATTATGGACCCACACAATGGAGCATTGTGCAGTTCTAGAAAGGAATGAGGCCAACCTCCACTTAGTGATAATACAGTGACTTCTTAATGGATATTCAATGAAAAAAGGTTCCTCTTGTATGTGAAGGGAGGGGAGTAAATACTAACACATAGATAGGTAAAGAGACATGATTTTCTTTTCAAAAAGAAAAAAATGGTAAGATAAAACTGAAAACTAAAAATGATTACCTATGCGGGAGGGAAGAAGCAGGGTGGGGGAGGGGTGCAAGTTGAGACGTAACCAGGGGTCCATGGACAGAATTCAGGGAACTGTGGATGTAGATGGGGGAACACATCTTATTTTTCACCAATCTCTGACTGAAACGACAATTCCATTGTAGTGCAGAGCACAGGGGTTTTATAAAGTAGCACCTCTGATTTTGCCACCACATTCTGTGACAGCTATCATCAGCATCATTTATGCTCATCAACACTTTGAAATTAGGTACAAAACTCACTCTGAAGATCTTAAATAGGTAATAAATATGTAATATGTTAAATATGTTGAAGTGTAATTCTCAGAGGGGATGTGTTTACTGTACTTCAACATCTTTCAAGGTTAAAAAAAGCAAAAAGTTGTACCGTAAACGCTATAAAAGCAATTGTGAGCCATGTTTGGCACACGGGATCTCAACTAATTAACAGTACCCTCTGCTTTAGGTAACACTTGGCAACAAGATAACTGTAAATAAATGATCAACTCACAAGCACAGTCATGGCAATTCTGGGTTAAATGATGATCATCCAGACACTCCTGAATCTGTCTACATGAAATTCTTTGTATCACTAAATTAAACTCTTTAAAAAAATTCTCATGCTGGCAAAACCCCGAGTGTAAAGGGAGTTAAAGAAAAATAACCCAAAAGAGAAAAGTAGTATTACTAAGAGAATTTCTCTTAAATAAATGATGTGAAGAAACCTAATCTAGAGAGAAGATGAAGAGCTTAATTTTAGATATGATAAATTTGAAGTGATTAAAAAAATGATTTAAAAAATAACACCAAAATGAAAGTGTCCAAGCAGGCAGTTTAGAACTGTCATCCAAAGGAAACCTGAAGAAGCAAGTTCAATGATCTGCAAAAAGGTGAAACTGTTGGCATCGACATGAAAAAAATCTTCAAAGTGTAAAGGAAGAATTTAATAGAGAGAAGGACTTAAGCTTATATTTATAGGACACCGGGAAAATGAGTCCTTCCCTTCCACCCCCCTCCACCCCAGGAGAGAAAAAGAGTGCCTCAAAGATGAGTATACGGCAAGGAGCGCCAGGAGGGCAGAAGATGGAAGACTGGGTACTTTTAAGAAACGTCTAGTCCTTGACAGTGTCAAAGGTCTGAGATAAATCAAGAGAAGGTCTATTACAAAAAAGTCACTGGTGGTAGTTAAGTGCCAGGAGACACTGGCCTTGAAGAATTTGGTTCCAAGAGTAGACGCCAGGCTGCAGGCCAGGAGAAATGGACCACTCAGACGACGTGAGAAGATGCTGGCCTCTCTTGCTGATGGAAACCAAAAGAAGCCCGATTCTCCTGTTACCTGGTGTCACAGGCAGGTTCCAGGGCTAGCTGGGATAATGGGACAACTTACTATCTATCCTCATTCACCACTATACAATGAAAGTGTGAGTGAGACTTACTTGTAAGTTAGGTGAATATGGACATGACCACTTTCATGCTTTAACTTCCAGAACCAACCACGTATCTTTCAAAATTAATGTCCAGCCAATGAAAATTATTTACAACACTAGTCGCATAATAAAACTTTTGTGCAGGTCTCACGGGTAAATGTATGTAACCCTGAATTCAAAGTCTGATATAAAGCTGACCATATTCTGCCTGTGTTCATGCTTCCCACTGCCTTTTAACAGCGGGATCTCATCAAGATGACCCCCAACTGAGATCACCCTCAGGAGTCAGGAAAAACTAAGCCCATGATTCCAGAGAAGAGACAAACATAGAAACTCCAAAACCACTGAGCACTCAGGAGGTGACTCTTGGCTCCTATGATGCTGGTTCTAATTCTGTTAACTCATTTGACATGAAAAACCCGTATACCAACTTCTAAGAGCTGTTGTAAGATTTAAATGAGACATTGTATGTAAAAATGATGTCTGGTTCCATGCCTGGTACACAGTGGAATTTCCCAACTGATAGCTCTCTTCCTTCCTTCTAAAAGAATAATAGGGTGGTAGGAAATGATCCTTAAAGACCCGTCTAATTTGCCTGACTTTAGTCAGGAAATGATTAAACCCCATTAAATGTGAGGATATTTTCAATATGTTGAACATTATTCACGTAATATTTATGAAACTTCTCTTAAAAATAAAAGTGGAACAAAGCTGTAAAACCCCTAGAAGAGAAAACATAGATTACCCTGAGTAAGGCAAAGACTTTTTAGATAGAAAACCAAAGGCAGGATAAGCTAGACTTCATTGAAATTAAAAACTTCTGCTCTGTGAAAAAACAATGTGAAGAGAATGAGACGACAAACCACAGGAGAAAATATCTGCAAAAGGTCTGATAAAGGACTGTTAGCCAAACTATATAAAGAACTCTTAAAACTCAATAAGAAAACCACTCAAAAAAACAGGCCTAAAACCTTGCCAAAGAAAATATAGGGATGGCTAATAAGTATATGAAAAGATGCTCCACATCCTACCTCATCAGGGAAGTGCAAACTAAAACAGAAATAAGATACCACCACACACCTATCAGAATGACCACAATCTGGAACACTGACCACATCACATGCTGGCAAGCATGTGGAATGACAGGAACTCCCAACATCGCTGTGGGGATGTGACATGCTGCAGCCACTTTGGAAAACAGTGTGACAGTTTCTTATAAACTTAACATAACTCTTACCTTCTGATCCAGCAATCACTTAGAAAGGATTTCAATTTTAATTTTGGTTAAACACTTTTTGTAAAACGATTTTATTACTCATATAATTCAGCAATTATTCTCCTTAGTATTTACCCAAATGAACTGAACACTTATGTCCAAAAAAAACCTGCACAAGGATTTTTACAGCAGTTGTGTTCATAATTGCTAAAACTTGAAGAATAAAAAAATACAAGATACTCTTCAGTAGGTGATGGATAAGCCGTGGTCCACCCAGACAATGTGATATTACTCAGCACTAACAAGAAATAAGGTATCAAGCCATGAAAAGACATCAAGGAACCTCAAAGGCCTATTACTAAATCAAAGAAGCTAATCTAAAGATGCTACGTACTATAAGATTCCAACTACATGACATCCTGGAAAAGTAAAAACTATAGAAACAGTAAAAACATTAATGGCTGCCAAGGGTTTGGACAAGGGACAAATAAATAGGCAGAGCGTAGAGGATTTTTAGGGCAGTGAAACTATATCCTCCTGTATTACCATAATGATAAATACATGTCATTATACATTTGTCCAAACCCACAGACTATATAACACCAAGAGTGAACCCTACTGTCAACTATGTACTTTGGGTGATGATGTGTCGACAGACTGATCCATTATAACAAACATACCTCTCTAGTGACTGATACTGGTAATGGGGGGGGGGAGGGGAGAGGGAGAGGGAGAGGGAGAGGGAGGGAGAGGGAGAGGGAGAGGGAGAGGGAGAGAGAGAGAGAGAGAGAGAGAGTGTGAGTGTGAGTGTGTGAGTGTGTGTGAGTGTGTGAGTGTGTGTGAGTGTGTGTGAGTGTGTGTGAGTGTGTGTGTGTGTGTGTGTGTGTGTGTGTGTGTGTGTGTGTGTGTGTGTAGGACCAGGGGTATATATAGGAAAGCTCTGTACCCTACTCTTAATTTTGCTGTGAACCTATAAGTACTGTAAAAAAAAAAAAAATCAAGTCTTTAAAAACAAACAAAAAATCAAGAGGCCTGCTTTTGATTTTTATATTTTGCTCATGAAATATACTTGTATTTTGTAATCTAGAAAACATGAGTATATAAAAAGCTAGTACTGAATATGAAATACCATTATTTGCTTAATTTTCCTTAATTCAAAATTAGGCTATTTTGCTAATTATTCCTATTTGAATAATGGATGTTTAAATAAGTGGATTTTACATTCATAACTTTTAGCATAAAAATGAAAAAATGTATCAGTAATTAAAGGTTCTCTCTAAACAGAATACCTAGCTTTGGGACCTTCAGACCTAACAGAAGCAACATCTGACTTGTGAGCTGTTCTGTAGATGGAGGGTAGAGCCTAACTCATCTGAATCTGCAGCACCAAACACAGTACTTTGACACATGGCAGGTGCTACACAAATACTGGTGAATTTACTATTCTAAATATCTGGAGGACATATTTGAATCTCTGATGACACTTAAAAAAGAAAAACTGCTCAGCGCATCAACATATGGAATTATAAAGTAAGAAACTTGCTGGAACATGGTTAATTACATGTCATTTTTTTTTCCTATGGGCAGAGTAATAGTACTGAGAAAAAAGGGGGAGGGTACAACGTTTACATTATGTATGAAATTTTAAGAGAAATACAATTATTCAAACTAGTTATAAAAACTGTAAAACTGATGGCTTTAAAAATTTAAGAAACAAGGCCAGGACATAATATCCCGGGGCAGGGTGAGAACACATGCATTTAAAGCTTCGTGGTTTAGTCCTTTCTATGCTTCTTTCTCCCACTTTCTAAAAATGAGCAGAGCTTTGAAATTAGTAGACCCTCAAACTTATACTAAGTGAATGAATATAGCTGCCTTCTCCTGGAGATGGATCTTTGTCCTTCTAATTATGTAATACAGAAACATGATTATTCATCTCATTTCCCCTAAACGCATACAACTTTACAATTAACTTCAGATGTCAATAAGTATGGAATTTTTTCTGATGAACACCTTAGTATTAGGAAAATATTTTCATTCTCTTAGACTTGGTACTTGAACAACTAATAGGTGGTCTTCTGAGATCCTAAAACTCCACATAAAAATCCAATCAAAGCCTCAAATATTGTTTACCTTATAACTAAGATTTGTTCAGCATACCAATTCTTTCTGCTTTAACTAACATGTGCCTTCCTAGTAGGGTGACATGAGCATCACTGGTGTGAACTGTGTTAGAAACCATGAAGATGTGCAGACGACTATAACCACTTAAAATATACCAGGTGTTAAAGAGACGGTTTGTCTGCATAAACTAGTTTTAACTGCTAAGGACTGAATTTCAGTTGTTTCAGCACCATGCTTTTGTGAACACACTCATTCAATCATCTAGCTTGGTGCCTGCATTTATTTTATTACCGAGCATTTGCATTCACTTTAGAACAAGGAAAAATGGTATTAGATACGATCATGATTATCTACAGAATGTATATCTTTCAAATCGAGGACCATAACCCATTACTGTGTGGGTCATGACAGTGACTTAGTAAATGGAAACTGGAACTTTTCAAAAAAGTGAAATAGAAAGAAAAGAGCTCACAGTACATACCACAGTAAGTGTTGTTCAGGTCATTTTTTTATTTATGTCTCTGTGTACATGGGGTTACCCTACAAGATACGTTTCTTACTGTGGAAACAATTCAAGAAGCATGGAGCCACGTTACACGGTGACATGACTATTTCCAATAGTTAGTGTAGAAATGTACCTGGATGTCTGTGAGGCTTCAAAGTTCTGGTTCCCCAATTCAAGGGCTTCCTCACCTCCTATGTCTGTAATGACCTCTAATGGGGGCAATAACAGTACCTACCCTTATAAGGTTGTTGTGAGGAATAGATGTTATGTAAATAAAATGTTTAGAAGAGGACCTGACACACAGTAAGCATTTGCTACTATTCATATTAACACTTCCACCAAGCTTGGCAGTTGTCCCTGAAATTCCTAACACGGCACTTAAATTAAAAAAGACAATTTAAAAATATTTCTGAGGAAAATGTAAAAACAATCATGTTTTTTTTTCTTAGTCAAAATGAAGAAAATTAATGTTGCTTGAAAATTTTACAATACTCTAGAGATAAGTGATGCCACCAAAGACAGTACTTCTCCCGAATTCCCACCAAAGTGTACCTATAGTTAGAAGGGAGGAGTTTATATTTGATAGACCTGGGGATCCAGACAAAAGTACTTTACATATTTCCCCAATGCAACCCTGATTTTCAGGACTTTTTTTCTTCACCTACAATTTAGTTTTAATTAAATTCTATGAAAAACTCTAAAATCTCATTTTTTTCATTCTAACCATGAAATACATTAAAAAAACAAAACAGTATGCTTCAAAATACCAGCTTGAAAAATGTTTCTTACCCATCTTCTACTTAATGGGTAAGCTGAATCCACCAAGTTTGGAAAACCCACTACTGAGTGTTCACTGCACATCGGCATCCAATTTCTCTTCTGTCTTGGTGCCACGATGTTTTAACCCAGACTAACGCAGATTCACAGATATAAAGAGCAATCGTTTTTCACTCCTAAGATGACAGGATGCTGGTGGTACAGGAAACATCTTCAGTTTCTACCCTTCTGACCAAGGGTAGAAAACTAGACATGCACCTTCAACCAGGAAGGCGCAGTCGCATGTCACATGAGGGGCAAGTCTCTCCCTCTCTGGCCTGCTCGAGTGCCACTTCAGGAGAGGATGCACTATTCTACTACAGATGCTGTTAACTTTCACTTAAATGCAATAAGCTTCAACTCACAGCTTCCCCGATTCTGTTCAACTAATTTCCAAATATCTATCCTGTGTGTAAAGTTTGCCCTTGTAGTTGGTGGATGCTACCACTTGAAATATTATCTGCTAAATAAGCAGATTTTGAAAACTCACTAAACAAGAAGTCATTCGCCTAATCCAGGTTTTCCAGGCTTTTCATTTCTTTTCTTTCCACTAACACAAATAAAGTAACCCTAAGTTAATTTCCGATCAGCAACTTTTCCTAGCTAAGTGAACAAGACACTTTACTTCCCCTTTCACTACACACTGGTTGAAAAAAGAGAGTTGTACCCCTACCATGCTCCTTTTCTGATTTGGAGCTTTTGTTTTGAATATAATTTACCAATTTATTCTCCCTAAGGAGGTCCCCAGAGAAACCGGCACCCTCTTTTAGGTGAAATGGGCCCAGTAGATGGACTGTGGTCCTGACTACTCAGGCTTACAATGAGCTCGATGCCAACCACTGTCCCCATGGGTCCTCCTGTCAGACACCTACAGTCCCCACACTGTGTGCGTGTTCAGTGCTGCCTTGATAAAAAGTATCTTGTTGAAATGTCTTTACAAGCTACTACAACACGAAGTACTTGGAAATTTAATATTTTCTGACATTACAGATATTAAGGAAAGGGTATGAGGAGGTACAAAATACACAAGTGTGTGTGTGTTTAAGCCTGGACTCTGACCAATCAAAAGTAATTAAAGTCAGTCTCTCCCCATCACCTAGTACATCTGTGCTCATAAAAACACGCCATTTGATAATATCCTTCAAATAAGGATTTTTCTGGAAGGAAGGAAAGGGTTTTTTTGTTTTTTAATCGTCTCCCCACTGACTCAAAACAACTTGGCCATATTTATAACAAAAGAAAGAAATCTGATAAACCTGTAATTGTAACATCAGCTTCACCTCAGAAGATGATTCTGTCAGATTCAAGTTTCTACTATTTTTTACTCTTTTTTATAATTGAACAGCTCCTAGTTAAGACACATTAATTTGTGTATTTTCTCAAACAAGTCTTTCAAGCTTATGCTTCATACAGCTTATTTTAAAAACTATCAAAATATGTTCCCAGTTGAAAATGTAGTTAATATTTTTTAAACATTAGAATCACAAAATCCAGCTTTTCCTTCTAGCTCTGTAAACTGACTCATATATAAAAAAGGGACACCAGAGGATGTCAGCTTCCAAAAACAATTTGATTTTATAAAGTAAAATTTACACATCAAAACTTTACAAATAAATTAATTTCTGCAAAGGATAAGTGGAATGAACTATAGAGAAAGCAGCACATTACAGGATCAATTTTTTCAGATCACACACACTGAGTATGCACTTACACTGTCTACACTAGACTGGATAAAACAAACTAATCCTCCTTGGCATTTTGAAAAAAAATCCTTTTAATGTAAAACTCTAGTTCTTGATTTACTGCTGCCAAAGGAGTCATGAGAATGTGTTTTAAAGTCACTTTTCACTAGGATAGCCTCTACTGTCCTAGTTAAACACACACACTCACACACGCATTTGCATAACACAAGGTTGTTGGTTACAATCTGCCAATTCTTTAATCATTTTCCATAAATCGGCCTATCGGCAGAATATTTCTTTTATCATTTGTTATAGGTAAGTAAAATCTCAAAGTTATCGCATTTCCCCAAATTGCTTACCTTTGTTGAAATTTCATTCAATTTTATTACTAGAAATTATATTCCAAGTTTGAAGAATCGCGACAAGACAAATAGCCAGGCTAGTTCTGTGCAGAGCTAAAGCTGCAGTATTTTTCTGAGCTTAAAGGGATGATGAGATGGGATTGTGCAGTAAAAGACTAACAAGGACTGAGAGTAGAGCCCACTCTACCAAACCATGGAGACTCAAATACCCGCTGGCAACAGACTTTACAGTCACATGACACCTGTGTCATTAGGCAGGAGGATGTGTAAGGGCCACATGAAGCTGGAGACAGTAGGATCGAAAAGGAAGGTATGAATACAGAGCAATTATATGGAAGAATAAGACTTGGTAGTTCACTGGTTATGGATGAGAAAAATTAAAAGTCTTGGACAAAATGCTACAAATAGAGAAGTTGCACATGGTTTAGGGAGCAAATGAGATCAGTTGGGGGCAAGCTGAGATGGAAGAGCAGGTAAGGCACAAGGACAAGACTGAGGAGAGATGGGACTGAACACAGTGCAGCTGGAAGTGAAGGAGCTGACGGTTACCAATTAGAACTGCTTCAGCCAAGATAAAACAAAACCACACAACAAAATAAACTAAAACAGAGAATCAAGTCAAGAAATATCTTCTAAATGTCCATCAAGAGAAGAAAAGGTAGAACTAGAAAAGCAAAGTTTTCCCCACAGAAGCCAACGCCAAGAGGTCATTCAAGAAAAAAAGGTGACCCGGCCCAGAAGTCTGGAAAACACTGCAAGTCATATCCTTTCCTGAAGTGGCCAAAATGCTCTAGAAAACAGACTTGGTTCTGTTTCCAATCTAATTTGACCTTCACATGTCATGTGAACAGTGTTCACACTCTAGGAACCACCAAGCTAGAAACTCAAGAGAAAAAACAACAGGAAAGAATCTAAGAGAACTTTTAAGGAAAGCCTGAGTTTCAATAGGCCGAAAAGCTTTTCAAATTCAGGCAATTTAGACTTTTAAAGAAGAAAACAATCTGAAATAGTATCTTTATAATTAATGCTACAAACCAGTATTTTCCAGGTTTCAAAGGTACCCATTAAGATGACACCACCAAGAAAACGTGACACATGCTGTGATTTCCTTGTTGCTGCTCCTCATGGATTTAATGCTGATCCCTGTGCTTTAAATTGTTTTTAGATTCCTCCTACAACATCACTTAGGATTTAAATAAGAAATAACGTGAAGCTTTTCTTTCCTAGACAACCACACCTATGACCTTGTACATTAGGGTCCCTCACTCCTCCAAAGGACACTAGTGTTTCCAGATGCTGATCAGTGCCCCATGAAAGAGGGATAAAAAATGAACACATCGATTACTGCATACATCTCTATGGCAAATCACGTACTTTTCATATTCTATGCTTCTAAAAGCAGTACGTGTTTGGGGTGGTTCCATAGAGTAGTGGCTTTACATGCAGAAGGTCCTGGGTTCAAGCCCCAGCAGAGCCTCTGTCCATACCCCAGGTGTGCCAGGCCCTGGGTGCATGCCACGAGCACATGAGAGGAGATGCCCCACGTTCAGAGATCCAGTTCTTAAGGGGAGACAGCAACATCCCTAGGTTAGGGGGAAAATTAAGAAAATAAAATCAGTATGTGTTCTAAAAATAAAATCCATTCTTTAATATAATATGGGAAAAGAGTTTTCCCAAAGGCTAGTATTAACTTGAGGGTAACCATATGTACACGCACGCACACACCCAGTAAGATATATAGGTAGGATACACTACCTCCCTACCAGAGGGGGGAGATGTATAAGTACATTAACATATTAAAGGCCACTCGAAATGCAACTCAGCATTTCATACTACATTCATTCAACCATCTCCCCTCCCACCCCCATCCCTTACATGTCACAGAACACAGATGGGCAAGGACTGTTCTAAACAAATAAAAAATACTGAAGAAGTGGCAACATGTGGCATGGTAAAGCTGAGCTCTTTTCTTATTGAAGGGGTTCAGAACCGGCCCCAAGGTGTGCCACTTTGGCATGTGGATTACTTTGCGGTGAAGGCAATGGAGATCTGGTGGCCTCTCCCTTAAACAATTTAAGTCCGGGGCCTTGCCCACAATGAGCTACTGCCAGAAGCAACTTTTTATGACCTACCAACAGGGCAGGGCAAACTTCTGACCACTGAACATCTGCTCTACCCGCGTGAATGACGCCTCCCCTCCGAAGCCCAGGGCACCTTACGTCATGTCATCCTTAGCTCAGACAACATATGCATGTATTTTAACTTTGTCTGACTCTCATGTATGTGCAGTTCCTATAATTATCTATCTAATTAAACAACTTCTTTTCTCTTGTTAATCTCTCTCAGATCGATTTAATTGTTACACCAGCCAAAAAAACCTTGAAGGGTAGAAATTTTTTCCTCTGCCACATTATAAAAATAGTGAGCAAAACAAACACTTCACGGTGTCCAAAGTGACCACATGCACCACATGCTTCACCAGGTATGCCTCAACCCAACCCCACCCCACACAGGACAGTCACCCCCACAGGGTCACAAAGGTGCCGCACAGCTGACCCCAGGCAAAACCGATGGACAGGCTAAGTGTCCACAGCACCCCGAAGCCTTCCCTTCTGTCTTTTGGGGAAGACCACATCACATAGGGGACCCCCTGACTTGGGGAGTCTCCGCCTGATGTCTGGCTAGTGAAACACGTCTGTACTCCCCGCCATGTCTGCCTTTGGTCAGGAAAGCGAAGGAAAGACTGGTCTGAGGTGAGGCATCTGCAGGGGGAGCAGCTCCTGGTCACCACCCTGGGTTCTGTGTGGTTCGCACGCGCCAAGCGCCGAGTCAACAGCGGCATTAGAATGTGCGAGAGGAGCCGCACCAGTCTTAAGAGGACTGAGGGAAGCCAGAAAAAACCACTCCTGGACTCCTGTCTTCTCTACCCTCCCCCACAAGCCGAATGTCTCCTGGTTCTCCAACATGAGCCCCGGGCTCTACTCCTGGGATTCCACTGGGTCCGACGAGTCTGTGCCCATGGTTGGTCTGCCACCCTTGTCCAGGATGGCAGAGCTCTCCTTCCAGTCTGACCGGAGCAGGCCCGGTCCCTCCTGCAGGGAGGGAGGTCTGAGCCTGCTGGCCTTTCTCCCGGGTCCTGACTATCGGATGCTGCCCAGGCACTCTCAACTATTTCAGTTAGCGTGTGCTTAATTTCTACATAGTAAAGGCATTTGTCCCCCTGGCGTTTGGTGATGCATTTCTGTGCAGTTACTTTCTCATAATTCCAACAGTATTCCTAATTTCTGATATTTAAAATACATTTCTTAAACTAACAGTTACCTTTCAGTTTTCCAAGCTATAGAACTAATTTTTTTCTTTTTTTTTTCAGCAAATTTGTTTTTAAGCATAATGACAATGAGTTTAAACATTCAGATTAAAAATACATCCACTATCACTAAGCATCATGAACTAAGTAAAAAAGGAGAGGAAGTTCACATTATCACTAAGAAAAGGGAACTTCCACACTGAAGACAATTCCTCACTACATTATCCAGTGTTATAATTTCACAGACTACCACATCATAAATGAGTTTCAGGAGACTGAGGCAGTTTTATGAAGGCCATGAAAAACTTGAGGGGACCCGAAGCAGCTGAAGGGGAAAGGAATGCGAAGATTAGCCCAGCAAAGGAGAAATGTGACCCCAGGAAATACCGCCTGCCAGAAGTCGGATATTTACCCCACGCAGCAGCACACCTGCAAAGGGACCTGCAAGCAAAGCTAACACCAAAGCGATTGCGGCATTAGACTAAGTGGAAACACCTTGCTCGCAAGACGACCCACTGCTTCTATTGTGTATTTTCTTTTTATAAATCAATCCTTTATATTATAAAAAAATGTGCACTGTAGAAAAATGGAGGGAAAAAAAAAGAATAAGCTAAAAATAAGCCATAATTCCACTGCTCAGAAATAATCACTATTAACATTTTGGTTTATTATCTTTTTAAATGCATATTCTCACACATCAAAACAATTTTTAAACATATATGTTGTTTATAGCACGTTTCTGTCATTTAATATACACTGAATAATCACTAAACAGAGAAATGAAAAGATTTATCTAAACAATGCTGAAATAATCATCTGTAATAGCAAAAAAAGCTGAAAACAAATGCTCAATAAGAGGGCATTAGTTAAATAAGTGTACCCATGACTGAATATGTCATTTTTAATATTTTCTTAAATAAATCCTTAGAAGTGGATTAGCTATTATTCAAAAGTACATACATATTTTATAAGCTTTTGTTACATATTTCTCTCAGAAAAATCATACTAAATTATACTCTTTCTAGCCACATATAAGTAGGCTCATTTTTCCACACCCTCCACCTTCAGAAGTGGCTTGTCTTTTTAAGGTGTACCAAAACTTTTAAAAACTGTGTCACGGACTTGCTAGTACTACTAGTGAAGCTGATTTTTTTTTTTCACATTTCTTGATCCTTCTTTTATAAGTTTTCTATAGTAAGAAAGAAAAATTTGCTTGCAAGTGACATATTCTCCTGTTTGCCATGTGCCTTTTAATTGTTTATGACATTTTAACATATAGAATTTTAATTATTTTAAAGTAATCAAATCAATCACCTTTCACAATTCCTCATTTTGATGTTATGCTTAGAGAGGCTTTTCCCATCCTGAGATCACTTGTTCTACCTTTTTGTTCTTAAAAGTTTTTTTTTTTTTGAAAATATTTTAAAAACACAAACTTCACTATCTTAAAAGTACAACCATTTTTACTACTTTAAATGTTTTCACCAATGCACACTCCCTTTATGCACACATAAAATGGCTATATACATTTCACACAATGTTTTCCAAGGCATTTTCTGACAGGTCATTTTAAAATCTGCATTGTTAGATCTGAACAGTCTTAAATGGTTTTAAAAGTTTCAAAGTCAACAATAGCCCCAAAGTTCCAGAACTGTTCATTTCTATCCCATCAGTGCTAATTACTCTCCTTCCATGTCCACCAATTACTAAAAGACCACGAATAAGCTCATTCCTGGCAGTCCACCAAGTTCTGAAAATTGTTATAACTATCAACGATCAGATATCAATCCTTAGAGCATGTTCACTGTGATCTTTTCTCCCCTTCCACCTGCACAGAAGTCCTACACTTAGGGAATGTCTGGTTGGAAGCTGGAGCTCTGGAATGCCTACTTGTAACTCAGGCTTTGTCACCTACTAGGCTTCACCTGAACCACTCAAAAGCCTGGTTTTCTTAACCTGCCTCCTGTAAGGTGGACTAAACAATAAGTACCTACACTTCATGGGGCTTGGTAAAGATTTTAAGTGGGAGGATGTTCATGAACAAAATAGGAATTAAATGAATGTTGATGTGGGCAGTGTGTTAAGGCACCAGGGACAGATGCGCACCACACGGTTCCTACCCTAAAAGGGGTCCCTTTAGTGGGAGAAACCATGTCCAAAGCGTGAAGTGCTAGGGCAGTGACCTAGCCAGGGACTCACCGGATACCAGGGATGTCTCCCAGCCTGGGGTGAGACAGAGAGGGAGGGCAGAGGAAGGTGTCAGGGCCTGAAGCTGAGCCTTGCCTTTTTAAAGGAGCAGTCTGTCTAGCCACGGCAAGGGGACAGTACTTTAGACAGAGGGGACAGCATGAGGAAAAATAGAAGGGCAGCATGGGAAATTCTGGGAACTGAGTGGAAGCAGGGAGGGAGGCTCTGCTTACTTGATCCAAGTTTCCCCAGAGAAGAAATTTAAATGACTGAGGCTTCACAACTCTGCTTCTCAAGCAAACATGAATAAGACTGAGCTTTATAGGATAGTTTTCAAATGCTGTTAATGTTAAAAGCTATGAAATAGCTATGGAATACATATGCTTTGAGGGCCTAAAGAAATCTTAAAGTGTCAACTAAAATTCATCTCATTTTACAAATGAGGAATTGGGGGCCCAGCAAAACAAGCTCAAACTAGATCCACGTCTTCCCCAAGCAAAATGTTCTATGCTTGAGCAAAAATGAAAGTTTTTAGAAGCCAGAAAATATCAGTGTGAATAAAAACTTTAAAAGACGTTTACTGCCATAATAATCTTGTTTGTGGTGCACATTAAATGTATATATTATAAACAGGGAGGTTAAAGTCCTTAGTAACAGAATAAAGTCAAGGTTTTATTTACATTTACTCTTCATTTAATGTTCGTTACTCGGTTTTGAAAAGCAAGTACAAGAACATACCTTACTGAGAAACTACCAGGTATCAAAAAAGGCAAGGTAAACTTTGAATTGGTCCTTAAAAATGGCACACTCTTTTCTCCAGACGTTATCTAAAAGACAAGTGTAAAATTCATCCCCCTAAAACATTTTATTCTAAACTGACTCAACTGCTTTGGGACCTTTCAGAGGGCTGAAGGAGCAAAGAATATAAACACAAACACATTTCTAAGTATTTTGGGTCCTAACTTTTAATTTGAAGGGCAAGTAACTCCTCAATCTAAAACATTCATTTTCACTTCCTCTGCTGAAAGAAAGGCACACACTCCGTACCTGCTGGGTAAACTGGGAGTGAACTGATACAAGGCCCTGAAGGACCCAAGAATGGCCCCTCCTCTAAGAGATGTCTCAGGTCACAGTACCAACACTGGGTTTGCCTCATTTCTCCAAAAGGAAAGAGCTTTAACTACCCAACGATTCCATTTCAAAGGCAAGGTTGCAATACTAAACCTGAGGTCAAAGACCTCAATCTTTTTTTTTTTTTAATATACACCTTAAAACTAGTTTTGAAGGAAAAAATCCAAAAGTTTCAAAACTTGTTTTCGTGGCACTTTCCTGGATTGCCATAACTAAACAAAGCCTGAGCATTCTTCTGTTGTGGTCCTGTACTAGATA
Organism: Cynopterus sphinx; assembly: GCA_030015415.1. Taxonomy (NCBI): domain Eukaryota; kingdom Metazoa; phylum Chordata; class Mammalia; order Chiroptera; family Pteropodidae; genus Cynopterus; species Cynopterus sphinx. The sequence continues at coordinate 2,691,096 of CM057393.1, forward strand.
CTAGAGTTAATAATAATTATAATAAAGCTTGCATTCTTAGCCAGTGTTAGTGCAGTGACTGTTTCCTGAGGCCAAAATCAGAAGAGGTCACACACCAGGTCAGAATTTTTCCAGAAGATGTACTCATTTAAAAAACAACTGAGGTGCCTATGACTAAGTTCTATGCTACTGGGGATGCAAAAATAAATACGGATTATCCCCCTCCCTTCAAGGAATTCATAGTGTGAAATGCAAAGGAAATGAGGCTAATACTGACAAGACAAAGGTAACATTCAGTAAGAGGGAAGGAGTCTGTAAGAGCTGAGGAAGCTGCAGAATCAGCTCAGGCATTCATTTGTCCCTTGGTCCTCTTGATGATACATTATCTGATGGTATATTAGGAAATGCAGAGCATGCCTGCAAGGAACTGAGCTCGTGGCTCTGACAGAGAGAGGGTGCATTTCATAAATTAGTGAAATCTTAGTATATCTAAAGATTCCACCCCCCCCCTTTAGCAAAATCGTTAAAAACAACATCAATGATAAAAAAGTTTAAAAATCTTTAGAGAGTAATTCAACAGCCCCTCTCAAGCTCAATGAGCACTCCTGAAACCTCCAAAAATGGGCATAATAGAGTTAAAGTGAGCCAGTCTTGCATTTGCATGCTTCGGAATTTGAAATGCGATGCAACTGTGTCCAATTACCACAGAAAGCAACAAACAGAACTTCCAAGCAAAAAATTTTCTAATAGCCAAGAACCTTTTTAAACAAAAAATTGCATATTCAAATTTTTCCTAAACAGAACGACTGCTCTTGCTTTGTAAATATTCCCTTTTTCTTCACAACCCAGAAACTCCAGATTTCAGAAAATCAGGTAGACAAGGTGGCCACAAAAGGGAGTGTTAAAACTACACACACATCTGTGGAGTGTTAAGGTATGTTTAGGTCCTCCCAGAAGCTCAGAGCTTAAAGTAAAAGTGACTTCACTTCCCCGTCACCCCCTAAGTGCCTTTCAAAAACAGCGTGACCATTTACTCCACTCCTAGCTGGGGCTGTTTTAATGTCACCACGGGAAAGGCCATTACATAGGGCAAATAAATACCTAAGCTGATTGCATTCCGTATCTGCACACTAACCACTAACCCCAACTACGAACTAAAAGCAACAGCAGCCACCCAATGGGAAAGGAGAGCCCTATTTTTGGCAGAGGGCTCGCCAGAGAGAAAACCCTGAACTCTGGGGACGCGTCTACAGGGATACTTGTAAGGCATGTGCCTCTCTCTGGACCATCGTCACGTCTGCGGGACACCACGTTCCCCAGGTGGCAGAGGGCCCCCGGCCGCGCGCGGGTTACCTGCTGGGCCGGTGCGCGCTCCCGCCGGGCGCAGGGTCGGGGGCGCGCCGAGGCCGCGGGGCGGGCCGGGGCCGACTGGCGGGCACCGGGGGGTCCGTCGCGGCCCCCCGCCCAGGCCCGCTCCCCCAGGGGAGCGGAGCAACACGGCGACTGTTACCCAATAATAGCGACCCCCACAGTCGCAACAATGCCGGCGGGAGGCGGAGAGCGGCGAGGCCGCGGCCGCCCGGGCGCGCCAGCCCCCTCCCTGCCGGGGCGCGGGGGTCCGGGCCGCTCCGGGGAGGGCCACCCCGAGGGGGTGGGTCAGAGGCCGGGCGCCCCGGGGGGTCGCCGCACGAGGCGAGGCGCGCGGCCGCGGTGCCCGGGGAGAGGCCGGCGGCCTGCGGCGGTGGCCGGGCCTTTTCCCGGTGCGCAGTCCGGGCCCGGCCGCCCCGCGCCGGCCGCCGTGACTCAGGCCGGCCCCGCGCGCTCCGCCCCGGCCCGCGGCGCGCTCCGCCCGCGAGCGAGCGCCCGGCGCCGCCGCCATTCGGCCCGCCGCGGCCCGGGCCTCGCCGGGCGCCTGGGCTCGGCCGCAGCGGCGCCCGTCACTGCGACACCGCGGCTCGGGCCGGGCCTGCGCCGCCTGCCCCCACCGCCACCCCCGGCGCCGCCACACTCACCGCGTTTCCCTGGGGCCGAGGGGCTCCGGCGGCGTCCGCGGCTGGTCGTGGGCCCGGGCCCCGCTGAGACCCCGTCCCGCCGAGCTCTGGCCGCGTCCGTCCGCCGCCGGGCCGCCCCGCCCGGAGCTGCGTGCGACACGGCTCCCGCCCCCGCCCCCGCCCCGCGGCCCTCCTCCCGCCGCCCGCGCCGCGCCACCTCCGCCCGCTCGCCTCCCCTCTCCGGCGCCCGCCCTCCGGCCGCGCCGGCTCCGGCGGCCGCGGGGCACAGGCTGCTGGGCAGGGCCGGAGCCGGGAAACCGTCGCCATCGCCCCGCCGGCCCCAGCGCCGAAGGCCCGGGAGCTGCCCGCCTCCGCCGCTCCGGGCCCCCGGCCCGCGTGAGTGGTCTCTACCTGAAGGCCGGGGCCTGCCCCTGCGCCCCGCGCCGCCCGGGGCCCGGCGCCCCGGATCCTCGTCCGGGTCTTACAGCCGCCCTCGCCTCCGGGCCGCCGCCAGCGACCCGGCTTCCCGCCACTTCGGCCCCGACGAGGAGGGGTCACCAGCCTCTGGAGAAAGTGCCCGCAGCGCCCCGAAAGCAGGGTCCTCCGCGTCCCCCGCCCCCCGCCCGTGCGCGCACACACTGAACCGACACGGAACACGGCGGCGGCGCCGCCGCCCAATCAGCGCGCCGCCCGGACCCGGACGACGCCCGCGGAGTCGCCCCGGCGGGCGGAGGGGGCTGTCACAGGCGGGCAGGTGGCCCCGAAAGCCCGCCGCAGACCTCGGAGACACGTGGGGGCCCCTCCCGCGGCCCTGGACACCTGCAGGCCTCAGCCAGCGGCACCCGAAGCCTGAGTTTTCCTGAGCCGCTTCCCCCCTTAAAATCGGTCTGAAAGTGGAAAGTACGCCAGACTTCCCGCCTCGAACTGTAACCAACTTTTTTTTTTTTTTTTGGCAAATGTTGACTTCAGCATTAATCTTTGTAAAGACAAATCAAGGCAGAATTTAAGGATATACATATATGGGTGGTACTGAGGCGTGACTAAAAACTGTTGTTTTCTCGGGCGGTCTTAACCAGTTCATTGTATTCATTTGAAATTTAACTGTCACAACTGGGTGCTTGCACTACTCTAGCAAATTCTGGCTTGCTAAGACGACGGAGGCTGGAGGAGGCATGGACTTGGAGGGCTCCTGCTTTAATGCCACGGCTCGGAACATACCAGAGTCCGCTAATTTCATGAACAAGCCAGGAAGGATTCCAAATGAACCTACCTGGGCAAAAACGCACGATGAATGTAATTTCCTGTTTTACTCCAAATTAAAACAGTGCAGAGATTCCCGCACTCCCCTGGGGGTAGAAGTCCTAGGCCCTGAGCAGAGGGCCGCCCCCAGCGACCATACTGCTTCCTGCGACAGGGGGCTTCTCTCAGAAGACACACCCCACCAGTATCTGTGGTTTTCCTACTGAAAGGTGGTCCTTTGTCAACATCTGTTAAGTATCTTTGGAGGTATCACATTTGCACTCGTTATTTAAGTATGTAATCTTCATCTGTGCAAGAGTTAAAAATTCTTGGTTTATATCCTCTACTTATAAATAACCTATCAGAAGAAAATTTAGATGTATTTAACAACTTTTTTTATGGACACATGATAAAACAAGGTAAAAATGGGTTTGTCCCTGAGGACGGTGTTTTCCATGGTACATATGTGGCTTTTTTTTTTTTTAACATTCCCATGTCTTCCCCTTCCTGGAACTTGTGCTTTCCTTAGACAGCTTATCTCCATGTTCCCTAAGCTGTCTTCCCCAGTCTCATCATTCACTACGGTCTCCTGGTCTGTGAGTTCCACACCTGATACAAGAGCTGAGTGGGTCACTCTCCCCTTACTGTTTGTTTCTTGCACTCTATTTTTTGATTAATGGAAGCAGTCAACTGATGCCACCCTCTCCACTTCTCAATTCCTGGTTCTAAACTTCCTTCTATCCTTTACTCTCCACCCGTATGTGTTGTCATTCTCAGCAGTTGGACGATTCCATTGACTTTTATGCACCTCAAAGCCAGGCCGCTTACTTTCTTTCCACTCTGAAACATCCTCCATCTTTCTTTCCCATCTCAGCAAAATTGATGTCCTTTTACAAGGTGACCTACAGTTTGGAGGGATAATTAATTTGACAGATGTCAGAGTCAAAATGCAAAATAGTCTCAGACTAGAATATTAGGCCAAAACCAATAAAAATAAAAAATATAACTTTACAAGTCCAAAACGATATAAAGTTCAAAAGCCAAGTTATAGGTTTAGGTAGACCTTACTGTATTTATATTCAGACTCAAACTACTATCTTTTGCTCTAGTTAACTGTTAAATGGGGATAAAAAGATGTTTCCAATAAGTGAAGGTAATTTCTTTATAATTCCAGCATAATGTCTGAAACAGTTCTCTTTCTTTCATCTTCCAAAAAGTGGAGGTCCACTGACTCCAGTGCTGTCGATAACACATTTTCTAAGCCATACAGGCCTGAAAGCTCAAAATCCTGACCCACCAACCTTGCATCCCAGAGCTAGTCCCCATCGTAGAGAAATCTTTTATTTTGGCTCAGTCTGTGGGAGCAGACATTATCATCTTTACAATGAGAAAATCTAAGTCTCATCTGAGTTTGATGTTAGTTTGCTTTGCGTCACTCGAATGTTCAGTGACAAGCTGATTTCCAAATCAGCGCATATCCACTACTCTTTATTTCCCCACACCCGTATTGTTTCTTTAACCTTCTCACTGGTTTTCCTGGTTCTGATCTTGGTCCCTCCAGCCTGTGCAGTGACTGACTGCAGATGATGCTTTCCAAACTGAGACCTTGTATCTTCATCATTGTATCTTTTTGTCTTCTAAAATTTTTCAGTGGTTCCCTATCATTTATATAGTTCAGTCCAAATGGTGACCTGGCTGGTACCTAAGGGTTACTATAATCTTGTCCTAACTTACTTTTCCCTATTTATTTCCAGCCACTTTCTAAAAGGAACTCTCAACTTCATCCTGTCCTGCTGGGCCTGCGGTGGGCCCACAAATACCAGCCGTGGATCACCATATATGAGTGCTGGCTGGCATTGGTTCTCTTGAACGGAAACAGTTCCTTCCTCCTCTCCTGCATCTGCAAATCCTTCTTTTTCCTAATCCAGCTCACAGCCCCTCCCAGGAAGCCTAGTTTGCACCTTCTACCCAGGCTTTTGTGATCTTTCCCTGACTGCCAACTTCTCAACAGAACTATTTCCTAAAGCTCTCCGGGTCCCCTCCTCATTATGCCTGAAGAACACTGAGGAGTGTTCAAACATGCTTGTTACTAATCAAATGAAAGGGTACTGCATCACTTGACTAGCCGTATGAGCTATTGTTTTTAAGACACCAGTAAGGGACTAGCCAGCCATCCAGTGCAAAGTACATTCATTTGATGAGATAGTTCTCAGACCTGTCTTTGCTTCAGAATCATCTGGGGACTTGATACTAATTCCAGGGCCCACTCCAGATCTAATGGGTAGGAAGAGGCAGGGAGGGAATCTGAAACGGCCAGAGTTTATATCCTGGCTTTACTACTTATTATCTGAGTAACTTTGAGCAAGTTACTTAACCTCTCTGTGCCTAGTTTCTTCATCTATAAAATGGGAATGATAATAGTACCTCATATGATTTGTTGTAAATTAAATAATTAACATTACCTATGAAGGTGATGATGATGATGATGATTATATAATTAATTACCCAGGGCCAGTCTGGTGACCTGAGTCTGGGACCCATTGACTTAGTGAACCACTCCTTTCTTATGGTAAAGTTTCAAACGTTATGACCTTAAAACTTCTGGTACTGGCATCATTACATATTACAATAAGTCTTATTTGTTTTGAAAAAGTATGTTAAGAAAACAGATTTTTCAATTAAATTTGTTTATTCAAATCCAAATCATGAAATATGTGATTTTTTTTCAAAACTAGTTCCTCCTAGAAAAATAATTACACATATGCTGCAACTATACAGAGTAATTCACAGTTTAGTACTCAAAGGATGTGAGAGATGAAATAATACCATGATTTCTTCCACTTAGGACAATGAGTCATAAATTCTTTTTGAAGTAGGTTTTTTAATATTCTAATTCATTGAAAAAATTTTAAAGCTCATTTTGGTCCACCAAATGCCAAATAATATTTTAAATGTGTTAACCGTAACTAGAAATAAAACAGAAAGCAGAAATTTACTTAACGAAGTCACAAACTGCACACATCTGAATGGGGAGCAAAATATGGGTGCCCCACCTAACTCCTGACTTATAAATCTACAAAATAAATATACAAAGGCCTTGTTTTTATCCCCTGAAATTCCACCAGATTCCTTTATTCTCTCTTAAAGACTCAAATAGCTCTGGGAGGATAAGAGGGCTTGAGAGCTATTCACACATCAGCATTAACTAGTTTGATTTGGTTGCCTGCTTTCTAACACAAATCTGTAGCACTTAAAGAATGGAAAGTTTTGGGTAAATCAAGTTTGGGAGAAATACTGATTGCCTCAGGGCAAGCTGAAGAAGGCCTTGAGTCTGAAGATCCTGGGAGCAAAGTAGTAAGCTAAAGAAGGGAATGAGGAAAGTAGATGCAACTATTTCAAAACCTAATCTGTCCAGTTTAAGATTTTGCATATTGAGAAGTCAGAGGACTCTTGTTTTGGAGACTCATAAGGCAGAAAATATAGTTGTAGGATAGTCATGAATTAATTAAGCTTTTGAGGCCTGACCTGTGGGGCCTGAGCATCACTGTAATGTTCTATAAGGCCGGACCATAGGACATTGCAACTGATTTTCAAGTGATTAAATCTAGTTTGCATGAGAAAATTATTCAGAGCTCTAGAAAGCAGTCCTAAAATCACTTGTTCCAAGAAGCTTTCTAAGACCTTCCTCACCTTGCCCCAGTCCCATGCCCACATGGAACGAGGTGCCTTTCTAGTATACCATGTATCTACTTTCATTAAAGAGTTTATCAACATTGCATTGTAATTTTTCCCTTCTCTATCTCCCACTCCCTCACAGAGTGTGAGCTCCTTGGATTCAGAGACTGTGTCTTTTATCACTATATCTACAGTATTCATCATAGTGCCCGACACATTGTATACTGAAGGAAAAGCTGGAACCCATCTCACGCATTAGTTGGGACTGTTTGTACTATAAAACCCAGCCGTGCTACTTTCTTGCACAAAGACCTTTAACAATTCTGTTTCCTACCCAAATAACGGCAAACCTTCACTCCTAATACTGAAACACCCTCTACACTTTGGCCTATGTGGACCCATCCGTACTTGTCTCCCTCTGGTTTCTGATAAATTCACACTCAGTGTTGTTGACAGGTTCTCAGAAACTGCAACTTTCAGTGAAACCACGTATAGCAAAACCAGTTTCATCATCCACTAATTAACAAGAGTTAAGTTCTTCTAGCATATTTCTGGTCACAAAAACATCACCGACATCTAAGTAAAGACCCTGAAAACTAACATTAAACGTTGAAATAAATGTGAGTTACACAAACATTTAAGAAATATTAACTAAAATGAGATTATTTTACACCCTGTTTGTTCCATTTCAGGATCATGGGTGGCTGGAGCTCATCCTGGCAGCTCTGGGCCCAAGGTGGGGGACATACCCTGGACAGGACACCCTTCCCTCGCAGGGTCATTCACACATACACACTCCTCAGACTGAGAAAATGAAGACATGCCAATCACCTGCCGTGCACATCTCTGGGAAGCTGAGTGCCCCGGGAAAACCCACGTAGATGTGGGGAGGTGCCAACTCCACACTGGTGGGATGGATGTTCCCCTCACCAGCATAATGAAATGGTGTTGAATAAAACGACGTTATTGGAGGACCCGCTGCACATATCCAACCAGGCCCTGGGAACGCCTTGGTGGGGTCTGTGCACCGTCCATCCAACTACACCTTCCACAGCTGGCCCAATACAGCCCATCCCGGGCCCGCCTTACACACAATCTCTGTAATGAAACCTTTTCTGCTCCTCTGCCTGATATGAACTCGCCCCCTCCCCACACAGAGTGGGTAAGCCAAGCCTCTCACGGCTCTTCTAACCTAATAATTTCTTCTTCCTCTGGCTCTTTTCCACCCACCACTTAAAGCGGGTTCCTGAAGGTTCGATTCTTGGCAATCTTTTCTTGCTACATTCTCTTTTTGTGCATCTTGTCATTTCTTTGGCTTCAATTGTCAACTATATGGAATTATCACCTCCAACTCAACCCAGGGACACATCTAAGTTTTGCAGTACCTGATCGTTTACACTATTTGAAGGGAGGGTGTTCTTTAAGAAACTTTCCGTACTGTGATGACCAGCAATAACTTAACTATGCATGGAAGCCACATAGATGTATCCCATGAATCCCACCCTACACTGTATTCCTAACTCAGCTTCTCTTGAAACAGGTTTCCCCAAATGCCTGGCGCACTCTAGTGCCTGGATCTAAGGGGAAGGTGAGAGAGAGGAAGCTGTGGTGGAGAGAAGTGATGGTCATAGTCTTAATCACAGCTACAACAATCTACTTTTGAAATTTTTACAAACACATATGACTACATGAATTTATAGCTATGGCCGCTGTCAGGGGCTTGGAAGGTCTCACACATGGCAGGAGCCCTGATGCTCACGCTTCATGACCTTTGGGAAGATGTACCCATCTGTCTTCCACCACCACCTCTCCCACACTCTAGGTTTGATTTTCTGCCTTTTTGCAGAGCCCTCTTCTTGAATGTCTTTCATATTTTAAATCATTTGGACTCAGAGCCCAGCTATTCTTTCTTCCACCCCTGACCCACCAATATCTCCTCCTTTGTTTTCCGTCTCTGGTGTTGGCAGCGCCAATCACCTGGTCATGAAGTGACCCTGCAGTATTTTTAATTCTACCCTCTTTTCTGCCTCCATATCCATGTGTTCATTAAATCCTACCAAATTTAGCCCTGACTTCGCTTTCATGGGACTGCTACAATGGCCTCCCAGCCAGTCCCCCTGCCTCGGCTCTCTCCTCTAATTCATCCTCACACAGCCATGGAGTTATCTTTCTAAAATACAATAATGACTTCCTCCAGAAGCAAGATGGCTTGGGCTCTGGAGCTACACAACCTAGGTTTAAATCTCGACTCCACCGGTTACTAGCTGTTTGACCTTACAAAAGTTATTTCATCAGTGTGTGCCTCAATCTCTTCACTTGTAAAATGAAAAGAGTATATATACATTTTACAGAATAGTTTTAAGAAAGAAGTTAGAGCCTGTCATGGTGTTGGATGCCTGAAGCATAGCAAGCATTTAATATATTACTGTCATTATTTATAACTCTCCTCTCAAAACCCTTCAATGGATTCACATTCCATAAGAAGACATTCAATAATATAATCCCCACAGCACGACCTCTGTCTCCCTTTCAGTTTCCATCTCCAGGCCTTATGCTGGAGCTGCATTTGACAACCAGGCTGATCTCCCTGGAAGTTTGGGGATTCCTGGTTGTGTCCTTTGTTGAGAATGTCCTCTTTCCTTTTTCACTCCCTGAAGAAATCTGATTCATGTACAAAGTCCCTGATCCCATTCATCTTCTCTATGAAGTTTCTCCAGCCTCTTCTTTCCCCTCTGTGTCCTGATGTTTTGCATAAACATTGGCCAAAAGCCAATTCCCTCTTACCCTGAAATTTCTTTTTCAATAGCCAAAAACGGGGTTTAAGTTTTCGAGCAACTATTCTTGTATGTAATATATATAAACTATATCTTGGATTATTTCAAGTTTTTAATTGGCATAAATCTGAGAGAACATTCTAGTCATGAATGATGAAGTGTGTTTTCCAGGTCATGTTACATTTGTGCCGGGAGAAATTTTATAGCCCATCAACACTGCTTCTTTATATGATATATTTGAAAGAACAGCTATCGTATTAAGACAATGTGAACACAGAGAATTTAAGAAATTCCAGTGACTGCAGAGCTAAGTTTCCTTAGCATATAAGGTTTTTGACCCAATATTCACTTTGGAGTTAAGGAGTGGGGGGAAATGAAAGCTAAAAGAGCCTTCAAGGCTGGAGTTCTCAATGAATAGATAACGACCAAAAATATATGCCCCACTACTATTTTGTGGGAGAAATTATATTTCTCTCCATTTTTTTTCTGTGGAATGGCAAGTGAAGGAAGCTCTTTTGGATTTGCCTAAGTTTTCTGATGACTTTTTAAGAACGTGTCTTTAATTTCGACTTAGAATCTGGAGAGAGCTCTTGGCCAGTTTTGCTGGGAGAATCCAAACTCTCCTTGTACACTGAGAGCTGTTTCATGTTTGCTGATAATGTCCCAGAAGCTTAGGTAGATGCTGTCAGCCAGCCACTGCTTCATCTCAGCAGTGACAAGGCCTTGGTACTGTTTGCCTTTCCTATTGATGACATCAGCATACGAGTGTGCTTCTGCGAGGGTAGGCAGTACTGGAGGGCAGTACTGGAGGGAGAAGACCATGATGAGAACAATTACAAACACCCCCTGAATAACCTGGTGGGGGAGCAAGGGAAATAAGACAGGTGGGAAGCCAGCAACTAAATATCCAACATAAGCACCCAAACTTTCCTCCCATTTGGAGCCTCAGTTCATCTTTCCTACTTTTTTCATCAATGACATTTTATTTCTCTCTACCTCCTTACTTACAGAACTTTAAACTTTTACTAAACCTTTAGAACTAGGTAAATATCTAGCACTCTAGTCCCGTAGTTGCTGAAAGGCTGACATTTCCTAATTGAACTGCCTTTACATTAGGACACTCCACGTGGATGGTGCAAAAGGATTTATGTTCTGCAAGACCACCTGGGAGAAATAGGCAAAGGAATAATATTTACTTTCAACCACAGACACTTATGTTTTCCTGACAGAATTAGGTGAGTAGATGTGAAGAGTGGATGTAATACTCTAATGGTCAAAATCAAGTAATTAAAAAAAATCCCAGGGCATGCACAGGTTTGAAAACTAGAATAAAGCATTTACTGTGATGTGTTCTTTGAGTAAGCACTTTATAAACCACTTGCTAGCTGACCTACTTTCCTTCCCCCTTGCAGCTAACATGCTAGCTACACCGTAGCTCAGACATGAGGAGTGGAGGCGGCTCTGACCTTGGGGTGAGGGTGGGGTGTGGGGGAGAGGACCAATCTCACCAGAACTGCTACAGGTGAGCTTTTTCAGCTCCGCCTGGGGTCTGAGAGACACTGTGGGAAGAAGGAAGAGGTTCTCACGGGGAAAAGGCAGACTCGGGCATCCCGGCCTGAGCCTAAGACAGGGCGGAGAGGGAAGGCGCAGGGGACCGGCAGCGCGGCTGCTCGCTCCCGCTCCCGCTCAGACAACGCCGAGGGCATCCGGTGTGACGGCCCCGGCCAAAGCATCCCGTTCTTCTGGGTTCCCCGAGTGCACGCCTCCCGGGTTCTGGGCGCCTCCTACGAGTTCGCCGTCCTAGCCGTCAGCGTCAGGCGAGCGGGGCTCTGTCAGCTGCACCATCTGTCCCCGCGCCCCCGCCCCTCCCCCACGCGATGCGCGGGGCTGCTCACGCACACACATCCTCGCACTCTCCTTCCTTCTCGCTTCTGCTAATTCTGCCTTGGATGCTCTTCTTAGGCTTGGGACCATCTGTTGCAATCCTCCTCGTCTTTCAAATCCCAGTCCAGTTATCACCTCGTCAGACTTCCCGGATCCTCTTGGCGGAAATTAATCGCGTTCTTCTTCGTGTTCTCCTAGTATTTTGCTTGGGCTCTTGCCTTGGACACGGTTCTTTGTTGTTTGTATTTCTGCTGCACTCCACTCTACGCTACCTGTCTTTTTTATCCTCTTAATCTGATCTTGCACAGGGCAGAGGCTTTGATTTTGATAATGTCCAGTTTATCATTTTTTCCTCTTAAAGCATCACGCTTTTGGTGTCATCAAAGAAACCTCCTTGCATCCTAAGTACTTTTTTCTAAACATTTTATAGCTTTATGCTTTACATTTAACGCTGGGATCCATTTTGAGTTAATTCTTGTATGAAGGTGTGAGGTTTAGGTCAAGGTTCTTTTTATTTTTTATTTTTGCCTAAGCATATCCAAGTGCTCCAGCACCACTTATTGAAAAAGTGATCTTTCTTCCATTGAACTATTTTTGTAACTGTAAAAAATTAGTTGAGCTCTTTGTGTGCTCACATTTCTGGATTCTCTGTGCTGTTCCATGATCTATGTATGTAGATTCAAGGTGCCTTGAGGGCCAGACATGTCTTCTTTTTCATAGTACCTTTGGTCTTGCAGATATAGCATCCTAACTCAGCACCTGGCACACATTAGATGTTCAATAAATTTTTGTTGAAAGAGTAAATAATAAGTGCTTTATAAATGTCAGTTAAATTATTGCTGAATTAATTCTTGAAATTCTGAGTGTCAGACTACCGTGGTGCTGCGGTCTCAGCCTGGCAATACCTTTCTGCAGGCCTCTTGGTGCAGAAACTAGAGTCCCTGCATACTCCGAAGGCCTCCTGCCAATGTTAGCACCTGGACTCCCTCTGCATGTACCCCACCTTTGCCCCTCTCCATTCTACCTGCACACACTGCCTATGGTCTGGAGGGTCCCACATTCAGCAGCAGCTCCCTCTACAGCCCCCCGTAACTTGTACTCTAATGCCTTCTGCCCCTCCGTGCTGACTCCGAGTCTCGCTCCATGCTCACAACACCAAGTGCTGACTGCCTGTTCCCTGATTTCCCACCTGGTTGCCCAGCAACTTCAGACCAGTGCCAGCCTGACCGAACCATGAACTTCTTTGCTGCTCCGCAGGCTGTACCACGCCTTCTCCAATGAGACCTGTACCCCTTACAGGTGTGTCCTTCCTTGGGCACTGTCCCTTCCTCAGAGTTTCCTTTCATCTTGTAGTCTCCCTTTCATATAATTCATAATTCTTTACATTCAGCTTCCCCACTTAACCTACCATGCGGCTTCTATGTCTTGAGTAGACCCAGACTGCTGCACTTGGTAGCCGCCAGCCTTGATTCTCAGAGTCCCTGTGACGTGCAGTCTCCCTTCTTCACCCACACAGAACTGAGAGCTGTGACTTTCATACTGATATGAACTAAGTCAGCCTGTGACAGTGGAGAGACCCAGGACTTGGGAAGAAAGAGCCTGAGGTTTCAGTTTGGCTGCTACTATTTATTGGTTGAGGGATATTCAAGGTGCCATGGGCCATCTTGGTCATGCCACTTTATCCACTGTGCCTTAAAAGGAGAATCACTGTGATGATGATACTTCATAGCTGTGATGTATCAAATAGGACCTAATGGGAAACTGCACATGACACGTTCTGTTCACTATGATCCAAATAATCAGTGATCATTTCCATTTTACCTTACGTCAGGCTATGACATGAAAGACCGCAACTCCTGCTGGGTAAATTTCAAACATAGGAACACTGGCGATTCCTTCTGGAATCACATGAGAAGCAATTACCCTGGCCTAACACTGGGCCCAGGCATGTCTATCAAAAATGCTGCCTCCCCCAAAAGCATCTCCAACAGATATATTCCCAGTCACAGCTAAACTAATGATCCTCGACTTTAGTTTAAAGACAAGGAAAAGGAAGTTAAATGTAATGGAAATATCACAGAAGAAAAACTGCTGTGTTCACATTATCTAATTGGGATTGTCTGCTGTTTAGAAAGATGAAGTAGTTAAGGATACATGCGTTACGGAAGAAGGTGGTCAAATTAAATGTGTTTTTTAGCCAAAACATTTGAGTATAGAATAATTACTGTAAAAAAAAATATTATGTGAAATCAGATCTCAGCAAGTAATTTTTAGAACCTGGTGACTGAAATAAATATCAAAAAACAATGAAAAAAAATTGTTACAGAAAGTATTTAAGAATTTCTGGATTTCTGAGACAACTTTAAAGTTCTCAGTACTTGTATTTTATATACACACCCAATAGGCAGAAAGGTCAGGATGCTAATGAATAATGTAAAAAGAACACTATATTGCAACTATAATATAATATTTAGTATGCTAGGATGTTTTTCATAAATCATTATAAAAGGTATATTAAATTTTTTTTCAATAGGATTATCTGAAAATAGCACTTTGCTGAGAGAAAAATTTTCTAAATATGTCAATTTTTCATTCTGACTAGTATTCGTAAAGGAAATAAGGGAAAGAGTTTTGCTTATTTGTCTAATTTTTTTTTGTCTTATTTTAAAGTCAGCAATGATATGGGTTCTACCAGCTGTCATCCTTTAAAACACATTCTTTGCATAGGCAAAATTGTATAACATTTTATGTGTTGCATGCTACTTCTGTCCACCTAAAGAGATCTCAACCTCTGAACTGTAGCAGTCCTCAGAGCTAATGTTCTTTATGGTGGCCTTAATACATGTCCATAAAGGTTTTAACACTCTTTCCTTTAAGGGGCAGAGCCTAATTCTTTGCCCCTTGAGGGTGTGCCAAATTCTTCATTCATCTCTTGTATTGCTTGCTCCCAGGGAATTTAGGGGCCATGCTGTGAGGAGACATCTGCCTGCCTGAAAGATGCTGCAGCCTCCTGCCAATAGCTGTGTAAGTTCACCATTTCAGAAGTGCACCCTCCAGCCCCAGTCAAGCCTGCAGATGAGCAGCTCCAGCTGACTGCCTGGCTGAAACCTTGCACAGGAGAGATCCTGAGCAAGAATCACTCAGCTGAGTCACTCCCAAATTCCTGACCCACAGAAAACATGAGAACATTTTTCCTATGGTTTGAGGTTAGGGTCAAGGTTTACTTTTATTCCTTATTTATATAAAATTTTATAAGTGCCATTTGTTGAACATTTCTCCTTTCCTCATTGAATTACCTCGGGACCTTTGTCAAAAATCAGTTGGTCAGTCAGATTTATCCCAGGAACTCTGGAATGATTCAACATATAAGTATCAATCAATGTAACACACCAATTTAATAGAATAAAGGGGAAAAACACATGATCATCTCATTTACGTCATCTACACATGCTTTAGAAAAGCCACTTGACAGAACTCAAGCCCTTTCATGATAAGAACACCCAATAATAGAAACGGAAACAGACAGGAACTTCCTCCACATGATAAAGGACAAATCTAAAAAGTCCAGTGCTAACTTCATACTCAGCGGTGAAAGACTGAAAGCTTTTCTCCCAGGATCAGGAATAAGAAAATGATACTCATTTGCTCCACTTCTATTCAACATGGCACTGAAAGTTCTAATCAGAGTAATCAGGCAAGAAAAAGAAATAAAAGGCATCCAAATTGGAAAGTAAGAATAAAACTATCTTCATATGAAGATGATATGACCTTACATGTAGAAGCTCTAAGGAATCCACAAAAAAACTTTTAGAGCTAATTAATGAATTCAACCAAGTTTAAGGATATAAAATCAATACACAAACTACACAAAAATCAGTTGCATTTCTACATACTAGCAGTGAACAACCCAAAAAGGAAATTAAGAAAACAATTCCATTTATAATAACATGTTTATCCTTATGCCAGTACAACCTGAATTAATTACTGTACCTTTATAGTAAGACTTGCAATTAGGTACTGTAAGCCTGCTCATTTTGTTCTTCTTTTTAAAATCACTTTGAGTATTAGAGACCTTCTGTATTTCCTTACAAACTTTAGAGTCAATTGTCGATTACTGTAAGAAAGCCTGTTGGGATTTTGATAGGGATTTCTTCTCTCTCTCAAGTCTGTTTATTTCTCTCTACCACAATCACCACCCTAATAGGAGGCAGGATGAACAAGTCTACTGACTGGTCCATTTGCCTTCACATTGGCCCTCCCCAATCATTATTTACCCTGCAACTGGAGTTCTGTTTTCAAAACGTGTATCTGATCATGGCGTTTCCTTCAAATGTATCTCATTATCCTTGGAATAAACACTAACCTCCTTACATGGCCTATGAACAAGGATCATATTCAAAACAGCAAAATATTTAACAACCACTATCACACAGGCACAGACCATCAGAACAGAAGCCAGTATCCTGGAGCAGCATTTAAAAAATCTGCATCCCCTGCCCCCTTATGACAGATGTTAATAACTCTTGGGGTTGCTAGAACATGGGAAGTGCAGCTGAAGGGCCAGGCATCTGGGTTGGTGGAGAGGGCAGGGGCACACCAGGGTAGCTCAGTGTAGCAGGTTTTTATCAACTGGTACAGAAGCATGTTACTGCCCTAAAGACAGCATGGCCATACTGGTCAGACCAGCTGATGATCAGGGCTGCTTCCAGTGCTTTCTCTGGTATGATACCTACTCACTTTCTGGGCTTTACCTTCTGCCCTCACTGCTCTGGCCACACCGAACTTCTCTGAGTCCCTTGAACGTGCCATGCTCCCACCATGGAGTCCCTGGACCCTCTGATTCCTCTGTGACCATCCTCCCTCCTTCACTTAGCTAACCCCTACTCATCCTTCCCAGCTCCATTCTCACATGGATGCCTCAGGAAGCCGCCCAATCTCCCTAAAGAGGCGAAACCCCCCAGTGGTAATCCCTCATAGCGCTGTGTCCTTCTCCTTGCTTCTAGTCTTCACGGTTGACGGTTACAAATATATTTATGGGATGACTCAGTTAATCCTCTTACAAGCTCCAAGAGGGCAGGACTCAGGTCTCCTTTCACTTATCATTGTATCCACAGTACCAAACCAGTGAGAGGAACATACTAGGTGGCCAGTAAATATTTGTTGAATAAATGAATAAAAAACCAACTCAATATCTTTCCTCTCCAGCCCATTCTCTCTGAATTTCCCATTTTAGCTAATGGTATCATCTACATGGTTGACATAGCAAGAGACTTAGAAATTACCCCCAGTTCTTACTTCTTCTTTATTTCACCATTAAGGTAGACATCAGATCCTGCTGTTTTTACTTCTTAAATCTGTTACTGCCTTTGCTCAGGTCACCATCATCTCTCTTCTGGACTACATACAGCAAACCTCTAGGAACCAGCCTCATTGTCTCCAGTTTTGCATCTACTTTGTCCATTCTTCATACTGCCCTTAGGGTGAATCTCTGAATCTGACCAAGTCAGGGTCAAGTTCAAACTCCCTCATGATGTGGTTCCTGCCCACCTCCAAGGCCAGTTGTCTGTGACCATTCACTGTACATCTCTGTGCTCTCATGTTCCTTCAGTGAAAACGAGTAACCCTAGATACAGGACCCAGGTTTCATTTGTCTCTATTCTTAGAACACAGATCATGTGTGGCATGGAGAGGACACACACACAACTGTTTGTGGTCTGGACTGGAAATGAATAAGGCTTATTTTTGTCCTAGTGTGCTATCTGTCACAGTGGCACAGTACAATGAAGAATGTTTATGAAGATGGCTGCAAATCATTAAAAAATAAATTAAATTATATTTACAAACTTAATAGAATACATTTAACAAAGTATTCAAATGGGAATTTGAATGATTTAAAAGTTTTGATTCATAAAGGCATCATTGTTCCAGTATTAGAAATCAGCTAGGCAAAATCACATTCTATGTGTCCTTGGGATACCAGGAAAATTTGACTAAGGTTTAGTCTTATTGCGCTTCCTTCAGAGTGTGTGTATGTGTGAGTCTCTGTGTGTATGTGTGTGTGTGTGTGTGTGTGTGTAGATTGAGCAACATTTGTGAGTTTGACATTCTTTCTTAAATTTCACATTTACACCATTTTTCTGTTCCTTCAAATTATTGTCATGGCAGAAACTTGCAAACTTCTAATTACTTGTTTTTATTTCCTGCTCTAAGAGATTGTGTCTGAAATTAAAATTAAATTTAGGTATAATTTTAAGAGAGTCTAGAGTAGCCTATAGACAAAAACGTATGGGAGTCAACATGAAATGGGAAGAAATGATGCCAGGTACCATAACAGATGCAGCCTTAAAAAGGGACCAAATTTCCATCTGTCGAAGGCAGCTGGCCCAACAAGACTGAGAAATAGAAATCAAAATGAGAGGGCTTCAGATATCTGGTATAAATCTAATTTAAACTAGGAAACTTCAACCGGAAGCTGAACGGCATTTTAAGAAGGAATTTTAGTGACGGGTGAGGAAGTGGCTGAGCAACGATTGTAGCAGGAAGGCTGAATAAGACACTATGATTTTAGCATTTGGACTCAGTGACTTTTTCTAATATGCAGTATGAACAATGAAGATGACTAAGTGATAACCGCTTTGATTTTCTACCAGAAAAATGACTTCGCCTCTAAAGGTAAGTAAAATGGTGCCAATTGCTCCAGTACTGATCTCCACATTACCTGGAAATTCCATTTCAAATTAACATCCCACCTTAGCTTCTGTCCTAAGAAATGGGTGCCCTCTTTTCCAAAATAAGCTGGTGGCTCATCGAGGTGATCTGATTTGAAGTTACCTTAATTCTGTGAATTTACCAAGTCTGGCCAGCTTTCACACTGCAGACAGTGAGCCTAAGGAACTGGCTGAAAGAGAACTGTGAATTTTTATGTGCAGTGAAATCGCATACATTGAACCATATTAATACAAAATTTGAGTTAGTTGGGACAGGGCTTCACCTGCATTTTATCATTATACCATCTTTGTAAAAACAATGGAAAACCAAGTTAGTATTCTTGATAAGATTTCAAAGTGAGTAGATAATTTTCAGGTACCTTCAAAGGTTTACAAGCACCATTTACACAGAACTTACTATTCTGGTTATCAAATCACTATTGACTTTTCCCAAAACAAGTTCTTTTAGTGGATAGTAATTTGTTACCCTAGGTCTAGTTTTCATATTAATACAGTTTTATTAAATACATTCTGTATATTTAATACTATACTCAGCATTGTTGGGGATAAAAACTAAATATTAAGGAGGCTACAATATGTGTGGCAGGAGAAAGCTTCCTCCCACAAATATGTTTATAACAGAATGAGAGAGTATGTTATCATAGCGTAAACTGCGTCACAGAGGTCAATGCTCTCTGGGTTAGTGTGGACAGGCTTTATAGAGGATGTTTGTCAAGTGGATGAAAATGTAGCTTCAGTTGTTTTAAAAAATTACAATACAGACTTCCATCACATAGGGCTTTCCTGCATTTAATTTCAGTTATTAATATCGACTTTTACTGAGGATATAGGTTAGAGCTGTCTACTATACTGAGAAGTTCTTTTTCCAGCTGACCCCTCCAAACCCCCTCTCTGTAACTGCTCAGGGTCTCAGGTGTGTCCCGTGGAGTTGTCCTGAACCAAACTACCAACACTTAGGACTGAGGCTGTGGAAGGACTCAGGAACTCTTGATCGTAGGAGGGGTCAACCAACACACACAGATTTTGTGTCTCCCTTATTCTCTAACATTTTCTCTAGGAATATGCTTTTGACAAAATTTCATTTCGCATATCCTCAAGCTACGAGCTAAAGACAATATTCAACTTACCCTGAAATCTGACCTCTCATAAGAAACACCTATTATTTTCGCCTTCTCAGCATCCATTGTCTCTCATTCTGATAACAGAAACCTTCTCCTTGGGAAATTTGCCATTGGCGTGTTAAGAGCTGACTAACACCAACTCATAAGAGCCAACTGTTATAATTTCAGAAGTTGGACGGCCCACTGTCATACACAGCCATTATTTAACATTAAATTCTATTAGGATTAAATAAATTCTATTGAACACAAAGGTAATGTTCAAAACTCATCACTTCCTAATCACTCCATTTTATTACCAATGGTCTTGAAATTACTGACATTTATTTTATCTGTATGGTAGAAATATTATGTAATAGGCCCTCTTGCAAATCTCTGTCCAACTCTGTGCTCAGGGACCATATCAGTAGTTTGAAATCTGCCATGGTTGGAGTATTTATATCATGGAAGTTGGTGGACATTATAAATGAGGCCTCCACCCCTTCACCCCCAGAACTAAATATTTACTAGCACACCAGTGGGTGCTCCCCACCACACCCAACCCAGTTCATGTGGCTAGGGTAGTCTGACCACATGCTCCAATTGGCAAGTTAGCAGGATACAGGTTAGTACCAGCTGGTAGCCTCTCTGTCATTACAGACAGACTGCCCAAGAAGGAGGCAACACAGAAGAAGGCAGGGCAGAAAGATGGATACAGAGTCTCAATGATGCTATTCAACACCAACATCTAGCCTTGTCTGAAGCAATTAGATCCTAGACTTTTCTGTTACAGGAATTCATCATTTCCCTCCTATTTTTGGCCTGGGCCAGTTTGTACTGACTTCATTCACTTTAAACTAAAGAGCAATTTTCTACAATAAAAATAAAAATCACTTTAGGGTTGTTACTGAGTACTCACATACAAGAAGAGCCTAACAAAGCCATGTATGGTGCTGGGTGGATGCTTGCAGTGAATGCAGGCTCACTCTAAGAGACTGTCATGGCAGGACACACAATCAAAATTCCTGCATTAGCAAAATCCCTAAATTTTATAGACCTTTCTGATTGCCCTTGGATGGCTGATTCTTTAAACGGTAAGCACTAAGTTGGTGTTACTGACCATTGTGCTTTGACTGCCAGTATCCTGACTCTGTCCATGTGTTGTAAGAGGTCCTCATTCTTTGGGAAACATCTTTGGGGTATGAAAATCTACTACACAAACCTAGTCCAGTTTGGTGTCCTTCTTCCCAGATTATAAATCAAGGATTTTTTTCTAATCTAGATTTTTCTGAAATTTTGGATAAAATGCCTCACTTTTCTGGGCCTCAGTTTCCTTTTCTGGAGAGTAAGCTGAGGTTAAGTGATTTTAGTAGTTCTCTTCCACTCTCCTAAATGCCATGATTCTACTTCAAACATGTATGTTTTTCTGAGTATTCGTTCTCTGAATTCTCAAACATTTCCTCATCAAATAGATACAAAGTATTTCAATAAATTGCCACATTTCTATAAAGGCTTATATTTTCACTTTCTTAATCCAGGAGAGAGAGTGGTCAGGACAATAGGCGACCATAGAAATAAAAAAAGGGACTTTACACTGGAAGATGGAGCAGAATAAGACCCAGAGTGATATTTACTGTATGGGGAAAGAACAGTTTTGTAGAGTTCATGCTTCAGCCTCTTGCTCTTGCATCATCAGCCTGTGATCCCACTGCTAATTAAATTAATAAAAAGGCATTTTGTTAAAAGATGTGCCCCATGCCTGCTGTGTTGCCAGGCACAGGGTTCCCGTCTGTTGTGAGTAAACAGTTTTACCACTAACAATAAAAGCAAAAAAAAAAAAAAAAAAAAAAAAAATTAAAAATTAAAAATAACAGCAAGAGGGAAAAGTTGAATTACAGTCAATATGTCCCTGATTCCCTGTACCCCCCACCCCTGAAATCCCTATTAATTTGTGATGACACATTAGGAAAGCACTCAATTTGAATGTGACATTCTCAATTACCTTGGGCTTCACAACTTTGTTTAATAATTATTATAATTACAAGAAATAACATCCTGTTCTCACTCAATTAAGGAGGAGAATAATAAACTGAGAAATCATAGCTCATAAAGCTAAAGCTTTAGATACAAGAGAGGAGTACCACATCTTTCACAATGATGTTTTCCTGAATGGTCTGGAGGTCACTTATTTGGAGTTACTTTAAGGGGCTTGAATAACATCTCTTCTTTGACCTGACTGCTAATACATGTGTTTTTGTTCAAGGAAGATAAATTTTAAAAATCTTTTTAGCATTAGCTATATTTTATGTTAATAACAGGTGTACTCCAATATATTAGGATTAGATTTAGTGTTGAGAGATTAAAAAAAAAAAACAACCCTAAGAATTTACTTCTGGCTCCTCTCGGCATCCAGGC
This sequence comes from Cynopterus sphinx, assembly GCA_030015415.1. NCBI lineage: Eukaryota > Metazoa > Chordata > Mammalia > Chiroptera > Pteropodidae > Cynopterus > Cynopterus sphinx. The sequence continues at coordinate 2,712,878 of CM057393.1, forward strand.
AGAATGTCCAAGTCCAGAATATGCCCCACGGTGTCAAGCCCAGGCCCCTCCCACCCCACTGTTGGATGGTGCGTGGCCTCTGTGCCCAAGCTCATCTCAAGGTTTAAGATGAAGTGATGCCCAATTTCCACTTACATCTCATTGGCAATTCTTAGGCACACGACAAAACTGCAAGAAGGTAAGAAGTGAAATCTCTGTGCCAGGCAGCTGTGACCTGCCTTAAAATTGCATGTTCTACTATCATAGAACAGGGCTGCCAAACTGTTTCTGTAATGAGCCAGACAGTAAATATTTTAGGTTTTCTGGGCCACATAGCTCTGTCTCAACTACTTAACTCTGCTGTTGCAGTGTGAAAGCAGCCATCGACAATCCATGTATGAATGTTTGTAGCCATGTTCCAATAAAATTTATTTATAAGAAATAGGTGGCAGGCTGGATTAGGCCCACAGGCTGAGCCCTGGTCTAGAAGATGGGTAAAATGGATACTGGAGATAAAGGATGTATGTCTCCCAGACCCGGTCACAGGCATATCCGTAATGTTAACTTCAGTCGGTTTCTTCAGCATATTCCTCCCTTTTCAGCATAGTTAGCAGCAAGCAAAACAAACAAACACAAAACAAAAACCTGCTAATAATTAATTAAAATCAGCCAAATGATGCAGTGGAGGGGATATGTGTTTAAGGCTGCCTTTGAAAGACTAGTTAGCAAATTTCAGTTTTGTTTAGTCTGTGTCATGCTGACCGTTCCTTCCTGGGCAAAGACGTCTGTCTGGTTTCTTGCCTTGGGAACAGAATGGTTGTCTTCTTGACCCCATGTTTGGGAGTAGCAAGACTGCTTGAGGTGAGCATCCTGAATGCAGAGGAGATGCCGAGAAAATAATTATGGAGTAAAACTACGGCCTTGCCCCTCTGCTGGGCAGAGCAGGACAAGCCTGTGATCTTTCATTTGATTATATCTCACTTTCAGATCTTTTCTTTCTTCTGGGAAGAGAGGGTAGAAGAGATGCAGGATTACACTGGCTAGTTCTCACCTAAGCAAAACTAACCCCATAGGCACTTGATCAAAATTCACTCTGGTAATTAATTTCATTTATCATTAATTAACTATTTCATGTTTTTCCCGATTTTAGCTCAAATATTTTACACACACACACTTGAGAGTCTCCTCTAATCCACCTCTCCCAGGCCCTCTTGGAGTTTTTTGTGTCCATCCTAATAATTGAACGATGTCCTCTGAATGCCCTGTTCTAGTTTCTGGTGCTTCCAGAACTCTGAGAGTGAGGACTATTCTGCGAACTGCCCTCCTAGTTCCTTTTTCTCCATTTACAGTCTTGTCAGTGGAGGGATAGTAAGCATCAAGATCTTCCCTTTTCAATTTACTGACTACTGTTAAATTTACTTTTCACAACTCCTAAACTCCTAATTTTTTGTTCGGTACAAAAGATGTTTAACTTTAACTTGACTGAACATTTTTATTGCACTGATAGGAGGCTAGAATGACAAGTCGCCTTTCAATGTTTATGAATGGCAATGTAGAATGTTAGAATAGTAGAGCTATAAAGAACGTTAAAGATAATTTAGTCCAAATTCCTTGGTTGACAGGGGACTGAGGTTCAGAGAAAACAAGTAATGTGCTCTGGATTGCAGAGCTAATTAATTAAAAAAACTCAGCAGAAACTCAGGTCTTCTGGTTCACAGAAACCTCCCTCCTGATGAGTTGGACTCTCAGTGGGAAAGTGGCTTTTACAGCCGACCGGGATCAGACGGGAAGCTGCCTGTCAGGCATCAGGGAGGAGGACAAAGAAGATATCTGACTCTTCTACTACTTCTTGCAACAGGAGTAAATAAGGAGGGTCTTAGCTGCTTCTGGTGTGGCCGTCTGCTCTCTGACACAAAGACACAGCATGGTGGCTGCACAGAGACATGTCCGGGACAAGGTGGCTACACAGAGGCTTGTTTGGGACAATATAAGAAGCACAAGAGATCCTCACTCGGATGTCAGGCCTGTCTTTGTAACATTCTTGGGTATCTCTTGGTCTTCTCGGTGGTCACAAGGGACTATCCCCAAAGCTAGAGAGCATTTCATTTACTTTGGCTTAATATGACAGGTTTTGGAAGAGAGGAAATGTGTCAAATTTAGACCAAAGAAAAAGGTTAGCAACATTTCTCAAAAGGTTTGAGATTACTAAGCATTAAAAATTGAAATTAATATGTTTGGTTGTGTAGTTTTGTAAGGACCATAAACACTTAGTACAGCCTAACATGATTATTAATTTTCAGGGTCATCTTCATAAATGGTACAATTTCGATGGATTTATAGAAACATATTGATATTCATATTACATATACATAATATACATGCAAAATACACATATACATTATGTCTGTACATATGTTAATATATTAACATATTTATGTGTATGTATGCATATATACATGCTTTCACATACAAAACATACGTTAATATGTGTTATTTATATACACATACATTACATGTATATACTATATAATATGCATATGCTGTGTACATAATATGCATATATGTGTGCATACACAAATTCACATCCATCCAGTCATATGCATCTCTGAAAATTTTACCTACTTATGAAGATGATCTTGGAAATTAATTAATAAACATGTTGGTACATACTAAGTATTTATGTATGTATATACACACATATACACATATATACATATACACATACATATTAATAGAATATATATGCATGTATATAAACCATTCTTTTTCCGTCTATGAATATTTTGTGAGATCCCTCTCCTCCATGTATGTATATATTTATATGTTGTATACTTTTTCTTGTTCTTCCCTTTTCTTTTCCCTCAAGAGGAGGAAGGGGAGTGAAAAGAGAGGGGGTGGTATTGGAGAGAACAAGACTGCGTGACTAAAAAATGCCCAAACGTTAATATGAAAAGAATAAATGCTTAATCATAATAATTAGTGACACATGCCCTTTTTGAATCTCATCTGTTTTAGCTTAAAGAAAGCTATTCTAAAAGAACATTCTAAAATGAAAGAAACTCTCTCTACTTTCTAAAACCAACAAAGGCTACCTCATACTGCAAGTCATTATAGCAAAAGCATTAGGCAGGAAGGACCATTTAAAGTTAAATCTGTCATTAATTTACTGACTATTCACTTGAATCTTATAAATAATTTTAAGTAGAAAGGGTTGTCAGATGTAATTAAGGTCATTATTTCATGTTGAAGTAGCCCATAGGCTTTTCTAATGTAAAAATCTTCCCATAAAAAGAAGAGCTAGGATTTCTTCAAGGTTAAAGGTCTCTGGAGTCTAGTTTTCAACGTGCTGAGTGGGAGATGTCACCGGATGTTTGGCTGAACTACGGATCTAACACTCAGGTCCAGGTCTGGGTTTGGAAGTCTTCAACCTACATCATTAACTAGAGTCAAGGAAGTAGCTGCAGCTGCCTAGTGACAGCATTAAGGGTGAGTGGAGAAGCAGCCCAGCACCTCCAAGGGTGTCCAATATTGAAGGAATGGACACATCCTACAGCTTGACAGGATGTGGGCAGAGAAGTCTGAGAACATCAGAGGAATGTGTCACCACAGAAGTCAGATCAAGAGGATGTTTCCAGAAGGGGGTGACTGCGGACAGGTTCGATATGTCTCGCGGGGTAGGCCTGAGACACTCCACTGGACGTAAGAGTGATGAGGTCCCTGGTGAGAACAATTAGCAGATCGGGGCAACAGCCAGACTGTGGTGGGAAATGAAGATACTGAGTGTAGACAGCTCAGAAGGGAGAGGGAGAGAGGTGGTTCTGGAAAGAGGACACGGGGGAAAGGGGCTGAGGAAGTTTGATTTTTAAACACAGAAACCAGTGATGTGCACCTACTCACATGCTAATAAGGGCGTAGAAAGATGAAGCAGAGAGGGGCAAAGCGAAGAATGTGTTCTTTGGAGGAGGTGAGATTTGGTGCGAAGGTGGAAGGACTGACTTCAGGGGCGGGGGTGCGGGTTCAGACGCGGATGCAGGCGCAGCTGTGCTGGTGGGGGATCAAGGGCTTCCTGTTAGAGGGATTTATTTCGTGTAAAGGGGAGATGTAGTAGGTTTGGAGGGGAGCAGAAAAACTGTGAAATAACTAGAGCGGAGACTGGAGTGGGGAGCATGGAAGGACGCACAGGTTGCTGGCAGCACTAATGGCCCAAGGGTCCGGCTGTCACGAGCTTATGGCGGCACCCTTCTGCCAGGTTGTCTGATGTTCTCAAGCGGACTTTGGCTGCCCAGTTGTACAGAGAGATCAGAAACCTGGGCTTGATCCAAGCTGAGGTTTTCCCAAGCAGTCCAGGGGGTGGACAATGGAGACGATGCAGCGAGAGAGGTGAGGGTCTGCAAGGACCTGCTGAAGGTGCAGGTCACAGAACTGCAGCTGGATGGGCAGGGTGGGGAGCCCAAGGGGTCAGACTCCGCGTTTGACTCACTGTTACTTTGGGCAAAGTGCCACGTCTCTGGGCTGCAGGGTTTTCCCCCCACTTAGAAGTGAGGGTGTTGGCTCATTTGGTTGACATGTCTTCCAGTTCTACAATTCTGTGGTTCAGTTTTGTGAAAACACATGCACTCTCCGAGCATGAGAGAGAGGCACTGCCAGCGCCTTCTAGTCACTGGGGTCAGAGAAGCTTCACCATGCCGGAGAAGCGAATTCCATCACGCCGCCAGACCACTGGCGCAGCTCTTCCATTTTCTTATGAAAATATGAAAAATGGTCAGGGCCCCTCTCATAAATCAAGAACAACTGTTCCATTGCCATTGGTCATCCAACCCAGTTGGACATGTCCCATCTGTACTTGATTCTATTCAATACAACTTAAAAACGTATTTGCTGAGTGTCGACTTTGCATAAATCATGAGACAACCGTCGCAGGGGACACAAAGATAAGACAGCTGCAGTCCTTGTGCTGTTTAGTCCAGCAAGGAGAAGAAGACCTAATCCAGAATAAGTGAGTCCGGGTATAAATCTTAGCATTCGACTCAGGAAAGAAAGAACAATTTTTTTCTATATTTCTCTTTAACAACTCAATTTCTGTTTTCAGTCTACTTTTTACCAGGTTGGAATAAACTCAGTGGGGGTCCCCACCATTTTTTGGGTCACGACTAATTCTCAGGACTCACATGATGCTAAGGCATCAGGAGGGTTTGCCTTTCTAGTCCTCAGTGTCACTTGTCAGCACTATCTGCTGTCATGGCCACTGCCCCTATGGTTCTGCATTACCAGTTCCTGTAGGCAGCCAGGGGACCTACTCACTTGCTCTGCATGGTCCCTTTAAGACTTTTTGATTGCCTTCTACTTCTAGGCCTTTCTGGGTCACATGGCAATCAGTGTGCGTCTTCCCAGCATGCTCAAACACACTGCTATGGACTTAATGTTTGCCTCTCCCAAAATTCATAGGTTGAAATCCTAACTTCCAAGGTGATGACATTAGGAAGATACTTTGAGAGGTGACTAGTTCATGAGGAAGAGCCCTCATGAATAAGATCAGTTTCCTTATCAAAGAGATCCTCACCCCTTCCGCCACGTGAGGACACAGTGTCAGGATGCCATCTTTGAACCAGGAGGTAGGGCTCTCGCCAGGCACCAGGTCTACTGGCACTTCGATCTTTGACGTCTCAGCCTCCAGAACTGTAAGCAGTAAGTTTCTGTTGTTTGTAACCCAGTCTGTGGTAGTTTGTTAGAGCAGCCTGAACAAACTAAGGCACACACTATCTGCTGATCTTCTCTATGGAGGCTTCACTATCTCCACGAGGTTCTTTTAGGACACAGGATAAGTTGCCTCTTGCTTCCAGGACCAGTGGACATGTGGCTCTCCACACTTGCCCACCATCTTTGCTTCTTCCTTCTAGCCCTGAGCATTTTCTGACCTGGGGAGATTGTGCAGGTGGGGGTGGAGGAATTTATAATTCTACTTGCTTTCAAGTCTTTCGTCTGTGCTGTGAGCCATTTCTGTTACACTAGGAAACTTCTTTTCCTCTCTCTTTTCTGCTCCATCACGTCCCAGTAAAGCCATGGACACAGAATGGACTAGCTGCTAAAATGTGGAGAAGAGCAAGGGGGACAAAGAAATGTGGGGAAACCATGGATGCTATTTCATACAAGGCAGAAACAAGCACTGTGCTCAGGGGGTTCAAAGTGAAACAACAGAGATACTTGGTTGCATGGGAAAGAAATGAACACTGGCTAACTTAAGAAGGAAAAAAAAATGGGTTTATGAGAAGGATTCTGGGTAGCTCATTGAGTAGGAAAGAAAAGCTTAGATGTTTTGAGAATAAAATGAACCGGGCCAGCAGTGGCAGATGCAGCAGGGGGAACCTAAGAACCATCAAGCATGCCGTGATCAAGTGACGTGGCTCCAACCACCTTCGGTGGGGTGTGTTTCCACTCAGGAGGAAATCCACAGGAACTCAATCTAATTGGCTGAGCCTGGGTCACGTAACCACACCTGTGGTCAGGAGTGCTCTACCTGCAAGCTCTGCCTGACCTTATGTAATGGGAGAGAAGCTGCTCTCCTCAGACAAGAGGAGATGAAAGAATGTAGGGATGAGGGCCACTGGAGCCTGCTCAAAAAGTGTGAGAGAGCACTTCCTTTTAAGAAAACAGGAAAGCTTAGAGGAGCGGCTTGGAAGAATGGAAAGCTTCTGATGGACAGAGATAGGAAGAAGCAAAGGAGGTAGGAATGAGCAAGGCCCCCGAGGGCAGGAAACATGAGATCCTTCAGAGACTACCTGCTGGAGCTAGTATCTGAGCCTGGGGTGGGAGATAAGGTTCACAGAGTTGAAAACATTGAGTTGGAGCCAGATGAAGAAATCTGAATGAGGAATTGTTAGGGGCTGGATTGTGTCCCCTCAGATTCACAGACTGAAGACCTAACTCCCAACAGCTGGGAATGTGACCATGTTTGGAGATGGGGCCTATAAAGAGGTAGTTAAGGTAAAATGAGGTCATGAGAGAGGGCCCTAATCCTGTGTGACTGGTGTCCTTAAAAGAAGAGGTGACTGAGACACAAACAGGCACAGAGGGAGGACCTAGACACAGGAAGAAGCTGGCCGGTTATAAGTCAAGAAGAAAGGCCTTGGAAGAAACCAACCCTGCCAGCATTTTGATCTCAGATTTCCAGGTTCCAGGAACGGGAGGAAATGAATTTCTGTAGTTTAAGTCGCCCGGTCTGTGGCACTTTGTTATGGCAGTCCGAGCAAACTGATACAAGATATTTTTTCTTGTTTTGGAAGCAATGGATATCAACGGAAACTTCTTAAAAGAGCAGAATCACATGATCAGACTGATGCTTTAGGAAAATATGTAGGGCAGGGTATGTAAGCTGGGATGGAGGTAGAGCCCAAGGCTAGGAGTCCAGGCACAGAGGGGGAGGCACCTAATTCTGCCTGTGCGAGGCTTCGAGGCTTCGCTGAGGTCACACCTATGACGAGAGGTTTGCAAAGCAGATTAAGGGTGGGCAGGTTTCGAAGGCAGAAGGCACAGCCTGTGCACAACTCAGAGGCACAAAGGAACCTCACGTGTTTAGGGTGTGATGGAGAAGAAATCAAAGGTAGCCAGTTCCTTACGAGAATTAAAAGCCAAGTGCCACGTAATTCTCATTTACATTCCTATTCTATTGTTCTCTGTAAAATGAGTCCAGGCAGGGAAGGACCGCCTTGGGCTACCACACTCTGGTTGTTAGGGACTTGCCCTCTACCCTCTCTATACCTATGGGTTTTACTGGACTTCTAGAAAGAAACCATTCAGGTCACCCAGGTTTGGGGAGTAGAGGAGCCTCTACTGATTACCTACCTCAAAACCTTTATTTCACTCTGGCATTTAGAGTCAGGAGACCAGACACTTAAACTTAAGCATAACTCGTTACCATGATCCACAGAAACTGCTTATGGAATTGTGGAAGGAGTGGCTCTTTTCTCATTAGGTGGCAGGGTTATGTCTTAAATGGGAATTAAATGGTGAGATTCATTATCCACTTACACTGAATTTCGTCATCCAGGTGGCTATTTATCGAACATTTACAACACACTATGTCACTCTATGAGTTTGGAAAGTGAAGAGAATGCTTTTTACATTTGGTTCACAGAAATCGCTATCACTGCGTTAATTCGCAGTGAACATGAAAAGGTATAGTTCCTTTCTTGGCAGAGATCTGCAGAAGGACAGTATGACAATCCAAGGGAAGAGCCATGACTCACACATGGAGGCACACCAGGTGAGGGCCTGGGGCCCTCTCATGGGTGACGGATGGTGACTGATGGTCACAGGCTAGAGGCTGGACCACGTGTTGCTGCTTCATTTACACCTGTATGGTTCCCAAGAGCTATATATAAATAAATATGTGTGAGTTTCCTGCCAATTTTTGGTGTTTCGGAGCATTTTATCTACAGGATTTGATTTAAATATTATCAGACATTTATAAATAAAAGCGATTATGTACTGGGTAAAATGTAAAATTCATCGAATGAGTTACTGCCATAGGTGACAAATGATCCTGAACTCTTGTGAATGTGAGGTGTCCAGTGCCGGGGTGGCCACCTTGCCCTGGCTTCAGCGCTAGAAGTCCCAGTCCCAGGGCTCCAAATCAGGAGATGATCTGCCCATCTAACAGCGCTGCCCAGCTCAGTGTCCTCACATCAGCTCTTAGGACTCGGCATTTGGAGCAGAGCTCCGCGTGGCACGTAGACTCCTCGGAAAGAGTGGATGGCCCAGGATTGTGACAAGTGATCAAATACTATGGCTGCATGAGTCACAAATCTGACGATGAGTAGTAGAGAACACAAGAAAGGCAGAGAATGTAGTAGGTAGAAAGAAATGCAAAAAGGCTGGAGGAGGAACTCAGAAACGTTAGGCTGACTTGAGTGCCTCCTCCAGAAATAATTATCAAGGAATGTTGTTTTTTTCTTCACTGTCCCTCTACACACCTATGTCAAGGGAAAATCCTAGTTAAAAATCCTCATGCACAGCATTTTAATCTTTCTGATATAAAAAAATGTAGTATGTCCTTTAGTGAGTTTTCCTTACCATATTTTAATGAAAAATTTCAAACATGCAGAAAGGTTGCAAGAATTTTACTGTGAACACGAACACCCATATACCTGCCACCTAGATGTACTCACTTAATCATACATCTTTCACCTTTCCGTCCATCCATCCATCTTGTTTTTGCTGATGCATTTACAAATAAGTTGCTGAATTCCTTACCCCTAAACCCTTAAGCATGCATATTCTTAGCTTGAGTTTGGCTTTTTGTTGTTGTTCCTGAGATAAAATTTGCACTCAATGAAATGCACAGATCTTAAGTCTGTTCTCCCATGAGTTTTGACAAACGCACACGCCTGTGCAACCCAAACCCTACTGAGAGGCAGAGCAAGCCCTGGCACCAGGAAATTCCCTTCAGGCCTCTGATTGCAGTTGACCTCCACTGCATCCGTGCCACCATGCCAGCACTGCTCTGATTTTTTCCCACTACGGATTGGTTTAGTCGGTTCTAGAGCCTCATATAAATGGAGTCATAGCCTATATATTCTTTCCTGTCTGGCTTCCTCTGCTGAGCAGAATGTCTGTGAGATTCATCCATGTTAGTGTATCAGGAGTATTTCTGCTTGGCACTCCAATGCATGGCATATCACAGTTGGCTTATTCCTTCTTCCAGTGACAGACAGACACCTGGTCTGCTTCTAGCTTTTGAAACTCTCTCACACACACACACACACACACACACACACACACACACACACACACACACAGAGTATATCTGCTATGGACATTCTCGTACATGTCTTTTTGTGGATATGCTTTCATGTCTCCTGGGTAAACACCTTGGTGTGAATCCCATGGCATTATTTTAAAAGGTTTTAGTTTTAGCACTGGGCGGTGGTAACACTAAAGCTCAGAACAGCTGATGCCTCTACTCACTCCTCTGTGCATCTTTTCTCTTTTCTTCCTCCTATTCTCTTGACTACCTTCTGCTACCCGCTTCTGTTTTCCCCAAGTCCCTCGTTCTCTCTCCTCTTGTTTCTCCTGACAGGGTATAATGTTTTATTACCATTTTTTCAGTGTCCTAAAAGTCCTAAAAGTTCTTCCAGAGAGAGGTAGCATAGTGTTGACAAAAAGGCCCAACTCTTGGGCCCCATTCAAGATGTGACCTCTTAGCAGAGCAAGTCACTCTACCTCTGGGCTCCAGGCTTCCCGATCATTTATTCAGGGGCTTGGAAGAGATGACTGTGCAGTCCCTTTTCCAGACCTGTCATTCTGTGAATCTATGCCTTCTTTTCAAAGACAGTCAGGCAGAGAGCCAAAAGAAAAGGACAGAAGACACAGATGTGAGGGTACGGATGAAAAGGGAAATAAAGAAAACTAAATAAACTTTTCTTCTGTGTACTGATGAGAAAAACAGCGGCATGTTTTCTGGGACTAGGTCAGTCCCATCCCATAGCTAGGATTCTATCCTCACTCTTGGTTTTGGGGTTAGGCACCCCACCCAGTTTAGCCTCCTTCTCTGCTGCTGTAAGTCCCCTTATGTTCTCTGCTCCCACTAATATATATTAGTTCGGAGCTCCAGGGACACTCGTTGTATACTTCATGATGGCTCTGTATGCCAGTTTATGCCATCGAACCAATGAGGAAACCAAAAGAGGTCCTTTCTTGCTCAGTAAGCATGTGCAATGTAACAGACTTTGTAGACATGGTGCACTAATTTTTTTATTATATAATCCAGAGTTAAAACACCAATATTAGAAAATTTAGGTCCAGTAAGTAAAGAGACACCATGTCAGCATGAATAGAAAATTCCTTGTGAGTACACAAGGCTGGGCATGTCAGATCTTCTTCGCACCAAACAGACCATGTGACCGAAATTTCATTGCATGGTCTCAATTCCAAAAGTTGTATCTGGCTGTTCTCATACATGCCCTCATGCTTATCAGGACACATATTCCAATTTTTGGCCCAGAAGACATGGTCCCTGGGCACACTGATTGATAACATTTTCAGAGTGTGCTGTCTTGAAAATTTTCCACCCCACGATAATCAGCATATAATTAGTATATATGCCATTTAAAAAAGGAAAAGCTTTAGCCTTCAGTACTGGATTTACAGAAAGGTTAAATAAAGGGAAAAACTACTAAAATAAGAGGGATGTAAACATTAAAAAAAAAGAGTGCAGAATTAAAGAGGGGAGAAAGATGGGACAATAGGGAATAGAAGATAAAGAAATGGGATCTGTGTGAAGAAAAGAGAAAGCCCCTTAAAAGACAACATTTTATGTTGAAAAACAAACAAACAAAAACCTCTGGACTAATCCCATTCAAAATTGCTTTGCCCCAAACCAGACTGCTTGAGTAAAACTCAAGTCTTGGGCCACGGCGCCCCCTGGCACACCTAACTGCAACCGCAGGGGATCTCCAGATCGCTAATGTATTTTGATGTTCTCTAAATGTACTCGTATTTCACAACAAACACAAATTAATTACAGTTCGAAAGGAGCAGAGGCTAGGCTTTCAATTCCGAGCTCTAAGCAATCATATTAGTGATTATTTTCCTGTTTCTAATACACCAATTAAGCTCACGGAATTCCAGCTAATTAAGTTACTTAACCCAAAGATAAGGGAATCATGACATACTCTAAAGAGGGCACGAGTTCTAGCTTTTAAGTAATAATCTGAGGTTGGGGCTGTGCACTTTCCTGTGACATGCCAGTAGATTGAATCTCAAGAGTCACTGACAGGAAAAGAAAAAGGCACTTAGATCATTTTAACGTTGTCAGATACTGGGTTATGAGCTTCGTGACCCTGAGACCCAGCGGCAGGTGCCTGTGGAAACTGGATCACACACACACACTTTGCAAAGAGGCTCAGCCACAGCAGACAGTTATGGTCTACCCTTATCACCGTCATCTAAGACCGCCTTCCAGTGAGAGAGGAAGAACTCCACACTCCAGATAGATTGGGGAACCCCTTGATGTTTAACCCCTAAGAAGAAAGGCTTCAGAAGATGGAGCAAGCAAACCAAGATTCCCATTTTGTAACTGAAGAAATGATAAGGTTTGACATAAGGAGGAAGATCAAATAAATGAGGTCAGGATCAAAACCCTCAGAGCCAGGATTTGGGTCTGAGGAGAGGAAGGGGAATCGGGCAGAGCAGCTTGTGAGAACCCAAGGCTTGGTGGGCTGGGGTGGAAAGGTGGATTGAGAGAATCTTACAAAGCTCGAAACATCTGCCCATGTGGCCTTTCAACTCAAGCTTGGGTGCAGAGATAACCACTTCCCCTACTGTACTCTACTTTAGCCCACTTCCTTGCTAAACCCCGAGAATGTCTATGCAGACAGCTAGCTGACAAAGTGCTCTTTTAATTCATTAAATGAAAGAGAAGTTTTCAGTTTTTAAAAGACTGACAGCTACAAGCCTGTCACATTTTTGGCATGGGCTGGCCCCTGAGAAAAGATGGCTACCTGTGTAGGGCAGTATCCTGCAGCTGAAGTTCCCAGTGAGGGACAATGTAAGCCTGCAGCAGTGGCCTTTCTAGCAGTTGGAGAGCAGGTACATCGGCTCGAAGGAGGGAAAGTGAGTAAGTGCCACAGAATCCATTACAGTCCCTCCCTTGAGCTGTTCGGCTCCATTTACTTCTGATAGCAAGTTTGTCCTGTCCGGGAATAGCTCCTCCAGAATTCTGGCTGGCCTGGTTTTCTGTAGAATTAAGAAGACTTAGGATGAACTGTAGCCCTTGATGTTGCAGTTGATCTCAAGGCTGTAACGGATACTCATCATTCCCCCTCTTCTGCTACCCATTCTAGATCTCTCTCTTCCTGGGCTAGGGCTGCTGCCAATCCTGTGGCTTGTCTAGTTAAGTATTCTGACCCTCATCCCTGAAGGGTGTACACCTTGGGTGACCCTGCTCTTCTTAGGCCTGAGTCTACTCTTCTTGTCTATTTACCTTTTAAGCTTGGCATGGAGCACTAAGAGATGTCCCAGTGGATCACCTGAGTGTCAAACACAGGAGATATGTGTAGCAGCAAACTGACCTCCCGCCCTCCCTCCTGATGATCAGAGGCAATTTTCTCTGCCAATATACCTTTTTCCTTGTCTGCTAGTCTCTTGGCACAAGGATTCTAAAGTGACTGGGCAGCAGCCACGGCTTAAAGTTCAATGAGATTCTTACTGTGTTTGTAGGTACTAGTGGTACCTACCTACTGTGGGAACAAGGACTTCAAGCTTTATGATGCTTAGAGTTGTAGTCCAGGCAGTCCAAATTTCCGAGGTGGATGGCTGGTGGCAATGGTTAAGTGAGGCCACTCCTACTTCCGCCCCTGGGTTCCCAGAACCATGTATTCTACCCAGCAAGAACATATAATGGGCGTTGATGTAGAACGGGAAGATGGTGCACCCTTACAGGTATCACCTGCAAGCTGGGGCTCCAGCCACATCTTTAAGAGGCCAGCCCACTGCTCTAGGCCAGTGTCTTCTTGGTGCTGTGTCGGTGGATCTCAAGGTCACGTGTAACAATAATGTTATACTTCTTCTGCTATAAAGTGGGTTCCTTGGTTCCACTTTGAGAGATTTTTCAGTTGGTAAAACCATCTAAATCTTGAATAGCAGTGGTGCCGAGACAGTAGGGCTAGAAAGGAATATTCGTGCTGGGATTCATGTCACCCCTGGAGAGATGAATTTGTCTTCCCCAGGATAGAAAAGGTCCAGTGTAGTCAACTGGCTACCAAATGGTCTCCTCGAAGGACAGCGCCACTTTGGGGCTGGCAGTTTGAACATCCAGCAGTGGCAATAGCTAAATCAGCCTTAGCGAGTGGGGCCCAACATATGCAGCACAGGTTTCCTGTCAGATACAGGTTGTCACAGCGGCACAACCAAATGGAGGGCACGATGTGAGATTCATCCAGGTTGTTGGGTGTATCAGTAGTTGGTCCCTTTTTATTGTTTATTGTTCCTGTTTATTGTGGTCCAGCCTATGTCTGTATCCTTGTTTACCTGTTCATCTGTTGGTGGACATTTAGGTTGTTTTCATGTTTTTGGTTATGAGAGACATTTGGGTACAAGTCTTGTGGGGATGAGCCCCGGGAATCTATAATTTTTAATGAATGACCCTGGGTGAGTCTCAGGCATACTCAGGTTTGATTGTTCGGCTGTTGGAATGAATCCCGACTTTTGCTGAGGTAGCTGAAGGAGGGGTCTGACTCGGTAGCCATATTCTGATGTGGGCCTGGTCCCCAATTTAACTGACTTCCAGTTTGTCACTGAGACTGGATGTCTGCCCTGAAACCAGAATGTGGGAAGTAGGGACTGGATGTGACTCTGGGTTTCCTGGTGATCAAGCTGAAAAGCAGTTACATTCTGGTATAGAATTCTCATTGTTCTGAAAGGGAAAATCAAAAACAAAACATACCAGTATCTCGGGACAAGCAAAGCAGGTCCCAGCCTTTAATGCTTAAGGAGTTTTCTCCTTGACAGATGTGGTGGAGAAGTCCTCAAGGACATCCCACAGCGTTTAAGTCAGCCAGCCCCAACCTGCAACTTAAATTCCTTTTACTAGTTGGGTGATCGATCTCCAGCAAGTTGTTTATCCTGAACACTAACCATCTATTTTTTATTAAAAATTTTGTAAGTCATCAGTTTCTACTGTAAATAGTCACAACTCTCCTTGTGGGATGTCTTCATAATTGGTAAATTACAGAGGGTTACTATAAAAAAAAATGTATCCAAAACATGGTGGTGTGATTTTTATTGCTATGCTAAGGCATTGCCTAAAAAGCCGACGTAAGGATCATCTACTTTTAGCAAATGTAACTTTATTTAACTCACTATTTAATAATGAATGGAGCCAAGGCAGCTTACAACAAAAGTCAGAAGTTAACACATAAGAAACTCAAAAGATAAAAATCGCTGTTGCCCAAGAGTGATGCAAATGATTTTTGCTCACTTGAGAAAATAAACCCTAAAGATGACAGTGCATTGTCCTATAGGATATTAAGATTTTTAGCTAACTTAATTTTATTCTAGTCTTTTCTCTCACAGACTATATGGACAGTCATCTCTGTGTTTGCCTTGCAACCTAGCATCCTGTTGGTGCCCTCACAAATGAGCTAAATAAAACTTGAATGTGTGCTCTCTTTGTACGTTTTTTAGCGTCTTGAGAATGGTACTTTTGACAGTAAACCCAAAACTCAAGTAAAGAGAGACGGTGTCCTCCTGCCAGTTCTCCTGCATCACTTCTTCAGCCTTCAGCTTGGGTTTCATCTCCTCTGGAAATCTTCCACCATCCTTCTATCTTACCTTGAAACGCCGTAATTTCCCCTTGCCCTGCTGTCATCACACTGGAACGAAACTGCTTATTTACGTGTCTACCTCTTTTTCTCTGACTTCCTTGGGAGCACAGACTATATTTTGGTTAAATCTACCCTCCTGCCACCAACCCCTCCCCGCAGTGCCCCCTCCCACCCCGGCCCCAGTTTTTTAGCACAGTGCCTGGCTGTAGGTAATCAAAACCTATCTTGAATGAATTACAGGATGAGTACTATGTTGGTTTTTGTATTCCAAGGGGGCTACGGTTTAGTTATATGTAATTTACTGTCTAACGACAGTGATGCCAGTCTTGTGCTTATGTATTACTTGTAGATCTTCCTCTTGGGCGTTGTGGTGGTAGTGGTGCACGCTTGTGCATAACCAAGTCTCCGTCTTAGAGTCACTTCTTTTGGCTCCTTCCCTAATGTACTCAGAGCATGGCTCTTTTAAGACCGGTAGCAGCCTGCTCGAAGAGAAAGAGGTCCCAGTGCTAACCAGTGTCTGTGCAGACCTCACCACAGCTACTTCGCATGTTTCTTGGTCTCCTTTAACTTGCCTATTCATTTGTCCCTGTCTGATTTGTTCTTAGATTGGTCCCAAGACTCTGGTTTTGGCTTGTCCTGGTTTGAACTTTGGCGTCTCTGGCTGTTGACTTGATTTCTAACCTCTATCCATCCCCAAATTCTGCTTTTCTACTCTGTACCAGGTGCTGGCACCTCCAAAGACCTGACCTCAGCTCAACTTACTTTTGGCCTTGTTTTTCCTGCCTGACACTGGCAACTGGAAGGAACCTTGACCTTCTAGAAGAGGAGAGGTGATGCTGAGTGTGGTTCACCTGAAATAAAGCTCGTATTATGGGAGGGAACAAACAGGTACCCAGTGTTTCAGAAGGGAGCATTTAAACTTAGCCTAGGAGTTGTTTTCATACCTTTCTTATGTTTCCTCTTTTGTTATGAAATATGTTTTGCCAACATGCAAAGAAATGGAATATTCCAGAAGAAAAAAATAAAATCCTGGTCGCCTGTCAGTAATTAAAGTAAAACTCTGCTATATTTTTAGTTTTTTTCCAACTTCCTGCACAAAAGAGGGGAAAACTTCACAGTCTGGAAAAAATTTTGACCTCGCCTGTTCAGCTGGTACTGCTGAACTACATTCTGTCAACTCTGTATGTTCTCTCCATATATTACTGCGTAATATTGTAACAAATACTGTTTAAAAATATTTTCGGAAATTACAGCAACTCTGGCTTTAAATGACTGGAAAATGGCTACTTTTAAACTGTTAAAGCTAATTTCTAGCTTTATTAATATAGTATTTAGCACATTTGTTCCTTAAAAAAAACCCTCTAGAAAATGCATTTTGCAAATAAAATCAGCTAACTGCACAGGAAAGCTTCTTCATTCTGATTTACAACTTTTTAAAATGGCTGTTTTTAAATTCCAAGGTTTTTTGTTTTTTTTTTTTTCCTCCATCTCCAGGTACTTAGTCGCTGTAATCTCACTGGATCTGACCAGGTGAAGAACGCTCAGATTCTGAGTACATGCGACACCGTCATACCCTGTTGATCGTGAATGGGCTGTGTGTGTTTGTGGCATACACCGTGCTGATGGCAGCAGTGCTGGCAAGAAGCGGTTGGCCTGGCCCACACAACCACAAGAAAGACCAGATTTCAGACAGGCAGTTTTACAGTTTCCCAGTGGTTATTTTTCTAACTTCCAGCCACCATCTTTCTTTAGCATTGAGCAAAAGAGACAAAAGGTCATTCTTAAAATGCTCTGAATATCAAGGTCACTCAGTGTTAGTTATCTTTAATCTGATGTGGACTGATTTACCTTTGCATGCTGAACCACAATATCTATGTTTAAAAAAATTTTTTAATTGCATACTAAAAAAATACTATTTAGGGAGATGAAGACTGTTAAAAATGTGTTGTCTTTTTTTCTCCATTGCTATAAAGATTGCGATGACCAACTTTTACAAAAAGCCTTTAAAATGTTTTTCATTCTAGCCTCAGGCAGTTTTGACATTTTCCTAAAACCTAGATAGGTAGCACACTTGCTGTAAATATTTTGTTTTATGGAGTTTTTATTTAAAAATTCTGCATTGCATTTACTAGAATAAAAAGGGATCTGTTTGGAGAGAGTGTTTCGGTCTTCTTTTCATTGATTTTATTTCTCTCCCGTGTGGCTGTATTTTCACTGCTACACCATCTGTCAATAAACCAACAGCTCCACAAGAGCAGTACAAACCAGACAGGTCTGTGTTGCCACAGGAGCAAGTCTGCTTGTTAAGAGACACTGGTTTTGGAGACATAGCCTCTCAATGCAGATAACCCTCAGGCTTTTAAAAGGAATGTATTTAAAAAATCTGCTGACCCATATGCAGTGCCAGAGTTACAAAATTATGTTGAGGCCTAACTCTCAGAACCTTTCTCTTGAGTCTTTCCAAGAATTTATTTACTTTATTATTTTAAATATAGCCTTCCTATTGTTAGTAGTAATGTACTACACACTTAAAAAATTGTTAAGAGGGTAGATCTCCTTAAACGTTCTTATCACTATAAAGGAAAAAAAAGGTCTTCTAAATTTTTTAAATTAAATATTGAATATATTCTGAATATTTTATGACAAACAATATTAGAATAAATAAACTTATTCCTAATTATTTAACACTAATGTGAGAATATTCATAAAATAAATTCCTAGAAGTAAAACTGCTAGAACGAAATGTACATGCATCTATAATTTTGATAGAGACCACAAAATTACCCTCCATAGGGATTTTACCAATTTACACTTCCACCAACAATGTACAAGAAGGTCTGTCTCCTGATGGCCTTAGCATCAGACAGAGTGTTTTACCAAACTCTGATACTGACCAAGCTGATAAGTGAAGATGATGTTTCAGTGTAGTTCTAACTGGCCTTTGTATTGTATGAGGGAGGCTGAATATGTTTATGTTTTGAAGCCATTTGCATTTCATTTTTGTAAAATGTTCATTCCTATACTTTGCCAATTCTTTTACCGAGTTGGTTTTTAAAAAATTATTTTGTAGCAGTTCTATATATATTCGTGAGCTTAGCCCTTGGTCTGTGATATGGCAGAAATTTTTTTCCCTCAATTTCTTATGTTTTGACTTTACTTATTTTTTAAGCTAAAATGTTTTATTTTCATAAAGATAAACAGATATTTTATGATGTCTGGATTATATGTCTTAGTTAGGCCTTCCCCACTCCGAAGGAAAATGCTAAGTTTTCTTCTACTACTTTTATGACTTCTTTTTCTCTCTCTCTACGTCCGTCTCTCCCTTCTTTTCCTTCCATCTTGCCTTTCTTCCTGCTTTCTCTCTCTTTCTTTCTACTTTTGAAATTTTGATCTTTTTAGGGTGAGGATTTAATTTTCTAAGAACTGTATACCTGACATCCTTAATATTTAACCCAATAGTTAAATGTCTTTGTTCTAGTTCTCTTTGTGGGGCTTGAGTAAGCTTCAGGAATATGCTACCAAACAGGGTTGCAGGACCGAGTTAAATCCAGACCGGGTGGCTAGCCAAGCTGAGAACTGAAATCACAGGAGTGAAGCTTTATGATCATTACTAGGGAAATAACAGAGAGCATTAGGTCTTATTGTCATGGTAAGGACAAAAATGGGAAATGCAGCAGAAAGTGAAGCAGTTGCAAAGATGTAAGCAAGATCAGGTGCAAGATAAAGTCAAGGAGAGTGACTCAGAATGGTCTGTGGATGCCAACTTTGTTCGAAAGCCTAGTGCACATCATAAGCACGCAGGATGGCTTCAATGAGCCTGCAAAGCCTGGACAGCGTGTTAACACCATGTCGTGAAGACTGAAGAGAGGTTGGATACACACCAGCCCCAAGGAAACACCAACTGCCATGGCCAGTGGCTCCCGTAATTTCAGGAATATGCGTGTGATTCCTGGGAGTGGCTGAAATCCGGCAGGCAGAAACCTGACAGTTCAAGAGGTGCTGCGGGTCCTTGGCTGTTGTTGACTGAGAGTCGGGAGCCAGGACAAATTTGGATAAGGCAAGACCAGAAGTCAGCAGCACACTGAATGAGCACCGAGCAGACTGGACCACGGCCTGCACAATGATGGTGAGAACGTGGGCAAGGAGTCTGGGCAGTGCCAAACAGAAAGCTAAACCCATGCCCAAGTTATTCCAGACACGAAGCTCCGACTGACGAGCTCTCCTAGAGCAGAAGCCAATTACACGGCGCTGGCAGCAGTGGGGGGATTCAAGGGACACAGCAAGGAGATGGGTGCTTGAGCAGAATGGGCAGTGCAAGGGGCAGCTGGTGACCCCACCCCTCCTGCCGAAAAAAATTATTTACTGAGATAACAGTCATATTACTAATTAACCCTTTTAAGTGAACAATTCAGCAGCATTTAGTACGTTTACAATGTTGTACAACCTCTATCTAGTTTCAAAACATTTTCATGACCCCCCAAAGGAAACCCTGTACTCATTAGGCAACTGCTCCTCACTCCTGCCTCCCCAGCCCCTGGCAGCCCTCAGTCTGTGTCTGTCCCTATGGATGTGCCTTGTCTGTGCATTTCATGCAAATGGAATCATACGACATGGGGCCTTTTGAGACTGGCTTTTTTCACTTGGTATGTTTTCGAGGTTCTCTCACCTTGTAGCACGCATCAGCACTTTGTTCCTTTTTATGGCTGAGTAATATTCCACGGCATGGACTGACCTCACTTTATCATTCACCCACTAATGGACATTTGAGCTGTTTCACCTTTTGGCTATTGTGAATCGTGCTGCTATGAACATGCATGGATGTGTGTTTGGGTCCTTGCTTTCAATTCTTTTGGGTAAGTACCTTGCATTGGGACTGTTGGGTCCTATGGCAATTCTATGCATTTACTTATTTTTCAATGCTTATTTACTTTTTCTTTTTCATCAAATTAGTACATATGTCAAGAATTCAAATAGAACAAAAGAGGAGACAGGAAGTGTCTTTCCCACTCTGACCCACAGCTTTCTGTGCGTCCACCCACACATTTTCTAAATGCATGCAAATTATATCTTCTTCCCTGTTTTGCATAAATGGGAGCAACGGTATTCTCCACTTGGGGATGCTGTGTAGCTGGTGCTGAGTCAGTCTTAGCCCCATCCCTCTCCTCATGGCTTCTCAGTCTGGGCCTGCTGATGCTTGCTTTGCATGTCTGCACATCCCTGCCCTGAATGCCAGCTCTGACGGTCTCCACTCTGCCCTCTGGGTGTGTAGCAGCAGGTTGAGAGTATGCAATTATGCTGTGGAATGCCAGAACACAGGAAGCACTATACTCACTTATGCCACTAAACCCTAGTGTTTGACCTACTTTGGAGTTGAAGAGCTACCCAGTAAGTGAGAAAGGTCATTTCTTTCCCCAAGAAATCTCAGAGTTTATCAAAATATCTATTGAGTCGTTAACTCTCTAAGGGCAGGATTATGTTTTATTAGTGATGTGATCTCCACATCTCCTGGAAAAAACCTTGAAACAACAGGTGATCAGCACCTGTCTGTTGTATGACTGAAATGAGTTTTACTTTGAACAGAAAAAAACTTCTCGAGGACACATGTAGATTTAAGATATAAAGGTTGATAAATAAAGGTCCACACTGCTAACGCTGATGAGCGACAGCAAGAGAGCTCAGGTGTGGAACACTGAGAGGTACAACTAAAGTTCCCAGGTCGGCAGTCAGGGCATCTTCAGCACAAAAATGGTGAAAGTCAGATGTTACAAGGTGATGTGAATTGGGCGGGAGAAACCAGCAGGCCACAGTATGCCTGTTTCAAAAACGAATTCCCTTGCTGCTGAAAACTGGCCCTGTGCCCTGATTTCCCTCTGCAGGTAAGGGTATCGACACCCTCATAGTGTGAGGAACCAGGAATCTTGGAGACACCCTCGATCATTCTGCCTCCACTCCATATCCAGTCAGTTACCAAGTCACTCCTGGCATGTTATCTTTGATGTCTTTCAACTTGCCTATTCCTCCTTCATGGTCGTCCCAGTCCTGTTTTATGATGTCATTTTTTCCTTTTTCTTTTGACTGTGAATGCATTTCTAGGAAAGTCTCTTCCTGCCTCTGGTTTTGCTTTACTCCAGCTTCCTCCAAACACTCTAGTAAACCTAAACCCGCAACCTTAAACTATTCTGCGCTCTTCATCACAGATGGATGGTTGCATAGCATGTTTTAGTAACGACTTAACTCAGATATACTAGACAGTTCAAATAACATGCAGGTGAATTATAGTGCGATTCAGGTGTAAAACTGGGGACATACCTAGCAGACAATGGTTAGGGAAACACTGTGGGACCTTCCTGTCATTTACTGCCTGGGTCTTCACCATTTTGTGGTCCTCCTCTAGGCCCCACGCTGACTCCTGTGGGAGCACATGTAACGAGGACTCATAACTGGAGAGAATTCTCAGTTTCTCTGCTACTGTTCAAAGCCAGCCTTCAGAATGCCATGTTTTTACCAACTGCTACTCCTGTAACTCCAACTATTACCTTTTGTTCTCACAGGAGGAGAGTCCACAACCCACCAACACTTGGAGGTGTGACTCTTTAATTCTGCAAAATTCTTTCCACTGCTGCCAGCTCTAAGAACACCTGAAGCCTTGGCAGGGCTCTGGAGCTTACCTACTTCCTGTCCACTTACCTACGAGTGGGTTACAAGGACTTAGGGCATCTCAGACTGATTTACCTTTCCCCCCAAAATATCAACAGCACAGTTAAAACACTCTCTCTACCTCTCCCATCAGGATCAGACATCAGTTTCACCTACTTCATTTAAGTGTTTATTAATGTTCAATCTAATTGATTTATGACTTTAGAATTTCCTATGGAAGTCTCCATTCATCTCAAAGATTTAGTGTGATACAGGCAATGGTAATTTTAGAGCAGCCTCTTTGCTTTACTGCCCCCAAAAGTGTTTTAAAACTTCAGGTTAAGGTAGATGCTAAGAATGCTCAAGTTGATTATTTTTTTGAAGTGAGAGTTCCACAGAGATGCTCTAGGTGAAGGCTCTAATTTTGTGGAGGCGGCTATATGTGCTGAGGGATTTCCCCAGAGTCACGTGACTACTGAGGCCCTGGCTTTCTGCAGTGTCCTCTTTCTAGAGCACAGACCTAGCCTGGGAGTGGCATCAGCATCACGAAGCTTAGATACAGGATCCCCACTACTGAGTTCCTCTTTTGTTAAAGTTGCCATGAGTTCTGTAATAATATCAGTTACCATGAATACAATGAGGAAGAGGGGCGAGATGTTAATAGGATGCTCTGGGAGGCTGGTAAAAGGTGTTTTCTTTTATCCTAACATAAAAAAAAAAAACAAAAAACACTCCAGCAAAAAAGCTTGTGATCAGTTGTTTCATGTTGGATAGTCAGAGAATTATAAAATGGCAGCATTCTAGAAAGAGGTCAGCCATCTAAGTCTTTGACTTGGGGCAAGTTTCATGGGTCTCTGAGGGGTTTCTTAAGCTTGTAGGTTCTAATGTCCTTCAGAATTTATGTTTAGGCATGAATTCTTTTGTTTTTACTTTCACTATGGTGACATTGGTTAACAAAATCCAGTAAGTTTCAGGTGTACAATTCAACAGTGAGGCGCGCGCGCGCACACACACACACACACACACACACACACTGCACTGTGTGTTCACCACCCATCGTACGCATGAATTCTAAGAGACACTTAGAAGAGCGAGATAACTGGAGGACAGAGTACAGTATGTTCACAGAAATGTGCAGCTGTTGCCATGAACAATTTTTGAACTTTTTCATCACCCCCAAAAGAAAGTCTGCACTCCCCATTTCCTACCAAGCTTCCCTGGGCAACCACTAATCTACTTTCTCTATGGATTTTTCTGCTCTGGACATTTCATATAAAGGGAATCATACCATATTCAGTTCTTTTGTGACTGAATCCTCCCACTTAGCATGATGGTTTCAAGGTTCACCCCTGTTGCACCACGCACCAGCACTCCATTCCTTTCCTGGCCAGTAATGGTCCATCATATGAACATACCATATTTTGTTTATCCATTCATTGGCTGGTGGACACTAATGTTGTTTCCACTTTTGGGCTCTTATGAATGATGCTCTGAATAGTTGTGGAAACACATATTTTCATTTCTCTTGAGTATATATACAAGACGTGGAATTGCTGGGTCATATGGTAACTCTGATGCTGGCACCATCCTACGTTCCCACCAACAGTGGAGAACGAGGGTTCCAATTTCTCCACATCCTTGCCAACACTCATCATCTATCTTCTTTATTACCACCATCCTAGTGGGTATGAAGTGGTACCTCACTGTAGCTTTGATTTGTATATCTCAAAGACTAAAGGGGTTGAGTATCTCTATATGTACTCATTAGCCGCCTGTATATATCTTTTGAAAAATATCTATTCATATACTTCACCCATTTTTAAATTGGGTTATTTATCTTTTCTTATTGCTTTAAGAATTCTTTATGAATTCTGGATACAAGTCCCTTACCAGATATATGATTTGCAAATTATTTCCTCCCATCCTCTGAGGGTTGTCCTTTCACTTTCTTGATAATGCTCTGCAGCCCAAAGACTTAATTTTTCTGAAGTTCAATTTTGATCCATATTGGTGCGATTCCAATATGTTGAAAGGTATATCTAGTTCCTTGTAGTAAGGTGAAAGAGTTACAACGTATAAGTCTGATGGGAAGTTTATTATTAATGGGACACTTTGATGATGAGGAAATAAGACATTTAGAATCAAGCAATAAAAAACAGCATGCAAAGGAGACTGAAAAAAAAATCACTGGCTAAGTTCAGCTGACTGTGAAGGGCTCTATGTCAGTCACAGTCCAGCAGGAAGCAGATGGGATCATAAGAAGGAGTAACTGGGAGGGAGCTTAAGGAAGGGACTTTTATACAAAGGTGCTGACGGTATTAAGGGAAGCCAACAAATGATGATGAAGCACCCTAGGAAGCTGCTATCACAACCTGCCGAACAGGGAGGGAGCAAGTATCAGAAATTAATGAGAGGGAAGGGCTGACCAAGGGAAGCTGTGATTCTCAGCTAAAGTATGTGGCCACTGCCAAGCTAAAGCAAGGCAAAGAGGGAGCTGGATGGATGGCACCTTCAACTCTAGTCTCCTGCCTGGGCCTTCAGCTGAGCCCAACTAAAAGCCAGAAGCAAGAGGACCTGGGTGGTACAGCCATAAAAGCCAGCCCACGGGGCCAGAGAACAGGATGGAGAAGAAGTGAGGATGGAGGCCACTTTCTTACATCATATAAAAAAAACAAACTCAAAATGGATTAAAGACTTAAATGTAAGATCTAAAAGAAGGTGGATGCAGGTATGATGGGCAAGGAAGTGGACAACACCAATCTAAAGCCAGATTGCTGGTAAAGGTGGCAAGCTTCAAACTGGGCAGATGTTCAGGACGTGTCATTATCTGTAGATTTTCAGAAATACCTGGGAAGGAAAACCTAGTAAAAAGCCCAAGGTATTGTAATAGTTTGGGCACACAGAGCTAGTGTTATCACGTTTCCATTGTATGTATCTAGGCAGTGAGGTCAGGTAACATTTGGATTATGCAGCTAAGTGTTTTTTATTTTGCCAGGGATGAACAGTGTTGGCTGGGGGGAGAAGGGTAAATAAAAGTCCCAAATTTCCTCAAGAACTTTTAAATTGGAGATGGGTCCAATCTATGGGAACAATCTATGGATTCAGACTACCCAGGAGGGTTAGGAAGAGGGCTGAAGTCATTTAAAAGACTTTGAGGTGAGATCGGGTCATGTTGGAGATGGCAGTCTGGGGAACCCCATGAGACAAACGCTGGCCTGGGATGAGAGGACTCTGGAATGGACAGCAGAGGATACAGACAAAAATCAGTCTAGTCTAAGGACCGAGCAGCAACAGCTCACTCCACTGAACCCCTCTGGAAAGTCTTTCTAGAAATTGTGACCAGCCACCATCTTACAGGATCACTGGCGTGGACTTGTGAGAGGTGCATGTGGAACTGAGGGGTACAAGAGGAGTGGATGCTTCAACCATGTTCTCTTGGCCCCTTTACTCTTTTTGTGTGCTCTGGTTTCTGGTTTCTCAGGCCAGCAAGGCTGGACATGTCTGAGAATTTCCATGCCACTAGGCACAGCCCTCGACCAGTGAGTGGCTGATGGGTACTGCAGCATGAATATTCCAACTTTTTTGTAGCTAATTAGGACAGTCTTAACCAAAGTATGACCCACATGGTCGCCAGAGCGGCTGCGGGGACTGAGCCAGAGCTCTCCTCCCTGGGGCTTTGCTTGGTATTGCACCCTTACGTGACCTCGTCTGTCTATCCCTGATTTTTCTACCCTGCTACTAATTTTTTCCTAATAAATCATTTTTACATAAATTCTTGTCTCAGGGCACACTGCTGGTGAACTGAACCTAAGACATTTTCGTAGGAGTCTGAAGTATTTGAGAGAACAAGATGATTAAATTTGTAATTAGTTTAAATGTCTAAGAAAATTTAATGAATATTCTATGTAATGTAAATGTTTAAGAATGATTTGGTGAGTTAAGAGTTCATTGAAATGCTAATAAAAGAACAAATCACAGTGATTATTGTTTTTCATACAAAATTTGTTAGTTATAAATAAAATAGCAAGATTTATACATTGAGTATGAAGCTTGAAAAATAAATTAGGCTTCTAATTTGTAATTTTAATAAATTTAACATAAGGGAATCAGAATATTTTTAGGAATTCCTTTCTAAGCTGGAGAGTCCTTTTTTGGGCAGTAGTAGAAGCTCACTACCCTTTGAAGAAAATAAATGTGAACGAACGAACTCAAGGCTTACCTTCATATTGATAGATACCTGTAGCTATACTCTTCATTGTAAATGGGAGGTGTCAAATGTAGCCAGCAAAGAATGTAAACTCCTTAAGCCAATATCAAAATGTCAGCTCTGAACTAAAACTTGAAGCACTCATACATTATCCCAGATGCTCATTTACCAGACTAGACAACTAATTACAATTATACTCATCAATGCATATGAAATAAGCAGTCCCTCACAAAAATGAATCTATAAAAAGACACATCAATTATCATACATGTAGTATATCATTACACCTCCATTTTGGCAATCATCTGAGGTAACTACAATTTTAAGATCTGAAATTTCACCTTGAAACTAAAAGGTGGGATAAATACAGACTAACTGGATATATTTTCAGCGGTGTCTGTTTTTCTAAGTGCAGTGTTCATTCTTGCTAAAGAAAATGAGGACAGAATCCTAAAATAAAATGAGGTGGTATTTATTTCTTTACAATGACAGGTAGTGAAAATTTTACCTGCATTTTCCTATCTGTCTGAAATAGAATAAAACACTTATGCTGTAAGAGACATGCATTCTGTTGACAAGAACTTGGGGCTTAAATGCTAACCGTTGGTAAAGGGGTTTCGCTGTCTGATCATGACAGTCCTCTCATTAAGTTTAAGGAAGAACTATTCCCTATTTATTCAGATCTTTGATTTTATAACTAAGTCAGAGGGATGGAGGTGGGATATGAACATTTTTATAGGTCCCTCTTTCTCTGAAGAGGAAAAGGTGAATGAAATACAGTGGAGAAACACTGAAAATATGAGTATTCCTCTGCTTAGATTCAGTAATATAAAACCTATTAAAGAAATGCAAACATTCACATTTGTTCCTCAGTACATCCATTTTGAAGCAAGATCTGAAGCTTTTTTATTTTTATATGAAACCATATATACTATATCTGTCAAAAATTTTTTTCTGAACAAGTGTTAGCAAGGATGTGGAAAAAAGGGAACCCTTGTGCTCTGTTTGTGGGATTGCAAACCGGTGCAGCTATTTGCAATAGCTAAGATATGGAATCAACTTAAGTGTCCATCAATAGACAAATGGATAAAGAAGATGTAATACATAGAGACAACGGAATATTACTTAGCCACAAAAGAGTGCAATCTTGCCACTTGTGACAACATGGATGGACCATGAGGATAAAGCTAAGCAAAATAAGTCAGACAAAGACAAATGCCATAAAATTTCACTTATATATGGAACCTGAAAAATAAAATAAACGAAAAATAAAATAAGCAAAACAGAAACTGACTCATAGATACAGAAAACATTTTGATGATTGCCAGGTGGGTTGAAATGATGGGTGAAAAAGGTAAAAAGGATTAAGATGTACAAACTATCAGCTGTAAAAACAGTCATGAAGATGTAAAGTACAGCCTAGAGAATAGTCAATGATATTGTAATAACTGTGTATGGTGTCAGATGGCTGTCAGACTTATTGGGGTGATCACTTCGTAAGTTATATAAATGTCTAATCACTATGTTGTTCATCTGAAACTCATTATCATATTGAGTGTCAACTTAAGTGAACAAAATTTTTAAATTAAAATTTTATTAAAAATTTAAAAAGCTGAATTTATGTGAAGAAAAATTCGTAGAACTCAAAGGGCTAATAAATAAATCCACAATCTTAGTTGGATATATCACCTCCCCTAGAACAACTAGAAAGAAGGTTGGCAAGGATATAAAGGAAGTAAGCAACAACATTCATCAGTAGCACCTAAATGACATTTATACAGCATTCCACCCAACAAGAGAATACACATTCATTTCAAATGCCCACAGAACATATAGATCACATCCTGAGCCACTGGCAAACCTCAACAAATTCAAAACGACTGAAATTATTCAGAATATGTTCTCCAACCGCACTGGACTCAAACTAGAAGTCAAAACATAAAGGGAAAAAGAAAAAAATCCCAAAATTTGGAAATTAAACAAGGCACTTCTAATAAACCATGGATCAAAGAGGAAGTCTGGAGGGAAATTTAACCCCTCCCACACACACACTGAACTGAATATGAAAATACAAAATGTCAAAATTTTGGGGACACAGCTACATCATTCCTGAGAGGGGAGATTGTAGCTAAATGTATACCTTATAAAAGAAGAAATGCCTCAAATCGATAACATAAGCTCCATCTTTAAGATCCTCGAAAAATAAGAGCAGAATAAACCTAAAGCATGCAAAATAGATTAAAGAATCTAAAAATATAAAATAGAATAAAGCAAATACTGAATAAACTCGATCACCCAAAGAAGGTTGGTCACAACTATTAAACTGCATTTCTGCTACCTCTGCCCAAAGGCAGTTTCTGATACTGTGGGTACTAATTTCATTACAGACACTCATTTAGTGGATAAATTTACTGAGTTTCCCCAACTTCGCTCTCCACACATGAAAAGAGAACAGATACGTGAATACCTCAGTGTCAAGTGAAAAACAGTGCCATATATATTCTTAAAACTAGCAAAAGTCTCTCTCACATCTAGAGAACCTACACACTCTCTTTCTCTGCTCTTCCCCAAAGCAGGAGATGCCTTGAACTTGAACACTTAAAGACGAGGAAGCAAAGACAAGGGGAACCTTAAATGAATATTACTAAGGGGAAGAAGGCAATCTGAAAAGGCTACACACTGTATGCTTCAACTGTACGACATTCTGGAGAAGGCAAAACAATGGACAAGAAACAGATCAGTGGTTGCTGGGGGAAGAGGGGGAGGGGTTGGCAGGGCACAGAGGATTTTTAGGGCAGTGAGACTACTCTTCATGATACTATGATGGCGGTACCTGTCATTAGTTACACATTTGTCCAAACTCAGAGAATGTACAACACCAAGAGTGAACTCTAAGGTAAAATATGGACCTTGGGTGATTATGATGTGTCAATGCAGGTTCACCCTTGATAAAAAATGTACAACTCTGGTGAGTGATGCTGATAAAGGGTGAGGCTGTGTAAGTGTGGGGCAGAGGGCACATGGGAGAAATCTTTGTACCTTCCTCTCACTTCTGTTGTAAACCTAAAACTGCTCAAAAAAATTAAGTAAAAAAAAATATTTATGTACTCGTTCAGTAATATTGAAAACATGGACCAGGTATACAAATGTAACCATAATTATGTAATCATAATGTAATCATACACATTAAGCCTTATTTTAAATGTCTCAAACACCTGTTTTCTCTTTTAGTTAAAAAAATATTCCCTATAGCATATATTATACACTAAAAATTGAATAAACATAGGTTTTACTTTACGGAAGTCTATTTTATATACTCACCATAGAAAAAAGTAAAAAAAAAAAAAAACAATTAGCGTGAGCTGGGATGAAAGAACTAAAAGCTTGGTGTGAAAAATAACATTCCACCAAGAGAAGCAAAAATATAAGAGCCTGCATGAAAGGAGAATGAAAGGAATTCAAGGGAAGTTTCCAAATTCATTTAGCAGAATTTGCAAATGCAAAACTGTGATGCCATGAGTTCATTTTCACAGACGTTTCTAAGTTCTTTTGCCTCTGGTGTTAGTCCATCTGGTCCCTGTTCTCCCAAACGTGACCTCTTTCCAGCAGACACAGGCATTCCACAGAGACATCTATTTGCCCAGTCACTTTAGGTTCACATTTTGCCTCTTACCTTTCGGCTTAACCTCACCTAGTGGTCATGAAGACGTTCTTCTCTGTTGTATTTTAAAAGCTTTATCATCCCCCCCCGCCCCGCCCGCCACATTTAGGTCTTTAATTCCTTTGGGATTGATTTTTGTGTATTCAACTGAATTTTTAAATAGGGGTCCAACTGCCCCGGTGCCATTTGTTGAAAAGTCTTTTTTCCACTCTCCACCCTTTCATATCTGTCCTTTATCAAGTCTTGGTGGGATCTGCTTCTTCCTTCTTATCTGTTTTACTAGCCTACTGGACAATATGAGTAATTTAGAACAGTTTAAATCTACATTAATTTCCTTCTTGACTTACATATTGTCATGTATTTTAATTTTTTAAACCATACCAGACATTGTTTTAGTAATTTAGTAATTACTATTCATGTATATTATAGATTTCTCTCTTTGTTCATTTCTTCCTGCATTTCAGATAATTTTGTCTTGAATTCCTTTTCCTCTGCCTTCAGTGAGAGTCTGAGGAAAGACCAATTTTGATGGTTGAGTTAGTTAGAATCTACCACTGGACATGGGAACTGCATAAGAATCCTGAATTCTAGATGATGCACTATTTCTTACTCCACCCAAGGCTCGGATGATAGTTTCTACAACTTGCACTTTAGCATGGCCCTGGGATAGCAGCCAAATGAGACAAGAGCTCGAGTTTGCTTCTTGATGTGGCTGGAGTCAGTGGTTCTGGGAACATCACATGTGTATTTCTGCTCCTCTGAGATGCATCCATCACTGACTTAACTTAAGAAGGTTCTAGAGGTGAGATTGAGTGTACAAATTCACAGATCCTAACAATGTTGATATCCAAGTTATGCTTTTATTTTGCAGAATGGTACACATATTCAATTTCCATTTTTAGTATAGAAAAAATGTTTACCAGATTTTGGTCACTCTTATTAAAGATAGAAAGAGTAAAATGCCCTAGGTTCCCAATTATGTCTGAAAAAATTTTGAAGTAAATTTTATATCATCAAAAAGGATCAGGAAACCTTCCTACCATGGTGTAGAATCAGGAGACGAAACAGCAAAAACTAAGAAGCAGCTGGAGGCCAGTTGTCAGTTAACTACCAGGAGGTAAGCTGCAAAGACTGCTGAATTAGGTCAGGATAAACAGGAGGGGCTTATTCAAGTCCTCGTCTCAGAAAGGTCATGAACAAAGTGAGTATTTGTGATTCTGTTTGTCTCACCAAGAGCCAAACCCCAGGTGTAAGGCTACGAAGCTACCTCATGGTCTCCCTGTATCATCTAACCCAGTGTTCTCTGTGACGTTTTATATCACTCAGTTCACAGAAAACCCAATGGAATACAGTATCTGAACATACAGTGCATTTGTGGAACGTGATAAGCTGAAAATATGAATGGATTTGAAATGCATTTAGAAAAAAACATGTCTGTTATAGTCACGATTTGTTGTTAAGAGCATGTTTTCACAGAGTACCAGCACTGGAAGGGACCAAAGAAATAGCAATGTATAATCATGCAATATTTGCGACCTACTTATACTAAAAATGATTTGTTGTTTATGTGTTTATTATACTTACATCATAGAAAAAATTATGTTTACCTGAAATTGAGATTTAACTGAGCTTCTGCTCAACCTGGCAACCCCACCATGGGGCTTTCCTGCAGGCGTCAGCATACTCGCTCTGTAGAAGAATTCACTGTGTGGGTTACTGTAAAAAATCTACCCTCCTGCTATTTTAGAATGTTTAAATGTATTCAGATATGAAACCATTGCAAGTTTTCTCTTAAAGAGAAATTCTGTATTCAAAACTTGGAAATAAAGCAAAAAAGGAGAGCATGTCCTTTTGATGTCATTTTGGAACATTGTTTAACAGATCTACTGCAGGATTATTTAAGTATTTAGGGCGATGTACTTGTTTGTCTTGCTATCTACTAATTAAAGGGCCAGAGTCTATGAAGATACATGTTATCTTGAGATATTAGTCTGGAAGAGATGCAAATAATTTGTCTAGTAGAAAAGATAACCAAAGGGCTGTTGCTTTATGCTTTGTAGGACATTAATCAGTTTTGTGTAACCTAGAACTCTTACTGTAACATTATTCTTTTCAAATACCTAATAACATTCACTTCCTCCAATGTTCCTTGAACCGACTTTGCCATTCTGCTGGTTCTCTTATTAGGAGTAAAATACATCCTTGACGTGTTCATTCTGTTTGTGTATGAATCACATTTGAAAATTAGCTCTGGTGCCTTTGCATAAGAAAGAGGCCTATGGATGTCCCTTGTGACACTTCCAGCATAAGCCAAGCTGCATGGAGAAGACAGCCCCGTTTGGGGAGTTGAAATTCAGTCTCCCCCTCTTGCAGAGAAATGCAGCAGATGGGGCATCAGTTGAGGACGAAGCACACATAACTGAGTGAGAATGTCTAATTGTCAAAGTCAACAGCAATGGGTGATTTAAGTCTTCTATTTTCCTATGTATTTTGAATTTATACAATGACCATATATTTACGATAAAAAATAATCAATAAAAATTTATAACTGAGGAAAGCCTTCTAGAAACTCTGTTCAAGGCTCAGATACTCAAGCTGTGAAGCACCAGTAATTAAGAGGGAGCATATAAGCTTATCTTTAAAACGGTAGGGGAAACCAGAGTGATCATGACCTGTGACTAATTACCATCGAACATCTGGAGACTTGTATGAGACTCACAATGGCCAAAGGCTATGAACTACCCGGTGGTGACTTCTAACTCTTGGAGGAAATTATGAGTTTATGGTTTGTTTTGTGGCCAACACCATTCTTCTAGTTTTGTCTATGGCCTACACTGGGAGAGAAAATAATTGGAAATGCTATGATGAAAATAATAGAGTGATTCCTCTTGTTACTATGGTGACAAGAATAAATTGAATCCATTGCTCTGAAAAACTGCACAAAAGTGTATGTTAGCATTCCACAGTGGGTGTATTTGTTAAGAATTTTAATCTGTCAGCTTCCATCAAAATGGAATAGCACAGAAATATTTTACATCTGTAGCTTTAGCTGGTTTGGCTTATTTTAAAAGAAAGCGGTGGAGAATAGTTGTTATTATATTGGGAATTTAAATAATTTTCTAAAAGAATCTTGGCAGGTACCAAACCTAAAAGCACATTACAGTTCTGTTTCCACCATCACGGAATAAATGTCATCATCAGTGCCAGCTGAGCTCTGGGTGATTTTCAGATCATTAACAATCATTAGTATGAAACAGAACTCAGATATGGTCTAGAAACCAGAAGTGGATTCCTAATTGCTTTCTGTATAAGACAGTCATGTGGGCTTCAAAGAGAGTCAGTAAACTCCAGTGCCTCAGGTTCCCCATTAAGTTTTTGGTTATGAGCATTTTATTAATGATAGTGTATACAGCGCTAAATGTTTTATGCATGTTGTCCATACTCTTCACGGCAACCCTTAAAACTTGTAGGTATTATTATTTATAGTTTGTATGTATTATTTTCTGTGGTTTAGCCAAGAAACCACTTAGTGTGAGGGTGCCCGTTAACGCCGCTAGCTTCAGGCACTGTCTGAACACACTTGGGAAATGCTGGACTGGGGGGAAAGGCAGGGTCAGATCATAGAGGACCTCCTGGGCTATGCTAAGACCTTGTGATTCCATGCAGACACCGTGGTGGGACTGCTTCGACTTGACCTGCATTTTGGAAAACTTGACCTGCACGTCGGCTGGGGGTGTGTGTGTGTGTGTGTGGAGGATTGACTGGGGTGGAAGAGATGGACGCGGGGCGTCTGTTTAAGAGGCTGTCCTATCTTCCACGAGAGAGATGATATGGGCCTGGACTTGTGTCAGAGAGAAGAGGCAAATCAGAGGAATGTTTAAGAGATCAAATCAATAGTGTTTAGTGATAGGTTATTTTCACACTGCTGTGTAATCTAGCTCAGCATTATTCTAACTTAAAACTTGATCCCATTGCCAAACTGGTTTTCTGGTTTCCTAGTTTCCTTCCTTCCTTCCTTCCTTCCTTCCTTCCTTCCTTCCTTCCTTCCTTCCTTCCCTCCCTCCATCCATCCATCCATCCATCCATCCATCCATCCATTCCTCTTTCTCTCCCTTTCTCCCTCCCTCCCTGCCACCTTCCTTCTCTTTCCCCCACCACTCCTCTCTTTCTCCTCCCATTAGTTATGAGACCATGAAATGGTGTATCTAACCACCTCAGCTTCCAGAATAGCTTTTACATATGCTGTTTCTTCTGGGATCCAGTTAGTTGGTACCCATGTCATCCTCTTGTGTTCTCTGATGACAAATGAGCATTAACTAGGCAGCCTGCTTAGATACCTTCACATGTGTTGCTTCGGAATTTAATGCTCTGATGACTTTTCCAACATGTCAGAATTGCTTCAAGTCTATGGGACGAAGGAGCAGGAAATGAAGATGCAAACATATTCTCATGCATTTAACCCAGAGTTTACTTAGTCCTGTGCTCTTTAGTTTTTATCACTACTTAAAGAATATTATTTTTATTTTCTAGAAGGAGGTGTTGTTTCATCAGCTCTATGGGAGGGTGGCTTTACTTAGTTTCTGGATATTGTCTCTCCTCTTTGTTCATTTTGTGTTAGCTTATTGGCAAAGAACACCTCTATTTAGGTGACTTAAAAAATGAAATCAGCTCTGATGTTCTTTTTCCATGTTTCCCAGGGAAGGAAGTTTAAATCAATAACTGAAATAAGTTTCTGTGGTACTCAGAAATTTCACTGACTTGAGGTTGGCCCCGTGGGAATTAGCTTCAGGGATGGAAGGCAGTTCTAGTGAAGAAATAATGAATGCATTGCCAGAAAGAGAGCTCCTCCTTTGGAGTATTAAGGACACTAATTCTTCACCTCTAGAATTTACGAATAGCTGAACCAGAGAAGAAGTATGTTATCAAACATGCCAACAGAATCAATATTGAATTTTTAATTTGGGAACCTTTCTCAGATCTGGAAAAGTTACTGAAAATTAAGTGTGAAATAAAACTAGACTACATATTTTACATATTAACCTTTTGGAGAACACAACTGAAGACTGTATTTTCATGTCTTTCTATTTCAAGTAGAGAAACATTTCAACAAAGGGACCCCTGGCCAGGCCCCCTGTTACCTGCATGTGGCAGGCTGGTGGCAGCCTCTTCAGGGAGCAAGGAGACCTGACTGTGTCTGGCCTCACTGCCTATTAGTAGAGAACCTAGAGGGAGCTTGGGGTGCCGTGCTGCTGAGTGTGACACCTGCTGGTTTTATCCAGGTGAAGCAGGAGGGCACCACGCTGTTTCTTAGATTGGCTGGGCCTTGAGAGAGCCCAGCCTGCTGCTAAAGGGCGCAGCTGAGGCCTTGCTAGGAGAGGCTATGTGTAGTCAGTCCAAGGTTATTTGCTGAGTAGATAGCTTGGGACACTGACCAGCAAGGAACAAGGGTAGTCAGCAGGCTCCTCAGGCCCCTGGACCGATGTGGCTTTGGGGACTGCTCACAGCCAGGATGCTGAGAACTATTACCGAAGAAGAAACAGCTGACACTTGCACATGATTCACAGGTTGCACTGTTAAACTAACATATTCTGAACACTATCTGGAGTCCTAAAATTCTAGAGCCTCCTATGATCTGTTCTGTCCAGTTGGGAAAGCAAGACTGGGCCTGACTACAGCATTCTCAGCTCATGAGAATTTCATATTCTGGGTTGAGTCACAAGATTTGGTTCCAGAGGGCATGAATCTCTGTAGGGTAGGTTCCTAGGAGTTCCAGAGAAGATCTTTGCAAAACATATAATAGACAAAAGGTTAGTGTCCAGAGAACATAAA
Source organism: Cynopterus sphinx (assembly GCA_030015415.1). Lineage (NCBI taxonomy): Eukaryota > Metazoa > Chordata > Mammalia > Chiroptera > Pteropodidae > Cynopterus > Cynopterus sphinx. The sequence goes on from CM057393.1 coordinate 2,748,510, forward strand.
ATATCCTATGAATTAGTAATAAAAAGGCAATAGAAGGTATACTACATACATATAGTGGAACACGATTCAACCATGAAAAAATTATCTTACTATTTGCAGCAACATGAATAGACCTAGAGGGTATTATGCTAAATGAAATAAGTCAGAGAAAGACAAATGCCATAAAATTTCACTTATATGTGGAATTTAAAAAACAAAACGAATGAACAAAAGAGAAACAAACTCATAGATACAGAGGGCTGATGGTTGCCATGGGAGGAGAGTTGGGGGGCAGGGTGAAAAGGGGGAAGGGATTAGAAAGTATAAATTGGCCGTTACAAAACAGTCATGGGGATGTAAAGTACAGATTAGGAGAGATAGGCAATAATATTATAATAATTATATATGGTATCAGGTGGGTGTAAGACTTATTGGGGGAATCATTTTTGTAAGTTATATAAATGTCTAACCACTATGGTGTGTACCTAAAACTATTATTGAATATCACTGAAATTGAAAAAATTTCTAAATGTAAAAAAAATAAACTAAATATACTGATATAAAAAAACAACAGAAAGTCAAGGAAAAAATCAATCACTAAGAAAAAGACCCCCCCAAAATGGGCAAAAGACATGAACAAGCACTTCTCAGAAAACATAAATGACCAATGAACTTACAAAAAATATTCTCCCTCATTAGCAAGGAGGGAAATGTAAAATTTAAAACTACTATGAGAAAATGTTAGACTCAAGTTAGGCAAAAGAATCTAACCAAAAATCAAGAAAATATTGCAATAGCCCAGGAAAAACGAGGACACAAAGTATGGACAGCGATCACAGAGATGGCGAGAGGCAGGTTTAGTCCAGATGTTTTTCTGAGATGGGATTGTGAGCACATGCGACGCACTGAAGACAGATGGTGAAGAAGAGGGAGGGATAAAGGTTGCCCTGAGGTCCAGCTCAGGTGCCCAGATAGATGGTTATACTGTTAACTAAAACTGAAAATGCAGAAGGATAACTGCCATTGTGGCTGCCTGTGAAAACCATGCTCATCATTTGCTTTCAGGACCTTTATGGTTGACACTGCAAGTACTGGCAAGTTCAACACCAAAACCTCAGGCCCTGGGATCTGGCAGGGATGTGGAGTTTATGTGTCCCACAGATCGCTCTTTTTTTCATGCCTCTCTGTTCAGTATCCATCTTCAGCTCAGGGTATGAAACATAGCAGGGCACACTGGCTAGAAACATAAACAAGTCTCTTTCCTGTCAAAATGCTTAATTATGGCAATACATTATGACACAATCGGCCAGCCTGGTCTGTCAGAAAGGCTCAGAAGCAAGAACAAATGTTTCAGAGTGGAGTTTCCAAGCTAATTTGTCAGAGAATTTTGAGAAGTCACCATGGGTAAAGTTTGTCAGAGACAGCAATTAAAGACTGTCTCTGGATATGTTTCAGATGAGAGAATACTTAAAAGCAGCATAAATACTGGACCATTATTAGAAGAAATGATAACAAAAGACATCATAATATTGTCTTTATGTTCCCTGTCGCAAAGAGGTAATAAATTAAAATTATGAAGAAAAGTACATGAATGATGTAAGATACCAAACTAGGAGGACGACTTCAGTTTTCTGGAAACATCACGAGAGGAATCAGTTCATTGCACTATGACCTTATGTACTATTGACAGTAATTTAAGGCTCATTTTTGTAACTGCCATTCTGCGATTTATAAATTTACTTCTGCAAAGTTATCCTGTAGATATCCAAGTTCTGCCACAACAATTTACATACCTTTGTTAAGTTTTATATGGTCATATTTTAGCTTTAACATTTATAGAGGGTCAAGATTAGAAAGAGTGCCATGAGGCATTTTCTGCACCTTCTGTAAATCTCTTGAAGATACTTTTTTTGCTTTATTTCTTTATAGAACTCACAGTCACTTCTTTTAAAGATTTAGTGCAAGAAAGATGAGAATTGTTTCCTTTTCTGAACTATAACTGATTGCATTTTCTTTTTTTGGTTTAGCAGTCAAGAAAAAAAACGACAGTAAATGTAACAATCGATCACAGTAGATATTCTATTTTCTATATCACCGTTGCCTTGAATGGCTTCCATGAAAGAGAGCCCCACAAGATACTCTGTGCCTAAATGCAACTGGGAAATGCTGGGTACCACATTTCATAATGCATGCTAATATGCTAAAAGCGCAGAGAAGTCTGTAGAAAGAGAAACCTACACTATTTTAACCCAGTCACTACCCCCACCCATTTATTTGAGCAGAGAGTCCTTCCCTGCCCTCATATGACATCTTAAAACATTTCTTGGAATTAGCATTCCAAAAATGCATGTTTTAAAAATCATGGTAAAACACACATAACATCGAACTTATCATTTTCCATTTTAAAGCGCAGAGTTCAGCAGCACTAAGTGCATTCACAGTTATGATCCTGGCCCCATCACCCATCTCTGGGATCTTTTTCATCTTCCCAAACTTCCCATTAAACAGTAACTTTCTAATTCCCTCTCCCCCAGCCTCTGGCAGCCACTGTTCTACTTCCACAGAATACACTTTTGGCACACACACATCTGACCAATGGCTATATTCGTGTTGGCCTCTTTCAATTTGGTTTTGACTTAAAATTTGTACTTTATCTTTTTATCTTTTTTACTGTTTTGCTAGCTACCTCAAACTCTCTAATTCCTCTTAAAGACAAATAGCTTATGCATTATAAGCAAATATTTTGTAATTAGAGATTCATAATGCATACTAGCATGTAAAGACACTAAAAGGCTTAGTAAGAGATTTGAAATGCAATGCCCCATAAACACCTGTATAATTTAACATTAAATTACATCATCTCATGATTCCAAGAGAACTCCAAGGTTCTGTGTTCCAGCCACACAGAAACATTTGTAGTTAATAGCAAACTTGTTCTATTGTGACCCTGATTTTGCATTTACATATAGTGTTCCCTACGCTTAGAAACTTATTCCTTCATACAAGCAGTTAAGTCCTCACTCCTTTTTTCATGTTTGTATAAAACCCTATTTAAACCTCTCTTACACCATACTTTGCATTAAAATAATAATCTGTCATATCACTGTGTCCCCACTAGACTCTGAGGCAATGAAGAACAGAGAATGTTTGAATTATCTCCCTTGTAATTTAGCAGATGATAGACACTTAATAAGTGCTTATTAAATAAAATAATCTAGCCCAATGCTGCAATAGTTTCTAGGAAATTCTCACATAGGTGCCCATTCTGTGAGTAAATACTTGCAGATATCAGAAATCCCTACTACATGAGATCACCGAATAATCTACAGATGATCCTGACTGTTCAAAAAGTTCTATGAATAATCTGACTGGAAATAAGAACCAACATTATTAAAACTAACACTTAAACACATGAAAGCTAAATTTATTTATTTTTTTTTACTATTTTGTCCACTACTGTAATTCTAGCACCTGTAAAAGTCCTTGGCACATAATAGACACTCAATAAATCATCACTGAATAAATAAATGGTATCATACTTTATATGTGCCAGGATATGTGCTGTCCTATAATTGTTATTTAGTACTTTTGTTATTTAGTGAGTGTATAAAAAGTAATTTCATTATTAAAAATGAGGAAACAAAATATTATTTCTAACTATTAAATTTTATATCTAGAAAATCTAAGACAAACAATACACAGTTCAAAATTAGAAAGTTTCATAAACTTGCTTACTACAAAATTAATGTCAAATTAATAGCTTCTTAAATTTTACTAAAAGCCAATTGATAAAGATAATACAAAAATCCTACTTACGACAGAAGGGAAACATGAAATACCTGGAAATAATCTTCATAAACATGTAGAACCTATATGAAGAAAATGACAATGGTAGTGAGATAATTGGTTAAATATTTGCAAAGGAAAAAAATTAAGTTGGCTCTGTATCTCTACCTGATACCAAAACAAATTTCATACTGATTATTAAAGAAGTTAAGTGTAGATGGCAAAACTATTAAAAACCTAAGGAAAACATGTGTAAATATTTATCAGATATTATCAGATCTGAATGAGAGGAAGAGTGTTCTAAATATATATGCTTTTCTCTCTAAAGATTTGATTACTACACATTAAAATGAAAAAGTTCTGTGAATTAAAAAGTACCATAAACAATAATACTAAAGGTAAATGAAGAACTAAGACAAACATTTCCAATATAACTGACACAGGAATTAAGTCCTGATTATATAATAAATTCACATAAGCTGGTAATAGATAAACACTCCAATAGGATAAAATATAAACATTTGAGCAGGTTACAAATAGAAGAAAAAGGGTGGTCAGTAATCTTATTAACACTTCCAACCTTATTAGTAATCAAAAGAAATTCAAGTTATGACAATAAGATACCATTCTAAGAGCTACAAATTAAAAACAAGTAACACCCAGGGGTGACGAAGATACAGTGATTTTGGACCATTCTCTACTGTGGCAGGTGTGTAACTTGGTACAGCTTTTCATTAAGGTAGTGAATGACAGGTGTTCCTAATTTTAAAAACGTGTAATCCTCTGACCCAGTATCTTTATTCCTAGTAATGTGTCTTAAGGATCTTGTCAGCAATGCTCAAAGATATTTGTCCTAGAATTATTTTTACTAATGAGAAACTAAAAATAGTCAATATAGTCCAAATGCTGAATAAACAAAAAGAAATACTTTCCAGCTCTTGTTATTTCTTACAACTGTATGTGAATCTACAATTACCTCAAAATAAAAACCTTAAAAAAAAAGTTCAAACAGATAAAATAAAAAAAAAAATAATAATGCTGTGGCTAGGTATCTCTGGAGCTAAATCTTTGTACAGTTCTTTGAGGCCTCCTTAAGATAAGCTCCCCGAAGTAGAACTTCTGGATCGAACGGTTTTCAGATTTTTGCATCCATGTTCATGAGAGACTGATCTATAATTGTCCTGTCGTCTTTTTTGTCAAGTTTTGGTATCAGAGTTGCATTGGTTTTATAAAAAGAAAAATAGAAAAGTGAGCTGAATAAGATCAATAGATTGCATCAACATTGATTTGTGATATTTACTGTTCTATAATTATAAAATAATATGCCATTGAGGAAAACCCAGTGAAGAGTATGAAAAATTTCTATTCTAACTTACAACTGTATGTGAATTATAACTGTTGCAGAACAGTTAAAAAAGTCTAATGTCTTATGATTAAAAAAAAATAAACCTCTTAACCTTCCTGGCTTTTAAGTAAACTTCTTTATTTTGATAATGGTCATTGACTGAAAAAAACAAAACAAATAACCCTACAGTAATTTAAAAAATATCTCCTTTAAAATCAGAATCAAGATAAGGATAATCAGTAGCCTTACTTTTGCTTGACATTGTACTAAAGGGCCTACCAAGACCAGTGAGACAGGAACAAGAAAGAAAATATATAAGAATCATGAAGGAAGAAACAAAACTGTCCTTATGATCAAGTGATACTATTGCATAAAATTTAAGAACATCTACAAATGTTTTGACAAAGGCAGTTAATGAGTTGTTTCACAAAAGTCTCTTTTTATCTCTTCCTTCTGCCAACTTGATTTATAACCAGCTCACGGGGGTAAGAGTTTCACTGTCACATGGCGCCATTAGGAAGAGAAAACTCATGAAACAGGAATTAGACAAAGACGTATGACCTCATTCTTCAAAGTCCCTTAGTGTCTCCCTCAAAAATTCAGTTTACTTCGTCATTCTTCTCTAAGTAAACGTGGAGTAGTATTTAAGATGCAAAATTATTTCCTGTTTAATTTTGTCGTTTTTGAACTTCAGCTATTAGAATTGTGAGGATATTCAATATGATTTTGAAATTCACATGGATGCAATTTCCACCACATTCCAGGTTGTATAAGCTTTGGCAGACTGATGTGTCTGAGCACTTGACCTCCATCAACGACATTGTTGTTTTGGGAGAACACATTTTGAATTTCAAACACTCCTCTGTCCACTTGTTGGACAGAGACACTGGTGGAGGACAGGGTCTGAGGCTTCCCAAATTTGCCTCGTCTGTGACTCTCTCTTAATTTTCATGAACAGCAAAAGTAGAGGGCTTAAGTGTTCCAATACTTCGTTCCTCAAATTTCTTCAAGTAACAGGCAATAAAGGATTCACGTAGCAGGTTTAATAGCAGCCCCCCAAAATATATGTTGAGGTCTTCACCCTGAACCTATGACTGAGAACTTATTTGGAAATAAATAGGGTCTTTATAAACGTAGTTAAGGATCTCAAGAAGAGACGATCCTGCATTACCTGGGTAAGCTTTAAATCCAATGACAAGTGTCATAAGAGTCACGAAGAGGAGACAGAGAGAGAGAGAAGTCCACGTGAAGACGAAGGTAGAGATGGAGTGATGCGGTCACAGGTGAAGAAACACCAGGAGCCATGATACTGGACGCAGGATGGGAGGGTTCTCCCCTAGACCTCGAGGAGGGAACATGGCCCTGCCAACACCTTGATTTTGATCTTCTGGTCTCCAGAACTGTGAGACAATGAATTCAGCTGCTTTAAGTCACTGTGTTTATTGCAATTTGTGATAGCTGATGTAGGAAATGAACACGACATACTCTGTGAGCTCCCCACAGAGCTCACTTGCCTTTCTTCTCTCCATGGACAAACAGAGGACGGCCCGCTCCCACGGCCTCGGCTCTGCGGTGAGCCTGGGTGGCCGCGCGGCAGGTGTTGCGCTGAGTTATGTACAGCTTGTTAGGTCCTGCTTGTTAGGTCCACTCGGAAGCATGGTAACCAAGGTTTTGAGAAGTGAGGTCGCTTGCCCAAGGACACACAGGCGATAACACAAACTATCATCCACTGAGGATCTACTGTGTGCCAGATACCGTGCTGACTTTTGCAAACATGTCCTTATTTAAATCTCCAGAAGCTTGTCCAAGGTAGGTGTCATGAGTTCAGTCCTGTAACACATTTTTATAGAGTGCCTGCCATGTGCCAGGCACTGTCACAGATGCTGGGGATACAGCACCAAACAAGACAGCTGATGCTGAAATAGACAGTAAACCACCAAGGGAGTCGAATGTTATGTTCTGGTGTTAGCAGCTACTGAGAAAAATAAACCAGGAATTTGAAAAAGGGAATGCTGGGATGGGTGTGTGGGAGGAGGTGGGGGTCACAGTTTTAACTGTTTGGTCAGAGGAGGAGGGGCAAAGACTGAGAGTGGTGAGAAAGGGGAGTGTCATGGGCAAAGGCATCCAGGCTCGCCTCTGTTTTACATGAGAAGATTCCAAGGTTCTGGGAGGTGAAGTGACTTGCAAGATCACACAGCTCTTCCTAATAACGAGACAGCTGTGTGGAAGGTGCTTTAAAGTCAGTATTTAAAGTCATTACAATAACTTTGCCAAATAATTATTATATAACATTCTCTATATTTTTATATTGTATTTCATAGATATACTTTGTAGAATATATGATTGATGTAGATGAGGACTTTACACCTTAGAGAGGTAAAGCGACCTGCCAAGCAGCAGTCAGTGGCAGAGCCACGATCCAAAACCCGTGCCTTTGCACGCACCCTGCCTATCACCGTAAATGCTCGTCTGCCGGCTGCCACTTTAGCACAAAAGACTGACACCAGCATGGGCCCCTGGGTGCCAAGGTACCCAGGTTGTCATGGAAGCATATAATCTATTTCCTTTTCTTTAGAAATCTTCTTAGGTCCTCATAATTTTATTAATTGTTAAGGGGTAGGGACTGGGAGTAGATGTGGGTTAAATTTTTCTCCTATCATTTTCTTCCCTAAAAAAGCAGTTACCTTCACAAGCACTTTCTCGATTACACATGAAACTAGTATTTGGTCTTGAGCACACTTTTAAAGAATGCTCTTGCTGATGGCGGTGGGTGATCTGTTTGTTCAATGTTTGCACCTCAGTCTGTGAGAGCCTGCCATCTAGTGGCTGAATGCTGACATGACTTTCCCCTTGAAGTTCGGCAGAGAAATTTGGAATGTTTCTCTTAGAAACAGAAAATATTGGAGATGTACGAATAAGGAAAACTTGCTTACTAAAAAGTACAAATTTAAACATGTACAGAGAACTAGGTCACAGGAGCATTAACAAGTTAAGTACCAGTTTCCTGGTGCTACTGACCCTGTAATGATTAAATTGTCTATGCTTTTCTGAAAACATCTGAATACTTGTGAGACTGAGGGTAATGAGTGTCTAGCAGGTTTCAACCACGAAAAGACCTAGTTACAGTTTGTTATAGGAATCATCTCACATCCAACAAGCAGACTTTCCCTGGTGAGAAGGGGAGGGCTAAACAGATTCTGCCTCGACCAGGGAACAGGGTCTGTGTCCGCTGCAGCCCTCAGCGGTGCGGTCAGTGGACGAATGGGTAAAAATCGGGGGGAAGAGTGCAGCCCGCTGGGGGGCAGGCTGCCTGACAGAGTGGGGCTAAGAAGTAGATGATGTGTGTGAAATTTTGTTTCCTGTGAATTTTAAAGTATAAGATTATTATTTTTTTAATGATAGGAGTTTGGATCAGATAAATCTAATGTTTCTTCCAACTCTATGTTTTTACAAATTTTAAAATAATAGCCATTTCCACTGGCCTGAAGATTTGCATAACTGTGCCCAGAAATGCTGCTGAATCACAAAACGCTCACTGGTCAGCAGCAAAAGCTAATAATAACAGAAAATATCGTTGCCACCACCAAACAACCAACCGAAATGAGAAAAAAAATCTAGAAAAAAGCTCTAACCTTCAGCATTCCTATATGCTTTGTGTCATTTTGCAAAATAAAAATTTAGGGGCTTAGTATTATTTTTATTTTGAACTCATGTGGGGGGCATTATAATGTTTTCATACTCAGGGGTGTTGATGCATAAGTTTCCCAAATAGGAAAATGTTATAGTTATTTATTAAAATGGAAAAAAAAAACCCTGATGAAATTAGACATTCCTCCCTTTTTCAGTTAGCTTTTTCTCTCTGATAATCATGCAGTTTTCCTGTATTTCTGAATCAGATGACAGCTATAATGCAGGATTGCAAGCTCTCGAAAGGGAACTGCCTTCTACCAACTGCCTTCTACCAACGTTTTCACTGGAGAGGCACATAGTTTTCCCCTTGGTCTTACATTCCTGTTAATGATTTAAAGAAAGAAACAGAAGAGATGACTATTAGATGTGGACTGTGGGACAAAGACCAGGAGAAAGAGCTACTCTTATAGAGGGGGAGTCTTAAGAGTCAAAATGATGTCAACAGGCTAAAACGCTGAGCTGAAACCAATAAAATGAGATTTGATAAAGGTAAATAGTTTAACACTTAACTCCTAAATTTTACTAAGTAAAGGAAAGAGGAAAAAGACTGGGCATTTTATCTCATCTGCTATGAGTAACCAGCTAAAGAAGGTACACAGTCACGGCCAGCATTAATCAGAGCAGGGCCCGGATTCTGTTTTGGTGCCTCACTGATAAACAACTAGCTGCTGTATTTTAAGAAGGGCACTGACAAACTGATGAAATTAGGTAATAAAATAGTTATGATTTTCACTAACATAGGCAAAATAAATCCTTAATATAGCTTATCTCTGATTTTCAGACCCTGGGAGAAGAGATATTATTGTCCACATTTTACAGAAAAATTAACCAGAAAGGCTGTCATACACTCACTTCCCCTCCTCCCGGCCCCCTTGACCAAGTTAGTAAGATTACTTTGAAGTTACATGCTATTTCATTAGGTTGGGTAGAGGGCCTGGAACAAATTTGGCACAATATACTGTAACAGAGGTCAGAAGATGCCACCCCCAAAATGCCACTTTGGCATAAGAATTATTTTCTCAAGAAAACTGACAAACAGCAGGTACCAAAGAAAACTCTGCCACCTCCCCCTGCCCCCACCATTTGCCTAAAAGCAGGCCCAGACTCTTCATTCCTGGAGTCTATAAAAGAAATCTTACTAGAATAATCCTTGCCCCCCATCAGTTCTTCCCATGTATCTACCTCCCCTAAAAGCCAAAACCCCTTTTCCTTTGTTTTGTCCCTTCTTTACAAATTTGTTGTTCTTTGTTAAAATGCTTTACAAATCCAAGTTCTCACCACTGTTTCTCCCATGGTACCTGCACCACACCAGTTAATAAAGTGTTTTTCTCTTGCTCATTTCTTAATCACTTCTGTCTAGGGGGAGGACCAGCCAGAGGACCTAGGAGAATAGCAGAGGTTTTCTCCCCTCTCCTACAATGCAAGATTCTTATCCGGGAAGGTGAAATGTAGGAGGCCAGGATCAGCAAGAGAAGGCGCAGGTCTCCATCCTCCTGTCACCCCCCAGAGAGGAATCCTGGGGCGAGGACACTATGCTAGATGCACAGGGGAGCAGCCCGCCCCTAACCATGCTCTCCCTTCTCCAAGAGCCAGTGTAAGAGGGCTGTCAGCGGGACAATAATTGGTCTAACTTGGTGAGGTTCTGCATGCCCAAAGATGTTCAGTGTGCTCTCACACGGCACTCACTCAGTTGGCATACAGTTCAAGGGTGGGAATCACTTTTGTTCCAACATCTGAAGGCAACGCTCTCACTTTTGCTTTTGAGAAGTATGAAGTGAAGTAGGTGTGTGTTTGTGTCTATGTGTGCATACATGTGTGCCCTATTTTTGCCTCCTCTAGAAACCTGGAGGACCCACTCTTTGGTCCTGCTGCTCTGATATACGAGGTGTCTATTTTATAGGGCAGGAGAGGGATGTATGCATCAGGAAATTCAGATTTTTAAGTTTTAGAAAACTTCTTTGCAACGCCTGCATGGGTAGTATGAACCTGACTGCTGGCCTGCTGGGGGCTGAGTCAGGGAGGAACTCTGGGGTGGGTAGGGTTCGAGGGTAGGGGGTTAGGGGGTTAAGCTGTGTATTCAGCAAGTAAACTTTCACCCACTCTGCCTGTTTTTCCAGGGCACCTGGTGCCACCAAGTCTGAGCCTTCAGGGGATCCTGCAGTGCTGTGTGGGCCACTGCTTTGATCTTCATGCTGCCTCCAGCCTCCAGACTGATCTCAACCCCATTCTCTTTGTTTTTGTTTTTTTTTTTTCTGTTTCTCTCTCTTTAGTGGTGTTGTGGCAGGGAGTAGAGGTGAATGCCTATGTCCAACTCTTCATCTGCAACAGCGAATCTAAGCTTTTTATATGAATGACCTACTCTGTGGGGTAAGTACATCATGCCAACTGTACGGACGAGGAAACAGAGGAAAAGGAATGTTACATGACTTGCCCACACTCTCACACAGCCGGGGAGTGGCAGACCCAGATGTGAACCCAGGATGTGTAATGCCACGAGCCAGACCCTTTAGCCATGATGGTCTTCCGCCAACTTACAACTTAGCAAATGGCAGAAAAGGGTCAAGGGAGGTATGCAGACAGATATAACAGCATACCTGATAGTAAAATGACATGGAAAGACTAGGAAACAAATGTCTAGAAAGGCTCCTTTGGCGGGCTGATAACAAAAAGAGTTGAGAAACACCGGTTTATATATAGAGTGGCTGACTGCCTCCACCTAAGCCCTCCCTCACCAAATAAGCAAACAGACAAAAGTTGGGAAGGATATTCTCTAAAGAAGTGGAACGAACTGTTTTAGGGGAAATGGGGCAGCCTGTGTGGGTGTCAGCTCCTGGAGACCCCACTCTGGCATTCCAAGGTCTATCTATGTTGTTGCAAATAGCAGGATTTCCTTCCTTTTCAATGACTGAGCAGTTGCACTGTGTATTTGTACATCGCACATCTTCTTTATCCATTTGTCAGCTAATGGACACTTAGGTTGTACCCATGTCTTGGCTACTGTGAATGCTGCTGCAGTGAACACGAGGTGGGGGCAAATAGCTCTTCAGTGTGATTTCGCCTCCTTCTGATCTCTACCCGGCAGAGGTACTGCTGGATCATATGGTAATTCCTTTTTTTGAGTCACTTCCACACTGTTGTCAATAGTGGCTGAATCAACTTATATTCCCACAAAAAGGGCACCAGGGTTATGAAGACATTTTTCATGGTCACAGTTAGGGGAGGGTGCTACTGGCATCTGGTAGGTAGAGGCCAGGGATGCTGTTAAACATCCTGCAGTGCCCAAGAAAGGGTCCTTGAAACAGTGCGAAGGTGGAGAAGCTCTGGTCCTGAGTGAAGCCTGCTGACGGCCCCATCTGGTGATATGGAACTCCTTTTCCTATTACCTTGTTTTAAAATATGACCAGTTGATGAAAGATCGCAATATGTAAGAGAAACACCTATACTTACTGATTCAAAAATAATGCCTGAGGAGAGACAATACAGGGAACCAAAGAGCATTAAAAGCACCCACACTTACCTTCATCTGCAATAATTCCAGTTGTATCTTCAGAGAGATTTGAGAAGATGTTTACCTGTGTATAAAATGTCACAAACACAAAAAGACAAATTAGAGAATGGATTAACTCCTGGGGATTAAAAAATATAACTGCCAATTTTGAAATCCAATAGAAAGAGGGGGCTGGCTTTCCTCTATCTGTCCATCCAAATCCATTGTTTATTTCTGCTCTGACATATGCCTGGGGGGCTGATGTCTACAAATCCCATCATCTGGAGTTTGTCGCATCTGACTTCTGGGTGGGTTTGGTGAGTGAAAGGTGCTGCTGGTGACCAGAAGGCAGGCATCTTCGTTATTACCGGATTTCATTTTCGCAAATTTGCCCATCACTTACTTATGTGTGACCTGCCAATCAATATTCCGGTGCCTTCATGGTCATTCATGGACAGGCACAGAGTGACAAAGGATTTTAGCTGCCTAACATGTGTATTTCCAGCTGTGGTCAGACCAGGCAGCCTCCTTGTCTAAGCATTCATACTGTAAATAAGAGCCCTTTTCGTGGATTTTTTAATGCCTGCTTTTTATGTTTTGCGCTTTTTGTTGGTGATGCCGCTGTTTATTGAGGCCTCCAGGCCTGAAGTGCTATCTCCTGCTCCTCCATCAGCAAGAAGGCTGATGTGATTCGAGAGGAAATCGGGTGTTGGAGATTTGTTTAGGAGTTACAGTGTTCTTGGCCTTGAGCTCAATGTGAAGGAATCAATGCTACATATTAAATAAGATGTATTCAAATAGAAACACACAGAAAGCGAGGTCATGTATTAATATGCTGACATAATGTGACAGGTGCTCACAAGAACTTAACCCCGCTATTTCTCCTAGGAGCAGTGTCTCGATAGTCACCAATGCAGTGTATGTGGTGACCTTATAGGACATAACTCCTGAGAATAAGGTGAATTCACTGTGTGGATGCTCCTCATCCCCCGTCTGCTGAGCTGTGGTTGCAGTGGCGGCGACTTTCCTCCCCATTGGTCACAGCTCCTGTCACATGGCCCCTCATGCATGACTATGGCATGTCAGGTTCCAATGACCTGCTTCCACCCTTTCAGGCTCAGGGGCGGCTGGCAGCCATGCACAGCGGCTGGTCTGTGGGAGCTTTGCCATCCTTTCCTGAATCTTCAGCACCGCCCACACCTGTTAATGATTCCCTCACTAACGTCTCCTCGGTCACCTTCTGAGTGTGCCATTTATTTCTGGCCAGGATCCTGATGAGTCAGTGGGATAGAAAACAGACACGGGATTCTCTCATAACGTAGAACAAAAGGTCGTGACAATCCCCAAATTCTAACTCTTCATCTACACAGAGGGCCGAACCAGGGAAAGGGAAGGGTACTGACTGCAAGGAGACCGAGTGTTGTCTGGATGCCTGAAGCCTTTTTCTAAAGCTCGGAGTCATGCCTGGGGCATGGGGGTGCAGTGTTTGGCTCACTTCCCCTTTCTTCACATCTGCCTCTGGGGAGCACTTGGGTTTCAGCTGCAGAGAGGGATAAGCCATTGCTGGCCCTTTTACAAAGCTCACACCGAATGCTATAATGAATCAATAGGCCTGAGCCACCCGGGTCTAGACGGAGGAAGCTGGAAGACGCTTTCATGGAGCAAGGCCGGGCGTGTTCAAAAGTTAAGCACGTGTTCAGAAGCAGCAGCCTGATGGCTTCAGAAGAGCTGCTCCCTGCCCTCTGCACCGCCGTCTCTAGCCCATCAGGGCTGCTCAAACCAGCAAGCACTCATCCTGCTGTGTTACCTACGAGCTTCCGGGCCGGGAAGGTGGACCGACTTTTATATCAGTGTGAACTGGATCAGGTGTTTTTGAAGTAATAATTTCAGACTTATGGAAATGAATGTAGCCCCTTGGGTGTCACCTGGAAAGATGAGCTGGGAGAGCTGACACCTGGGCCTGGAAACTACTTACGGGCTAGAAATGCCATGGAGGCTTCTGCGAGCCTGCATGTTTCTATATAACGGGCCACACCACAAAGGCCATTAGAACCCAAAATGAAAGAGGTGGGTGGATTTGAAAAAAAGCATTTCCAGAAACACTAAAAGCTTTACAAACTGAAATGTGTCTTTTTTTTCTTCCCAATCTGTCTTCATTCTTTAAGGACCACACAAAAAGAATAGGTTTCCTGTTGTTTCTTTGAATTGGGTTGATTTTGTACTCACTTCTAGCTCCTTATTTCACTTGAATTGAGGAAATATTTTGGATGTTTCATAGGGAAATGTGAATTGTTTTTTAAAAAAAGGCTTTTTCATTTATCAGGATTGTCAGGGCTTACTAATTCAAGGATAGAGGGAAGGGGAAAATCTATAAATAGTATGTTTCAAATCTTCATTTAATGATGCAGAATAAATTTCAATTTTTTTCCAAGGAAGAGTCCTTCAGTTTCCCCAAATTCCTCCCCACTGCTGACATCGAGACACACAAAGGCCCTCGCTCTGTTGTTTTCCGATTTCTTGACCCAGACAGGCCTGCCTGGGAAAAATGTACCTGTCTCCTTTGTTCATGCTCACAACATTCTCAACAGCAGATGTGTGGGTTTTCACATGAAGTGATTGTGACACTAACTATCCAGAGTGAGTGCAGACCCCACAGTCAAGGGCTCAGTCCAACAACTAGCCATTGAGGAGGACACAGAGACTGAAATTTACACGGATAGGTTGGGAACTGGACTAGAGGTGAATAACTGCATTTAACATGGGAGGACTGAGGAGCCCCTTTACACCTACACAGGAACAGGAAGCACCGGAACACACCTGTGGGCTCACTGTTGCAAAGAGGGAGAACATACACCATAGAGAAGCATGAGCTGTCCCAGGAAGAGGGTGCTAGAAAAGACTTACTAGAGAGAATCAGGGACATACGTCAGTTCACGGGCTGGAAGCCAGATCAGAAAATTCCCTGGAGAAACCCCAGCTTTGTTTGCTGGCACAGTAGCTGCATGTGGGACCCGCCCCAGCAGGGGACGCAGCATGGTTTGAAACACGAATGCAAGGGCCTTCTGATTGTTTTCAGTTAATTATCAGAAATGTGTTTGTTGTCACCTAGATGTCAATCACTTGTCCAAATTACTAGGACACGTTTCCCAAGAAAGTCTGAAATCAGACAGCTCTCCCCCCATTATTTTTCAACAAACACACACACGCACTTATTCTGCTGCAGGTGGTTCCACTTTTCACAGTGTATGTGACTTGACAAGTTGTGTGAAAATGAAGTTCTCTGAAATTAAATCTGTTTTAATTGCACCAAGTGTTTAAAGAGACTGTAGCTCAGAACGTCAGACTGAGTGGGGCTGTTGGGACTCAAGGCTTTGGCTAAGGGTAGACAGGATCCAGGTGGCTGTGGGTGGGGTAGAGTGGGAGGTAGCTGGCTGCCTGGAGGGATGAGATGAACTTGAGCCTGACTGAGTCCACAGTAAGTTCTTGCTCAAGATGATCAATAGGTTCCTGGAAACTGTAACTTCAAGTGAAATGACATGTAACAAAACCAATTTACCATCTTCTAATTGATATAAACAAGGGTTATGTGTCTACAGCATATTTCTGGTCATGACAACGTCACCAAAATTCTGAAGACCCCAAACACTTCTAATATCAAACAATGAATGTGAGCTATAAAGACATTTAAGAAAGATTTTTTTTTTTAAAGTAAGATAATTATCTTCCAAGCTACTTATTGCAATTCAGGTGGCTGGAGCCCCTTCCTACAGCTCAGGCTCCAAGCAAGACCTACCTTGGACAGGACACCCTTCCATTGCAGGGCCACCCACACTCCTCAGCCTGGGACAATGAACACATGCCAGTCACCTCACGTGCACATTTTTGGAATGTGGGAGGAAACTGAAGCCTCTGGAGAAAACCCACACAGACATAAGAGAGACTTACCAACTCAACACAGACAGTGACTCCACACAGGAGCCAAAGAATATTTTCCTCATCAAAATTATAATGAGACAATGTTGAAGAAAATAATGTTATTTGAGGACCTGCTGTAGTTTCAATATCTACAGGGTTTGTTCAAGCTGGTGCAGGGGGTACAGGCTGCCTAACTCCTGGGGGGTCCTGTCCATTTAAAGCAGGCCTCCAACTAGCTGTTTTGGGTGAGAAGGGATAGGGCCCCGCTACCTGCTGGGGAAGGTGTGCCAATATGCAGGCAGGAGCCCACACTCAGCCAGGCCAGGTGACTGAGTGGGCTGGACCAGGGTGAGGCCACCCAGGCTGCTGCACCTTTACCTCCCCAGAGACAGGCTCTAGGGGAGAGGAAAATTTGCTTGTGACCACATAGGCCCCAGTAATTTGAATTGGTTTCATCTTCCCCATTAACCCAGTATATTGTGCAGTCAAGCACCTCTCTTTCGTATATTATTTTACTAGGTTTTGTTAATGGGCATCTCAATTGCCTACTGTATCCCTCCACTGAGATGACTAACAGCACTTCACAGTTATGAATGCCAAAGGACCTCTTGGTCCCCATCCCTCCTCGCCCTCAGTCCATCCCGTACTCATCAATGATACCACCATTCAAAACCTGGGATTCCTCTTAGAGTCTTCTCCTTATTTTCACACCTTATCCAATTCACCAGCAAGTTCTGTGGTCTCTACCTACAAAACGCATCCTGTATCTGACAGCTAATACAGTCGAAACTATATCAAGCTACCATTGTCTCTCGCTTCGACTACTGGAACAGTCCTCTAACTAGTGTTGCCTCATTTACTTCTGTCCCTCTTGTAAAGACAAATATGCTCATGTCACTCCCTTGTTCAAAGTCTTCCGATGGCTTTCTGAAAATGTTTATACAAAATCTCCACCATGGCCTGAGAGGACCAGCATGGCCTGGCTCCTGGCTCCCTCGCGGCCCCTTCCTCGCTTGCTTCTCCAGTCATCTGTTTCCCTAGATGCTTGTTCCTGACCCTGGGCCTGCGCCTTTGTGATTCTCTTGCCTAGAATTCCCAGAGAGAGCCTGGGGAACAGTCAAGGCTTCCCTGAGCCGTGAGTACAGGTGCATGGTAAACTATCAGGGGTGAGTGGGCTCAAAGGACTGTGTGGCAGAGATGAGGGGTTTCTGTCTAGTCCTGGATCTGCTGGCTTGGAGACAAGCTGACGATTGGAACCGGGTGGGATACCATACGTCACCAGCAGAGGCCAGCAGGAAACAGAGG
Source organism: Cynopterus sphinx (assembly GCA_030015415.1). Taxonomy (NCBI): domain Eukaryota; kingdom Metazoa; phylum Chordata; class Mammalia; order Chiroptera; family Pteropodidae; genus Cynopterus; species Cynopterus sphinx. Next base: position 2,766,017 of record CM057393.1, read on the forward strand.
ACGCCGTGTGAGCATTCCTGGAATTCAGACTCCACTGTGGGGATAAAGAATCCTGAATTTGAGTATAAATCTGAAATGGCCAAATTTACCAGAAAGCGACCGGATGACGTTTTCTGCTCCCATGCAGCATGCAGGACTCCTGACAGAAATATTTTGGCTAGAATCCTTGCACAACCGAGCCTGAGGCCAGTACAGAGTTATACCTGCTACACCCAAATGTTCTCATTCTCTGGGATACTAATGTGGCTGCTGACCTCACCCTAAGGCAAGGAAGTGGCGGGGCCACTCTGGCAGCCTGGTCACTTCTGGTAGTCTTTGCTTGCTCCTTCCCTCCATCTCTGACACATGACTTAGTCATGGGTTTTCTGATGATGACCACCTCTTCGCTTCTGGGTAAAGGCAGGTGGGACAGGACCTATTTGGGGCCAGCCCCAGGAGCTGACCCTTTCCACTGTCTCTGTGGTGGGCTCCAGTACACATCAAGTGAAAATGAAACTCCCCCGTTACCAAAGGCATTTCAAGTGGAAGCCCTAACACAGATGTCCCTGTCTGTCATGTGGGTAACTCTTTCCAGGGGTGGAGAGGGCCCCTCACATTCTGTCAGTTATTTCACTACAGGTGCTATGTGGTTTGTGGACCCCATTTCAATGTGTGGAGAGGGGGTACCCCCACACCACCACCAATAGACAATTCTCAGATATTGTCTAGTGTCCTATAATTTAACTCAATTCTGACACTATCTACCTGGAGATAGTATAAGATCCCATGGGTTAACGGCTCAGTCCCACAAGACTCCCCCACTTCAGATATCCATCACAGCTTATAGGACTTTGTGAATTTGACCTCAAAGGTAAGGAACGTAAAAGAAAAAAAATAAATGAATGAGACTATATCAAACTAAAAAGCTTCTGCACAGCAAAATAAACTGTCAACAAGGTAAAGAGACAATCACCTGAATGAGATAATATATCTGCAAGCAACACCTCTGACAAGTACCTAATATCCAAAATATCCAAGAAACTCATACAACTCAATAACAACAAAAAAAACCCAAACAATCCAATTAAAAAATGGGCAGAGGACCTGAACAGACACTTCTCCCAAGAAGACATACAAATAGCTAACAAATATATGAAAAGATGCTCAACATAGCCAGCTATTTGGAAAATGCAAATCAAAACCACAATGAGATACCATCTCACCCATGTTAAAATAGCTATAATCAATGGAACAAGTAATAACAAATGCTGGAGAGGTTGCAGAGAAATAGGAAACCTCATACATTGCTGGTGGGACTGCCAAGTGGTACAACCAGAAAACAGTATGGAGTTTCCTCAAAAAAATAAGAATTGATCTACCATATGATCAAGCAATCTGTCTACTGGGTATTTACCTCGAAGACTTGAAAACATAAATCTGAAAAGATATTTGCACAGTGATGTTCATAGCAGCATTATTCATGGTGCCCAGGACATTAAAGCAACCGAAGTATCCTACTACAGATGATTGGCTAAAGAAGTTGTGGTACACATATACAATGGAATATTACTCAGCGAAAAGAAGAGATGAAATACTGCCATTTGTGACAACATGGATGGACCTTGAGATAATCATGCTAAGTGAAATAAGCCAGACAGAAAAAGTTTAAAACCATATGATATCATTTACATGTGGGATATAAACCTAAAAGCTACAAATGAACAGGATGAATAAACAGAGACATATGGACAATAGGCTAGTGGTTACCAGATGTCAAGGGGGAGGGGGAAGGTAGATAGGATAAAAGGGGTCAAATATGTGGTGACAGAAAAAAATCTAACTTTGGGTGATGAACATGCAATGCAAAACATATATGACTTACTACTTTTGAATTGTACACTTGAAACTTACTGGATTTCATTAACCACTGTCACCATAATAAAAAATAAAAAATAAAAAAAATAAAAGATATCAGTCACAAGTCCAGATTGCCACCCGTGCTTCTGACCAACTGGCTGTGGACTGGAGGTTTCAACAACTGGCTCCTTGGGTTTGATTCATTTGCTAGAGTGGCTCGTCAAACTCAAGAGAAACATGTAACTTGCTAGATAATCAGTTGATTATAAAAGGATATAAATCAGGAACTGCCAGACAGAAGAGATGCACCAGACAAGGTATGGGGAAGGAAAGGGGTGGAGTTTCCACTCCTCTCCTCAAATCTCCATGTGCTGGCAAAACCAGAAGCCCTCCAAACCCTTACCTTTTGGGTTTTATGGAGGCTTCATTACATAGACATGACTGATTCAACCTCTGACCCCTCCCCTGCCCCTGATGGTTGAGGGGTAGGACAGAAAGTACCAATCCTCTAATCAATCATGTTGTTGGTTCCCCTTGGTAACCAGCCCCCATCCTTAGGTGCTTTCCAGAAGTCACTTCTTAACACAAACCCGGCTGTGGTGGAGAGGGGCTCCTCATGAATGACAAGATGCCTATCTCACCTTTGCGGGCCCAAAGCTATTTCGGGAACTGGGGACTAGAAACCAAATATTATAACAAAAGATGCTCCCATTTCTTTTACTGCTCAGGAAATTCCAAGGGTTTAGGAGCTACGAGCCAGGAACAGTGAACAAAGATCAAATAACTATGAGAAATATATATTTGGCCAAATACGCATTTCTTAGAAACTGAAATACTGCAGGTGCTCAAGGGAGATGTTAGTCCCTCCCCTTGCTAACCTGCCTGCTGGGGACTTGGGAGGAACCAGCTCCTGTTCCAGTGAGATTTTTTAGTTGGTGTGTGACTCTCACAATTTCACCCCCGTGATAAATCTTGATGTCCCCTCAAGGGGCCCTTGTCACTGCCCCATAAGGAAAGCGAGCCAGAAGGCGAAAATTCCTCTGCCATCGCCAGAGAGGTACCATGTCTAGTAGGGATTCTGACAGGGACTGAAACAAGCATCGCACACATTTGGGGGGAAAAGCTTAGAATGAAATGAAAACAAAATCACTCCTCGCGAGTCTACCAAGTTCTAAAGTTTCTCTCTCTCTCTCTCTCTCTCTCTCTCTCTCTCTCTCTCTCTCTCTATATATATATATATATATATATATATATATATACATATAGATATATATAGATATATGATTATTATTGTTATTATTTTAACAGCATTTTGATACAAAGGAAAACATGGTCATCCAGGGTCATAAATGGACCTTGGGGTAAAGCCCCCGAGCTTTGTGGCCAAGACGGAGTTGGCGGGAGGCGATTTGAAGAACGAGGTACCCGGGCTACCTGATGCCAGGACACGCCCATAGGACAAAACCGCTTCGAATGACAGACCCCAAGCCTGTAACATGGTGTTCAGTCGCGAAGGTGCATCATTTCTACTGGTTTGGCGCTAATGTCGCAGAAATCTCCTGCGGCGTCGTAGAGCTGGACGCGACACCAGAGGCACCCGGCCGAGGCGGGATCCGGGGCGCCGGGGCCACGTGACCAGCTGGGTCTTGCGGTCCCGCCGAGGCCGCTTCTCACAGCGCCCGCCTCACACCCACCCCCTCAGGCTGCGACGCCCTGGAACCTTCTCCCGGCAGCTTTCGGAAACACGTGAGGCGCCTCCCGCCTCCTCGCGCCTCCCAAGCACAGCCGAAGCCCGGAGGGGAAATCCCACACGGGCGCTCCCGTCGGAGGGGGCTTGGCTTCCGGCCTGGCTCCCTCACGCGTGAGCCGCGCCGCGACGCTGAGGGGGAAGTTACCCCAGACGCGGGCCCCGGCGCGGGGCGGCGCTCACCTTCCCGACGGAGGCGGCTGGAACCAGGACTCCGGCCCGGCCTCGAGGTGGGGGCGCGTCCGTCTCCCCTGCAGCCCGCGGGCGGCGGCCTGGGCCCCGCGGCGAGGCCCCCGGGAGCGCGGACGCGCGCGCACACCGCCACGGGACTGCGCGTGCACGTGGAACCGGCCACGTGAGCCAAGTCGCGCGAGAAGAGCGTGGGGTGGGCGGGGCTCTCTGTGTGGGCGGGGCTACGTGAGGGGCGGGGCCAGCGCTGGCCAGCCCCTCCCCGCAAACGGGGGCGTGGCTAACTCACTAGAACCCACCGGAGCTCCCCTAGCGTCCATGAAGGGAACTGCATGTGCGGACTGAGAAACTATTCATAGAACAAGTTTCTCTGTTCACCAGGTACCAGCCCTGCACGGTTCCGCCCCAATGCGAAGCCGTTCGGAAATTTTTCTGTGTGTGGTAAAATATACACAACACGAAAATTCGCTATTTTAACCGTTTCCAAGTGCACGATTCAGTGGTGGTGTTAAGAACGTTCGCATCGTTGTGCGGCCATCACCACCGTTTTAAACACTTTATCACCCTAAGCAGCAATTCTGTGGCCATAAGCAATCACTCCCATTCCTGTCCCCACCCCAGGTCCTGGTAACCTCTATTCTGCTTTCTGTCTCTATGCTTTGTCTGTTCCAGATATAGTTCACCTAATGGAATCATACAAATTTGTCCTTTTGTATTGGACTTATTTCACTTAGCATGATGTTTTCACGGTGCATCCATGATTAAGGAAATATTTTAAATAAACATTCATTGGCCATAGAAAATTGATAATTTGAAAAAATTATCAAGGGCTGCCCTGAGGGTAATTAACTTTACTGAGCACTACTATGTGGAAGGCACTGTGCAGGGAGGAGTGCATACTCTGTTTAAAAAATCCTTTCAAGAACAGCACAATGAAGAGATCATCAATTTTATGTTTCAGGTGAAGAAGCTGAGGATTTAGTAAAAGAGTTGAGCCAGTTAACTGGCTCTGGGTCCACATTCTTTCTTCCTAAACCATCCTGCCTATTCGATTACTCTTTCTTGTTCTCTTTCCTCCTTGTACCCCTGTTTGAACCTTTAAATTAGCACCTACTACAGACTCCTGAATATTAGAGTGACTTGTGTGTAGGTCCCGTCTGCCTGACAGAATGAGTCTTAAGAGAAGACCCTCTATCATTCATTTTCATCTCCAGGGTCCAGCACTGTGTTTGGCATGTGGCAGGTACTCAACAGATGTTTGTGGAATTGATTGAAGTACCTTAGCATGGATGCCATGGAGACAGGCTTGGTACAAAGAACACTCCCTGGGCTACTATTTATTTAATCAAAGTCTTTTAAACCACAAAGCACCTGGCTTGTTTCCTGGACATCACCCCACCTGCTACGCTGTCACCGGTTTCAGCACTCCTTCCTAAGGACTCAGGAAGAAAAATTGGAGCCGCAGAGCCTTGTTGCCACAATACCAGTTTTTTGACTGAGGTTCTCTTAGCAGTTTCTTCTTCCAGTTTTTAAGGATAGACTTGAGTAGGAGTCCAGGCAAATATTATTAAAAGCACATTTTTCACATTTATGTCTTTCCCTTTAACAAAAGCAGAGCTACCTACACAAGGCCTACCTGCTCTTGACAAGTGTGGTTAATAGATTAAACTCTGGCTGTGCATGTGTTTCCACGAGGATATTAGGGAATTGCATTACACAGTAATACACACACCCACACCTGATTTAGGTTAGTGCAAAGAGGGTGGAGAAGTTTAGTATGACATGCTGAGAATTGAAATCCAGGGACCAGTATGAACTATAGCCACTTCTGCAACTTTCCCAAACTTAATTTTGACTACAGTGATTGCATCTCCCTCCAGACTCTGTTCCCTAGTCAACAGCAATGTAGGTCAAGTTCTACTCAACATTCTCTTCCTTTGAGGGGTTCTTTAGCCCCTTGGCCCTGCCCTACTCGTCTGCATTTGGGTGAGTCAGAGCTGCTACTTAATTCCCACTCAGATACCAGTTAATAATTAAAATATTGGCCAATGAGAGATTTGCAGGTAGGGGCATTTATAATTCATTAAGAGAAGCTGGAAGAATGAAAACCCTCTAAGACTCATAAGAAAGAGGATTTCTGGCTTCTTGGCAAATGTATGTGTGTGAAAGTCTCAAGTTGGAGAACTTGCCTGGCAATCCCTGACACCGCCCATGTGAGGTTCAGAGGGTGGAAGCTGTGACGATGACAGTCACAAAAGAGAACTGGTTGTGATCTTGGGTCAGCTGAGAGACTGATAAAGGGAGACAAGTTACAGTATAGCTTGGTCACGGAGATTCTGAGGATGTGAACAAAGCTGTAAAAAAGTGGAACAAGGGCCTTCCAGCCAGAGGGAACCATTGGCATGGGTGGGGGTGAATATGTGCATGTGTGTGAGTGTGCGTGCGTGCGTGTGTGTGTGTGTGTGTGTGTACTACATGTACCAGTACTATTGGGGTGTCGGTACTGGGAAATACTGATGTGTGCTTGTGGAGCAGATTGAACAGATGAGGGTTTGGGAGACTGGGTGGGCAGAAGATAAGCCTGAAAATTCAAACAGACTTTTTAGCAATACCATACATGTTGAGAATTTAAATATTTGCTTAAGTGAGAAAGTCAATAGTTGTAAATCACTCTCTTGCTTAAGAACCAGCCATGGCTTCTTGCCCACAGGATAAGCAGTATGGCTTTAATTCAAGTCCCCTCACCTTTACTGATCTCTACTCTTTCCTGCTGAGCCCCATCCAACTACTCACCACTCCCACTGAGCCACTTTATCCCAGGTTCTAAGACACACCCCACGCTTACTGCATGAGTTTCCCCGATGAAAATCTCTCCTATTCAGACCCTACCCGGCTCAAGGGTCCTCCCTGCTGGATTTCCCCCAGCGAGACCCTTTCACCCTGACACCTCCCTTTCCTGAAGTCAGGTGGGCATTCTCAGAGACTGCTGGTGGGAGTGTGAATTGGTGCAAATTGAAAAAAAAAAAATATATATCAAGAGCTTCATAAATGATCATACTCCACAAAGAATTCTCAAAGGACTAATAACATCCGAAAAGCAATTTACCCTCATTAGTAATCAATGAAATGCAAATTAAAGCAAATTAGATTAATATTCAGATAGCAGTTTTCACTTTGCAATTTGGCAGCAACAGAAAAATGCTAATGATTTGAGTTGATGAGGGTGTGCGGAGTGTAAATTGGTAAAAGCTTCAGGAGGACCCTTTGGCAATGTGAATCAGATACACATATCAGTTGTCAGAGCAACCCGCTCCTAGGAATTTATAATAAAGTCATGATGGAGAAACAAAATATCTGTAAGTATGTTCTTTGAAGCAATATTTCAATAGGGAAAATTCAGATACCATCTAAATAGAGGTAAAGTAAAATAGCAAAATATGTAGATAATAAAGTGTGGGATAGATATATATTGGACCATCATACAGTCATTAAAATGATGGAAACTAATTAGTAATACGAAATGTGACTAGGTTCTGTCGTTAAGTGAAAAAACACTGGTCACGAAAGAGTATGTGTGACTGTGACTCACGGAGGTCGAACTGTGTTCCCCAAAACGATATGTTAAAAGTTCTAATCCTGGTACCTATGAATGTGACCTTATTGGGACATAGGGTTAAGTGAGGTCATACTGGGGTACAGTGTCCCTAATCCAAAATGACCAGTGTCCTTATGAGAAAGAAGAGACTCAGAGAAGAAGGTCATGCGAAGATCCATGTGAAGTCAGAGGTGGATGTTAGATGATGCAGCCACAAGCCAAGGAAAGCCTGGGCTTCCAGGAGGACGAAGAAAGGATTTTACTCTAGAGCCTTTAGAGGGAAGCAGGGCTGTGCCGACACCTTGATTTCAAACCGCCACCCTCCAGAGCTGTGAGAGAACAGATTTCTGTTGCTTTGACATCCGAGTTTGTAGTAATTTGTTACGGCAGCCCTGGGCAACCAACACACTCATGTGTCAGATATCATTAGAGACAAGTGTCATTACGGCTTGCCAGGATTCAGTTATTTCTGGGTTCCAAGTCAGCAGGGAACAGCCAGTCCCCCCCGCCTGAGGTCCCAGATCTGAATTGAGGCGGTTTTCCACTGCGGGCTGGACCCACCTCCGCCCTATGGTGAGGACGCAGGTGTACTCAGGAGAGCCCCACCCCTGGCACGGAACTACAGGATGTTTGCTTTTGAGCCGGTCTTGGGGCCACGGCTGTCACAGTGCATTGATGAGATGCCCAGTGCCCCACGGGACGTCCGTGTGTAAGATTCCTAGAAGCGTGCCCTCAAGCCTTTGCATCTTTTAGGGTTGGGGTGCGGGTCGTTGCCACATGGCTGCTTTGCCTCCATTTGTCTTAAAATAGTGAAACCACCCATCTGGGTCATGGTACAAAGCCTTCCCCAACACTGGGTTCTAGCGGCATCCAGCATTTGTTGAGTTTACCCCACCCACATCACTGAAACTTCATCCTCTTTTCATCGCTTGCCTTCCTGGGAGAGAATTCCCTTGAATCTACTTATTCTAGTGATTAAATTTTAATCCATTGGATGCTGCTCCTCATTAAAAGCTTGTCCCATGATGCCCAGACCAGCACTGTCCCTCCCGAATCCTCTGCTGTGTTGTGGGCCAGTGTGTAATGCACCAAGCACGCTGCTGCCACTGTGCACTAATGGCCTGACTGCAGTTAGATGCTCTGTCCCCCCAAATGTTGGGCCTCCATACGAGGATTAGATGAGCAGTAGACTCATCTAGAGAGCTCACCTGTGATATCTCTTCCCCAGCTTTTGAGAGTTGGTGGCATGGGTGACAGCTTGTTTCCCAAGAGACATCCCTTGGAGCTTCTGCGAGTGATTAGAGATCACCAGCGTGGCAGTCACTCATTTCCAGGGAAGCTCAGCACGTGACCCAGTGTCTGTTGCTTGTTCCTTTTCCTCATTTGTTCCAGAAAATAATTGTCTTCTTGGGAACAATCAATACCTATTCCCCCCAAATCAATCACGTAACACAGTACACATCGAAGCAAGTCATTTTGATTCGGAATGAAGTCATCTACCTGTTTTGCTCTATTGGCTGGTTTCGTGTTTTTAAAATCATTCACACTGATTCATTTTCCCCCCCATATGGTCTGGACTTGTATTTTATAACACCAGACGGGGATACTAATTAAACGTTAGAGTCCACTCCTGCAGCGCTTAAACCGGAATTCATAATGACAGGTCTGGCAGTAATCAATATATCTGCTACCCTTGCAGTGATTTAATGTGAATGCCATGGTTACGGCTTCGAATCAAAGCAAATGAGCTCTGTAAATTTTATTTGGAGGAGTTATAACTCGATCACCCAGAAATATATTACAGAAGCTTCTTGTATTTTTTGACAACGCCTAAGGCATGCTTCCAGCAAGGCCGTGATTTAACCAGGAACCTTTTCTTTGCAATGAAGTCAATAATAGGCGACATCTGCCCTCTGGCCCAGCTTTGGAAATATCACTTCAGCATAAGTCTGTGCTGGTGCCACTCCATACTAGTGAAAAATAATGATTTCACAATTAATGTCCATTATTCCATCCATGAATCAGGAGTCGAGCTATGAGCAAAGTCGTCTGCAGGACAGCCTGGATTCAGGATAGCAGCATCCTCCTCTTCTGCACCGTGAGGTCATCTGCCCTGGAAGTGGTGGCTGTAACACACTGGACAGAGGGCAGAAAGCCCTGGCAGGTCTGGGGGCCTGCCCCAGGGCAGTGGCCCTGTGGTGCCAGCCTGTGGCAGCCCCCCATGCTTGCTCCTCTAGTGACTGCTATTGACACCCTTCTTCCGAGTGTTCCTCCCTTGACTGTCGTGGCCTGTGGCTTGAGGTGGGAGGAGTGAGCAGGGGAGGAGCCTCAGGACCGGTGGAGCTGCCTTCATCTCTGGTGTTCTGCTCTTCACCTGACTAAACTCAGGTGTCCCCTGAAGGCTACTAACAATCCCCACTGGACACCCTTGCCCCACTGCCGGCCTGATGGGCCTCACCGCCCTTGCTTCCTCACAGGCCCTTACACTTTTCTCTTGTTTCTGCAGCATTTCCAGTTCCGTTTCACTGAACTCAGCATTTTCGTGACCAAAGACAGGTGAGCATGAGCTAATGATTACGCATATAATACTTGCTTCAAAGAGTTAGCTCTCATACATGGGTTCATTTGGGAGAATGCAAACCCTTTCTCAAGAAATAATAATGCAATTATTTCCTCTTTTCTGTGTTCTGGCAAGTCCATCCTGCCGTTATCACCGACAAAGGGTTAAATTAGATGTATTTTTTTCAAGTACCTCTTGCCCTGAAACGCCCCTTTACCCTTCTGTGCCTCTCCATCCCCGTCCCTATTCGCTTAACAAATATTGCCTTATGCAAAACAAAGTCCTTCTAGAACTTACCGATCTCCATGTCCACATGGTTTATGGGATGTGGGACTGTGCAAAAAGCAAGCACGTCGTGGCTCAACTGCTTACTGCAGACAACAAACCCTGAACTTGCTGGCTCACCCTTTAAACATATTAGTCATGAGTGTTTAGAAGTGCTGATTTCCTGTTCTCAAAGAATTTCATGACATTGCCCTTGCATCAGTTGGATCCCATGCGCCCAGCAGAACCATGAGCGAGAACCTCAGGGCATAATGCTTCCTAAACGGAGTGGGGTAGACTGCTATTGACTGGTCTTGAGGATGCCTGAAAAGCAGAGAGCCTGGGCTTTTACCTGGAATTCACACTTACTTCATGGACATTTAAAGCTTCACTGAGAATTGATTAAGAGGAAATGGCTTCCCAAAGGTAACGGAAGGCTAGAAAGTGGGAGTAATAAGAGGGCTACAGAGGACATTTAGAAAGATTCACACCTCCCGACACATTGTAAATCCCTGCTCCCTGGATCCATTTGTCTACTACCCAGTGTTACTCCCTCATTCCAAATAAGGCTCAGAATATACTACAGTCATCACTTACCTCTAACCACGTTTTATTAAGCTGTGTGTAAATTAAACCAAAACATGAAACCACTATCCATTAAGCCACTTAAGAAAAATGGGGGAGGGGAGGAGTATGTCGCCAAAGAAGGTTAATAATGTTGTGTCCATATAATACCTCTCTCTGAGGAGTGACCACATCTTCACAGCTTTTGGAAAAATTATGTTCCCAAAGATGTACACGTCTGGGCTTGGAACTTGCTTGGCGGAAGGCTGAAAATTGCTTCTAAGAGACTCCAATGGAACAAAACACAAAGAATCGCTTTTAGGATAATTAAAACTATTTTGGATTTTTTATTTATCAATCTGGTTTCTAATATAATCTTAGTTAAATGAAAGACATTCACAAAGAATATTAGGCATACATACATAATTTCCTTCTTTCATTCTAGTTTACATGCTGTTGCTTTTAGAGAGTGAAATTTTGTGTTACTTCGCAGGGATGGAACCCTAACCGACTTTACAGAAAGAATATTCAGCCCAACTTTTCACAATTCTAACCTCCGTAGTCACCATGCTCACTGAGAAAATGAAAAACGTGACAAAACGCAACTTAGAATCAGTAACACTTAGAAGCGTTTCTTGGCCTACTTGAGAGGCACCCACTATCAACAAACTGAGGCTTGGAAATGGTGCGGATCGCCCAAGTAGACCTGTTGTTAAAGCACATTTTCATCTGGAAAATAAACTTGTAGATGCGTGTTAGACCTTGACACCTCCGAGCCCCTGTATCTTTAGCACCTTCTGGCGGGCTTCGTTCACCAGGAGATACCAGCTTTACTATGCGGTTTCCCTCCTCCACTGACAGTGAGCTGTACACAGCACCTGCATCCAAAACTACTGCTGTGATAGGAATCTAGAGTTTCCAGCACCATCGTACAGAGCCAGTGGGCTACACGAAAGCCACATTTCTCTTTTGTGTCGTCTTATTTATAGGCCATTCCCTCCAATTGCAGCGAGGGCGGGTGTAGGCTTCAAGTCACATCCAGTGGGAACGTGGGGCTTTCTTGCTCTGGCGTTGGGCTGTGCTGCCCCTCCCAGGGTGACAGGTTAGCTCCCTGGCAGTCTACCTGGTTAGTAGTCTAGCAACTGTACAGTGATGCCCCATAAGTCTCCACATTCTGGGACATAGCCACGTTGCTTCTTTTGATGTGACTTACAACCATGAGCTGGAAAGGAAGTCTTCCACTAGGCTCCATTTACTTTGGCCTTTACACTTGGACTCCCAAGTGCTCTACAGTCAAGGATCAGTGCACCTCACAATTGTCCTATAAAGTAGGTAGAACAGTCCTGACTCAAATACGGGCAAAGGAGAACAAAGGTCTGGTGACCTGACGAAGGTCACAGGACAGGACAGAGAGAGAGAGAAAAGGGGTCAGAACTGTCTCAACTGACTCTCGAGGTCCTCACTCCCCAAAATATCATTTAAAAATGGTGCCCATTGGTTTTTAGCCTAAATCAGCTAGACACGCTGTTATTGTTGTTACCTATTTCAGGATCGGCCGGTTCTACTGGGGCTAGTAGTTTAGTACCTATTTTTGTCTGGCTAACTGGAATTCAGTTTGATAATCTGCTGCCTTTCTTTTTGAAAACTGCTTAATAGGGTGAAGAAAAGGAGAAAATATGAAGAGGTTCAAACCAGGTACTAATCCTTTGGAAGTGAGAGACATACAGGGCCTACTAAAATGTTTATAGCATAGGAGAGAGGAAGAGGAGAGAAAGAGCAAGCAGAGGGACAGAAAAGACCTGACCCTGTTGTAGGAGGAAGTAAAAGCTGCTTCTTGGCCCTGCGTTTTCACATCTGGTCACTGCTTGCTTTCCCCTTAAGTGCACACTGCACTTGGCTTGGCGAGCGTCTCTCTACCCGGTCCTCAGCTGGTACCTGGTGGCTGCTGAACAGATGATGTTTGGCAGGAGCACGAAGGCCCCTCTTTGGCTCCTGCCAGTTCTTTTACTGAGGCCTCTGCACTCCTGCTCTGTTTAGTAAAGGAAGCTCGTTTATCAAATGCAGGGCAATGGGAAATTTTCCAAGAAAGGCACTCCAAAGTCTTGTTCCCAGCTCCTCAATAAAAACCTCACATAAATCTCTTTTTTTGAGCAGTTGGTTGGAAGCCACAGAGGAAATGTTGTCTTATACATTAAGAAGGGCCTCAGAAGGGCTTAAGAATAATATAACTTCTTACCTCTGGAGATATAGATTTCTTGAGCTCCAGGGAATGCTATTTTCAGAGCTTAGGATGGCGTTGATTTTACATTCAAAGTCCCTACTTCGAGCTTCTTGAAATGTAGATGCTTGCTTTATACACAGAAGATGATTCCTGAACAAACAACCCAAATCTGTCATCAGCTTTCCCTGAAACTTTAAAATGGCCCCTTGTTTTTAAAAGAACGATTTTGTTTTTGTCAGTTCTTATTATGGAAAGATGCTACCATGGCCTATTTGTGCTTGATTGATAATGGATTGGAATATAAGATGTCAAGATTTTGCAAAACATGATTGACAAAGCAAGATGAGGCAATGAGCTTCGGTCCCGATGTCATGACTATTTGGGCGACATTGTCCTAAACTTTCAAGGGAGGTAGCTGGAAAAAAGCTGCTTTCTTTTCTTCATATAAATAAATTATTTACCATTTAGAATGTTCTGGATATGGCCTTCATAAATGGATTTAGGAATTTTTATGAAGACAAAAATTTTCATGAAGACTTCCAGCACTCACTTGGCACTTAGTTACTGAATACCTTATCCACCTTTCTGTGTCCTGTCTGCTGGCCAGACTGCAACCTTCTTAAGGGCAGAGACTGCCATATCTGTCTGTCCTAAAAGACAGTGACATGGGAGAGCCACTGATGTCAGCAGTCATTCCGGTGCCCTAGGTTTGAAAATTTGGTGAGAGATGTGTTGGGTTTTATTTTTCACCTTTTATGGCAGGAAAGTGGGAAGAAGAGAGAGAAGAGAAAGGGTGAGAGCATTTTAGTATCAGGGGCTATTTCGATTGTTTGAATTCCCTAACCTTTGTGGAAGAAAAGGAAAGTACTGAGACAAAGCATAGAGAACAAAGCTATTGTGCACGGGAAATGCAAAAAATAATCAATGTCCATCAAGTATTATTTGTTAAGTACAAAAGCAGAACCTATAAAATAGGTTTAAAAAAATTAGAAACATTTCTATAGCCATTTTGCCATTTCAATTTGACAGTATGTGAAAGAATCCCCAGTGGCAGTCATCTTGGTTAAGTAAATAGCCTTTGTTTTCAATATGTCATTGTTAATGTTACATTGTTCTGAGATTCTGTCATATTAGATACTTCGCTAAGTTAAGGGTGTTCATGACATTGCCTGAGGTCATGTTCCACAAGAAAGGGGCGTTCGGATCCCCTCTCGTCCTGTTACCTTGACTTGAAAGGGTTAACTGGTCCAGTGCCTCCTGTGGAACATGCCATGTACTTGTGCCATGGGCCACTGGCAGCTCTGGATAACATTTCCCTACTCAAGAAATTGAGATCTTCCAATAAGTTAGGCATCCCAAGTATCTTGACAGGTATGCATATATATAACCCAAACAAACTAGAATTTCCATTTTATTGAGACAGGCTATCAGAAAATAGCATCAATACCTTTTAGGCATCATCTTACCTAGGCAGGAGAAGGAAAAAGGTGATCCCATTTAATTTCTTAAAATGTTGGGATCTAAAAAAACTTTTTAAAGTATTTCAGTCCAAGAGCCTGAATTATAATCATCATAAATGGTAGTCATTCTAGAAATAACTGAGTAATCGTTTAATGAATAAATGAAATTATTTTGGATGCTTTGATAGGAGCGTTGTCCCATTGGTTTACAGACAAAATCTATTATTTTTAAATAAAATCAATGCATTATTAGTTGGAAGAAGTTGGTCAAGGTTCCTGGTTAAACTGAGGTGTGACTGACTAGACATGTCTATTTTCTGAGAATCAGTTACTACTTTTGTGATGAACTTGAGGTTCAAACGCATCTGCCAACGAAGATCCCTGAATCATGGCAGTGTGTCCATTTGGATGGAACACAGTACATGGAGTAGATGACTTAAAACATGGCAGCACTTCCCATATGACTCCAGAGGAAGAAAAATAATAGTAGCAATCAGAACTTGCCTTTATTGTGGGTGTCCATTCAGAAGACACTGTCTGCTAGGATTTCGCCACAGGGGCTTAAGAACCAGAGATTTAAAGCAAAATAAGACCAACCTAATTTACCCATTCACTAGAACGTGTCCAGACTCTGCCTGCAATTATAAAAGAATCAGAGCAAACAAATCGTAATGTCTGGCTCTAACTGCCCAGAGAGGTGCTTACACATACATGTAATATAACCCAGTATGTTACAGGTAAAGCCGAAGAAAAATCTTTCATAACAGCCCGTTACAACTGATAATTACAGATACTGAAGAGGTCTAAGATTACATACGTAGAGCAACATGATCTTGTAGAATTTGATGAAAAATAAAACCAACCACCCAACAGGAACTACTTGCTCTGGTTCTTAAGGCTCTCTCCGTGGTGCTGATGATGCTGTTAACCAACAGGTGCTCTGTACTCTCTTCCACTGCTTCGGGCAGCAACTGTCAGAAAGTTGGCATAGACTGAGGTCTCTTTGCAAACTGGCAAATGACAGGTTCTCTTTGCCCCTTCCTCTCCTTCTCCAGTTTATAGGACACTAAAAGAAACATTATATGGACACGAACTAGTAACTACAACAGCCCATGAAAAGCTGACTAGATGCAAAAGGGAGAGAACGCTGGAGGCCATGTGGATGTGCAACAGCTTTTCTCAGGAAAAAATGTCCACATTCTAAGGGCTCTTAAACATGTAGAAAACTTGCCCTGTTACCATGGGTTTTTAGAACACCTCTAAACACACAAAAAATAAGACAGATATTACCTACAAATTTCAACCATTGCTGAAACTCTAAAAGCATTTTTGTATTACTTTGTTTCGATACTCAGCTATAAAGAAATATTAAAAAGTATTTTTTTGTGTGTGGTAATCAGTCTCAAAGATTTTCTGTTGCTCGCCTCCCCCAACTTGTGCTGATATTTTAAGGATGTGCTCAAGAGTGTGAAGCAGGGCGCTTTTGTCCCTTTCCCTTGCCTGTAACAATCCCCCCATCCCGCAGCCACAGAGCCACCCCTCAGATGAGCCACTCCTTTTTGCTTTCATCGATGGTCTCCGTGAAGTTGGGGTCGTTGTTCATGATGGCAGCATCTGCGCTCTCCGCTGACTCTGCCCCCTTCGCTTCGTTGGTGTGGTAGGTGCCCTTGTGGCGGAACATGTAGCGAATGAGGAAGACCAAAGTGCAGAGGATGGTGAAAATCACCACGGCGATGACCCCTGTGGAGACAGGAGAACCAGAGCTTAAACGAACCTTACACACCCCACAGACACTTTTTTCCCCCATTTCGCCATGGTCCCCTCAAACACTACTCTCTCCCATACAAAACTGTAAAACAACAACTATAGAAACTGGTAGAACTGAAAGGAGAAATCACTCCAGTTCACAGTTATACTTGGAGATTTCAACACTCTTTTGTCAGTAATTGACAGAACAATTAAACAGAAAATCAGTAAGAATTTAGAAGACTTCAGAAACAGTGCTAACAAACTCAACTTAAGGAGATGCTACTAATCCTACATATCTCTCTGATAATAAGAGGAAATACTGCCTGACTCATTTTATGAAACTGGTATTATCCTGATACTAGAACCAGACAAAGATATTGAAAAAGAGAGTACTTTTGAGCAATATTCCTCTTCAACAAAATTTTAGCAAATCAAACCCAGCAATATGTAAAAAAGAATATATTATAATGAAATTATGTTAATTCTAGGAATGAAAGATTGGTTTAACATTAAAAAATAAGCTATGTAATTTAACTACATTAGCTAAGAAAAGAGAAAAACCATATGATCATTTCAATAGATGGAGAAAAAGCATATGACAAACTTCAACACCCATCTATCATAAAGCCTCTCAGGAAATGATCAGTAGAAGGAAGCTATCTCAACAAGATAAAGAAGATCTATGAGAAACCTACAGCTAATATCCTACTTAATGGTGAAAGATGAAATGCATTTCTTCTAAGTATGGAACAATGTAAGAATGTCAGCTCTCAGAACATTTATTCATATTGTACTGAAAGTCCTAGTCAGTGAAATAAAAAAAAAGGAAAAGAAATAAAAAGTGTACAGATTGGGAAAAAGTAAAATTTTTCTTTATTCTCAGATGACGTGGTTGTCTAGGCAGAAAATTCTAAGGGATATACAAAAAAAGTAAGAGCTAACAGTAAATTTAGCAAGGGCACAGGATACAAAGTCGATATACAGAAATCAATTGTATTTTTTATATACTTGCAAGAAACACTTGGAAAATAAAAGTAATGGAATAATACCATTTATAATAGAACAAATTGAATATGGTTGTTCAAGAATGTGCATTGAAAACCATAAAACCCTTCTGAGAGATATTAAAGAAGACCTAGACAAATGGATGGCTATATCATGTTTGAGGTCAATATTGTTAAAATGTTCATTTATAAATCTAATAAAATCCCAGTGAAAATCACAGCAAACTTTTTTTTGGTAGAAATTTATCAGCTGATTCTAAATTTTTCATGGCAATGCAAAGGACCCAGAATAGCAAAAATAATTCTGTAAAACAAATAAATTGGAAAACTTACACAACTTATTTCAAAACTTATTATAAAGATATAACAATAAAGTAAGCATGGTAATGGCTAAGGAAAGATATATAGATCAACAAAACAAAACAGAGGCAAGAAAATAGACACATACATATGCGGCCTATTGATTTTTGCCCAAAAGTACCAAGGAGATTAAACTGGGTAAAATATAGTCTTTTTAACATGTGGTCTTAGATAACTAGATACTCATTTGTAAAATGATGACTTTATATCACATTATATGTAAACATTAACTCAAAGGGATTATAGACTTAATAATAAAAACTAAAGCTATAAAATAGAAAACACAGAAGAAAATCCTTACGACCTTGTGATAGGCATATTTTTTAGGCAGTATTTAAAAAATCACAAACTCTAAAAGATTAAAAGAATTGTACTTTATCAAAGTTAACATCTCCTGCTTTACAAAAAATATACCTTTAAGGAAATGAAAAGGCAAGTCACAAAGAGAAAGTATTCACAATATATATGTCTGATAAAGGACTTGTATCCAGAATATAAAAAGAGCCTTTACAACTCAATGACAATCCAATTAATTACAAGATGGGAAATAATTTCGACAGATACTTCACAAAAGATTTACAAGTGGCAGGATGCACGTGAAAAGATGCTCAACATTACTAGTAATCAGAAAACGTCACATTAAAACTATAATGAGATGCCACTACTCACCCACGAGAGTGACTAAAATTAAGAAGACTGACAATACCAGGTGCTACAGATGGTGGAGCAACCTGACCCCTCGGATATTGATCATGGGAATGTAAAGTGGTTCAACCATTTTGGAAAGCTGGATGGCCATTTCTTACAAGACTAAATATCCACTTTCTATAACACTCAGCAATTGCACTCCTTGGAATTACCAAAGAAAAATTAAAAATGATGTTCACACAACACTTGTACAAGAGTATTCACAGCAGCCTTATTCGAAATAGCTCAAATCTGGAGACAAACCCAACACCTATCGACAGGTGAGTAGATAAAACAAATGATAGTACATTCATTCAGTGGGATACAATTTGGCCATAAAAATAAATGGACTATTGCTAGCATGCAACAATGTGGGTAGATCTCAAAAACATCATGTTGAGTGAAAGAAAAAGGGCTCATACAATGTGATCCATTTATATGAGACTCTAAAGAGGCATAAGTAACCTAGGTGAGCAGAGGCAGGGCAGAGGCTGCCTTGGTTGAGAGCAGGCCAGGGGAAAGCATGGACTGCAGAGGGCACAAGAGCCATCCGTAGACAGAAATGTTCTGTATCTTCATTGCGGAGGGTAGTTGTGGATGTATGAGTGACAACAGTCACTGACTTATTACTCTTAAATAAGGACATACTATACTTTGGTAAAGTTGATCTTTAAAAGGGCAAAAATCAATGAAGATAAGGACTATACTAGAAGTTTGGACAATGTGATTTAAGCAGCATTCGGAATGTATTCTGATTTTATTGTCATATACATTTCTTATAGCCATCTACACTCTTCATGTGGAAAAAAACCTACTGGTTAAGCCACGTCGACTGGCTGAGTGTAAAGTCCTCGATACATTTACAGCATTAGCTATACTCAGAGAGGCAGGAAACATCTCTATGAAGTAAGACAGAGGCAGGGACTATGCCAGGAGAGTCTAGTTATTCTGCAGGAAGAGAAGACTGGAATATCTTCGATATTATTAGTTTTCTGAAACCAGACTGACTTCATCCTCCCCATTTTTATAGTATGCTATCCTGGACCATTTAGAATGTGAGAGGATATGAATAAAAAGAGATTGGAGGGAATCAAGAGATGCTCTAGTTATTGCCACAGGCTACCTACTTGCATATTTAGATTCCGGCTGGCTCACCACTACCATTCTTTTATTTTTTTTTTTCTTTAACAAGTCTGCATTAAAAAGCAGCCAGGTTATATTTACCACAGTTTCTCCATATCCATACTTCACAATCAGAAGTCATATTTAAGTAGCAAAATGAGTAAAGTAAAAATCTAGACAACCATTTTATTCCTAAGACTACGATTTCATTAAAAATGACTACTTTCCACAGGTGAGTAGCCCCATGCAGGCCTGTCCTGTGTGTCACCTACCTCCAATGATTGCCGAGTTTCTGTTGACTCCATTTCTTATCGCTTGGCCTTGTCCTGGATTATATGGAAAATCAGCACTGGCTGTAGAGAAGGAAATGAAAAGTCAAGCAAGAATGTCAAGGACACCATTAATGCCACATGATTTGACACTTATCTTTTCATACAATTCTTCAACATTTCCTGTTTGCCCAAATGAGATCCCCATTTCGGATGTGCCCATTTTGCTATTGTTTCCCATGAGAATCGCAGCAACGTCCACCCCTGTTCCTGCTGTTTCCCTTTGCTCGCATTTATAGGCTGATCATGCACTATTAGATTCATTATAAAACTCCCGGCACGAGTAAAACTGGCCTACATAAAAACACATCACGTTTTTAGAAATCTCGGCCTTCTTCTTTAAAACCTGAGTTTTCTTTTCAGAGAAGGATTATCGCCAGATGTGACAAATCCATTCATTTGTTCATTCATTCATTCATTCCGTCCTTGTAGAGTGCATACTATATATCAGGCATCTAAGTGCTGGGGATACACGGTGAACAGGAAATCAGACAACAAGGGTTAGTGATGAGAGTTTTCCACGCCTCTTTGAAGAGTCTGGTTTGTAGAGTCAGAACACCGACCTCGAGCACCCATGTGGTCTTAGTTACGACCCGATCCACCTGCAGCAAACAGTCTGCACTGTTCTGAAGTACATCACTGTAGCTCACGCACTCGGACAGGAAGACTAGGTTACTAGTGCACGCAGTTCCCTGACTGGCTCCAGAAACCACTTGTGAAACACTAAGCTGAGCTGTCTCTGATGGGAAGGGACTGGTCTACACTGGATCGATCAAACTGTCAACATCATCGCATGGTCTTAAGACAACATCTGAGTGCAGTCGCTTCTCTGTGGCCGGTGGGCTGTCTGTAGACACCAGCGATTGATCTAAGGGCTTCTGGCTGCACTTGTCGGGCCTCAAAAGCTCAGCATGAAGAGACGTTTTATCTGACGAAGGATGACTCTGCGAGGCGACAGTATCAGTGGAACCACATGATAAACTAAGACCTGAAGCAACACGGCCGAAGGATGAAAACCCAATAGGCCCGGTCCCAGGTCCCACATACAAACCCTCCTGGGCCCAGCCAGGGTGGGGGTGGGGTAGGGTGGGGTGGGTATCACCGTTACAGAAACACACGTGAGATCATGAATAGTGCTAATTGTGCTTTCAAACGTTACTGTCAGGGTGTCATTTCTGATCGCATTTACAGAATGTGTAAAATTAATAGGCCTTTCAAGGCAGGTGCTTAAGTACAAAAAACTGGTTAAGAGACAGTTGTAAGAGCAGAATATTAAGAGATTTGAATTCTTTAGCCTCACATTTCTTGCCTGTCCTATTGAGCAGGTAGGGAGAAGATGAAGTAATAAAGCTTTTTTTTTTAATACAGAAGATAAATGAGGTACTTGTTATTATTTATTACATTTCAAATATGTAAAACTGTAGACTTGAGGCTCAGGGACCAATTACAACTAAAACACACATTTAAATGCATATAAAAATAAATTGAGATGATCTAACATCCCCCCCCCCCCGAATAAAAGGCACTAAAAGCTTTAGGTTGTCATGCATCAGGGACAAAAAAATTAGATAGTAGCTGACATCTCCTAGACAAAACATCGCCATGGAAACTACTTGAGCTTCCGCATCTAAAGTGATAATCTGAGACATTCCAACAAAACTGCTGTTATTAATTATAATTTAATCAAAATTGCAACATTATTTTTTTGCACTTGGGGTCTCGGCTACATGATGTATGTCTGCCTTTATTCATCCCAGCTCCTTTGTTTCATTTCACTTTATTTTCTCCCTTCAAATCTGAGTTCTACGATAGGAAATGATTTTTTCAGATAATTTCTTTTAGCCATTCGCCATTGACTGAAATTTTAGAAACAGATATGAAAACAAATGGTTGTTGATGAAGAAGCTGGAGACATGGGGGGCTGCTGCCGGTCACACTTTCTGGAGGGAGAGGTTCTGGAGGCTGGCAGGTCTTCATTCAGGGTCCAAGCCCTCGTGGATCTCTAGGAGCCTCAATCTCATGTTTGTGCTGATACCTTTCATCTCAGCTTCTACGGAGGGAGAGTCAGCTAGAATTTCCGACTTCAGATGAGAAGGAGATTATAAATCTTTGGCTTCTGACTTTGGAAGAGAAACAAGCCTTACATTTCTAGCTTCTTAAAAGGGAAGGCAAGTGGCAACTGCTTGCATGAGTGTCTGAGATCCAGTGATCAAAGCCATTACTTAGGTGAAAAGAAACAGAATGAAGGAACTTGTCATCATCTGCTATACGTCTTGATGGTTAAAATAATGCCAACTCTTATTCAAAAGGACCGAACGAGCAAATGATTTTATTAGATTCCCTCCTCCCATGGCTTTTTTAAAAAGCCAACTTCTAAACTGTCTCAACTGCCTTTCAGGAAAAAGATGTACTGACCCTCCCGGACGAGGCTGGCACTGGTCCTGTCTGAGTAGGTATAAATAGGCATTTTAACAGGACACAGCTATTTACCGATAGAAGCTCAGACTTTGTATTCCAGAAAATAAACACTAAGGGAAGTCATATGGTACCCGTTTCCACGTCAGCCAGAGATGTCATATTTCTCAGGGGGGCAAACTGTTATCTTCTTTCATGTTAGTGATAATTGTTTGAGTCAGTTGTCGGAGCTATTGTTAGTAATGTCACGGCACTCGTGGGCCACAGACCGTTAGCTGGCTTTCTGTCCTACAGCCTCCCTGTCACACAGGGGTCTCGGCTAATACCGTTGGTGGTTTCCTTGTCGGCAGAGCAGTGTTAGCAAGAACTGGCTGTCCGCCTGATCGTGGAAACAGCCTGTTTCTGAGGACAGGGTGGTTGAGAAAACAATGACAGTAAGAAGATAGAAGCAACCAAACACAGTGGATAAGCCCCAAATGCCTTTTTAAGACATTCCCTGACATATTTCAGCTCTTCTCTGAGACAGTGGGCTGGGCCCGGCAGTGTTTGTTAGGTTGACAGTCTGAAGGAGGCCTTGGAGCTATGGCCTTCAGACTTCTGCAGAGGACACCTCCAGCAGCCACGTGCAAGTGTCAGCAAAGGCTTTGGACTTCCAGAATTTATGGCTCGGGAGCTCAGTGAAAACAATCCTTTTATCACCCAAAATGTAGTCAAAAGGTGAGTTTCATCATTGGTGAGAAGAGCGAGGCACGTTTCATCATTTGAGGAAGCAGACGAGGATGAAGGGACTTCGTTTATTCCCCTCTGCGAATTGTTAGTAAACTCAAAGGCCATCCTTTGCCCCTCGGAAACAGCTGAATGTTATTGATTTGCTTTTGTCATCATCGTCTGTCTTTCGAGGGAGTACAGTGAATGATAAAATGAATTTGGAAAAACACTTAATCTTCTGCTATAACCTCTAGATCTGCAGAGAACGTCTTCAGTTTCAGATGATGCATATGCTCCCGCTGCTGTAGGTTCGCTCTGTCGATACTCACACGGCCTCGGCTTTGATGGACGTCTGTGTTGTCACTGCTATTTCATCAAAGTGTAAAACCGACCTTTTTTATTCCTAAATGCTCAGAAATCAGTTCGCAGATGAGGAGGGTTTCTGAGAACACAGTGGACACGTTCAGGTCACGGCCGCTGACCAGCTGCCACTCTGCTCTGTGGTCTGTCGAAGCGGGGATGAGCAAACCTAAAGTGCTTTTAAATTTTAATTCCGCATGAATTTTATGTCTCGTATCCATGCCCAGTTGGGCTTTTGCTTTTGAAATACTCTTTTCGGCTGCAGAAGCACAAGTAAAAATTTATAATTCCGATCCCAAGACGCTTGTCTCGTCTTCCTAGCAGGCTGGTCGCAGAAAACTGAAACTGCAAACCCCACGCTGACAGTTCCATTGTCCTCCCGAATTAACCTCAGATCTCAAAAGACAAGCATCACTGCTTGCTGGCAGGTGGAATGGCGACTGGTCATCAAAGAGGACCTTGTGAGACAGATTCTCCCACTTTCAAAGCTTCCCAATGTTTCCCCACAAACAGACTCATCCCGGGTGCTGGCCCACATGGCCGTCAAGACGCTGCGATACAGTTCTAGAACGAGCCACGTGGCTCTGCGCACGTCTTCCCATTCATGTCAGCCAAGTGTGAACCAATACTTCACTGGCTCTTGCTGTTCTTGATGCAGTTTATTTCATATCTATATCTATATCTATATCTATCTATATCATCTATCTACATATATATATATACATACATACACACACATATATAAAATTCATCTATATATAATTCATATATATATATATATATATATATATATATATATAATTCACACACACACACACACACACACACACAAAGAAAGTGGATAAAAAGGTAAAAAAGGTGCATTTAGCAGCAGGTATGTATGCAGTCCCCACATTTCAGAGTTCTGCCTAAGGGACCAGTTGCAGCCAGCCTGGAGCTAGCTCAGATGTTTACTGAGAAAATGAAGGCATTTATTTCTTCTGAGTCACCTTTTCCTTATCTTTAAAATGTGGCTAATATGTCATGTCCCAAAGGGCCATTGTCAGGATAAAAGGACACCAAGCACTGACAGCGTTTCAGCAATTACAGTCAACTGCAATTTTAAACTATTGTTATTTCTGTCTTCACCCTTTCCATTTTTTTAAATGTTAAAATCCCCAAGTCAGTTCTTGAAAACCCCTTTTAGCCTTTTCTAAGAGGGAAATTTCAAAGCAGTTCATCTCGTTTTCTATGTTTAAAATAACTGCATCCTACATTCACACGGATTTTTATATACATTTACATGTTAACATGAAGTTGATTTCCATAAGCCTTCCAGGGTTATTTTTAGGCAGAAACTCAACAGCAGAATCAATAATCTACCTGGCCTTTCAACATTTCTGAACGGTTTGTGTAGAGCATGGGGAGTCAACCAAAGACCTCTCTAATGAGTGCGACTACTGGTCACCTGTTTGCTACTGGTGTTTACACAGTGACTTTCCTCGGAAGAGCAGATGGCCGTGGGTCAGAACATCATCTGGAGAACGTTCCTTCAGCCTTAGAAATCACAGGCGAGGACACGACGCCCAGATTCGCCAGCAAAGGTGGGACCAGCATTTATTTCCAGGTGGTGACCGGCAGGACTTCCCTTGGGAGAACTCACACCCGGGGATTCCAGCAATAGTCCTTGGGATAAGTCAGCTAGGAGAGTGAAGCCAGCTTGGTCTGGAGGGCGTCATGATCTCCCGAGTGGCCCCAAGTGACACACAGGAATATTAAACAATGCAGCACAGTAGGGAGAGTTAGCACGGGGTCTCGATGGCGACAGGGACAGACGCATCTGTAAATAACACTAAGTTCAAGTCTACTTCGTGTTTGTGAGCTTCCCATAACGTTTCTGCTGCACGGGAATGAAGCAAAAACAAATTCCTGCTGGAATCACTGGTTCTGCCAACAACAGAGAAGTCACCATAGCAACACAGAGAAGTCACCACAGCCTGTGTTACCCTGCACTGCCCTAGCCCCAGCCCCATGTGACAGAGACAACAGCTGAGAGGCCCCGCGTGGTGCTGACTGAGGGAGAGGGACCTCTAAGGACCATGCCAGGCAGGGTGGGCGGCGCGTAGCGAGGGGACTGGGAGAGAACTCTACCCTCATTGGTGCTCAGAGTCTACTCTAAGGGACGAAGGGAAGGAAAGGCAGAAAGGGAGGTTGAGGGAAGTTGGGATTGAAAGAGAAGCCCACTCAGGAGGAACAAGGACCACAGAAGTTGTCCCAAAGCTGAATGCTTTGTGACCCTTTTGATTTTTTTCCACAGTAAAATTTCTGAGAATTAAATAATTCTGGTTGGGAAAGAACAGAACCTTGGAGCGAAGGCAGCCCCTGGTCATGGCCAGGCACGTGGAGCCACCAGAAAGTGGGACAAGGGACAAGGGGATGGTGTGTGGGCTGGTGGTGCCAAAAGGGACTGCGACGCCACCACCCTTCACTTTAGCCCCCTGAGTGAGGTCGGCTCTTCCATCGTCTCTTTGCCATGGCCCCCACTGCTCTGCGAAACACGGGCCTGCCATCTGTTCTTTCGTGATGTGAGAAGGCTGTGACAACGTAAGGCAGTCTCCCAAAATTTTCAGGCCCTGTAGATAGAAATCTCGTTAAAAATACTCCTGCCAAGACGCTGCATCTGGGATGTGCGGTCCTGGAGGTGGGTCAGAGTGAGAGCTCTGGGAGCTGAGCTTGGACTTGTCAACTTTCCTCACGTTCCTCGGAGGGAGGCTGAGACATGTACACCCCCGACAATGAGAGTGAGAGAATTAAACATTCAAATTACCCCGCTAAAGGATGGCAGATATAAATTTAAAGAAGTCAAGCAAAAGCAAGTGGGAAAAGAAAACAGGAGGATGATAGAACTAATACATAAATCCAAAAAAAGAGGCACGTAGAAGTTAACTTATCAGGAAGCGTTTCAGAGTTACCTTCACATAACTTCTGTGTAACGTGAAGGGAAGATCTGATAAGTGGAAAGACATTCTCTCGCTGGACTGGAAAACAGTGTTTATTTCGACGGCAATTTTCCTGTAATTAACTTATACATACAATTCAATCTCAGTAAAAACTCTAGATAGTCCCCACCCCCTCAAAAAAAAAAAAAATGACTGGAATTCTAAAATCACATGGGAAAAGTAAATGTTGCAAGGACGGGAAAATTTTGATGGAAGAGAGTAAGAGGGACGTCAGTTTTAATGCTGACTGCGATGAAGAAGCGTGAGCATCCCCGCGGCTTGCTACTGCCTCGTGGAGAAGCAGACTGGCTTGGAAGGCGAGGGAGTCCCAAGCAGACTGGACAGGAAGGGACAATTCTGAACATGATGAGCAAGGGAGGGAAAAAGGTGACACCTGAACAGCAGGGCTGGGACAACTGGTTGGCCAGCCAGAAAAAAGAAGTTAGATTCCTACCTTACTCCTTCTACCCAATTAAATTGTAAGTAAGGTAAATATGTAAAATTTACAAACAAAACAAAATCATGAGAAAGAAATGTGGAAAAATTAAAAAAGGTTGCTAAAATTTTTTAGAAGGCATGACACAGAACTCAAAATCCACAAAACATTTTATATTTTACTATGTAAAATTTAAAAAAATGTTATATGGAAAATCCCAATTCATTAAATAAAAAAACACAGATAAAACTAGGAAAACATTCAAATGTAGCAAAATACTAATCTACTTAACATGTACAGAATTCTTATAAGTCAAGTAGTAAATGACCAACAAACGAATAAAAAAAGATAAATAGCTATGAATATACATAGAAGTATTTGGTCAAAGAATATACACAGGCAGTTCGTGGAAAAATAAACGCAAGGGACTTATAAACATATATGAAGATAATTAATCTCGCAGGTAATTAGAGAAATCTGAATTAAAACAATAAAATTTCACTTTTTCAAATAAAATATAGCAGATTTAAAAGAATAGTATGATGTACTCTGTTGGTGAGGGTATGGGGAAAAGGATACTCGTACCTTGTTGGGTTAGAGGTGCTATGTTATTGGGAGGTGACATGTAATAGCTACAGAAATGAAAACTACATCCTCGACTCAACAAAACCCTGGGTACAAAGCTATTCGTTATGGAAACAAAAGAAGGGAACAGCTTCATGATTGTCAGATCAAAAATCTGTAACTCTGATGTGATATGTGACTTGAGCTACATGCATGTGCTTGGTGCTTTTGCAGAAAAGCAGAATTTGGATCAACTGCAGTAAAAGTGCATATTAGAAAAGGGGGGGACAGTAATTGTTCTTTGCACTTGGGATGAGTGTGCACTGTGTCCGTCACTGAGGAAGACACAGCAGATAGAAGAGAATAAAAAGATCAGGCGTCAGAGATTAAACCCATTAATTACGCAATCTTAGCATAAGGATAAAAAAGGGATCTGCGCCGAAATAATTAAGACATAATTATGAGAGCGGGGAAGATTATTTTAAGTGCTTGCAGGTGGTGCAGAACCCCAACTCCCGGCTTGTAATTATGAAGCAAACTGAATAAATACGTGCAGTTTTTAAATGTTCATCATATTCAGAACTCTTGTACACACGAAGATATAAAAATATTTTATCTTCAGATGGTGGAAAGGAAATTTGAAATGCAGACAAGAAATCACGGCGTTATAAGTCACAGCGATGGAGGGAGGCGGTGCCTTTAGCAATCGAACCAGCTACTCCCAGGGTCACACACTGTGGCGAGTGAAGCCTTAGTTCTCAGTGGCAGTAGCTGGGCAGACTGTACATTCTGGATCTACCCTGGGGCATCCCAAGTCCCATCATCACCTAGCTCCCCATTCACTTGGGAGAAGGCCCTATTCCCAAGAGCGCTGGTTTTTCGGTGGCTCTGTGAATCTGAGTGCGTGCCCTGGACACGTTTGGTTTGGGTCCTCCTGGATTCCTTGGAGCTGGGCAGGAGGAGACAGGGGCCTTGTTTACTGCTTCCTACTCCCCTCAGAGCTTCTGGATTTTCCATGTCCCACCCACTTCCCTCTGAGGGGCTGTGAGAATTCCTGGCCGAGAGCCGGTGGGCATCAGACGCAGGTGGCTCCAGGTTACAGTGGAGACTGAGTTCGAGTGCCAGCACCTGTAAGAGGCTTATTCTCTGGGGCCTTTCTGGGGTGTGGTGCCTTAATGGAGGCGCACACCTTATCACATACTGTGCAACCCATGCTGAGGACACTACCTGGACTCGCTAGAAGTCCTGTAAAAGAGTAACTAGTTATAATCTTTATCACCAGAAGGTTCCTTAGGAAATGAAATCTTATATCTTAAAAAATCTTGTCTATCTTAATGGTGCTTTTAAACCCCAAGGCTCAATATGGATGCCTCGGAAAACAGCTCTATGTACGGTTTGGAGTTGGACCTCAGTGCAGAAATGTATGGCATCAGACTCTTGGATGTATTTTTCCTGGTGTTTGTTTTGTTTTTCTGTTTAACAGAATGCGCACTGCCATCTGTAGTTGTCTTTCTGCTCACAGATCCTTGCCATTCTGAGGGAATAAGTTCCCTGCATTTGACAAAGAGAAAGAACAGAGGCCCTAATGCTGAGAGGCGAATCGCAGCAATTTTCTGCTGCCCTGCGACCTTCACACAAGCCAGAGTCAGGGCTGGGTTGGCTTCTCCTCCTCCCTTGCAACTGCTGTTCTAAAAATATTCCCAGCCAAGCGCTTTAGAAACGGCCTGTACCTCTATTAAAAACCCACTCCTGCACCCCATGCTGGGAACTGGGTCCGTAAGGGGCCTGTCGCACCGCCTCATGTTTTCCAAACTTCAGTCACGTGGGAACCACCTTTTTCCATATCCTTGTAAAGTCTATTATTGCCTTATTTTCACTAAATCGGTTCCAGTTCTTATTTAAATAAGTGTTCTGATAAAACTTTGTGACCCTACTGAGTAGTCCTGTCACCTGCCAAGTCTCTGATCAGAAGCCTGCTCTTTCCTTATTAAAGGGTGAGTGACAAGGGTGACAGAGGTGTTAAACGCATGCCAGAGCCAAACGGAGACTTTCTCTTTGACAAAACTAGAAGCACTGAAGGAAAAGTGGACAGGAAAAAACTTTATATTGTGATGTAATGCCATGCCTATTTTCTTTGCGTAGTGGTCTGGTGACCCCCTACCAAAGCCACCAGGCCGCACTGCTGCAGGAGTCACACTGCACCGCTGGAAGTGGTGCAGTGCGTGGCCTCACCAACCATCAATGTCCCTCCCTTTAGAAAACACTGACGAAGCCCGAAAGGCAGGACAGAGGCAGCGAGGAACTCAGGAAGCAGGGTCACAGGAGAAAAGGGACCTTCTTACCCCTCAGCACGTTTTCTGTTTTTATCACCTGGTATCACTTAATAAGAGGGACATGTCGGGGAGCGGAAAGAACACCAGACCTGGGGGTGGAGGTCTGGAACTCTGACCGCCAGGCCTCTGCGAACACCCTGGTGTGAGGACGAAGGGGGGCTTTAGTGGACACTAGGACCCCCCGAATGCCGAGGCCGTAAGACTCCTGTCCCTTCACAGCGAGGGGCATGCCTTAGCTTCAAAGATGCACATGCTTCATTTTAAACAGCATCCTCCCCCTCACCCCTGTATCCTTTTAAATTAAGTTTGTAGCTGATTCAAAAAACTGAATAATAATGTGACATCTTCCCCAAAATGAGCTTCCTTCTGGAGGCAGTGGTGAGGCCCAGCATCACGCCACCTGACCTCCCCTTGACCTCTGCCAATCTGCAGCATGAGCAACATCACACGAGATCCACCAGATGTTAGAGCCGGAGGCCACTCAGAGGTCGCATCCCTCCTTGTCATAGGCTTAGAGGGTGACTCCCCTGGTCCAGGGTCACCTTGGGTCGAGGGAGAAGTAGGCTGTGCGGGCTCTCCACCACTCCCGTGATGAGAACGCTGAGTTTGCTCCCAAATTACTTTTGCAGCCAAGAGCCTCATCCTTTGGTTTTGGCCCTGTGCTTTCTAAGTACACGTCTTAGGCCCTGCAGGAGTGGGGCTAAATGCCCTGACCTGGCACGTCTGAACACGCCTCTTAAAAACCTGGAAGGCTGCGGGCTAATTGTGTGAATACAGCCTCGGGAGATGAATCTGTGTGTGCCGCAGGGAAATCTTTTCTCCTGATCTTAGAATGTGGACTATGGGGCTGCACGTCGGTGGGAGTGCCAGAGGCAAAGCGAGGACTGACATGGTCAGATCACCTGACGGTCATGTCGCAGGCATCATCAGGCATCTCATGGTTTCTCTCATACGAAGAAGCAGCGACAGTTCCCACGTTCCTGGCCTTCGGCTCGCTTGCTCTGGCACTGAGAAAGATGGGTGCTAACTTCTGAGCACCTGACAGGTGCCCAACGCTGTGCTCTGAGCTCTTGTGCCCCAAAGTCCCTTCCCTCTTAATCCTCCACTTACACTACCAGTGAGACAGTTATTAACCCATTTTACAGACGAGGAAGCCGAGGTTTAAGGAAATAAAGCGATCTGGCCTTTACCTGAATCCAGGTGGTCCAAGTGCCAGGGGTCGGTGGCAGACGACATAGGCGAGAGCGTGAGCGGGGAGGCCCCGCAGTTGGACTCCACCAGCTCGCCCTGGATGTGCACGTGAGCAGAGGCGTTGGTCCGCCGCAGGGCCGCCTTGAGGGGGGCGAGCTGGTTGAACTGGACCCTGGAGAGGCACCCCGTGAATCCCGGGGTGTTGTACTTGTGAATCTCTTGGTCAATCTTCCCTGTTTCTAAAAGGAAAAGAGAGAGGGAAAGTCAAAATCTTATCCCACGTACTACATTCCAGCTGCAAAATACACCTGTCTTCGAATGCTTTGGGTCTGAGTCCTAGGTTTCAAGTTAAGATGCTATGTATATATATATTTTCAGATGAAATATTAATGACTTGATAAGACACAGGGCTGGAGACGTCACTTTAAAAGACTCATCCGCGTTACTGCAGAAGCTGGCAGGGTCGGGAGAATGAGACTGCATTTGTTAAAATAAAACACATTTGTAACTTCCTTCCTGATACTCGTGATATTGCTGAAACTAGCAACACTCACCAGTCCTGATCGATTTTTCTCTTTTCTGGTGCTGCAGAGACCCTCTCACATGCATTGAACACGGCCCTCGGCTAAGCCCTCCTGAGAAATTATGGCTTCATATTGTACCTCTTTCTTATTTTCTTCTTTAAGACTCTTTATTAAAAAAAAAAAAAAAGACAGTTCCCATAACCTGGAACTGGGCAATTCCTTTTTCAGAGTCCAATCCCCTCGGAGTTCTGAGGTTTACTAGCATATTCGATGGACGTTTTGGAAGTCAAGATACTTCCCCGAGTACGGCACAAACATACACCTGCATTTAAGAATCGTCACTCCCTTGCCCTCCACCCCCTTCCTGACCTGTGAGCTCAACATCTCCCTAAACCAACATCCAGATCAGGGGTGAGGCCCAGTAGAGGCAATCCCAATACGCTGTTCCTATCAGCATAACAGCACATTGTCACCCAGTGAAAACAGCAAAAGGGACTGTCTCTCTGACCCCCAGCCCCAAGTTTTCGAAGCTTTCCAGCAGAAACAAATGTTGAAGGCGTCTTAGAACTTCCTCATCCGGGTTCTCGCAAGGTGGTTCCTGGACCAGCAGCACCAGCATCACAGGGGACTGGTTAGAGATGCAGACTCCACCAGAAACCCGTGGGGTGCGGCCCACAGTCTGTTTTTACGAGCCCTCCAGGGGAGGCTGAGGCTGCTGCAGGTGGGAACCAGGGACGCAGGCAGTGACTGTGTGTGTCGCTGCAGGCCTAGGTGACGGGCAAGCCGCCCTTCAGAGAAGAGCACAGCAATTCGTATCTGGGTGGGCGATTGTGTCAACGTGATGATTACCTTGTAGATACAAAAATGAGGATGTGAGCTATTTACCCCTCCACTCGAACTGTGGAAAACAAAGACCGGAAAGCAGAAGGCCACCTACTTCTTTAAAGAGGGGACTTCAGAGCAGGCGGAGCTCCTCACTGGGTGGGGAGTGAACGCAGGTGAAGTAATCGTGCATAAAATTTTACTTCCCACTAATTAAAGAATAAATCAGTGAGAAGGGAGCAGGCCTCGGGGGCACAAGAAGTGGATGTATTCACACTCATTGCATTAATGATTCGGTTCAACGACTGACCTAGACTAGTCCCGTGGGCATTTCAATTCACAGAAGAGATGTGACAATAGGGATGAGGAAGAATGGTGATTCAGGGTCTGAGACGAGAACGTAAAGACATTTTAATGAATGATCCGCCATATTTTTCTCCTGCAGTCAATGTCAGTCTGACTTGTCACTGAAGATGGGAAAAGTAGAACACACTTGTGACCCTGCGCGAAAACCCACAGTCAGGACGCAGCCTGAGGGTTCCTTTGATGACCGAGAAGAGGCTCGCTCTGGCCCCGGTGACACCTGTGCTGGCTTGTCCCCCCTTCCTCTCTTGCTTTCTCATCAGTGATCACAGGCTACTCAAGGATTCCTTCTTTGTCTCTTTGCCTAACATCCGAATTCCTTGTTCTCGGTCCGCCAACGTGCCTTCCACACAAACAGTTAAGATATCGGGCTTCCTTCCCTTCTCTCCGGCAACCTGCCTTCCCCTGAGACATCCTCAGACCAAGGAGGCTCACGGTGACTGTTCCCAGCGTGGGAAGGCAGACTCCGGCGTCTCGCTTCCCCAAATTCCTCTCTGGTTTCCCTTGTGGTCGTGGTACCAGATGGAAGGGTCTCTTGGTGGCAGGAAACTGGGAACATCCTCATCTTCATCAGCTGCTTCGACCCTATGAACGGAGAGTTCTTTCTAGACTGTCCTGCCCTGAGTAGGTCTTTAGGAAAATAAATCGGAGGGCCGGTAGCTATTGCCAGAATTCCCAGAACGACCCAACAGAGAACGGAGTGTCAGCATCTCTACGCAGTGCACGAGGACACGGAGGCAAACACTTAGATCCCGGGCTACCGAGGCCAGGCACGCGACCCTGCGGCCTCTTAGCCAGTAGGATTTTCTGACGGAGAAACAGACTGTTTGTTAGGAAAAATCGTCAAAGTCCACAGGAATCCGGGCAAGTGCATTTCCATGGGGTTCCAGAGAGGCAACACTAGACCCAGGTTCCTTCCCCCCCACTCAACAGGGTTTTAAGTGTGTCACCCAGCGTCGCTGACGCCAGGCACTCACTCGGCTGTGCAGCAGGCCCGTGGGACTCACTCCCCCTGAGTAACTGAAGGTACGTGCCGTGTGACCCAAATCCCATCCTCTCCTGTCCCCCCACAGGCCCCCAGCGCCCCCAGGCACCATTCTCTCTGCTGCCATGAGTCTGACTGTTCTAGATCCCGACGCCAGGGGTGTCACTTGTTCTTTCGTGTCTGATTTTAGTTCTTGTGGGTATACACTCAGAAGCAGGACCTGCTGGGTCGTGTGGCAGCTCTGTTTTTAATTTTTGGAGGAACCGCCACACGAGGCTGTTTTCACAGTCATCTGGATTTCTGGCATTGGTAGTCTGGGCCTCTCTATAGAAAGGGCATAGTGAAGTTTTATTAAAAATAAAAAAAACGAATGGCTGTTAGAGACTGCTGTAAGACCACGTTTCACGGGTGCCTCAGCCCACAACATGGTGTTCCAAAATGCCGTGAACTGGCGTCAAAGCTTTGCCAGCGTCATTTCAAACGCTGGCAAGTTCCGTAAATGCTTCTCTGGAATACAAATCAACCCTCCTTAGGAACACGGAACCAATAATGGTGACGCTATCGCGTTAGCGCATTTGAGCTTCTTACAAGTGACTGTGCGGATCTGGAATGTCGCCTGGACTGGGCTCAGACAGAAATGAAATGTTCGAAGATGACTGACTGTAGGAAACCGCCTTCTGCACGGAGATGTCCTGGCCACGGCATCACTGGGTGAGGGAACCTGCTCCAAAGAATGCAAATTTGAGAAATGTGGTACAGTCATTTCTGAAATTAAGTTCTCAAGCTGTAACGAGTACTGTCCTACATTCACAGTGACACGGGCTCGAGAAAAGAGCTCCCTTAACCACTGACATAATTCCTCGTAAAACCTTGACATGCAATGCTCCTGACACATTTGAGGAGAACGCAGCAATTATACCGGCGATGCATTAGCCTGCTTTCCCGGCGTGCTCTTACTCAGCTGCTGAATGCCAAGTGACAGCCAGGAACACTATGACAAAGGAGAAGAGAAGAGGCCACCTGAACGAGAAACGTGGGGGCATAAAGCCAGCTCCGCTGACGGTGGCCTGGAGCCAGAGGCGTGAGCCCCTGCTCAGGGGCTGGGCCCGCGGTGGGATAGGTTTCTCGGATTCCTTTGAGACTATTTAAACTCATCTATTCTTTCTTCTCGTGCATCCCATGGTATCTATTCATCCGCTGATTTTTGTTAGGTTTTCCACCTTTGCCCCATTGGGGCAAAGCTGTAAGTAAAAATAGTGAGTCCATTTAAGGGAAAACGTGAAGTAGACGAGTAAAGGGGGTACCTGGAAGTGGCAATGATGTGATGAGAAACGGCAAAAATGTAACCAGAAATGGCACATCCTGTGCCGCTGGTCCTCAAATTTCTCTCCTTGGGGGAGCAGTGCTGTGGAGGACTGTGATCCTGCCCTTAAGCACCCCTGTTTCGGTCACATGGCTCTCCGAACTCCCCGCCCCCACGCAACACCTGGGATTACCCGGCAGTGTCGAACACCTGGGCCCCGGCTCTTCATACAGAGAGCTCCAAAGGGCTGTAAAGTTTTATTAATCTCCGAAAGAAAGACCCTAACAAAATTCCATCGTGCTTACTGCATGCTTTTCTCTCTCACGGAGGGAGGCAGGACCGAAATACGCTGGTGTCATTTCAATAGCTCTTTGACCTATGACCTGTGCTAACTCCATCACAGAGAGGCGGTCTGCTGGGAGAGACAATCTCCTTTTCCGCTCAGATCGCCTCTGTGAATCTTTTTCTAAGGACTGAAATTATTGCTGTTTCCCCAGAAATAATAATAAAAAATGCCTTAATGTGAAGACACTGGCCTACTATACTATTTTACAAAAAAATGAAGGTGCTACATTTTTATTCGTAGGAGCTTATTACAGCCCCTGAACTTTTAGGACATAAACATATGTTGAAATGTCATTCCCGGTCCTAAAATCTCGTCTGAAAACCACGAGCTTACCACGGTTGCTGGTTAGTGTGGCATGGCTGTGACAACCGCACAAAAGGGGAGATGTGGTTCTTCAGGTGCTTCCGCAGCACACCTGGCAGGGCGCCTCCGAAACATAAATTCTCCATTTTCTTCTGAACGTTTCAAGTTGTTAGATGTGAGACAGAAAGACTGGGGGCCCCTTTCTGTAGCCTCAGGTGTCCTGCTGCCCTGCGTGATTTTTCAGGGCGAAGGACACCAGGCTCTGCTGAAAGTAAGCAGACCCTTCAGAAACATGGATGGAGCATGAAGCTGGGCGTGCGGGTCTGGGTTTACCTCTCAGAGTCCTGGGAAACAGAAGCCACGGGTCCAGATGGAAACGGAGTCCAGCGAAACCATCTGTACGTGCCCTGCTTCTGCTAAGAAATCTCCTCGAGGCCTTGGAAAGCCCGTTAAACTGCAGCCAACACCAACCAGAAGGGGAGAGAGTTTCAGCTTTGAAGTGTTTTCCTTAATTCCTCTCCAAATCACTGGAGAGTATTCCAGCCAGGACCAGCCCAGGGTCCCCTGAGGCTAACACCCTGGGCAGCAGGGGAATGCGGGGCACCGGGGTGGGGGGGAGAGGAGAGAAGGGTGCTGACCCCGTCCATGCCTCCAGCAGCATAGCAAAGTGTAGGCTCGGAAAAGTGTGTTCAGATTTGACCTTTCCAGATGAGGTCAGAGTGAATGATTTGGGAATATAGAAAGTGTTTTTCCTTCCCTGTTCTCCCCTGTATTGCAATTCGGACCTCAGGAGGCCTTTCAAGCTGTCTTGCCCACGAGAGAGAAATCCCCCTGAGGACCGAGAGTGCAGGCAGTGGCAGTGTAAACATTAGAGCGCTGGGAAGTGGGTGTCAGAGGTGGGGGTTGCACGCAGAGGTCTCCCCAGGGCGAGGGGACCTGTCGCACACGGAGCGAACTATGGCCAGAAGCTGTGCTGGCGGGTCCCCTAGACTAGCTCGCCATGTTGCATAATTAACACAAGAACAAACTCAAACCTTGGGACCCTGACATGTGAAATGACATTCGGAAGACAAAGCCCAGATGCTCTGCGACTCGACCTGAAGCTGGGGTGGATCATCGCATACATTCGAACATCACAAGGATAACTAACCCCCTGGCATGCGACGGGGGAACGGGGTCCAGGTGTGGACTGTGGGTGGGACAGTGGCTCGGCCCCCAACACCGCTGTCTCTGCCGTCCCCCTAAAACCCACTCACGGTTTCCTGACTGAGTAACAGCCGACTGGGCTGGGGAACTGTGACAGACGCTATCCACACTTCAGCAAAGCGTTTTATCATCTCACGCCACTTTCGTGGCCAAGCCAGATACGTGTGGGCCCCCAAGGGTAAGAGTAGTAGTTCAAAGGCGGATTTTTAACGAGATGAACTGTGGGTGGAACTTGAGTCATGAGTAGGAACTGGCTCCAGGGGAGAATTTTGGTGCTGTGATTCTAGGCTGACATTCCAGTTCCGTTTTGATTTGGGTGGGGACTTCCATGGCGCATTGACCAACGTCATACGGCATTTAGCACAGAGGGGTGATATAATGGTGGGATCGTGAGCAAAAGGGACTTCGAGAGGCTGAAATGCTAGCCTGGATCTACCCAGAAAAGTTTAGCAGCAACAGACACCTAACTTCTATAGTTGACAACAGCACCCACCTCCTCCCACCCCACAAATCACCTCCCCTACAGGCGGTATGGGGTGCCCGACAGCTGCATGCACCCTCCTTCCTGGCTTCCCCAACCCCAGCCTTAATGCTTTCCTTTTAGCAAAAGACGAGGGGCTGCTTTGGCCATATTTGCTTGGAGACCCTCATTTTCAGCTCCGAAGGTGCTAGCCGCATGCCTGTCTTCCCAGCGGGGCACGCTCTCCAGCCCTGTCATCATTTCTGCTCTTCTAGCTGCCTGCACACGTCAAGGTGCCTGTGTCTCGCCTTCGGAAGGTGCAAATTGCCGTGGCTGCAGCACCTTGAAGAAAGGGCATTTTCCCGCCCTGGGGTCTCTTGCTCTGGGTGTCGTGCTGCGTGCTTTGTTCCAGAGAGCACGGAAGCTTAAAATGTTTTACGAGGCAATTGCCTCAATCTCCTTCTAAAATACGTTATGGGGAAGCCTAGGCAGCATCTTGGGAAAATAAATCTGCCTGGAAACGATTAAATTATTATTATTATTTTTGATAAATGAGGATTGCACCTCTTTTGGCGTGAGCACGTTTCGGTGTTTCTAGAATGTCTAGAAGGCGTCAGGGGGCCCAACAGCAGGGACAGGTCATGACTTTCATGGGACCTATGAACTCCCGCCTTCAAGGGCCCTTTCCTCTATAAACAAACGAAACCACCCAAATCCCTGATAGTTTAGGACTGGGTTGGTATAAAGATGAACATGTTAACATATTAAAACACTTTCTTCCACTTAAAAGTTGATTTTTTTTCCTTCTGATTTTAAAAGAAATTAAGACATTTTCACAGGTTTCTAAAGTACGGGGGCCCTGGGAACAGTGGCTGCTGAGCCTGATGGCAACGTCGCCCCCGCAGAAAATCGTACGCGGGTCACCCGTCTCATGGGATCTTCGTTCATCCACGGACACGAGGATCTACGGAGTGACTACTGTATGCTGGGTGGGGGGATCCAGTCCTGAGAAAGCCTTCCTACCTTGAAGGGTTACAATTTAATCTCGTAAAATATTGTATATTCTGGTAATATGCTGGGCACAAGTATCACTTGTGTGAATTAACGACCAGATGAATAAGTGAAAGATGCTTGAGGGCGAGCTCACACACCAGCTTAGCAACACCCCAAGCTCCACTCCTTCCCTGAGGGCGAGTCTCCTGCTCTGAAATGAGATGTCACACGAAAATTAAAGCAGGAAAAGGGATAGAGTGAGAGGGGAGACGTTATTTCCGACAGGGCTCTCGGGGTGGTGGCCTCTGCTGAGACTGCATCTGAGTCCTGAATCGGTGTAAGGGCAGCCTTAGGGAAGTGGCCCGGGAGGGAGGGGTCTTGGGAAAGGGAGAGGAAGCGCCTCGCAGGCCCAGTCTTCCCCTCGCTGGCCCAGTCCTGAGTCAGACAGAGGCTGCCGCCCCCTCCTCCCGTGGACTCGTGAGCACAGGTCCTGGGGGCCCGGGCTGGGTCTGGAGCAAGATGCAGTCAGCCCCCTAAGAGTCTGAGGGGCTCTGTTTTCCCGCTTGGCACGCCCTGGGTTGGACCAGCAGTCCAGGGCTGCCCAAATCACTTCCCCCGGAGGCCGCTTTGGGAATGGGTCTACACCCCAACAGAGTGAGACAGTTCAAAGGATGAAAGATTGCCTTGGTTATCAACAAGAACCAGAAAACTGTGACAGAGAGAAATACGTGGAATTGGGATTTGCTTCAAAATCCTGGAGGCTGGTGTTGGTTCGACAGGCTTAACCCCGGGTTTTTCCAGTTCGTTACGAAACAATAGACCCCCTGATTACTTCTCGACGCCCCCGAAGGCCTGCCCCTGAAAGTTTTGATTTCTGGGGTTTATCTGCGCTTTTCAAGTTGTACGAGCCGGCCATGTGCTATGCAAGTTTGTTGTTTAGAAATGTCTATTTGCTTTATCTTAGAATAACACGAATTTACGGCTAAACGTCACTTTCCTGGCTGAACGTCAGTCCTGAGGCAGGAAGCTTTTGACAATAGCCGCGCTTACCCTGGTCTGACTCAAGCTAAAACCCTGGGTGGCAAAGGTGCCAGAAGCTGGAGACAGACGCAAACATACTGAAGGAAAATAAAATAACAAAACGCTGGCT
Organism: Cynopterus sphinx; assembly: GCA_030015415.1. NCBI lineage: Eukaryota > Metazoa > Chordata > Mammalia > Chiroptera > Pteropodidae > Cynopterus > Cynopterus sphinx. Next base: position 2,805,144 of record CM057393.1, read on the forward strand.
TGCTTTTTACTTTTTGAATCAAGCTTACTGAAGCGTCACCAGTACGCAGTAAATGGCACCTGTTTTAGGTGTAGATTTTGGATGAATTCTGCCCAATATCTGGACAACCACTGCGGTCGAGACGTGGAACATTTAAGTTGAAGTGTGTGTAAACTCCCTTTTCCCTTTCCGGGGTGTGTGTGTGTGTGTGACAGAGAGAGAGAGAGAGAGAGAGAGGGAGAGGGAGGGAGGGAGAGAGAACTCATCCCTGGGAAATAAAAGGACTGGTGGATGGCCTCTGAGAATGACTCTACTGGAGGTTTCTAATAGCCCTGCCATTCGTAGAATAAAATTTACAGAATGCTATGGCATTGTGCTTAAAATCTGATCAGATAATGTCGATTTGCCGGTCGGTTTTTGCCACGGGAAGGTCCCCCCCACCTCCATTTTTTTAAAGTCCCTTCAGAGATGAAAGAGAGTGTTGCTGTGCACCAGCCTCAGGGTCCGGGGGTCTGCCTCATTCCAGAATCCATAGCTCTGCATCACCAACTACGAACACCTGGCTACGTGACAGTGTACCTGCGGTATCTGTAATCAAGTCCTCGATGGCTCCCTCTCTTCCACTTTGTTTCCTCCCATCTCCCCCCTCCCCCCACCGCATTCTTCGAGGGGGAAATCTCAGAGGATCCACGCATTACCCAAAGGACTTGAAAATGTCCCCCAAACCACTGCTGGGCAACGGCCCTGCGGACCTCGGGGTCTCCCTAGAGGCCTTTGTCAGCACTGACATGCACAATTAGTAATACTGTTTTTGGACCACGTTTCATCAAAGTTGAGTCATAAACCCTCAAAATCACTCATCTGCCCTCAGAGTCCGGCCGATCCTGCTCTGAAGATGAGTGATAGTGGCTTGAGGAACAGGGCAAGTGGCTTTGGAGAAAGGTAAAGACGGGAACCTGTTCTAAGGGAGATGCTGGTCCCACATGACTCAGGGAAGAGGCCAGGACCGAGGGCTCACGCGTGCCCTCTGCACCGAGGGCAGCGCCTGGCATGGGCTGGGAGCTCCGCGTTTGTGGAATCAGTGACCAGGGGGAGCCACGAGCAGTGGGAGCCACGTGTCTAGGTTTTCTTTTCTTTTCGTTTTCCAGTTCTTGGATCTATAAAAAGGCTGAGGACATCTCAGAGCTCGGAGGTGAAAGGACTCTTCCCGAATGACCTGGCAAATCAGCTGAAGCATACAGATCCGAGTTTACAGCACTTTCTGCTTGCGGGGAGATTTTAAAGAGCAGCTCGTCAGCTCCGGCCAATTTAGTAAGACCAACGAGAGCCCTGACGGGAGATGGACTGGATGTGTGCCTGCCACCCTCTAACAACGTCTGCTATCGCTAGGAAGGGCCGCTTCTGAAAAGAAGGCCACCTCTGGAGAGAAGTGAGCTGACGTGCATCCTGTGGTTACAGACACCTCCTCTCAGAGACGGCACTTCCATCCCAAAAGGAGACAAGGACTGCCTGCAGGGAACCACAAACCACTGACCAGCTGAATGGCTGTCACACGTCGTCTACTGCCCAGGGCCTCAAAGACTCATCGCATCGACATCGAGGGGTTCACAGGACGCAACACTCGTTCATCCCCCGCCAGTGCAATGTCCCGTCATCACGCAAGAATGAGAAGTAAGAGTCGCAGATTTGCATTTAGAGAGCTGGCTGGGGTCCTGGCTGTGGACGTGTGGCTCTGTGGCCTTAGACAGAAGTTCCTTAATCTCGGGGAGCTCCAGTTGCAACACGTGGACTGTCTCGGCCTCCTTTTCTCACATCAGCAGGTACTATGGGCTGTACCTCCGAAATACGCCAGGAATCTGCCCATTTCTGTCCGTGTCCACGAGTTATCATCTGGTTCAAGCCACCAAGTCTCCCAACTCGATTCTGCCGTGGCCTCCCATCCGGCCTCCGCCGATGCTCTCCCCACACTCCATGACGCAGAGGCTGAAAGAGTATTTTAGAACCCTCCAGGGCCTTCCCCTTCAACTCATAGTAAAATCTGAACCACCGCCGAGGCCCACGAGCGGCCTCCACTCTGCCCCCAGCCTCCGTGTCTCTCCTCCTCACCACCTTCGCTGTGTCGGCCACACCTGCCTTCCTTCCGTTCAGGATGCTCAGCCTCTTTGGGCCCCAGGGCCTTTGCTTCTGCCATGCCTCTGAGCTAGAACCTACTTTCTTTGCTTCTGGCTCCTTCGAGCTCCCCCTGGAAGATTCTTTCTCCAGATTTCACCTCCTCCTCGGTAATTCTCTATCCCACCACTGGTTTTATTTCCTTCATAGCATTCACCAGCAATTTAAGGCATTTACGTCTTCATTTATTCTTGTTTGCGATTTCTTTTCACCGAAAGTCAGCTCGGTGAAAACTGGGACTCTGCATCTTTCTCCAAAGACCGAGACTCAGCAGAAGCCACAAGCAAGAAGGAGGAACGAATGAGGATAAAAACTAACATCCACTTCCCAAGGCTGACGCCAGGCTTAGAGGTCAAAATGTTTTGTGAAGGGTTATTCGGTTGTTGGATTTTACCAGTCATTTTACGAGTCTCTGATTAGAAAATAGTACACAATTTGGAAATTTAGGCCAGAATCAGGTAAAAATCTCATGTCACGCTAGTTAGTTAGTTTATCTACCCTGTTTCTATGTTATTGAAGCTGCTTCTTGAAGTGAAATCACTCTCTAGCTTGTAAGGCTTCACTATTTGCTCCTTCTTTATGGGGGTGGCAAGGATATGGAAGGTCTGAAGTCCGTGTCTTTGCCTTGAAGATGCTTCTGAACAAACGAGTGGCGTGTGCCTGGGCTGACCTGTCCTGTGGGCTCCTGCAGTGTCATGACCTGTGCTGGGGTCTTGTCCCTGTCCTAGGGTCATGCGCTCTCCATACTCATTTTGAATCCCCCTGGGAGAAAAGGAGGCACCTGGGGGAGAAGTGGAATCAAACTGAATGATGGATCGGTGCCCAACATGTGTATGGGTCCTACAAAAATATCCATGAATAAAGAAGAAGAATATCTTATTTTTTGGGGGGGGATGGGGAATGTATGCTTTCTTAAAAACATGCTCCCTTCAAATGTAAAGACAGGGCTGCTGGACCGGAGGGCAGACTCTCGTCTCCAGGAGCAGGACTAGGTTGTCCAGGACACGCTACACACCTCTGCTGAGGCCTACCCGGACGAGCCACTGGGTCAGCGAGGCGAGCGGTGGACAGCAGAAGGGGCAAGGTGACGGCCAGGTGGGAAACACTGCGGCAGAGGGGAGGGAGGCGATCACTGAGCAGGACCAGACGCCCCCCCCCCCCAGCCCAGCAGATTCGAGGCCCTTTCGTGCAGAGGAAGCCAAGTGTGCACAGAGCTGTTTCAGCCGAATGTCGGGCCGGGCAGCAGGTCGGTCCGGATGGAGTGAGAATACTGAGGTCGGGACACACAGCGATGTCTGAGTCGGGACATGGACACCCAGCCCACTGGGCTCTCATGCCTCCCCCTGACCCCCCTGTGGTGATGGTGAGCTGGGTCCTCAGCAGGTACAGACCGTGGGCCCTGCAGAGGCCCCAGTTGTCCCCTTACCCTGAATGGAGCCCTGACCCCCAGGACCCAGCAGTTCTGACTCAGCCCTCAGCACACACGAGCCCTCCTTCTCCACGCGAGCACCCGACAGGGAGCTCAAGGCCATTTCCCGACCACCCGACTCCCCTCTCCTTCAGGCTAAACACCCCCAGTTCCCACTGCTGTCCTATGAGTGAGCTACCTCCCTCCGCTGGCCACTGTCTGATATGGCAGTGTCCACAGGGCACTACTGATGACAATAAAAGATGCCCAGGGACGGCTCGGCCACCGGACAGGGCAGCTCTGCCGCCGTCTGCTCGTGGCGAACCCCACGTGCCATGCGGCCCTCCGCGCGCCTTCATCTCCAGCCTGCGCCTTTGATCTTTTGAACCGACACGCAGGAGTCCGCATTCAACCTTCCTTTACTGGTCTGGGCTCCGATTCATAGCCACTTCAGTGAGTGAGGATAGCTCACATTTAATTACGCTTCCCCAATGATCACAGCGCTTTGGCAGGGGCTATCCCAGGGGATTCTGATCCTCCCCTTCGCCATGTCAGCTACCCACCCTCCCTCTCCATCCCCCAGAAATTCGATCAGCAGGAACGGAATCGACTGCTGCTGATACACATGTCGAACGGCCAGGAAGCAAGGCCCCGACCTGTGAGATGCCTCCCCTTCTTCACACGGCAGAGGGGGCAGGCGATGGGCACCCAGCTATGCAGATACACCTGTCACTGCAAAGGACGGGGGCGCGAGGAAGAGAAATAAAGAAACATAAGGGAATAAAAAATGGCCAGGCACCTGAGTGAGTGTGGGGGGGCATTGGTGCACCCCAAGAGACCGGACCACTCCAGGCGATCAGTTGTGGACTCGGTTTTGTTCTCCTTGCTAGCACGACGAACTCACAATCCCCTCCGGAGTCACAAACACTGAACAGCACCTAATATAGTGTGTGGCCCATCATGTACCCGTAACGAATATTCGTTGAAAAAGTGAAACAACATACCATGACGGTTGTGTCAACTGTTTCGCCGAAAACAAGAAACACCAGGTCAAGACCATTGGACAGGGCTTCACGACATTTACCCTGGGCCACCACCACCAGGGGACCCGAGCAGTACAATCAGATGGTGCCCAACTAGCTTGGGCCTGCTCCGACGCCCTCGGGCCTCTGCAGTTTCTGGCATACGAGCAACGATCTAGACCGATCGGAACACATCCCTGAGTTGTGAAGCTCCAGGCTCAAGGACCCCCTTTGCACGAGTCTCACAGAAAAAAAATATGGTTAGCCTGGCATGGCTCGATTCTGGAGAACTCACGCTGGATCTACAAGTTTTATCACTCTCTGATTCCTCACACGAAACCTCTTTAGCCACCGGCTCCAGGATTTTGTCAGCAGTCATTTTATCAGCCCGTGCTTTTTGGAAACGACTTTTTAGAAAGATATTTTTGAAAACGGGCGTTTCCTTGTCTGCGTCCCAGCGCCTCTCCAGATTTACAAGGCTTCTCGCCATAATTATGGATTGGTCGCATCTACAGATGCTTTTAGCATCTGGGGCGATGTGTCTGCACCTGGAGAAATGAGGCGCTTGACAAAGCAACTACTGGGTACCGGGAAATGCTCAAATAGGAGAGAGGGAGAGAGAGAGAGGGAGAGGGAGAGGGAGAGAGAGAGAGAGAGAGAGAGAGAGAGAGAGAGATGACTGGGGGAGAGGATGGGAGTAGGACTTGGCTCCTGTACTGGAGGTGAGCAGACTGGACACTGGCAGAATCCAGACTCTGAGAAGAGCAGACACCAAGGGCTCAGTGAGTACAGGGGAGGGCTGGCCACCTCGGCCCTGCAGAGTAAGGTCACCCACCCAGCACCGGAGGGCAAAGAGAGTTCCTCGTGTGTTGTGGGATCCCTGTGGCTGCCCGGGAGCCGGGTGTACAGCTGCCTAGGAAATTGGGGCCCTTTGGGTTCTTGGGCTGCGAGTGACTCGGCTGGCTTTGTGTTCAGGGGTCTGAGGGAGGGTGGGGCCGGGACCTGGAAGCACTCACCCTCACCTTTTCCAGGTGGGGTTTCCCTCTGCACCTCTGTGAACACTTCCTCGACTCCCCTTCTTTCCCTCCTTCCCGCCCATCCCAGTCTCTCTCTGGGAAACTAGGACTGGGCCGAATGTGGAGTATGGTTTTGGGGAGTCGGCAATTAGCTGTCAGTGCGCTTTCATGTCCTGCCATCTGGTGCATTTTGTGTAAACTGCTGTCCGCTAGAAAGAAGAATGAAGGCCACACTCATTTGTCTTGTCCTCAGAAGTCCTGAGAGAAATGTGTAGGTGAGAGCCCTAGAGGTGTAAAGAGAGAGCCTGGGCTTTGGGAGGGGTCAGGCAGGCCAGGCCCCTGCTCCCCACGAGAAGGCGAGTGGCCCCGGGCCACTGCCCACACCCAGGTGTCTGATCTGTAGGGTGGGGATGATATTACTTAAGCGTGTCCTTGGTGAGAAGTGACCGGGACAAAGGGAGAAGGGCCCTTTGCACAGTCAGTGGTACACAGCGGACTTGTGAGAAGCGGTGGCCATCATCTGTTCTATTTCTAATTGTCAGCGGCCTTGGGATTCCCACGGTAGCCGGCAGCTACACGGAGAGGAACGCCTTCCAAGTGCTCTGCTGGGAGCTGGGTCTCCGGACACTTCAGCTCTGACATGGATTCTGAAACAAAGAACCCCCCTGAAGAGACTAAATGTGGTGACTCCCCGCCCTGAAGGCTTCCCAGAGCAGGTGAGCAGGTGCGGCCTGGCGGGAGGTGCTATCCCCCCGAGGAGCGAGTCTTCCCAGAGTTAGCTGGGTGTCATTTCAGATTCCGATCGCCCGCCACGTTGTTTCCTCAGAATCATAGCAGGTGACACAGGCACCCAGCTCCTAGGTCAGCAGTGAGTATGGGGCAGAATCCTGACCTTGGCCTGCAGACTAACCCAGGGGACGCGACCCCTGAGGGCTCACCAGTGCTCCCCCAGGCCCTGGAGGACTTCCAGGCTCCCTTATGACTTCATAACGGTCGCACACGTCTCTGGTTCTGGAAAAAGTGACCACGGCCCCGGGAGAAGCAGGAGTGAAGACTTCTTATTCTCTCTTTCCCTCCTCACCCCGTGAAACCCATAGCATGGATCAGATGGCGAATCCTCTAAACCAGTCATCTGAAGGAATCCAGGATTTCCCGAATTCTTCGGCTTCTTAATCAAAAAACGAGCCTCCTTTCAATTGCCAAGGATCTAAGTCAATAGGAACCGTGGGAGGGAAGGCCACACTCAGAAGGCAGGGCACTCCTGAAGTGCCAAGGGCGGTGGTTAGGTATGAAGCAAAGGAAAAGCAGGAATCAACTGTGTTCTTTCCCGACCGCTGATGTCAGTGCCCACCGGGAGCCGGGCCGAGGCCTGGGCGCTGTCTGCCACACAGGCGGGGGGAAAACGAAAGCCCCGTCAGGGATGGCATTTCACACAGGGAACACCAAACAGGCAGCGCGAGGGACGCTCTCCACTCCTTAAACGAACACGCGGGAAACGGAACCCGTCACTCTAAACGCAGCCCAGCGAGTCGAGGAACCTGCAGCCTTGCTCCGTCCTCAGATCGCTGATTGTTCTGTTTCATTCAGGGCATCATTTGTTGCGCAGAAGCGTGAAAGCATGCCTTGTTGGGGGTGATGCTTTCCGGGGTGTGTGCGTGTGTGGATACGCGTGTTTAGGTCATAGAAGCGTTACATATTATTATTAGCCTGCCTGTTATAACCACAAACTATCCTAAACTAAAAAGCCCTCTTTCCTCTTTACACAAGTCTTAGAAATCCCATTAACACACCTAACGGTTCACACCACGCACCTCTCGGCTTTGCTTTCACGCCCCCCTCCCCGCCCCGCACCCCACGCGCTGCACAGAGCAAGGCTCCACCAGATTTCCCTTATTTGTCTCTACCTGTTCCCGGCGCAGGGACCCTGGGTGGGGGGCGTAGAATCGGGGGTGCTTCTAAGGCCAACCCGAGCACTCTGAGTCAGTCTCCCAGGTATCCTGCTCCCGAAGAACACTCGCCCTTGCAGACAGCAGATCCCGACTCAGAGTCCCCTCCGCAGAAGCACCGCCTGCGGGAGTGTCACCATCCAGGGACAGCACCCGACCCAGGGGCAGTACCCGACCCAGGGACAGCACCCGACCCAGACAGCACCCCGCTTAGCTTGGGGACCCCCCTGGTGCTCCTTCCCTGCCCTCCCAGCCTCTCCAGCGGGGATGCTCAGGCGGGTGGTACTTGCCTCTGGCGGGCAGCGCCGGCTGGGGGTCCCCTCGCTGCTGTGATGCACGTGGGTGCTCCACAGCCCAGGCGGACTTCAGGACCCTCCTTTGTCGCAGGCAGCCTGAACCCCGGGACCTGAGGAGCTGGGACCACTGAGCGGCAGGTGAAGGGCGGGTGCAAAACCCGGAGTGGAGTCCGGGCGCGTGGCACCGACCGGACCGGACCGCAGGGAGCTGGCGGCCGATGAAGGCAAAGCCCAACACGCGGACTGGAGTGCCTGCCTGCCTGCCTGCCTGCTTGCTCTTTCATGCGATTTTCAGCATAATTTCTCTCCGCACACGCTGGGTGTGCCCCTCCACGTGTGCGCCTCCACGTGTCTGGCCCTCTGGCTGGACGCCTTGGACACGGCCCATCTCCTGGGAGGGCTCTGGGAGCCTGGCTGTTTCTGGGGAAAACTTGGTTTTCCATCCATCCATCCATCCATCCATCCATCCATCCATCCATCCATCCATCCATCCACTGAAAACGACACCTGTTCTCCTTGTGGAGGGCACAAATCAGGGGATTGGGCAGAAAGGGCAGCTGTGTTGGGTGCTGCCCACAGGAAGGAACCCACAGAGGCTGGCTCAGCAGGAACATTCGGTAACTCTGGGATGTGGGAAAAAAAATCCAGCATTTGCTGATTTCCCCTGAACTCCGAGGGACCTTCTCTTGCCTGGCAGGCTTGCTCCAGCTTAGCGTGGTGACGCCCTGTAGCCAGGCCTGCCTTCTGCACCCCTAGAAGAGGGGTTACCTGCCAGGGAGGTGCTGACTGCGTGAAAACCCCCCCTGCTGTGCTTCCTTCTTCCTCTTCCTCCTCTGCTCTCCTTTGGGAAGGGCTAAATTGTCCCACACTTTTCAGGAGCATCTTTTCAGGAGCATCTTAATATTCTGGCATCCTATGAAATCAAGTACTGCTCTGGTTTATGTGTTGCTTCTCAAAGAAAGGGAAGATAGCAATGGCAGGAAAGAGGCAAGAGGATGCTTATACGGATCAAGGTGTGGCACCCGAGGCCTGGGGACCCAGACCCTGCTCTGCCTCCTGGTCCAGCAGCAGGAACGGCCCCCTCCCCCAGGTATTGGCCATATGGGAATTGGGATGGGGAAGTGGGGGGAGGGAAAATTTTGGCCATGGGACTCTGCAACTTGACAAAGGGCCCTGCTAGTCCGTGGTTACCAAATGAAGCCCCTGCTTCATCTCGATTTTCCAACAGATCTCATGTGCGGTAAATAGAATTACGATCCACGAAATGACACAGTCATATCAGATCCTAAGAGGCAGGAACCAAAAACTAAGAGGAGTCGGCTCTTTCTCCAACATTTGTTTAAATACACAAATCTTTCAAAATCCTGTAGCCAACTTATTGTATGTCTCCATTTATACGACAAAGGCATTTATTTGGGAAAACACGAAACTACAGGGACAGAAAATAGATCAGTGGCTCCCAGGGGCTGAGAGCAGAGGGAAGGCTTGACCACCATGACATGACAGGAATTTGGGGGTTTCATATGGAATCGTCCCATATGTTGATTAGGGTGCTGGTTACCAGGGTATACACCTTTGCCAAAACTCATCGAACTCTACTCTCAAAAGGGTGAACTGTAGTGTATGTAAATTAAAAAAGAAAAACATGTGTTAGCCATAATAAAGATTAAATTAATCAAGTTTACGGAGTCGGGGCTTTCTGGTTTCTGCGGGAAGCCGTGTTGCCAGAGCTGACCCCACACCAGGTGGCGGGGAGGAGCCGGGCCAGGCCCCCACTGGGACCCCCAGCAGCAGCAGGTTCCTTTCAGGGGCACAGCTGCCGGAGGTCCCATTGTCTGTTCCCGTCATTGAACCGTAGGCACGAGGGAGGGGACTGCTGGGGGATCAGAGAAGAGTGGCCTTCTCTTTTCTCTGACATCACCTTGAGCTGTGGGAGCCCTTTCCTTCGTGGCCGTTCCCAGGGGCTTTGCTGAGTCCAGCCGCTGCGGTAATTATGTTTCCCCTCGGGGGGCAGAGTACAGATCAGCTCCGTCAGGCTTCTGTCTCCTCCAGACGTGATGCCGCTGGAGGGAGCTTGGCTCAGTGCGGGGGCAAGACCTGGCACCCTGGCTCCTGGGGCCCCATCTTCCCTGTCCCTGATGGTTTTGAGACAGATGCCTGCAGACTCCGGCCTGGGGGCAGAGCAGGAGTCTCAGCAGCAATGAAGCGCCGGCTGCTCGGTGGCCGTGCCTTCAGGAGCTCCCATCTCCCCACCGACCCAAAGTGTCCCCCAACAACTGCTGCGGTCCCTCGGCAGCGCCGTGCGCTCTGGCACAAGGCTGCCAGCCTCCCCGCCTCCTTGAACATCGAGGCAGGGCAAGCACTTCTGGGCCTGGCACTGCTCCCCCCGCTGCTGCATCAGAGCCTGGGTGCTGTCTGCGGTCGCCCCGCGGCCAGGCGCTGGGTGCGGCCCCTGCAGAAGTGGCTGGACTTCTGCTCCCAGCACAGAATGTGGGCCCACCCCGGGGGGCTCCCTGTGGCCTGGGACAGCCGCTCCCCAACCTCCCCAGCGTTTCTTACAGAGGCGGCTGCCCTGTGCCACCTGCTGCTCCTCGCTTCCCAGCATGTCCTTACTGAGAGCCACGGCCCGAGGGCCTCACCACGCGTCAGGCCCCTCAATTGACAGTCACCGCACTGCACCTGACAGCCACGCGGCCCCCGGCCCCAGAATGGGCTGCGCTCCTCTTGCCCTCTGTCCCCTTGAATGAATTCTCTCCCAAGAGACCGAGGACCCCTCAGGGAGACGAACTCTGCAAAGCCACAGCCTCCCCGGATCTGGGGCAGGCACAACTCGGATCAAACTGGCGCCTCTGCTGAGTAGGAGCGATGGGCACGGTCGCGTGTCGTGTCCGTCACTCGTTTGAAGGGAACTGGACTTGTATTCCGAGCCTCGGGCTGCTGTCTGGGTCACTGGGCCCGTCTTTGTGACCTTATGGAAGCTCCAGCCAACACCTGCGAGGCTGGGAGGATCCCTGGGCGCCCCCTTCCCAGGATGCGCCTTGCACCTGTGTCCCGTGGCCCGGGGAACTGGGTCAGCACGTGTGTCTGCGTGGCCCGGCCCGAGGCCTGACTCCGGGCATCAGGGCCGCATGTCCCCAGGTCGCTGAGCCCCATTTCGGGAACTTGGGTGGATTCTCCCCAGGTCGGGGATGCTTTGTGCGGGTTTCCATGGGGAAACAGAAAGCCTTTCCACAGTTCACATTTCCACAGTCGGAGAAGTCCCCAGAAGGTTCTCCGATGTCCTCCCCGTCACTTCATGTCAGCTGAAGAGCGAGGGGTGCGGGGCCCGAACGCTAACTTTTGGGGTCCGGGACGCATGTGCTCAGAGCATCACCTGTGCGCACGCTGCGTGTCAGCGCGCACACGTGCTTGCACGCGCACATGCTCACACACACCGCCTCACACTCACATACATGCACACACACCACCTCATACATGTGCTTGCACACACACACTCACACACACACCATCACACATGCACTTGCACTCACACACACCATCTCACACATGTGCATGCACACATACTTGCAAGCACACACAATCACACATGGGCTTGCACGCACGCACACACAATCTCACACATGCTCTTGCAATGCAATATACATGTACTTGCACGCACACACACTCACACAGGAATATGCATAAAAGTCCTTGTCTAGAGCAAGAGTGCCTTAGACTAGCAGCTGGGACTGGATTCCGATCAAGGACCTGGCACTGTCACTTACTCTCCAAGGAGCCCCTCATGGCCCAGGTGAGGGATGGGAAGCAAGGTCTGCTCCAGTCCTAGCATTCCAGCTTTACTCAATTTTATCTTTATGGTGCCCAAGGAAGTCAAACCGCGAGACGCGTGTAAAAGAAATGCTGACCACCCACAGATCACAGAGGCAAACCGTTAAGGAAATGACGTCCTCGTAATAGGATACTGTGTCGCTATTAAGACATTGAAGAATGTAAAGTAATATCGGACTGGCTGACATTCACTAATTAATCCGTTTCACTAATATTTCTGGGGCGTCGGCCACGTGCCATGCACCTGCGCAGCCCCGGGGTGTAGGATGAGCAGGGCAGACGTAGCCCATGCCCACGGAGCTTACTGGTCATCAGTGCTCTGTGCTGTTCCTCATGCCCCAAACCACCACACATTTTGATTGATTTTTCCCGACAGCCTGATGAGGTGGGCCTATTACTATTCCTTGTTTCATGGTCGAGGACACCCAGGGACAGAAAGCCAGTGAGCAGCAGGCCAGGACTCTCCACCCTACTTGACCAGACCCTGATGAGCACACGCCGCTCCCCGACAGCCTTTATAACTTCATGTACAGTCTGTGCAAGAAGTGCGCACGCTCCCCGTCTCACAAGGGCACTTGCAGGGGCTTCTGAGATCCCGTTTCATACTTGGCTGGAACTCCACTTATTTCCCGCAGATTGACAGTAAAACAACGATCCTGACCAACCGTTCTACCTCGGCCCTCCCTGCTTCCGACATTGACCCCTGAAGCATCACTCAACAGAGGACCGACAGCCCTAGAGGCAGATAATCGACGGCCTGGTGTAATTTTAAGTGACTTGAATAATGCTGCTGCTTTCTCTTCCCCCCGGAGACTAGTTCAATGTCTGATTGACAATAATTTGTGAAATTTTTCTTGTGTAGCAGGGAGCCTGGGTCTGTTTTAGTATCCGGAACACATCCCTGTGTTTCGCTAAGAGCTCAGTTGAATTTTTAATACATTACCATAGCGACAGACACCGTGGGGCTTCGGAAAGGCCTTGCTCTGGGTCAAGATGTTTGCCAAACAAACTGAGGGGCTTTTCCAGAGCAGCCGGAGGCCCCTGCGCTAACCAAGCGCTCTTCTCGGAGCTCCCTGGTTCCCTCTGACGGTGAGCAAAGCATCATACCACGTCGTGGCCCCCGGAGAATAAGATCCGAAGGCGAGGCGTACAGAAACTGGAGTTTCGTGTCACGAGCGAATAAAACGTACAAGGCTTACACCTCCATGTGTTGAACGCTATGCGGTAGCTGTGCTATTTAAGAATAATTCCAGTACATAGGAGTTTTCCTCAGTCGAGCCCAGTGTTTTCAGGATTCTGCTGTTCCCTCTCATTTGTCATGATCTTGCCAGGTAAAATGAGATCCTTTCACACATATATTTTCAAACACAAAGGCCCTGGATTTGACTCAACTCCTCGAGCTAGTTTCTCTCTTCTACTTTTCTGTCTCTAGATTTGCCTCTACTGCTCCAGCACATAAAACGCGGGACATACTTTTAAGAGTTCACACTTACACAACAGACACAAAGGATGTCAGGAAGGAAGCAAGCTTCAACCTGGGCTCTGAAGAATGGAGAGGCTAGAAAAACAGAAAGATGGGTGTGTGTGTGGGGGGCTGGAGGGGTAGGGTGGGTGTTCCCTGAACAAAAGTCGGAGGAGAGGAAAAAAAGAGAAAAACAGGTACGTCTATTGAGGCAGCATCTGGGAGAAGAGCTGGGGTGGAGGGCACAGGAGGAGCAGGAAAGCGGGGAGAAGGTTGAATGATGCAGCGTTGAACCAGGCCGCAGGAGCCACAGGAGAATGCCAGCAACGGCCTCCGGCTGTGTGGCTGCATTGCAGCAACCCCTGATTCCAGAGGAAAACTCCAGCACAACTTTGACGGAAGTCCGTTTCTTTGGCCTCCAGTTTTAGAGTCAGACTAAAATTCATTTACAATACAGTTTTCCCGGAAAAATTAAGGATAAACATACATGTATGCATCTAGAAATACGTTTCTATTTTCTACCAAAAATTGGGTAGGTTACAGCCACCATCCTCTTGCAGGAATATTTTTTTTTTGCTACATGTGTTTCTTGAGTTTTCCTCAAAATGTACAGTCGGGTGGCAAAAGGGAGTAGAAACATGGGGTTGGCATACGCTCTATCTACCGGCTTAGTTTCCTTTTTTGATGGTTCCTCCCAAATTTCAAAAAATTTACGGCTCTCTTGGTAAATCTTAGCCAGAATTCTATTGTGATTTATAAATTAATATATATTTTTTCTTCTCTTTGTCTCTTTCCTCTCTCCTTTTTCCACCTGAGTAACGTGCCTGGGACAAGCTGGTGTGTCTCTAAGCTAGGGAGACTCATCCTCAGCGTGTCGGGAAAGCATTAAGAGATGATCTTGCCTGGAGACCGAAGGGGACACATTTGGTAAAATGGATGAATTCCCTCCACCGGGGTCTTAAGAGGCTTGGCTCCTTGGCTGGGAGAATTGATCCAACTCGCTCATCACCCCACTTGGCTTTGGGGAGCAATTCTGGATACAGTACACGTGCCTGTTCCTTTAAATAGGAAATAACTGTGTCCTGCTAACACATCATTTCGTTTGATAAACCTGACCATGACGACATGCTAGGCTGAAGTACCTTCTCCTTGTATTTTGGGAAGGCTGCCCTCTTTCCACCCTCCCCACCCCTCTGCCACCAACCCCGTCCACTCCCAAACCCAACGTCCAGTCTCTTCCTTGCTTTTCCTGGATTTTTGCCCCCTGGATTCTGAGTTCTACATCCTCAGCACTTTGATGGGAATTCCTGCCTTCCTCCTGTTCAGCTTCCTGCCTTCCTTGTTGAGTTCCACTGCAGGAAACATTTTTAACAGCCCTCACTGCGGGCCAAGTCAGAGGCCAGATTCCTTTCGGCCTTCGTGATCTCACAGGACTACTCCACATCACGAGCGTGGCCCGCAACGGCACCTGCCGCTTGCCCTGCCTTCTGGGTTTCTGCTCTGGTACCTTTGTTCGAGTGAGTCCCTCACCCAGATACTCCTTTCATTCTTAGAAAAAACCCCTCTTTGCTCCGAAAACACATATATCCCATAACCTGCCAGTTCCTCGGCCTCTCCACGCGCTGGCGAATAGCCTACACGGACAAGCACTGTCTTGGATCAATTCTTGAGAAATATCTTACAACGAATGCATCACCTTACTAAGAAGTAGTTAGAAGAAATCCTTCTTACTACCTAACAGGTACTAAGTTAATTTTTGCAGAGTTTTTAGGGTAAAGACAGGCAGCAGGTCTGGCTCCCCTGTGTTGTCATTTCAGGGTCCAGCACGGCAGCGGGGTATCGGAGGCACCTGACGATTATTTCTTAGGCCTCAGCTCTCCATCTGGATCACTGCCTGCCCCTTCCTGAAGTCCAGCGCCGAAGAAAAGAAAACAGACAAACATTTCTAGAGAGAATGAGGCTTGTCATTCTGCAAGGTCTGCGTGTGGCCCCTTAAACCCTAGCCGTGGGTCAGCGTGGCTCAGGGGGACAGTGCACGGCAGCCCGGCGGAGGGCAGCACGTTCATTAGCGACTCGAATGCAGCTGCATCTGCTAAGAAAGCCTGGGACGGGGACACAGCAGTGGGGTTGCCTTCTCCAGGAGGAAGGAGAGTGTTTGTTTAAACACACTCTCACGGATGCAGAACCGATGCTACTTACGGGGTTTTCGAGAAGACAAACTGAACTAACTTCGGAGACGTTGCAAAGACACAGTGTTTTGATATCACGATTATTTTCATAGCGACAAAGTTACAGAAATTTCCCTTTGCTTCACTTTTGTGGTAAACACAAACAGTCGCAACATGATAATCTTTTTAACACAGTCACGATCTTTTTTTTGTTTTGTTTTGTTTTGTTAGAATAAAAAATGCCGGAGTCTACATGGAAATCATGGAAGATGTAGTTCTTCATCGCAGGGCATATTTTCCATGCATTGCTGCTGTCAAGCGGAATACTAAATACAAAATCAACTTAGTCCGTGCGCTTTCTCATCGATGTTAACAGCCCATCCATCAGTCTCTCCATCGACAAACAGCCTGCACTGACAAATAGTACCTTAGACAAGAAACTCTTCAGGAATAGCCCGTAATGCAATCAAAAGCAGCATGTTCTTAGGAAGTTATTAAAATAAATCCTTCGTGAGAAGAGGCTACGGTTCCTTCCCGAATGTTTGGGTTCTGACGACTTGGAAAACGTGGCCCAGAATTGCTCCGAGTTAACAGAGGGAGCTTTCACTCTTCTGGTCTGTTCTTTCCCGGCCATTATTCTGCTCCAGAGGAAGAAAGCAACACTCCTCCCTCCCTCTGGCCTCTCAGAATAAATCCCTCTTGTCGTATGGAGATTCAGACTCCGGAGTGGGCTGCAGAATCTTGATGAGGTCCGAAGTGCTAATGCAAGGAAATCCGCAATTACCCATTCGGACCACGAAGCCCATTTGCAGAGGTTAACAGTATCCCCGCAATTTACAGGCCGCACCATCTGCTCTGTTTAAAAATGAGCGTAATTTGAATGCTTTTGGGTCCGAGGGACTATGCAGGTCCTAAGATTCCCCTGACGCCTGGGTGGGAACACCCAGTCCCGATCAGGGTTTGTGGCCCTTTTAGATTCACGGAACAGTCGGATGCTGTCTGTCTTCTCAGATGCCTGCAGACAGTCGCTCTGGCTTTCCACCTGTCACGGCCTATCACCAGATTTATTAGGAGGAAAGTCGCAGGAGCTGCACACCTGGGTTCTGCTCATTATCCCCCGTCATCTTCACACTGAGTAAGTGTGAACACTCGCCTTGCTAATGAAACGGGAATAGGGAGGGAGAGGGTAAAGCCATGGCAGGTGACAGCAGGTGACTTCACAGTAGGGGAGTGGATCTTTGTGACAGTTTGAAGAATGTGGAGTGCGAGCCAACCAGCGCAGGTATCTCTCCCTGCCACTGATTAGGCTGCAAGAAACTCCCAATTCTAAGAGCTGGGTCCCCAGGAGACAGACCTTCAGAGGCGCGGCCAACTCCACCCTCCCCAGGAGACGCATTCCGAAAGCCCAAGGGTCTGAATGGGACTTTGATGAAAAGACCGTGTCCCTGATGGACACAGAAGCAGTCTCGCTAGCACCCTGGATGAGGCTGAATTTGGAAATGAGCGCAGGGCAACCAAGACTTTCTTCCCCGGAAAAGCAAACGTGTCAGTGGTGACCAACGCCAGTGGTCTCTGACACGGCTTTGGCTCTGAGCTCCGTAACAGGGCGGCAGTTGACCTCGATGGGACCGATTTTCATTTCTAGGTACCCAGCCTCAGAATGATTCCTAGGCAGGGCCAAGGAATCTCTGTTTTGCAGCTCCACTTGGGGTCTGTGAAATCCTTTAAAAACCTCACTGTGGCTTCAGAAGAAAGACACGGGGCTGCCGAATGAGGCGGAACCGGTCCTGCTAAACGTCCCCCCTCTGAAGGATGGGAGCCTTCAGCGCCTGCATGGCTTAGTTTGGGCATGAACCGTTAACCCGCATTTTTGTTTATTTGCTGTCTTAAAGTGGACAGCAACTGTCTTTTTTGATTCATTCTTTGGTAACAATACATGGTGCCTCCAGAGCTAATAGGCTCCTTGCTCCTCCGCAAAATGAGGTCACATATGTCTTTTGACTTCTCAGGTCTTGTCATTTACCTCGTCTTGAGAATGAGCATCTAGCTGCCTGTTCTCACTGGAGTTGATATTCCACCCAGAACACCTCGCTGATTTATGGTGGATCTTGCAAGGCCTAGGAAACCAGGTAACGATTTTGATTGGAATTCTGCATAAAACTAGTGTAAGTAGGAACTGTGTGGGTACTACCTGTACTTTCCTAGTTTTCTAGTTGGAAACCCTCACGTCCCCATTGAACACCATCTAAATGTTTCATTTCACCTTTGAGTCTGGTCCCGATTATGCCCTTGGGCAATAGGGATTGTCCTGTCTGAACTGGACCAAGTCCTCCTGTGGACTAAAGGCCAGCTCTCCGTTTCTAAACTCAGTTGTTCTCTGCAGGTCTCTATCTGCTTCCTGATTCCTAGGACCCTTGCCGCATGAGACTGGATTCCTGCCCTGTTCTTGCCATCTGTTTTTCTTAGCTGCTTTTCCTCCCTGCCCTGACAACGAATTTTCTTCTCGCACTAAAAAGGATGCTCAGGAGAGAATAACGGGCCCTATATCAACCAAGAGGCCAGATCTCAGTACGTGATTGTTAAATGAAAGTGCAGATAACACACACGGATGATATTTTGGCCTTGACATTGCTGTCAGAAGCTGTATGTTGTTGAAGGCATACTTATAGTCTCAAGCCTAGGTTTTCGTATGAAGATGTCTATACTGCACCTGGTTCGGCGGTGGGCAAAAGCAAGACTTGTGAAACCTAGGCACACTTAGGAAAACCCCAACTTCCAGGAATGCTGTGTTGTTATCCAGGCATTCTCGTTAGGCTAGAAGAATAACAGGTTTAAAATATCAAAAACGATGAAATCCATGAATTTTCTGATTGTTCCTTCCTGCTACTAATTCTGTCGGTAAGCAGAGAAATCAGCAAGATTTCCATCTAAAGCGAAGGTGTCAGGTCAAACGAAATGATCTCCAATGTGAAGCCTGAGGGCGAGAGAGGCAGCAATGGGAGCCAGCGCTGTGAGGCCCACTTGTTTACACATTGTCTGTGGCTGCTTTCACGTTCCAGTGGCAGAGCCCAGCAACGAGCAACGGCGAAAGAGACCCTCTGGTCTCCACGAAGCCCAAAACACCCACCCTTTCACTCTTTACCGGAAAAGCATGCTGACCCCTTCAGTATCAAATAAATGTATTTGAAGGTTTGAAGACAAACACTAGGAGAAACACAAAACGAACAAACAAACAAACGAACCCGCTGAAAACTGGCTAGCCGCTGCTCCTAATCAGCCACGTAGAAGTATCTGACACTTTCCACAAGGCGCTTGTCTCACTTCGATAAAAAATAAAAGCTAACGACAAAGAGTGTTAACATGACTTATTGGAGGTTCTAGACGATAGTTCCAGGGCGACGACAAAAGCATGTGAACAGTGATCTCTATTCTGCTACGTCTCCTCTTTTGGTTTTTTGAGAATCTTATTTACTCACAACCCAACTTCCGTCTTTGAGTCGACTTTCCTCTGTTTTGCCTAATTTTTATTTTCAGTTTTGGTTGGAAACCAAGGTGAGAAGTCAAGCACCGAGGTTCAGGTGACTCCCCTTTGACACTCTGAACGTATCTGGGCGGGGGGAGAGGCTGCGGGTTTGCAGGTTCCCAGGTAACCCGCCACTCCCAAGAGTTAGCTACACAGATTTGAATTTATGCGACCAAGAGTGATCTCAAGTGTTCTTCAAACCTCAATGTATTTATTTTGAAAGGACGCAGGCAAGACTCACGTGCCATCCGTGGATCACAGCTGGTGACACGCTTCCTTGCTAGTGCAATCCTGGGAGGGCAGGGCATCCGTGGGTAACCGGAGGGAGGTCTTGGCCAGTACACAGGCCTCCAGCGCAGCAGCACTCGGGCTTTCTCCCAGCGATCTCCAAGGCCGTGCTCTGGCCACCACTTTGAGATCAACAACAAGGACACGTTCTGGAAATCGTGCTTTTCTTACGCACAACGCCTGATGCTATATCGATATTGCACTCTAGACGCGATGGCGAGCACTTCTGTCCTCGATCGAGTCTGGGATGTGAGCAAGAAGGAGCCGTTCTCTCGCTATTAAGTTCTCAGGTTAACAGTCCTGACCCCACTCAGCAGAAATTTAAGTTGCATCAGGGCCAATCAGCGAAGCTTATAGACCCAGGGGGACCCGTGCAGCCAAGTCGGCTCGCCAAGCTCCTGGAGGACGATGAGCTTTCTCCCATCCTGTGTGTGTGGCCGGCCCCCTCTCCTCCTCCTGGCTATGCCACCTGCCTGTACTCCCTGAGCACCTACTATGGTGTAGCTCTGTGGAGAACACAAAGAAGGCTAAGGGGACCACACACTGGGAAGACGGGACAGGTCCTCTCTCCCATTCCCTGCCTCGAGGGTGAAGCGTTTCCATTTACAGGCTCCAGGGAATCTTCCATCCCCAGGGCCAAGTGCAGCTTCTGCGGTGGGCACGGGCCATGCGTGTGCTGAGGGGTGTGGGGGCTCAGGGACCATGGGGCAGAGGCTTCCAAGGGCACCGGAGAAAATGCTGGAAGGAGAGGCAGGTTTGGGAGGCCGAGCTGGGATTGGGCAGGGGGGAGGAAGCACAGAGTGCTGTGGCGTGAGCGTTGACATCTCTGGGTCCAGAGCTCATGCATTTTTACTCCCATTTCCTTTTCTCCTCTTCCAGCCAAGTTCGGGCCTTCGATTCCTAATTCATGCCCAACGTTTGTGAAGTTCCCCGGCTGGACTCGTGGCCTCCAGAAGCTCTGTTTAATTCTCTGTCCATGCCACGGCTAGGCGGCCTTTCTTACAGCATCCTTCCTGTGCTCCTTGGCTTGCTCGACTCGCTGCTGCCCGTCAGTCAGTCAGCTTCTGGGCCTGCCTGTCCCTGCTGGAGCGACAGGCCCGGCGGTGGGAATTCTCATGTCTGATGGCAGATGGGACCCTGGAGCTCTCAGGCAGGCAAGGCAAATCAGCTGGTCTGAGTCTTTGGTTTGCAGAGGAGGAAGCCCTGGTGTCATAAAGTAGAAACTGAGGCCCAAGCGACTCACCAAGGCCACACGGCGAGTGTGTGTCTGGGCCTGGTCCTTCGTCCCGTCTCTGCTATGCAGACTCCGTCAGCATCTCCTGGGCATCCCCTTCAAAGCTCCTCCCAGGGCTGGATGCAGGGACCTTCTGCCACCCCCAGGCTCACCCCCTCGCTGCCCTGTGGACCCCGTGCGGCTGTGGGAACACCCCAAGTCCACATGTGACGTTGGCTGTGCTCCCTCCATGGGGCTGGCCCGTGGCTTTCTCTCTGCTCCTCCTCGGATAAGCACAGGTCAGTGGCATCGAGTACATTCACACTGCTGTGCGACTGTCACCACCGTCCGTCTCCAGACCGAGCCTTTGCGTCCCCAACACCAATTCCCCACCCTTCCTCCTCCTTGGCTCCTGGTGCCCATCACTCCACTTTCTGTCTCCACGAATGTGACCACTCTAGGCACCTGATCCAAGTGGAATCGCGTAGTATTTGTCCTTTTGTGTGTGGCTTATTTCACTTAGCATAATGTCCTCAAGTTCTGTGCCTGTCACAGCGTGTGTCAGAAGCTCCTTCCTTCCGAGGCTGAATAACGAAAGTCCTTTGGCTTATCCGTCCATCCGATGACGCCTTTTGACGCCTGCGAACAGTGCTGCTATGGACACTGGCATACGGAGAGTCCATGGTCCTTTAATAATTTATTTTTCTTGCTTAACAGTGTGTCCTCTATGAAGCAGAAATTCAGGAAAAATCACTTTTGACGACGATGATGATAATCATAGCCAGGCCCCCAGTGTTACTGGGGAGAGAAGATTTAAACCCTCAAAACGAAAGATCATTCTGTAATCTAGCTAAGATGCTGATACTCTCCAAATGTGATCAATATTTAATCAAAACGCGAAACGACCATGAAACTATGGATTTCTTTTTTTTTAACACGTGCATTTATCTTCCCTTTTGTGTCTCTGCGAACTTGCCTGGGAGGAGAAAATCTGACCCGGGACTTCATTTCTTCCCACAGTAAGGCCGTTCCCTGGGAATCCTTGGAACACAGAAGCATTGTGAAACCGTAAGGTTTTAGAGCCCCAGGGTCAAGGATGTGCCGGCAAGTCCCATTCAGCACTTCTGCTCCATCAGAGAAAGAGAACAATTCAGCAAAACAGCAGGAGCTGCTTTTCCCCTTCCACTTCCTTGCACCCTTTCTCCAAAGACGAGTGTCTCTGAAAGGGCCCTTTATTCCTGTGCAGCCCTCTCAAGGTAAATTCAAGGACAGAGGCCTGGTTTCCGTAAGAACATTAAGTTGAGGAGAGATTTTCTCTTTTACCTCCTCGCTTCAGTCTACATTCGGCACCAAATCAATTCCTTTGGTGATTTTTCATTATGTAGAATTAGCTTTTCAAAATGTATTTAAATGCTTTTTATTGGCAGATAAATGAAAAAAAAAAGGATTCCTCTGAGAGTCGTTCACGATGTATTCCGTGTTTACCAGAAGCTTGTTAAATTAAGAAACTGCTAAGCAAAGACCACTGATGACTTTGTGCATCGTCAGAGCACACGGAACTTCCCAATCATGCCTAACGTCCCATGGTCCTCTTGCCCTGTGACACAGTCATGTCGGGGAAACGAGGCAGGGATTTTCATGAGGCTGTGGGGGACAGGGCAGGAAGGGAGGCCCGAGGAAAGTGACACATAAAAAAGCAGTCCTTGATGACTGGGACCCGACTGGGCACTCACAGGTCACGGTGTTCTGCTGAACGCAAACCATTCCACAGAACACATCAGGCCGGGTCACTCTGAGGCAAAGATGAGGCCACTGCATCATCGTCCTGTCTCAGCACAGACTAAGGAAATATCCAAGCCACGAAACTAAACAAACGCACCGCTTTCTGGCCTAATACCTGTAACGGCTCCTTTTTTTTGCCAACCTTTTAGCCCTGCGTGGCTCCTACTGTGTTCTAGATAAAAATATCAAGACGTCCAATCACAGAATCACACCCCCTCCTCCATGGCATGGAACCCAGAGCAAACTCCTGCTTCTTTGAGCCTCCCCCAAATCACCAAACACAAACCTCAGTCCTATAAAAAGCCCTCTCGGCACCTCCAAGATGCCCCCCAGGGTGCCAACTGCCTTGCAGCACAGTGGCAATAACCCCGATTTGTTCTAGAACAGATGGTCAGTGGCCGTGATGTATCACCCAGCAGAGGTCCCATCCGCATCCACCTGGGCCTTAACTGAGTGGGCACTCGAGACCCTGGGTGTCCCCAGCTGTTTGAAGGACCCCGCTGCCCACACCTAGGAGGAAGTTCATACTGACCTGAGCGCCAATGTTTCGGTGAGGCCCTTCCACTTGAGGGGCTTCCCACCTCTCCCTTTCTATGCCCCCCTTCATTGCTGTCATCCCCCCAGCTGCAATAACTATTTTCTGTGTGCACACATATGTTAAAATGGGTTTTCTTGAAGCTAAACTGTTACCCCCTCTTTTTACGGAGGAAGGGTATTTGCTTTTCACAGTGTAACTTCATAAGCATCCGAAGCTGGCCCCCTCTCACTTCTTTTCCTCCATCCTCCTCCCCTTTCCTCTCTTGGGAAGCTAAAAATAATCGATCGAAATCATCCCCTCGTTATGTGTGCACTTAAAAGAATTTCTAGTCCAGATTTACTGTGAATAATGTATATATATATATATATATATAAAAAAAACACGGAGAAAAACTATTAAACGGTTTGTGTTTCTTTTGTGGACCCTGAAAACCGTATTTACGAAATAGCTTTGTTGCTATGGCTACAAGATAAGGGGCTTAGTTCCAAGGTAAAGGAAGAGGATTGAGCAGGCTAGAGAGGCTTCAAAATCGTTTCCTGCATAAAAACCATATAGGATAATAATTTGATTTGTATAAGATCAAGGTTAAATTTCTTATGATTTATAGTTTTTAAATTTCGTGTATTGTTTTTGTGAGTTAAATAATCACTTGTGAGTGAAATAGATCATCATCGTTTTCATAACATCTAAAATGTGTACACACATATACATAGTTGTTTTCAGCTAAATGGAAAGGTAATAATAGATTTTTAAAGTGTTTAAATTTGTGAAGTTTTTAAATGATGTGTCAGAAAGATTCATTAAGTTAGTAAAGATTATAATTCCTTGATCCTTAACTAACTTTAAAACCTTAGACAAATGGTTTATGTAATTAATAATCTTTGATACTTAGACAATTTATAAGCATGAAAGAGAAACGAAATAAATGTCGGTAACTAAAGATATTTTCAATTACCCTCATTTCTTAGAATGGTCATAGATTAACGGGAGATGCAAACATCTTCGAATGATAAACGTTTACTTTTGCCACCTCAAATTTGCTAAAAGGTATGAAATGGGTGCTCATAAAGTAAAGAAATTGCTAAGCAATTCTTTGTTTTCTGTCTTCTACTCTTCACTTATGTCTACAGAAAAGTTAGTGGCTTTGATTAGATATGATAATATATAAGGTTGGTTGTACTAGATACAAGAATTAAGTTAAATATGAATTTACGTTTTCATATATAAGATGGCAGATTTGATTTTTGGTTTGTTTATTTAAAAATTATTGTGGTTAATCAAGATGTTAAATAATATGACATATACAGTTTAACATACTGATCAAGAATATTTTAAAGCTATAGTTAAAAGCTTTACTATATGTACGTTTATATATCTATATGAGCCTAATACATATAAAAATATATGAATAAGTCAGCAGAAGAAGATATTTTACTCTGTTCTTATTAAAATGTCAAAATAAAATGGATGAGACGTTTAAAAACAGATCCCTCTGCCCACTTCGAGCATCCAGCGGTTGGACAAGAAATAGTTGCAAAGTTTAATCGAATTGTGGCTTGTGAGTCATTTCTCTGAACCTTAAAAGCGCTCAGCCTTGGCAGCGAGGTTCTGCAGACACCTCAGATGAACTGGCTCTGCCTGACTCTTTTGGAAAGGAAGCCCGGGCCATGACTCTAACAATTTTTAAAAATAGTTAAGGACGATTCAATAACACATCATCTGAATAGAACCACAGAATATGCAAAAATAAATGAATTAGTAGTGCGATTTCTCCTCCACAATTTAACAGCTTCACGTTATCTCAAAGAGGATACATGCATATTTGTTAGAAACAGCTGCTTTGGGATGAAGGTGATTATAAATGTGAGTCAGGAAAAGCAAGGCCGACGTAGCACACGAGGCGTGAGATGAAAACACCTGGGTGGTGGCATCCAGCAGGCCATCGATATTAACTAGTCAAAGGGCTGTGGGGTCATACGACTATGAGCATAGTCAAACACTGTTTATCTTCATGACTTCCACCTTTTTTCTATAAAGGTGGCTCAAAATTAGCTGCTTGATTTCTTTTTTCACCTCTACGCCTCCCCTCAATGTTGCTGTAGACCTACAAGGACTCTGAAAAATAGTCAACTAATTAAGTGAATAGAAAAGGCTGCAAAGTCAGACCTTCAGGCCACACGATCATGTCATTTTCGATACTAGGCCACTTTGTTTTAAGTTAGGAGCGTGAGATGTCACTCCATTTGTACCTTCTATTAATTTTAATTAGATAAACTAACCATCGAAAAAGAGCGAAAAGATTTTACGTCTTCTGGGGTTTGATTCATATGCCTAACAGTACGGAAAATCTATAAAAACCGAGTATTTTAAAAAATAATAATCAGGCTGACAAAAACTAATTTATACCTATGATTGGTGTTGAACCTGTACTTGACTGACTGACTTTTCTTTCTTCCCTCCTCCCGCACTTCTTGTGTGCAGTAGGATTTAGAAGCCAGGTCTTTCTGTGTGCGGGCAGCTCAGGCTGCCACTATGGCAGGGACCCGGACAGCCCGGAGACCTTACTGGTTGGTTGAAAGCTGATGAGGACACTAAGGTTGACGGCGGGAGACGGAGGGGAAGGAGAGAGGAGGGCACAGGGTTGGAGAGACTGACATAATCCCCATTTTGAAATGTCAAAGAAGTATGCTACGCCTGTCTCCCAGGGCCTTTTCTCTCGCAAAAAGCCAACACAGACAATGAACAGATGAAGGGGCCCAGGAACCCGGCCCCTCCACCTGTTAGCTCTGTGACTTGGCACATGTCCCTTAACTTCCCAGCGCCTCTTTCCTCACGTATCAATGGGGGTTTAAGTGGGTACTCAAGAGGCGAGTTCAGTAAATAAGCCCTGGACAGACACCTTTCCTCACTTCACCTGTCTAGTCACTGGAGATGAGCCTGAAGGACAGTCTGTTAGATGCCGGTGGCTCTCGTGACAAAGGAAAACGGAGTGACAGTTTGCTTCTGACTATACCGTGAATGCTAATTCCTCATGGACACTAAAAATGGGACAATAGCTTGAAAATGAACTGATCGGGGAGCAGCGGTGTGAATTGTGCATTAAAAACGACCGGAAGTTTCTTTCCTAAGACGAACTTTTCCAGAGAGGCATCCTTCATTGCTTTTAACGGCGACATTTAAGAGCAGAAAGAAAACGTCTTCGACCTCAGCGTCCGTCCATCACATCTCCAGGGCCTGGAGGAGTCACATTCAGTCGGGCCATGCTGGGCGCCAGAACACAGACCAGTCGTGTGGAATATCCGCCGCCAACATTTCGTGCTTTCTCTTCCAGCGGGTTTCCTCGCGGTCTATGGATTTTTTAAGAGATGAACAACTCTTCCTAGCAAACGTTTACTTTTCTTTGGCTTCTCCATTCTCCCTTTAACTGTTACAGGAACGTGTGCGGGGAGGCCAGCCTTCCCGGCTGCTGGAGGGACCGCCAAAGCACTAACTTACCGGCTAACTCTATGTCTGCTGTCCACCTTTCATTGTGTGCTTTTTCTATTTTGTCCTCGTTGTCAAGTGAAGGGCGACTTGATTTCTTTTCATTCCAGTCTGTTAACCTTCAGGGCCTGCAGGATTTAAATTCTAGGTCCTTAGCAAGATTGTGCCAAGGGTCTTTGTGGCCCAGCCTTCTCCGCCCCCGAACTTGCCCTGATCTCCTTCCCTGGGTCCCACGGTGGCAGCTCATCGTGGAGATGTCACAGACTGGGAGGGGAGGGTCACACTCCACCCGGGGAACCGTGAGTGGACCTGTTCCTCTACTTTGTTGGGCACAGATGAGATGTGATAGCGCTGCCTGCGACGTACCGAGCACGTCCTACGTGCCGGGCACTCCGGTCAGTGTTTCAGATCACGATGCCATTTTATCCTACAACGGGGCATGTGCCGTCATTACTATTATCACCCACAGTTCACACTTCAGAAAAGCGTCGCTCCGATGTGAGGGACCCGGGCCCCCCACACCAGAGCCCGCGTGCTGAACCTTCACTCTCCCTGATCCTCTCTTCCAGTCTGAGCTCCATCAAAAGATTTGCTTTTACAGCTGCTTTCTCTGTACGCTAAGAGTGAGTTTTTAGATTATAATGCTGTAATTGCTAGTTGTACTTGTCAAAGACCCATTTGGGCGACAAGCAAGGATGATCACAACATCGACAGGGTTCTTCTGGAAAGGATGCTGCACTAACCTGCTATGTGACCTTGGGCCAGTCACTTAACCTTTGTGGGCCTTGTTTTCCCTCAGCTGTGATATGATATGGTTTAAATACATTATTTCTTAGGGCCTCCTATGATTCTATGAAAGTAATAATAATAAAAAATCCCAATAGATTTCTAAGAATAGGAGTTATTAATGCCACTAACAAAGAACAAAAACCTAACCCTAAACTGTAACTCACTGGGCCAATTCCTTCTACGAAGATCCCTTTAGCTCGGAGAAGAGAAGATTCTGGACATGGAGGCCGTGTTAAATTTTCTTTAGGACACGAAACAGTAAATATCACGGCTCCTCCTTAGTTTTAACATTACTTTTCGCCTCTCACTTAAGATACACTTTCTCGTCAGCGTCTTACTACTTCTTCAATCATTACAATACAAAGCAAAGGCAACTAAGCAGACATTTCCATGAACTCTTTGCTCTTTGCTCTTTGTTCGTTTATCACTTATCAGGAGGCGGAGATCACAAGGCGGTGAGCTGCCATCAGGGCTGTCTCTGCAGGAGGGGGCAGGCGGTCGATCTGCCGCAGTTTCCCCTAACGCCGCTTTTAGAAACGCATTACAGCCACCGCTCCCTTCCACAACAACCCTAAAAGAGGTGCCACATTCTAAGCCGTCGATAAATATTTCATTCCCGTACACTTCCCAGCCTCTCCTGGCGAAGGCAGGAGTGGCGAGACTGACCAGGGAGATGACGGTGTAGTCGTCTCCTGTCCCTGTCCCCTCTGCAGCGTCTGAGGCGCTGGCCCCCGGCGGATGCTAAATCCCATCCCATGAATGAAAGATTCCCGGGAAGCACGGGCACGGAGTGTTCTTTTAGGTCTATTTTTTGAAGCCGAAATTTGCACTGAGGGCCTTGCAGAAGCTCACGCAGTTGTAAGAAATGACACAGTCAGGTAGGCCCCTTTGTATGTGTGGCCCAGCTGCACCCGAAGGAAGCGTTTTGCAAAACGATCACATAATGTCACAATCAGGACACTGAGGCTGAGGCAATCCCACGACCTTATTCGGACTTGGTACCCATTTGTGTGTGTGTGTGTGTTTAATTCTATACAATTTCATCACCCGTGCAGGTTCGTGTGCTCACCACTGTAGCCAAGATGATGAACTATTCTGCCCCTATAAACCCCAAACCACCTGTCCCCTCCCTCCTACCCCTGTCACTAACCACGGCAACCACCGATCTGTCCTCCATTTCTACAATTTTGTCATTTCAGAACGTCGGGCCGCTCCCTGGGGGTGCGCTCCCTCCCTTCTGTTCCCAAGGGGCAGCCCACGGCTTGGAGGTGCTCCTGTGTCCCCCACGGAGCTGTTTCCTGGAACTGAGTGAGACGCTTTCCCAGCTGCCCCCACCCTGAGTGATGCCCGTGCCCTTTGGCCCACGCCGCCCCTCTGCCCGAGGAGGGATGGGGGGCGGGAGGGAGCACGCAGGGTTCCTCCAGGCAGGGTCCGGCTCCGGACACACCCCTGGGAGTGTGCATCAGTGGGATGGTCCTGAACGTGTCCCGAACAGAAGTCTCAATTTCTACCCCCAGACGAGCTTCCCAGCGTCCCCCTCACAAACAGCACCTCCGTCTACCCGGGTGTTCAGGCCAGAATCTGGGGGGCCATCTCCGACGTCGCCTCTTTCACCCACCACCCCCGATCCGTCACCTATTCCGGACATTTCCCCACCTCCACTGTCTCTCACCCGGACTCCACACCTGGTCCGTCCCGCCCGCCTCCACGCAGCCCTGCTGCAGCAGCACGGCAGCCCGAAGGACCCTCCACCACCTAACCGGGGCCCAGGGCTTCTGGGAACGTGGGGAAGACATGAGGCTGTCTCAGTCACAGGGGAGTCTTCCGTGCGGGGAGGTGACAGCAGTGTGGGGAGGTGCTGTGAGCACCGCAGGGAGCACTAGCTGAAAGCATGTACCACCATGACTGGCACAGATAAGGCACCAAAAATGGCAATTATTTTCTTTATTTATGTACGAGACACTGGTTGGATGCTCCCTAAGATGTTATCAGCTCAATACCAAAAGAGTAGTTTGTTTATCCCGCAAGTATTTTGGCGCTGATCTGGCTTCTGAAAATAGAAAGACAACGCGTTCGGCCCTCAGGGAGATAGCAACGTGCAGGGAGGCATCTCTGTCCCCCTTTTGAGAGGGAACCCAGGCTCTGAGAGGCCTGAGGGTCAACACGACGAGAGGCGGAGCCTGGGCTCACGGATAACCAGCAGCCACGCAGCGAATCCTCATGTCCCAAACTCACACGTTGAAATCCTAACCCCCAACGGGACGGCATCAGGGTGAGGGGCCTTAGGGAGGGGATTAGGTCACAAGCGGGGAGCCCTCGGGGATGAAGTTGGCGCCCTCAGCACCGGCGACACGAGAGCCTGCCTCCTCCCCGCCACGTGAGGACACAGTGAGGAGGCGGCTGTCTGCACCCCGGGAACAGGGCCCTCGCCAGACTCCGGATCGGCTGCCGCCTCGACCTCGGACCCCCAGCCTCCGGACGCTGGGAAAGAAGCCTCTGTGGTGTAAGCCAGCTACTCTGCTCCAGCCGGCTCTGCCCGGCCCCACGGCCCGCGTTCTCTCTGCTCCATCACCACGAGCAGACACCAGGCTGCAAGCCGCGTGGGCCCCGACCGCCCGAGCTAACTGCGCTGACAGTGCTCACACGGTTCCCCACGCCCCGTCACTCTGCAGGGAACCCCTATGACGACCTTCCTTTGGTTTCTCTCCCCCGTTACTCCTTATTAATTGAACAAATCTCAACTGAGCACTTGTTCCTCATAAGCTACAGTGGAGCCCCGCGACGCTGCCCAGGGCTCACGGGCGGGCGTGGATGAGTCGATCTCTGCTGGAAGCCATTGTTTGGGGGCCCGTAGCAGCACCCGGATTTACTCTCACGTGCTTGACGCTAGGAGGCCACGATGCCACCTCCATCTGGCGACTGCGGACTCCCTTACCTAAGTGTTTACGTGCTATTGACATGTCGCGTTGCCACAGGCACAGTTTACGTGCACAGCGACGTTTTCCTCGCATGCATGGAGCGCTCTGGGCGTCACGCTCAGACATCTGAGGTGTGGGTTACGCTTTCAGCCGGGCTCAGAGCACATGGCCTTCCCGATGTTGTCCGTTTAGGGCCTTGGAGGTGCATGCCGCGTTGCATGTTGTGATTGTGCTGGGCCGTAAGTTTAATCGCATGATCTGAAGCATGGACAAACCTGAGAGTGTCACCCGTAACGAGGAAATCTAGCAATTCTGCGACATTCTTGTCAAAACTGAACTTTGTGAGGCTCAGGAAGCAATACAGGCCACTGTTGCAGGTGTGTTCGTGGTGGAGGCTACGCAAGGACTGGCATGACGTAGAGTGTGAGCATCCCAGTGTCACGGTGCAGACTTTGTTTGGCTGGAGTCGTTACGACCACGAGGAAGCACCGAGAACTCACTTATTTGGGACCGAATGGTGTGAATGCACTTGGCAGTGTCTGGTCACGCACCAGCGTGTGGGGACACGCGCCTTACGAACGCCAGGGCCCTAGGCCACCGAACAGCCACTCCCGCTGCTACTTAATGACATCACTTACCTGTCAGCTACAGCCCTAGGGACCTCGATCCCTAACGACAAGTCCTTCCGACCTGCTGGGGACCGTGGGCTCTCGGTGGAGACCCTGCCTCACGGCCCGCCCTCCCGCACACTAGTGATTAACTCTGGCAAACCGACCTGCCTCACCTTCAGCTTCCCCACCCGCGACAGGACGCTGATAATCACGGGTCTCGCCTCACTGGCTTGTTGTGACCTGTAGTTGTCACAGTTACACGTGGAGAATGTTCAGCACGATGCCTAAGACGTGGAAGGTGGTCAATGAGGTTTAGCCCTCATTCCCTCCCCACTTCCACGCGCTGACTGAGCTACTGCTACCCCTGCCCCCCTTACTGAGGACGTGGCCTTTTCCTCCAGGCCCTCACCTGACTTCTGGCCCGGTGGCCTGTCCCTGGTTCTTCCTAAGTCCAGGAGCGTTCCTCGCTCTCGGCCCTCTCTGGCATGGGAGGCAGGGCTGATCCCTCACCTGGTCAAGCTGTGCTGCCTAAGTCTCCTTTTTCCCCTTTCTCTCTTCATCTGTGAGCCAGGCCCCCGCAGGGCCTGAGCCCAGTGGTCGGGGCACAAGCCGAGGTATCTGACGGCCTGAGCGTGACTTTTGGTTCCACCACTCATTAAGCAGGTGGCCGCGGGCAATCGATATAACCTATCTGACCTGGGCCTCAGTTCTGTCATCTGTGAAATGGAGATGATCTTGATTATCTTACGTTGTGGCTATGAAGCTTAAATGAGTTCACACACCTAAAGTGTCTAAAACGGAACCTGGCCTGCAGCAAGTCCCATGTAAGTGAATATTACTGTTACTTTGGTTATAGGTCGGTCTCCAGTTCTCTCATTCTCACTCCCCTGCCCATCTTTTTAAAAGCATTTTTTTTAA